>JAQQTO010000044.1:3240833-5641666 GCA_029884595.1 Ormosia semicastrata
TTATGTTTTATTTATACTAATAATATTAGCATAAGATGGTTTAAATATATATATATATATAAGATAACATAGTAATAAATATATTGATTTGTACATGATGTCTTTATATATATGATTAAGGTATTAGATAGTTATAATTTGTTATATCAATAAAAATTAAATTTTATAAATTCTTTTGTTTATAATTAATAATAAACGTCATACAAAGGAAATTAAAATATGAAAAACTTTTAATGTTCAATAATAAATATATATATATATACACACAAGCATTTTAACAAATAAAAGATTTATAATATTTAATTAATATTGTAATTTAATAAGTAGAGTTAAAAATTAAATTTTTCTTCATTAAATTTAATCATTATTTCTCTCTCTTTATTAATGTCAAGTTTAATTAGTTTCTCTCTTCATTAAATTAAATGATTTTCTAGCATTTCTGTTAGATTAAAATGAAATCAATGGTTAAAAATTAGTGTAAGAGTGATTTCACTCTTACACTGGTGCATGTCAATTAATCTTAACCCTTAATTATATTAATTAATTTTTGAATAAATTTAAATGAAGTTTTTCAATGTTTTAGAATTTTAGATTAAACAACTCATGGTACTTGTGAGCACGGTCTTTTAAATCAAATATATAAAAAAATATTTAAAAATAATATATGATAATTATGTTATTATTATAAGAAAATACATTTATAATGTTAATAAGTGATCATGAGTAATGCAAAAATTTCATATTGTGGTTCAAATATTTATTTTATTATTTTACAGTGTCAAATATCAAATTTATAAAATGTTCATAAGTACATCTAAATATTGTTACAAACAAACAAAATGAAATCTAACCATATAATTATTAAATTTTAAATATAAGACTCTTTATTATATTTTATAAGATTCTAAGTATATTTAAATTAATTCATTCTGCACTTAAAAAATTTAACTAAACATTCTCTTTAAAATATTTTGACTATTAACTTTTCTTAAAAGCAAACTAGACTAATTCAAATATATATTGAATATTTATATATTAAATAAAAACCTCATTGAGAAGTATCCTTCCCAATCCTAAACTACTCAGCATAAAATCTTAGGCAAGTATCTAGGGAAATTAATTTTCCTACATACAAAGGATTTTCTTCCCATACAATAAAAAAGAAAGTGAGAAAAGCTAATAAATTTGATTTAGGAAAGTATGTAGAGAAATTAATTTTCCTAGCTGTACGAAGGATTTTTTTTCCCGTACAATAAAAAAGAAAGCAAGAACAACTAAAACTTTCAAATATATATATATATATATATATATATATATATATATATTTATTTATTTATTTATTTATTCACATACCTTTTGGACATGACACTGATTCATTTTAGATACAAACTGATATAGTTAGTTTTTCATCACAAATGATGTTTCCTTAGGCTTCAATCTTTATCTTTGCTCGAGAACATAAAGTCTCTTATTAGTGTACTCAATAATAAGAATTATTTTTTAAATTAAATTAAATTAATTTTTATTTTTTATAATTCTTATTTTTATAATTCTTAACACAATTCAAAAAATTAAATTATTTTAATGATGTATTAATACATGATTAAATAATAGTGTGCATTTATATACATTAAGTAGAATATCAAAAATTAAATTCTTATCTAAACTAGTCCTTTTGCCTAATATATAAATAGATTATTGTCCAAATTTGTTTTTTTTTTTCTTAATGGTTATTGTCCAAATTAATTACACTCTAAATCCATAAATCTCACCCTTATTTATGAAGAGCACTAATGTTAATTTGTCGCTAATTCAGAGTAGCAATCATCATGTGCATTACCTTTCTACTTATGCATTGAGAAACAAACAGATTATTTGACCTCAATTTCAAAGCTTTCCATATACGCCTTAACTTGTTCTTATCACGTAAGTCAATTACAATTTATGCTCAAAGGTTAAAGATATAAATAAAGGTGTCAAATTGCAACGCTATAGCAATTTGATCTCTTGTATTCATTTCTTCTTTCAGAGCCCATATTGTGCAACAAAAATATAGCCTTCATCCATGGTATGTTTCAGAAAAGTAGAGCTCCTATTCCATTTTGCTTCAGCTTTCAAGTAGGCTCCAGAGTTTTCAAATTGATCTCTTGGCACATAGCAGAAACACATGTACAGTCTCAAAGAAAAGGGACTGATACCTCTGCTTAAAAAACAATGTGCTGAAAAATATTCACTTCTTCTCTTCTTGGGATCTTCAGGGTTGTGTTTAATTTTCTTTTTCTTTTTCTTTTTTCTGATACTTATCCATTTTTTTCTTATGGCTTTCTTTGAAATATAGGATCCAGAGCTCAATAATGGAAGTGATGAATATACTGACTACAAGGGGAGGAAGGCAGATCCAGGAAAACATGGTGGAATAAGAGCTGCTAGCTTTGCATGTGGTAAGCCAAATTTGATTTTATTTAATTATATTTTTTTTACATTTTCTTTTATGGTGATTACTCTGAACAGGCTTGTAAAGTATTTCACTTTTTTGTCTCAAACCCAAATTTATTTATTTTTAATTTTTTGTCACATTATTTATAAGAGAAATGTTATATGCATATTCAAAGTGTCAAACATGTGCTCATTCCTCACATATCCCTCATGAGAGAGAGAGAGAGAGAGAGAGAGAGAGAGAGAGAAGAGAGAGAGAACTACAAACATGGTTTATTTTTGATTAAGGTTAATATTTATTTTATTTTTTAATATTAAATTGAATACTTTTCCAGCTACAGGTAAAAGGAACAGTTGGATACAATCCGGATTCCTATGTGAGATATATGAAAAGTACTTTCAGCTACACGTAAAAGGAACAGTTCCATATAAATTAGTTTTACTATTGATTCTACCATTTGGTACAATCAAAACAACAAAATAACTGTAAACATAACAAAGTGTAAGATGCATGTTCAAGTAAAAAAGGCGGCCACATTTGATGTACACAAGATCAAGAAAACTTGTAACTATCAACAAGTCGATTGCCATACGTGTACTCTTAAACTTGTGTAATTTTATCCTTGTTTTGTGATTGCACAGTTGTGGAGGTGATGGAGAACATGGTCTTCTTATGCAACGCGATAAACTTTGTTGCCTATTTTTTGAAGTCCATGCATTACCCGGCTGCTAAATCTGCGAACATGGTTACCAACTTCATGGGAACCTCCTTTTTACTCACCATAGTTGGTGGGTTTATCAGTGACTCTTTCTTAACAAGATTCAGCACATTCATTTTTTCATGTGCCATAGAATTAATGGTATGACAATCTCAATTATCTCTCATTCAAATTTTATATGACAGAAAAGACATTCATACACCAAAAGAGTTATGATAGAATTCATATGAAATTTCAGGATATATTTCATGAAAATGTTTGATCAAGGATTTACTCTATTAGCTATTAGAATGTCAATCAGTAAAGAATTTCAGAAACACAGTAGGGGAAGTTCTAAAAGTTTTATTTCTTCTATATAATGGGGCTGATATTGTCTTATGACATTTTAATTTTGTTATGACCCAAAAACAAGTTGATAGAATTGGGTTCCAACATCTATTAAGAAAACCTTTCATCAAGTCATGTAATACAACATATAATAACATTATGCTGATACATGTACTACATACATCTCAAAATATTTTTGTCATTTAAAATTTCTCCATGTTGAACTATCCTACATAAATCATAATTTCTAGAAGAAGCTTGGTTTACAAGCTTTTACAGATCATCTACTCTACAATTTGTGTTCCTGTATAATGCATAGGAAAGCACCACTATGGCTTTACTGCTTCTTGCAGGGACTCATCTTTCTGAATTACCAAGCTCAACACTCTCATTTACAACCACCAGAGAATAAAACACCTTCCCCTAGTCAGGCTGCTATTCTTTTTACCGGGCTTTATGCAATAGCCATAGGTGTTGGTGGAATCAAGGCTTCCTTGCCTGCACATGGTGCTGATCAACTGGATCACAGCAAGCAGCACCTTGTTTCCTCCTTCTTCAATTGGTATTTCTTTTCTTTGTGTACAGGAGGCCTTATAGCATCAACCGTTATAGTTTGGGTTGAAGAGAATCGTGGCTGGAAATTGAGCTTTATGATATCAGCTATAGTCTTGAGTTGTGCACTCTGCATTTTTGCAGCAGGTTTTCCATTATACAGATACAAACGCCCTGCTGGAAGTCCTTTATCAAGGATCATTAAGGTGATGCACATGTTTGCAATTCGCAAAAGCCAAAAAAGATCACAATTCTATCCATTGATGGTTTAGGTACTATTAAATCTAAATTTCTTCAATTTTCTGTTTCAAGGTATTTGCTTCCTCAGCTCGGAATGCAAAAGCCTCCCTAGTAGGAAGTGTGAATCATAGTGCAATAGCACAATTAGATGCAAGACAGCAATCTCATGATAAGTTCAAGTAAAATTTTTCACCCTCATCTTAATTATATGATTGGGATAACAATTTTTTAGCATGACTCAACATTGATGTGCATGTGTCATGTTATGGGAATCGGAAGGGATTGCATTATACATTTATCATATCCAGCACCATGAGTCATTTCAATATTTCAATCAGGTGTTGTAGCCATGAGTTTGTATCTTCTTAATTCCATCCTGTCTAATTGCAGAAAATATAATATAGGAAAATGGGTAGATAGGATATGAGAATGTCATCTTTTTATCAAGTTCATATGCACACACCCTCCATACAAATATGAAAATGACATGAAAAGGACAAAAGAAAGTTGTTAGACTAGCAACTAATCTCAACAAGCTTGGTTGGATTGTTTCAAACTGATTATTGTGTATTCTCATTCTACAAAATGGTAAAATTCTGCAGGTTCCTGAACAAAGCTTTGATTGATGGCACAATTGATGTAGCTCAGGTTGAGGAAACAAAATCTTTCCTTGGCCTTCTTCCTATCTTTGCAACCACAATTATGATGAACTGTTGCCTAGCTCAACTTCAAACATTCTCAGTGCAGCAAGGGAGCATCATGAATAGAAAACTCCATAATTTCATAATCCCTACTCAATCTCTAACAGTTTTTCCCCTCGTTTTCATGCTTGCTTCCATACCCTTGTTTGAACAATTTAAACACATTTATAGACACAAACAGTCAATGAAGAGTAAATTTTACCAGCCACTTGCAAGGATTGGACTCGGATTGGCACTAGCATCATTGTCAATGGCAGCGGCTGCTATTATTGAAGCTAAGAGGCGGGAAGCGATGAAGAATGAGACTGTAATATCTGTGTTTTGGCTAAGCTGGCAATACCTCTTATTAGGAGTATCAGATACACTTACATTGGGAGGAATGCTTGAGTTTTTCTACTCTGAAGCACCTGATAGCATGAGAAGCATAAGTACTTCATTATCATGGTGCTCAACCTCCATGGGTTACTTCATTAGCTCAGTGCTAGTGACAATAAGCAATTCAGTTAGTGGAAGATTTGGCAGAGAATGGCTTGGAGGACATGATCTGAATCATGCTAGATTGGACCTATTTTATGCTCTTCTCTGCATCCTAAACTTTATTAACTTTTTGCTTTATGTTTACTGTGCCAAGCGGTACTGAATCACTTTGTTAATGTAATTTTTTTTTTTGTGTAGATTGCTTGTTAATGTCATAATAAATTAGAGAAAATTGAATGTAATGACATATTTTTAGTAGCAGAAGCTTGTATCACATTGTCCCTTAAAAGTAATTTTCACACCTTGGAAATGGTGCGATAGATTCGACGTGATAGATGCTCTATAGGATTCAATAACCTAACTCCAACAGGCGTGTACCCTAAATGAATGACGGAGAATGCTAGAAACACATTCTCTAACACACTATCTTTTATTAGGTTACGTCACATACTAAAACACACACTCAACTACTCAACTTTGATTAGTGTGTAATTAACTCGATTAATATGTAATCAAGTTTGAATGTATGTTTTAGTGTGTGACGTGGTCCAATAGAAGAGAGTGTGTTGAAAGAAGTGTGTTAAAGAGTGTGTTCCTAGCACTCATCATGAAAGATTTGTACATATAACTTAAAGACTTACTCCATATTAGAATAATTGGACCTGGGTCCACCCCAAAAGTTAGTTCATGGGTGAAGATTATCTAAGTTATTATAACATTGTTGTCAATGGATCAAGCAAGAATACAGATAAGAATTGGTACAAGAAGAGGTGACCATTGACAAACAATGAGAACAATGTAAAAGCACATATTACAAAATGTGGTTCAAATGGTAAGTGAGCTTAGCTGTTAAGGATGTTTGCAATATCCGGAGTTCAAGTTCGCAATCAAGTACTTGAGGGGTGGAGCGGTCTCAGGACTCAGAGTGAAGCCAAAAGCACACACTTACAAAAAAGAAAGAAAGAAAGAAATTTAACATTACAAAATAATTATAATTATAATTAGGAACAAACATGAGTAAATCAATTTTAAAGCCAAATGACCCCAAAAGATACATGGTAAGTGATAACATGCAGTCCTGAGTATATTATACTACAACTAATAATTGAACAGCAGCTAGCAGACTACCGAGAACTATGCTATGAAGAAAAAAGAAATATTAATGTGTGAACTAAATATTTTACACTTCACTGCAAAGAGAGAATTCAAACAACCAACTAGAATTCATAAAATAGAGTCAATATCAGGATTGTCTCGATTGACAGGATCTTATTACAATAGTACAAAAGATTTTCTTTTCGATAACTGTAAATGATCCAGTAGAATAACTTATCTATAATCTAGTTTTTTTTGTAATTACAAATTGAAGGAGGAGGGGTGAGGAGGTCAACATCCTGAATTTTTCAACTCAAATCAAACCAAATTTCAAATTAGAGACAAAACTCACCACATTATATATGGGGAAGCAGCTTATGGAGAGCATCACAAAATTCTTTACACAAATTTTTATGAGTGTGCAGCTCACCAACTGTCTGTGTTCAAGAATGTAGCAATTATAATCCCCTTGATTATGAAAGTATTCCTTTGATTAAGGTCAATTAAATAAGTAACTATATGATTGGTAATTTTTTTTTCAAAATAAAAAAAATTAGCTTAAGTTTCCTGTGGTAATTAAGACAAAATTCGTCGACCATGTGAATAAATAAGTCATATCTTTTTTTAATCATTTAAAGACATTTTGGTATATACCTTTAAAAATTTAATCTAATTTCTAACCTAATATCTAATATATTTATATATATCAAACAAGGTTTCTGCCTGTAGGTCCTATATTACATGTCACCTCCAGAGTCCAGAGTCATTTTTCTTCTTCCAAAATTGGCTTCTTTCATAAGCTCTTTATCACATGATGATTATAGATAAAGACAACCCTTTAAAATCAATGAAAACTCTTTAAAATCAATTAAAAATCAAATTATCTATAACAAATTCAACCAAAAAGTTATCTATAACAAATGAACATGTTTGATTTTCACCTCTATTATTGGCTAGCTGCTAATGTTTAACCTGCAAGAATCAATAAAACTCAATTCAAATTGTCATAATCAATTAATATTTCAACTAAATCAACGTTAAACCTGTAACTGATATCAACGTGATTGGAAAATGCTATAGATATTTCCTATAGATGTAATTGGTTCAAATTAAAATTGCATCAATAATCAACACAATAAATGGCCACAAGGATTAGAAACATAAGTTAAAATGCCAACTCCTATTAATTGACATTAATAAATGCATAAGACCAACAGCGTTAGAAACATGAATTAAAATGCCAATTCCTATTATCTAGCCACCATGCTTTTAGTTTTTATTTCGCTGGGTAAATTAAGGTTAAGTAGAGAAGCCTCCCACCATTTGCTTTTAGTTGTGTATTATTATTATTTTTTTTGGTTTGACTATCCGATTCGATAGGTAAAAGATTAATTTTTCAGTTCTCAAATACAGTCAAGTACTTAAACAGAGACCCTTTCCAACAGTATTATTTCTATACACATGAATCTTGAGATCAAATATAGAATCACATGCTTAAAAGACCCGGTATCTCTTTCCACTCAGACCGACACACGTTGATTTTTGTTGTTAATTATAATATCATAACACCCATAACATGTTCCCTGTATTAACTCTAATTAGGTATATTACCTATATAAAAGGTAAAATTGATATTATTTAAGAAACTTTAAGCACAATAAATTTAATACCAATAAATTTAAAATATTTGAAAATCCCAAATTTTTTAAATGATTCATATTTAAAATTTATTTTATGACAAAACAATATTAATTAGGCAATTTTAAAAATGCATTTGTTAATAATTAAAGAAATTTAATCATAAGAAATTTGTTACTGACAAATTTAAAAGGAACTTAAAAATCCTAATATCATGATTTACTGTGTCTTCCGAATTTGTTTAACCATAAAATATTTTTCGATGATTCATTCTTATAAAATGTTATTGTTTTGAAGCAAGTTTTGAGTTAGCGATTCAAGAACAACCCGACTCGGTAGAGTTAGATTTCGAATATTTATAAGCGCTATTAAATAAGTAAATATACTTATTTATGATAAGTAAGTCTCTTATATAATCCCTCATAAATAGACGAATCAACTATAAGAAATAATGATCTTATTATATTCTTATCCTAATTAACAACATTTATCATTCATTAGTGTAGATTTAAACATGATTCTTATCTATCATGACTCTCCTATAAATACCACACAATGTCACAAAGATATGCATTAATCCAAAACACTCTACCCACCTTGTGCACAATCTAACTTGAGCGTCGGAGTGCCTTTTAAAGGTATTCACCCCTCGCACCATTGTCGCTGCCACCATGCTATGGAGGAAACCACCTTCATTATCCTATTCAGGCAATCTTCTGAAACTCATTCAGAACATTGACGCCGTCTATGGAAAACGATAAACTTTGATTTCCATTATTACCACCATGGTTACAACCAGTAAAAAGCGTGCCTCTGCTGCTTAGAATAACCCATCTAATAGTTGTTATCTGGCCTCTATCCCTGCCCAAGATCCAGTTGCTGCTCAACCAAAACCTAGACGTGATTGGGAAGAGACTTCCCATACCAGCGAGAACCTATCCCCTCTGCCATGGCATGTTTTTGCGAAGCCAAACTGCAGAGCCCCCTGGGGTGAAGCCAGACTACAGATTTCGATGCTGCAACATTTAGGTGCGAATGAGAACGACAATGATGTTCATTCCCAGCAGGGCGGACCACGTCTCCCTGAACTATCACGAAAAGAACTGATCTCCTAGGTCAAACTCCAATATGATCGCATCCACGAGTTGGAGAGAATGGCTAATGCTGAAAGGTAAGATGAAAATCGGCTTCCACAGAGGAACCGTGATAATAAGAGAAAACCAGCCCAACACAGAGACCGTGATCTAGAAGTTTTCAAGGTAGCGGAACCTGTCAAAGGGCTGGAAACCTTGTTAGAGAAGCTCAAATAGAGAAGGAGCCTGAAAAATAGAAGTCGGTAACATAGAATCAACCCTTCTTTGATGAGTTGATGGCCTAC
Source organism: Ormosia semicastrata (assembly GCA_029884595.1). Lineage (NCBI taxonomy): Eukaryota > Viridiplantae > Streptophyta > Magnoliopsida > Fabales > Fabaceae > Ormosia > Ormosia semicastrata. The sequence continues at coordinate 3,250,397 of JAQQTO010000044.1, forward strand.
GAGATCTCTAGGCATTTCAAATACCCAACTAATATTGAAGCCTATGATGGGATCACGGACCCCCAGGAGCACTTGGATGCTTATATTTCTGCTTTGTTGTTTGCTGAAAGTGATGATCCATTCATATGCCATGCTTTTCCTCTCTCCTCGAGGAAAGCCGCCTTGAGATGGTTCACCATTCTAGTTCCGAAGCCCGTTGTTGATTGGGAGGACTTGTCCTCGAGATTTTTGTTGCATTTCACCACTAATAAGGTATAGCTGAAATTCATTTCATGTTTTTCCCATATCAAGCAAGGAAAAGAGGAATCACTCTGAGATTATATGGCCCAGTTTAACAAAGAAGTAGTAAACATGTGTGACTGGGATGAGAGACTTGGCTTACATTACATAAAGGAAGGCCTCCGCCCTGGAGCATTTTCCTTTTCACTTGCCAAAAAAGAGTCCAAGACGAAGGATGATAAGTACAGCAACACGGAGGACATTATCTACGCTAGGTAGCATCTAGAGAAAGGAGAAGTTTCCAAACCAAAACCTGGTGAGGCTTCCATACAATCCCAAAATTCAAAGCCACCACTAAAAGGGAAGTACAAAAGTTATACCTCCCCAATACACCTCAAGCATAGATTTACCAAGAGGTGATGAACATGAAGTTCAAAGATGTGTAAAAGCCTCTTCCATTGAGAAAACATGCACAAAAAGATAAGTTCAAGCATTGTGTGATTCATGAAGGCTACAGACATAAAACTAAGAATTGCATTAACCTCTAGGATACCATCGAATCCTTAATCTGGGATGGCCGTTTGGGCTAATATATTCACCAATCCCGGAATGATAATCAGAGAGAAGGAATGAATTACAGGAAGAGAAGCTACAGTCCTTGGAGAAGCCCATCTCCATATCAAAGAAGGCAGTCACCCCCTAGGAATGAAAATCTTGGAATGGATCCATCCCGGGATAATGCCCAAAACCAAGAAAGGGCACAACCATGAGACAATCCTACTCAAGATAACGAACATTGCCATACGAAAGTAACCCGGGCAATCAATATCATTTTAGGGGGCTTTGCAGATGGCAGTGAGTCATGAAACGCAAGAAAGAAAGCTCTCCGAGTTGTATTGAGCTTAGCCTATCAAAATATGAAGAGGACCCAGGAAAACCCTCTAATCTCTTTTTCTGATGAAGATTATTGCAGCACTATCCCAGACCATGATGATCTTAAGGATAATAACCAACGCCGAAGTCTGGCGTATGTTTGTTGACTAAGGGAGCTCAACTGATATTATGTTCCTAGATCTCTTCGAGAAGCTAGGACTGTCAAAGAAATATTGATCTCGCATACTAGCAAGTTAATTGGATTCAAAGGTGACAAGATCACCTTGGTAGGATACACCCATTTGACTTTAGTAAATGACCCTTTGTTTAAAACACTTAAAGTCAAGTATCTTGTGGTGGATTGCCCTTCTGCTGACAACGTCATCTTGGGTCGCCCCTCACTTAATGCTTTTGGGGTTGTGATATCCATACCCTATTGGCTATAAATTTCCTTGACCAGTATGACAAGGTCGTCATGGTTAAAGGAGACTAGGCAATAACTTAGAAATGCTATAATGAGAGCCTGAAGATTACCAAGAAACAGTGGACCACGAACCAGCGTAACAATTCAGCCTCAATTACTATGGACCCCATCAAAGTCCTCTTGACTAAACTAGATGTTCGCAAGGAGATCGATGATATGCATCCCTAACCTAAAGGAGAACTTTAACTTGTTCAACTTGACACCAAGCCAGACTAGGTAACTAAGATTGGAGTGCAGTTAGATCAAGAAGAAAAATCCTAGGTAATTGAACTTCTTGAGAAGAACAAGAATCTCTTCACTTGAACGTCTGCTGACATGTCAAGGCTGGACCCTGAGTTTATTTGCCACCAAATTTCTATCAAAAAAGATGCAAAGCAGGTGGTACAAAGAAAAAAGAAAGTCGAACCAAATGTGAATGTTTATGTTTTGAAGCATATCAATTAAGTTTTTTATTATAACAAAGTTAAGATGAAGACCAAGTTCAATGAAGTATATTTGGTATAGGCTATTGGTCTTAAAATCTAAATGTAAAATGCTCTCAATATATCTCATCTATCTCAAATGGTTTTTGAAAGATCCTTTTTAAATCAACTTGAAGTTGAAAGTTCATTTTTTAAAGAAAGATTGTTTTTAATCTTGGATTTTGTAACATATGTTTAAATCTAATCAAATCCAAGTATTTTCTAAGTTGGAAATGGCCATTAAGCTTAATGAAACTTGAAAAATGTGTTTAAGGGCCATTGTAATCGATTACATAATGCTTGTAATCGATTACAAGCCAAACAAACCTTGTAATCGATTACAATGAGGTTGTAATCGATTACAAGTCTGGAAAAGGTCTTGTAATCGATTACACAAGTGTTGTAATCGATTACACCTCTAGCAGAGGCTCTGTAATTGATTACATTAAGGTTGTAATTGATTACATCCTGCCCAGAAAACAAAGAACATATTCTAAGAGCAATGTAATCAATTACATTGAGCATGTAATCTATTACAACATTATGACTATTTTATTGGCATTTAATGCTATCATTTAATGCACCCAATAGCTCCTTCAATTTGAAACACTATAAATACATGTCTTGGGTCATCATTAATGGTTGACCAACAACTTGAAATGTAACGTCCCGGGACTGCCTGTAAGATTGACGAGTGTCTCCACAAACCAACACAGGTCTTTTCAGTGTGCTTTTGTCCTCACTCACACGCATCCTAGGAAACTTCCCAGGAGGTCACCCATCCCACAATTGCTCCAGGTCAAGCACATTTAACCATGGCGTTCTTATGTTCTAGGCTCTAAAAAAAAATTGTAACTTGTTGATATGGCTACACCAAATCAATTCTTTTAAGCCATCCTCAACTATGCAATTTCATACCTGCACAGTTTTTGAATCACTTTCATTCCAGTGCTTATTCAATTCATTCATCTGACAATAGCCAATGACTATTTTATCGGCATTTAATGCTATCATTTAATGCACCCAACGGCTCCTTTAATCTGAAACACTGTAAATACATGTCTTGGGTCATCATTAATGGCTAACCAACAACTTGAAATGTAACGTTCCGGGACTGCCTGCAAGATTGACGAGTATCTCTACAAACCAACACAAGTCTTTTCAGCATGCTTTTGTCCTCACTCACACGTATCCTAGGAAACTTCCCAGGAGGTCACCCATCCCACAATTACTCCAGGTCAAGCACGCTTAACCATGGAGTTCTTATGTTCTAGGCTCCCGAAAAGAAGTTGCAACTTGTTGATTTGAAAGATCCTTTTTAAATCAACTTGAAGGTGAAAGTTCATTTTTTAAAGAAAGATTGTTTTTAATCTTGGATTTTGTAACATATGTTTAAATCTAATCAAATCCAAGTATTTTCTAAGTTGGAAATGGCCATTAAGCTTAATGGATCTTGAAAAATGTGTTTAAGGGTCATTGTAATCGATTACATAGTACTTGTAATCGATTACAAGCCAAATAGAAGCCTTGTAATCGATTACAATGAGGTTGTAATCGATTACAAGTCTGGAAAAGGTCTTGTAATTAATTACACAAGTGTTGTAATCGATTACACCTCTAGCAGAGGCTCTGTAATTGATTACATTAAGGTTGTAATTGATTACATCCTGCCCAGAAAACAAAGAACATGTTCTAAGAGCAATGTAATCAATTACATTGAGCATGTAATCTATTACAACATTATGACTATTTTATTGGCATTTAATGCTATCATTTAATGCACCCAACAGCTCCTTCAATCTGAAACACTATAAATACATGTCTTGGGTCATCATTAATGGTTGACCAACAACTTGAAATGTAACATCCCGGGACTGCTTGTAAGATTGACGAGTGTCTCCACAAATCAACACAGGTCTTTTCAATGTGCTTTTGTCCTCACTCACACGCATCTTAGGAAACTTCCTAGGAGGTCACCCATCCCACAATTGCTCCAGGTCAAGCACATTTAACCATGGTGTTCTCATGTTCTAGGTTCCAAAAAAAAAAAAGTTGCAACTTGTTGATATGGCTACACCAAATCAATTCCTTTAAGCCATCCTCAACTATGCAATTCCATACCTGCACAGTCTCTGAATCCCTTTCATTCCAGTGCGTATTCAATTCATTCATCTGACAATAGCCAATGACTATTTTATTGGCATTTAATGCTATCATGTAATGCACCCAACGGCTCCTTTAATCTGAAACACTATAAATACATGTCTTGGGTCATCATTAATGGCTAACCAACAACTTGAAATGTAACGTCTCGGGACTGCCTGCAAGATTGACGAGTATCTCCACAAATCAACACATGTCTTTTCAGCGTGCTTTTGTCCTCACTCACACGCATCCTAGGAAATTTGCCAGGAGGTCACCCATCCCACAATTACTCCAGGTCAAGCACGCTTAACCATGGAGTTCTTATGTTCTAGGCTCCCGAAAAGAAGTTGCAACTTGTTGATATGGCTAAGCTAAATCAATTCCTTTAAGCCATCCTCAACTATGCAGTCTCATACCTGCACAGTCTCTGAATCCCTCTCATTCTAGTGCGTATTCAGTTCATTCATGCGACCTTTCGCTTAGAAGCCTGCCAGAAGTCGCTCCTTGTCTGTGCTTTATTGCATTGGTGATTACTTCCCACCCTCGTCGGTCCCAGGACACACATGCCCACCAACTTCCGCTTGGTTCGTCCTCGAACCACACCGTACTGGGAAAGGTCCCGTCTCTGATACCATTTGTAACATCTCGGGACTGCCTGTAGGATTGACGAGTGTCTTCACAAACCAACACAGGTATTTTCAGCGTGTTTTTATCCTTACTCACACACATCCTAGAAAACTTTCCATAAGGTCACCCATCCCACAATTGCTCTAGGTCAAGCACGCTTAACCATGGAGTTCTTATGTTCTAGGTTCTCGAAAAAAAATTGTAACTTGTTGATATGACTATGCCAAATCAATTCCTTTAAGTCATCCTCAACTATGCAGTCCCATACCTGCATAATCTCTGAATCCCTCTCATTCCGGTGCGTATTCAGTTCATTCATGCGACCCTTCGCCTAGAAGCCTGCCAGAAGCCACTCATTGTCTATGCTTCATTGCACCGGCGATCACTTCCCGACCTCGTCGGCCCCGGGACACACATGCAATGTAACATTCTCTTTTTAGCAAGTTAGACTTGTATATGATCATAAGGTACCATAATACTTGTTTAATATGTCTGTTAATTTTCTAGACGTTTTGAGTTAATTTAGGTACTTTGCCGCAACACAGAAGTGTAAAATGACTATTTTGACTCAAGAAAATAGCATAAATGCTAAATCAAAGGAAATAAATAAGGAAAATTTTATTAATAGGTCTCAAATGGGTGAAGGAGGATGTGGTTAAATTTTGAGGATAAACAGAGTCAGATTGATATTTTTAAGGACACTGTAGAGGTGTTTTAATACTGGATTGAGAAATAGCAGATATGAAAAATTATGAAAATTATGAGATAAGAATTTAGATAAATCTTAAGGTTTATTCTATAGTTGTTGGAAGTTAAGAAACTTGATTTAGTAAAATCGAAGTGTTCTTAACAAATACGAAGTTTGACAAAATGACCATTTTACCCTTGAACTCATCTTTCAAAAGATGAGATATTTCTCATCCTTCCTTATCTCTCTCTTACGCGTCTTCAACGGAAAAAAAGAAAGAGAAAAGAAAACAACGAAAAGAAAGAAGAGAAGAAGGGAGGAAACAGAGGCAGACATGGAGAAAAAGAAAGAAGGAAGAAGGAAGAACAAGTAAGAACCAAAGAGGAAAATAAAGCATGGAAAGGCATTGAGCCATAGGAACCAAGGTAGGGGAATTTTTCTCACTCTTTTCTTCTTCTTTTGTTTTTCAAGATCTAATTTCTTGATGACTTGAGTGATATTTCTAGTTTGATGATGAAAGATTTAACCTTTTGTGTTTGATTCATGATGTGAGAATTTAATTTCCTATCTTGCTTCTTGATGGTTTTCAAGGTTGAAAAAGGGTTATTGAACCCACTTTTGATTTGTGATTTGAATGAGGAATTTGGTATTTTGATCCATTTTTTTTATGAAATGAATTAGTGTTTTAAGTTTCCTTTATGTTTATAAACTTGTTTGGGGCTTAAAATCACCTAGAGGTTAGATTGGAGTGGCCAAAAATCCAAGTTTTTGGCCCAAGGAATAGTGGCATGACTCTTTAAGAGTTCCTGGCCCAGAAACACAGCCCGTGTTCAAAAACACAGCTTAGGCCGTGTACCTCTCTTCCAGAAGAAATTCTTCACAGAGAAGAACACGGGGTAGGTCGTGTCAAATTACACGGCCTTGTACCACTCTGTAATGAGAATGAGCTCTTGTGGTCTTCATAAAAGTTGTAGCTATTTCTCTTAGCTTTCCAATGCCACCAAAATCACCTCGTTTTGACATTCGTAGCTCAAGTTATGCTCATTTTACTGAGCAAATGTCAAATGTTGAGATTGAGCATAATGCATTTTTGGTTAGGAAATACATGTTTTAGTATTCTATAAGGCTGGGAGCCTTAGAGAGATATTAGATAACCTTATTGAGGTGGAGTATCAATGGGTAATGTGTTGAATTGAGGACATGAATTTTCCTAAGTGTTAAAAATACTTCTATTGGTATTTGATAAAACATGTGATAAAAAGATGCTTAATTACATGATATGTTTACAACAAGTGAGATTGATTGATAATATTGAATCATATGTGATTGGTTGATGAAATTGAACACCCATGATGAGAATGATTGAAATATGCATTATGTTGCATGATGAATTGATGAAATGGTTTTCTCTCATGGGTATCTCTTTGTGGAACTAGGCCAAATTGGATTTTGGATTTACTTGTACTAGGGTAAGTCTTGGTTAATGGTAGGAGAATATGTGATCTTCTCTATATCAGAGTAACTGAGGTTAAGGAAGAACCTTCCTCTTTACCTGAGCTTCCTAGTCATTAAGTGGTTGAAGATGAGTATTTCCCTCACTACTTGGGGTAATCCTATATCTTGGATAGTTTGAGTAACATATCTCTCATTCTTGACTGATGATTGATATTGTGAGATAACGTACCTTCTCCTTATCATGATGGATTGAAGTCTAACCCTAGCTTTGATATTGAGGAGACGTACTTCCTCTAAGCTAGACATGGGAGGACTAGGCCTAGTTACCTGGAGTAGTTCTGTGTGGCGACGTACGGCCATGAAGAGGTTGATGTGCACCAACCTAAAAGCAGACTACTACCAAGTAAATGATTTTGTAATGCTAGCATGAACAAAATATGAACCTAATGGTTTGAGACATGATGAGATTTCTATCATGATATATATTGAGATTGGAAAAGTAATTATATTTTGATGATATGGATTCCAATTTAATGACTGTGGACTTGATGTGATTTTTGACGATTATGACTAATTTTCATAATAATAAATGAACTATCTATTTCGGGAAGAGGAAGGACTTGGTTTGACCTTTAGCCACCTTTCTAGAATAATAATAAATGTTTTGAATGAAAATGAGGTTTTTCCTCTAAATAGCTGGAATTGTTGTGATGACATGGTTTTAAACAAACTACTGAGAATTTTGATTCTTACCCCCACTATTCTCTATGGTTTCCATGATAATTCCAGGTAGCCGAGTAGATCAGCAAGCGTATGGAGTTTACTTGAAGGATTAGTTAGGATGTTCTTAGTTAGGTATTTACTAACTAGTCCTAGTAATTTTTTTATCCGATAATATTTGAATACAATGAGCAGCGATGTATACTTTGTATATTATTCCTTTCATTATATATGTAAATTATGCTTCCGCAAAGGCTCATATATATATTTTATATTATTAAACTATTTATTTTATAATTTTGTGGATATTCATAAGTAATGTACCAAATTCTAATTACTGATGCGTAAACCAGATACGTCATTAGTGTTAGTAATTTGGGACGTTGCATGAAACATATTTCTTTCACTCTAATATGTGAATCAAATTTTCAAATCCTTATTGCTTTATTTTTGCAAATCACTCGAGATATTCTTAAAGAGTATTGTAGGACTTCAATTTGTATCAACTACTCTTGTGAGAGTTCTATCTTATATACACTTCAATTCTTTGTAAAAAAGGTGAAACATCCCTGCAAATTGTAAAGGGTGAGGCATCCCTTGAAGTTGAAGCTCAAACACAAAGGTTGAGGTATCTCAAGGTGTGGTGAGTGCTCTATTGTGTAAAGGTTGCAAGCACCTATTGAAACTTAAAGATATAGTGAAAATCTCGAGTAATTATTTGAGGACTGGACATAGGCCATAAGTGGATTGGTAGCTGAATTAGGATAAATCTTGTGTTTGATCTTCTAAACTCAACTCCTTTACATTTATGCTTATTTTATATGTTTGCTTGAATACTTTCTATTTTGGTTGGTTCATTTATGAGTAAAAGTATTTAATCTTCTCTATCCATTCATCTCTATCATTCAATAGTTTCAACGAAAATTGGTAATCAAGTATTTTGCAAAAGATTTGTGAAAATATTTTATAAACTCAATTCACCTCCCTCTTGAGTATTGAGGCCACTTGGTAACAAGTGGTATCAGAGTTAGACTCTTGTATAAAGAGTTTAGTAGCTTCAAGATAAGAGATGATTTCAAATGATTTTTCTTCTAAAAGTTTTTCTATACATAGACCTCCCTTTTCAATGGGGATGGTTATGCCTATTAGAAAAAAAGGATGAAATTTTTTATTAAAACTATTGATCTTGATGTGTGGGATGCCATTGAAAATTGCGCCTTTGTTCCCACACGTATAGTTGATGATGTAAGAACTAATACACTAAGAAGTGAATGGACCGATGAGGACAAAAAGAAGGTTCAATATAATTTGAGAACCAAGAACATCATTACCACATCCTTGGGATATGATGAATTCTTTAGGGTGTCAAATTGAAAGATCACCCAAGAAATGTGGGATACCTTACATGTAATCCATAATGGCACAAGTGAGGTAAAACGATCAAGAAAAAATACTCTCACTCATGAATATGAATATAAAGCTAGCTTGACTTCCTTGATAAGAGTTGCCTATGATATTCCAAGGGACAAAAAGAGGGTGATGGCTACTGGGCTGACTATGGAGAATAAAGTGTTGCATTACCTTGTGGCTAGGGGATTGATTCCTCGGGGAGGAAACTACTCCCAAGTAGTCAAGAATGATGTGCTGACTTTGTGGGTAATGAACACTAACCAACCAATCAACTTGGTCTATTATGTTATCCAGCACATGTTGCAAGCCCGAAAAAAAGCACATGCTCTGTCATATGTCATGCTGGTAACAGCTATTCTAGAGCAGTTCCATATCTCTTTGTCTAGGGAGACAAAGGATATGAGTTCTAAAATGTCACAGTCTATTGGTGTGCATACTCTGCACAAGCTTCAACTGAGGAAGGTTAACGATAAATGGTACTATCTCATTCATTGGGGTTATGGACACATCCTTCACGAGGCTGAGGATACTGATGAGGATGCAGACCAGCCACAATCTACTCCAGCCACTTTGGATCTTTTGCTTCAGGAGATGCGCAGCTTGGCAACCACAGTGGGTGTGAGGTTAGATTGCATTGAGCAGAAGGTGGATCACCTTAAGCTGAGAATGGATCATTCTGATCGAGAGTTCACCATTTTTCAATCTTTCCTGGAAGGACCAAGTTATGTACCGAGGAGAGATGTCAATGCTCTCACCTCCTCTGCTGCACCTCCTGCTCCCCTATCATATGCTGCTCCTTTCGGTGCTACAGTTGCTGTTCCTGATGATGATGAGGAGATTCTTGGCTTTGAGGATGATCTCAACACAGATGATGACGATGTTGATCTTGCTGATGTGGCTGATGACAATGATAGTGACAGCAAAGCGATAGAGTGACCATGGGGCTTGGTCATGATGCTTTTCTTTTTTGTTATATATTGCCTAACCATTAGCAGCCTTTACTTTTATAATTTTGTACATGACTCTGGATACTTTTGAACTAAATGGTTATATAGTCTGGTCTTTTATTTTTCATATGCATCTGTTGTGGCTCTTATTGGACTGGTTATACTCTGATATTGATCTGTATAGGCTGAAATAGTTATACTTTGTTATCCCCTATTGTTAGGCTGACTGCATGTATGAGTAAATCATGCTAAATATTGTTGAAATGCTGTTAAAATTTTATTAGTATTATTGCTGAAAAATTAAATGTTTATGCCTTTTTTATAATGCCAACGGGGGAGAGATTATACAACATATACCTTGCATAAGTACGAGGGAGTTTTTACATGCAAATTATTTATCCTATCTCATGCATAAACTACAGGGGAGAGTTGCACTTAAATCTTTGACATATAAATGCAAATGCTACTCTATTTTTCCTATGTTATTTTGTCATAATCAAAAGAGGGAAGAATGTGAATGCTTATCTTTTGAAGCATATCAATGAAGTTTTTGACGATAACAAAGTCAAGATGAAGACCAAGTTCAAAGAGGTATATTTGGTATAGGCTATAGGTCTTAGAATCTAAATGTAAAATGCTCTCAATATATCTCATCTATCTCAAATGGTTTTTGAAAGATCCTTTTTAAATCAACTTGAAGTTGAAAGTTCATTTTTTAAAGAAAAGTTGTTTTTAATCTTGGATTTTGTAACGCATGTTTAAATCTTATCAAATCTAAGTATTTTCTAAGTTGGAAATGGTCATCAAGCTTAATTGAACTTGAAAAATGTGTTTAAGGGTCATTGTAATCAATTACATAATGCTTGTAATCAATTACAAGCCAAACAAAGGCCTTGTAATTAATTACATTGATCTTGTAATCGATTACAAGTCTGGCAGAGGCCTTGTAATCGATTAAACAAGTGTTGTAATCGATTACACCTCTAGCAGAGGATATGTAATCGATTACATTAAAGTTATAATCGATTACATCCTTCCTAGAAAGCCAAGAACACGTTCTAAGAGCAATGTAATTGATTACATTGAGCATGTAATCGATTACAATGTTTCTGACAATAGCCAACTGCTATTTTCTTGGCATTTAATGTTGCGCTTTAATGCACCCAACGACTCCTTCAATCTGAAACACTATAAATTCATGTCTTGGGTCATCATTAATGGCTAATTAACAACTTGAAACATATTTCTATCATTCTAACACGTGAATCAATTTTTCAAACCCTTATTGCTCTATTTTTGCAAATCACTTGAGATATTCTTAAAAAGCATTGTAGGACTTCAATTTGTATCAACTACTCTTGTGAGAATTTCATCTTATATACACTTCAATTCTTTGTAAAGAAGGTGAGGCATCCCTCTAAATTGTAAAAGGTGAGACATCCCTTAAAGTTGAGGCTCAAACACAAAGGGTGAGGTATCCCAATGTGTGATGAGTGCTCTATTGTGTAAAGGTTGCAAGCACCTGTTGAAACTTGAAGATATACTGGAAATCTTGAGTGATTACTTAAAGACTAGACATAGGCCACAAATGGATTGGTGGCTAAATCAGGATAAACCTTGTGTTTGATCTTCTAAACTCAACTCTTTTACATTTGTCCTTATTTTATATGCTTGCTTGAATACTCTCTATTTTTTGTTAGTTCATTTGTGAGTGGAAGTATTTAATCTTCTCTATCCATTCATCTCTATCATTCAATAGTTTTAACGAAAATTGGTAATCAAGTGTTTTGCAAAAAAATTGTGAAAATATTTTATAAACTCAATTCACCTTCATCTTGAGTATTGAGGCTACTTGGTAACACCAGAGAGATAAAAGGTAATATAGAAATAGGTGAAAGAACTTCTGGATGCTAGGTTTATCAGAGAAGTTTCTTATACCAGTTGGTTGCCCAACATGGTGCTAGTAAAGAAGGATAATGGGAAATGACGTATGTGTGTCGATTACACTGACCTAAATAAGACATGCCCAAAGGACCCTTACCCTCTCTCCAATATAGATAAACTTGTGGACAACTTATCTGGATTCCAGCTTCTCTCATTCATGGACGCCTATTTCGGCTTCTCTTATGAACTCGAAGGACGAAGACAAGACTATGTTTATAACCAAGATGGGAAGCTACTGCTACCGAATGATGTCATTCGGGTTCAAAAATGCAGGCACAACTTACTAATGAATCATGAATAAAGTCTTTAAAGAATAGATCGGTAAGAAGTTGGAAGTTTATATTGATAACATGATTGTTAAGACAACGGAGTCCGGTAACCATGTAGAAGATTTGGAAGAAGTGTTTACTCAGATACGAAAGCATAACATGAAATTGAATTTAGAGAAATGCATTTTCGGGGTACAGGAAGGTAAGTTTCTGGGGGTTATATTGACAAACCGCGACATTGAAGCCAACCTAGAGAAATGTCAGGCCATTCTTGATATGCGTAGTCCGCAGTTAATGAAGGAGGTGCAACAACTAACAGGATGGATAGTGACCCTTACTCATTTTCTAGCTAAGGCCGCTCAAAAGTCTCTTCCCTTTTTCAAAAATCTAAAAAATAGGAAAGATTTTGAGTAGACCCCAGAGTGTTAGGCCGCATTCCAGGAGTTGAAGAAAATGTTGGCAACACCCCCTCTCCTGACGAGGCTGGATCCTGAAGAGACCTTATATATGTCTATCTCTCAGTTAGCAACGAAGCGATCAGCTTAGTCTTGATAAGAAAAACTAATAAAGGCCAGAAGTTGGTTTATTTTGTGAGTAAGGTCCTATAAGGCCCCGAACTCCAGTATCAAAAAATTGAGAAATTAGATCTAGCACCGCTAACCACAGCCAGACGATTACAATAGTGCTTTAAGTGTCACCTTGTGATTGTGAAAATAGATCAGTCAATCCGTCAGGTGCTGCATAAGCCAGATCTTGTTGGAAGAATGATCACTTGGTCCATGAAGCTGTCTGAATTCAGCATCACTTACCAACTAAGACGAGCTATAATGGCTCAAGTGTTATCCGACTCTTTGGTGGAGCTTACACTAGATGCCGGTCATCCCAGAGTGAATTCTTAGACCATCTATATAGATAGTTCCTTGAATCCCAAAGGGAGTGATGCCGGGGTCATACTAGAAAATGGAGTCGGGCTCATGCTGGAACATTATTTAATATTTGAGTTCCCGACTTCAAATAACCAGATGGAGTACGAAGCGTGTATTGCAGGCATCACCATGACAAAGGAAATGGGGGCCACAGATATAGTCCTATGCAGTGATTCACAGCTGGCAACATCCCAGATCTGAAGTGATTACCAAGCTAAAGAACCTTTATTACAAAAATACCTAGCTAAGGTGAAAAGGCTAATGGAGAACTTCAACAGTGTTATGGTGGAACATATCCCCAAGGAACAAAACTCAAGAGCCGATATCCAATCAAAGCTCGCTAGCACTAAAGGCCCCGGTATAATAAGTCCGTGATCTAGGAGATAATACTTGCACTAAGTATTATAGGCCACAAGGTCCTCCTATTAGAAGATAATGAAACTTGGATAACACCCATAGTGGCCTACCTACGTGATAGTACTTTACTTGAAGACCAGAAGGAGGCCCAAAAACTAATGCTGACAGCGGCATGGTACACAATCCTAGATAATCAGTTATATCATCGTATATTTAATTCCTCCTTCCTCAAGTGCCTTAGCCCAAAACAAGCAGCGTATGTCTTGGCCTAAATCTATGAAGGAAGTTATAGCCACCACCTCGGAGGAAAGTCATAAGCATGGAAAGCATTAAGGGTTGGGTACTATTGGCTTAGTATGGAAGTTGACAGCATGGAACACGTCCAGATGTATGACAAATGTCAACGATTCTCAGACATTTATTCAGCCCCCCCAGAAGAGCTATCTACAATGTCCATACCCTGACCTTTCTATCAGTGGGGGATAGATTTCCTAGGTGCTTTCCTCCAGTCCCCAAGATAGGTTAAATACTTAATGATAGTTGTGGACTACTTTACTAAGTGGATTGAGGCAGAACCATTGTCCACCATCACCTCGAGGTGCATACAAAAGTTCACTTACAAGAACATTATCAGTAGATTTAGTATTCTAGAGTCCATTGTTAAGGATAACGGAACCTAGTTTACTAATCATAAGTTCAAAGATCTCCCCACCAGACTTAAGATCAAGCAGCATTTTACCTTGGTAGAATACCCCAAGACTAATGGACAAGCTAAGGCTGCAAACCAGATTATACTTCATGGGATTAAGAAAAGACTTGACGAAGCAAAAGGGAATTAGGTGGAACAGCATGACCACGTCATTTGGGAATACTGGACCATGCCCGACTCCTCAATAGGAAAAATTCCTTTTAAGGTAACTTATGGTTATGAGGTCATGATTCTAGTCAAGATAGGGGAACCAAGCTGGAGGAGGCAAAATTTCTCTGAAGAAGTCAATACATACCTTATCCGCCACAACTTGAATTTATTGGAGGAACATCACCTTATTGCCCACATTCGCAAAGCCGCTGTCAAACAAAGGACCACAACCCGGTATAATGCCAAAGTGATGCCACAGAGGTTTGTACCCAGTGATCTTGTTTTGCGAAGGACAAATATTAGAGGCAAAAACATGAAAGAAGGGAAGCTAGATCCAAATTCGAAAGGACCATACCGGATCACTTCCAAGACAAACATTAGAGCCTACAGCCTAGAGACCCTCACCAGCAAAAGTATTAAGAATTTTTGGAATGTTGATAAACTCAGAAAGTATTATAGTTAATTATCTTTATCTTCACAATTTTATGCTTTTATCATGTAAGTAATGTATTCTGACATGAATAAATTAATGAATACATTTCTAGTACTTAGTTATTTTGCACAATTACAACTATTGCAACCCATAAGGTTATCACACCTTGGAGAGGTTTGAGGAATACAAGTTCTATCTTAGATAAGATATTCTAATACTAAAATGAAGGTGAAAAAAGGCAACCTACTTGACTATTCTCCACATTCTAGAAGCAAGTTTAAGGGTTTTAAACCATGCCTTAATAAGTCTGACCTTAACCCATAAACTTAAGGCAAGTTTAAAGTGGTTAAGAGTATTTGGCCGATGCCCGGGATATGGCAATATTTGTCGATATCCTAAAAAAGGATACCACCCTAAAAGTTTTCGGTGTCAAAGTTACATTTAGAAATTTAGCTAAATGTCACAAGACTTTAATGAAGAATAAGTATCACTTTTAAGTAATCCAGTCTAGGATCCAATGTCACCGTTCTAAAAAATTCTAAGCACAAGCCATCTAAATCCTATTACAAGGATTGAACCCGGAATACTTATTAATATACAAATAAAAGTAGATGAATATTTGCTATGTGTCAATTGAAAAATCACCAAGATAAGGCGTTAGACCCATCCCATTTGGAAAAACAAAAAAGGCAATATGAAGATACGCAAGTAAAAGCAGAAAAAATTATAAGTTGTCAAAATTAAGATATGCTCGAAATCTAGGACTTATTCATATACATCTAAAATTAACCCCACGCAGGGGGCAGAATAGAAAAGAAAAAGGAATCAAGTGTCCATGTTAGGCTCTCTGTGGTCGACCTCCTCCACCTCAGTTTCTTTTTCTTAGCCACCCTCCTCGCTCTCCTCCTCGCTGCCAATAGCAGCAGGGACCTGGTTCACAAAGGTAGCTTTAGATATGGCATCCACAATGTAATAATCTCTGACCAATTTTCGTGATCTGGTCCTTTGGGTAAGGAGGTCCGGGTTCAACAGGCGAAGTTGGGCAAATGTGTTAGCGAAAGAGTTATCTACGGAAGCAGCCCAATCATCTTCATGGTACAACACATTATTTTTCAACTTTGCTTCAAATTGCTTGAGGAATTCATTTTCAGCATGGAGTACGATCAGGCTGGACTCAGTTGAAGAAATTTGATCCTTCAAGGTCTTTTCCCGAGCTTTATCTTCCTTAACCTTTTTCTAATGCCCGGTTATTTTGGCCTTCCCCAGACCAAACTCCTCGTTCATCTGGGCCAGCTGCCCGTCCTTTTGGGCCATCATCATCTCCAACTCCTTTTTCTCACCACCTGAGGGCACCCAGCTCTTTCTCCAATTCTTGAGTGACAAATAGACTCAAAGGCAAATTCCAAGAAATGGAGCACGGAGGTGTTGCACAGAGCCCGAACCTAGGCATCCCAGATGATTTCAATTAATTCTTGCTCAATCAAGACATCTTGATCAACTTGGGTAAGGAAGGTGTTGTCAATGATCCGCCCTAGATCCTTGCCTCAAATGGACCTGGCATCAAACTAGAGAGGGGCACCCTTCGGGATCTCTATTTCACGACCAATAGTAAGGTTGATAAGAGCCACCTCGGTCATCAGTTGTTTCCCTCTCTGTTCCCATCAGTCATCTCCCTTTCTCTTATGCAGTCGAGTGGTTGGGCAAGAGACCCAAGATTCGTCTCCTGCGTTGTAGCTTAGGGTTGAGATTAGGGAAAAGGGACTGCCACCGCTGGCTAGGATTCGAAACCCGATGCCTTAACCTTTCATTATGCCAAGCACATAACAAGAGCTTCAAGTCATCTAAGAGTTATCATACTTTCTGCAAAGCGAAATCAAACAATGATACTACACTTAGAAAAAATCATAAATGACAAATATATCAATGAACTCATAGCGGCATAACTAAAAATTATTTTAAAGAATCGGATGGATCATCTAGAACATCTTTACAATAGATGACCCCATTTTTGTCGGCCCACTCAACTAAAAAGTTGAGGACGTTGGCCTCATTTTCTGTTAACACGGACAATAGAGTCTCTATTTCTTCATGACTCTGATCCTACATTGCTTGTGTCCAATATAAATATATCCTTGGTACAACCTCTAAGGTAACTTAAAAAGGTGTTATCCCCAAAGGTCCTTCTATTTTGAAGAAGTCTTTCTTGAAGTTCTTGATAGACTCTTGATATGGCTTAAATACTTTACGTTTTCCTTGAGCACGGAAAGTAACCCACCTTTTCTGAAAATTGTTCCTAGAAGGCGAGAACTAGCTGAAGAGGAAAAATAAGGACTCCACAAAGTACGACCATCCGAAAGTCTTGCAGATGAGCTCGTAATTCTGAATAAAGCCCCAGACATTTGGTGAAGTTGCATTAGAGCCACTTGTAGATGGTTTAGAACTCCAATTTGGAAGTCAGAGAATGGAAGGCAGACCCCAATGTGGGTGAGCAATGCTTCGTATATACAACCATAGTGGTCATCTTCTGTTCTGGTTGAACAGACTTGTTCTTGATCTAACGGAGCCCGGATCATGAATTTGTTGTCCCATAATCGACCTTCTGTGAGATAAAGATACTTCTATTTAGCCCTTGCATTTTTTGAGTTTTTGACACTTGATGGGGTCCCCAAAACTTCACAGTCAACTCATTGGTATAGACTAACATCTCTTAGGTACATATACTCCTTTGGTTCTAATGTCGCCGTCCTTCATCGTCCCATCTCCAAACTACTAAAGTTACCTATAAAGGTCGTACTCATGTCAGAATTAGAATAGTTTTCATTATAACTCTCTAACTCCCTAGCTCTATCCGCCCTCTGTATCATTTCCAAGATATCTAACCCGGATAGAGGCTATTGTCTCCTACCAGTACCTCCACCGCGAGGAGACCGTCTCTATCGAGCCTGAGGCGATGGAGCACTCAAAATCTCTAAGGAACTACCCTCCCCGTCACTACTATTTTTAACACCCTCACTCTCACCATGGCTTTTTGCGAAATAAAAAAAGAAGGAGAATAGGGAAATACCTTGTGTTTTGAGGAGGGAAAATGGATGGAAAAGGTTGGAAAGTAGAAGATCGCCAATAACTACCGCCGGAAGCTCACCGAAAACTTCTTTGAGCTCTGGAAGCAGAGGGAAAACGAAGGAGAAAATGTAAAGTGAGGGGTGGTAACCCCCCACTCCTATTTATAGGCATAGGGATAACCCTCAACAACCACCACGCACAGGGATAAATGCATCCATTCGCATTTAATTTGAAAATGGCAATCATGGTGGTACGAAGATCAAACGGTGGCTTCCACTCATTTTTCGCCATGTGGCGATACGAACCTGACACAAAGCTAAAAGGACAATGGTCAGATTTGAAGCGACACATGCCAAAAAGATGGTATTCATGCTAGACATCAGATCAATGCTATGTTGTTGCTACAGATTTATAATATCATGAATTTTATTTCAAGGAATTCATAATTAATAGATGGACCCCACTACCAAAATTGACATGGGGGAAATCTAACACATATCTTGGATAACAGTGTGACGACTTTAAGGAGGAGTGACCTATATCAGATCCCGACCTAATTCATCAATATTGGGGGCATCCCAGTTTTTATTTTCTATCGCAGACTTCGGCTATTCGTTAGAGACATCGCAAGATCTGACATCTATATCATGACTTGGATCCCTTTGACCATGCGTACCATTTGCTCCTGATAATGTCAGATATTTTGACACTCAGCTGTCACATTTGAGCGCCAAGTTGGGAACAACTATTCTAAACTGGGTTTCGGGTTAGCAGTTCAGAAGTAACCCATCCTGGTAGAGTTAGATCTTGAATATTTATGAGCGCTATTGAATAAGTAAATATACCTATTTGTGAGGAGTAAATATATCATAAAATCTCTCATAAATAGATAAATCAATTATAAGAGATATTGATCTTATTAGATTCTTATTCTAATTAATAGTATTTATTATCCATTAATGTATATTTAAACATAATTCTTATCTATCATGACTCTTTTATAAATATCACACAATATTATAAATGTATGTATCTAATCCTAAACACTTTATCCACCTTGTGCACAATTTAAATTGAGTGTCAAAGTGCCTATTACAGATACTCACCACTCGCATCACTGTCACTGTCATCATGCTATGGAAGAAATCACATTTATCAACCTATTCAAGTAACTTTCTAAAAACTCATTTAGAATCGTTATTATTTAAGCAAATTTAATGATATAAACATTATGCACCTAGTACCAACTTTTAAAGACAAAATTTAAAAAAGACAAAATTGCAAAAACAATTTAAATTTGCATATAAGTGACTAGAATCAATTTAAAATGCAATAAATTATAACTAATATCAATGTGATGTTAAATGTAATCAGTTTAAATTACATAATTAATTCAAATATCAACGAAAAATTCAATTTAAATTGGTCTTTTATAATCAATCTAAATTGCAACTATTTTCAATGCAATAAATTTCTCCTCTCCTTCTTTCCTATGCTATAAATTAGTTTACAGTTTTGAAATTCTTGCTATTAATCGTGCATGCATTTCTTTTCATACTTCTTTCAATATCATTCATTATATTTATTTTATTCTATCACTTTCTCTTATTAAATTTAATACCTTTAAAAAAAGTGTCAATAATATATACACCTTTAAAAGAGATGTATGTTAATGTTTTTCCTTTAGTTTGTAATGTAATTTCAACATCTTTACCATTCTTCTAAGCACATCTTTACTCACGTCTTCCCACACTACTTCTATGTACTTGCTTGATTTACTAATTTTTTTCCCTTTCTTTTTAATATTTTTCTTTTGAATTATTTTTGCTGACAACTAGACACTGATTGTTTTTAGTGATTCCATGGTTTCTCGTTTCAATACTTCTGGTGAAGTCAATGTGAACAATGATCGAAAGATACGAACGCCCAAAGTAAGAATTATTCGACTTTGAATGTTTTTAATTTTAAGCAACCAGATTCATGTGATTTTTTTTATCCTTATAATTTTGGTCTTTATAGTTTTGAAACCCCAATCTTCATCTTCAGACTCATTTACCAAAATGATATAAATAGAAGTATAATTTATTAATTTAGTGTAATTTAAAAAATAATTATTAAAATAGTACAAAATCAATAATATATATAGTAAGTCGTGGCTCTTTATTTATTTTTTATACTGAAATCATGGTTGGGAGTCATGACTTCTATGTATTATTTTAAAAAAAAATTTGACATAAGTAGTGGTTCATAGTCACGACTTCTTAATTACCTTTCTTTAATTTCGTATATAAAATATAGAAGGTAATTGATGTGAAAAATTTTAAGATTAGTGCAATGGATAAATCTTAATAATATTTGTTGTTGTCAATCATGATATTATAAAATAATAATTACATCTAACTGTTCAAAATTACAGTATCTATATTTCAATTTAAGTCACCCACTGCTTCAACTGCACTTAGATCGGAATATAGATACTGAAATTATAAGCAGTTAGATGCAATTATTATTATTTAAAATCATGATTAGCAACAACATATATTATTAAGATTTATCTCTTGTGCAGATCTTGCAGTAAGGTTATGACTGTCTAATGTTGTGGTTCAATAAACATGTAGTTGAGATCTCATCCATTTGAGAATATTGAAATGGAGAAAAATTATATAACAATGTAATTAGTTAGATTGAAAATTATAATGTAGTGGAAATTAGGAGAAAAGATCAAAAAATGAAATTTAAAGAGAAAAGACATCAAAATGAAAAATCATTGTAAGTGAAATTTTCACATCAACCACCTTACCACCTTATAGACACGAAAAAATTAATTAAGAAATCGTGGCTTTGAGACCGACTTATGTAATTTTTAAAAAAAAGTAATACATAGAAGTCGTATCTCTCAACCACGTCTTCAGTGCAAAAAATAAAAAAAAAAGATCAAGATGTAAGTCGTGACTAAAAGCCACGACTTATTATATATACTATTCATTTTGCATTATTTTGGTAATTAGTTTTTTAGTTACACTAGATTTGTTGAGCCATGACTTACTATATATACTGTTTATTTTACACTATTTTAATAATTATTTTTTTAATTACACTAGATTGGTAAATTACACTTCTATTTATACCATTTTAATAAATAATTCTCATCTTCATTATACAAGGTTACCGAAGCAAATGCAGAAAAAAAAAAGCAAATGCAGAAAAAAACATTAACACAGTAGTATGGCAAACTCACGCGCACTTAATCAGGACACCATCAAAGCTATATACTTTGCATCATTAAAATCTCTCGAACATGCTTTCCCTCTCATGTCTTTACCTGTGAATTTCTCACTACTATAAAGGGGAGTAATGAACTAAAGGGAACTATTATATACTATTATAAAGAAAATTTCTCATTTCAGCGCATAAATTTTGTTTTCTTAAAAAATTATTATTAATTACTCATTTAATAATTTAAAAAATTAAATATACTATATTGATCATTTAAATATTTAAAGATAAAATTTTAAAAAATAAGATTATAAGTATTTTTTATTCTCTAAGTTTAAATTATTCTTAACTACTTATTATATAATTATAATTTTTTTAATTTTTTATAATATCTCCTCATTCAATAAGTATGAAGTTAAACTCTTAGAATATGATTAGACTCTTAAGTAGATATTTCTCCTAATAATATTATTTTTATACTATATAATTATAATTATAATTTACTTTAAACATTATTTATTATTTTTATTTTTTCTTAAAAGAATAAAAAATACAAATTAATAGATACATAGTGTCAATTAATAATAATAATAATAATAATAATAATAATAATTTGTTTTAGGATTTTGTTTATTTTTTTTTTTTACTGGTAGGATTTTGTTAGTGCCTTCGTTAGCAAAACTTTTTTATTTTATTTGTCAACCATTAAAAATCTAACAATCTAACAATAGAAGAAATATCTGTTTTTGCCGACGCTCAGGGAAAAAAGTAGGTTCGGTTTTGATTTCCAACTACAAGGGAGTGGTTGATCAAAGTCCAACAATATTGGATGCACTTTTCGATACGCATTAGTTACACTTAACTCATTACAATTGTCTTTGTTTCCTTCATACATGACTCATGAGCTTCCATTTTCTCATTTTTCTCTCTTCAAATTCATTTTTAAAAATAATATTTAAGGAATAGAAAAAGTTATATATTTTAAAACTAGAATACGTTATCAGCTGCTATCATGAATCAAATCTAAGCATTAAAAGGAAGCGATTTGATTATGAATTATGAGTTCGATAAGTGTTATAAAAAGTATTTTTTAAATTATTTTTTTAAATATAAATAAAAAATAAATTATTTTATATTTGGATGAAGTATTTGAAAAATACTATGTAGAAAATATTTTTTTCCTTAATATGAATGATTATAATGTGGTAATATATATAGGGAATTAGGGAACAACTGTACACTTAATAGTACACTAATCTAAACTTAAAAAATAAGTTAATCAAGTCCTAGAAAATAAACAAGAGTTAAAACTCTAAAAATAATGATACATGAATCACCAGTCAACCATTCAACCGGCTAACCATCTAAACATGATAGATATCACAACAATCTTCCTCAAACTGATAAATATGTATTCTCTATTCCTAACTTGGATACAATATTCTGAAATATTGTACTGCTTAACCCTTTAGTGAGTACATCAGCAAGTTGACCTGTGTAATTACATAGGGTGTACAAATCAATCCATTTTCTAGCTTCTCTTTGATAAAATGTCTATCAACTTTAATATGTTTTGTTCTGTCATATTGTACCAAGTTATGAGCAATCTTGATTGCAAACTTTTTGTCACAATAGAGTCTCATTGGTCTATCCCACTTGATCTTCAAATCTTCGAGAATGACCTTTAACCAAAGTAGTTCACACACACCTTATGCCATAACTCAAAATTCTGCCTCTGCACTAGACTGTGCTACCAAATTTTGTTTTTTACTCCTCCATATCACAAGATTCCCACCAAGGAAGGTACAATACCCAGAGGTTGATTTTCTATCAATTAGTGATCCAGCATAATTAGCATCAGTATATGCCTCAAGTACTAAACCTCCATTTCTCTTAAATAGAATACATTTCCCGGGTGTTCCCTTGAGATACTGTAGCTCCCAATGAGCTGCTTATAGGTGAACTTCTTTCAGGCTATGCGTGAATTGACTTATTACACTTACTGCATATGCAATATCTAGTCGTGCTTGAGATAAATAAATTAATCTTCCTACCAATCGTTGAAACATTTCTCTATCCACTGCAACATCTCTTACTGTTGTTCCAAGTTTCATATTTAGATCTATAAGTGTGCTTGCTAGTTTGCAGGATGTCTTACCTGTTTCTTTGAGTAAATTTGTAACATATTTTTGTTGGGAGATTAAAAATACCCTACTTAGAATGAGCAACCTCAATTCCAAGGAAGTATTTCAGTCTTCCTAGTGATTTGATCTCAAATTCCTTAGCCAAACCTTGACTTAGAACCTCTTTCTCCTTAACAACATCTCTCATCACTATTATGTCATCCACATACACCAAGAGTGCCACAATGACTCCGCTTGAAGGAGAGTGCTTAATAAGCAACGTGTGATCCTCTTGGCTTTGTCTATATCTCATAGCCAACATAGCTATTGCAAATCATCCAAACCACGCTAGTGGTGATTGCTTAAGGCCATATAAGGCCTTCTTCAATTTACACATAGTATTGGCATTCAGAGTCTTCCCATAGCCTGGTAGAACCTCCATATAGATTTCTTCCTCTAGATCTACATGCAAGAATGCATTTTTTACATCAAACTACTGTAAGCCTCAACCATAATTAGCTGCTAATAATAATAAAACTCTGACTGTGTTCATCTTTACAACTGGAGCAAAGGTCTCTAGGTAATCGATTCCATAGGTTTGGGTATACTCTTTGGCAATCAATCGTGTCTTGTATCTTTCTATTGACCCATCTACTCTATACTTCACTGTATATGCCCATTTACACCCCCATAGGTTTCTTTCCTACCGGTAACAGTACCAACTCCCAGGTTTTGTTCTTTTCTTTTGCCTCTATTTCCACATTCATAACTTATTTCCATTTTTCATTGGATAAAGTCTCGGGTAGGATGATAGGGATGGTAATGATATTTAGGCTGACTAGAAAGGCCCTATGTGATGGTGAGAATTTTTTTAAGGACATGAAGTGTACAAAAGGGTATAGTGGTCGCTTAGTGCATTCTCTTGTTCCTTTTTTGATGGCTATGGGTATGTTTGATCATTATTATCCACATAAAGTTCAATTTCATTTTGTAATGAAGAGTTAGAAATTATTACCTTATCCAAAGGCTCCGAGTTGGACTCTTGGACCTGTACAGGTTCTGGGATGGACATCTTCTTCCTTGTGAACACTTTGCCTTTGCCAAATCTCATATTTTCAAGATCAAGGTCTGTTTGTGGTTTTTCAAGCATGGGTTCAAGTGCAATTTCAGGCACAAGTACTATTTCAGGCACAGGTTCAGGTCTGGGTACAAATTCAAATGAATTTTCAAGGGTATGATTGGATATAGATGTGCAAGGAGGGTCTTTAGATACTGGCAACAATGACAAGTCCAAATCTAGCAAAAAATTCTCATTATCTTCCCTTGAATTCTCCCCCTAAAGATAAAGTTAAGTGAAATAAGGCTCTTGTTCATGGAATGTGACATCCATTGATACATAGAATTTTTTGGATGGAGGATGGTAGCACTTATACCCTTTTTAGGTTACAGAATAACCCACAAAGACACATTTTATGGCCCTTGGGTCAAGTTTCCCTTTGTTTTGACTGTGGACACGAACAAAAGAAACACATCCAAAAATCTTAGGGACAAGGTTATTTGAAGTGTGTAGGTCAGGGTAAAAAGTTGAGAGTATGTCCATCGGACTCTTGAATCCCAAAATTCAGGTAGGCAAACGATTTATGAGATGGGTGGCTATGAGAACGGCTTCCCCCCAAAAGGACTATGGGACATTTTTCTGGAAAAGAAGGGCTCGAGTTTTTCTAAGGAGACCACCATTTTTCCTTTCTACTACTCCGTTTTGTTGTAGAATATTGACATAAGATGATTCATGTACAATTCCCTCTTTCTGGAAAAAAAAAGGTTAAGAGTTTAGGTAAAATAATCCCTTGCATTATATGATTTAAATCTCTTGACAGTAACCCCAAAATTTATTTTTGATCATAGAACAAAAATTTGGAAGGATAGTACTGACATCAGATTTGTGTTTTGTTAGTGTGATTAATTATAATTGAGATTATGATTAATCACGATTATTTTTAGAGATGATTGTAATTGATTTAGTATAGTCTTAGATTGATTTACTACATAATTATATTTTATTATTTTTCTTTTCTGTATAGTAGCCTTCTTGTATAAATAGAGACTAACTCTCCATATATTCATTCATTCATTCAGAAATATATACAAATTACCAATATTTGTCACCCTATTTCTGTTTTTATCATGGTATCAAAGTCGTGGTATCCTCCTTGAGGAGAATTTCTAACTTGGTATTAGAGAGCCTAGGCTCTAGGTCCACACTGTCACTGTTCGTTCTGTTCAGACACTACTCTAAAGCTTCACTCAGACATTACTCTAGACTACCACTATTAGCTCTGTTCAGATATCATTCCAGACTCCGTTTCAGAGTCTATCCTAGATTTTAGACTCTATTTTAGACTTCGTTCTAGATTCCAGAATTCATTCTAATGGCAGACTCCAGACTTTAGGCTCCATACTTCGTCTTAGATTCCAGACTCCAGACTCCAGACTCCAGACTCCAGACTCCAGACTCTAGGCTCCAAGCTCTAGACGTAATCATCATCCTGACCGATTTTGCACTATAGTTTCCAAACTCAAGTTGATTTCTTCTATACCCACTTGAGTTTGAGGGAGATACTAGCGTGATTAATTATAATTGAGATTATGATTAATCACGATTACTTTTAGAGATGATTATAATTGATTTAGTACGGACTTAGATTGATTTACTACATAATTATTTTTTATTATTTTTCTTTTCTGTATAGTAGCCTTTTTGTATAAATAGAGGCTAACTCTCTTATATTCATTCATTCAAAAATATACACAAATTATAAATATTTGTCTCCCTATTTCCATTTCTATCATGGTATCAAAGTCATGGTATCCACCTTAAAGAGTATTTCTAACTCAAGAAAACCAAGTAATAGCAATTATCAATAAAGAAGACACCATCTTGCTCCGAAACCTTAGGCTGGACCCCAAATGTCACTATGAATGAGGTAAAACAAAATATCATTCTAGACTACGATTTTCAACACTTAGACCTCTAAACAAGGAGGAAAAATAGTCTATCCTAGATTTTAGACATTCTATTTTGAGACTAATTTTAATGCAACTTTGACAAATTATGCATTTTGAATCATTCCGAATAAGTCTAATAAATTACAACTATTGAGGATTACTCAAATACAACTTGGGATGGCTAAGTGAATAAGCTAGATATCAAGTTGTAACAATTTAGATATCCTAAATACCGAATTTACTTCAAACTCTTAGATTCCTCAATGACTCTACCACTTGTGGCCTAGACTCCAAGCTCTGAAACTTAATCATCATACAAGAGCGCTCCTCACACCTTGGGATACTTCACCCTTGTGCTAGAGCCTCCAATTCTTCAAGCTTCATTTTGCACTATAGTTTCCAAACTCAAGTTGATTTCTTCTATACTCCAGCTTGGGTATAAAAGATTCACACTTTTCAAAATATGATTTTGATGGAGGATCAATTCTAGTGTTCAAGAGGTGTATAAGCGTGATTAATTATAATTGAGATTATAATTGATCACGTTTATAGCCATTAGAAATTGCTTGGTAATCAATTAGAGATGATTATAATTGATTTAGTAATCGAGACTTAAATTGATTTACTACATAATTATTTTTATTATTTTTCTTTTTTCTTATCCAATTAAAGCAAACGACCACTCATTGGAAAGATCTTTGAGTCTAATTTCATATGAAAGAAGTAGCAAAGTATTTTGTATAAATAGAGGCTAACTCTCTTATATTCATTCATTCAAAAATATACACAAATTATAAATATTTGTCTCCCTATTTCCATTTCTATCATGGTATCAAAGTCATGGTATCCACCTTAAAGAGTATTTCTAACTTGTTTGATCAAGAAAACCCAAGTAATATGAGTGCAATTATCAATAAAGAAGACAAACCATCTTGCTCCAGAAACCTTAGGAATGGTAGATGGACCCCAAATGTCACTATGAATGAGGTAAAACAAAATAGAACTACATTTATTACTAATTGGAAAGGGTACACGTTTATGTTTAGCCAGCTCACACACTTCACAATGGAGATTTTCAACACTTAGACCTCTAAACAAGGAGGGAAAAATATTTTAATAATTCTAAAGGATAGATGTCCAAGTACATAATAATGCATGATCCAATATATCTCATTAAGCGATCTATGTAGCCAAATCTTTTCTCTATTGATTGAAATATATTCTGAACTGAAGAAATGGTGCAATCTGTTTTGCATTGGTGTTTCAAGGTAGTAGGGGTCATCTTATTCTCTAGCACGTCCAATCATCCTCCTCGAATTCTTGTCTTGAAAAACGCAATAATTGTTGTGAAAAATTACAATGTAGCCTAAGTCTTAGAGTGAGTTTGTGTATAGAGACAGTGTTTGTGGATAGTCTAGGGACATGAAGAATATTTTTTAAAACCACTACTGGACTGATTTTAATGTCCCCTATGCCTACAACAGTGGTCAAAGATCGATCAGCACTAGTTATTTTCTTACTGCTTGGACAAGGAGAATAGATGGAAATTTTATTAGATGTGTGGGTCATATGGTTAGTAGCTCCTGAGTCTACAATTCAAGAATTGTTAAAGGTTGTACACAAGGCACTTAGTCCAATTGAAAGAGGAAACTTATTTGAATATGTCGAAGAACAAGTACCTGAAGACTTCTCAAGGTTGCTAATGAGTGATCTCACCCTCTCAATCTCTTCTTGGTTAAGACTGTCCAGTTCTTATGATATTTATGCATCTTGTGACTCTCTAGGCTATTGAGATCAAATATCTTCCATATCCTTAGGCAATTAAGGCTCTAGGCAATGAAAGCCAAATGTAGAGTAGAAACACAGAGTATTTGAACAGGAATATGAAGGAGAAAAAGATACCATGTAAAAAATACAATGAATGATTACAATGTGATAGTATATATAGGGGATTATAGAACAACTATACACTTAAGAGCAATGAAAGCCAAATGTAGAGTAGAAATAATTAACAAAGATTATTTTTTAAAAAAAATTTTAGGCAAAATTCAATGCAAAATAAAAGCTTTTTGAAGGAGAAATAAGTTAAAGATTGGGCTTATAATTTTCCCTTATAAATTAACTTACATTTTAATTGTAAAATACAATCAATTTTTTTAAAATACTTATTTTTAATTTAATCTAAATGATTACTTTTTATATCATTTAAAGAATCATATTATAAAAGGAGATTATCCAAACATAAACAACTATACACTTAATAATTTATAATTTTTAACTTTTCCAAATAAACCCTTAGTAGTACACTAATTTAAGCTTAAAAAATAAGCTAATTAAGTCTTAGAAAATAAGCAAGAGTTAAAGCTCTAAAAATAATGATACATGAATCACCAATCAACCATCCAAACATAATAGATATCACAACATATTATTTTAGTTTTATTGTTATTTGAATGTAAAAAATAAAAATATAGAAGTATTTTGTTAATAATAAATAGTTATTTAAAAGGACACGTAGACGTTACAACTATGAGCTATTTTCTCAGTTCTTTTCTACTTTGGTCCTCTTTTTCTTTTCTGTCCATCTTAAGGAAAAAAAAATATTTTTTTAACCGGGACCTTCAGAACTGTCTAGCACTAATATCTTTTCTAACCCCTTGGGTAGGATAATCAATGTCACCTCCACGCATAAATGCAATGTGATGATTAAGATTCTTATAAAACATATATATATTTATTGCTATTTCAATCATTAAATTTAGCATTATTTTTTATCTCTAAAATAGATAAATTTAATTTCTTATTATTTAAGAAGTCTCTTAAATATGCTTTTTGACTTTTATTTTGAAATCTTAAAAATTTCTACACACTTAATTTTATTTATTTATTTTCTAATTTATCTTCAAATAAATCTACATACATTTATTTTATTATATATAAATATGTATTTTGATTTCAATATAGTAGGTTTATTTACTTCTATTTATTATTTTTCTATTATTATTTTATAGGAGAATATTTCAGATGTTATTATTATTTAAGAAGTCTCTTAAATATACTTTTAACTTTTATTTTGAAATCTTAAAAATTTCCACACATTTAATTTTATTTATTTATTTTTCTAATTTGTCTTTCTATAAATCTACATACATTTATTTTATTATATATACATATGTATTTTGATTTCAATATATTAGGCTTATTTACTTCTATTTATTATTATTTATTATTTTATAGGAGAATATTACAGATGTCATTATTATTTAAGAAGTCTCTTAAATATACTTTTAAACTTTTATTTTAAAATCTTAAAAATTTCCACACACTTAATTTTATTTATTTATTTTTCTAATTTATCTTCCTATAAATCTACATACATTTATTTTATCATATATACATATGTATTTTGATTTCAATATATTAGGTTTATTTACTTCTATTTATTATTTTCCTATTATTATTTTATAGGAGAATATTACAGATGTCATTATTAAAATTAATCAAGGATGCTTTTGTCTGAGAAATATTAAAAAAATTAATTTCATAAGCTCAAAAATATCATAAAAAACACAAACTATATATTTTTTTGTTTAGTAGTTCTGGCTTGTCTTTTTTTTTTTTTTTTAATTTTATCTAAATATGTTAAAACAAACGTAAAAAATATATATATACCTTTTTAGAAAACTATTTTTTTTGGTTTAAAGAAATTATTTTTATTTTAAAAAAAAACACAAGGAAATGAGCTCTAATAACAAAACATGAAAATTCATCAAGAGAAAGTTATTATGCATCCATTTTATTTGGGTTTATAAATAATTTTTTATTTAATAGTATTTATATATAATTATTCATAAATAAAAATAATTTAACTAAATTTTTATATAAATTTATATTGTGTTTAAATATTTTTTTATTAATAGAATAAATCAGAATAAGTTAGATAAATTAAAAAAAAAAATGAAACATAATTATATTTTTTTTGTTTAAAAGATTAATAAAAAAATAAAACGAAATTTTATTAATTTATGTATTTCTTTTATTTTACTTCAATTTTAATAAAAACAAAAATTAAACCTTTAAATGAAAAAGAAAAAAAATAATTTTTATATATTTTTTTATTTTTTATATATTTTAAAATTTTTAAATAAATAAAATTATTTTTTTTTTTTTTTTTATTTTTTATTACATATCATCTAAATATAATATTAAACGTTATTAATTGAATTTAATATTTTAATCTTATTTATTAATTTTTTTATAATAAATTAATAATTAATTTATACTTAGCTCATTTATAGACGATCTTAGGAGTATTCCATATTAGAATTCTCTGATTCATCGATCTTCAATCGTGCGGTGTTCCCTTCTATATATTAATCGACGTTTTAAGTTCCCGTGTTCTTCGCTTTCCCTTAAATTCCGACCTCACAATTTTTAATTTCTCCAAGTCACCCTCTCTCCTCTCTCTCTCTCTCTCTCTAACACACTCACTTTATATCTTCTTCTTCGCCACCTTCACCAACCCCATAAGGCCACAACAATGGCACCACCACCACCACCACCTTCCGTTCTCTTCCTCCTTCTCTTCACACTCTTCACCACCACAGCCTCTTCCCTCACCTGCACCACACAGAAACTCACCAACCCCAAAACCAACAACCTTTACTCCAGCTGCTTAGACCTCCCTTACCTCAGCTCCTTCCTCCACTGGTCCCACGACCCTTCCAACTCCTCTCTCTCAATTGCCTTCGTCGCCGCTCCTTCGACCCCCGGCGGCTATATCTCGTGGGCCATCAACCCCACCGGAACCGGCATGCCCGGGGCTCAGGCCCTCGTGGCCTTCAAGAGCGGCGGCGACATCGTAACCGTCAAGACGTACGATCTCAAGTCCTACCACGACATCATTCCGGGGAACCTGTCGTTCGAGGTGTGGGACTTGAGGGCCGAGGAGAGTGGTGGGTTGTTGAGGTTGTTCGCTAGCTTGAAGGTTCCAGAGAAGGCAACGAGCTTGAACCACGTGTGGCAGGTGGGGCCCATCACGAATGGTATGTTGGGCAAGCATGAGTTCCTTCCCGCGAATCTGAATGCTAAGGGGACACTGAGCTTGAATGGAGGGCAGAGTTCAAGTGTTGTTGTGGACTCCAGGACCAAAAGGAAGAATGTCAGTTCATCCTGTTTTTTTTGCTTAATTGCTTTTTTTTTTTGGTGGTTTGAGAAAATGGGTGTTTGTTATTTTTTTGATTCATTGATTTGTTTGTTTGGGTTTTCAATCCAAAAGTGAGTCATATGTTGTGTTTGTTTATTCACTGGTTTTTTTGTTTATCTGTTTTTTTTTTTGGGTGTTAAAGAAATTGTTTTGTTGATCTGTTATGAATTCTAATGTGAAGAAGAAGAATGTATGTTCCTTTTTTTGCTTAAATTCTTGGTTTTTTTTCGTGGTTTCAGAAAATGGGTGTTTGTTATTTTCTTGATTCGTTGAATTGTTTGTTTGGGTTTTTAATCCAAAACAGAATCCTATTCTGTGTTTGTTTATTCACTGGAATTTTTGTGTATTTTTTTTTTGGGTGTTAAAGAATGTTAGTTCCTGTTTTTGCTTAAATGCTTGGTTTTTTTAAAGGTTTCAGAAAATGGGTGTTTGTTATTTTCTTGATTCATTGATTTGTTTGTTTGGGTTTTCAATAAAAAAGTGAGTCATGTCTCGTGTTTGTTTATTCACTGGTTTTTTTGCTATTCTTTTTTTTTTTTTTGGGGGGGGTTGTGGTGGTAAAGGAATTGTTTTGTTGATCTGTTATAAGTTCTACGGTGGATTGAGATGTCTTTAGTGAGGAATAGTCAAGGGCAAAGAAGGAGGATGTGGGTTCTGGTTTTTGGTTGTTTTGGTGATTTTAGAAAATGGGTGTTTGTTGTTTTCTGGTTTCATTGATTTGTCCTAAATAGCATTTTCAATCCGAAAGTGAGTCTTGCCTTGTGGTTGTTAATTCATTGGTTTATTGTTTATCTGGGTTTTATTATTTTGGGTGTTGAGGAAATTGTTTTGTTGATGTTTAGTGAAGAATAGTTTGATTCGATTGAGTAGAAATGAAAAAGGATATGAAAAAGATTCAATTTTGAGTGAAATTGGATGGTCAAAATCCAGAAAAGCTTCCACCTTTATTGGGTAGAAGTGCAAACATGTTTGTTATTAGTAGATTAGTAGATTATAAGTGGAGTAATGGTAAATTAATGAGTTTATTCGATTGATGTTGAGTTGTTTATCTTCTAACAAAAATGTTAATCTGTGAATTTATTGAATGCCAGATTCATGGAGTTCTGAATGCTGTGAGTTGGGGTGTGCTGTTTCCCGTTGGAGTGATCATAGCAAGGTATCTGAGGACTTTCCCGTCTGCAGATCCAGCTTGGTTCTATCTTCATGCTACCTGCCAGGTATCTGCTTATGCCATTGGGGTTGCTGGCTGGGGAACTGGTCTTAAACTTGGAAGCGAATCAGTGGGGATTGTATACAGTGGTCATCGCAATATTGGAATTTCCCTCTTTGCTATTTGCACTGTACAGGTAAAATGTTGTCTAATATTCTTTAATTACAGTTCAATATATATTTGTCAGTTCCTAATCCAAGAAATAATATGGATAAGAATTAAAAAAATGAGAAGTTCAAACATCTAGATGTTGAAATTTTCGGGCTAGATGATTATAACCACCTAAGTAGAGTATTATCTCAGCTGTTGAAGGAAACTACAGATGAAGTTTAACAATATTAACTGTTGTAACATTTGATTTTTCTATCTGTCTTTTTGATGAAGCCTCCCACCCTGTCTGGATTTTGCAGATGTTTGCATTGTTCATAAGGCCAAAAAAGGATCACAAATATCGATATTTCTGGAATATCTATCACCATAGCATTGGATACACTATAATTATCCTGGGAGTTATCAATATATTCAAGGGCTTTGACATCTTGAGTCCTGAAAAGAAATGGAAATCAACATACATTGGAGTGATTGCTGCTCTAGCTGCAATTGCCTTATTGTTGGAAGTGATCACATGGATTGTTGTCTTGAAGAGAAAGTCTAGCAAGTCCACCAAACCTTATGATGGATACAACAATGGACAAAGCAGGCAAGCCCCTTAAACATATAATCAAGTGACCAGATTTGTCCAGGCCCCTTATAGCATACTTATGTTCTAGTGCTTCCCCCATCCCCTTTTCCTTCTTTCACTTTTCTTTTCCTATTTATTACATACTTTTGTATAATGCTTGGTTTCACAGTGATTCTTATAATACATGCGTACAGATTTTTCATTCTCTGTTATAAGGTTAGCGAAACTTTTAGCATGCTTGTGTATTGGAAGCTTCTTCACAAGAGAATTGGTTATGTTTATTTTTTATTTGCGTGTTTTCTTAATCCTTTAGGTTTCTATTATTGAAATAAACGCTCTACTTTGCAATTTGTCTTTGCTTGCGGTATCGGTATGGACACCAGTCTTCCATGTTAATACGCAAAGTATTCTTTGGTTGGCACTAGGCAACAATGAAATCCGTTTTGCGGAATTTAATTGATCCTTTCGGGAAATGGAGCAGGATGCAGTTGCCATATGTGTACCTTATTCGGCTAAGCTGGCAAACCAGGTCACAACAAATAAACAAGTTGTCGCTTATCTATGTCAACTGTATGTGCTACTCAAGTGGTCATCAACCACTTGGGAAGGCTACATATAACAATATCTCTTTCTGTGATACCAATTGATAAATGTGCGAATGTGGAATGAATCCTCTCAGTGAGCTTTTTATGATATTGTTATGGGAAGAGAGAGACAAATATAAAGATCTTACACTAGTGGGATCTTGTTTAAGGTATTTGTGTTTATTTCTCTCTACATGATCTTTCATATGAAACTCTAACCTGGTGGAATCTTATTTAAGGATTTTGTGTATGAAAAATTCACATGAAATTATCTATTCCCTTGGGTAATTGCCGTATTGGTTCAAGAACCATTATAGAATCTGGACCACTACTCAATGTTGATTCTTCCTTCAATACCACAAGGCTGTGTGGTTTATACTATTACTCTAATTTCGTTCTCCTAGCATTTATCTAAACTAGTAATACCTTTGTGCTCAAATTGGTAAAGCCGAAAACATTATGTGATAGTGACTTCCACCATATATTAGATTATTCACGATGCTAATTAGACTTATCAGTCAAAAGTCTCTGCAATAATTTCACATACTTTATTACGCAAAATCGTCCATTATGTGGAGGGAAAAAGCCACAGTTCTACTTCAAATTGTCAACTAGTTCTTGAAAATTTCTTCTTCTTGTCGGAAGTTAAGAAGGTGGAAAGACTCTATTGGCTTGGTCAGATTATGAGGAATACTTTATTAGTTAATTGACAGCAAAAGACACTTTTACTTAAAGTTATTTACCAAACCTTATTTTAAGCATCCTGATTTCTGTAGTGCCCCTAGAGTGAAGGGGACCCTCACTGCCACCAATGATCCTAGCCCCCCTTATCACCACAACTAATGCTTTCTCTTTCATTATTCGTGCTGCTTTTCTGCTTTTGTTGCTTTTCTTTTAATCATAATCATAGCTTTCGTTTTATGAGATTCCCATTGTGATGTAATGCAGGCATGGACTTCACCCTCATTACACGGAAGTTAGAACTTGGAGAATTTCAATTTGTTTAGAACAAAATATTGTAAAACCCCTTTTTGTTTCTCTTCAATCTTAGCTTTGGGCAGATTAGTGCTCCTTTGAACAACAC
The DNA here is from genome assembly GCA_029884595.1 of Ormosia semicastrata. NCBI lineage: Eukaryota > Viridiplantae > Streptophyta > Magnoliopsida > Fabales > Fabaceae > Ormosia > Ormosia semicastrata. The sequence continues at coordinate 3,285,388 of JAQQTO010000044.1, forward strand.
CTATGGATTTCTTTCAATCCTCTTCCCTTCCCTATCATACTTTGCTCTAAAATTGACCTTACACTTTAGAAAATTTAAATCTAAATAAAAGCGTGGAACAGTTAAAAGTGAATGTAAGTGTGCAACTCAAATATTTACACTCATTTTCATGAATTTAATCACTCATATAGTATAAAAGTAAATTAAACATAATTTTTCACTCTATTAGATAAGAGGGTAAATCTAAACCTAAACATATCTCATTTTTTTAACTTCCTTTTTCATTTTTATTATTTAATAAGTACAAATAGGATACTTTATCATACTAAATATACGTGACTGTAACTTAGATAAGAAAAATTAAATATATCCAAATGAATAGGCATGACACCCATTTGAATCTTTTTGTTTGATCAACGCACCCATGTGATTGAACACTGAAAGTTTGCTAGGTTCAAAGAGTTCGATACTTCAAGTCCTAAGACATGGAAATTCAAAATTTGTTGGGGTTCAAAACGCATACAGGGAGAGAACATAGAAGACAATTTTAGAAGCAAAGAAATCCTAGCAGGTGTTGAGTGGTGTGGTGGGATCCTCCTAGTCCTAGGTAAAGGAGTTAAGACAGAAAATGGAGAAAAACAAACCGTTCTGAGAAAGGGATAATACTCAGAAAATGATGATCTTATATATTTTTTAGAAGTGTAAGTATTATGTATATCTCTTTTAAAAGTGTGTGATTGAGAAAGAAAAAAATGATAAAAAAATAAATATAATAAATGATATTAAAAAATATGAAAAGAAGTATATGTGCTCTTTGTAATAAGAATATTAGGGATAATAGTACTCATTACATTGATTACGACCTTTGACCCAATCCTTTGCCCACGGCATGTGACCTTAAATTTGGATGCTATAAGTTTGATTTAAATGAATAGATATATTTAAAACTTAGCTAATTGACATAAACAAAAAGGCAATCGAAGCATGTGAACTTAGTTGACCGTTAACGTCAACCAACATTTCCGTCTAATTAGAGTTTAAGATACTTCTAGTTAAGAATAAATAATAAACATTTTGGCCCAACTATGAACCAAAAAAAAAATTGGATCAACACTTAGGAAAATTTAATTTTCTTATATGCACTAAGCCGGTGTAAATGTACACTTTTAATATCGTCTAGAAAGAAAATTTAATCTCAATTAATGCAAAAATGGGTCTAACAATATCCTTTATTGTACAACAAGGGCAACAACAATAACAATAAAGATAAAACTTCTTGTAGCCAAAAAAAATTAAAAATAAAACTTCTTTAACAATTTTTGCATATTTAAGAATATATTCTTCAATTATAAAATGTATTTTGGTTTTCAGCAATTTTAAATGGAAATTAATTTGTAATGTTAAATATCTTATATGAAAATCTTTTGATAGTATGTAAGCTTAATAAAAACAATTATGAGTATATGGTAAGAGTGACATGAATTTTAAACAGAGATTTTAAATTTGATAATTTATATAAAATCGATCTATGATTCAATAGGTTTAACTCGAATACCTTCCCTTCTATTATAGAGATAGCACATATATGATATATTCTTCTAACGATAAAATATTAAGTTGCGTAGTACAAAAATAAATAAATAAATATAAGTGGCATTAATGTTACAGTTGAAAATATCCTACAATTAAAAATACTAATTTAAACTTATTTCATGCTTAAAAGACATTCATTATGTTTAGATAAAAAAAAATATTTTATATATATTAGAATATGTACATCATATTTATATCATATATTAATATAAGAGAGATATAAAATTATTCTATATGATCGATTGTAATATTTTTCGCAATATACAAAATGATTTTGTGAGTTAATTGAATAAAATTAGACATATTTTAGTAGAACAAATAATAGGACTAAAAAAAAACATTCATTATGTTGACTATTTAAGAATTTAACTTTTGATGCAAGATCTAGATCTTCTTAGTGACAAATCTTTTTAATATCCTCTTAATTACTTAAAGTAGAAAATATTAATTGAAAAATTAAATATTTGATATCTTGAGAATCTAAAAAAAGTTAATATGTTTTTTAGGTAATTAAAAGATTTATTAAGCTTCTCATCAAAAAAGAGATTTATTAAACTATTTTATTTATTAAGAGGATTTAGAAATCTTCATCTCTCTTATCCTCCATATAATTATTTGTTCATAAAAATCTAGATTCAAATCAAATACTTCATCGGTCCATTTTTATCTTTCTATTGAGGTTAATGCGTACAAATTAAGAAAATTATTAAATATGTTAAATGATAGAAAAATATGACTTAATATGATTAAATTATCCTTTTTATCACTTAATTAGTATTTTTTTTCCCTTTCTCTCTTCATTATCTCACATTTTCTCTCTTTCTCTCACTCCATTAATCTCATGTATTCCACGAATTGACTAGAGTAGTTGATTTTAAGAAGTTGTAAAAATTAATTAATATGTATTTATTAAATTTAGTGAAAATAAGAACATATAAGAGTCAAATTGGAAAAAGACTAATAAATACTTTTTGATTTTTTAAATGAACAGATAATATTGGACAAATCAAAATTATTAAATGGACAAATAAAAATAAATGGAGGAAATAACTATTTCATTTATTGTGAAAGATGTGTTCTTTGAAATAAATTCATTAATATCATGCGTAAAAACTTGTAGACCTATATTGGTTTATATTTTGTTTGAAATAATTTTAAGATTTAATTTGAATGTACTGTTAATGAAAAAAATTATATTATTATTCAATCATGTATTATTATATCATCAAAAATATTTAATTATCACAATAATTATCTTAAAAGTTACATATGTAATAATATATAATTAGTTAATAGTATAAAAAATTTTATACTAATAATACATTAAAATTAAACTCAAAATTTTAATAAAAACTAATATTTTTATATTTTATTAAAATTGTCTTTTCTGTCTTGGCTATTTCAATTTAAATATTGATTTAAATTAATTAATTTCCTTAAATGCATCATGCCTATTTCAAGATTGCACTTTTAAAATTATTTAAAAAGAATTAGTCATACTAAGACGTTAAAGCTTACTCAAAAATATCTTTAGCTCAAAGTGTTAACTTAGAGGTTGCAAAATTGGCTATACGTGTTATAATGTTCCCTTCAACTATTATATCATTTTTACTAGACCACTGAATTATAAAAGATGTATTTCTTTTTTGTTTTAATTGTAATATACTCTCAAATGTAAGTTTTTTATGCTATTAATCAATTATATGTTATCATATTATTAAAAAATTCTTATAATAGTTACTTTAAAAAATAAATATATAATAATATATAATTAATTAATTGTGTGAAAAAATTTCTAATAACCGTCAATCAAAATTAAACTCTTTTTTTTTTTTAGCAATTTCTATTTATTCAGCAGCTTACTTCTTGTATGCAAAACGACAATACCACAAAGGTAAAGTAGTTTAGGCTATGAAACACATATATGGGTATGAACACGAAACATGATACATATACTGAAATGAAGATATATTAAATTTTAAAAATTATAAAATATGGATATGATATATATATATATATATATATATATATATATATATTTTAAAAATATGTAAGAGAAAAAAGATATATATGATCCTCCTTTATATATATATATATAATTATAAAATTTAAAAAAGATTTATAATTCATTAATATCATTTCATAAACTTAAAGATTTATAATATCTTAATATATGTCAATATTTATTACCTAAGTAAATTTCTATTAAAAAATATAAGACATAATTTTTATTGATATTTTTTAAAAAATTCATAAATCAACTTCTCATAATAAAATTAACTATGTATAAGTATATGTGTATACAAAAAAAAATTAACTAGAGGAAATATTGGTGTTAGGCAAGTTTCGATGACGACGAAGTAGATGACTTGGTGGGTGCAGAGGTAAAAGAAATAGATAAAAATAGTGGTGTGTGAAAATATAAAACTTAAAATATTGGTATGTAAAAATAGTGACGTAAGACGTCAATCATATAATTGAATTTAAGTGATTATGAAATTTTACTAATTGAACGTTAGTCATAAAAATTAATATTTTTTTAAAGAAAATATTAATAGGTCATGTTCAGACTATGCTTAAGTCGTGTCTTAGACATATTAAAATGAATTTAAAATATGTTTAAGCGTATTTAAGATGTGTTTAAATTAAAAATAATAATATTTTTAATTAAACACATTTAAATACATAAGATACATATATCATATATGTATTTTCTTATATCTAATATGAACATGTATTAAATATGCACGCACGCCTCAAAAACGACATTTCTGTTACTCATAAAGTTTAGGTGATTAAATTGAATAACCCACTATATTCTTCTTGATACGTTTTCTTGAGAGTATGATAACTCTTCACTCACTCGCTCTCTATGGCTTAGGGGAAGTTTCCAAACCATTTACAACAAGTGCTTTCTGGTTTGTGAATTGAAAAGTGGATTCTGGTTTCTAAAACCATTTTGTCAACCGTTTTATCAACCAAAAGTTTTCCTTTTTTGGTGTATTCTTATAAACTAAATAAACCCACTCTAAACTCAATTCTAAATCTTTATTTATTTCTTTTCTTGGTGTACTCTTGTGCTTTTCAACTATGAATCTTCATCTATTGCTCAAAATCATTATTTTTCTCCTACAAAATTATCAGAATATTCAAATATATATTATTTTTATTCGACCATCATTGAGTCGTAATAGTACGTAATCAGAAGCGAGAACTTTTGTAATATTTGATTTTCAATAAAATTATTCAAATATTATTATTGCTATGATAAACATTTTGCTACCGGTATTAAATTATTCGAGAATGCACTAAATATGTTTGAATATTAGAGTTTCAACTGACAAAAAGATGACAACTTTTCATGGAATATAAAACTTACTGCTAGGAAACTATTAAAAAAAAAGAATAGCAAGCTTGTTGTTGACTATGTTGACTAAAAATATGATTTGTGGTTTGGTAAAAAGTTGGTGTGTGAAACCACTATTTTTCACCTCTCTTGTCAAGCCAAAGTTTTTCTTTTTGTGTATAGTCATTCTTTTATAAGATGATTTCAGTAGCTTATATAAAAATTAACTATGGTTTTTTTAATTATTTTTATATCACTTTTTATACTTATTTTTATATCATTAATTATATTATTATTTTTATTATTTTCTCTTACTTAATTATAATTCTTCAAAAAATATAAAAATAAGTGTATTATAAAAAAAGGTGTAAAAGTATCATTTTCTTATAAAAAAAGATATGATTTTGCTCTATTATGAAAACATTTGAATTAGGTGGTCAATATCCTAATCGCATGTTGGGTATTACCACAAATAATAGAAAGCCTACAACCATAGGATATTATATTCTAAACTGGTATTCCTTTTTCATTAACCATGGTTATAATTTTTTAGTTTATTTCTATGATATTTCACTGCCTTTGCATTTTATATCCTTTAAATACAAGAAGAATTACATAATGTTGTTATCGGAGCTATTGCACCCAAGCATTTCAAAGAAAGATATGGAAAGATAACACTTTCATTTTACTTTCACAAAACTATTAGTACTCTTTTCTTTTTTTGTGTTTGTTTATGTGAGATTTCATTTATCTTTAAAATTTCATGTCCTTTAAATGCAAGGAAAGCTACATAACTCTACTATTCCACCTACTATACCCAAATATTTGGAAGAAGGGTATGCAATTATTAACACCTTTATTTCACTTTTTGCATACTTTGTTTTTCATTTTGTGAAGGGTTATGTCATATTTCAATGGTATTTTTATGTCTTCATTAATGTTTTATTTATGTTTTTCATTCGGTGGTTCTACCTATACTATCAATTTTGTAACTTCATAGTATACCTAAGTCAAGTAATCATAGGATTGATGGCAAAACTCTAAACCACATGAACATCAAGAAGCTTATGTGAATTTTTCACAAATGCAAAGATCGTGCAAGTAGTAAATTAAAATCGTTCTCACGAAGATCGATACGAGTGCTAACTCTCACAACAATAACGATTATTTAAGCAATTAAGAACTTAAAGACAACAAAATTTAAAAGTAAGAAAAGAGATTAATTAATAAAGCAAACAAATAAGTTTAAAAAGGATAAAATTCAACCAAGTTATAAAGGCCTAGAACTAGGATTTCACTACAATATCCACTATGTTGAATATCAACTCTATCTTTGCTAATGGTCAATTATGTTCTTGAAGGCGGTTTGTCCTAAATTATTTAAAGTTTAATCTCTTGACATTAAAAACATGTTGAAACCCTATTAATCTCATTCTCTTAGCAAAATCAATTGAGTTATAACCCATTTTGTTCCATGACAACCGTTTTTCTCCTCGAAGGATTCAAGTCTATCTCTAAGTCTCAATTCCTAAGTTCAATTCTTAGATCTTCAAGTAATTAGATTTTATCTTTTGATCATTCACCTAATGCCTATGATCATGTAAATATCACGTGTAACATACCACGAGCATTAAACACACTAATAATGAATCAAGAACAATTATCTTCATGAATAAAGAATCAAGTCAAATATCCAACATAGAAGAGTAGAGAGTTACATCCTAATCCTAGAAATTAGAAAATTAGTCACACATGGTAATTGTAGCACAAACAAGACCAATAGATAAAGAGACAACCATGATTCTATCTAAAAAAAAAAGGAAAACAAAAAAAGGAAGGAGAAGAAGAAGAAAAGAATTAAGATATCTTCAATGAATGTCTCACTGAACTCATCCCTTGAACTCGTCTTAAAACTTGTGCCTCTAACCTTTAGTGAAAAGCTGCACAATCTCTTCATCCTTGCTATATTTATAGGAGATTTAACCCAATAAAAGTGTATCATGCATTAAAGCTCCTTACTTAGTCCCCAAGTAATCTTGATTAACTCCCAAATAATAAAAAGATAATATTAGATTTAGGAAAAGAAAATTAGAAAACTTTATCTCCTTTTATTGAAGACTGTCAAATTTTTGTCTTTTTCTCTCTTTATTCTTCTTGTCCTTTAGATGACAGAACTAGCCTTCTAGGTCAACAGAATATTTATTGCATTTTCTATTAGCTTTCCGACACTAAAAGAATCGTGTTGATTTGATCTCTGTAACGCAAGATATGGTCCAAATACAGTAACAAGGTCAAGAAATACGAGCTGAATCTGAGATTGCAACAAACTCCTTGCTCTTTAAGGATCCTTATCCAACGTTCAATCATCATTATCTTCAAGTTTCCATACCTAATTGGGACTTTGGATTAGACATAAAACTTGGATAAAATCTCTTCAAAACTCTATTTTCAGAATTTCCTTATTTTATCCAAAATCCTCTAGATTTATCCTGAAAATTAGAATATTGATAAAAGACTAAGGGAAGAAATAATTATCTAAAACTCAGATAAAATAATTAAAATAAAATAAAAAGCTTCATTTTCACTTAGATAAATAGCTATAGACTGAGCTCCACATATGCCTACGTGAACTTCAACTAAAGTCAAATAAGCTTCATTTTCACTTAACCAATTCAATAGATTTCCATATACTGATTTCTTATAAAGTGTGTCACCCATTATAACATAATGAAGAGCCCTATATTTTTTAACTTCTTTTCGACTAGTAAATTAGGATTCTTTAGATAATCAATAATTGATTTCCTCTAATATGAAGGATCCAAATTTTTTATTGTGCAAATCTCAAAAAAAATTTACGGGTATAATTTTTCTTTAATTTCAATTAACTTGATTGAAGAATCACTCAAAATTTTACATGATAAACTTAATGACCCACTTGAGTAATAATAGTATAAAATTAATTAAACAGAAATCTAATAAATAAATGCTAATGAAGAAAAGACCAAACCTCATAGGAGGTGGTGGCAGCATGGCCATCGGTGGCACAGTTTGATGGTGTGGACGGGGTGGCAATGGCAAGGAGGAGGAGGGCCACGATAACCAAAGGAAGGGGGCTGGGATGCGAGGAAGAGAAGTTCGTGCAGTGTGAGCAGTGGCAAGTTTCCAGTGGCGGCAAGGAGGAGCATGACTGATGGTGGCTTGGAAGGCGGTGGCAAGGGAAGCAAGGTCTAGTTTAGTGGGGTGCGGCACTAGGGTTTAAGAAACGGGTGTTCCGAAGAATGATGAAGACGATGCTGGGTTGGGTGGGTATTTTGGATTCGCGACTGAAAATTAGTCGCTAAGTTGAGATGGAAATTTTTTTTAAATAGTGATATGCAATCGGTCGCTAATAAGAGATGGATTTTAAAAAAAAAAATAGCAACCAATAAGCCATTATTTTTTTTAAAAATATTTTTAAAATATAAAACTATTGGTTGCTAAAACATAAAACAATTTTTTAATCGGTTACTACACTAAGTCACTATTTTTTTTATTTTTAACAAATTTTTTTAAATATGAAACTAAATCAGTTGCTAAGCAAAACCATTTTTTTATTTTTAAAATGTAAACTTAAATCAGTGAATTTTTATATTAGCGACCAAATATTCGAACTCTAGACGTTAACACTAGTTTTTTTCTAAGTATAAACTTAGCGATCGATATTTCAGTCACTCCATTTTAAAATTTATAAAATTTCATATTTTCTTAATATAACGACCGAAATTTCGATCGCTACCAAAAAAAAATCATGATACTTTGTATTTTTTCTATATTATATTTTGGTTACTAATTCGGTCTCTAAATATCTTAGTGACCGAATTAACGACTGATTCTGTTTTAGATGCAATTTTTTTCCCTCCTTCATGCCAGTCTCTATTTTGGTTGCAATAGCTACGGAATATTTTTTGTCACTAAATCTGTCTCTAAAAATTAATTTTTTAGTAGTGAAACTTTGTTATTCAAACTTTATAAAGTTAGTAGGTAATAACTAATCATTATATTTAATACAGTGTTGTGGTATTCAAATATATTCAAGTAGCAAACCATTTAAAATTACAAGTGGGAATATTAAAACTTCATACTTTGACATTCGAATTTTTAGCCTATTCATACTCAAACTGACAATAGTTAATCATTTTATTCTTATGAATATCAATAATTCCTTTGAATAACAATTTGATATAATAAACATATATTATGTGCCAGATAAATAGCATAAAGTATTTATTTATGCCCGTGCAAGGCACAGGTTCAATTACTAGTTTATCTTTTCTATGATAACTTTCATGATTTAGTTTGGTGCTTAACCCATTTTAATAGGTTCCTTTCTCGTCATGGATTCGATCTGTGCTCTCTCTATATAATATATACCAATGTTGTAAAAACTGAATCTGAGATTGAACCAATGAGGTCTTCTGGTTATAGTTTGATTAGTGTTCCATACCGAGATTTGGGCGTCAATGGGCTAAGCCCACTAACAGTTAAGACAATGACCCTCCACTTGGGAGAAAAGGAATATACCTTATCTAGGGACACGGAAAAGGTCAACTTTGGGCTAGGAAGGTGTTGGAAAGTTTCCTTGCCCCTGTTGAAATAACCTTCTTATCCCTCTCCATCAGATGGAACCTATGTACCTCCTCCTCATAAAAATAGGGCATTGTAACTTCATGGTAAAGATCTTCTCCTTGTTTCTTTATCCATTATAGCCCTAGCTTACTTGAGCATTGAAGTGTCTTTGCAGGTACCCAACCCCATGTTCTAACACTTAAGGGAGTTGCGGGTGTGAAGTTCAACACCCTTAGGTGCTCAACACTCACTCAAAGTTCGGGACAGAAAATTGCTACTCGCACATTTTCTCTTATGGCTAATATGCATAAAAAACAGACACAAACCAAGACCAGCAATGTGATGGAGTTGAAACCTCTGTGATTGTGAGTCAGGCTCATGGTGGACAACTAGTTACTAATCATTTGCGTTCTATGGTGGAGCGGGTGCAACCTAACACTCAGGAGTTTCAACTTATCATTAGCCCAACATAAGTAACCCCAAGAGTGGGCGCTTCAGCTTGACAACCTCCAACCAACCAGGAACTCTTTGATTTTCTCACCAAGCAGCAGCAACAGATCACTGAGCTCATGCAACTGATGTCACGAGAATAGGTAGCAGAAAATAATATGGGGGCTCATGTGGAGTGCAGACCACAGGTTGATCCATAACCCACTAGGGACCATGAACCACAAAGAGAGCAAGAGCCCTCTACGGGCTCAGGCCCCTCACATCTTCAAGAGGGCCCCTATCATTTTAACCACACATTCTTTGACTTCGTTGTAGAAGTTTCACTGCCAAAAGGCTTTAAGCCCCTAGCGATGAAAGCATGTGATGGGTCTACAAACTCCAAAGAGCATGTAGTTGCATTCATGTCATTTTATGTTGTTCATGGGGGCATCCGATCTCATCATGTGTTGTGCTTTCCTTTCCAATCTAAAGAATGATTTTCTCAAATGGTCCTCTTCCTTGCCAGCTAGGTCAATCAACGACTTTGGTGAACTAACAGCGAGCTTTTTGACAAACTTCACCATGGGTAAATACCTCAAAGTCAAAGGTCCTAAGAACAATCCAAATCCAAGAGGTCCTCCTTGGGGAAAATTTGATGATTACATCATCTCTTAAGGCCTCTCGAAGAAAAATCCTAAAGGAGGTGTACCATACAAAAATCACCGAGGTTAACCAACCATGATAGCTCATACCCTAGGGACGAGTGGATAAGTCAAAGCGCTGCAACTACCATAAAGGGCATGGCCACAATATAGAGGACACCATCGACCTTAGAGACGCCATCGAAATTCTAATACAACAGGGCAAGTTGTAGGAATAGGTCCAACCCCCTAAGGTACCAAATAAGAGAAGCCGGTAAAAGAAGTTATAGTCCAGCATGCCAGACCCTTGCATCTGAGGATCAGTCACCTCCGTGAGAGAGGGCTTGTCGTCCAAAGGACAACTCCCCTCAAAGGGAATCGACGCCAGATGGAGAGGTCACCATAATCATCAACACCATCTCGGTTCAAATCTTTGAGTTGCGATTCTCTTCTTCAAAAGCTTTGCACGATAAACTGTTTCTGGGAACGAGTCATACATAATTTAGTTTCAATTTTTCTCAAGTTTTTTAATCTTGAATCAGGAGGCTTTCTTTGGAGGGGGCAAATAAGATCTTCTTGGTAGAGATACTTGAGGCAAGTCATAAGTGTGTCATCTCGGACCACTTTTAAGAGAGGAAGCAGTTCTCATGCCCTAGTGAATAGCTTCACGAATAACGATCTCGATATAATAATACCTGGCCACGATGACCCGATGGTCATTTAAAGAATCATGGCCAGCACCAAAGTCAAGCGCATCTTTGTTGACTAGGGGAGCTTGGCGGACATACTTTTCATAGAATGCTTCCTAACCTCAGACTACCCCTCTCCAACCTGAAACCCTTTGACACTTATTTGATAGGGTTTTCAAGAGGGAAGGTTAGGCTCGAAGGATATGTGGAATTATACCTAACTCTTAGAACGAGATTCAAAGGAAAGAATAGGACAGCTATGGAGAAACGAGTAAAAGTTAAATTTTTAGTTGTTAATTGCCCTTCTGTATACAATGTAATTCTAGGCAAGCCATCCTTCAACGCCTTTGAGGTTATAGTGTCCCAAGTGGCCTCGATACTATTCGAAAAGGAATGGCTTGGAAAACATGTTATTGAATTGAGTATGAACATTAAAATAAGTGTCCACCCACCACCTAGCTATGAAGTTTGTATTAGAAAAAGACAAGGTGGTGACGATGAAAGCAGACTAATAAGCTGCCACGAGATGTTACAATGGCAGCCTAGAAATCTCAAAATAAGTAAAGCATGGAAAATGTGAAACACAGTCTCGTGAGAAAGAACCAATGACTGTAATGAAGACAAAGTTGTACGTTCAACTGAAGATAAGGGGCAAAGGCCACAGCCAGATGGCCAGCTGATAGATGCCCAACTCAGATGTCATCCAAACTAAACCACTTAGATTAGAGTCGACCTATCAAAAAGAGAAAAGGAATCATTGAAGTTGTTCCTACAAGACAACAAAGATATTTTTGCTTGGACAACAGTAGATATGCTTGGCTTTGACCCTAACTTCATTTGCCCTTAGCTATCGGTCTCCTCTAATGCCAAACCAGTATGTCAAAGGAAGAGGAAAGTGGGGCCTGAGTGCCAAAAGGCAATTGAAGAACAAGTAAAGGGGCTCTTAAATGATAGAGAAATGGCCTATACCACTTGGCTCTCCAATGTGGTTTTAGTTAAGAAATCTTCTAGGAAATTGTGCATATGTGTAGAGTACATAGATCTCAACAAAGCCTGCCCAGAAGACCTTTACCCACTTCCTAACATTGACAAGCTAGTGGATGACTTATCTAGCCATAAGTACTTATCCTTTTATGGATGCACATTCAGGGTATAACCAAAACCCTATGCATCCAGAGCATGAATAAAAAATGGCCTTCATAATAGAAATAGCAAGCTACTGCTACCGAGTAACTTTTGGGTTAAAAAATGCAGGAACTACTTATTAGAGGATGATGAACAAGGTATTTGAAGACCAAATCGGTAAGATCTTGGAATTTTACGTAGATGATATGATAGTAAAGACCTCGACCTCTGGTGATCATGTCTCTGACCTCACAGAAGTATTTGCATAGTTGCAAGGCACAATATGAGGTTGAACCCAGAAAAGGGCATGTTCAGGGTCTAAGTAGGGAAGTTTTTGAGATTTATGCTAACCCACAAAGGAATCAAAGATAACCTGGATAAGTGCCAGGCCATTATAGATATACAAATTTCCACTTCCATCAAAGAGATTCAACAATTGATAAGTCAGATTGTGATTCTCACTAGGTTTGTTTCCAGGTCTGTGCAAAGGGCCTTACCTTTCTTCAAACTTCTAAAGAAATTCAAGGACTTCAAGTGGACCTTGGAATGTGAAGAGGCCTTTTAAGGAATAAAGCAAGCGCTGTCAATGCCTCTGATAGTTGTCTTGACTATCAAATTAAATCAATTTATAAATCGATTCTCCAAAATACTTGTAGTATAAGGAGCAATCGGGTCGAGGCCTTGGATCACTCTAATCAAGCAATCAAATTAAGAGGTTAACAGGGGAAAAGAGGGTTACAAAATTAATTAATAGAAAGTAATTAAAAATTGTAAACAGAATTAAGTAAACAACCAATCTAAGGAAATCAACTAATCTTGAATTTAATTTATCATTTATCATTAGAAATCCATTCAATTGCTAATCAAATCCTTGACCTTAGATCACATCAAGAAGCCTTAAGATGATCTATGAATTCTCTACTCGATAAGCATCTAGAATTTAATTAGTCAAGGTTAAACAAATTAAACATTCATCTAATCCTAAATTAATCTAAAAACCAAAATTCAACTAAGCTCAATAAACAACATCCAAGAAGCCTTTGATGCATCGTTTAGTCTCTATAATCTTCATTAAAAACCTGGTAATTATGCAATTATCATATCAACATTCAAATCAAATTAAGCAATTTAATTCAAATTTAACAAAATCAAAGAGGAACTTGATTAACAAGTAAAAGAGAAAATTGATTATCAAGTGAAAGATAAGCTTGATTATCAAGTGAAAGATAAGCTTGATTAACAAGTAAAAGAGAAACTTGACTAACAATTAAATGTAAAATAATCAAAACATGATCTCAGAACTAAACATTAAGATTGTCAATCCCTAGGATTGATTTAAAAAGGTCTATTCCTCCATGGATGGAAGGGAAAAATAAAAAAGAATGAAAACTAAAGGGAAATGAGAAGAAGAAAAATGAAAAGAGGAAGTGTAAGCAAGAGCAGCTAGGAGAAAATTAGGGTTTTATTTCGTGGTTGCAACTGCTTCTTAATGACTATCTCTAAAATCAAAATTCCAAGTTTGTCCTTAGATTAATGTTAATCCTCTTCCTCTTAATTTTAATTGGACATCTAATTCGTATAATTTAGGATGAGAAAGTCATGCCTAAAACATTCTTAACAACTCTTTGAACTAGTCAACTGACTTCAAAGGATGAAAACACCATCAAAATGTCACCATTTGGATAAGTGGTCTTCATAAGAATTTAAGATATATGTTTTAGCTTTCAAATGTTACTGATTCTAGGTCCATAGCACACCTACAACCCAAATTATGGTTCATTCTTTGCATATTGTCTAGGTTTCAGTGACAACATCTCTATTTTGAGTTTGTGGCCCAATCTGACTCACTAGACATCTAATTCAGCCTTCAAGCTCTCATCAAAGTTGTAGATCTTCCTTTCAGCTTTTCTACAAGGTAAAATTCATAATTTTTACATGTCTAGAACTCAAGTTATGTTTAAAATACAGAAACAGTGTAAAGTTCCCAATAATGCTGAAAAATACAATTAAACCCAATTTGAATCCAAACTTATAAAACGTGGCCAAAACTAATCAATTAGGCATATAAGAGGCCTAAGAAACTAAATATGAAAGTTAACTAATATATGAAAATTGTGTTTATCAACCCCCTATCCTCACTAGACCAGAGGAAGGTAAGAAGTTTTTCCTCTATCTTTCTATCGTTGTAAAAGCTATGAGCTCGATCCTAGTAAGGGAAATGGAGGATTGGAAATAACCTGTCTACTTTATCAGTAAAGTGCTACAGTGGCCCAAGCTTTATTATCAAAGGATAGAGGAGTTGGCATTTGCTCTTTAAGTTTCTACCACACTGTTGCGGCAGTACTTCCAGAACCATCCTGTGATGATGAGGATAGATCAGCCTATCAAGCAGATACTACATAGACCCAAACTTGCTAGAAGGATGATTCCATGGTTTATGGAGCTCTCTGAGTTTGAAATAGGGTATGAGCCACTTCAAGAAATAAAGGCACAAGCCATATCCAACTTCATGGCTAAGTTCACCCATTGCCTGACATCAAAAGAAGTTGTTGAATGGATAATCTATGTCAATGGGGCATCAAATCCAAAGGGTAGTGGGGCTGGGATCATGCTAGAAAACGTCAACGGGATCACAGTTGAATAATCCCTTAAGTTTAAGTTCCCAACCTCAAACAATTAAGTCGAATATGAAGCAATGATTATTGGACTCCTTAAGGTGAAAGATCTCGGTGCATCTAGAGCAAGACTCTGCAATGATTTATAGCTGGTAACCTCCCAAGTTTTTGGGGATTACCAAGCCAAAGATTCACAGCTACAAAAATACTTAGTCAAAGTCAAGAAGCTCATGGAAGGGTTTTTTAAGGAGAAGATAGACCATATTCTCTGAGAGCAAAATTCTAGAGTGAACGTCTTGTCCAAACTGGCTAGTACTAAAAGTCTCGAGAATAACCAGTCTGTTATCTAGGAAACCTTCTCCATGCTAAGCATAGCAGGACTCGAGATGCTGATGTTAGTAAGTGAACAAAACAGTTGGATGAAGCCTATCAAAGAGTAACTTTGAGATGGTGCACATCCTGAAGATCCCAAGGAAGCTAAAAAGACAATTCAGACTTCAGCGTGGTACGTCTTGGTAGGAGATCGGCTTCATCATTGTGGTTTCTCCACCCCATTGTTGAAATACCCACGTCCTCACCGAGTTGAAATACCTTTCTCTAGAAAAGCCATGAGAGTAGGCTATTTTTAGCCGATACGTCCTCATGAGTGATCAAGTGAAGGATTCAAGACATGACCAAGAACATTTAGGTGGAAGGGCCTTGGCAAGAAAAGCCATAAGAGTAGGCTACTTTTGGCCCACTATGGCAGCTGATGCCTTACCCTACGTGCAAAATTATGACAAGTGAAAGGTTCTTCGTCACCATCACAAGAAATTACAATTTTATCAAGAAAAGAACTTGGGATCCACCATATCAATACAACGAGACCCAATTTTATAAAAAAAAGAACTTTGACAACATTTTACCTCGGTTGAGCACCTTAAGGGCGGTCATTCCAAGGTCTGAAGAGAAGACTTGGAGATGCCAAAGGATAATAGGCACACTAGTTAGGTCTCATCTTGTGGGAGGACAACTACTTAGCAACAGGGGTTATACAAAGGCAGAAAATTGGATTATTTTACTAAGCATGGAATGAGAGCTCGCGCCAAGAGCAGTGTGATATAGCTCATATCATAGAGGTCACTTTCAAACTGTGGATTGCTCAAAGGTATAACAAAAGGGTTGGCCCACGAAGCTTTAAAGTGGGGGACCTCTTTTTAAGGAAAGCTACAATTGGAGGACAAAACTCAAGAGATGGAAAGCTGGCCACCAACTGCAAAGGCCCTTACAAAGTCACTGAAATGTTGGAGAAAGACACCTAAAAGATTGTACATTAAAGCATCATCTCTAACAAAAATACTAAGGGACATCATGAGTCCTTACTTTTTTTCTATGTGCAATTTATAAAGAAAAAAAACAAATTAATAAGAATGAGGCACATTCAATTGAATTATTTTTTCGAGAAAACTAAGGTACAAGGATCTCTAAATCAACCATTCAAGAAAAACTAAGTAACCTATAAAGTTATAAAGCTAAGTGAGTGGAGAATCTCGCTAAAGGGAATCCCTACTTCGGGAAAACTAAGTTAAAGGATCTTTGCTATAAAGCTAAGTGAGAGGATCTCAAATCCCTACTTAAACTCTTTGCTAAAGGGATGTCGGATCCCTGAAAACAAAAAACCAGTTCATTAAAGGGATGTTGGATCCCTGAAGCAATTGAGAAAATAGTAATTACGGGACCACAGATCCCAGATCTAACTAAAAAGACAACAGTAATGGAAGAAGGAATATACAAAATGTTTATTTCACATTCTAAACATCGTAAACTTTACATAGAAAGCGTACAAATTACTTCTATGTGTGAGTACCTGTTTGAAAGAAACTAGAAAGGAAACCTGACCTGTAGTGGTCATGGTCAAGCTAAAGCCTCCTCAAAGTGCCATACCCATTTCTTCCTTGTTAATCAACTGAGAAAAAGGCTTTACGCCCCTGCATACCCAAGGCATCCTAACACTTTTGGAAATAGTCAGGTGGGTAGAGTAGGGAGAGTAGTGAAACCTCTCCTCGCCTTACAAGAACTACAATAAAAGCTACAAGTCTTCCTAACAACATTAGGCTCTCGTTCTTTTATTGTGTATGCTTGGAAAGAAAGGCTTCTGACAACTTGAAGGGAGTTAACTAAGGGACATAGAAAAAGTTACTTAGTCTTCGCTGAACCATTATGCTTGGGAAGAAAAGCCTTTGTCATCTAAGATGTGGGGAAAAACAAGAAACATTTTTAAGAACTTTGGGAAGAAATGGAAGATGTTTTTTAAGGAGGATGTGGTCCTCAACGCGCATACAAAAAGAAAAGGAGGACCACCCCCAAAAAAGAACCAAACTTCTAACATGATTGGAAAGGGGGAATGACAATCCCACCATAAACATTCTCCATTTATAGGTAGCAAGTTAGCCTCTGATTAGTCTCCAAAAAGGTGTACTGATGTGCATTAAAGGTAAACTTAAATGCTCCTAGCCTGCAATTGGCCATAGGTGTAGTAGGCGGTTAGCAAACAACAAGGAAAACAACCATTGCCATTATAACATCATTTATTTCTCTATAAACTAAAGGCAATCGTTCCCAAGCAGGCGTAGATCGCCACAAAGTTACAAGATAAAGACCACTAAAAGGATATTAGATCCCTAAAAGCATTTAGGTTTTACAATTATGAGACCATGGATCTTGGATGTTATAAAGCTAAGTGAGCGGATCTCGGATCCTCACTTAAGCTATTTGCTAAAATGACATTGGATCCCTAAGGCAATCTCATGTAAAGCTAAGTTAAAGGATCTCATATCCCAATTTATACTATAAAGCTAAGTGAGCGGATCTCAGATCCCCACTAAAGCTATTTTCTAAAGGGACATTGGCTCTCTAAAGCAATCTCATGAATAGCTAAGTTAGAGGATTTCAGATCCCAACTTAAGTTATAAAGCTAAGTGAGTGGATCTAGGATGCCCACTTAAGTTATTTGCTAAATGGATGTTGGATACCTAAAGTAATCTCATGAAAAGCTAAGTTAGAGTATCTCAGATCCCAACTTAAGCTGAGAAACTAAATGAGTGACCTCAGATCCCCTACTTAAGCTCTTCGTTAAGGGGATGTTAGATCCCCAAAGCAATCCTAAGAAAAAGCTAATTTAGAAGACCTCATATCCCAACTTAAGGTATTAAATCTAAGTGAATAGATCTTAGACCCCCAATTAAGCTCTTTGCTAAAAGGACATTAAATCTATGAAATAATTTGAGAAATTAGCAAGTGAAGAAATAAAAAAGCCACAGAGAGGCATTGGACCTTCTTGGCACGAAAATAATGCAAGAAATAATTATAGCAAAGTTAAAGCAATAAGAGATAAATTAAAGGCCACGAAAGGGCAAAGAATCAGGCTTCAGTATCAATGACCTCGGCGTTGGTGATTGAGGGAGCAAAAGAAGTTGAAAGTGGAAACTGCTTCCCCTCACCCCCTTTTTACAAAGAAGGCCCAAGTGTAACCGTTACCTAAGTTGGGGGCATTTTGAAAAGGTGCTTTAATTTAAAATTACGACAAGGCATGAAAACCAAACGCTTGCTGCACACTCGCCACTCTTAAGAAGCCACGTGATGAAAAAGCTGGTGTAATGCAAGTTAAAGGAACGTCGCTAAGAGAATGGAACATTCTAAGCCAAACCAAGCGATGTTACAAAGTGACTTCAATACTCAAGAGGAGGGTGAATTGAGTTTATAAAATTTTTTTGCAAACTTTTCACAAACACTTGAAAAACAATTTTTGGTGAAGCTATTTATCGATTGAGGTGAATGGATAGAGAAGATAGAATACTTTACTCACAAATAAATAAGCTAAGATAGAAAGTAATCAAGCAAGCATATGAAATTAAAAGAACAAAAATAAAGGAGTTTGAGTTTAGAAGAGCAAACACAGTATTTGTAACATCCTAATACCAGTATCTCAATATATACATCGTACAAAGAGATATGTAGCATTATGATGCCACTACATACATACTAGTCATATATTTACATCCATAATCTTCGTTGGAAACACTATAAAAAGCCATATGAAATGTAAAAATATAATATTTATATCATAATGCATCAAAGTACATTTACATCATTAGCCTTAGCAAAGGCTTGAAGTAGTACATAAGCCTATACATCTCAAAAGAAATACTAATAAGTACAACAATTGAAAACATAACATAATCTAATCCTTAGCTTCTTTCTTCTTCTTACCCTTAGAAGAAGTTTCACCTGGAATTACATGATACACAGCGGGGTGAGAAACTATATCCTCAGTATAAGTAATCAAAACCAGTCATACATAACATATATAAACATAATCACAGTAGCAACTAACGGAATATGTTTAAAACATCTACAAGGTCTAACTATTACATTTAGATAAACCAAGTTAATATACATCTCATACATACATCTAGTTCAACTCAGAACAATAATATAAATCTTAGGAATTAATGGCTTCATGTGTTATTTTGTAGTAAGTAGAGGTATCTCCTCACACTACACATATATCCTGACTCATGAGAAGTTCGGTCTAAATCCTAATTCTGAAGAACCTTATGGATCCCTACTTATCTCTTTTGGCCTTGGCACTATCGACTTATCAGGGTTATGTCCTTTCTCCATTGAGTCTATCAGACACCCTTTCGATTTCTCTTGGCTTTCATGAATGCTGTCATAGGATACTCTCAAAATCAACACTACCAAACTTTCCCATACAAACTAGGTATAATTCTCTTCTTGAAAATTATTTGTATCTGTACTTAAATATACTTTAGGAAACATATACTACTGTTTCCATCTAGTCCAAACTTCAAAACATCATAATTGACATTTTTAAGGTTCTTGGTACTCACGCCTCGACACTAACCTGGGCACGTCGCGGTGCCCAAGCCACGGGTTTTACTACTGATGTAGCATCTCTTTCACGCTGCGGCACAACATTCTTCACGTCGCGACGCGTGCTACAAAAACTGGCCTAATACTGCGGCATAACCTTCTTAACGCCGCGACATTCAAGCCGTTCATCTTAATGCTGCGGCACGGCATTACTCAGGCCGCGGTGCTCACAGTAGAATCCAGGTCCTGCATAATTCTGTAGAACTTGGTATTGTTCCATTGATCATTTTCTCGAATTTTGGCCATTCCAACTTAGTTTCTAAGTGATTCTAAGTTCCTAGTCAGTCCTTAAACACATAAGAATCATCAATCACCAACCAAAACCTCTTAATGTGGATTAATGCACCAAAATCCTCCTAGGGTGACTTAACCCCTAAAATTGGATTCAAAGGCCTAAATGACAAATTCTAAGCTTCTATCTCAGAATTATGCTTTGAACAAGTCATAAACAACCAAAGAAATACAATCATGCAATCAAAACACATCAAACACCCCTAAAACTCATTTTGGCCTATTAAGCAACCTAATTGCATAAATAGATAAAAGAGTAACAAGAAGTGAAATTGATCACAAAACCCCTACCTTTGGAGCTGTGTTGGTGAATTAAACTTAGTTGGATTCTCAAGCATTGGCTTTACCCTTGGCTTTCCTCTTTCTCTCTTCCTCTTGCTTGGCCTTTCTTTCCTCTTCTTTCTCTTCTCCTCTCACATTTTCCCTTTTTATTTTTGGAGCAAAAATAGCTGTGAATGAAGCTTATAAAAGAGGAACTAAAGACTCATATGGCCCTTAGGCCAAAACTGATAAAACCTCGATCTGTTAAAAATATTCAGATTTAGTTAAATCCCTATTTTCAGCTTCTAACAACTTTAAAATAAATTTTAAGATTCATATAAAAAGTCGTTTCACCATTATCTGATATTTTTTATATTTGCTACTAGTCAAACCAGCTATAACTAGACAATCAGTATGCCTAAAAATGGTAAACTAACTTAGTTTACCTTGATACTTTAATTGTAACTTGTTCTTCATATTTGTGACTTAAAAATAAATTATCCATATTTATTTCCCTATCCTAAGCAATTTATGCTATTATCTGAGCCATTTTAAGCTACTTTTCACAGTCTAAGTTGCAACTAAGTACCTAAACTAACTCAGATTGTTACAAAATTACACATACATGCTAAACAAGCCATATGGTACCTTTTTAACACATAAACAAGTCTAACATGCCATTTAGGGTATTACAATATTTATCATGATTCAGCCACCAATCACTCGTGGCCTACGTCTAGCCCTCAAGTAATCACCCGAGATTTTTCACTATTACTTCAAACTTGAACAGGTGCTTGCTACCTTTACAAACTAGAGCACTCTTCACACCTTAGGATGTCTAACCTTTGTGCTTGAGCTTCAATAATCAGGGATACCTCACCCTTACAATTTCTTTGAGGGATGCCTCACCCTCTTTACATTGAATCAAAGTATAAAAGAAAGGGAAACTCTCACAAGAGTAGATGATACAAATTGAAGTCCTACAAAACTCTCAAAGATATCTCAAATATTTGACAGAAACAGAGTACAAAGATTGAATAAGATGAATCACGGATTAAAACCTTGAGAAAGATGTTTCACAACGTTGGTTCTATGTAAAAGATGACCCAAAAACATGTATTTATAGTATTCTATGATAAATAGTCATTGAGGGGTATTTATTTCAACATTAAATGCTTTGAAAATATTCGTTGCTGGCTTTCAGGCTCGTGGTAATCGATTACCAACATATGATAATCGATTACCAAGCTTTTAAAACACTTTCTGAGCAAGTGGTAATCGATTCCCAGGCTTTGGTAATCTATTACTAAGCTTCCGTGAGTAGTGATAATCGATTACTAAGTCATGGTAATTGTAACATCCCTAAAAATATTAAATAAAAATAATATAACAACCTTCAAGAAACAAACGTTGATAAATAATATTTTCTAGAAAATACCTATTTATTCGAATAACCAAAAGGTTATTCAAATAAAATTCTTTCTACATGAAAATATAGGAGAAACCACATCACTTTATTCGAATAAGGCTTATGTTATTCAAATAAAGTGACTCATATTAGAAACAATGGGAGAAGCAACACGTTGCAGCAAAAGTGGAAACTCTAGTTTCCATTTTAGTTTTGCTCCCTTATGATGAATCAAACTAACTAGTTCCAAAGAAACCAAATTAGAACCAAGCCTTGATCAGCAAGCATTTGACTAAGGAAACAAGCATTGGCAGCAATATGTGTCAAGTTTGGGTTGGAAAATAATTATTAGCAAGCTACAAGTGGCAGTACCAGATCTGAAGGAATGATTGAAGAAACAGATGGAGAAAATTTAGTGGAGCACTGTTGAAAAAGAGTGACAAGTGTCCAATAATTAAATGAAAATGAACTAAGAGTAAACAAGTGTTCCAAACATTAATTGCAGAAGGAATGGATATAAGATATAGCAGAAAACGTGTATCAAATTTGGATAAAAATCAGATTAGTAACCATGATTAAAACATGTCGATATCATTCTTGCATTACCCATACTTCATCACCCATATGTAAGGCAACATTTCTCAGCTCTATAAATACCCTTTCAACTCTACCACCTCGGCACAACACATCTAAATCAAGCTATAAGAACCAACCTTTGTTTTTCATCATCCTCAATTTCATTATCTTCAACCTCATTATCTAAAGCCAAATTCTAAAAGAATAGGTTGGAAGTGTCAAAACATCATTCTTTACTCTTTATTTCTGTCACCCATATCTCCTTATCCAACATTTTCTATCCATTTACGTAACCCTATTTTATACACTGATATAACAGTGACATTCTATTTTCTATAATATGACATTTTTATTGTGTTATTCAAATAAAAATTATATTATTCAAATAATCCTAATGAAAGCATTGTAAAATTATGATTGTTGATGACTTTATTCAAATAAATCAATGCTTATTCGAATAAGGCTTTACGGTAGACAAAAAGTTAAGGTTTTATCAAGGATTATTTGAATAGGGAATTTCTTATTCGAATATTCAAAGGATTTCAAACGAAAGTCATGCTTTATTGGAGAATTCTCTGGTGCACCCAGAGAAACTAAGGCCACCATAATACAGACAAAAAGACATAATTCATATAAAACAAAAATAAAAATAAAAATAAAAATAAAAGTTAAACCAAAATAATGGGAATAACAGAAGAAATTGAAATAATGAATAAAGAATTAATCAAAATGATGGAAGAAATTATTAAAAATATATATTAATACAAAATACTAATATAATTGCTAATTGTACATGTGATCGAATACAAAATGGAATAAATGAAATAAATAATATAAGAAATACGCTTAATAATATAAATAAAAGAAAAGAAATTGATGAAGATAAAAAACAATTTGAAGAAATTCTATTACAATTAGAAAACCTATTAGAAGATGAGCAAAATAATAGATACATAACAAAAAAGGATTTAGAAGATTTATTAAAAATAAAACCAAAAGAATTAAAATTAGTAGAAAAAATAGAACAAGAAATCCCAAAATTTCTAAAACTAGTAACTTCATGGAGGAGATAAAAGATGAATATATAGATCTATTAAAGAAATCACATGATATTGAAGAAATTAACAATTACTAGAACAACTAAAAATAATTGAAGATGAAAACAAACAAATTCAAGAAGTAAAACAAATAGAAATGAAAAAAGAAAATGAACAAGTAATATTAAATTACAGTACAACAGACTCTGAATCAGATTTTGATGAAATATTTATGGAAAGAGGAAAGTCAAGTGGAACAAAAACTAAACGAAAATGGGATGAATATTAGGGTAAACCAGAAGAATATTGGGACAAATATGAAAAGGAAACAATGTATAGACAGGGATACGCCAGAAAGGATGGGAGATGGACTAAGATTCAAGAAGAATTTAGACCTAGATATGAAAGGTTTAGGATTGAAAATAAATTAAACATTGATTGTGTAAGAAATAAGGAAGAAGTAATATTCCAATGGACTAATGAAATGACATTATTAATTGCAACGGATGAAAGATTTAGTGGATTAAGTCTACTAGATATTAAGAATCTTCTAGTATATAAAACAGAAGAAAATGTACAAAGATTTCTCATAAGTATTAATGATGAAACCTGGTATCAGTATGCAAGAAATATAGAAAATAATCAAGAGTTTGCTAGATTCATAATGCATTTAATCTATCAAGAATTTATAGGATACAATACTACAGAACATAGTAACGAAGTAAATAGATTTTTACACGAAAAGGCTAAAGCACATTTAAATAAAATACAAATATGTAATATGTGTGCTATAGATAGTTTTATATGTGAATATCAAAAATATTATTATCAATTAAATAATGATGCTAAACCAATATATATAGACATCTTTATAGATATATTACCATATCTACTCAATACCAAAATTAGAACTATTTAGCAAACTCAACCAATGGACACAGCTCAAATATTAGGAGGAATTATACAAGTACTCTACCATACTTTAAGAGAACAATGTATTCAACGAGAAACAATTAGAAAATTAAATAAAGGAAGAAATTCAATGTGTTGTGATAAACCAGAAATTGAAAATCCAGGAAATTATGGATGCAATCAGCCAACAAAAAGAAGAAGATATTATAAAAAAAAACCAAAACTACGAAAAACTTATCCTAGAAAAAGAGCTTACAAAAATACTAAAAGAAAATATTTTAGAAAAAGAAGACAAATACCAAGAAAATATTGTCCAAAAGAAAAAAAGAAATGTGCTGTTGGATATGCAATATAGAAGGACACTATGCAAATGAATGTCCACAACGAAAAGAAGCAGAATTCAAAGAAAAAATAAAGCTAATAAAAAAGGTATATAAAATATATAACCTAGAACCATTAGAAGAATAGCTAAGTAATACTGAAGACAATATATATGAATATTCAGAAAATGAATTATCTTCAAAAGAAACAGAATCAGAATAGTAATTATATCAAAATTAAGATTGAAAAAAGTAATAAAGAAACGGAAACTTACATTGATACGGGAGTAAGTATTTGTTTATCAACAAAATTACTATTTGAAAAATGGGAAAGATTAGAAAAACCATTAAAAATTCAAATCACTGATGGATCTATACATCCACTATACTTTGTAGCCAAACGAATTACTTTAACAATTCAACAAAAACTATTTATTATTCCAACTACATATCAACAAGAAACTGGTCTTGATATAATCTTAGGAAATAACTTATAACGCCTATATTCTCCATTTTGTCAATATTTAGAACATATATCACTTAAAACACCATACATAAAGAATAAACAATTATGTGACATTATAGAAATCCCGATTATACACTTTTTTGAATGTATATACTCTAAAAAACAATCAAAGTTTAGCAAATTAAAACGTGGTGAGATAGTTGAGGTAGTATGCCGAAAACTTCACCATATATTAGTTAATTTAGAACAGGAAGAAAGATCCCAGCTTATATTGAAGAACTTTTAGATAAAATATATAGTGAAAATTCATTAGATTCAAAAATTAATAATAAAAATACAAAACTAATTGAGTTAAAATTAAAAGATCCAACAAAAGAAATAAAATATAAACCTATGATTTATACAAAACAAGATAGAGATGAATTTGCCAAAGATATTAAAGAAATGGAAGATAAAGAGTTAATAAGACCATCAAAAAGTAAACATTCTTCACCAGCATTTTATGTTGAAAATCATAATGAAATCAAAAGAGGAAAAAGACGAATGATAATTAATTATAAGCAAATGAATTATGCTATGGAAGGAGATGCATATTATTTGCCAAGAAAAGACTTAATTATTGAACAAATAAGAAATATGAATTGATTTAGTACTTTTGATTGTAAGTCAAGATTTTATCAAATACGGCTTACAGAAGAATCTAAAGTTCTAACAGCATTTAGTTGTCCTCAAGGACAATATGATTGGAATGTACTTCCAATGGGAATAAAACAATCTCCATGTATTTTTCAACGAATAGTGGATTCAATACTTAAAGAATTTAAAGACTTTTGTCTTATCTATATTGATGATATATTAGTTTTTACTAACAAAGATTTAAATGATCATTTTAAAAAGGTAAAATTAATACTTAATAAGTGCCTTGAACATGGAGTAGTTTTAAATAAGAAAAAAGTTGTTTTAGCTCAAAATAGAATTAGTTATTTAGGACTAGAAAATGAAAAAGGAAAAATAATAATGCAGAAACATGTATTAGAAAAACTTCAAAATTTTCCAACAAAATTAAAAGATAAAAAAGATTTACAATGATTTCTTGGTTTATTGACATACATTTCCAATGAAGGTTTTATAAAGAATCTTGCTGCGGAAAGGAAAGTACTTTAGCAAAAATTAAAGAAGGATGCCCTCTAGTCTTGGACAGAGGAAGACGAAGCAATTATTACTAAATTAAAATACTTATGTCAGGATCTTTCTGATTATATCATCCATTGGATGATGACTTAATTATTATTGAAATCGATGCATCCAATGTACATTGGGGTGGTGTCATGAAAGAAAAATCCCTCGGTCAAAAGAAAGAATTACTATGTCGATACATGTCTGGAACATTTTTAGACAGTGAAATTAATTATCCTACCCATGAAAAAGAAACTTTGGCACTAATTAGTATGTTGGAAAAACATCGGATTTATGCGCGTAATAAAGAATTTATTGTCCGAACAGACTCAACTTATGTTGCAGGTTTTAAAAATATCAATCACAAAGGCACCTACAAGTAAGGACGACTAATCAGATGGCAAATGAAGCTCGCAGAATACAACTACTCAATCTCACATATTAAAGGTGAAAAGAACATGCTTGCAGATATCTTATCCAGAGAATGGAGCGAAGTACATTAGAAATGATCAAGCAGCAATTGGAACCCAAGGAAGCATTAAAAGCCCAAAAGTTTAAGGAAATAGAACTTATTGAAGTAGATATTAAAGTTTTAAATTTTCAACTCAGAGCTGAAGGATTTCTTGCAGAAGCACTTCAACAAGAAGAGAAAAAGATCAATAAGTGGAACGTAGTTTTCAATGGACCATTTCCAAGAATTTATGATGAATGGTTCAAAGCAGCACCATACTGCCAGAAGATTTCAGGAGTTCTACACAAGTCATATTTCACCAAGGAAGAGGCAGAAAAAGCATTAAAAGAACATTATGAAAAAGGAAAAGAAAAAAGAATTTTATCTCGGACCAAGAACTTTCTCAGAAGCAACCAAGAATCCACCAGTTAAATAGTCACCACTTAAAATTCTGGAGAAAATTCCTTCTTCCTTAGATAACTTCCAAATAACCTTCAGAAAGGAACATGAATTACAAGTACAATTCTCAGAAAAAAATTTCTGAAAAAATTTCAAAAGACTGGTTAATTGGAATAACAAAGAAAAGGTTAACTATTTTTATATGGTTGACCGAAAGCTCTTCGACATCAAACCAATTATCCTATCAGGAGCACCACCAATACTGGCATATAATATGTTTTAGTTTGGTTTCATTGATTATCTTTACTTAAGTTTGAATTTAGAAGAAATTAACCTGTTTTCTCACAATTTCAAAGATGCAGTTCAGATGTTCAAAAGGAATATAGCCAAAGAACGAAGCATATTCTTAAAGTTCTACTCAGCCTATCAAGATTTCATCACTAAGCAGCAAGCTAAGCATCTAGTTTATGTCAGACTTAGCAATAATAATTTTCCACTTAGAGATGAGCCATTTGGAGTTGTCCCTGAAGAAGATCAAATTACTGTCATGATAACGAACTAGCTGGCAAGCATTTATTCGTAATGTCAAAGTATCAGGAAGGAATCATTTATCAAGACTCTATACAAAGCACCGACAACTTTATTACTCAATAAAACCAGTGGTAAAGCAATAAAGGAGAAAGATATGAATCTTCTAACAAGTTTTGAATTTCCCTTTTACGCATTCCAAGGCCCACTAATGGAGTACAGACCAACGATCCTCAATGGTCTTTGCTCAATGATTAAAGAAAGTGAGAACCATGCATGTGAAAGATGTGCAAAAAGCAAAGAAGTGGCCGACATAGTGGCCGACACAACTAAAGACGAAGTCTCGTCAGGTGAAGCCATTATAGAAGAGTGATGTAAGCCCTTACGTCACCATGTAAATTATTTAGTATCTGATGTAAGCACTTACGTCTGATAAGGATACTTTTGTAAATTAGCTCTAGGTAATCCAACCTATAAATAAGACCTCTTATGCTAAGGCAAGACAGAGTTTTTCATTTCGAAAATTCTTAGACTTTGAGAGTGTTTTCCTTAGGAAAACTTTGTGCTAGTCTCTTAAAGAGCTAGTCGGGCATTTGAGAGTATGTCAAAATCCTCTTGTACTTATAATTACTTATTAATAAAGATTTCCTATTTCCACTCATATTTCTTTCATTTTCTTACTCAAATTTACCTAAACACTTTATTCTATACAAAATTCTAACACTCAAGCATAGAAGTAGTAACCACGGAAGCAGTAGTGGGCTGACAGAAATTCTAGAAGAACACAAGAAAGAAAGAAAGGGAAGGAGGGCAGTAGAAATTTACCATATTAAATCAAGTATGCATATCAAACTTATTCCTGATAATTATTCTCAATATCATATACTAGGAAGAGTAAATGAAATTATTATACCTATACTTTTGATATTAGATCATGTATTAGTTATATAAGTAAAGATCTAACATGTAAAATAGAAGAAACAAAACCTAGAACAATAGTAAATTATAATCAAGAAAAGATATAAAAAAAAACTAATATAGAAATTTATTTTAATTCAAACGTAAAAATCCAAATTGAATTATATGTTTCAAATCATGAAAATACTAGTCTATTATTAGGAATAGATTTTCTTGAAGTAGTAAAACCCTATGAAATAAAATCTAAAGAATTAGTTATATCTTTAAAGGAAAAAAATAGAAATTCCAAGAATTAATTTAAATATCTACACAATAAAAAATTACTTGAATAAGTTAATATAAATGGAAATAGAAAAAATAGATGACATAGAACATTTAGAAACTACTGAAGAAGAAAGAAATTATGAATGAAGTATTTTAATAAATAAGTCTCTTTTTAGGAAGATACAAAAAGAAGAATTAGATTTATCAAAGAATGCAAATATGCAAGGAAAAAGAAAACTTGAAGGAATACTAAAACGATTGAATCAAAGAAAAACATTATTTACTATGGAAAATTAAATAATGAACTCCAATAGACATAGCTGATACATAAGGAAATATGTGCCTACAACTACTAAAGAAGAAAAAACTTAAGGAACTTAGAGGAAAAATAAAAAATGATGAAAATAGAAGAAAAATAGATATATTTATATAGGAGTACAAGTACTAATTAAATTAACTTTTTAATAAAAAATTAATTCACCAATCAAACTAATTTTAAAGGATGATAGAATTAATGATTCAAAAGATAAGATATTAAGAATAATAGAAGAAAATTTAGCTTATAAAAAATTGAACTTCGAAGTACATCCAAATATTGATATACCACTAAATACACAAAGACTAGAACAAACTTTAACACTAGAACATAAATTTTTAAGAAAAAATTTAATGTAACCAAGAGATAAAATTTTCTCAGTAACTTATTGTATTAATTATGCATTAACAAACTCACATCATAGTATTATATTTAAAGAAAATGATAAAATAGATATTCTATATTTATTTATAGATATAGAAAAGATATATTATCCTAAAAAAATGAAATAACAGAATTAGGAATGTTTACAAGTAAACCAAAATTATTAGAATTTAAGGAAAAACGAATTCCTAAACCAATTAAATTCAATGATTCGAAAAAAAATTAATGAAGAAAATGAAATTAATAAATTAAAAAATCAAGTAAATGACTTAACTCAGTATTTAAAACAAAAAATATAAATAAATATTCATAAAACAGAACCTTATAAAGATTTGGTATCAGTGGAGGTGTTAAAAAATTAAAAATGAGTATAACAAATTTGAAAAGAAGAGAGAATTAGAAATGAGAATTCAATTAATAATAGATATACTCAAAGATTTAAGAAAACAATTAAAATATTATATAGGAATTAAAAAAGTAAATTCAAATATAAAAGCACAAGAAATAAAAAGAAGAAGATTTTATTTAAAGAAAATGAATAACCGATTACATGAACATAAAAAAAAATTAAGGTAACTAAAAAAAATTAAAGAATCAAATATCTAAAAAAAAGAGGTCACCGATGCCTCACATATTTGGTTCCATCGGAAGTGTCACCTGCTTTATTATTGCTTTTGAAACTTCCACGTGATAGCAACACTTTTTTCTTCTTCTTACTTTCATATATGTCAGTACTTTTTACTACTCTTAAATAGTTATCTATTAAAGAATAACTATTTCTATTACATCAATTGCATCACGTTACATCATTATGTATTTACTAATATTTTACTTATCCTCTTATAATTCTTCAATTCCATTTTTATTATTTATTTAAAACTTTTCAAATATTTAGTTACGTGGACTTGTAGAATTTATTATTAATGCTATTATATTGTTGAAAAACATTTTTCGTCTAACTAAATACTTTAACTTTTATTATAAATGTCATTTTCATTATAAATTAAAAGTATTTTAATCGGTTAGGAACCTTGACATTATTTTTAAATTAATCGATTGTGTTGATCGAAACTTTTAAAAAATTATAGACATAATGTCTCACAATACTCTACGGTTTTTTTATCGGTTAGCCCAATCATTTTTAATTTTATACCGATTAATTTAATTTTTTTGAATTTTTCTCATAATTTATTGGTTATCCATCATGCTCTAATATCCGTAGCCAATCATTCTAGCGGTTCTCCAGAAACCTAAGATAAATAGACGTAACTGATTAACCACTTAGATATAACGTTTCACAATGCTCTAATCAGTTATTCATCATGCTCTAATCGGTTAGCCCAATCATTCTAACCGGTTCTCCAGAAACCTATACTGATTAACCACTTAGACGTAATGTATTAACTAGATATTTATTATTGGGAACTCTTTTTTGGATTCACCAGAAACTGATATAGATTAATCACTTATTTCTAATGTAATAAACAGTTAATTTGGATTCACCAATTAATGAGATATAGTAGAAACCATAGTGATTAATCACTTTTTAATGTGATGAATTTCATTAATTAGTGAAAGCCATTAATCCGGTTAATACATTAGAAATAATTCTTCAATTCATTTTTATTATTTAATGAAAAACTTGAAATGAAAATATTTAGTTACGTGGTTAATTGTAGAATTCATGTACAAATAATGCTATTATATTATTATACTTGTATTACTATTATACCATTTTAATACTTGTTTACATTATTTATCAAGATATCTTTACTAAATTTAATTATTTTAAATCAAAAGTAAATTTCTATGAAAACATTTTAAGAGAAATATTATTTCATGGATAAAAATAAATTAATGTATAAAAAAAATTATTGTGACCGTGATAAAATGATTAAAGGACGTCTTAATTAATTAGAGATTATTATTGTGACCATGATGAGAGAATTAATGGACGTTTTAGTCAAATTATTGTGACTATGATAAGAGGATCAAGAGATACCTTGGTTAAATTATTGTGGCTATGATGAGAAGATTAAGAGACGCCTTAATCATTTTTAATTATTGTGGTCATGATGAGAGGATTGAGGGACGCCTTAATCAAATTATTGTGGTCATGATGAGAGAATTGATGGACGCCTTAATCAAATTATTGTGGTCATAATGAGAGCATTGGGGGACGCCTTAATGAAGAGAAAGAGACATATTTAATTAAAAGTACTGAAATGAGATGATAAAGAAATAATAAAATAAAGTTTTGAGTAATGATATAAAAAGAATATCTAGTTACTTATTTTTACAAAGTTATGAATTACTTATTGAATTATGTTATCCTTCATTAAAAACTCATTTTTATGTTATTTTCTTTTTTTCACTCTATTTTATTGATATAAAAAACAGAGAAATTATGAAATTTACTATTTTTACATAATTCATTACTCTTGAATTATAGTTTTGTTATAAAAAAGAATTTACTTTTATATTTTTAATTATGTATCACTTACTACTCATCTAATTTATTTCTCAAATATTGATTCATTTATTTATTAACTATTAGTTATGGTTTTAGAAATAGAGAATGATAAAGAGTGGTTGATAAATGTATACCTATTTTTGTATTTTCTTACTGAGATTTTTATCTCACTCCTTTCATGGTGTAACATTTCAGATAACTCCGGCAGTAAAAGTTCTGAATGACAGACGTGTGCAACAAGTTTATATAAATTATCAAAGCTAGAAGGCTATGTTTTTACTGTTATATTGAGGATCCAAGAGTAGAGATAGTATTGTAGTTTATAAATTCGTAAAATTGTAGCACTATGTAAAGACTTTTATAAGCCTCATTTTTATAAATAGATACTTAATTTAGAAAATATGTATGTAAAATACTATTTAATAAAGGGTTTAACCCCTTAACATAATATATTATATTTTGGTAAAGTAGTAACGTCTAAATTATATATTTTAAAATTAATTAAGGAGTAGGACGTTACAGTAATTGATTACCAAGCCTCTGACTTTTGAAAAATAGGTTCCTAGATGTCTTGAATCAATTATCAAGCCTTGATAATTGATTACTAGGCCTTAGTAATCGATTATCAGCTTCTAAAAAAGTTGTTAATTGATTACTAAGCTATTAGATGATATTACAATAATTTTAGGACCTATTTTTGAGCCCAAATTAGCTTGGTAAAAATTTCCAACTTAGAAAACTTGGATTTTTCAAAGATACAAACTTGATTTTCATTATCCAATATTAAAAACATAGTTTGTTTAAAGAATACTCACCAACTAAAATAATTTTCAAGAAAAACTCTTTCAAAAAACATTATAAAATATTTTGAGATATCTATAAAGCTTCTCGTATAAAGACCCTAAGTCCTATAAACTATACCATTTATGCTTCCTTTGGACTTGGTCTTGGGCGTGACTTTGCTATCATCAAAACATTCATGATCTTCATGACATAAGCATTCACCAACGACGCCCTTTCATCTATCTTGGACATAATTCCACAATGGACTTCGGAATAAAATCATGACGGATCATCATGACCCCAACCTCAGGCCCTACTAGAGCATTTCCAACTCCTTCACCTTGCCTTGTCTCCACAACCAAGAGCCTAGCCGCCTAGCCCTAGAGAAACGCAGGAGCGACGAGCCCATTCCCCGTGATTAAGAGCAAATTGCCTAGACATGGGGGCACAACAGATGATGGAAATGATGGTAACCCTAGCACCAAACTTATGGTACTAGAGCTCAGCACTTTGATTCCAATCAAAGCACGAACAATGGGCCAAGCCCACTCACAATTAAGACAATGACCCTTCACTAGGGACAAAACAAATGTCTCTTGTCTAGGGACAAAATGAATGTCCCCTATCTAGAGACATAAGAAAAGTCAACTCTAAACTAGGAAGATGCTGAGAAGTTTTCTTTCCCTTGTTGGAATGACCTTCCTACCCCTCTCCATCAGATAGTACCTATGTACCTCCTCCTTATATAAATAAGACATTGTAGTTTCATGATAAGAATCTTTACCTTGTTACTTCACCCACTATAACCTCAACTTACTTGAACGTTGGCGTGTATATCCAACCCCCCTATTCCAACACTCAAGGGAGCTGCTGGTGTGGAGTTTAACACTCTTAGGTGCTCAACACTCACTCAAAGTTTGAGATAGAACAATTAGTTTAACTGATTAAATTTATAGTTAAGCCGTAATTAAACTGAAAAATACTCAAACAAAAAACATAACAAATTCACAATCCAAGTATTTCAACCAACTTTTAAAACATTGGTATATACACAACATTGTGGATATAGAAGACATTGTGTTTTCTATTCACGTGAAAAATATATCTATATGCATTTATTTGTCATTTCAATGCAATATACCAATCACAACTCACAAGGACAACGTGGCGTCAAACTTTTGGGGTTGTTTTCGTTATGAAAAAAAGAAAGGATAGAGTAAATACATTAAAAACATAGCTATATATGACATAAAAAAAAATCTAGTCATTATGTTGTAAAAATAATTACTTTTATTAATATTTATTTCTCAAATCTTTTATATAAGTTATGTTATTTTTTAATAAATCATTACTATCTACGTACAACAAAGTAAATCATATTTTGTAAGAAATTATAATTCAAATAATTTATAGAAACATAAAATACATTGCAAATAGAACGCAATGCAGGACGTCATACAGTTATATAAACATTTTTTAAACATTCATTTTTGTTAAAAGTATGCTACTTGCTTAATAATTTGTTAGAAGAAAAATATTTACAGAAATGAAAAGTTGCCTCATTCCAAAGTTCAGGCATTATCACAACAAGAATGCAATGCGATTTTATAAGCTGAGATGCTACTCATTGCAAAGTTCAGGCAATTTTACAATGAAAATCAAACTTCAGACCTTTGAGCCGATATGCAACGCCATCTTATAAGTTGAAAACCATCTGTCATAGTAATGCTACTTGCTAGGAAGACTCTATAAATAAAAATCTTTTTCAAATATAAATAATAGTTATATTTAATTTGATAAATAATTAACTCATATAAGATTTATTATGTGCTAAATTTTTTTAATTTTTGTAATTTTAATCTTGATGTAATCCATTTAAATTTTAATATATGGTAAATAATTTTATGTATTTCAAATAATTTCTGTTATAACTATTTGAATTAAAATTGAAAAACATTTATCACATATTAAGAACTCAAAAGAATTAATTGTCAAAGTTAAAACAGACACTTAAAATTAAAATTATAGTCTATTGGTTAAAAAATTGAAATTAAATATATTTGCATTTTAGATTTTTCTTTTTTGGTACATTGTATTTTAGCTTATAATTTTAATAAATAGAAGAAAATGGGCCCTGACATCATTACTCCGTCACTCTGAACTCACTTTTGTTTTACTTCATTGATCATTACATGTTTACATGTCATGTGCCAATGTCTCTATCAAGTGTGGCAGCAACCTCTTCGTTCAGCCACACACGCTACTTTTCAATGTGGTCCTTTGTTTGGATGAACCTAATTGTCGTGACACTGCTACATCTAGGATTTCCATTTTTGCATGACATTGAAGATACATAGAGAAAATATTTGTATAACCCAAATCAGACATTGATTTGCTTGGAGGCTTGCTTATTGGATCAAAAGTCTTAAGTCAAACACTCAAATCAAAAAAATTAGATAAAAAAGTATTTTTTAAAAATAATATTATATAAAAAAATTATTTGACATGAAAAATATTATATTAATTTTTTTTAAAACAAACAATGATAATAACTTATTAATTAGATAATATTATAAATTATAAAATTAAGAATAATACTAATTAGGAATACATGATCTAATCGTAGAATATATTTTTTATGACAAAATTTTTTATGTATAATGTTTAAATTTTAAAAATTATATTTTTTTAAAATTTTAATTCTTTAAAAAAAAATCTGGGTTAACCTAAGAGGTGAGTCGCTTGAGTTTGACCAAATTAGTGAAAAATTGATATAATTAATTGACCGAACTGATTTAAAACTTTTTTTTTTACAGCAACTGATTTAAAACTTGAGTCACAGGTTTTGGACGAATTAGCCAAACGGTACAACTACGATTCGAATACATATGAAAGATGTTTAAGTAGTAAATAAGTTTAAATTTATCGGTTGAAAAGTTTTTATAATAAAGAGTTGAAGCCCTTGGAAAAACACTTACAGGAGAGAAATAGTTTAAATATCTCAAGCGAGGGTTACTACTATACAAAGAAGATGTCAAAAAACCTGCAAGAACAAAAAAATTGTTTGTATTGTATGAATCATAACAAAGTTGGATATGCGTCGTTAAACCTTTGATTCCTATGATTTTGTAATTATATAAAAAAACAAAATCTATATGTCTTAAGTGGAGAATACTATTTGTTTTTCTCAGATGTTGAAATATATAATAAATTCCCGCAAAAAAAAAAAGAAATATACAATAAATTAGTAAAGATTTCAATGAAATACGGAAATAAATGTTGAAAATGTAGTTTCTGCCAAAAGTTTGAGCCTGCAATACTTTTTTTTTTCCATATCTTAGATAAGTGGCATCATCTTTACTGTATTGGCATTACTCTATATATATTGTGGGTATTCATCAAGTATTTCATTATATTTTATTAGTTTTGATTATATTTAATAGAATTTTAAATATTTGTTATAAAATTAATATTCAATAAATATTTGACAATTCACTTACTTATTATACTCATCAAGGTACCATTGTAACTCCTTTAATTAAAACATATATGTGATAGCTGCTGAGACTATCAAATAACATCAATTTTATAAGTTAATTCACCAAATTACTTGCAGTATAAGATACCACCGGGTTGAATCCTTAGATCACTCTAGTTAAGTAATCAGAATAAGAGGTTAACAGAAGGGGGAATGTTGTAGAATTGATCAACTGAAAGTAATTAAAAATTATAAACAGAATTAGGTAGACAACCAATCTAAGGAAATGAACTAATCTTGAGCTTAATTTATCATTGATCACTAGGAATCCATTCAATTGCTAACGAAGTTCTTGACTTTAGATCACATTAAGAAACCTTAAGATGATCCGTGAATCCTCTATTAGATAAATATCTAGAATTTAATTAATCAAGATTAGACAAATTAAGCACTCATCTAAGTCTAAATTAACCTAAATCTAGAATCCGACCAAGCTAAACAATTCATCAAACACCTTTGATGCATTGTTTAGTCTCTGTAATCCTTCTTAAACACGTGGTATTATGCAATTATCACATCAACATCCAAATCAAATAAGCAATTCAATCTAAATTCAATCAAAATCAAAATAAGAAAAAGACAAACTTGATTAACAATT
This sequence comes from Ormosia semicastrata, assembly GCA_029884595.1. Taxonomy (NCBI): domain Eukaryota; kingdom Viridiplantae; phylum Streptophyta; class Magnoliopsida; order Fabales; family Fabaceae; genus Ormosia; species Ormosia semicastrata. The sequence goes on from JAQQTO010000044.1 coordinate 3,322,444, forward strand.
AAATGTAAAACAATCAAACCAAGATCTCATAATTAAACATTAAGATTATCAATCTTTAGAATTGATTAAAAGGTTCTACCCCTCCGTGGATGGGAGGGAAGAAATTCAAAAAAAAAAAAACTAGAGAGAAAGAAAAGGGAGAGAGATGAAAAGAAGCTAAGAAAAAATATGTCTATTCTCCTCCACGGATTCTTTGCTTTCCCCTAAATAACTTCCTCTCAAACTGAAAATCCAAGTTTGCCCCTAGCTTAAAATTAATCCTCTTCCTCTTAGTTATAATTGGGCACCTAATTTGCCTAATTTGGGCTTAGAATGAGAAAGTTATACCTAAAACATTTTTAACAGCTCTCTAGATCCATCAGTCGATTTCAAAGGGAGAGAGCACCATCAAGATGTCATAGTTTTGATAAGTGATCTTCATAAAAGTTAAATATCTGTGTCTCATCTTTCCAATAGCATTATTTCCAACTCCATATGACTCTTACAACCCAAATTATGGCTCAATCCCTAGATACTGTCCAAGTTCCAGCGACAATATCTCTATTCTAATTTCCAGGCCTAATTTGGCCCATTAGACATCCGATTCAGCCTTAGAGCTCTTCACCAAAGTTGTATATCTTTCTCTCATTTTTCTTACAAGGTAAAATTCATAATTTTTTAGATATCTAGAACTCAATTTATACCTGAAAATATAGAAATAGTGTAAAATTTTTAATAATGGTGAAAAATACAATTAAGCTCAATTTGAACCTAAACTTATAAAATTTGGCCAAGACCAAACAATTAAGCACATAAGAGGTATAAGAGACTAAATATTAGGGTTAACTAATGTATGAAAATTCTATTTATCAAATTCCCCTACACTTAGTTTTTGCACGTCTTGGGCAAACTAGAAATTCAACACTAGGGAACAAGGATAACAACGCAAACTCAGAGGTTAAAAACTCTAAAAGACTCACTTTCTAATGATGTTCAAGAATGCAAAAATCTATAAGGAAGAAGAGCAACAAAAGCTTCAAGGAATCAAAACATTCCTAAAGTAACATTTATTTACATCTCAAACTAACAAGCAAGGTAATTGGAATCGAAAAACATAAATAAAAAATGATAGAACTTCAAAAGATACACTCTTAATTCCTCAAGTGTTTAGTGTAACACCCTAATTTTTTATTTTTCTTGAAATAAATAAGTTTTATAATATTTATGATTTTTTGTGAATTTTTGAGAATTTTTAATTATTTTAAATATTTTAATATTATTTTAATTATTTTAATATTATTTTTGAAATATATGCTTGAACTTATTTTTTTAGAAAATATATAAGTTTTATAATTTTTATGATTTTTGAGAATTTTTGTGGAATTTTCCGAGTTTGTGATTATTTTAATATTATATTAAGTTGTATGTGTATTTGAGGAGAGCCCCAAAAAATAAAAATTTTTCTTAAACCAGAAAGTTTCATATTGTCAAGGCGGGATCGGGGGATCTTACTAAACCCGAAACCGGGAACAGTTGACAAAGATTTTCTATATCTGAGTTTTCTATTATCCATTGTGTAATAATAGCAGTAGCTATTGTCCATTGGGTAATATCTGTTAGAAAATATCTTAGTGGCGATGGGTCAAAGCGATGGACCAATGGTAAGCAGAAAGAAGGCAAATTGGATACTCAACTTGAAGAGGAGAAATTCAAATTGACTACTCAAGCTAAAAGACAAATTTAATTTGACTACTTACTCTTTCAAGATATTTTAAGCTCGTCTTGTCATTCTTTTTCTAGAAGCGATGACTTGCCATATTCTAAAATGGTGACTTGCCATATTCTAGAAGAATGTGGAATGTGACTCACCCAGTGACTTGTCACGATGAGTCACACATTCTAGAAGCTTCTCTTGATGACTCAACTGGTGACTCAGCAATACGACTCACCATGCTGGCTCAGCTGTTCTAGAAAATTCTATGATGACTCACCTAGTAAATATCTAAGGATCATATCTAACGAGAAAATATCTCAATAAAATATCTTAGACAAATATCTGAATACAAATAACTAGGTGAAAGTATCTAAGCAGAAAATATCTAACATATTTCTAATCAGAAAATATCTATGCTAAATATCTCAAGTGTAATAATGAAAACAGAAAATATCTAGGTTAAATATCTTAAGAGTAATGATGAACCATCATTACATAGCTTTATGGCTAACCAATAGAAATTGGTCAAACATAGTGGCTTGGACTTTGCTATGAACCATTGGATGGAAAACTTGATGAAAAAGCCTTAGATCATCACCATTAATCTAATCAATGGTGTGAGAGCAAACTTGTTAAAGAAGCTTAGGATATCAACCCTAGATTATATCAATGGTTAGGAAGTAGTCAACAAAAATGGCTAGACTAGTTACTAAGTAACTAGATAAACTAACTAAGTTATCCTAATAGCTTAATTAGTAACTAGATGGAACTAACTAAGTTACTAAATGTTTAGAAACCCTAACTACACAAAAGATCTAGATTTATCTAGAAGGTGTGATAAAGCATGACATATGCAATGACTTAATCAAGTAACTAAATGGTTAGAATATAACTAAATGCCCTAACTAAATTAGTTTAGATGTAATTAGATGAATTAACTATCTAAGCTAATTGTAACTAGAATCTAATTGATATTAAAACTTGGTTAGTATGCTCCATGTGCTCCACGGCCACTAGGCTATTCTAGGAGGTTCTTGATTCATCTTTTATGATCAAATAATGACCACTTGATGATCTAAACCATGTGCACCCATGTGAGCCCATGTGCTTATGTTTTGTCTTGCAAAACAAGCCATAGTCTTCCTTTCCTATTGCTTCCCACGGCCAAGGCATGCAAACTTGGACTTTGTATTTCATTTCTATAACACTTTGTGAAAACAAAAGTCTATCATCTTTTCTCTCTCATTCAAGAACACCAAGAACAACCAAAGAACTCTATTCTTTCTCTCTTCTTGTAGAATTCGGTCAAGACCCATGGAAACACTTCCAAGCTTCAATAATTTTATACAACCTTAGATCTAGAACCTAGACACAATTCTAAGATACTTTGTACTTGAGATTTAACCTAGTTCTATCATCTTCAAACTTGTTCTTCAAGTTAAAGATAAAAAAGCCCTTACTTTTCTTCTTGAAGTGGCTCACGGCCAACCATCTAAACACCATCTTCCAAGTTTGTTTAATTTTATCCAACCATACTTCTTGAATCCTCTCATCAATCTAAGCAACTTCATGTGGTAATCAAGATCAAATTACATCATCTTCAAGCTTGAATATTGGATTTGAGTTCTAAGGTTTCAAGGTAAAAATCTTGAAACTTGATTTCTTATTTGATTTTTAGAATCCTAAGGCCATGTTTGATCTATGGTCATCTTGATCAAACTTTAGATACTAATTTGCATATATTTGTTTTGATACTAAGATCTTTTTTGTGGTGAAAATTCGATACAAAAAGAGTCCTACGAGGAGCTAGGAGGATATGAACCAGGTAAGAGGGAGATTAACCTCATCGGCCATATATGGTGGTGAAGGAATGAATTGTTTGTATTTGTGAGTGGAAAATCCATGTGAGGATTTATTCACTCGATTGTGTGGTTGTTGTTTTATGTAGATTATATGTGATTATTTTATTGCTTTGATAAATATGCATGATTTATATATGTGTTTGGTATGCTTATAGTTTTGATAATATGCTTACATGTGTGATTTGAAAAGCATGTTAATTTCTGTGTAACTTAGGATGTGATTCACCTAATGGAAATTGTATGATGGTTCCAAAGAACCTAGAGGCACGGCCTCAATATCACCAAAGGAACTAAGTGTTAAATTATTTTCCTAATTAAGGATTAAGTGATTTTATGACAAGAAATCTAATTAAGTATTTTGATAAGGAATAAAGTGTTAGAAAATAATTATATATGATTTGTGAAGCATAGTGTGAAATTCAGCCATGATGTCATTTTGATGTTCAAGATCTAAAATTATTTTACTAAGTGTAGTCTTAGGTGTTTAAATGATAAGAAATCAATTTGGTAAGTTTTTGAATAAAAAATGAGAGTAATTTACTTTTTTTGAAATAAAATTGGCCTAATTAATTTATGTAGTAAAATAAAAGTTAAAACTTGAAATTTGTTAGCGTATAACTCACCCTTTGGGTTTTGAAGCGTATTAAGAAATTTTGAGTTGTAATATTTCAAGTAAATTAAAGAAATATAATTTTCTGAGAAACAGTAAAAAATACTAATTTTAAGGGGACTATATTGCAAATATTATCTAAAGAAGGGTTATTATGGAAATATTATTTAAAGAGAGACTATTATATAAATATTATGTTATAGAAAGACTATTATGCAAATAATGAAAACAAAGTCAATTTTTGATAATAAATGAGAAAAGTATTATTTTGAGCTTATAATATGTTAAAAATATTTTAGACAACTAAAAATATGTAAAAAAAAACTCTTATGCGATTTAAAAATAGTAAATTTTATCTACGCGATTGAGAAAATGTTTTAAAATCTTTACGCGATTTAGAAAACATTGAAAAATCTTTATGCGATTTGAAAATGTAACAAAAGTGTTACGCAATTGTGAAAATGCGATAATATTGCTACGCGATTGAGAGGAACGAGTTTTGCTGTAGGGCCAACGTATTGAACCAAGTAATTTGTGAAACTGAAGTATTGGACGCGAGTGGATCATTGGTATTATGTAATTGTATGGGCGGTTACATAATATCATTGATACTAATGGTATTAGACAATTGTATGAGCGGTTGCATTAATATGATGGGGGACAATACAACGGTTCTTTGATATGCTATTTGTACCACCCTCCTTAGGGCACCACACTTGATGTTGCTTAATTACTAAATTACCCCTTCATTAGAAATCGTGCTTGTAATATAAATACGAGTTATAAAATTTCTTGATGATAATAAGATTAACTTAGCAGAAAATAAAAATATGACAACATTGTCACAAATAATTTACATCATATATACATACAAGCCTTTAGTACTGTCATACTTTGATATTTTACAAACTAGATTTTCAAAATATTTAAACTTTAATTTAAAACTAACATATTGCCCAAGTCCTACTAGACAGCAGAACTCTCAGACAGGTCTTCCTCAGATTCCTCAGCAGATAGGAATCCATCATGATGTGTATCCCTACATTGACAGTGTCCGCAAGCAGACGACACAATACTAATCGCACTAGGAGTACGATAGTAAGCTCTCTAATACTGCCTAATGGATATTGGGAACTCTAGTTGTACAAAAAGATTAACAGAAAAGTAAGTGTGTCCTAAATGTTGCCTATTTAATCTAATATTTAGGTCTCCCATATAGTAAATACTCTCTCTCAGATGGGAAAATGTCCATGCCTCATCTCCTCCAATGAATGTCAGCTTCAGGTAGCCAAGGAAACTAGGCATCTCTATCTCTTCAAAACTCGACGTCCTCAACAGAAATCTGCTCCTCTTCAACTTCTCGCTTCACTTCTTGCTCAACGTCTTAACAAATATAAATATAATGTAACATACATACAAAGAGGTGAGATCACCTACGCCAATACACAGTTAGATGGTATGAATCAATACAGCAATGAAGATAAACACATACAATATCTTATACAACTATCATACCATAATTACAGTTACGCCACTAACATCATTATCATCATAAAATATGTAATATACCATAATTACAATCATGCCATTATCAATAATCAAATAACCAATAAACCAATTATCATAAACAAAAATTACGATAATACCCTCTATCATTATATGTATGCACACAGACTCAATTTCTTACTCCATGGAGCTAAAACTCAGGTCGGAGAGAGTGATTGAAAAGATTTGTCGGTACTATCATGCCTCGGACCACGTGCTCAATCTTGCATATCTAGCATATATACGACAGTCTTTATCAGATCTTGATTAAGGATAGTGTCTCGGTTAGGATCATTGGTGTGTTGCGCACTTTGTGCTAACTACTAAGCACAAAAGAATTACTAATTGGCCATTGTAGGCAACTCGCACCCCAATGCCCCCAAGGTCAACTAGTGACTTACACTACATATATCGCACCCACTCAAAAGGTTAACTTGGATTCAATGGGTATAGTCTCTCCTAGCAACTAGCCAATCCCATACAATCCATTGGACCTTTCCAATGCATGTACTATGCACTTATTCACATTTTCAATTCATATCACACATTCGGGGTCTACACAATAATCTAACAGTATTATTACTGTATTTTAATCGCATAGTCATATTTTCGCATTTTCTTAATCGCGACTCAATTCTGTCGCCTTTTCAAATCGCGTAGCGATTTTCTAACGTTTTCCAATCGCTTAAATATTTTTCGTATGTTTTAAATAAAAAATACTATTTTCTCATTTTAATACTAAAATTAGCTTTATTTTTCATATTTGCACACTAGTCCCTCAAAAACTCATATTTATGAAATAGTCCTAAAAATTCATATTTATGAATTAGTCCCTCAAAAATTAATATTTACAAACTAGTCCCTCAAATATTAATATTTCCAAAATGGTCCCTCTTTTATAAAATATTTTCAATATAACCCTTCTAAAAATAATATTTACAATATGACCCCTCTAAAAATAAGTATTTATACAATGGCCCTTTATTTACATAATATTTATAATTTAGTCCCTCTTTTATAAAAATTTGCGGTATAACCCCTCTAAAAATCAGTAATTGTATTGTTTCCCAAAAATTGTTATTTCGTTTCTTTCATTCATATAAAAATCATTTTACTTTACCATACTCAATTTTTTTTCAAATTCATTTAGATCTCTCAGTTCTCATTTTAATTCATCAGTGTAAGGACTTTGGTCCTCTTTTCCATGGTATGGCTGTGAGCCTCAGTACTCTTTGGAGTACTCATACAATCGATTCATCATGTTGTTCACATGCTAAATTACACATACATTCTCATGCTTTCATAATTATTCATACACATATAATATCGAAGCTTTAAGCATTTTATCACACATGCAAGCATAGAAACAATACCATACACATCACAAACACAATCGAAGCACACCAAACAATAGGTGAATAAACCCTTATGGGTTTTTCACCGAACAAAACCATCCCCACACCACCAAAACTTGGTTGGTGAGGTAAAATCTCTCTCTTACCTCTTGAAGACAAGCTTTTCAAGCTCCTCTCCTTCTCCTTGTTTTCGTGTGAGCCACAATCAATTCCTAACAATTCTAAAACAATTAGTAAAATCACAAACAAAACTTGATAATGACAAACCATGGAACAAACATGGTTTAGAAAATCACAAACATGAATTTAAACCATAAAAACCAAAGTTTACCTCTAGGGAAGTAAGGTAGAAGTTGGATTTTGAAGCACTTAGAGTGTGATTTTGGAAAAACTTCCTAAATGGAAAGTGCTTAGAATGCTGTCTAGCTTTAGGAAATGATGAGAGTGAAAATTATAAGTGAGTGATAGTGTATTTAGGTGTAGAGGCCGAACCTATTGTGAGAAAATGGAAGGAAAATGGTTGTTTGGTGTTCTTGATATTTAGAGAGAAAATGGAACTAAGTCTTTGGTGAGAGAAAATCAAATTGTGAGAGTGAAAATAGGAGCTGCTGCTGCCGTGGGATAAGCATAGGGAAATTAGGATTTACTTGAAGTAAAATATCCTATTTTGAGTGCACATAGATTAGCACATGGCATATGTCATCAACTTGATTTGCATGGCTATTTGGATTGTTCAAGAACCATGGAGAAGCCTCCTCCAAGCTGCTGCATGACCGTGTGGTTCAAGGGTATTTAGGGACTCAATTTGTTTTTAATTCAAGTCTAATTACTTGCTAATTAAATAGCTAATTAATTAGGTTAAATTTCCTAATCATATTTACTTAGTTATATAATTACATAACTAATTAATTAGACATATAATTGCCTATATCATATCCTCTAATTAAAATTAGGATATCTAATTAAGAATTAAATTATAACAAATTAACAATTAATTTAGTTTACTTAGCTTGTTAATTAGGCCATTAGATTAACCAAATTAGGTTTAATTAATTACTAATCAAAGTCAAGCCAATTGTTGACTTCATCTTAGCCATTGAAAATCAACTTGGTTTGCTATCCATTGATCTCATCTACTATGGATATTACTTAGTGGTTTTATCGTGATTCGCTTACACCATTAATCGGATCAATCTTATGATCAAAAGCATCTAAATTATGCTTTTATCCAAGGGTCCATATTGAAGTCTATGCTTCTTTATTTGACTTCTTCCTATTGGTTTAAAATAGTCAAGCCACCTATTTTGTGATTCTTATTGGTTTAGAATTATCATTCATCAAAATAATCATTGATCGCTACACTAAACGCGGGTCCCACAGACTTTTCGTCCATGATAAGCAGATTTCTACTATTTTTAAGACGGTAGATATTCACATAAAATAATATTATAATAATATAAAATTATTTTATTACACAATTAAATCCTAAAAATTAAAAAGATTAATTTATATATCAATCAAAAAGAAAATAAATTGGGTTTAGTAAGATCCCCAAACTCTAATTAATTAAAATAAGATTTTTCCCGGTCAGAAAATTATTATTTTCTTGACTCGGAGCAAATCACATAAAATGATAAAAAATGATCTCAGAACAGTCAAACTATTTTTATAACACACAGAAAATATAAAATAGTATAATTCTGCTATTACTATTAACATAGTCAGAATTTGGGGTGTTACACTATTGAGCATTATACAGTGATATCGCCATGTGACAACGTATGAATAAAGAAATATTGTGTGATAAATGACAGTATATCGCCATGAGACGACATGTGAATAAAGAAATACTATGTGATCAATGACAGTATATGTTTGAATCATTTATCATGCATAAAAAAGCGTGTTCACTTGTGCATAGAAAAACGTGTTCGCTTGATGTTTGAATCATTTATCATGCATAAAAAAGTGTGTTCACTTATGCATAGAAAAGCATGTTTACTTAAAATGGAGCATTAAGCATAGAAAAGCGTGTTCACTTGTGCATAGAAAAATGTGTTCGCTTGAGCATAGAAAAACGTGTTCGCTTATGCATAGAAAAGCGCATGTTCGCTTAACATGGAGCATTGTGCATAATCATGGTCCTTATACTCATTGAGCATATTTAATGTACACATTGTTCATGAGCATACTCAACATTTATACTGTGGTGATATAGTATTATTGTGATATAATATGATTGTGGTATTACCATTGTGTCTGCTATTATACTGCAAGTTTATTGGATTGTTTATCTATTAAATGTCATGAATATATCTGCTGATTTTATATTAATCTATGGATTGTATGTAAGGAACGACATTGTTGTTCGTATCGTTTCTTTACTACCATATTGGTATGCGATGTAGGGGATCTCACCTCTTTGCCATTTTATTCTGTTTGTTTCTATTTTATGTCCACATCTGTAAAGACTGCAATGGCGACAAGGAGGAATCAGCTAGATTTCTTTAGGCTACAGTTTCTTGAAGGTGCTGCTGCTTGGCATGTTCATTGGGACACATGGCACATAGAGTATTGTGGTGACATTACTCTATCAGTAAGTAGGACTCGCCATGGGATCATTACTTCATTTTATACGGTTGCTTATGTAGAGGTTATTTTTCCTATTAAGGAGTTGTGGAATGAATTTTACTATACTCCTAAAGAGAATTTCGATATATCTCTGGGTTGAATTTTTATCCGTCGAGACATTCCCAGCTAGGGAATTTGTCTTCTGACAATGGCTCATATCTTAGGTGTTATGTTTTTAGGTATGTAAAGTTAATGAATGTATAGTTGTAGTAAACTCTGTTTATATGAAAAGTATATTTATTCAGTTTTATATTTTGAGTTACTTTAATTTAATCAATTAATGTTTTCTGCGAAAAAGAAATTTTGAAACCCGTATTTAAATGAGATTAAATATTTCATAACTTGGGAAATTAATTAATTATAAGGAGTTAGTTTAACATGTGATACCCTTCGGAGGGGGTGTTACATTAGTTGGTATCAGCGCCCAAGTTAGAGTCTTTTAGGTTTGTAGGTAGATTTGTCTTATTTGTGCTGTGTTTTTCTCTAATACCGAATATAGAGATATGCTGTTTAGTACCAAGCATGTGTGTCCCGAGGCCGACGAGGGCGGGGAGTGATCACCGATGCAATGAAGCACAGACAAGGAGCGACTTCTGGCAGGCTTCTAGGCGAAGGGTCGCATGAATGAACTGAATACACGCCGGAATGAGAAGAATTCAGAGACTGTGCAGGTATGCGACTGCATAGTTGAGGATGGATTAAAGGAATTGATTTGGCGTAGCCATATTAACAAGTTGCAACTTCTTTTCGGGAGCCTAGAACATAAGAACTCCATGGTTAAGCGTGCTTAACCTGGAGCAATTGTGGGATAGGTGACCTCCTGGGAAGTTTTCTAGGATGCGTGTGAGTGAGGACAAACCACGCCGAAAAGACCCGTGTTGGTTTGTGGAGACACTCGTCAATCCTGCAGGCAGTTCCGAGATGTTACAGATGGTATCAGAGATGGGACCCCTCCCAGTACGATGTGGTTCGGGGATGAACTAACCAGAAGTTAGTGGGCATGTGTGTCCCGGAGCCGACGAGGGTGGGGAATGATCGTCGGTGCAATGAAGCACGGACAAGGAGCAACTTCTGGCAGGCTTCTAGGCAAAGGGTCGTATGAATGAACTGAATACGCACCGGAATGAAAGGGATTCAGAGACTGTGCAGGTATGGGACTGCATAGTTGAGGATGACTTAAAGGAATTGATTTGGCGTAGCCATATCTACAAGTTGTAACTTCTTTTTGGGAGCCTAGAACATAAGAACTCCATGATTAAGCGTGCTTAACCTGAAGCAATTGTGGGATAGGTGACCTCTTGGGAAGTTTCTTAGGATGCGCGTGAGTGAGGATAAAGCACGCTAAAAAGACCCGTGTTGGTTTGTGGAGACACTCGTCAATCCTGCAGGCAGTCCCGGGATGTTACATTTAGAAGGTAAGTTTTTCACTCAATCCAACCCATGAAAATTTGCAACATTATAAGCTTGTTTATCTTCTACTTCTCCATTACTTAATACACATGCACACACAAATCAAAAGGACTTTATGCACGGTTGTAAGGGGGGCAAGGGAAAGGAAGGGAATAATATGGAGATAATAAGTTAAATATCAAAGAGAATAAAAAAACATTGGAGATAAGTTCAAATAACAACCACAAAAGTTTAACCCAAATCTATGTAATGCAAATTCTCTTTACATATTCCTTTCCTTTTTCATTTCTTTTACAACCATTTCCTTTGTTCTCTTTTTTTTTTTCAATTAGTCACTCTTTCTTTTTTCACCAAACACTTTGCACAGTAATTAGCACACCCCTACACTTGTTCAAGAGCTCCTCCAATGATAATACCAATGCTCTCTCATTCCCTGATGTTAAGTAAAAACATGGGTTTTTACTTAAGACATGTAATGAGCTAAAAATAAAAAATGATCAAATAAGTTCAAGGGGGTTAATCAAGGGAAAATATGTAAGGTTAGTTATTTGGTTAAAGTAGTTAATTCAAGAAAAATGTCTCAATCATGATAATATATGCATGTGAAAATATAGCCTAAAAAAGAATCAAAGCAAGTTTTAGAGAAACAAATTCCATGAGTAAAAATCAGACAAGAAAGAAGAGAAAGACACAAATGTTCAATCCATTCATTAAGAGACTCAAAGACTCATAAGGTACACTTCTATCAAATTCAATCTACCAATTCAATTTTCATTATTAAACTAGTTAATTTTAAGATGAAAAACAATTTTTTTACTTATGTTATGAACTTTTAACCTCAATTAACGTATACTCACAACTTTCACAAATCTCAAAATTCCATTAAAAAACAATTAAAAACACATGTTCTTATATATATATATATATGTGTGTGTGTGTATGTATATTTATTTATTCCAAAAAAAAAAAAACATAATTTAAAAACAAAATAGAAACAGAATTTAAAAATAGGAAATAGAACTAGAATTTGATAGAAAATAGAAAATAGAAAAGAATATATGGCAACAAAAATAGCATACAAAAATAGAAAACAACAAATAACAATAGAATTAAAATAGAAACAAAAATAGTAAATTTTTTAAAAAAAGAAACAGAAACAGAAAACAAAATGTAAATTCCTCCCCCACACTTCAATTCTACGTTGTCCTCAATATAATGCTTAAAAATCATCAAAATCATCAATATCCCATAAATATCATCAACAAATTTAGGATAAGTAAAATAAAGGAGAGGAAGAAAAAACATCCTTATCAAACGATGTAAATGGTCGCTTGGACCTCCTCCATTGTGTCCTCTTGAGCTCCTACATGGAATTGCTTGAGGCAATGTCCATTAACTTTGAAACCTGTGTTAGTTGCCTCACTTGTGATCTCTACAACACTATAAAGAAAAACCTTAGTGACTATAAAGGGACCTAGCCACCTAGAATGGAGCTTGTCGGGCATGAGCTTGAGGCAGGAATTGTAAAGGAGAACTTTTTGGCCAATAGAGAACTCTTTCCTTATCAACATCTTGTCATGAGAATCTTGGTCTTTTCTTTGTAAATTCGGGAGTTCTCATAAGTTTCCAACTGAATCTCTTCAAGTTCTTAGAGTTGGAGCTTGCTTTGGGATCCAGTTTGGTTCAGGTCAAGGTTGCACTTCTTTATCACCTAATAGGCCTTATGTTCAATCTCTACAGTAAGGTGGCATGCCTTGCCAAAGACTATCCTATAGGGAGACATACCTAAAGGAGTCTTGAAGATGATCCTATATGCCCACAATACATCCTTAAGCCTCTTGCTCTAATCTTTTCTATTCGATTGGACTATTTTTTCTAAGATTTATTTCAACTCCCCATTCAAAAACTTCAGCTTGCCTATTAGTTTATGAATGATAGGGAGTTGAAACCTTATGCATCACACCATATTTCTTCAACAATGCCTATACATTTTTATTACAAAAATGAGAGCCTTGGTCACTGATTATGGCTCTCGGAATTCCAAACCTATAGAAAATGTGAGACTTGACAAAGTCTAAAACAACATGAGAATCATCAGTCCGAGTGGCCTTGGCCTCCACCCACTTAGATACATAATCAATAACCAATAGAATGTAAAAAAAACCAAAGGAATTAGGAAATGGACCTGTGAAATCAATGCCCTACATATCAAATATCTCACAAAATAATCAATGCCTCCACCCATGCAATCATTCCTATGAGAAATGTTACTTCTCCATTGGCATTGTTCACAATTCTTACAAAAACTATAAGCATCAAGAAATAAGGTGGGCCAGTACAATCCAGAGTCTGAAATCTTCCTAGCAGTGCGTTACGGTCCAAAGTGACCACCACATACAAATATATGATAAAAATGTAGAATAGACTTAAACACATAATTAGACACTCAACGTCTAATCACTTGGTCACTAGACAATCTCCACAGATGAGGGTCATCCCATACAAATATTTAGCCTTACTCTTAAACTTATCAATATAATGCTTCTTAAAATAAGCAGGTAACTCAGATGCAACTAATTAATTTAATAAATCAGCATACTAAGGGTCCTTACCTTGTAGTTGAAAAAGATGCTCATCTAGGAAGGTTTATCAAATAAGAAGAGTGTCTATCGCTTGTGGGATCCGACTCAGATGATCTGCCACCAAGTTCTCAACTTTGCTATTATCTCCGACCTAAATGTCAAACTCTTGCAAGAGCAACATCTACCGAATGAGTCTAGGCTTCGCCTCGAGCTTCTTCAGCAAGAACTTTAAGGCTGCATGGTTAAAGAAAACAATCACTTTAGTGCTTAACAAATAGGAACAAAATTTATATAAAGCGAAAATAATGGCTAAAAGCTCCTTTTTAATGGTTGTGTAATTGACTTAGGCAGAATCCAAAGTATGAGATGCATAAGATATCACATGAGGTTGCTTGCCAACTCGTTGAGAAAGGATGACACCAACTACAAAGTTGCACTACAAGAAATTCATGATTTAACGACAGAATTTTTGTGAGGGAATTGTGAGGGATTAGTGACGAAAAATTGATCACTCGCTACATTTTAAAAATAAATTTAAGGGGAAAACACCGAGTGAATAGTGAGGGAAATGAAAAGGATATCCCTCACTAAAATTAGCGAGAGAAATGTGAGGGAATTGCAAGTAGTAAAGGGATTGCAATGGATAATTGTCATCATTAATTTTAGCGAGGGAATTGCGTGAGATAATTTCCTTAGCTAAAATTACCTTTTTTTTGTTGTTTTCATTTTTGCTCACTTTCTCTATTTCTCTATTGTACTCTCGAGAAAGTTCTCTCTTTTTTCTAACATTTTCATCTTCCCTCACTTTCCCTATTACTCTCTGACCCTCCCAGCACCCACCCAACTCTTTGAGCCCCATAACCTTACTCACTGATAGCGAGAGCGATCTATTGAGACTAGCAAGGTCGTGGCTGCATCGCGGGTCTTGGGTCTTGGGTTGACGGATCTGGGTGAAGGCTCTGTGTGGGTGGTGCGCAGTGGTGGTTCGCACAAGGTGGATCCAGACAGCGGGTCGTGGCTATGTTGCGGGTTCAGGGTCGCGTTGTGATGGGTGTGGTGACTCGAACGGTGATGCGCATGGTTGGGTTTAGTTGCGGCTTGGACAGAGGTTGAAGCTCCGGCAGTTCAAATCGGTGAAGGACGACTGCTGTCACATTGGAGGATGGATTTGCTCACGATGGCGCAACATGGCTACTGCGTGGTCTAGGTCATCGGTTCATGGCACTGCTGGTGTGTGGATCTGTGGTGGTTGGACTAGGTTTAGGCTAGGTGGTCTTGACCGGGAACGATGGTGGTGGTTAGTGGCCACGGGTGAAGAAGGGTGGCTGTTTGATGTGTGTTCGAGGTTGAAAATGAAAAGCGTGACTTGTGGATTTGGCTTCACAGTGGCTATGGGTTGAAGATGATGCACATGTGGTGCTTGGTAATGCGTTTAAAAGAAAACTTTGGATGATATATTGTCTCACTTGATGGTTTGAATGTTATTCTTGCTTTCTGACATTTACTTGATCTTTTAATCCATTAGGTTCTTTTAAAGCATAGAATTTTGAGTTAAAGGATAGAGCCAAGAATGCAACTTATTATATTCTTGTGAATGTTTATGTATATTTTGCATGATGTATTCATGGTACAAGTGTATTATAGTATAGAGGGGGGGGAGAGGAGAAAAAGAAGCAGTAACTAACCATGCATAACTGCGATCTCATACTCCCCTTCCCTAAAAGCAAAATGAAAATAGGCTAACAAATGAGGTAGTATTAGAATGCTCAATGTTTTGACAACAACAACAACAACCAAGCCTATTCCTACTAGGTGGGGTCGGCTACATGGATCAAACGACGCCATTGTGCCCTATCATAAACCAAGTCTTCAAAAGTGTCATTCAAAATCTAAATCTTTTTTAATCGTTTCACCTATAGTCTTTCTTGGTCTTAATCTACTTCTAGCTATTGAGTTATTCTCCACCTGATCTATTCTTCTTACAGGGGCTTCTAAGGGTCTTCTCCTTACATGTCCAAACCACCTAAGGCGAGAGTGCTACCCCTACTTTCTCTCTAATGTATTTATTGCTAATCCTATCTTGTCTGGTATGGCCATACATCTAGCGCAACATCCTCATCTCAGTGACATTGATCTTATACTCTTGTTGGCTTTTTACCGCCCAACATTTAGTATCATACAACATCGCGGGCCTTATAACTGTGGTGTAAAATTTACCCTTAAGCTTGAGAGACACTTTTCTATCACAAATAACTCTTGAAGCACTCATCCATTTCATCCATTCAGCTTGAATCCTATGGTTTACATCTCCCTCTATCTCTTTGTCATTTTGTATGATAGATCCAAGATACTTAAACTGTGTGACTTGTAGTATGGTATGATCTCTAATTTTCACCGCTAAGTTAGCATTAACATGCTTCTTACTAAACTTACATTTCATATACTCCATCTTATTCCTGCTTAGACGAAAGTCATCTTCTTCAAAAGTTTGTCTCCATAGCTCTAGCTTCCCATTTATTTCCTCTCTCGACTCTCCAACTAAGACTATATCATCTGCAAAAAACATGCAATGCTCAATGTTCTGAGGTGCTATTAAATTTTTTTTTCACACATTTCTATATGTTCAATCGTATTTGATTTTATATATTGCTTGTTCCATTTTGTAGCTTCCCGAGTTGAAGACTCAAGCCATCATTATAGCAGCACCATTTGCCTTTACCTTGGGCCTCCTGGCTTCTATTTTTGCAGTCATCCTTGGTATAATCTCTGTAACAGCACTGAAATTGGTTTTTCTTTTGAGTGTTAATTTAATCTTTACTTATGTTGCTTGCAGCAATTAGATCGAGAGTATATATGGACATATGCCGCTCGAGTTTGCTCTTGTGGCTTTAACTGTGCATCTGTTTTGTACTACGGTGAGTAAGAATGTAGAGATTTCTTGTTATCGTTTCCTAGGATTGATGCCAGATGAATCAAATGCCTACTAATGGCAATAACTATTGCCTCCCTTAATTTCCTGAGCTGAGGCTGCTTGTTTGCTTGTAGTTTTCCATGTTAGTGATTTCTTGTTTGCTTCAAATGCCTACTAATGGCAACAACTCTGTGTGTATCTGCCGCATGCATGCATCTATCTTCCTATGTGTTTCCCTGGAATAGCATACTTTAAAACTCACAGGCATTTGTTTCCCTTGAAAAGAAAATGCATTATTGTTGTGGCTTGACATGGGGGTGCTGACATGATGTCTAACTCACATTTCTAATTTTGTTTAACTCACTCGTATGATTATCAGCCCTCACTTCTTTATGCAAATCTTTTTTGGCCCTTATGATTGATTCAGTATATGATAACCTCAATAATATCAGTATCCTTTTGGAACTGGATCCAGGAATTGACATAACTAGAAGCTTGTAATTAATTATCACATGGTGGTTTAGTTTCTTGGCTTTGTTCTTTGCCTTGTAGTATTAAAAGTGCTAGATTTTAAAGAAAAGAATGCCGTTATTTGTCAATACCTTATCTTTACTTGTCATTATGTAAATGTGCAAGCAAAGGCAGGCAGGGAAGATAAAAAATTGGGGAAGAAAAAGCTTTACTTTGCTGCCAAGATGGGAAAAAGAATTTGTTGAAGGAATATAGATGATGAGAATAGTAGTAAATATAGGCATATAGCAGAATATCAGCATCTATTATTTTTCTGATTTATTTCCTGTAGTCTTACCTCTTTTGCCTTGCGTATAACAAGTTACAATGTTATTTCTTTGGTAATTAAAAACTTACTTCCCAGCTTTTTGTTGATTACTTGACTGAATTTTTGTGTACCATTGATGTGCTAAAGCTTTGTGATTTTGTTGCAGTTGCATGTGAAGGCCATTTATGCAATCCTACTTTCATCAGTTTTGGGTTTTGGAATTGCTATGGGTATCAACTACGCATATATCCAGTATGTCACTTGGCCACTTCAGGTCTCTCGTAGTGATAATCCAGTATGAATGAATCTCCTCAAAATAGAAACAAGTTCCCGGATTTTCTATAGAGGTGGTAAAACGTGTTAACCCGCCCGCTCCGTCCCGCCTTAAACCCGCCAAAATATGGGGTAGGACGGGTTGATCCGTTTTGATAAATGGGTTAAAAGAGTTAACTTATCCCGTTTTAAGATGAGTTGACGGGTTGACCTACTTAAAAGAAAAAATGAGAAAAAATAGACCGATTAGTGGATTAACCCACATAACTCACTTAAAAAATTAAAAAAATATATAAAAAACAAAAAAAATTCATAAAAATTTAAAAAATAAAAAATAAAAATTTATAGAAATTAAAAAAATAAATATAAAATTAGTATTATACTCATAAAAATATCACAAATACAAATAAAAAAACTCATTTATAACACTTTAAAAAAAATTCAACCCAACGGGTCAACCTGCCCCACCCCGCTTAACCCATTGCAAGTTGAAAAATAAAAGTGAGTTGAAATCTTAAACCTAACCTGTCAAATAATGATAGATTGACAGATTAACTCAACAAGTTGAACCTATTTTATCACCTCTAATTTTCTTTATACCTGCTGACATGATGACCTTCAGTCACACTGTTTATTATGAACCTTCTGTTTGTCAACAAATACCAGTCACACTGCTGACATGTGATATATTGCTGCTAAATAAATATTATCAATGTGTATATGCAGGAAAGCAAGAGAAACAAAATGTTAAGACATTTTTCTAAGGAAGTCTAAATTCCACCTGGCTATTGCAGGCCAATAGCTTTCTTTTCTGACTGTCGTTCTCTTTTCTCAACATGTTTGGGTGTTTAATTTTACATTTCTTATAAAACTTCTTATTTTGGATTTTTTAGCACTTGTTAAAAAAATCTTTTTATTATTATTTGTTTTGGTTTTAAAATTAGGAAAGGTTGTATTTGTGCTTGGGTTTAAGTACAGCAGTTAGGATAAGTATGTTATTATCTTAGTGAGTTAGGATGACAATCATGATTTCTTTCACAAAATAGTAAAAGTTAAAAAAACATGAAAAATGAAAAATATAAAAATATATAAAAAATACAAAAATGTTAAAGAATGATAAAATGGAGTTGTGGGTTGGTTTGAATATAGTTTGGTTTATCTTTGTGACTTTGTTGCGTTATCAAGTTTATTGCTTGACTGTTATGCCAGTTGGTATATTAATGTTTTAATCAATTTATTGTTAATAATTTGTTTTAAATATTTTAATTTTTTTAATTAATTAAAATTAACTAACCTTCAATTATTTTGTAAAAAATAATGTGACTTTAAATTATTTTTTAATTAATCTATTTTTCATTACATAGATTTCTAATCTGCTATATTTTCACTTTTATTTGCTTGTGGTGGAGGATTTGATTTTATCAACAAGATAGAGGCACAAGTGCCTGTGGTTTTCTTTGGAACCATTGTAGACATGTAACATTTGTCAAAGAAAAAGAATAGCGGTACTTTAGTGGCATTATTTGAGGTAAACCTGAGATAAATTGGGTATTGAGGAAGATTAACGAATTGGTCCACTGCCGCAAAAATTTATAAATATCATTATTAAATCAAATGCCTCTGTTTTATAACTTTAAATTGTCATGCTCTTTATAAAAGTGATGTTGTACCTTCTCTTCCATTTTGCCGATTTCAGGGCTGCTTATTTAGACAGTTTTATAGGTCTTTCGGAGGTTTTTTTTTTGGTTGGTTTTATATAATTACGATAGTTCTAACCTCTAATTTTTTTTTTGAGTTCAACACTCTAATTTTTTGTGAGATGAATGTTTGATTGAGAAATTGAGATAATTTACTTTTTCTATTGAGATACCTGGCACAGTGTGCATGGGTAGAGTGGGTGTGTAGTGTAGGTCTGGTGGCTTTTGTCAAGGTCTTTTTTTTTTTTTCTTTCATTTTTTTTTTTTTGTGATTGAGATTAGCGAGGGAAATTAATGAGGGATTAGTGACGGATATTAGATCCAATTTTTTTTCTTGTTGTACCTTAGATTAGCAAGGGATTAGCGATGGGTATTAGATCCAAATTTTTTTGCCTTGCTGTGACTGGGATTAACGAGGGATTTGCGAGGAAATTGCGAGTGAAATTAGCGAAGGATTAACGATGGATTTTAGATCCAAAATTTCTAGCGATAGAATTTTCCTCGTTGATTTGCGAGAGAACATGTGGATTATGATCATATCTCTTCCTTTTTTGGATAATTATGTAGTTTGGATGATATTAGGATGACTACAATTATTAGATATAGCTCGGATATTCCTTTTTTGTCTTGCTTACATATGATGTTATTGTATTTTGGATACTTAATAGTTTGGATTAGTATTGTTGTAAGATTTTAGTGGTTTTTTTTTTAAGTGTAATATTCAAATATGGTATTGTGATATTTGAATATTTGAAGTCAGTAACAAATCATTTGCAATTGTTAGTAAGAATATTTGAATATCAAACACTATAAGAAAAAGGGTTTTAGCGATCGAATAGGTTGCTAAATTCCTAAAATCGATTGCTAAAAAAATTAACGACCGACTCTAATTTGGTGACCGTTTTAAGTCGATTGCTAACTTCAGAGACCGATTAATTAAAATAATTGGTCGCTAATTTTAGTCAAAATTTAGTCCTTTTTTTAAGAAAAAACTATTTAAAGACCAAAAAATTAGTCTCTAATTCGATCTTTAAAGGTTGATTATTTTATATATTTTTTTAAAAATTAATTTCTAATTTGGTATCTAATTTAAAGACTGAAAAATCAGTCACTAAATTGCTCTTTAAAGCAGTCTCTAAATAGGTCTTTAAGATATGAACATATTTTTTTTTTATAATCAATCTCTAAATTTTAATTTTTTTTAAAAATTCGGTCTCTAATTTGTGTTATGAATTTGTAATTATTTCTAATTTATTAAAATGTAATTTTTTTAAACACCTAATGAACCACAACAGACCAACAATTAACAATCAAACACACACACACACACATACATAGCAAAACACATAAATTAGAAGAACATAAAATATTATCTATTGTCTAGAATATCTCATTCCTAAAATATTTCAAATGTAAAAATGTTCAACACAAACTAAACTCTAATCATAAAAACTTAGTCCCCCTTATCTTTATCCTTATTTGCCTCTTCTTTTTTTGCTCCCTCTATCTTAAGAAATAGATGATACCCTAGAAATGGTTGCGAAGGCTGGAAGTTTATCCTCGTCATCATCTCTCATAGTAATTGATTTGTCGACTCAATCTGTCAGTTGTTCGACTCAATCTATCTTTCATTATTGTCCAATTTAGTTTGAAGCTTATCTCTCTCACTTCTTGATTCTTCAAATTCTTCCTTTCGTTCCCTCTAAGATGATGAAGAACTTGGGCCACAATATTGTGGTCTTCCAGCTACTACAATTAACTCTAATCCAAGACCATAGATTCTACCTTTTATTCACTCTAGCCACCTTGCGAAACACATCTAACTCATTTGGAGGAGGAGCTCCTTTCTGATATGCTCTTTGGGTCTTTTGTTGCATTTGCTCTTCAAATTCTCCTTAACAACAACAATATGATAGCACAATTAAAATATGTAAAGGCCAATTGCATATCTTCAAACCTAAGGCATATATCCCTTTGAAAATAGAATAGCAACTTTTGGCATGCAATAAACAAAAATTTCAACAAGTTGGAAAAAGGACCAGCATAAGAATAAATATGGTTTCAATCACATGTTGAAAGTAGGTTCCTATGATGTATCAAAATACAATCAAGAGGAATCTAAGCATGGTATTGCAAGCACATAAATAAACGAGATTCAGGCTTATATTTAGAGTCCCTTTTAAACATCAAGACATCAACATGTTCATCATTCTACCGTCTATGAAGAAGCAATAGGAAGGAGAAAGTGAAGGAAAAATCAAGGAAACAAGACTAGGATGTGAGGTAGGGGTTCTTTGCTTTCAATCCTCTCTTTTTTCTTTCATGGTTTTTAGCTTAAAAATTTGATTGTGGTGACCATGAAGGTCAAGGCCAAAATAGAGAAAATAATAGGAGAAATTGTGTTCTTGTTCTTTACTTTCTTTTAGCTTTTATTCTTGATGAAAATGGAGATTTTGTTGTCTTTCTTGGGCTGACTTGCAAGTGCAGTTTGCTGCCTTGATTGTAAACATACTTTGTGATGTTTCTATGCTTGTAATTGAGGCTTGAATTGAGCTAGAAAATTATGGCAAACTGCTGCCCTATTTGTGGTAAAATTTTGATTGTTTTTGTACTTGAAATGAATACTTGAATGGTGATAGAAATTCATGGCAGAATGCTACCCTGAGTCAACCAGAATTTTTAATGTATTGTGCTGTATCTGTTTTGTTTTACTGTTACTGTTTCTGTTTTATTCTGCTGCTTCTGTTTTCTGTTCTATTCTGCTGTTGCTGTTTTCTGTTCTATTCTGCTGCTGCTGTTTCTGTTTTATTCTGCTGTTGCTGTTTCTGTTTATTGTGATGTTGCTGTTTTCTGTTTTATTTTGCTGCTGCTGTTTTCTGTTTCATTTTGCTGCTGCTGTTTCTGTTTTATTATGCTGTTTTATTGTGCTGCTGCTGTTTTCTAAACAGATTTTGATTATTTGTGTACATAAATATCATGTGTTGGTGTTAAATGTTGATTAGTGATGCCAAGAAAGTATTACATTCAATATTGAAAGATTCGATGAGGAAATGTTATTAATAAAGTTACTTGTTAAAGTTCTTGAAGTATAATGGATGATATAAAAATTGTGCATTGGATATGTAATAGAGAATTTATTGCTTCTTTATTTATCAAGTTGAGCTAAAATATGGTTTGTATTGTGTTTGGATAATCAGTGCTCATGAGAGTTAAATTTGAATTATATATGAGAACTAGGGTTGTTTATCCTTGAATGGAATTTTATTGAACAATTAATTGTGTATTATCCTTGATTATATTTGATTTGATGTTAAATTGATGTTTGGAAATGTTGGTTTTGAAATGAGCATAATGCTCACTGTGGAATGTGTCTTATTAAGGAAAGTATTTGAATTGTGTATTGAACTAGAATGGTATTGAATGCATTTAAGTAACTAAATGGGAATGGAATTGATCTTGTGAATTAAGAATTTGTATCGTATGGATAGTGAATTTGAGAATGTATTTTGGTTGCACCATTGTGTATTGGAATTATAAATTTAATATGTATATTGAGAATTGGAGAATATGCTCCCGTTGATGTTAAGGTTGAGCTAAAAATATGTATTGCATGAATGATTGAATAATCAATGCTCAATGAATTTGTATTTGAATTGAGAATGAGAATTGAACAATTATCCTTGAATGGGAAGGTAATTGGTCCAAGCTTTCCCACTTAGTATCCTTTGTTTTATGTAAACTATGTTTCACTTAGTATAGTAGATTTCGGAGACGATCCTATATGAGGGCAGGGTATTTGGAATTCCATTAGAACCATTGAGAGGACCTCTTGTGAGGAAGGGGGATCCTGTGTTCTTGGATAAATTCCTTATTGTATTAGTATCAGTATAATCCTTACGTATTAATTCTCTCATAGGATACTATTGGTAGTGTGAGGCCCTGAATCACTCCCTACTATGAGTATATAGAACTCGAGTTATATGAGGTGACTCCCACCCTTATGGTGCTTGAGATATGGGTTTTGTAGGATAAACGAGTATTTGAATGAGCATTGAGATGAAATTGAAATTTGTATGTCACAATATGACTTGAGTTTGTATATGAATAATGGAATTGATTTTTTATGTCATGCTATGATGATGGAATGAATATGAATTATTGTATGGATCTAATATCATGGTAATTATGTTTGGTACAACTACTGAAGTTATATATGATTGAAATTTGTATTATTGATAAAGAATATTTTTGAAAACTATTAAATGAAATTTTATTTCGAGAAAAGAAGGGATTGTATTTGGCACTTTTGCCACCCTTCTAATTATATATATATGTTCAAATTGAATTTCAAAGAGAAGTAATTGTTTCCAAAACCGTTGGAATTATTGTGATGACACATTTTGATAATAGAACTACTGAGAATTAGTATTCTCACCTCATTTCTATATTATATTCCATGATAATTCCAAGATCAGATCTTGTAGCACTACGGTCGTAACAAAAGTTGAAGTCTATTTTAGATTTGAAATTTTGTATAAAGGATGTATAAATAATGCCTTGGAGGCCCTTTGATGTATTTTTGTATTATGAAGTACTCTTTATATAAGCATCTTTTCAGTATATGTATATTATTTCACCTTTTCAGACTCATATTTTGTAATATTAAAGTATAGTATATTCAAAATTTTGTTTTATAATTTTAAGTGATGTGCTTACTATTAATTACTATGTTGTAATTTTGGATACACTTTAGTATTAGTAGTAAGGACGTTACATCATGCATATAGAACAGACTAAATTGGAGCAATGAGAATCTAAGTTGGATTGGGATTTTATCGTAGGTTAGACTCATAACAGATGAGTCCAAGGTAGTCTAGCTAGCCTTGTTGTTACTCTCACTCGCATGAGGCAGTCACTGTTATAAATAGCACTGTTAGTGAGGAATCACGAACCCTAGCCGCACCTTAAAAGAAATAGTGAGTGAGAGAGTAACATGTTTTTATTCTCTTCACAGCTAGCACTATGCAAGAAAAGCGAGACTCCAAGATCACCGACATTAGACATTTTTGAGTATGTTCGTATGGATAACGTAGAGGCTCCTTCGTTGCTGCGGTGCTAGTGATTTGCATTGATTATTTTTCTTCTAGCTTCAAGAGGTCAACTCGAAAAATCATGAATCATGGTCTCTTTTTTCACATGGATCCTTGGAGGAAATTCTTTTTCTGCTATGCTTTTGTTCCCGTAATTCCTAACAGGGCTGTCATTGCCTACTTAAATATCTCAACACTTTGTTAATCAAATCTTCATTAGGAAATATTTTTACTAATGAGGTAAGATGATTAACAATATGAGTAAACTTCTTTTGCATATCATGTATGCTTTCTCCTTGATTCATTCTAAACAACTCATATTCATGTGTGAATGTGTTGATTCTAGCTCTTTTCACCTAACTAGTTCCTTCATGGGTAACTTGAAGAGCATCCTACATTTCTTGTGTTGTTTTACAATTAGAAATGCGGAAATATTCATCATACCCTAGAGCACTAGTAATGATGTTTTTAGCTCTAGCATTATATTGAACTCTCTTTTTGTTCTCATCATTCCATTCAACCCTTAGCTTTAAAACTTCTCGACCTTCAACCATATTGGTTAGAATAAAGGAATCATTTTTAATAGCATCCTAAACATCAAAATCAATAGTTTTAATAAAAAAAATTATTATTTCTTTCTAATAGGTATATCTAGTGCCATTAAAAGTAGGGGGCCCATTGATTGAGGCACTTTCAGGTAAAACACTTTAAAAATAAGTCATCACTCCTCTTGAAGCTGTTAAACTCTTTAAACAAGATTTAATCTTTGATACCACTTGTTACCAAGTGGCTTCAAAACTCAAGAGGGAGTGAATTAAGATTTTCAAAACTTTTTGCAAACAAGTTTTTTTTATTTTTATTAAAACTATTTTCTTATATGGTGAATGAATTTGTGACAAAAAAAAGATCTCAGACAAATTTAAAAAAAGTGGGAGGAGGAACAAGTATGCAAATTCAATAATCAAGCTTGAAAGTAAAGAGATGAAGGTAGAGAAGAGTGCAAATAAGATTTATACTGGTTCAATCACCCTAGTGATCTACGTTCAATCTTTAGGATCATCCACTCAGGAGTTTCCACTATTTTTCAAACTTCAATAGGTGCTTGAGAAACCCTTACAAGATTTGAGCCATTCTTACACTTCAAGGATCATCCATCTCTATGTGTAGAAGCATCTTTGTTTCCTAAAGGGATCCTCCACCTTCACAAGTGTTTACAATAAAGATTGAAAGAAATAAACTCTCTCAAAGAGCATATTATACAAACTGAAGTACTATGCAACTCTCAAAGATATCTCAAAGTGTTTAAAACATAGCAAGATTTTAAATGATTAAATCTCGAATTTAATGCTTGGGAATAGGTTGTTAAATGTTCAAGAGTTAGCATTAAATGTCCCAAGGCTTGTATTTATAACTCATCAATGAAATAAAGCCATTAGAGAAAGTTGGTGTAGCATTTAATGCATTAAAAGCTAGTCATTGCTAGTTTTAGAGGAGTGGTAATTGATTCCAAGCATATGATAATCGATTGCCAAGCTTAAAAACAAGTTCTAGGTGTTTGAAACTCTTAATAATCAATTACAACATATGATAATTGATTACTAGCTTTAAAAATAAGTTTATAGGCTCTTGGTAATCGATTACTACCATGTTTTTGTTTTGGTAAAAACGAGTTTTGGGAAGCCTGTAATTGATTACAAGCTTGTGGTAATCGATTTTGAGCTTTCTGATATGCTCGTAATGGATTATGAAACACTGTAATAGATTACCAACTGTCAGTAATGGATTATCAATTGCTGGTATTGGATTATGGAGCTCTTGTAAGATATTACAATCATTCTAAAACCAACTTTTGAGCCCAAACAAGCTTGGTAAAGATTACCAAAATGAAAACTTGGATTTTTCAAGGAATTAAACAAGATTTACATAACCCAAGTTTAAAACATGATTTTTGTGCAAAACAACCCAGATTTTTCTAAACCAACTACCACCAACTAAAAGACTTCATGATGGACTTTCCAAAAAATCATTTTAAACTTATTGAGATATCTTAAATCACTTCTCACAAAAAGATCATAAGTCTTATAAGTCTATTTCTTTAGAGCTTCCTTTGGACTTGGTCTTTGTCATAACTTTATTATCATCCAAACCTTCACGAAATAAACATTTACATTATGAAATTTAATGGCTAGGGTTATTCCAAAGAGACCCCACTTGATCAAATGAAACTAATAATAGGATGATATATTATAACTTGGATTATGATTTAATAGGCAATTGACCTTGCTCACCAAGTTAAGCTAAAAATTTCCTTAACGGGCTTGGATAAGAAATAAAGATGAAATACTATGTTATAAAGTATTAGTCTATCATGGACTTGGATTACAAGAGGAATGAGATAGTGACAAGTGACGAGTCAAAGCATGACTACTTCAATATAAGCTTGGGTACAATAAGGTAGTTGTACTTAGGGCATTACAAAGGGGTTTGGATAAGAAAGTGGTAGAGGTCTGGACTACTACGCATCAAGTCAACATTACCAACCTCCACCCACTGGGGGACTTCTAGGAAAGTCAGCCAAGACTAAAAGGATAGTTGAAGCGCATTTCCCTTAGCCCTGCTCCCACCAAATTTACTTAGACAGGTGCACAATTCCCAGATGATCTTTCTACGTAGCTAATGGAGTTCTTGTAGAAGAATGTTGACTTATTCGCCTAGACTTCATCTGACATGCCCAGAAAATACCTTGTTTTCATCTACCATCGCTTAATCCTTAACCCCAATGCTAAACCAGTGTGATAAACACAACGTTTATATATTATTTAATCATCATATTTAGTCTCTTAGACCTCTTATATACTAAATTGATTGGTTTTGGCCATATTTTATAAGTTTGGGTTCAAATTGAGCTTAATTGTATTTTTTAGCATTATTAAGAATTTTATACTATTTTAGTATTTTGGGCATAACTTGAGTTCTAGACATCTAAAAATTTTGAATTTTATTTTGTAGAAAATCTAAGAGAAAGATATACAACTTTGATGAAGAGCTCGAAGGCTCAATCGGATGTCTAGTGGGTCAGATTAGGCCACAAAGTTAGAACAGAGATGTTGTCGCTAGAACCTGGACGATGTGCAAAGATTGAGCCATAATTTGGGTTGTAGGTGTCATATAGAGTTGAAACTAGTGCCATTTGAAAGTTGAGACACAAATATTCAATTCTTATGAGACTACTTATCAAAACTATGAAATTTTGATGGTTTTTTCACCCTTTGAAATCGGATAATGAGTTTAGAGAGTTGTTAAGAATGTTTTGAGCATAACTTTCTCATCCTAAGCTCAGATTATGCAAATTAGGAGTCCAATTAAATTTAAAAGGAAGAGGATTAATGTAATGTCCAAATACCACCACTAATAGTATTCGGATTACACTTTATTAATTAGAATTAAGCATGTTACTTCTATACTAATGGCATTCCTTTGTAAAAACATTTATAAAATACATAAAAATATGAGTCTGTTGAGGGAATATATTATACAATTAACTGGAAGAGGTCAATATACAAAGTTGTACTTCATGGAACATTTAATACATGATTTGTCTCTGAGGCACAAATTCATATAGAAAATATATATACAAATCCTTATACAAAAGCCCAAAATGAATTATTTCTTAATTCTACTCTTCCATTTAGCTGGCTGCAGATTTTTTACCTTGAAATTATCATGGAAATACAATAAAGAAGGGTGAGAATTCTAAAATTCTCAGCAATTATAACATATATTTTGTCATCGCAATAATTCCAGCTATTTCGGAAAAAATTTCATTTCAATACTTAAGTGTAAGGTAGAAAGATGGCAAAAGCCAAAATCAAGTCATTTCTCTTCCTGAAGCAAAACTCCAATTATTAACAATAATATCCATTCATAATTCTTTGTTATCAAAAGATCATAAGTCATAGTCACAACAATATTCAGATACTGATAACAATACATTACTACATTCTCTTTACAATTTTATGATCTTATGTGATAACTTTCTCATAATGCCATAATCATTCACAATCTTCATTCAAGTTCTCATTTAATTATACGCTCATTCCCACAAAACCCATATCGTTGTACCACAATAGGTAAGGGTCACTTTATATTACCCGGGTTCTATATTCTAATGGTAGGGAGTGAATTAAGTTCTCACACTACCACCATATAGGGTAATAGTCTACTATCAGGTTGATGCACTTCAACCAATTTATGACAATCTCTCTCTTTGTAACATAGAACTATTTCGAGTAACCCTTATATACATTAGGGAAATGTAGGCAAATGAGGAAACATAATAAGGAATTTATAAGAATATAGGACCCCCTTCCTCATGGAGGTTCATCTCCATAATTCTAATAGAATCTTAAATACCCTTCCCTCAAACAGGATCTTCTCCAAAATTCATTAATGCCAGGTGAATTGGTAATTCAATTCAAAAGGTCTATCTATGTGGGTACAAATAGTAATACAGGACCATTTTCCTTCCCATTCAAGGATAAATGTCCAATATCTCTTATTTAATTCAAATTCAAATTCTATGAGTGCTTATTATTCAAATTCAAATATTAGCTCAACCTTATGGTTTAAGGGAGCAATATAAATTCTAATTCAAATACAACTCAACTTGACATTTCCAAGGAGCAATACCACTTTAGTACACCTATTAGTCATTGTAAGTGTACAATATCATCATATACCATGTACATATAATGGTCATTCCACAAATAACTAAATGCATTATATCATTCATTCCCATTCATTCCAAATACATCTTAATATCAATTCTAAAGTTTATTGGATGCACAATCATACCAGAAGAAACTATACATTGTGATTTTGGATCACAATTCAAATTTACATTTGATCTCCAGGGAGTAAGAACTCTGTTTTCTCAAAACAGAAGGTTGGTAATCTATTACCATTTGTGGTAATCGATTACCACATGCTATTTTATCAAACCAGAGACTTGATAATTGATTACCAACCCATGGTAATCAATTACCAACTGGGCAGAGACATGGTAATCGATTACCCACATGTAGTAATCAATTACCACTTCCTTAACATGTGTTCCAGAAACTTGATAATCAATTACCACATTTCCAAAAACATGATTCGTGGCTTGCTAATTGATTACCCACTTGTGGTAATCAATTACCATCTTGTTTTTTTTGTAGAAAAAAAAGGTTTAAAGCTTATTGACCATAAAACCAAACCCAGTATAACCATAAAAACAATACTTTACAATATAAATGTTTTCCAATCAATAAGATCTTAGATTATCATCAATAATCAACAATCAAAACCATTTTTCTTCAATCTCAAATTCATTATGTTTTAAAGCTAAATATAAGCTTAAAACTCATAAACATAATACAAGTATCTCAACTTTTTTCTTCAAACCATCATCCATAGTATAACTATCATTCAAGATATCAATTCAAAATCCTATAAAATCAAGAAAAAGATGATGAATATAGGAAAACAACCCCTACCTCAACTCCTTTTGTGAAGCTATTTGTTTCTTATTCCTTCCTTGTTCCTTTTCTTTCCCTTCTTCCTATTTCTTTTCTCTTTCTTTTTCCTTTTCTCTTTTTTTCACGTTTTCTTTTCTTTCTTTTCTCCGTATTTCTTTTTCTCACGGCCTCTCTCTCCTTTTTCTTTCTTTCTTATCTTTTCTTTCTATATCTTTATCTTTTTTATTTCTTTCTTATCTTTTCTGTTGCCAAGGAAAGGAAAGATAAGGATAAGGACAAAGTTTTTAGCGTAAGAAATTTATCTCTTATAAATGCTTTGATCTTCCACTAATGAATTTTCTAACTTCCATGAATATCATAGAAAATTCTAGGATTTGATTTTAGTCCATTTACTCATCCTTTGAAAAATTTTCATATACACCTTTAACAGCTACTAAGCTCTATTACTCATTTTTGAGTTAAGTTAAACATAAGGGGATAAACTAATAGACCTATAGGTATTTGCTTAAACTTGTAACCTTTTCCAAAATAACATACATCCTTTACTTAATATCTTCCCAAAATCTCATAATTTCCCAGACCATTTTCTTATTTAGTTTGACATTTAAACACTTATTTTGTGTTATTTAAAATACGAAATTAACTTAGTTAATTTCTCAAAATTCACCACAACTCATTCTAATCATTCATGATCTAGAAATAAATTTTTCTTACTTATTTCTATCATCTAAGAAATTTGTACTAAAATATGAGATAAAATGAGCTATTTTTCCACTTCCTTGGTTATAGCATCATACCTAAACTAGCTTAGAAAATTATCAACATTAACAAATAATTAGCACAAATATTTATAACAATTATTTAGACTAATAGGTTAGGGGGGATGATGCAATTCTCCACTCCTTATAAAAAATTTTGTCCTCAAAATTTGATTACTTGATATGAGAAGTTCCAAGTATTCTCATACCATACTAAAATCTAACTTCCAATTAGAAATCTATCCTAATTTATCTTCTTCTAAGTTATTGACTTCAATTTAGATTCAACTACAAAAGTAACTGTTTGATTTTATGGATAGAATCTGCCTTAACTTCCTTTGAGTCTTAGGGAGGTATATTTAACTAAATGACTTACTACATAAAAAATCATTACTTGTTCCAATACCCTAATCAGTATCATAATTATCTTAATTTGTATAGAATTAACAACTAATCATCACAATTAGTTCAATTAATACAAGCATACCATTAAACTATATATATATATATATTTTAATATATATATATATATATATATATTATCTAGTTCAAAATTGTTATACAATCCAATAATCAAAATCAAATATAATCAATTATTAAGAAAACAAAATTATATGAACTTAGTTCATCAACTACATTCCAATATCACCACTTTCTTTCAAACTATCACATATATATGAATAAATTATCAACTTATAATTTGATTAGTGTGAAAATATCATAAATAAAATCAATTGGGGTTTATCACAAATAATCCTAAAAGGATTGTCCAAAGATAGGTCTCGACTATTTACCCTATCTTTTGGTCAACATCATTAAATAGCTTCGTTTATTTTCCTCAATTGAAATTTCTAGATTTCTATTAATACAAAAGGAATTAATACCATACTAATAAGCTCATCTATTGGTGAGATTTGTGACCCTATCCCCATAACACCATTATGATACAACTTTCAAGTTTTTAACACTTGAGTATTAAAACAAAATTTATACATCATCAAAAATAACAATTGTGAACCTTTTTAGTTTTTAATTCTAATACCATCTGATAAAATTTTAATTTCTATTCCTTAAATAATCTAAAACAAAACAAAACTTTTAAGATTCACCATCTATTACGTATAGCAATGAAATTATCGGATTGACTTCTAAAATGATATCATTTTAATAAGTATACTTCCCACTTCTTCTTTAGCACCCAAATTCACTACCAACTGATCTAAAAGGAATAGATATCTAACTCCAAACTTTGACTCCACGTTTGTCATCATAACAATTAATCAAATCCAAAAATCAAGGTAAAAGAGTCACAACATTATTCATTTCACTCTGTTATAACCATTCCATACAATTATTTAAGAAACAAGGCAGTAATAAATTACCACCATATAAATCAATTTGACTATTAAGTGTAACTCTTCTATGCATTCAAACTTAAGACATATCATGACAATAAGTTATTCTTCCATTATGTAGCAAAATATACTATAAACTATATCTCTCAAGTAATAATACTTAAATCACAACCAAACAACTATAGATCGTATCATCTTGCTGCTCAACATCTATTCTTTCCAATCACCTTCTTCTTCACAACTTGATTCTCAATAAATCATAATATAATACCAATAGCCCATATAATAACCCATCCATACCAACAAAGGGTAAACAAATAAGATTTACAAGGTAATCCTATACCATATATGTACACAATCTTTAAGAGCTTTATCTTTAACTGTATACTTACTTTGTTTTAAATCAAGACAGTGAGTTGCCTTTTTTCTCCTTGGAATGGAAACTCTTTCCCTGTCTATGAGGACATTTTCTGGCAAAGTGTCTCGGTTTGCCACATGTATAGCACCCTGATTGGCCCATTTTGACAAGGCTTAGTACTATGCTTTATGCTATATTTCATGCATTCTGGCTCCCACATTTCTATTTGAATTTGTTTTCCGTTGTCTTGTAAATACTTAGACCAAAAAGCACCCTCGCTAATCTCAACATTTGTCATCTTCCTCTTTTGGGAATTTTTTAGTTTATGCTCTGATAGGATTTTGAGATTATAAGTTTCTATAACTTGAAACTCACCAACTAAAGTGGAAAAATCTCTAATTTCCATTTGCTTCACAATTCTTTTAATATAATCTCTCAATCCCATTTCAAATTTTACGCACTTCCAATCTTCGTCTGGATTGCTCTTAAAATAAGAGGATAACATAGAACATTCTTCAAATTGAACCACATATTGATCTATAGTCATATTCCCTTGTTCAAGCCTCAAAAATTCTAATTCCTTTGTGTAACACCTTAATATTGATATCTTGTTATATCTAACAATCACAAAGATATACAGTACTAGCAACGTTACTTCTTACCTAAGACATTAAAAATATATCCATAATCACCAATGTAGCCATTATAGAGAGCCTTAAGGGATGCAAAAGACATAAATATATTTATACAACACTAGCCTCAAAAAAGGCAAATAGTAATATAGAACTTCTTTTTTTACAATACAAAGTAAATATAAACAAATACAAAATTTGTACAAGAGCAATAAAACTAAAACTACTCTAGTCTTTTAGCTTCTTTCTCTTCTTTCCCTTAGCAGGTTCTTTACTTGGATTTGTCATGGAATAGCAAACGGGATGAGAATTAACAATTTTCAGTAAAGGTATCCTACAACTAAACATACATAACATAATAAACATAATCTTAACACATACTAAGTAAGATATGTTTAAATACTCTATAAAGTTTACCTTTAGTAACTAAAGAAACTAAGTTAACTTATATACATACATACATTAATACATACTTAACTCATTTAAGAACCAAGTTGTGTTACTAGGAACTTTGGCTTCTTGTATTATCCTGTAGTAAGGAGGGAATGTCGCATCTTCACAGTACCTATAGCCCTAGCGCTCTAAGAATTTAGGGCTAAATCCTCGTTCGAAGAACCTTTTGGACTTTCCCATTCTCTTCTTTAGCCAATGATTGTACACATCATATAAGGTTGCAACACATAGGAAAATATTACTAATTCATTCTACTATACTTGCATCCAATACACCACATCATCACATCTTAAGTGATATCTATGCAACACTAAGTTACCAAAGGTGCTACATACCTACCTAGGGCAATCCACTACACTTGGTTGTACTAAGGTTCAAACACTTCATATACATACTAAATAATGATTCCCTTCATGAAATACCTTTAATAGTAACTTAACACACACTAAAAAGCATGTATAATGAATCCCAACAAGTAGGAAACTTTATTTCATCAAGCTATAAACCTTGGAAAAAAATTCTAGTCTCCAGGTGCCTAGGCGCCCAGTTCCTACCACTTAGGTGCTAGGATGGCAGAAACTTTTTGGTCACTGGGCAATTGGGCACCCAACTCCTGGCTCCTAGACACCCAGTGCTTTATAGCTCGCTGGATTGTTCTGGGCAGTGAGTGCTTGGGCACCCAACTCCTAGCGCCTAGGCGCCCATGCACCAGAATCCTATTTTCTTGTTCCATTGGTTTCCAAGATGGTTTCTAGCCATCAAGCATAGGATCTAAATGGTTTTAACCACAAATATGGTCCCTAAGCATGCTAAAAAATCCTCGTGCTCACATTCAACTCATATAGCATGGAATTAAGAACAAGATCCAAGGAACTACATACCCATTTCTCAACTTGTGACCTAAGTATTCAAATGAGTTTTTCCAAGGTTTATAAATAACAACCATGCATAGATTAAGTTAAAACAAACCATACTCAACCATGGAAGGCAACAACCAAGTAAGGAAACATCATAAACTCCTTAAGACCTATTTTTCATTCTAACATGCATACTTCGTGAGCAAAGATGGAGATGGAAAAAGAGACACACATGAACACAAACACCCTTACGTCAAGCCTTAAAGATGGTGTTAGTCTATGAATGCTCAAGCTTTAGCTTTCCTTTTTATCTTCCTCTACCTTTCCTCTTCTTTCTCATTTCCCTCTTCTTTCCTTTCTCTATTTTCTCCCTTTGTTGTTGCTACTATTTTCATCTATGAGAAAATGAGTGAATGGAGTGTGAAAGGAGTGAAAAACTAAGAAAAGTCAATAAAGGTGGCTGCTTAAAGAGCCATGGAAGCTTAAGCAAATTTTAGATATTTTGATGGAACTTTTTATCTGCTAAGAACACTTAGATTTTACCAAATCAAGTTTCTTACCTTCCATAGGTATTAGAATAAATTCTAAGATTCATCTTAATCCTAATTTCATCATTTATATAAGTTTTCATATATGTGGCTCATCAATTCGATATATAAATACTCAACCAATATACTTAAAAATACCAAACTAACTTAATTTATCCCCAAACTTTAGCTACATCATATTCCAGCTATTTGTGACCTAAAAATAAATTTTTCATATTTATTTCCCTTAACTTAGCCTTCAATGTCATTATCTGAGTCATTTTAAGCTACTTTTCAATTTTAGTGTTGCAGCAAAATGCCTAAACTAATTCAGAAAGTTATAAAATTAAACAAACATGTTATGCAGGTATTATGCTATCTTTGTAACCATAAACAAGACTAATATGTTAAAGAAGATGTTACATTTCTTCTCTTCTTTTTAAAAGTTTGACCGCAAAATTACTTACCTTAAACGAAAACTCTAGGTAGTCTTGTTGCATATAGGACTCCATCTCCCAAGTAGCCTCCTCGGTGTCAATGCTACCCCAAATAACCTTTACCAGAGGAATCTACTTACCTCTAAGCTCTTTGACCCCTCTGTCCACGATCTTTATCGATTGTATATCATAAGACAAATCATCTCTTAACTGTATAGATTCATGTTCTATGATATGTGAAGGATATGAATTATACTTTCTTAACTGAGACACATGAAAAAAATTATGAAGATTAGACAGACTAGGAGGAAGGGCTATCTGGTAAGCTACGAGTCCTATTTTCTCTAGAATTTGATAGGGACCGAGAAAATAAGAATTTAACTTTCGGATTTTCAATGCTCTACTAATCCCTGTTGTAGGAGTAATTCTTAAGAAAACTTGTTCTCCTTCATCAAACTCGAGATCTCCTTCTTTTGTCAGTATAGCTCTTTTGCCGACTTTGAGCAATAACCAACCTATCCTTAATCATCTTGATCTGCTTTGTGGTTTGGTGCACTAACTCAGGACCTATGATGGTTCTCTCACCTACCTCATACCAACGTAGAGGTGATCTACACTTCCTTGCGTATAAAGCCTCATAAGGTTCCATACCTATGCTAGTGTGGTAACTATTGTTATAGGCAAATTCCATCAGTGGTAAGAATCTATCCCAACTCCCATGTTGTTCTAAAACACAAGCTCAAAGCATATTCTCCAAGGTTTGGAT
Organism: Ormosia semicastrata; assembly: GCA_029884595.1. Lineage (NCBI taxonomy): Eukaryota > Viridiplantae > Streptophyta > Magnoliopsida > Fabales > Fabaceae > Ormosia > Ormosia semicastrata. The sequence continues at coordinate 3,358,543 of JAQQTO010000044.1, forward strand.
ATTCTTTTCTGTTTGCCTATTTGTCGGCGGGTGATAAGTTGTGCTAAGACTTAACTTAGTCCCGAATGCCTTTTACAAGGCTCCCCAAAATCTAAATGTGAACCTAGGGTCTCTATCTAACACTTTACTCATGGGGACTCCATACAACCTAACTATCTTTTTCTGATATAGCTGAGCTAATTTATCTAGAGAATAGTTAGCTCTAATTAGTAAAAAGTACGCAGATTTAGTTAACCTATCCACTATGACCTAAATTACATCATATCTAGTATGAGCTCTGGGTAAACCTATTACAAACTCCATAGAGATCTTATCCCATTTCCACTCAGGGATCTCTAAAGACTGTAAAGGTCCTAAAGGTTTTCTGGTGTTCAATCTTTACCTTTTGACAAGTTAGACACCTTGACATATATTCTGCCATGTCCTTTTTCATTCTAGGCCACCAAAACATCTTCCTCAAATCTTGGTACATCTTAGTGGCTCAAGGATGGATGGTATACTTACTCTTGTGAGCTTCCTCTAGAATCCTTTCCTTGATTTCGAATTCCTTTGGAACACAAAATCTTTTTCTAAACTTTATCATTTCATCATCTGCCATATTAAAATCCTTTTGGGTTCCTAAGAAGATTTTCTCACTTATGTCCCTTAAAGTCTCATCCTCCTCCCAAGCTTCAAAGATTTGAGTCCTTAGGTCATTTACTATGTCCACCCTGCTCACGAAGAGACTATGTGGCATCACAGTCATAGCGAGACTTAAATTCTTGAAACTCTTGAGAAGTTCACTCTCTTAAACCATCATCCAGGACACATGTAGGGATTTCCTACTTAGTGCATTAGCCATTATATTGGCTTTACCCAAGTGATACGTTAAATCAAAATCATAATTCTTTAAAAATTTCATCCATCTTCTCTGCCTTATGTTCAGCTCCTTTTGATTAAACAAGTACTTTAAACTCTTATAATCACTGAACACCTCAAACTAGACTCCATAGAGGTAGTGTCTCCAAATCTTTAAGGCAAACACTACAGCAGTTAATTCCAAATCATGCGTAGGGTAGCTCTCTTCGTGTAACCTTAACTGCCTTAATGCATAAGCAATTACTCTTCTATCTTGCATCAGATCACACCCTAAATCCATCTTTGAAGCATCACAAATTACCTCAAAGTTCTCATAGGGATTTGGAATTACCAAAACTGGTGTAATGGTCAACCTCTTATTCATCTCTTGGAAGCTATTTTCATAATCCTAAGTCCACTTAAAAGTACTATATTTCCTAATTAACCTAGTCAACGATAGCGCTAATTGAGAAAATCCCTTTATAAACCTTCTATAATACCCAGTCAATTCTATAAAGCTCCTAATTTCAGTCACAGTGATAGGTCTCTCCCACTATACTACTGCCTTAACTTTATTAGGGTCCATAAAAATTCCTCCTTTAGAAATTACATTGCCCTAAAATTGTACTTATGTTTGCCAAAACTCACACTTTGATAATTTAGCAAACAACTTCTTCTCTTTAAGAATCTCTAAAACTATCCTTACATGTTACTCATATTCCTCCATTGTCTTGGAATAAATACGGATGTCATTAATAAACACTACCACAAACCTGTCTAGGTAGGGTCTAAAAATCATGTTCATGTAATCCATGAACACCGCTGGTGCGTTTGCCAACTCAAAATACATCACAAGATATTCATAATACTCATACCTAGTCCTAAAAGCAGTTTTAGGGACATCCTCTTCCTTAACCTTGATTTGATGATATCCAGATCTTGAATCAATCTTAGAGAACACTGAAGCTCCTCTTAATTGATCCATCAAATCATCTATTCTTGGCAATATATGCTTATTTTTTATGGTTACCTTGTTCAATTATTTATAGTTAACACAAAGTCTCAGGGTACCATCATTCTTCTTCACTAAAAGTATAGATGCTTTGAATTGCTTGTCCAATAACTCCTCTATTTGTTTCTTAAGCTTTTCTAACTCCAAAGGTACTATTCCATAGGGTGCTATAGATATAGGTCCTGTACCCGACACTAATTTTATAGAAAACTCTATTTCTCTCTCTAGTGGCAACTCAACTATGTCACTCTGAAATACTTCTAGGTACTCCTTCACCATAGGTAGATTATCTAGGTTTTGCTCAACTTTTACATTTAAAGAGAAAAGAAGAACATATCCTAGAGTCCCTTCTACTAAACAGTAATTGACCTAGTTAGCATTGAGATAGACAGACTCAGAAGAAACAATTTTGGTAGGCATATCAGATAGAAACATTAAGTTCTTATCTGAACAATTTAAGATTGCATGGTTACTTGACAACCAATTCATACCATGAATGACATCAATGTCCACAAAGGGTAAACATATGAGATTTACAAAGAAAATCCTATCCTCTATTCTTATGCAACAATCAAGACATACTTTTGAAGTTGTAATTGGTTTACTAGTGGAAGTGGAAATATATAGGTCATATGGTAGTTTTGACATAGACAAATCCAATTTCCTTACACAATCATAATAAACAAAAGATTGGGATGCTCCTGAATCATTCATGACATTTAAAAGATGATTATGAATTATGTCTTTACCTTGAATAAGATTGGAAGACTAAGCCACATATTTCCCTCCTAAAGTGTAAAATCTTCCTTTGGCTTACGGTTTTGGGGTAGGCATATCTTCCTTCTCCTGGGGACAATCTCTAGAAAAGTGCCCTAGTTGCTTACATGTATAACATACATACTGGCCCACCAGACACGGTTAACCTCCATGGATTTTTCCACATTTAGGATATCTTGGTACCTTGGAGTACGCTTTACCTTTTCCCCGAAGGTTGCTAGATTTAGAATCACCCCTCTTATACTTGTCATTATCTCTTTTTCTCTTTTAGAACTCTTGTGTCCTATCTTCTGGTTAAGGCTTGAGAACACTTGAATCCACTATCCTATACTTGTTGACCAAAGAGGGAAAATCCCTAATCTTCATCGGTCTAATTGCACTTTTTATCTCATCCCTAAAATCGGATTCGAACTTCAAACATCTCTAGTTTTTTTCCGGGTTGTATAAAAAATACGGAGAAAACTTTGACAACTCTTCAAATTTTGACATATATTGGCCAACTGACAAACTTCCTTATTCTAGTTTAATAAACTCTACTTCCTTGTCGTCATATAAAGTCTGTGGAAAATACTTCTCCAAGAAGGTTATCTTAAATACTTCCCATGATATCTAGATCCCGGTGACTTCCATTATCTTTTTTGTACTTCTCCACCAATGTTTCGCTTCTCCTTTTAACATGTAAGAGGCAAAAGAAACCTTTTGCTCATCCGAGCAAATCATCACTTCAAAAATCTTCTTCATCTCACTTAGTCATTCCTCAGTTTTTCCTGGATTGTACTCACCTCTGAAAGGTGGAGGGTTTGTTTGTCTAAACTCTGACAAGGCTTGGAAATTCTGGTTTCTTTCAGCTTATACCTCCTACACTGGTTGAGGTTGTACAGGTTGTGTAGGTTATTGAGATGGATTGTTTCCCAACCTCTTAAGCACCCTAATAATAATGACTGTCTGCTCCCTTATAGCATTAGTGGTAACGGTTGCTTGCTCCCTCATAGTATTAGCGGTAACGGCTGTCTACTCCCTCATAGCATTAGCCATTACCATAACTGCTTTGGCCATATTATGGCCCTCTCTAAATGAGTATCTAGTTTCTCTAGTTTGCCTCAGAGGTGTCATAGTTTCCTATACACACAGAATAATACATATTGAGTTGATCAGTCTCAATATTATGTAATCGTACAACAGTAGCTAATAACATTCTAACCTAAGGCAAATCATGCAATTTCATCCAAGTATCTCACATAAGAGACAAGAAAAGCATAACTCCTAATAGGAACTTCTAAATATGCCTAAGCATAGTCAGTCCATATCATGACTCAATAGGATGAACTACTCTGATGCCATAAATGTAACACCCTAATACTGATATCATGTTATATCTAATATATACAAAGATATACAGTACTAGCAATGTCACTTCTTACCAAATATCATAAAAATATATCCATAATCACTAATGTAGTCATTATAAAGAGCCTTAAGGGATACGAAAAACACAACACACACACACACACACATATTACACTAGCCTCAAAAAGGCAAATAGTAATATATAAATTTTTTTTTACATTACAAAGCAAATATAAACAAATACAAACTTTGTACTAGAAGCAATAAAACTAAAACTACTCTAGTCTTTTAACTTCTTTCCTTTAGCAGGTTCTTGACCTAGATTTGTCATGGAATAGCAAACGGGATGAGAATTAACAATTCTCAGTATAGACATCCCATAACTGAACATACATAATATAATAAACATAATCTTAACACATGCTAAGTAAGATATGTTTAATTACTCTATAAGGTTTAACTTTAGTAACTAAGGAAACCAAGTTAACTAACATACATACATATATGCATACATTCATACATACTTAGCTCATTTAAGAACCAAGTTGTGTTACTTGGAACTCTGGCTTCTTATATTATCCTGTAGTAGGGAGAGAATACTGCATCCTCACACTACCCATAACCTTAGTACTCTGAGAATCTAGGGCTAAATCCTCGTTCGAAGAACTTTTAGAACTTTCCCATTCTCCTCTTTGGCTAAATGATTGTGCACATCATGTAAGGTCACAACACATAGGAAATACTACTAATTCATCCTAGTATACTTGCATTCAATAGACCACATCATCACATCTTAAGTGATATTTATGCAACACTAAGTTGCCAAAGGTGCTAGATACCTACCTAGGGCAATCCACTGCACTTGATTACACTAAGGTTCACACATTTCATATACATACTAAATGGTTATTCCCTTCATGAAATACCTTTAGTAGTAACTTAACACACACTAAAAAACATTGTCGCGACCGGTGACCGCAGCGAAAAAATGGCAACTCGATAGGATTTTAGAATATGAATATGAAAAATGGAGTCGCCACCAATTTTATTTTAAACTTAGGAAAAATTGGAAAACCTTTTATTTGGAAATGGTCTTTGGAACCAGATTAGATTCGGGAGTCGGTTATGCTCAGGGAAGGGTGGAAACTTAATCCCACTGCACCCCTAACGCACCCGTCCTAAGACGGTACCTTGAGTTAATCGTGCAAATCATTAACAATCCTTGGAATATTTATTTTACCCCTTTTTACAAAACATTGTAACTATTTACAGAAACGAAACCACAAAATTATGAAAATTTGCTCCTACGTATCCCCTGGTGCAATGAGGAAATCAAAGTCACATAGTTCTTTAAAAAATATTTGTGGGTTGGTTGATTTTAATTAAAATAATTTCAAAAATTTGAATTAACAAGCCGTCGCGACTCAGTTATCCAAATTAAGGATTAAATAGGTGAAGCTCGCGTCACGCTAGAGACGTCACCCATTATTCATCAAGTTTGTTACGAAATTTTTATTTAAGATTATCAATTAGCGATTTAACTTAAAATAAAAACATGATAATAATAATAATAATAATAATAATAATAATGTAAATCATCAAGCTGTCGCAACTCAGATATTTACAAAATATAAGGGTTAGCAAGCTGTCGCAACTCAGGTAACCCATTTTTATTCCTTTTTTAAAAACTTTTAATTATTTCTTTATTTATCATTTTTAACTCCCAAAATCTAGCCCAACAAACTGATAATAAATGAAAAAAAAAAAAAAGAACAAGGAAACGTAAAAAGAAAACCAAGAAACAGATAACCCAAAAGCGGGAGATATGAAGGACCTCGTTTACGATCAAATTAGCGAGGGGAGGGTGGGCGGCTTCTTCGGTTCGACGGTCGAATTGCTTTCAAGTCCGACGGCGGGAGCTACTACGAGATCAACGGTCGAGCACAAGGCTGCTCAATAAACACTCACAGTAATGCAAGAGGTGACTCGTAGGAGAGGATACGGTATTGGCGCCCGACGGTCGGTTGGTTGAAGGATTTGGTATACGATTCGACGGTCGGTTGGGAAGGATTTGGAGTTCACGGTCGGTTGGAAAGGATCTTGAATCGGTCGGTGAGGGAAAGATTTAGGGTTCGACGATCGAGTTGGAGGTTGGTGGATGGTGATGGAGTTTGGATGGGTTGTCGGTGAGGGGTAGTAGGCGGGTGTGGTTCGACGGTCGAGTGAAGGGATGGATTCGATGGTCGAGTGAGAGGATGGAGTTTGGTTGATGGTGATGGAGGTTTGGATGGCTCGTCGGTGAGAGGAGTGGAACTCACGGTTCGACGGTCGGGTGGAGAATGTAGGTGGTCTTGCTTTTGGGGTCCGACTCGGATGTGATGGAGTTTGTGCTTGAGTTCGACAGTCGGAAAGGGGAAGGATGTGGCTCTTTGGATTTCGACGGTCGATGTATGTGATGGTGTTTGAAATGTGGTTTGGAGATTTGAGAGGTAGGTGGTCTGGTTTGTGGGATGGTTTCGACGGTCGGGTTAGAGGTGAAGGTGGGCTTTGTGAAGTTGGTCGAGTGAGGGGATGGATTTGGTTTAAAGGATTACGGCCCGACGGTCGGTTGTGATGTGGTCTTATGGTGGCAGAAGGTGATGAGAATGGGGTGAAGTTTGGAGGATCTGGGGTTCAACGGTCGGTTGAAAGGCGATGGCACGTGCGGTCCGACGGTCGGATGAGAGGATGAATTCGACGGTGATTAATTTGGGAAGGTTGATGGCGAGAAAATGCTTGGGTGATGGAAGGTGGATGCCAAGGGAGCTTTTGCCGTGGATGATAGTTTGATGGCGATGGTAGGTGAATTGGTGAGTGAGGTGAATATTGATAATGAAGATGAAGGGGAATGGGTAAGCTTCGTAGGTGTTAGTGCAGAATGCTCACGGTTGAAGCTTAGAGAGAAGGTGATGGTGAGTTGATTAAGTTGGTGTGCTTGAAGAGTCTTGGTGAAGGTTGGTCTTTGAAAGTTTAATATCAGCCTCCGATGGAGAGATCCTCTTCAAGGTCTTGAAGTTGGTCCTCTCTTATTAGTTGCTAGCAGCCAGGTGATAATGGAGTGGGTGAATTAGTGAGGGAGTAGGTGCAATTAGTGAGGGAATCTGTTTGTTCAGTAGTGCAAGTGGGAAACTAAGTGGGGAGCAAAAAGCGTGCACTTGTGGAAAAAGAGAATGGGAGGCAAAAGTGCTTGTCCCCCCAAGCAATGGTGATCTTTGCATGGCTAAAAAAAAAAAATGATTTTTATCCCAACGAAAAAAACAAATCCTTTTTATTATTTTTTATTATTTTCTTTTTTTTCATTTTTTTTACTTTTTTTTTATTTTTCATTTTCTATTATATTTTGGGCTTATGTATTTGGGTTAAAAAAGATGGGTTAAAAAAAAGGATAACAAAAATCTTTTTTTTTTGATTTTTTTTTATTTTTCTCTTTTTGTTTCTTTTTTATTATTTTTTCTTTTAGTCCTGTCAAAATTGGGTGTTCACAAACATGTCTAAGAAATCTTGAAAAGTAAGAAACTTTATTTTATCAAGATATAAACCTTGCAAAAAAATTCCGGTCTCTAGGCACCTAGGCGTCCAGTTCCCACTGCTCAGGCCCTAGGATAGCAGAAACTTTCTGGTCACTGGGTGCTTAGGCACCCAGCTCCTGGCGCTTAGGAGCCCATTGCTCTGCAGCACGCTGGATTGTTATGGGCAGTGAGCGCTTGGGCACCCAACTCCTAGCACCTAGGCGCCTATGCACCATAATCCTATTTTTTGGTTCCATTAGTTTCCAAGCTAGTTTCTAGCCATCAAGCATAAGTTCTAAATGGTTTTCAACCCCAAATATGATCCCTAAGCATGCTAAAAAATCCTCATGTTCACATTCAACTCATCTAGCATGGAATCAAGAACAAGATCCAAGGAACTAGATACCCATTTCTCAACTTATGACCTAAGTATTCAAATGAGTTTTTCTAAGGTTTCTAAATAACAACTATGCATAGATTAAGTTAAAACAAACCATGCTCAACCATTGAAGGAAACAACCAAGAAAGGAAATATCATAAACTTCTTAAGACCTATTTTTCAACCCAACATGCATGCTTTATGAGCAAAGATTGAGATGGAAAAAGAGACACGCATGAACACAAACACCTCTACCTCAAACCTTGAAGATGGTGGTAGGCTATGGATGTTTAATCTTTAGTTTTCCCTTTTGTCTTCCTCTTTTTTCCTTTTCTTTCCTTTCTCTATTTCCTCCCTTTGTTGTTATTGTTGTTTTCAGCTGTGAGAGAGTGAGTGAATGGAGTGTGAAAGTAGTCAAAAACCAAGAAAAGTCAATGAAGGTGGCTGCTTGAAGAGCCATGGAAGCTTAAGCAAAATTTAGATATTTTGTTGGCAGTTTTTATTTGCTAAGAACACTTCGATTTTACCAAATCAAGTTTCCTAACTTCCATAGATATTAGAATAAATTCTAAGATTCATCTCAATCCTAATTTCATCATTTACATAAGTTTTCATATCTGTGACTCATTAATATGGTATGTAAATACTCAACTAGTGTACTTAAAAATACCAAACTAACTTAATTTGTTCTCAAACTTTAGCTACATTATATTCTAGCTATTTGTGATCTAAAAATAAACTTTTCATATTTATTTCCATTAACTTAGCCTTTAATGTCATTATCTGAGTTATTTTAAGCTAATTTTTACCTTCAGTATTGTAGCAAAGTGCCTAAACTAACTCATAAAGTGACAAAATTTAACAGACATGTTATGCAAGTATTATGCTATCTCTGTAACCACAAACAAGACTACCAAGTTAAAGAGGATGTTACACTTTGCTTTCTGTAAATCCTACGGATAATACTTTTCCAAGAAAATAGTTCTGAACATCTCCCAAGTAATTTGGATACCTGCAATCTTTAACAACCTTCTAGTATCTATCCACCATCTTTTTGCCTCTCCAACCAACATATAAGAAGCAAAAGATATCATTTGTTCATCATTACAAGCTACAACGGTAAAAATCGTTTCCATATCCATAATCCATTTGCAAGCTCTAATTGGACTATATTCTTCTTTGAAGAAAAAAAGAATAACTTTTCTAAATTTTGATACATCCTGATTTCTCATGAGTCCTATACTTTCTATTGACTGTCTCAGTGGGTTATTTCCCATCCTTTCTTGTAATCTATTAGCGATGGCAATATGCTCCCTTACTGCAGTAATCACCTCTTTAAAAGCTCTGGTCATTTCACCTATATCTTCATTTACAAGTCCTTTAGTAGCATGGGTTTGCCCGGCCGATGCCATAGTTTCCTATGCACACAAAATATTACATATTGAGATGATCAGTCTCAATATTATGTGATAGTGTGACAGTAACTATTTACATTCATACCTAAGGTTGTTATGCAATTCTATTCATATATCTTATTATCAAGATAAGATAATGCATAACATGTAACAAGGATATCTAAGCATACTAAAAGCATAGTCAGTCCATTTCCCCAAGCTCAACAGGATGAACTGCTCTGATACTATAATGTAATGTCTCAATACCAATACTAATAGTATATCCAGATTACACTTTAGTAATTAGAATTAAGCACATTACTTCTATACTAATGACATTCTATTATAAAAACATTTATAAAATACATAAAAATATAAGCCTGTTGAGGGAATATATTATACAATTCACTGGAAGAGGTCAATATACAAAGTTATACTACACAATACATTTATTACATGATTTGCCTCTAAGGCATAAATTCATACAAATAATATATATATACAAATTTTTGTACAAAAGCCCAAAATGAACTATTTCTTAATTCTACTCTTCCATTCAGCTGGTTGCAGATTTCTTCCTTGTAATTATCATGAAAATACAATAATGAGGGGTAAGAATTCTAAAATTCTCAATAATTCTAACATACAATCTATCATCATAATAATTCCAGCTACTTCGATAAAAAATTCATTTTAATACTTAAATGTAAGGTAGAAAGGTGGCAAAAGCCAAAATCAAGTCCTTTCTATTCCCGAAGCAAAATTCCAATTATTAACAATAATATCCATTCGTAATTCTTTATTCTAAAAAAATCATAAATCATAGTCACAATAATATTCAAATACTGATAGCAATACATTACTACATTCTCATTACAATTTTATGATCTTATGTGATAACTTTCTCATAATGCCATAATCATTCACAATCTTCATTCAAGTGCTCATTTAATTATACGCTTATTCCCACAAAACCCATATCGTTGTACCATAATAGGTAAGGGCCACCTCATATAACCTGGGTTCTATATTCTAATGGTATGGAGTGAATTAGGGTCTTGCACTACCACCATATAGGACAATAATCTACTCTCAAGTTAGTGCACTTCAACCTATTTATGATAATTTCTCTCTTTATCACACAAAACTATTCTGAGTAACCTTTATATACATGAGGGAAACATAGGCAAATAAGAAAACATGATGAGGAATTTATAAGAATATAGGATCCTTGTCCTTATTGAGGTTCATCTCCATAATTCTAATAGAATTTTGAATACCTTTTCCTCAAATAAGATCATCTCCAAAATTCATTAATGCCAGGTGAATTAGTAACACAATTCAAAAGGCCTATCTATATGGGTACGAATAGCAATACAGTATCATTTTCCTTCCCATTTAAGGATAAATGTCTAATATATCTTATTCAATTCAAATTCTATGAGCACTTATTATTCAAATTCAAATATTAGCTCAACCTTATAGTTTAAGGGAGCAATATAAATTCTAATTCAAATACTGCTTAACTTGACATTTCCAAGGAGCAATACCACTTTAGTACACCTATCAATCATAGTAAGTGTACAATATCATCATACACCATGTACATATAATGGTCATTCCATAAATAACAAAATGCATTATATCATTCATTCTCATTCATTCCAAATACATCTTAATATCAATTCTAAAGTTTATTGGATGCACAATCATATCACAAGAAACTATACATTGTGATTTTTGATCATAATTCAAATTTACATTTGATCTCTAAGGAGTAAGAACTCTGTTTTCTTAAAACAGAAGGTTGGTAATCGATTACCATGTGCCATTTTCTCAAAGCAGAGGCTTGATAATCGATTAACAACCCATGGTAATTGATTATCAGAGCAGAGACTTGGTAATCAATTACCCACATGTGGTAATCGATTACCACTTGCTCAACATGTTTTTCAGAAGCTTGGTAATCGATTACCACCTCGTGGTAATCGATTACCACTTTTCCAGAAACATGATTTGTGGCTTGGTAATCGATTATCCACTCATGGTAATCGATTACCAGTTGGGTTTTTGCAGGAAACAAAGGTTTAAAGCTTATTGACCACAAACCAAACTTAGTATAACTATCAAAAAAATACTTTACAACATAAATGTTTTCCAATCAATAACATCTCAGATTATCATCAATAATCAACAATCAAAACCAATTTTCTTCAATCTCAAATTCATTATGTTTTAAAGCTAAATTTAAGCTTAAAACTCATAAACATAATACAAACATATTAACTTATTTCTTCAAACCATCATCCATAGTATAACTATCATTCAAGATATCAATTCAAAATCCTATGAAATTAAGAAAAAGATGATGAATATAGGAAAACAACCCCTACCACAACTCCTTTTGTGAACCTATTTCTTTCTTATTCCTTCCTTGTTCCTCTTCTTTCCCTTATTCCTGCTTGTTTTCTCTTACTTTCTTCCTTTTCTCTATTTTTTTCACGTTTTCTTTTCTTTCTTTTCTTCTGTATTTCTCTTTCTCATAGTCTCTCTCTCCCATTTTTATTTCTTTCTTATCTTTTATTTCTCTATCCTTATCTTCTTTCTTTCTTTCTTATCTTTTTTGCTACCAAGGAAAGAAAAGATAAGGATAAAGACAAAGCTTTTAGTGTAAGAAATTTATCTCTTAAGGATGCTTTGATCTTCCACTAATGAATTTTCTAACTTTCATGGGTATCTTAGAAAATTTTAGGATTTGATTTAGTCCATTTACTCATCCTTTGGCAATTTTCCATATACACCTTTAGCAGCTACTAAGCTCTATTACTCATTCTTGAGTTAAGTTAAACATAAAAGGATAGACTAATAGACCTACAAGTATCTGCTTAAACTTGTAACCTTTTCCAAAATAACCTCCATCCTCTACTCAATATTTTCCCAAAATCTCATAATTTTCTAAGTCACTTTCTTATTTAGTTTGACATTTAAACACTTATTTTATGTTATTAAAAATACCAAATTAACTCATTTAATTCCTTAAAATTCACCACAACTCATTCTAATTATTCATGATGTGGAAATAAATTTTCCTTATTTATTTCTATCTTCTAGGTAATTTGTGCTAAATTCTGAGATAATAAGAGCTATTTTTCCACTTCCTGCGTTATAGCATAATACTTAAACTAGCTCTGAAAATTACCAAAATTAATAGATAATTAGCACAAATATTTACAACAATTATTTAGACTAATAGGTTAGGGAGGATGTTACAATTAACCCTAAGCTGAGGTCAAACTTGAATTTTTAATTTTAGAGATAGTTATTTAAGCAGCAGCAGTAACCATGAAACTCAACCCTAATTTTCTCCTAGCCGCTCTTGCTTGTACTTCCTTTCTTCATCTCTCTTCCTCTCCCTTCTTTCTAAGTTTCTTTCTTTTTTATTTTTCCCTTCCATCCATGGAGGGCTAGACATTTTTTAATCACTCTTAGGGATTGACAATCTTAATGTTTAATTTTGAGATCTTGTTTTGATTGTTTTACATTTACTTACTAATTAAGTTTCTCTTTTACTTGTTAATCAAGTTTCTTTTCTACCTTTTTTAATTTTGTTAAGTATGAATTGAATTGCTTAATTTGATTTAGATGTTAATGTGATAATTGTATAATTACCACGTATTCAATGATGATTATAGAGACTAAACAATACATCAAAGTTATTTGTAGGATTGTTTAGCTTGGTTGAAATCTAGAATTTAGATTAATTTAGGATTAGATGAGTGCTTAATTCATTTAACCTTGATTAATTAAATTCTGGATGTTTATCTAGTAAAGAATTCATGGATCATCTTAAGGCTTTTTGATGTAATCTAAGACCAAGAACTTAGTTAGCAATTGAATGAATTCTTAGTGATCAAGGATGAATTTAATTCAAACTTAGTTGATTTCCTTGTATTGATTGTTTACTTAATTCTGTTTACATTTTTTAATTGCTTTTGTTTAATTAATTCTACAATCAAATTTCCTCCTTTTGTTAACTTCTTAATTTGATTGCTTAATTAGAGTGATCCAAGGGCTCGACCTGGTTGTGCTTTATACTACAAGTAATTTAGTGAATCGACTTATAAATTGATATAATTTGATAATCTCGATAGCTATCAGCTGGTGGCTTAGAAAAAGAGAGGAAGCTTAGAGATGAGAAGTGTAGAGCGGTGACCGAGGAAACCAAGTGAATCCTAGAAGCCAGGTTCATAAGGAAAATCGAGTACACCACTTGGCTAGCCAATATAGTGATGGTCAAAAAGTCAAATTAGAAATAGAGGATGTACGTGGATTTCATTGATCTTAACAAGGCCTACCTTAAGGATGCATACCCCTTGCCCAACATCGACAAGTTAGTAGATGGAGCTTCCGGGTATAAGCTGCTAAGTTTCAAATGGAGTATGAGGCATTAATTGTAGGGATGGACTTAGCTTGAGAAGTCGAAGCACAGAACCTAATAATAAAAGCAACTCTTGTAACATCTTTGCTTATTCTTCTTCCTATAATTAATTAAATATGAATTTTAATATAATTAAGAGCTTAGAAATTACTAGGATTTGAGTCATAAGAAGAATTCAAGTAAAATTGGGAATTTTCTTTGAATCCTTAGGCTTATAGATTAGATTAATAAAAATAAAATTAGTTGTAATCCACAAAATGCTAGACGTGAAACATGTGTCTAAGAGCAAGAATAAAATAGTACTAGTTTTGGCTTGAGGGTTAAGTCAGAAAATTCTAGAAATTAAAGATTTACCTCCAATAACTTTTACTAGTGACTCAAGGCTTTTAGAAAAGAAATTTTTACGCCTTAATTAGACCAAGGCCACGATTAGAACCTTAGTAAGAGTTTATGACCTTAACTACTTAATAAACTTAGAGCTCCATTACACTTGGTTATATATATATATATATATATATATATATAAATTTGGTTTTACGTATATACTTAATAGAATAAGAAAGACAATTACCTAGCCCTTAATCCTTAGAGGCCACGGTTGTTGGTGTATGCCTTAGAGGCTAATTTATTTTGATCGTACTTACATACATTGTATTATGCTATTTATTTAAAATATGAGGCATTTCATTTGTTGTGTTATTTATGATAAATATAATAAAGTTTTTAGAATAGTATGTTTAATGCCATAGGACATCAAGTGGATGACTTGATCGTAAGATCCTATTGGATAGAATCTTAAACATCCCTAGTCAAGTATTATTGTTAATTAGGATAACAATAATGCATTGAGACTAGTATATGCATAGACTGATGGTCACATCTCACGGGTCATAGATATGAGATATCAAGTCTTCACATGGATACATATTAGAGTAATGATGTATTGGACAGACCCACCATGAGAACGTTGCATAGATCGTTACGTGAGTGTCATAAGCGATTCTCAAAGTGACAATGGTATATGTGGTCCTTTGACCTGAAATCACTACAATTTCTACATGAGGAGTTGTGTGTTTTGATGTCATCAAACGTCATCTGTAACAAGGTGATTATAAAGTTAATTATTTGACATACCGCGAATCATGCAAAGGGTTGTGAGTGACCTAGATGAGATTTGTCACTCCTACATAATAGGAGCAATATCTTTGGGCCCCCTGATTGAGTGAGACTACAAAATGCATAGCCATGCTCAAATGAGTCAATATAAGATATTGATCTTATTTGTTATTACTAAGTCTACTCGAGTATCAAGAAATGAAAGATTGAACTATGTAAGGGTGATGCATTCCATGCCTTGTGTTCAATCTAGATATCTTGATAAAGGGACTAAACAACATGGTAACATTGATCACGAAAATGTTATGTCAAATCACTGACATTCTTATTACTTGGGTAGCAACGATGTGTTGCTAGATACCACTCACTGCTTGTAATATTAAAATGAGATTTTAATATTGCTGCTAACGTCATGAGAACTTGCAGGGTCACACACATAGAACAGACTAAATTGAAGTAAAGAGAATCCAAGTTGGACTGGGATTCCATCATGGGCCTAATTCATAACAGATGAGTCCAAAGGTTGCACAGCTAACCCTGCTGCTGCTCTCACTCACTTAAAGCATTCACTATTATAAATAATACTACTAAGGGGTTACCAACGTATAGAATATAGAACCCTAGCCGCACCTACAGAAACAATGAGTGAGAGAGTGACATGTTTCTCTTCTCTTCGTAACTAGCACTGTGTCAGAGACGTGGGACTCTAAGATTGCGGACATTGGATATTCATGAGTCTGTTTGTGTGGATACTGAAGAGGCATCATTGTTGTTACGCTATTGGTGATTTGCATCAATTGTTTTTCATCTCGCTTCAAGAAATACACTAAAAAAATCACGGATCATGGTCCCCTTTTTGCATGGATCCTTGGTGGGAATCCTTTTTTCGTTGCGTTTTTGTTTTCAAATTTTCCAGCAACGGCCTCATCTATTCCCAGAGACACAAATAAAACATGTTCTAATTGCTACATTAAGTAAAGGAATAAAATAATAATATAACTCAAAATACCACTCAATGGCCAATGGGAGGAAGGTTAGTGACTTAAGTTAACACTCCCTTCCCTCTCAATAAGTAGAACACGCAGCCTCTATCCCCCCCTCCCCATACACACACACACCACTTCACTTCATTTCATTTAAAAGAGTTCTTGAGAGTGTGATAGAGAGAGAGAGTCGAGATGGAGAAAGGAGCTTGAAGGTTTGTTCTTTGATGCTAGGAGGAGTATCACAATTAATCCCTCATCTTTTCCTCCATTCCGTGAGCTCACTTGAGGTAGGGAGAAAAACCTTTACTTCCTTAAGCTCACGCATGACCATAGTTTTGATTCAAGCTTAGTTGGGTACTGTTTTATTGGATTATGCATGTTAAACTTTGATTTTTTGGAGGGCATAGGATGAAATCCGAATTTAAACACTTGCATGTAAGATTACAAATTGTTTACTATGATCATCTAATATTGAATCCTTCTCAAAGTTAGGTTTTTTCCTCCTGAGATTTAGAAAGGATCACCGCATACTCCATGATGCAGTATTTTTGGTGATACTTGAAATAGCATAAGCATGAATCTTTTACATGCATGGTAGTTCATGATGTTGGGGGTTACTGTTTTATTGCTTAATGTTTGGAGCCCTTTAAGTTTCAAGAAGGAGAAAAGGAATTGGTGATTTGTTTTTTTGATTAGAAGTTGTATTGGCTTATATGTCTGATTTTAATGGATTCTAGCTATTGAAGAAGGTATTAACTTAAGAAGTTTAATGATGTATCCGCGGATATCATAGTACCAATAAATTATAAAAAAATTCAAAAAAATCAAAAAAATAAAATGAAAAATGAAAAAAAGATTTGTCTAACACAACTTAATTTTTGATATAATTAAGTTTTTTAATAATTTTATATAAAATATTTATATAAAAGTTTATGATACAGGGAACCACCCGCCCCGTCCCGTTTATTAAACGGGGATAATACTAAGCAGTATTTATATCGCATGGGGAATTTGATGGGTATTATGGTATTACCCCACTTAAGTGCCCGGTAGGATAAAATTGCCATCCCTAGAAGAAGGTATTAACTTAAGAAAATGATCTTGGATTTGCTTTTGATGAACTTAGTTTTGGGAATTTTGGGTATGACCCTACTTTTTTCTTTTTGGTTAATAGTCATATTGTACTTGTTTGGCGAACAAAATATTTTGGTGCAAGGAAAACTTGGAAACCGAAGCTAGCAAGGGAGAGGGACTCATTATTTAGGTTCCCTGATGTATGACTCTTCTATTTGTCATGTCATCATAATTCTAAGATTCAAAATTGGTAAATTAAATATTAGCTTGGACCCCTAGTATCACTTTGTGGTTGCTAATTGTATAAGAAAGTGAAACAACAACACCAAAACTGGAGGTGTTGGGTTCGACCCACAGACAAGAGGGGAAGAGGTGACTCTTCAATTTACCACTAATAAGAATATAATAGTATAAATAATAAGCTAAATCTTTAATAGGAAGAAGTAATGCAAAAGGATTAGTGGGATTAGTGTAAGTGTAAGAAAAAGTAAGAGAGAGAAAAGCATAATTGATACAAAAGCCACTTTTATAGATAAGCCAATTAGGAGGAGCATTAGAAGAGTAAACAAATGATTTGCTCCATCCTAGAATGGTCGGGCTATTCGTCCATCCAAAAGACTCTAACTACTGTCCATCGTATGTCACATGACCATTTTTTGCTGACTCATCTGAGAACGTGACTCACAGCAGTGTTCTCACTCCGTATTCCCTCCCAATTTGTCTCTCAAGGTTTTCGTCTCCCACCCTTAAACGTTGGTCTCGTCTCTTTGCTTTCAGTTTCACTATCTTCCCTATCACTGTCTTTCTCAGTGTCTCAAACACAGCTGCTCTCATCCTCTTTCTCTTCCTATTCGTATAAATTTTACTTCTTCCTCACAGCTATCACTCTCAAAATAAAACTCAGTCGTGTCATTGTATTATCTGTGGCCATTATCTTCTTCGTGGTCATTGTCTTCTTCATGGTCATTGTCTTCTCCATTGCCGTTGTCTTCTCCGTAACTCTTCCCTACTAGTTCATATGGTCAAAGTAATATGGTAGGTAAAAATTCCTCTTTCTTAGTTGCTCAGATGTTTGTTCTGGTTCATTTGATTATGTCTACTGTTGATGTTAGATTCATACATTTGCTAAAAAAAATTTATCAAACTACTGTGTAGTTAGTCATGTTCTTGGTGTTAGCATCGTAGGTCTATGAAATTAACTAAAACAATTAAGTTTTTGCACTTATGCAATGTTTGTTGCTTCAAATGTGTACATTATGTCAAAACAACTAAGAATATATGTTCTTCGATCTTGGCAGGATTGTAAACACAATTATTATATTTTATCTATTTTTGTATAGAAAAAAAGCACCCATTAAGTATTTAAATTGAGTTAGTGGAAGAGAAATGCTTAAATTGAGTTGGTGGCAGAGAAATGGTTCCTCATGAAAGACTCTTACCTCCTAGAGTGTGGAAATGAAATAATTATAGATAATTCTCTTTGCATCCTTATTTTCTTACCTAAGCTTTGCTGTAGAGGTAAAACATATCCTGTTTTAGAAGAGAAAGAGTAATGACATGTTTTGAATGATGTTTTTATACCCTTTAAGATTGCCACGGAGCCATTTGAGACTTATTTGAGCACAGGTGAAAAAAGATTAACATAACTACAGTTATAAGTTGTTTTGTTGGACTAGATGGTTCCAAGCTCCCTTTTTAAGCTTCGTTTCATCTTTATGTCTAAATGTGGCTTTTATAGAATAGACCCATTCGAATGGGTCTCTATCCTCATTATCTATTGCCATTTGTTTGTTTAATTTCCATTTCTCTTTCTTAATTTTCCATAATAAAATCTAGAGGTTAGTGAAATATGAAATATGCTTGTAATATGACAGTATATAGTTGATAATTTACAGGTGTGTGTAACAACTCAAAATCGAAGTTGATGGAGGGTTCAAATAATCTCAATACATCTGAGGTTGTTGATAATGTGGAAGAAGCATGTGAAGGTGACTTCATTATGAGTGATGCCTTGGATGGCAAATTTGAAAGTTATGAACCAAAACAAGGGATGTTGTTTCCATCAAAGGATGATGTTAAGGAATTTTATAGGAAATATGCTTACAAAAAGGGGTTTGGTATCATAAATAGAACTTCAAAAAAAGTAGATGATTGTAAGGTAAAGTACATTATGCTAGCATGTTCACGATAGGGAAAACATGTGTCAACAACAATAAACACTTTGAAGATACTTCCAACTAGAAGGACAAATTGTAAAGCAAAAATTACAATAAAAAAGATGGGAGATGGACAATGGTACATCAAGACGGCTATACTTGAACACTCTCATGAACTTAGCCCGACGAAGGCTAGAATGTTGAAAGTTAACTAGAACTTTAGCATACACGTGAAGAGAACAATCGAAGTGAAGGATAATGCAGCAGTGAGAATACACAAGACAGTCCAGTCTCTTACTTATGATGTGGGAGGGTACAAGAATTTATCATTTAATGAGTAAGATGTTAGAAATTATGTTCACAAGGAAAGATGTAGAATTGGCAAGAAAGGTGATGGGAAGGTTTTGAAGAATTATTTTGCGAGAATGCAAAATAAGAATAGTAATTTTTTCTACAATATAGATATTCATGATGATTTTCATGTGCAAAATGTATTTTGGGCAGATGCTAGAAGTAGAGCTACCTATGAATCATTTGGAGATGTTGTGACTTTTAACACAACATATTTGATAAATAAATATGACATGTCATTTGCTGCTTTTATCGGTGTGAATCATCACAGCCAATCAGTTTTGCTTGGATATGGTCTAATTTCAGCTGAAGACACTGAGTCATTTGTTTGACTATTTGAATCATGACTTCGTTGCATGTCAGGTAAGGCACTTGTTGATATTATCAAGGACCAATTTAGGGCCATGCAAAATGCTATTAAGATTGTCTTTCCAACTACTCGACATAGGTGGTGCCTATGGCATAAAATGAAAAAAATCCCTGAGAAGCAGAAAGGTTGCATTGAATATAACAATATCAAGAATGCGATGAAATTGATGTTTATGATACCTTAATTGTGGAAGATTTTGAAGAAAAGTGGTCTGCCTTCATCAAAGTATTTGAACTAGAATATCATAATTAGTTGAATGGTTTGTACATGGAGCGCCATAGATAGGTGTCAATTTTTTTAAAGAAACATTTCTGGGCAGGGATGTCAACAACACAACGCAGTGAGAACATACATGCTTTCTTTGACAGATATATCAACTCAAAGACAAGCCTGCAGTAATTTGTGAAGCAGTATGATAATGCTCTGAGAAGCAATGCGAAAAATGAATTTCAGGTAGATTTTAAATCAATGGACTCTACAATTCAACATGAGTCAAACTCGCCCATTGAAAGGCAATTTCAATCCAAGTACACCCATGCAAAGTTTGTTGAGGCTCAATCTAAATTCAGAGGAAGAAAGGATTATTTTGTGTCCCTTAAGCATGTGGAGGGAATGCTTTGTATTTACCATGTGAGGGCGGATATGGTGGTTGGAGGGTTAGCAAAGAATGCTATTTTTGAGGTGTTATTTAATCGTAACAGTCATGATGTTAGTTGCAACGGCTTATTGTTTAAGTTTGAAAGAATTATGTGTAGACATTCACTTTGTATCCTTGGTAATGAAATGGTTTAAGAAGTGTCGTCAAAGTATATTTTATGAAGATGGAGCAAAAACATAAGATGGAGACATGCTTATATAAAGAGTAGTTATAATGTGACCTTGTTGAAGCCACAAATGCAAAGTTTTGATAAATTATGCAAGCAGTTCTATAAGGTGATTGAATTTGCTACAGAGTTTGAGGATCTCATAGATACTCTCCGCCATGGACTATGTGAATTTAAAAGTAAGATGCAGTCGATGGCTACATCTAAGCAAGCTGGTAGAACAACATGCAAGGGTGATGACTTTCAAAGGAAGTTGAATGAGGGCATTGAAACTGTTAAAACTGGCATTCATAGTCCATTACGTGTACTGTGTAAAGGAAGGCCCCCAACCAATAAAAAATTATCTAAAATTGATCAAGTAATCCACAAATTGAGAAAGAGAAAGGACCAACATCATCAAACTTTGACAATTGAGGTATATAGATATGAATTTATTAATTATTATTGTATATGATGCTTTGATTTTGTACATGTTTTATTTAGACTGATTAGCACCCATTTTTAATCAGTGTATTAATTTATTTTACTTTGATTATATAGGAGTGCATTAATGGAAGCTCGAGGTAGATGAATGAAAAGAAGTTACGCATAGAGTCATCTATAGAAACGAACAACTATGGAGAATATTGTGATGATTGTACTATGGTGTGTGTATACACCAAAACTATGTATCATTTGTAATCATTGTTGAAATGCTTGTTAAGTTTTAAGTTACTTAAACTTAAATTGTTTATTTTAATGAATAGATGTTTGGTATATTGTTGCTTAATAGTCCACAACTATTGAGCTGAGTACAAATGTTGCAGCACCAATGTGTGACGGTAGCTATTGGGTTTTGCAACTATCACATAACTCATCAACTGGTTTTTTATCATTATTACAAGGAACTGATCATGATGTCAGTCAAAGGCCACATGTATGTCCAATATATGCTCATTAATTTCATTGTAGTGATTGAAATTGACATGCTTATACGCTTTTATCTAGGGTTGTCCTAGTCAAATATCATACACCAATTTGTTGGTTAGTGGTAATGCAAGGCAATTTGAAGATACACAGGCTGGGAATCAGTGACATAGTACAAGTCTGAATTTGTATAAATTATATAGGGTAGCGTTACATACATGCTTCAAAGGTATACTTTATCACTAATCCAATCTACTGTTGTTTTGTAAATTGATTCCCTTTTTTTGGTATAGAGGATAATGAGTGCATAGTGCCTTCTTCATTTTTTTTATATGGGCAAAGTGTGCTGACAATGGCTTTGGTGTAAATTGGTGAAAGTGCGCTCACACTGTCATTTGCTCTACAACATTTTTTGTGGTAACCATAAAAATAGATCTTAATGTATCACTAGGAACCCACTTAAGTTTTTTTTTTTTTTTTGTCTTTTTAAGTGGATTATTTCTGTGCTGTAGTTATTTATACTTCACATGTAATATGTATAAAATGCATGTAATTACACATAGAGGGGGAAAATGTATATATTTTAAGGGTGAACGATAGGAATGTATTATTGCAAAGCCACAATATTGATGATGTACATGGATATATACTATGATACATAAGCAATAAATGGTTTTTTAGTATTCCAGGTGTATTTTTGTGTATTTACTTTATTTGTGTATTTTTACCTACAACCTTAAGAATAATTGAGGTTGAAAGAAATATCAAATTTACTCCCACCATTGGGAACTAATTTTTGGATTAACCAAAACTCATAGATATTAACCAGTTAATTTGCATTCACCAAGTAATCAGATTCACCACAACTCCATAGACATTGACCAATTATTCATAATGTGTTAATCACAATATTTTACATCTCAACTCCAACTAGTCAACGATTTATAAAAAGTTCACCCTATTATTGGGAACTCAATCTTGGATTCACTAGAAACTGACATAGATTAACCACTTATTTCTAATGTACTAATCAGTTACTCATGGATTCACCAATTAATAAGACTCACCACAACTCCATGGACATTGGCCAATTATTCATAACGTGTTAACCACAAAATTACACATCTCAACTCCAACTAGTACTTCATTTGTAACTAGTTTACCCCCACTAATGGGAACTAATTTTTAGATTAACTAGAAACTGGTAGATATTAATCACTTTTTCATATTATATTAACCAGTTATATTAAAACTCACCAAGTAATAAGATTTACAGCAAAACTATGGTATTCTGACCATTTACTCATAACATGTTAATCACAATATTTCACATCTCAACTCTAACTAGTCAAGGATTTGTAACAAGTTCACCCCATTATTGGGAACTCAATCTTGGATTCACCAGAAACTGACATTGATTAACTAGTTATTTCTAATGTATTAACCAGTTACTCATGGATGCACTAATTAATAAGACTCACCACAACTCCATGGACATTGACTAATTATTCATAACGTGTTAACCACAAAATTACACATCTCCACTTCAACTTATACTTTATTTGTAACTAGTTTACCGGCTATTGGGAACTGATTTTTAGATTAACTAGAAACAGGTAGATATTAACCACTTTTTTGTATTATATTAATCAGTTATATTACAACTCACCAAGTAATGAGATTCACCACAAAACCATGGTATTCTGACCATCTACTCCCAACGTATTAACCACAACATTACACATCTCAACTTCAACTAGTCATTGATTTGTAACAAGTTTTTCCCCATTATTGGGAACTCATTTTTGGATTCACTACAAACTGATATAGATTAACCACTTATTTCTAATGTATTAACCAGTTACTCATGGATTAACTAATTAATGAGACTCACAACAAAACCATGGACATTCATCATTTACTCCCGACATGTTAACCACAAAATTACATATCTCAACTCCAACTAGTACTTCATTTATAACAAGTTTACTGCCTCTATTAGGAATTGATTTTTAGATTAACTAGAAATTGGTAGATAGTAATAACTTTTTTATACTATATTAACCAGTTATATTAGAACTCACCAAGTAATGAGATTTACCACAAAACCAAGGTATTCTGACCATTTACTCCTAACATGTTAATCACAACATTACACATCTCAACTAGTCATGGATTTGTAACAAGTTCACCCACATTATTGGGAACTCATTCTTGGATTTACCATAAGTTGATATAGATTAACCACTTATTTCTAATGTATTAACTAGTTACTCATGGATTAACCAATTAATGAGACTCACCACAAAACCATGGATATTCACCATTTACTCCCAACATTACACATCTCAATTCCAATAAGTACTTCATTTGTAACTAGTTTACCCTCATTATTGGGGAACTGATTTTTAGATTAACTAGAAACACGTAGAAATTAATCACTTTTTCGTACTATATTAACTAGTTATATTGAAACTCACTAAGTAATGAGATTCACCATATTACCATAGTATTCTAACAATTTACTCCCAACATGTTAACCACAACATTACACATCTCAACTCCAACTAGTCAAGGATTTGTAACAAATTCGGCCCCATTATTAGGAACTTATTCTTGGATTCACTAAAAACTTATATAGATTAACCACTTATTTCTAATGTATTAACCAGTTACTCATAGATTCACTAATTAATGAGACTCACCGCAACTCCATGAACATTCACCATTTATTCCCAACTCTAAATTATGGTATTCTGACCATTTACTCATAACATATTAATCACAATATTTCACATCTCAACTCTAACTAGTTAAAGATTTGTAACAAGTTCACCCCATTATTGGGAACTCAATCTTGGATTCACCAGAAACTGACATTGATTAACCACTTATTTCTAATGTATTAACCAGTTACGCATAGATGCACTAATTAATAAGACTCACCACAACTCCATGGACATTGACTAATTATTCATAACGTGTTAACCACAAAATTATACATCTCAACTTCAACTAATACTTCATTTGTAACTAGTTTACCGGCTATTGGGAACTGATTTTTAGATTAACTAGAAACTGGTAGATATTAACCACTTTTTCGTATTATATTAACCAATTATATTAGAACCCACCAAGTAATGAGATTCACCACAAAACCATGGTATTCTGACCATTTATCCCAACATGTTAACCACAACATTACACATCTTAACTTCAACTAGTCATGGATTTGTAACAAGTTTTCCCCCATTATTGGGAACTCATTTTTGGATTCACTAAAAACTGATATAGATTAACCACTTATTTCTAATGTATTAACTAGTTACTCATGGATTAACTAATTAATGAGACTCACAACAAAACCATGGGCATTCATCATTTACTCCCAACATGTTAACCACAAAATTACATATCTCAACTCCAACTAGTACTTCATTTATAACAAGTTTACCCCTACTATTGAGAATTGATTTTTAGATTAACCAGAAATTGGTAGATATTAATAACTTTTTCATACTCTATTAACCAGTTATATTAGAACTCACCAAGTAATGAGATTTACCACAAAACCAAGGTATTCTGACCATTTACTCCAAACATGTTAACCACAACATTACACATCTCAACTAGTCATGGATTTATAAACAGTTCACCCACATTATTGGGAACTCATTCTTGGATTTACCATAAATTGATATAGATTAACCACTTATTTTTAATGTATTAACTAGTTACTCATGGATTCACCAATTAATGAGACTCACCACAAAACTATGGACATTCACCATTTACTCCCAATATTATACATCTCAATTCCAATAAGTACTTCATTTGTAACTAGTTTACCCCCATTATTGGGGAACTGATTTTTAGATTAACTACAAACATGTAGAAATTAATCACTTTTTCGTACTATATTAACTAGTTATATTGAAACTCACCAAGTAATAAGATTCACCACATTACCATAGTATTCTAACAATTTACTCCTAATGTGTTAACCACAACATTACACATCTCAACTCCAACTAGTCAAGGATTTGTAACAAATTCGGCCCCATTATTGGGAACTCATTCTTGGATTCACCAAAAATTTATATAGATTAACTACTTATATCTAATGTATTAACCAGTTACTCATAGATTCACCAATTAATGAGACTCACCACAAAACTATGGACATTCACCATTTACTCCCAATATTATACATCTCAATTCCAATAAGTACTTCATTTGTAACTAGTTTACCCCCATTATTGGGGAACTGATTTTTAGATTAACTACAAACATGTAGAAATTAATCACTTTTTCGTACTATATTAACTAGTTATATTGAAACTCACCAAGTAATAAGATTCACCACATTACCATAGTATTCTAACAATTTACTCCTAATGTGTTAACCACAACATTACACATCTCAACTCCAACTAGTCAAGGATTTGTAACAAATTCGGCCCCATTATTGGGAACTCATTCTTGGATTCACCAAAAATTTATATAGATTAACTACTTATATCTAATGTATTAACCAGTTACTCATAGATTCACCAATTAATGAGACTCACCACAACTCCATGAACATTCACCATTTATTCCCAACTCTAAACTATGGTATTCTGACCATTTACTCATAACATGTTAATCACAATATTTCACATCTCAACTCTAACTAGTCAAAGATTTGTAACAAGTTCACCCCATTATTGGGAACTCAATCTTGGATTCACCAGAAACTGATATTGATTAACCACTTATTTCTAATGTATTAACCAGTTACTCATGGATGCACTAATTAATAAGACTTACCACAACTCCATGGACATTGACTAATTATTCATAACGTGTTAACCACAAAATTACACATCTCAACTTCAACTAATACTTCATTTGTAACTAGTTTACCGGCTATTGGGAACTTATTTTTAGATTAACTAGAAACTGGTAGATATTAACCATTTTTTCATATTATATTAACCAGTTATATTAGAACTCACCAAGTAATGAGATTCACTACAAAGCCACGGTATTCTGACCATTTACTCCCAACGTGTTAACCAACACATTACACATCTCTACTTTAACTAGTCATTGATTTGTAACAAGTTTTCCCCCATTATTGGGAACTCATTTTTGGATTCACTAAAAACTGATATAGATTAACCACTTATTTCTAATATATTAACCAGTTACTCATGGATTAACTAATTAATAAGACTCACAACAAAACCATGGACATTCATCATTTACTCCCGACATGTTAACCACAAAATTACATATCTCAACTCCAACTAGTACTTCATTTATAACAAGTTTACCCCCTCTATTGGGAATTGATTTTTAGATTAACTAGAAATTGGTAGATATTAATAACTTTTTCATACTATATTAACCAGTTATATTAGAACTCACCAAGTAATGAGATTTACCACAAAACCAAGGTATTCTGACCATTTACTCCTAACATGTTAACCACAACATTACACATCTCAACTAGTCATGGATTTGTAACAAGTTCAGCCCCATTATTGGGAACTCATTCTTGGATTTACCATAAATTGATATAGATTAACCACTTATTTCTAATGTATTAACTAGTTACTCATGGATTAACCAATTAATAAGACTCACCACAAAACCATGGACATTCACCATTTACTCCCAACATTACACATCTCAATTCCAATAAGTACTTCATTTATAACTAGTTTACTCCCATTATTGGGGAACTGATTTTTAGATTAACTAGAAACAAGTAGAAATTAATCACTTTTTCGTACTATATTAACTAGTTATATTGAAACTCACCAAGTAATGAGATTCACCACATTACCATAGTATTCTAACCATTTACTCCCAACGTGTTAACCATAACATTACACATCTCAACTCCAACTAGTCAAGAATTTGTAATAAATTCGGCCCCATTATTAGGAACTCACCCTTGGATTCACCAAAAACTTATATAAATTAACAACTTATTTCTAATGTATTAATCAATTACTCATAGATTCACCAATTAATGAGACTCACCACAACTACATGAACATTCACCATTTATTTCCAACATGTTAACCATAAAATTACACATATCAACTCTAACCAGTACTTCATTTGTAACTAGTTTACCCCCCACTATTGAGAACTGATTTTTAGATTAACCAGAAACTGGTAGATATTAACCATTTTTTCGTACTATATTAACTAGTTATATTAAAACTCACCAAGTAATGAGATTCACCACAAAGCCATGGTATTTTAACCATTTACTCCCAACATGTTAACCACAACATTACACATATCAACTCCAATTAATCTTGGATTTGTAACAAGTTCACCCGCATTATTGGGAACTCATTTTTGAATGTATCAGAAACTGATATAGATTAATCACATATAGATTAGCCACTTATTTCTAATGTATTAACTAGTTACTCATGGATTCACCAATTAATGAGACTCACCACAAAACCATAAACATTCACCATTTACTCCCAGTGTAATAATCTTAATATTACACATCTCAACTCCAACTAGTACTTCATTTGTAACTAGTTTACCCCTACTATTGGGAACTGATTTTTAGATTAACTAGAAATTGGTAAATATTAACCACTTTTTCATACTATATTAACCAGTTATATTGAAATTCACCAAGTAATGAGATTCACCGTAAAATCAAGGTATTTTGACCATTTACTCTCAACGTGTTAACCACAACATTGCTCATCTCAACTCCAACAAGTCATGGATTTGTAACAAGTTCAGCCCCATTATTGGGAACTCATTCTTGGATTCACCAGAAACTGATATAGATTAACCACTTATTTCTAATGTATTAACTAGTTACTCATGGATTCACCAATTAATGAGACTCACCACAAAATCATGGATATTCACCATTCATTACCAACGTGTTAATCACAATATTTCACATCTCAACTCTAACTAGTACTTCATTTGTAACTAGTTTACCCCCCACTATTGGGAACTGATATTTAGATTAACCAGAAACTGGTAGATATTAACCACTTTTTCCTACTATACTAACTAGTTATATTAGAACTCACCAAGTAATGAGATTCACTACAAAATCATGGTATTCTGACCATTTACTCCCAACGTGTTTACCACAATATTTACTCTCCTAAATACCTATGCTTATTTCCTAAATACCTATCGTACCCTTGTTCTAAATGGATATCTTCTCTCTTTTTCATCTCAATCCACTGTAGTCATTTTCCTTTGCACGTTTTCTGCTTATGCTCCGACTTGCTCTCCATTGTAGGGCTAGAAGTTTAACTTGGTCTCAATTAAATACCAACAAAGCCGATACTTTGACAAGTTCGTCTACTTGGTGTTAACCTCCATCAGGTGCATTGTACTCTATTACACCACTATTCAGGTGATTTCTTTATTACTTTGCTAAATGTGCATTAATGGAAGCTTGAGGTTGTGAAAGTCGTTAAGAGCAGTGTTCAATTTAAGTTTTTGTTTAGGTGAAGGTGGGAGTCTAATGCTGAATTTCGTTGGGTTAT
This sequence comes from Ormosia semicastrata, assembly GCA_029884595.1. Classification (NCBI taxonomy): domain Eukaryota; kingdom Viridiplantae; phylum Streptophyta; class Magnoliopsida; order Fabales; family Fabaceae; genus Ormosia; species Ormosia semicastrata. The sequence goes on from JAQQTO010000044.1 coordinate 3,387,599, forward strand.
TGTGTTAGGGTTAGGGTTTGTTGGGTTGACATTAGGGAGTTTTGTGTTCTAAAAGTATCTTAACTTTTTACAGTTGTGACCACTACGGTTGATTAATTTGTTCTTCATTTATGCTTTAATGTTGCTATACTTGTGAAATTTAGAATTGGTCTTGCGTATATGCATATCACTTTCATGGACAGCTCACGGCCAAGGCCAAGGTGTAATTTATCTAACATCGATCAGGTAACTAACCTGGTTAATATAGAAAAAGTTGTTATAATGAGTGACTTTGCAAATATGTTGACCAATTGATTTTCACAACGCAGAAGTTGCGATTGAGACATGTTTGTAAACCAAGGTTGTTGATTGAAATGAATAGCACTTTGACTGATGCGTGGAAGTCTCAAATTAAGTCTACCCCATTCAAGTCATTGTTATACATGCCAAAAAATTTAGAAATCAATTGTGTATTGTTGTGGGAGTTAGCATATAGATGAGTTAAAAGGAGTGGTGGATTTAGAGTTAGGGGTAAGGTTATACCATTTAGTCCGTTAGATGTGTGTTTGGCACTTAGATTACAGATTGTTAGGGAAAAAGTGAATGCACACAACGATAGAGTGGGCTGTACTCTGCCCTTATTTTGGGGTGGAGATATAATCATTGACATGATTTATCATGAGCTTTATCAGCATGTCGGGACTGACAATGTGGATAATTTTTGTCGACTTTATATTTTACTTGCTTTTCGGGAGTTCTATTTTCTCGTTACAAGTGTCAATTTGCATTTTGCCTTCATTCACCTGTTAGATGACTTGGACTCCTTGGATAATTATAGTTGGGGTTTAGCAGTGGATGATTTCTTGGTGGATGACCTGACCTGAGTTATATGTGTAGTGAATGAGGGTAAGAATATGCATCAAATCCATTTAATGGGATATGCTGCACTTCTGCAAGTACATGTCACTACAAGAATCAAGATAAATGGCAATAACTTTTCCCCAGCGACAAATACGTCATTAGCAAAAGTACACATATCGCAGCAACATTTCCAAGTCGTTGCGATAAAAAGAACTTTATCACCACCACACAGTTTGCGTTGGCAAAAGGAGATCTATAGCAGCGACTAAATATTTCGCTGAGGTAGATCACAAATATACCAACGCCTGTAGATTGTCATTGGGATAGGTATAATCTATGCCAACGACTTCGTCTGTCACTGGGAATAGTATAACAGTCCAACCTTTTAGGCCAGCGATAAAGATTATTACGGGGATAAGCATAATAATATACCAACGACTACAACTGTTTGCTGGGATAAGTATACATCTTTGCCAATGATATTGACTGTCGCTGGGAATAGTAGAAGTACGTATAAGTCTGTGCCAGTGACTTTGGCTGTCGCGGTGAAAAGTAAAATAGTGTGTCCTTTTATGCCAGCGACAAAGATTATCGTGGGGATAAGGATAGTAATATGACAACAACTCCAGCCGTTTGCTGGGATATGTATATGTCTATTCCAGCGACTTTATTGTCGCTGCGAAGAGTAGAACAATGAGTCTAGAAATATGGCAACAACTAAAATTGCTGTTGGGATAAGTTATACACATATGCCAGTGACTTTGGATGTCGCGGGGAATAGTAGAACCATGCAACCTATACACCAACAACAAAGCTTGTCGCTGGGATAAGCATAGCAATATGCTAGCACCTACAATTATCGCTGCGATAAGTATAAAGTCGATCAAAAGAGAAAATAATTTTTTTGTAGCATTCGTTATTTACTTATTTGTAAATGATAGTTATTAAAATTGAATTTAAATATGCCCAAAAAACATGAATTGAAATAGGGAATGATAAACATGAATTGTAATTTACTATGCTTCTTGGTTGTTATAATTTTTTTATATACTCTTGTAGCTTTTTCTTTCTTTCTTTTCATGTTGTATCATTTTAATAGTGAACATGTGCTTTTCACCAAGGTTTGGGCTTTTGATCACCTATCATTGCACCTCATATCAATGGTTATAAGTACTCATTCCTTCCCATGTTACTTGAACTGACACGTGTGAGTGAGAAGAAAGTGCGCAATGTAATTGAAAAAAACAAGGTAACATATGTATTTAAATGGTGTATATACTGCTGCGACATTTGAATGAAAATGATTAGTTTTATAACAAAAATTTATAGTATTTAACCGTGGTAATCCACCTTCACCATACTCGTTAACTACGTATCTGTTGCTTATTGACATGTAGGTAACTAAAGATCTGGTTGCATCAAGGGAATAGCATGAGATTGACATAGTCAGGGATGCAATGGCACAGGAGCAGCAACATGGTGTTGGACATTGGCGGCCGAGGCAATTTGATGTGGAGGACCTTGCAAGTGATATTTCTCGTGTGGTTGCTGAGAACGTGCAAATGAAGAAAAGGATTTCTATTCTAGAGACGAAAGTGAGCACACTGAAACAACTATTATTACATTGTTTAGTGCCTCCACCTTCAAGTTGTCCTGCTGGCAGTCTAGCGTATGATAGGGGTGAACTTCCATTAAATCGCATGAGCACTCTTTTTTATGGAGTCAGTCAAAGTGATGAGCATAGCGATCAATAACCACCTGCATGTGGCATCCCTTTTGTGTCATTCGTGGCATGTAGCTCCACCGTTGTTCACGGCACAAGGTTGGATGGTAAGGAATCAATGGAACTAAGAGGTGGGATGTCACATATCCAAACACGTATACAAAAAAATAAGCTGTTGGGGGGCTTTACAGGTGCACCTATTGGCTACTTTGAAACACATCCAAACCCAGTCACAGACAACTCCAATATTTGTACTCGGGTTAAAGCTCAACCTAGGAAGCGTGTGTAAGGCAAATGCACCCAAACTCCTTACACCGAACTACAAAAGAAAAAGAAGACAGTGCCTTACTATTATAGAAATTGTATAAAAATATGCATGAATCAGCATCGTTTTGTCTGCTGTGGCTATGCTGTTGTGGAACTGCCCTTGTACTCAACCACAAGTTCCGTCAAAGCATATATATGATCCAAGATTTTTTATTAATTTTGGTTAAGTTATGTATATAATTTGTATAAAAATATTCCATAAGGACTTGACTTGTATTTAATGCAATAGGAATCGTAACTTTGTCGAAGTGGTTAATATACTTAGTTAATGCAAAATAACTAGTTAATATAGTGGGCAACAACAGTTAATCTCTATGAGTTTCTAGTTAATCCAAAAATGAGTTCCTCATGATGGGGGTGAACTTGTTACAAATCCATGACTAGTTGGAGTTGAGATGCATAATGTTGTGGTTAACACGTTGGGAGTAAATGGTGAATGTCCATACACTTGTGGTGAATCTCATTAATTGCTGAATCCAAAATAACTGGTTAATACATTACGTAAAAATGATTAATCTCTATGAGTTTCTGGTGAATCCAAAAATGAGTTCTCAATAATTGGGGGAACTTATTAAATCCATGACTAGTTAGAGTTGATATATGTAATTTTGTTTTTAACACGTTAGCAGTAAATGGTGAATGTCCATGATTTTGTGGTGAATCTATGAGTAACTGGTTAATACATTAGAAATAAGTGGTTAATTTATATCAGTTTTTGGTGAATCCAAAAATGAGCGCCCAATAATGGGTAGAAACTTGTTACAAATTCATGACTAGTTGGAGTTGAGATGTGTAATTTTATTTTTAACACATTGGGAGTAAATGGTGAATGTCCATGGTTTTGTGGTGAATCTCATTAATTGGTTAATCAATAAGTAACTAGTTAATACATTAAAAATAAGTGGTTAATCTATATCAATTTCTGATGAATCCAAAATTTAGTTCCCAATAATGGGGAGAAACTTGTTACAAATCCATAACTAGTTGGAGCTGAGATGTGTAATGTTGTTTTTAGCATGTTAGGAGTAAATGGTGAATGTTCATGGTTTTGTGGTGAATCTCATTAATTAGTGAATCCATGAGTAACTAGTCAATACATTAGAAATAAGTTGTTAATCTATATCAATTTCTAGTGAATAAAAAAAATGAGTTCCTAATAATGGGGGTAAACTAGTTACAAATGAAGTACTAGTTGGAGTTGAGATGTGTAATATTATTTTTAACACGTTGAGAATAAATGGTGAATGTCCATGGTTTTGTGCTGAATCTCATTAATTGGTGAATCCATGAGTAACAAGTTAATACATTGAAATAAGTGGTTAATTTATATCAATTTCAGGTGAATCCAAAAAGTGAGTTCCGAATAATGGGGGGAAACGTGTTACAAATCCATGACTAGTTGGAGTTGAGATGTGTAATGTTATTTTTAACATGTTGGGAGTAAATGGTGAATGTCCATGATTTTGTGCTAAATCTCATTAATTAGTGAATCCATGAGTAACAAGTTAATGCATTAGAAATAAGTGGTCAATATCTACCATTTTCTAGTTAATCTAAAAATTAGTTCCTAATAGTGGGGGTAAACTAGTTACAAATGAAGTACTAGTTGGAGTTGATATGTGGAATGTTGTTTTTAACACATTGGGAGTAAATGGTGAATGTCCATGGTTTTGTGGTGAATCTCATTAATTGTTGAATTCATGAGTAACTGGTTAATACATTACGTAAAAGTGATTAATTTTTATGGGTTTCTAGTGAATCCAAAGATAAGTTCCCGATAATGGGAGAAACTTGTTACAAATCCATGACTAGTTAGAGTTGAGATGTGTAATGTTGTTTTTAACATATTGGGAGTAAATGGTGAATGTCTATGATTTTTTGGTGAATTTCATTAATTGGTGAATCCATGAGTAACTGGTTAATACCTTAGAAATAAGTGGTTAATCTATATTAGTTTCCGGTGAATCCCAAAATAAGTTCCCAATAATGGGAAGAGACTTGTTACAAATCCCTGACTAGTTAGAGTTGAAATGTGTAATGTTGTTTTTAACACATTGGGAGTAAATGGTGAATGTCCATGGTTTTTTAATGAATCTCATTAATTGGTGAATCTATGAGTAACTGGTTAACACATTAGAAATAAGTGATTAATTTATATCAATTTCTAGTAAATCTAAGAATGAGATCCCAATAATAATGGGAAACTTGTTACAAATCCATGACTGATAAATGTTAAGATGTGTAATATTATTTTTAACATGTTGGGAGTAAATGATGAATGTTTATTGTTTTGTGGTGAATCTCATTAATTGGTTAATCCATGAGTAACTGGTTAACACATTAGAAATAAGTGGTTAATCTATATCAGTTTCTGATGAATCCAAAAATGAGTTCCCAATAATATGGGGAAACTTGTTACAAATTCATGACTAGTTGGAGTTGTGATGTGTAATATTATTTTTAACACATTGGGAGTAAATGGTGAATGTCCATGGTTTTGTGGTGAATCTCATTAATTAATGAATCCATGAGTAACTGGTTAATACATTAGAAATAGGTGGTTAATTTATATCAATTTTTGGTGAATCCAAAAATAAGTTCCCAATAATGAAGGAAAACTTGTTACAAATCCATGACTAGTTGGAGTTGAGATGTGTAATATTATTTTTAACAAGTTTGGAGTAAATGGTGAATGTCCATGGTTTTGTGGCGAATCTCATTAATTGGTGAATTTATGAGTATATCAATTTCTGGTGAATCCAAAAATTAGTTCCCAATGGTGGGGGTAAATTTGATATTTCTTTTAACTTCAAATATTCTTAAGGTCACAAGTAAAAACACATAAATAAAGTAAATGCAAAATAATACACCTGGTTTACAAAAAAAAAAAAGCCATCTATCACCTAAGTATCGCAATATGTATCTCTGTACAGTATCAATATTAAGGCATTGCAATAATACATTCCTATCATTCACCATCAAACAATATATACCTCTTCCTCTTGTACATGGAATTACATGTATTCCATACACATTACGTGCAAATCAGGACAACAACTCTATAGCATTTGCAACTCTCAAAACTTCTTCTTTGCACTTATTATTCGGATTTAAGACCCAGCCACATAATAAGTCACGTCGAATTTGCATGACTCCTTCTTGTACCAGTATAGTATGAATAAATAGAAATTTCAACAGAATATAATTGTTAAATCAGAAATCAAAACAACTCCCTCACCAAAAACCAATCGGGCATAGTCTTCTCTCTAAACATTTTGTGTCCATCTCATATCTCTATGTACTTGTTAACGTATATTCCTCAATCATCCATGTTTCAATAACATACAAGCAAGCACAAGTGAAAAAATTAAATGCATATGCCTCAACATAACAATTAATATTTTTTAAAAGGCGCAACCATACTCATAAGTTGCACTGCTGGGGCAAGTCAACCTCCACTAACTTTAAAGGACTGTGATTCTTCAAGGTTGGACTAAGTAACTTCAAAACTTCTTCAAACTGAAGCTTCTACAAATTCAAAGTCAAATTCAAAGTCAAATTATACTGAACAACTAATACATTATCATTACAATGGCATTAGAGGATTGTGATACCGTCAAATTGTCCAACCTAGCTTTTTCAATGTCATTGTGACTGCCCAATGAATTCAACACATACAACTTTTTAATTCTCGGATCCAATGCATAACACCACAAATGGTCGTTGAACACGACTGGAGCAAATATCTATATAAAGAAATATATCCAAGTTCATTGAATGTGTTTCTTGTAATATCCATACATAAATAGTATTACTATTCCTCGAATTCCTTTTTTTTTAAGTAGTTATTTGATCATGTAGACATATGATAGTGATGCGCATTATAGTTAGAACATAATGTCTTATGCGATTTTAAGAAAATAAAACACTATACACAATCCAAATAGGTAAATGATGGGTTAAACCCCAGATGTTGCCCAATAAAGTGTATGCATCCAAACACATATATTTTTTACACATAATGCTTAAATGTTACCAAATTGTGTTGGGTGATGTTATATCCCACTTCAAGATGAGGCATGAAGTCATTAATACTCCGCCAGGACTTGTGGTGAACTGATTTGAAAGGCTGTAGTCCACTTTTTACCAAATCTTACATTTTATAAATAACCAACAATCAGTTAAGGTTTCATTTTCAATGGGCATACAGTTCTAAGTTAATTGAGCATGTTGTTATTACCATAAAAATGGGACTAAACATGTGACGGGTCACTCTCTATGTTTGCTCCATTTCATCTTCCACAAAAACCCTTGCAGCCAGCATAATAACCTGAAAAAGTAAATAAAAAAAGGTTCTTCTATGTAATAAGGCGCAATAAGTAGGTATGATATACAGGGTATAAATTATGAGTTGAACGTAATTCATTCTTACCCAATTGTTGACCGACCCTCTTAATTTCTTGCAAGATGCATCTATAATGGTAAAGAACTGACCGTAGAGTCTGACCACCGCCTTACACCATAATCCAAAACAAATTGTTTAAAGACAATTGTAAAACAAACTAGTTAGATATCCACCGAGATTCGTTGGCAATATAGAATGAAAGAGACAAAGGGAAAAATAAAAAGAAAAGAAACAATCACAAATAGTTTTAAGCAACCTAGAGAACAATGTACTTCATCGTAAGAATTAAAGGAATGAGACTTATCAAGCATGCCATGTTGGTAGTTTAGAAGCATGCCATGTTGGTAGTTCATAAGCTTACTTATAATCGTGGTCCTCTTTTTTTAGCACTCTAGTGCAGTAGGTAAAAAGTTAGGTATACAGCTTAGCTTTCTTAGCATCCAATCTAAGGATTGCATCTAGATGTTGACTGACAGAGGCAGTGTTCATCAAGTGACAATGAGAGTTACATTTTGGTCATACACCGAGCGAACCAAGAAGACAACTTGAAGGTGGAGGCACTGAACGATGTAATAATAGTTATTTTAGTATGCTCACTTCCTTCTCTAGAATAGAAATCATTTTCTTCATTTACATGTTCTTAGCAAGCACCCGAGAAATATCACTCGCAAGATCTTCCACATCAAATTGTCTCGGCCGCCGATGTCCAACACCATGTTGCTGCTCTTGTGTCATTGCATCCTTGACTATGTCAATCTCATGCTCTTCCCTCGATGCAATCAGATCTTCAATTACCTAAATGTCAATAACCAACAGATACATAGTTAATGAATATAGTGAAGGTGGATTACTACGGTTAAATACCATAAATTTTTGTTATACAAAATCATTTTCATACGAATGTCACAGCAGTACACACACCATTTAAAAATTATATGTTACCTTTTTTTTTAATTGCAGTGCACAATTTATCCCCCCTCACTCTAAACACGTGCTAGTTCTAGTAACGTGGGAAAGAATGAATACTTATCACCGTTAATGTGGGGCGCAATGACAGGTGATCAAAAGCTCAAACCTTGGTGAAAAGCACATGTTCACTATCAAAATGATGCAACATGCAAAAAAAAAAGGTTACAATAGTGCATGAAACAATTATAACAACCAGGAAGCATAGTAAATTACAGAACATGTACCTGTAGAAGTGTAGCATATCCCATTAAATGGATTTTCAAAATATTCTTACCCTCATTCACTGCACGTGCAACTCGGGTCAGGTTCTACCAAGAAATCATACACTGCTAAATCACAGCTATAATTATCTAGGGAGACCAAGTTATCTGACAGGTGAATGAAGGCAGAATGCACATTGACACCAGTAACTGGGAAAATAGAACTCTCGAAAAGCAAGTAAGATATAAAGTCGGGAAAAATTATCCACATCGTCGTTCCCTACATGTTGATAAAACTAATGATAAATCATGCTAATGGTTACGTCTCCCCCCTTAAATAAGGCCAGAGTATGGCTCACTCCATCGTCATGTGCATTTACTTTTTCCCCCATAATCGACAATCTAAGTGCCAAGCACACATCTAACGGACAAAATGAGATAACCATACCCCTAACTCTAAATCCCCCACCTCTTTCAACCCATCTACATGCTAACTCCCACAACAGGACACAGTTAATTTCTAAATTCTTGGGCATATATAACAGTGATTTGAATGTGGTGGACCCAATTTGGGACTTTTACGCATCCGTCAATGTGCTATTCATGTCAATCAACAACCTTGGTGTGCTAACATGCCTCAATCACAACTTTTATGTTATGAGAACAAATTGATCAACATATTTGCAAAGCCAAACATGTATAACAGTTTTTTCTATATTAACCAAGTTGGTTACCTGATTGGTGTTGGATAAATTACACCTCTGTCTTGGTCGTGAGCTGTCCATGGAAGTAATTTGCATATACGCAGGACCAAATATGAAATTTCACAAGTACAACAAGATTAAAACACAAATGAAGAATAAATTAATCAATTGTATTAGTCACAACTATAATATCAGAAGATATTTTCAAAACACAAAACTCTCTAATGTCAACCCAACGAATCAACAGCACCCAATCAAAAAATATCTAAGCATTTTTACTCACGTCTATTCTTTAATGAACATAGGTTGCCAACACACACATATTTTTCACACCAAATGAACTTAAACGACCAAGCAGGCTCGACAGTTATATCAACAATCAACTTTACTTATAGGACACCAAACTATATCATGCATTACAATTCACTGACTTGGCCTCAAGTGAGTTCAATGATTCAAGTTTTAAGCCAAAACAAGGTTGAAACAGCATCACAACTTAAAGACAGGGACTATAAACTTCTTTAATTTACTCCCTAATTTCAGTATAAAAGAAGTCCTAGGAATGCACCAACTTTATCATTTTGAACTCATTGTGTCATTTAAAATTCCCTAAGCCTAAGGAACCACAAATTAAAAACTTAAGTTAATGAATAAATTAAGACTTCAAAAAACAAAAAAGACCAAACAAAAATACAATATGTCAAATTCATATTCATACAGTGTTCAGACTCAGATTTCAACATTTTTTTGACCATGCACATTATCAATAGTGGTCATATGCCTATTATTAACGAACAAATACTAAATTGGACTCAATCACATAACTCACCCAAATAGCAACTACTGTCACTCATCTATGATTTCACTTCTTGAACTTTTTCTTTTTATTTTTAGAATTTGTAAGAAAAGAAAGGATGAAGCAACTCAATACAAGGGGTTAACGAGGTTAAGCCAAAAAATTAAAACTCTAAAATCAGCAGCTCAAGTGCATTTTCGTGCGAAAAATTCAATCTAATTATGCATATTAGTTATGTTGTTGGATGTCATATGATAGCTATATATTTTATTCATTTAATAATCTTCTCACTGGGCTTCTTAAGGTTAAATTAGGCTTAATTAAGTTAATTTTATCACATTTTATGATATTAGGCCTAATTGAATTATTAAAGGAATTATTGCATGAATTGATCTTAATTTATCTATTTGGCAGTGTTCAGTAAATTAGTTATAATCTGAGTTATAAATATTTAATTGATGTGATTATGATCTTGTAGGAAAGCTAAAACAATTCTCTACAAGTTTCATGAAGACCTCAAGAGATGAATCACATGTTTGGATAATTTAAATTGAAGTGAAAGCAAGAGTCAGAATTATGATCCTGATAGTTTGACCTCTGTGCACTCATCAGCCTATTTCTTGAGCTATAAGAGTTCAATTGACACCAAACTAAGCCTAAATGAAAGCTAAGACTCAAATCTATAACTTTCATGAGAACACAAAAGCATATTCGAATGTCTAGTATGTCATATTGGGCCTAAAAGTCAAAACAGAGATGTTGTTGTTGGAACCCAAATACTGTGCAAAGATTGGGTCATATCTTGGGTTGTAGGGATCAGATTGTGATGAAATCGGTGGCATTGGAAAGCTGAGACAAAACCCTTCAACTTTCATGAAGACCACTTATGCAGTAGCTGACGTTATGATAGAGTTATAGTTATGTAAAGACAGCTGAATTTGTTGAGCTGGGAGACAAGCATGACAATAATTTTTCACTCATCCACCAACTCATTAACAACTTTATTGTCATGTTCCACTCATGCAACCACTCATTAAATAACTCCCTTATTATTTTGTACCCTTCTTGCTCTATAAAAGGCATCATGAGTTGCTTATTAGAATCATTTTGGTTTAGAGATCAAGATCTTATTTTTGTATTATTTTTTTCTCTTGTTGTAGTTTTCTTTTATTCTAAATAGAAATTATGTTCGTCTCCTTTTTCTTCTCTCTTTCTTTCTTCTTGTTCATGAGTAACTAATTCTCATTTTACTTGGGTGAAAGGATGAAGCTTTTGGTAATGAAATAAGGTTAGATTAATCTATTTCTTGTACTTGAATGTTATATTATCAAGTTGTCATTATATATATTGTATTTTGTTTCCAATCAATTTAGAAACATTCCTTGTAAAATGGAGATCTTGATTTGTTGTAGACAAGAGTTTGGCACAATGAATGCCTGAACTCATTTACAAGTGTTGGAGTTAGTAGATAATTAAAAGAACCATAATATAATTACATATATAATCTTAAATAAAATTTGAATGCTATATTTTTTTATTGGAACCTTCGTTATACGTGAAATCTAATTGAGTTATAAAAAAATTAATATTGTCCTTAATTTACTTACCAAGAGTGGATCTCCTAGCCCAAACAAATCATTTTTAATTATGAACAAGTTTTATCACCTTTATTGTTATGACAAATCCTTTTATTACCTCAAAGAATTTTTCTTCATCAATTCCCTGTGGATCGACTTTGGACTCCCGAGAATTTGTTGTAGTTTTCTTTTGTTCTAAATAGAAATTATATTCATCTCCTTTTTCTTCTATCTTTGTTTCTTCTTGTTCATGAGTAACTAATTCTCATTTTACTTGGGTGAAAATGGTGAAGCTTTTGGTAATGAAATAAGATTAGATTAATCTATTTCTTATGCTTGAATGTTATATTATCAAGTGATCATTATATGTGTTGTATTTTATTTCTAATCAATTTAGAAACATTCCTTGTAAAATGGAGATCTTGATTTGTTGTAGACAAGAGTTTGACACAATGAATACCTGAACCCATTTACAAGTGTTGGAGTTAGTAGATAATTAAAGGAACCATAATATAATTACATATATAATCTTAAATGAAATTTGAATGTTGTATTTTTCAATTGGAACCTTCATTATACGTGAATTCTAATTGAGTTATAAAAAAAATTAATCTTGTCCTTAATTTACTTACCAAGAGTGGATCTCCTAGCACAAACAAATCATTTTTAATTATGAACAAGTTTTATCACCTTTATTGTTGTGACAAATCCTTTTATTACCTCAAAAAAAATTTCTTCATCAATTCCCTGTGGATCGACTTCGGACTCCTGAGAATTTATTACTTGAGACAACCTGCACTTAGGTTTGCAACAATATCAATTCTGCATCATCATACAAGCTTAAAGAGGACCAAGATGGCATAAATCCAATCAATAATGAAGGGAAAGAAAAAAGAAACATTGGAGACCATAAAAAAACAAGAGTTCATTAATATAAACAGAATAGAATCAATGCAACAAAAAAAATGTTTTCGTAAGAAAATCACAAAGGCACTACTGAACTATCATCAAATCAAGTCATGATTATCTTTTTCCATTCAACAATAACACACCACTGTACTACCATCAAACAATGAGCTCAATTAAAAAAAAATCATGCAACATCGTTTTCTAAATCCCAAATAAACTTGCCCACATATTCAATTAGAGACTGGCAGCAACAATCAACTAAAGATAAATCAACCAAAATTATCATCAAGATTTAAAATCCATTAAGACCAGTAAGACAATCAATATTTCTTTGACTTTTAATACATTTCATGGCAACTTTATTACAAATTGGCAAGTGGGAGAGGTATTCTAGCAAAAAATCATATGAGTATACATCACTACATTATTCGAGCAACATTTTTTTTAACAAATAGAATGCAGCAAGGGATTACGATTAAGCAAACTATAACACTATGAACACAAGCTTTTGACATAATGATTTACCTCTCCAGAAAAGTAAAATAGACCCCAGACCAATTAGAAAGCAATAATTTAGCCTTTATCCTTGAAATAATTTCAGTACTCAAACTGATAATAAAACCTGATTTCATCCATTAATGTTCCTTTATAACAAACACAAAAATCTTCTAATCAAGGTCTATTGGATTGTTTTATAGCATAGGAAAACCGTACATGTGTATAGGACTTGTTAACAAGTATATTGGCACTTTATCAGACAATGTACATTCATCCAAGTTATCATTATTAGACTAATAAATTAAACCATCACACCAAACATTTCACATAAAAGAACCTGTTAGCACAACTCCAATCCATCCAACAACATTTGTATAGTCTCACCCTCACATAAGGTCAACTCACACGTCCACATATTTTTTTTTCTGAGGAATCAAATTAATAGTCAAGGTCAATTGTACTACAAACCATGCTTGGCTTAATCCATATTTACCATAAACACAAACTAGCATACTATAGAATTAGAAATGATACAAAAAATCCAACTCCTCATGCATTTCTTATCAATTTCAAAGCTAAGAAGCATACTATTTAGAATTAATCACAAATCAAATTTCAACTCATAAAATAAAAAAGGGTCACAAAATTAATATATAACCACATTCAAAATTATTCTATATAGTTAACAGAATGAGAGACAGTACCGCTAAAGGCTATGCCAGAGGAGGCAATAACACAGGTCTGGATGACAGAGTTCTCTTGACACGACTCAGTAGCAAAATGCTCAATGTGTGGTGACCCAGATAAGGTACAATAAAGGGTGTGGGGGAATGGGTAAAGGGAAAAGAAGCTAGGATGGAGAACCGGCTCAAACGGTGGAGCGCTACAATGGAGCGCATAGTGCACAATAGTTCTTGGTAGGTCTGGTGTGTACGTGGTTTGGTGCTAGGATGTGGGTTGCTGGCCCTGGTTTACGGTTTGGGCAGAGGTTGAAACTGGATGGTGTTGTTTTGGTGGCTACTCTATAGATTTGGACGATAGGGGGGAGAAGCTGGCACCAAGAGTGAGAGAAAGGGAAGAAACCAAGAGTGAGAGAAGAAATCACAGAAACATTTAAAATTTTAGAAAGAAATGAGGAAGCGCAGAGAAAAGGAAGGAAAAGGGAGGCCGAGTCAGCAAAATACGACCACGTGGTATATGGTAGATATAAGTTAGAGTATTTGGTTGGACGAGATACGTTTTCGTAAACGACAATCCACTCTTTTTTTTTTTTAAAAGACAAAACTTAACTTCATTTCTTTATGTGTATTACATCTATTCCACCAATCAAGTTATGACATGTGTGTATTTTTTTAAAAAAAGAGAGTAAAAAAGAGAATATTAATGAATATATATTATAACTTAATTAATAAAATAAATGTAATAACTTAAAGAAATGAAGTTAAGGTTTGTCCTTAAAAAAATACCTTTACCAATTTATGGATTAAAGCAGAAGGCCCAAACCATTAAAAAACCAGTAGTGAGCTACGGGTAACAAAAAAACAAAAGTCCCCAACCCCTTACTTTCTCACTTTCCTTAATCCCCCTGTCAAATTCCCAATTCCTATTTTCGTCCCTCGCGGACTAAGCCCCTTCAAAATTCCCAATATCGTCCCTCACAGACTAAGCAGAGATGAGAACGAAGAGGATTTAGGTTCTCCACCTCCTCGAACCATAGAACCCAGCCTCCAAGAACCGGTCACGCACCGTAGTAACTTAGGTACTCCCTCTGGTTCTGATAATCTGTCAATCTGGGTCGAAGTCCATAGGACAGCCCACTAAACTCTATATAGGGCCATTTATTTTATTAGCCCATTTTCTAATAAGGCTTTTCGGCCTTTAACCCACAAAGCCTCAACTGTAAGTGGGTTAGGGCTGGTCCGTCCAATGGGTCAGCCGTATCACAAATTGGCACAAAAGCTTGTCTTGTCCCATTCTCTATCTCTCTCTCTCGCCTCGTCTTCCTCGTCTTCGTCAGTACACAACCCAAGTGAAGTGAGAGGGTGGTTTTAATCTCATCTCAGACCGAAATCGAGGTGAGTGTGTGTGCATTTTTCTCTCCATCTTTTCGATTTTCCGGGAAAATAAACAAAACAAAACAAAAATCACCACCGCTACTCGTGGAATTGAGTCAGCAGATTAATTAACCTGGATTTGTTGTTTGCGCATTTAATGTTTGCCTTGAGCGTGTTCTTCTGATAAATTGGGTTTTTATTTATGGTTTTGGCCAATTTGAAGTGCTGTATCTTCCAATTCGGAGTGGAATTTTTGGTTCCTGGGGAGTTCAATTCCACATTCTGGGAAATGGGTCTGTATAATCTTGTTGAGTTTAAGAATATTATCTTCTGATCTTTCTCCTTGATTGTTTCTGATGCATCATCTGCATCTTCAACCTGGTTTTTTAGTTTTTTTTTTCTTTGGTTGGAGAAGAGCATCTGTTGTATGTACTTGCCACCTGGTTGCTTTTTTGTGTCTTTGATGAAGTGAGTCTCCTGGTTTCTGCCTCAATGATTCTCAGATTGTTTGCTTGGTTGAGAGTTTTGGATTTTCCTTTGGCAAATTTTGCGGTTTATTAGATTTTTTGTATTTTTGTTTTTGGGTATTTTCCTGTTCCTTAGCTTGCGTGACAGACATATATCAAGTGTCTGGTGAGAATGGAAGAAATCACCATCAGTCCTTATGTTTCATCTTAACATTTATATATCTACTTCTTATTTCTTTTCTTTTTAAAAAAAAAAAGAATAAAAATTTGTACATCGGTCCGTTGTGGTGGTGTAATGATTGTTTTTTAAGTGTATCCCCCTTCTGTGTGATGGAATCCACTCTCCCTTGTTTTAGGAAATCATGTGACTGAGAACCCCTCACAGGCTTTTTAGTTCTGTTTCTCATTGTCATCCCCTTTTCTGTATGTTCTTTTCTGGTGGTAGATTCTTCTAATGTTGATATTTTCTTGTGCAATCAATCACATTTAGTTATTTAGTGCTGATTTGAAATGCTATAAGTCACCCATTTTTGTCCGCCTTTGCTGCTTGATGGATAGACATCACAGAAAGCATTCTCACTTAATATCTCTTTGTAGCAGAAGTGAACAAACAATGAATTACTATCGAACTTGAGTCTTGTTAATACTACAGGATATACATAGTTTCCTTTGTATGTAGTTCATATCCTAACTCTTAGTTAGGATTTCTTCCCTTGCCTTGCGTAAGAAAAAAGGGAAAATCTTATTCCAGTCTGTGTTTCTCTCATCTTTGGTTGTCTCTTTATGTGGATCATTGGGAGTGTTGTTCCTGACTTCATGTGTATCAATTTTATCTGTATACATTTTTATTTATATTAAGATATTTGACTTTGCAATTTAACTAAGATGTGCCAAATACTAATTGTTTCTCAAGCATTATAGTTCAATTCCATTGTTAGTATAAAATGTTTATACTATTATTATTTAACTCTTCTATAATGTAATAATATACATGATTGGATGATAGTGTAATGATGTTATCCTCTTCTTCTTTCTCTTTATATGGTCTTTTCCTTTTCCTTATCAAGCTTTGTATATAGACGAAAACAATTTTACATTCGTTTCACCTGAAAAAAGTAGCTAATATATATTGCCACTACAATTAGGTAATCATTAACTTGAAGTACACTAATTTGTTTCACCAGAAATAGTGGAATTGCTCTCCAGACCTTGCTGCTCTTGTTGATACTTTACAAAACCAATTGGAAGAAAGAGGTAGGCAATGCCTCTCATTCTCTCTGAATTCTGAAACTTCTATAGACGTCTTTCTTAAAGTACTACAGAAAAGTGACACTTCTGTGTAATATTCTGGCTTGTGATGTAAGCAAGTGAAGATTCTAGTAATGCAAATATTAAATCTGCTGCAACCTTTTTATGTAACTTTTTTTTTGTCAGGACTTTTTATTCCCTGTTTGATGATGGTATATGGTTGTGGTTCTATTTCCTTGTTCAAGATCTAGGTTTTGCCGGCTACTCAATAGCTACTACTACTATAAAGTTTTTTTTAGTGGGCCAACCCATGGGTGGGCCAGGGCTAGCCCATTAAATAAGTGGGCCAAATTAATTTTTTTATTGTGGGCTAGCCCTAACCACTTGGCCCTATGGGCTTTTGGCCCTGTGGGCTTTTTTGTCTTGTGGCCTTTTTGGCCTTAGCCCACGTGGGCTAGGGCTTGATGGATTGGGCTGGGCCTTTTTGATTGCTCTAATTATTAATAACTCTGAGTTCTTCTTCTAATCTTCTCACATCTTAGTTTATACATCGTGTTTAGTTGATACTTTGCCTTTACCCGGTTGTTCAGTTTGCTACGATGGTGGAGGTTCTCTTCGACGATATCTTTAGAGTCGAAAAATTAAACCCAGATGACAAAAAATTATTTGATAAAGGTATTAATTTTTTGCTTGCGTATTCTTCAATTCTCTTTATATATTGGTTTAGTTTAACTTGGTATGCTTTATTGTTATTCTTCTCATGTCTGTATATTATTATTATTATTATTACTACTACTATTATTATTATTTTTATTATTATTATCATAGTGAAGAGTGAAAGGTTTTAACTTTAGACGAAAAGATGAAGCTGATGGCACCTCTCTGTTAAAGCCTTGAAGACTGCTGTGTAGGTCTAGGGTTTACCCCTTTTTGATGTCTATATTTTACATTGCATTTTTTATTTTATCTTTTTCCTGGAATGCTTGTCTCACTCTTAATTGGATTCTCATTTTTCTTTAAAAGCTAGCTGTTTTTATTTGCATTCCATTATTATGGTACTTGTCCTTTTTAAAGCTGTTCTGTGCCATCTGCTTTCTCATGGACTGGACCGATTAACGTGATGAGTGGGATTATTTGCTCTTATTAGAGACATTAAACTTTGTTCTCTCTGTTTCGTTCTAACGCTTCGATGTGCCATTGAAGTTACACGCGTCGAAGCAAGAAGTGAAAGGTTTGACATGTTTATGCACCTAGACATCAATTCCGAGTTATATCCGTTAAAGGTGGGTCAGAAATTTGCTCTTTTATTGGTTCCAACACTTAATCCAGATGGGACACCAGACACTGGATATTATATTCAGGTAATTTTTATCATTGTCTCTTATCTTTTACAAGGAACCTTCCTTTTGCTATAAAGGACTGTTATGATTATCAAGTGAACCATGGTACAAAAGATTATTTACCTTTCTACAATGTGTATTTTTCATGTATATTTAATGTTGTGTGCATATGCTAGTGAAAGCCTCAGACGTATGCCAATCTTTGTTTATTTTATTATTGTTACTAAGATTATTCTTCTATGGTTGGGAGCTTTTGTTCTTCATGATCTTGGAATTTAAATCATAAATAGGGTTAATGGTAAAAGTACGTGTGCATGATGCAGCAAGAGTGGTTTGTTTTTTTCTACCAAAATATTTCTGGGATGGTGTGATACAGTTGATATGTGGACCAGTAGTTATTTACGAAGTCTGTGGTAAAGTAAGTTTAATGCATGGATCTTGATGATCAGCTGACACTACGGCTTAATTTAATGCAGTAGGAGGCAAGATTTCCAGGTTGTTTAATACATAGTTTGCTCTTTCTATATTTTTAATTAGTGGCATTTTTTGGTGTATGTTTAATTTTTGCTGATACATGTTATTTGGATTCACTTTCGAAAAAAGGTCCCCCAGAAATATGTAGTAGTTTAATCTCTGTATATTTTTTTATGCTTTGTTTTTGTAGTCAAATCTTCTGAAGAGCTACATTGATATTTTCCAATATTAAAGAATAAAGACCAATGACCAGTATCATAAAAAAATAACTTTTATCTTTTTCAATATGGCCAATGATCACTATCATTAGGAGGTTCAGATTTCTAGACTCTCAAGTGCAGCCCATGGTTGGTTTTGAAAATTTACAAGCAAAAGTCAAATGGATACTCTATAGCTAATGTTGGCCAAACCTTGGCTGCTGAGTTCATACCTTTCATTTGTTGGATTTGCTTGAACATGGGTCGTGAACATGATGGAGCATGTTTGTTCCTAAATATTTGGGCACTGCGACTATTGCAAAGTGCTTGATGTCAGATATGTAAATAATTAAGTTTTTATTAGCTTATGTAAAACCTGTTATAAGTGCCTAGGATCAGGTAGTAGGTACTACTATATTAAAGGATTAGAGGGTGATCTAGTGTTACTGGCTTATGAATATAGGTTTTCGATGTAGGATAAAACCCCTAGGATTAAGCTGTAGCACTCAGGAGATACAGGAGAAAAGGATGGGTGAAAGAGATATTAACCCAGCCCAAAGAGGGCTGTTCTTCTGGTTAACAACCAGGGAAAATAGATGAAAAGCTTTGATTATTTTTAAAAAAGCTGATCAACCCCCTTTTACAACCATCAAACCCCTTTATATCCTTATTAAAAACAATTCCTAGCCCTCGGAATAAACTAAGACACAAGTAAAATATAAAATAACATTGCTACAGCACAGATGCCACAGTAGTGTGAACAAAGTTTGTGTTATAGTAGTGTGATCAGTAATTAACCCAATTTATAACTATAGTTCTCTTTGTCCTTCATCAATTTCCTTTTTCTGGTTGCTATTTGCTTGTCAATTCAGTAATCCTAAATTTGCCTTATGGAATTCTACTATTTTTCTTTTCTTTTCAGGGCAATCGACAATCACTGGCTGACAATTTTGAATATGTCATGTATGGAAAGCTCTATAGGATATCAGAGGGTTCAGGGCGTGAAAAAGCGTATGTCTATTGCCAGTTTTGAGCATCAGATTACAAAGAAAGGAATTACTGTTAATAATAATTAATATAGTTTCTATACTGCCTGCATGTCTTGCTGATGATTAGCCATTTAGAGGCTAGTTACTCGGAACTATGGACTCTCCTGCCTTCGGATGTGAATTTGTTTTGAATTGATCATGAGCATGAATGCAAGAATCACATATATGTAGTTTGTATAGTGCCTATCGGTGCATGTTGTTTCCAAGTGGCACTGCTCACTAATTAAAAATGAAAATTATCATGAGATTATGTAGTTCTATAGTGCCAATCTGTTGATGTTTCCAAGTAGTAGCTCCTTGGTTAGAGATGAACGTGATTATTACGTTATAATTTAATGTTGTGTATCTTACGGTTCTTTTTCTTAATAATTATATGATTTATTGGCTTTGAATTGTAGGGAGATAAATATTTCATTTGGTGGTCTTCTGATGATGCTGAAGGGAGATCCCTCTCATTGCAACAAGTTTGAGCTTGATCAGAGGTTGTTTCTTCTGATGAGGAAAGTCTGAAAATTAAGGAAAAAAACGAGGATGTGAAACTTCGCTGTAGCAAATCAGCAGCAGCTGTTTCTAACTTCATGTTTGAGTAAATTTATCTGTCGTTTATATCGCTAGTGCGGGTCTTTTGGACCAGATGTTTAAAAACCAAATATTTGGTGATTTGATTATACTCGTTCCCGGGGCATGTATCTTTGCTAATACTGTGTATCTTTGCTAATTATCCAAAGTTGAAGAAATAACTTTTGGCTCTACAAATATGTAATATGGCCCGACTTAATAGAATCGACATGAATCATAAGCTACTATTGTTAGGATATATAATCTCTATCCAAACTCCCATATATTACAATCATAGATAAGCTCAGATAAACCATGACTTACTGCTGTCCATTTCTTGTTAAGAATTATTAATTTAGCTTATTTTTTAATTAAAAAAAAATCCTCAGAGACTATCCCCAAAGATAACATATGTAGTAATCAGCACGGAGTAGTGTGTTTTGGATCTGGCAAGGACCCAAGTAAGCCAGTTCTCTACCTGTATAGCAAATGTAGCATCGCATCTACCTGTGGCAACAAACAATGAAGGTTCACAAGTCCAAAAAGAGAGAGAGAGAGGGAGAGAGTGCAACAAGCTAAACTGTAATGAATTATTTTGCAAACTACACATTGGCCACAATTGTGACATCTACACTTTCTTTCTCTCCAACGAGTTGTCCAAAAAGAAAACAATTCCTATCCCTGAGCTGTCCACTCTTCTCACACCCATACCTTGCATGCCAAGGAATCTGGCACTTAAAGCAAATGTATTGCTTGAAGTTGGGGCACTAGGCTTTCTTAACAGACTTGGCTTTGCACTCATTGATAACCAAGGCTGAGAAGCCTTGACATGGACAATAAGATCAATGTTGGACCTTTAAAATTGTTGAAGTGCAAAGAGCATCGCCCCATTTATCAAACAATTGTTTGGAGATGATTGACTTGCAAAAAATAGGGTCTAACAATTGCTTATTGCTTGCAGAGCATGGTAAGACATGGAATTTTCCCCATGTCCTCTTCTACCTTAGCTCGATGCAAATCTCGCATGTTGGCTTTGTAACCTGGTCTTGAATGGTAATGGCGCCATTGGCCTGCCTCATTAGAGGTCATGCTTGCTCTGCAGATGTCATGTTCTTTCTGATTCAAACTTAGTGCTTCAACAACACAGAATTTAAGTTGTGTTTGGAATTAATTAAAATTAAAAATAATTTAGTTTTATTTAATTTAAATTAATTTATTTTGATTTAGAAATTAAATTTTATAGAACTTATTTTATATATATATATATATAAAGAATTTGAATTTATTTTGAAATCAATTATTATGTTCGAATATATTAAAATTGGAATTGATTGGATTTGATTTTATTATTTTATATTTTTACTCTTATAAAAAATAATTAGTAAGGTAATTATAAAAGATAAAATAGTCTATTTATTTAAATTCAAATCAAATTATGATAAATCTTATCGTATTTGATAGGATTTCTAAATTAAAAATAATAGAATTTATGAGATTTTAAAAATTAAATTATTTTTTATTTTTTAACATTTCAAACACAACTTAATTTATAAATTAAATTATTTTCTTTTTCTTTTTTTCCAAACACATTCGTAAAGAACGTTTTGATTCATCCCAATTTCAAATAATAACTAAAAAGTAATTGATGAGAGATATGTTTTAGTACATATCTTGTCTCTATTAATTAAAAAAATTTAATAAAAGGCGCCAAAATAATTTAAGAATAATAAAATAATTTGATATGGACATTCGTGACACAATGATGTTGAATATATTGAATTACTTTGTAAAATTGGTAGTTGGATGTCAAATGTTTGGGAGGAAAATTAAAAATTGGTTTTATTTAAATTTAAGTTATTTGAAATATTTATTAAATATTATTTATTATTCGTTGAATAATTTATTTATTATATATTTTAGAAGCATTTAATTATTCTTTATCTTCTAATATGAAATATTTGAATTTTGAATAGTTATGACTAAATTTAATTCAAATTAAATCCAAGATACTCATTAAAGAGTCATGTTGGCTCAAGACACTAATTACAAGAGTAGTGTGATGTAGTTCGAAAATAGTAGTACCGAAGACATGGCATGAGCCACTTCCTCTATAAACATAATGATAAAGCAAATCACTCTAAAGATAACCAACTCACTCACCAATCACAGTTGGCATTTTTAGGAATTCTATTCGTATCAATTAGCATTTTTATAATTATAAATAAGTGGTTGAGTCACTTGATAATAAGGTGAGAAGATAATAAGCTAGAGTCACTTAATCAATTAGCATTTAATCCAGGGTGGATTGCTTGAATCCTTGAATCCTACAGAAGAAGTTAGGGTGATCAACAAAGGACAAGATAATAAGCTTATTTCAAACCCTGCATGATCGCATCTTTCTTATTGGGATAAGCATGATTAGTATGAACGAAACAAAGAAATATCTACCATCAAACTTTAAGATGAAAGATATTGGAGAAGTAGATACTATCTTAGGTACTAAATAAGCAAACATAGAGGGGGTTATGCATTAAATCACTCACTAAATTGAGAAATTTATATGAACAATAAAGAAAAGTTGAATTGGGTTGCTTTTCACCTGAAAATTTCAGATTTCTCACACCTTTCTCAAGTTTAACAAACTTGGAGGTGAGAAAGTTGCTTTAAAGTACAGGGATTAGGTGAGAGAGTTCATAATAAGAGAGAATAAAAACAAATATTCCAGGGTAAGAGAGTTCGTGAGAGAGTTAACTAATTGAGTGAAACTAAATTCTCTCATAGTTTTAGACTACAACACAAAATTCTTTTCTATTAAAAACTTAATGTAGTAAAACTTAAACTTTGAAAAACCTTTCTTAGCAGCAAGAATCAATTTCAAAAACACAAATTCACACTTTATAAAGAGAAATCCTTGTTAAGTTCACTTTAATTCAAAAACGCTTTTGTTCTTATAGAGAAGAACTCTGATTTACTTAGGGTCATTATCATAATAGATTAGAATGAGTTAAAGCGAAGGAAGAGAAGCAAGAAACCAGTATTTATACTGATTCACCCCTAAACCACTTAGGACTACGTCCAATACTTAGCAAATATTAGGATTTTTACTATGTAAAAGTATTCTTTCTTACCAAGCCTTTCAAGGCTCTTATAAATGAGTATTCTTTTTCCTTAACCTCTCTAGGCACGTTTCAACAAGTATTTTTTCTTACCAAACCTCTTCAAACTCTTATAACCAGCTTAACTAAGCTTTCAAGTGGCTTACACACCCCTCAAGCACACCACCAATACTTAATAATCAAAAACAATATTTAAATGTTTAATACAAATGGGTAGGTCTCAAAATCACTCAAGAAGTGTATAAACACAATTTTGTAGAACCTACAACACACTTATTATAGATTTCAGAACTTTTCATAATAGAGTAGGTAGAGGTGAGAGAGTTGTTCTTCATGTATGAGCTTTAATCTTTCTCAGATAATTCAACCTTCATCTATTCAAGCTTGGAGCCTTTTATAACTTGCGAAAAGTAACTGTCAAAGGCTTCCAACAGTTATCTATCCTTATGGTGGCAAGTAATTGTTATTTTGTTGTGTTATGCTGAGTCAACACACTTACTTAAGTTCTTTTACAGGAACTTTCTCAAGCTTCATACCAGCTGATCTTCTCAGCAACTCTCTCAGGGTAGATGTTTCACAACACTTCTTGTTTTTTGATTCCACCATCATCTTTATGATTCATCATGATAACTTGGATGATGATAATTTCCTTTTGAACTTTGATTTACTATTGATCTAATCCTTGTGGAGAATCCTCACATTCTTGAACTTTCTCACAACTTTCTCAGGATGAATTCTCTCAAATTCTTTAGAAACTTTCTCATGATGCACCTTGAACTCTCTTAAGTCAAAAATTGATCTTCTTAGTCCTCTTTAATCATCTAGAAAGCTTCTTTATAATTGTGTTAGTCTTGAAAAAGTTATTACTAACAAAAAAACTCCATGAATATCATGTTAGTACAATCAACAGAATTAAGAGCAAATTATCATAATTTTCACTATAGTTGTTATCATCAAAACACAACTTGCAATCTTAGCTACCAAAGGGCTTTGGAACTTACATTATAAACAAATTGAAACACTTGGAAATAAAAGAATTAAGTAGCCTATATAACTGTTGACATAAGTTAGAATGAAATACAAATAGATCTATTGAACAAGTTGAATATGCTAGTACTAATGGTAGTCTTATGTATGCAATGCATTGTACAAAGCCAGATATTTCATTTGCAATTTGAAAACTTTCAAGGTATACTAATAATCCTAGAACTAGTCACTAGAAAGCAATTGGAAGATTTCTCGAATATCTTGAAGGAACTACACATTTGGGATCGCTATATAATAATCTTCTAGTGGTATCGGAAGGATATACTGATACTAGTTGGATAACTAGTGCAAATTACAACAACTCAATGTTTGGTAGTGTATTTACTTTTGTTGGAGGCATCATATCATGCGCTTCCAAAAAAATGGACATGTATAATTCATGCTACTATGGAATTTGAGTTTGTTGTTCTAGCAGTAACATGAATAAAGGCAGAATGGTTGATGAATTTATTGTTAGAAGTAGTGTTGTGGGCCACAACCAATGGCAACCATATCTGTGAATTGTGATAGCAAAAAAGCTATTTCGTTTAGAGTATTGAATGAAATATACAATATGCAATGGAAAATCTAGACGTATTAGCTTAAGACGTAAATATTTCAAACAATTGATTTGATATGGCGTAATCACAATTCAATACGTGAAAACTTGGTAGATCCTTTCACTAAAGTAAGTCTTACCAAGGAATTAGTAAGGAAGAAATTAATAGGAATCAGTTTGAAATCTTAAACTAGAGTCACCAGTAACGGAAACCCAACCTTTTCCTATAATACAATCTAGTTAAGAAGTTCAATGGGTAAAAAAGTTATTGAAGTGTGATAGTGGGACATTAAAATATAAGTTTCCGTTCTAGATCTAGTGCATAATTTAACGGACATTGGATATGAGTATTAAACTCTTAATGAAGTTCAAGAAATTTATTCACATAAGATTTAAGGAAATTTCACCAATATGATACTAAAAGTGAGGCCCCTTCTAACAAAGGCTGAAAGGATTGACCTTAAACATGTTCTTGAAATCTAGGAAGGATCACATGGCCCACACAAGTTAATAAAGTCTTTTTGTGTGAGCTTTTTTTGAAATACTTAAGTTCATGTGTGTGGTATTTTTAGTTTTTATACCTTGATTCTATCATTAATTTTGTTTTAACTTTGAAATGACTACACTAAGAGAATATTCAAATCGAAATATATACCTATCCTTATGTATGAATTTATATGTTAGACTACTCTAAGAGAATGTTCAAATCGAAATATATACCTATCCTTATATATGAATTTATATGCTAGAGAAGTTACTTAGTTTATAAAATAAGTGGGGGATTGTTGAATATTGAATTAGTTTACAAAACTAGTATGTAGGTGTGAAATGTATTGTAGAAAAATTGAATATTGATTGTATTAAAGTTTAAGTGATTGGAAATATATTAAATAAATTATTTAATACATGCTGAATGATTTGTTTATTATTTTTTTTTTTTTTTAAAAAGCACTTAATTATTATTAATCTTCTAATGTGAAATATTTGAACTTCGAATATTACAACTATATTTAATTCAAATTATATCCATGAGACTCTTTAAAGAGTCATATTAGTTCAAGACATTTATTATAAATAATAAGTGGTTAAATCATATTATAAAAGATACATTGCTTTTCTCTTCTTCCCTACTTTATGTTAATGTATATAGCCTTGTTCTTTCTTTAGAAAAGTTCTTAATGGGAGGCCTGTAGAATTGTTCTCTTAAGGCTTCTAGGATACTTTAAATTAATCTTAAGGTTAGATTGCTTGAACTCAACTGCAATAGTGGGGGCGATTAATACCTTAAAGACAAGGTGATAAACCCATTTCAAAGCTTACAAAAATTTATCATTCTTCTACCTTCTTTGCAACAATTGATGAAAGACATTTTATAATTATTAATTTGTGAGATTAAATCAAATCTCTATTCCAATGAAGCCTTCTATAACTAGTTAACGTAAATGGATTTGTATTTTGTTTCTACATATATATCCCTCAATTAGATAGTGGTGAGTAGATATTCTTTTTGGTTGTATAGTAAAGGTATTATTGGGTTAGCTTTTGCATCCATCGAGATTAAGTCCCTCGCAGAGTGATTTCAAGGGCACACTCGGCCTGAACCTTAAGGTGAATGGATACTCTATGTTGTGTTATTTTGCTCTCTACTCTCAACCTTTCTTAATAAAATTAATTACATATCTAGACAACTTTATTCTTTGATAACAACTTTGATAATAGAAAGAAGAGCAAATTCACAATTTGGTCCTCAAAATATTTTTAGAACATCAATTTGATTTTTGAAAGATTAATGACATTAAAATGGTCTTTAAATGATGATTTTTTGTCATCACATGATATTAATTTGATTCCAGTAAATAATAACTTTACTATTTTGATATAAAAAAATGTATCATTCAAAGATCAAATAGATATATAACTCTTATATGTTTACATCAAACAATATACACACATCTTTTTATATATCATCTAATACCATTCATTATATATATTTTTTTCTATCACTTTCTCTCACTTAATCACATCCCTTAAAAAATATATGAATAATACTTACACTCCTTTTTAGGAGTATAAGATGATAATTTTTCATAGATATAATGATCTTTTAAAAATTAAATTGATGTTTCGAAAATCTTTTGAGAGCCAAAATGAAGTTTAGTCTAAGAAAAAGAAGGGCCTTAGCCGTAATGCGTCGAAAGACTAATCAAATTAAAATTCAAGTGGAAATACCAAGCAGTTAAAATTCAAGTTTTTGGTCATTTAGGCCTATCATCAAAACCAAGTCCACATCTCTTTCGGTGTCATATAAGGTCCTAACAATCTTTTTAACAGACAAAAGGATTCGGAGATCAAGCCCAAGTCAATATTTATGTGCTAAAAAGGAAATGGATTAAGCATCGTTCATGATACCAACCATATTAGCCAAAGTCTTAAAGGTAATGTCTATGGAAAATTGGGGCTTATTAGGTAACATAAGCCAGACAGAAACGATATGCTTGAGAAGTCGTCAATAAGCTCCAAATGAAAATGTTAACTATAGTCTTCTTAAGTTGCTTCAAAATTGGATATCCTTCCGTGTATGCCTTATTGGAGTTACGCTGGCCCAATAACTCAACCACAGGGTTATTATCCATCTCTAAATGGGTAGGCTTGAAATGTCTTCCACTTCTAGTATTATGATTCACCTCTTTCTCCAATGGTGGACTCTCATAAACTTCCAGAATAAGAGTTTTGGTTTTTCTCTTGTGGGATTGCTTGACATGTCTCACATGAATTACCAATAGACCTTAGTATTTTTTTTTTTTTTGAACTATAGACCTTAGTTCTTGTTAGTTCCAGCCAATCCAACATATATAACAAGATTACTAACTGACTGATAGATACAATATTCATTTAGGTGGGACACAACACAAGGTGGAGTAGGTTAAAAGGGGTTAATCATTCTCTTGTTTTCAATTTAGCAAAGCATACACTTGGTTCAAGGGCATATCAAAGTCACTAATTTGCCTATCATTCCTCCTAGTATAGCCGCTTGAAGTGATCAACTGAAATGGGGCTTGGACATTGATGTTACCCACCTCTGCATATTCTTAATTACTAGACCCACTTGTTTTCTTAAACATGAAGAAACTGGCTTAACTTAATGTCACTCTCAATAGCATCTTCAATTTAGGAGCCCGCTATAGCCAAAGCCTTAGAAATTAAAATTAGGGAAATATTGAATAATAAATTAGACAGGCAGGCACTTAACAAGGTGTGTTGTTCTTCCTTTATAGCCATGTTGACTATGATAAGGATTCATTCGGCCATGTTTTCTGATTTTCAAATCCCTTGTAATCAGTCACATGCACCTCAAGAAAATCGTGCTGCGTGAAGGAGAGATTTTCATACAAAAACTCATTCCTAAAATTTCCATTCTAATTTTTAAGGGGTGTACCAAGCTGACCCTAAGACAAAGTTGGTCTCCATTAAAAATAAATTTGAATAATTCAAGAAATAAATTTATATGAAATTGTTTTTAAAATGTTAAAGAAAATTATTTTCAAATTTTAGACTGCTAAACCCATTACTGCCCATTTAGTATTTTAGTAAGCAACAGTGTCGAGTCAAACGTTTTCTTCAGGAGAACTATTAGATAAACACAAATTAATCTTTCAAATTTTTAAGATATGACATAAGTGAAGGATATTTGAATATAAAGCATCCTATTATGAGCAACTAGTATATTTTACTTATAGCGTGTTGCATTATATATTCGGACAATATATTTTAGTAAAAATATTCTTATGTACTTATCAATGATTAACTCTTTTAAAAAATTTAAGTTTTTAGGTGAAGAATAAAGATTGATTTTACATTTATTAACACACCCACTTATGTAAGAATTTGATTATAGAGGCTTTAATATAATATTTATCACAATTTTTCTTAACAATTTAAACTATTAAATAAAGACTCGTTATTGTTTAAAAAAAATGATGAGTACTGATTTTACATCTAAAATACTCTTAAGAGTAATACACAAAACCAATCAAGACGTAATATGTGACAAACTAAATCCGTGCCAACAAAATTAATTTTATATTGTTTCTAAGAGTCATTGAGTATATTATTATTACTCTCCGATTAGATAACAAATTTCTTTTCATTTGTAGTGCTCATAAATTACTGGACTGCACAGGCCACAGGGACCCTATCTTATTTCTTGTTGACCAATTCTGCAAATGCGAGTATTTTCTTAAAGGAGCTTGGAGACTTTTTTACCAAACTGTTAATTGGTAGTAAAATTATTTATTAAAATATTATTTTTTAAATTATTTATCAAATTATTTTTTTTAAATTATTTATTAAAATATTATTCTTTTAAAATTATATATTAAATTATCATTTTTTGTCATACGTAATATTTTTTAATATTTTTTGATCACGTAAGATGCGTTAAATAAGATGACTCATCCATGAATGTTACACTAACATGCTTGACGTAATTTTCATGGATGCGTCATCCTATTTGACTCATCCTATGTAATTTTAGTACTGAATACACCAACACGTTTGGCATAACTAAGCTAAATACGCCAACACGTTTGGCGTAACATACATATATATTTAACCCCCATCTCCCATTCGTGCCATTCATTTTATTTTCTCAATTCTCACACTCTCTCTACAAATTTTTTCTCTCTAAATGCTCTCAACTCTCTATCACTAGTTAATTTGATAGTTTCTACTAGAAGTGGTATCTGGATCTCTATTCGTGATCATATTCAAATAATATTTCTTATATGTAAGTATTTATTATAATATTTGAATTTTTTTGTTTATGATTTGTTAATTTTTTTTATTATATTAATGTTAATTATACATTTATGTTATTTTATACATATTTAGAGGCTTACAGATTATTTTTTCTTGACTAATTAATAATGTGATTAATAAGATATGTAATGTGAATTGTATGAATTATTTGTACGTAAAATAATAGTATGAATTTTTTTTTCTTAAGTACTTGACATATTATCACACTAATTGTTGTTGTTGTTCGGCATACAGCGTGATAGATGACATTCCGTGTAAACTCAGGCTCAAAGGACGACTCGGTTTTGGAGTTACAAGAGTATCATGTTTCTCAGCATATATGGTAGGGACATGAGAACCGACATCTGCGTGTTAGACGTGCTCAGAAAACAAAACATATGAACTCTCCTACGCTGATTCTTCCATATCTACAGCAGGCTAGCTTCTTGGGGTTTGTCCGTATGGCTATTGCAGCATTGATCACTCCTTGATTACTGCGTTGGTTGAGAGATGACGCCTAGAGACGCATACATTTCACATGCCTACTGGAGAGTGTACCATAACGTTGGAGGTCATCGGTATCATATCGGGTTTTCCTATTGACGGCACTACAGTTATTGACCTTACCCATCGGACTGATTGACTCGATCTATGTGATCGATTGTTAGGCATTAATGAGACTTCATCGTTCATATCTGGTGCACGCATTGATATGACATATCTGTGACAGCTGAGTGTTACAAACGTCACTGACGATGATGATGACAAGTACGTGCAACAGAGTGCACGACATTACATACTTAGGTTGCTTGGGGGTTTCTTATGCTCCGATCATTCTGGTAAGTCTGTGCACTTGATGTTCCTTCCGTTGTTGGAGGACTTTGTTGTTGCCAGGACATACAGTTGGGAGTCTTACAGTCTTAGTGTACTTGTATAGAGAGTTTTGCAAAGCTACGGACTACAAGGCACGCAAGATTGGAGGGGCTTGCATCTTATTGCAGTATTGGACATGGTACAGATTCTTCCGGCTTGTCCCTACACTAGCTGACCACGTTGAACCCAATGTGTTCTATGGTGCTAATTGTGGTCAATTACGTCCATTAGGATAGGAGTAAGTTTCTTTTTATATTATTTCTTTACATTACTTTGCTCTATTACTTACTTTGCTAATATTTCTCACTTAAGTTCATAATACTTTCATTTACAAATAGGTGGTGCAAGCATAAAGTTTTGAGTGATACTGTGACCGGCGTACTTGAATATTATCGCCGGTTCTTTGATCATTTGAAGAATGATGAGGTTTGTATTATTTAACATTTGTTTGAATTAATTATTTATGTATACGACTTCTTAATTTTGTGTACATCTCATTTTACAGATTATATGACAACCATACACAGATGAGCAGGTGACATCACTTCCACCTTTTGTGTCGTGGTAGGGACATAGCACTAGCTGCATGCTAGTTTACGCAGCAAGGATAAGTGGTCCCTCTCATATGTTTTCACATTGTTGAGTGACACTATGGTGGTCAAGTTACACGGAATCATTGTGAAACATATGAGAGGGACCAATGCGGCGCTAACGACAGAGCTTTGATGAGTGATGTGCTAGTTTGATCTTGACCAGCCTATACCACGGAGACTATTCTAACTTAACAGTTTGCACTCAATTACACTGGCAGATAGGTATGATAAGAATTGGCCAACTACACATGCTGTTTACATAGCCACATGGGATAGTCGAGGGGAGAAGCTTGTTAGGGGAATCTCATTGCTCACACCCTTTGCTTCGCATTCTGAGTACATACATGGTATAAAAAATTACCAAACGTTGGATGTCTTTCACCAGTACATCTATTGGGAATGCGGTAAGCTATTTACCAATTCCCTAATGACTATATGTATTTTGTATTCATTATAATGACATATTTTATATATGTTTCTTAGGTGGACATTGTAGAGCATTTGTTCAGTTCGACTACTGACGCTGCCGCTCGAGAAGCTGCTGCACAGATCTTACATTCATTGTGAGAGCATGATCGCATTACAATGGAACATTTGTGTCATTCCACCCAGTTTAAATTTTGGACCCATTCCAAAAATACGACACAAATCTAAAATCGTAGCCAAGTTATCTGGATAAAAATCCTTTTCAATCCTTGTTCAAGTGACATTTCAGGACCACCCGAAGAGTCCAGTCAACAGGGGACGCAATGTAGAATGAGGACAAAGTTAGCGAGCACTCGAGCACGACTTCGACATCCTGAGGACTCCAATTCTACAAGTCAGCACACGAATCAACCTCCTACCACTGTTACTGCTCTGAATGTAATTGCTACACACCCAACCACTCAGCTACCACCTACATATCACCCACCATACCATTACCCACTATATCTTTACCCACCACCGAGTTACTCATCATATCCTTACCCACCATAGGGTTACCCACTATATCCTTACCCACCACCAGGTTACCCATCATACCCATCACAGTCAGGTCCTTCTTCTGATCCCTCTCACAGGCCACCACATTTTGATGCGGGCTCATCTCATTGATGTGTAATTATGTCATTAGTGTATCTAAGAATGTTATATTTAGTGATTTTGTTTAAATTACTATTGATGATTTTCTATTGTGATTTTGGTACCCTTGTTGGATTAAACATGTTTGCTGCTTAAGTTTTTATTAATGATTTTGGTAACTGGTTAAATTAAACAGGTTCATGTACTTTTGAAGAGGTCCAATATTTAGGAGAAACTCTATCATAATTTTCATAGAATCCGAATGATTGAAATTTAGTTGAATTATGTCAAACAGGTTCATGTCCTTTTGCGTTAACTAAAAATATTAAAAAAAAATGTCACTAGTCAAAATTTAGAGGGTCATGATTAGAAGAGTACTCATCAAATAAACGTTTGAAAAAATGATTTTTTTTTTCACAAATAAACATGCAAGAACATACACAACAAAAAAAAAACTTTTTTGACTTTAAAGACTCTTTGTTGTGACAAACAAATGAGTATAAGTTTGGTGTTATAGTTAACCTATATTATGATTTATAAATCTATGTTTTATAGTCTTAAACCATATAAAGTATGGTGATTTGCTTATGTTTATTGGTGAAATTTACATAGATCATTATCACTGTCTTCATTTTTGTAGATTGAATGAGATTTATTACATTTAGAGTGAAAACATACAAAGACATCGCGTTTTCGAAACAAAAGAAGATCATGTTGACTCTCACAGGACCTTGTGAGCGATTGATGAATTACACACGGCCGTGTGTAACTCACAAAACACTTCTGTCTGATTATTTGGAAAATACACGACCGTGTCTAACTTAGAAAACACTTCTATTTGATTTATGCAAGAAGACACAATCGGGTGTGAATTGCGCCAAAACAAATAGCGTATTTGTC
Source organism: Ormosia semicastrata (assembly GCA_029884595.1). Lineage (NCBI taxonomy): Eukaryota > Viridiplantae > Streptophyta > Magnoliopsida > Fabales > Fabaceae > Ormosia > Ormosia semicastrata. The sequence continues at coordinate 3,420,860 of JAQQTO010000044.1, forward strand.
TTAGTTACGCTAACAAGCTTGACGTATTCTATGTAAGTACGCCATCACAGATGGCAGATCCACGTAGGATGCGCCAAACAAGATGGCGCATCCATGAAGGTTATACCAAGCATGTTGACATAACTTTTATGAATGTATCATCCTGTTTGACACATCTTACGCGGCCAAAAAATATTAAAAAATGACACGTAAAGCAAAATAGTGACAGTTTAGTATATAATTTTAAAAGAATGACAGTTTAGTAAATAATTTTCAAAAAAATAACATTTTAATAAATAATTTTATCAACAGTGACAGTTTAGTAAAAAAGCTAAGCTTGAAAGAGGGAAAATGGAAGAATAGCAATTAAAACGGTATATCAAGCTATTACAACTTATGTTCCAAGCATGCAAGCACATAATAAAACTAACTCAATTGCCATATCCTTATGAATTTGTAGACCTATAACTCCATAAATCCTATCATCGAAGTGCTGTAACAGTTTTCAACAAATACAAAGAAAAATATATTGAAGAACTGAACGCCTACCTATCAGAAGCGCCAAGTGATAGATGAAAATCCTACAAAACAGATACATGGAAGAGTAAACGATTTCCCCTTTCTTTTTTCTTCCAGGAAGGGGAGGGATAAGGGGCCCAAGAACATAAACTTGGAGGAAAAGAAAAAGGAAACAGAAAAGGCAGGAAATAATAGTAATCAGAACTAGGGAAATTGGCAGAAAAAAAAAAGGTTAAGTAAAGAAAAGGAAACTACTCTTGAAGGATCCAAAGAAGTATCAAATCCAAGTCAAAGCACAAAGCTCATCGAGAACAACAAGAAAAACCTAGCTGACTTTGCTTTGATCCAGCCCCATTAACCAGGCTTACTCGATTCACAGATAATTCAGCCTTATAAGAATCAGAGTTCAAGACTTTACGGCTGATATTGTTGTATATTTCGCGGATAACAATCTCAAAAGCTGTTTGGACATTGGTAGAATCAAGTGCAGATGTCTCCATAAAGAACAAACCTTCTGCTTCTGCAAGACTTTTTCCCTCCTCTACGCTCACCTCTCTAATATTCTCCAAATCACACTTATTTCCCACCAACATTCTTGCTATGGTGCTATCATTTTGAGCTGCAGGATAATTTATGCAAGAATTAAACTCTACATTACATGAATTAATTACATGAAATGTAAACCTCTAATAAGAATAAGAACTTTAAGGCATGTCACTAATGACGTGGCAAAGGTAAACAACGCAAGTTTTATAAGTTTATCCCTTTCAAATCTTTTTGACCGACCCCACCATCAGCCCCAACTAGCCCATGCATGTTATTTAATTCTATATACTAAAGTTAAGCAGTTTCAGAATTAAAATAATACGCTAAATTTGATGCTCTGATAAATCTATAAATCCAAGAATAAGGTAGGTTGTGTTCTGACAGAGTGAGATGTGTCAATAAATCTGACAGCATAAAAAAGATTTCAATCAATAAAAAACTCAGAAAACGAATGCTCAGAGTAAAGTGTCAGATAAATATAACATAAAGATCAAGCAAATGGAAGTTTATTTAACTAGTTCACCCAGTCCAGAGTAAAGAATTGCACACATGGAATTCCATCTTTACAATACAGTCAGGCAACAGTCATGATGATAGCAGCATTTTATCATGAAAAATAGTTCATGTTGAAAAGAAATTTGTGAGTTCTCTCGAAGAGTAGTTTTGATTGTTAGTTTTGACAATACATTTCGTACTAGGCTACTAGCACAAACAGGGGTCATGTACCTTTTGTCAAATATAGTAGCCTAATATTAAGTCTTAGCAGCAATTATTAAAATATACTTAACAATCACAGTGTTCCTCATTGTCAAATAAACAAGATTTAACACCATTGTTAATTTTCAATAAGTTGCATAATTTAGGCTACTAAAAAGGAAATTCCCATTCATATCCTAGAGGAAACAAAACCAGGTAGCCTTCCAATTCCAAATCAATTCATCCTACTTCAAATCCAGAATCCAGAACTTGATCATATTAAGAAACCTTACAAGTTCCATCAGACCAGACCGTTATCCATATAGATGGCAAGGATAGCATCTCTTTACTCTGCATTACAACTAGCATGCAAACAAATCAATCTCCAAGAGCAGATTTGGCACTTCATTTACCCATTATGAGCTGCACCATCAAGCAGTTTAAATACCCTTCAAATTTAATTTTGCAAGATTTTCTTCCATAGATCACAACCAAAGACATTCTATTTATAATTCACAATCCTTTCATGTGAATACAAAATCAATGCCAAACAGTCTTCAAATTTCTAACTCCATCACCTCATGTTCCCAGTTGCCAGTAAAGGTAGACATTTCAACTAAGCAAGTAGCAATGACCAAATTGAGACCCAACTCTAATTCCACTCCTTATTTCTCTCCTTCCCAACCATTACAAATACCCATCAAAGTTTTTTTTTTTTTTTTTGAAAAAAAACAAGTAAAAGAAGTCCACGACATCCACAAAATCAATTTACTCACAGTCAGAAGTCAGAACAAATCTCTTTTCCTTTAACAAAAAGCCCATCAAAGTAAAATAAACAGAAGAAACCCACATCCACAAAATCAGTTACTCACACAACAGTCAGAACAAAAGATGAAAACTGAAAAGGGCATGCCAATTCAACCCAAAAACACCACACCCACCTAAAAGCAAAAAAAGATAAAGCACAAATATTAACAAATTGTGTTTCCTTTCCCTTTAACAAAAGCCCATCAAAGGAAAAAGAAATGAAAAATGGAAAAAAAAAAAAAAAAGAAGCCAACATCCACAAATTCACTTACTCACAGTCTTCACAAAATGGTCAAAGGCCAAGCCACTAAAAAAAACATCATACACACCCACTACCTTGTAAACCCATATAATGCACCAAAAATAGATAAACCAAAAGAATTTAACAAGTAAATTAATAATTTAGTCTCTGAAATTATTGTAAACTTACAGTTAAATCTCTGAATTGAATTATGTGTACAAGTTAGACTCTAAATTTAATTATAGAACTCGTATCAATTCAATTCTTTTTGTTTTCACATTAGTTCCTAAGAAAGACTAACTAGAATTCAGATAATCACTCGTACAATAATTAAATTCAAGGATTCAAACATAAATAGACAATAATTTTATGAACTAAATTATTAGTTTAACCACATCAAAAAAGTAAATTACTAGTTTAACCATATAATTAACAAAAAGGGTGACTCACTAGCAAGCTCTTCAAGCCACCTCTTGATGCTATCAAAGGTGCCCCTCCTACTGATATCATAAACAACAAGTGCCCCAAGAGCACCCCTATAGTAAGCAGAGGTAACAGCCCTGAAACGCTCTTGTCCCGCAGTGTCCCAGATCTGTGCCTTCACTTCCTTCCCATCGATTTCCACGATCTGGGTCTGGAACTCCACCCCAATGGTGGCCTTAGAGTTGGTGTCAAACTCGTTGCGTGCAAAGCGTGATAGCAGGTTGGACTTGCCAACAGCAGAGTCACCTATGAGCACGATCTTGAACAAGTACTCCTCACCCACTTCGCCATTTGAGTCCATTGTTGCAATGCAAGTGGCTTCTTGTTGATTCTTATGTAGAAGCCTAGAACTGTAGGAGTGGGTGTCACGTATGAACACGAACAAAGTGTGTGTGTGTGTGTGTGTATTGTGTTATGCTGTGGATAGAACGTGAAGTGAGTGATGATAATTTGGGATTTTTATGGGGTTTAGCTTTTTGGCCACATTGCGTGATTAGTGGCGGGTTTTTTGTGATTTTTGGTGCATTTTGCTACCACTTCGTGGCTAGTTGTGTAAAGGCATTGACTTGTTTAGACAAACTTTATTGACCAAATACAAATACAAAATAAAGACACATTTGAAGGAAAAGGGATGACCTTTTTTTTTTTTTCATTTTTTATATAGGATTGGGTTCTTATTTGCCTGCCATTCTTGATTAAACAATTTTTTTTAAGAAAATACATCTTTTAAACTCAAATAGGTTACTGTTAAAAACAAAATAGGTTCCTGTTAAAATAAACATCAAAAGTTACAAAAATATTAAAATAAATTTTTCACAATAGAAAGTTTTTGTGGAGATAATATTAATTTTTAAAATTTATAATTCTTATCTAAATATTCTATCATAAAGGGCCTTTCCTCATTAGATCACAAACTTATTTTTCTTAAAATATCATTATGATTTAATTAAACTAGATTTAAAGATAAATAAAAATTAAAAAATTGTAAAGATTTAATTTAAATACATAATTAAAATAAAAAAATTATATTATCATTCAATCATATATTATTATATCATAAAAAATATTTAACTCTCACAATAATTATCTCAAAAATCATATATATAATAATGTATTAATTGATAGTATAAAATATTTTACATTTGAGACTTCCTTAGTCTCTTTTTTTTTTTCTTTACCTTTCTTTTTTTCTTGTACATACCAAACTAGTGTTGACATATTAGAAGCTGCCAAATGTGCTAAACCATCAGCCAAGCTCAAACCAAGACAGCCATACTATTTATTGTTCCTCAGTAATTATTTGTAGATTCATTTTTATTACATCATTTTCACAACACAATATGTAAACTGAGTAACATTGACATTGCCATCAAATTATGCTAAATTATCGTCAGTTACTTTTCACATCACCTCATTCAAGATCTAGACTTCTTTCAAACTCGACCACCCCAAATATCAGATTGATTTTTATTTTAATCAACAGGCTAACTCGATTTCTATATCTTCCAATCAAAATGCCTTCTTAACTAATTAAAGTAACTTCCTCCATTTATTTATCATTTAATCTCTATATCTTGCAAACAACTTACTTATTTTATGGTGCCATTCACAACAGCCATGTAAATTTTAATATCAATTGTACAACTCCCCTTGGATCATGTAACCCCACCAAATTTTAAATGTGTAACGCCCTAACACTTCGAAATGTTGTTCCTCCCAAATATTGACCAGCAAAAATAGGAGGATTTGGTGTGACCCACGGTTCAAGTTATAAAACTCAAACCGTCGATTAAGGCCAAGAAAGATGCAAGAATAAAGTTCCATCCACTGTTGCACAAACAACTTTACAAAGGTAGAGAGAATAAACATGGCCACTGACTTTATCTAAACGACATTACTTATTTTGATCCCTGTATGACAGTAACACAAGAAAGGATTGACCAAGTGTGAAATGGCTTTTTCTAGACGCATTACTCTGTTCACAAGAAAACCGGCAATTTCTGCTCCCCTGAAGCATAGGAAATGATACTTCTTTTGAGTGGTGATATATAGTTTGCCCCATGGAAGGCTCCAGCTCGCAGAAAATTGAAAGGTCCAAAATCAATAGAATAAGCTTTTTGGAAGCCATCAAGGATCGCCATCATCATAATATTTGCTGGTTTCCTCTCTGCTTCGTACTTCTTTAACAAATTTACCTGCAGAGTAGCAGGAACAAATAAGAAAGAACCATATTACTTTTTAAATGTATGTACAGGTTACAGTAATGCAAAAGTTCCTTGTATATATCTTGTCTTAAAAAAGAAGCAATGTTAGTAAAGAGAGCCAACATCAAGGCAATGAAAAACAACTTCAATTCCAACATTTCTAAAGTGTACTTTCCTTTATCACCACATGTATGGATAGTATATCAAGCTACCAGATGATCATGCCTCAAGTACGAACCCAATGTACAAAAAGAACTTCAAACAAATCGTTCCAAAGAAAAGTACTTTCCCCGCTATGTAAATATTCAATCCTATTGTACTCGCACCATCATTGAATTTCTTCATAGATTCCAGCTCTAGACAACCACAATGCAGGCTGTTTTAGGAAGATACCTTATCCTGCAACCTTTTACTCTTTCTTTCTAATAAAATATTCTATTAACAAGTATAAATAATAGACCCATTTAGAGTTCACAAAGAGTGACAAATGAAACATGTCAGTATTTATTTAATCTTATATATACCATGATAAAAACATCGGAAACATAACATACCTCTCCGATGTCGGTGCCCAGAGCAATTCCCTCTGCAATAATTCTTGAAAGAGAAAATGCGTCTCCAAAACCCAAATTTACTCCTTGACCAGCAAGAGGATGGACAGTGTGGGCTGCATCTCCGATAAGAACCACACGTTTTGATGCATAGGAATTGGCATGCCATAAAGACAAAGGAAAGACCATTCTTTCAGATGCCAACCTAATTACTTTTGGAGGAACTTCAAAGAATTCTGATAATGTTGCATCCATTTTAAACCAAGAGAACAAATGTCGAGTTCCTGATAAGCTTGACTTAGGATGAGGTCCATATCCATAATCTAGAGCAGAATTTACATCCTTCAAGAAATCTTCCTCAGTAATTGATTTGCAGTTGTTTGACTCTGTTGGCCTCATGGTCCAAACAATATTGCTAAACTTATCACCCATGGGTAAAAGTGCAATTGGACCTGTAGGTAGAAACCGTTGCCATGCACATCGGTTTTCAGAAGTATGCTCTACTGTGCAGATGATTGCATTCTGAGAGTAATTCCATCCAGTTGTTCTGAATCCCGCTAATTCCCTAACGCGTGATTTGCCTCCATCAGCCCCAACCTTCAAAACAATCATCTATGTGATTAGACACCAATTGTTGCATATTAAATTATAACAATCAGATAGTTGCTAATTGGTCTCCAGAATGTAAACTAGCATAATTTTGCCACTATTTATAGCATTGCAATGTAATCCAATCATAAGTAAAGTTTAATTACCACCAACTTTGCGTATATGCTACTGCCATCACTAAGTTGCAGCTTTGCACTATGACCTTGCGCAGATGAAGATTCTCCGGATGCCATACTTTCATCCACCATAGACATAGAGCTTGGATTCAAACTCATTGAAGTTAACCTCAATGGATAGATTGTTTTCTTGAAATCAGAATCCTGTCAAGAAGTTTGTAGTTCTCAATGCAATGCAAGTATTATGCCTTAGAATAACAAATTATATTCATAAATAATAAGAACATAAGAGAAGTACTCTATGGAAAAACCACAGAATCAGCCAAGACACAGCTAGATTTAGTGACTTTATTGTCCTGACTTTAAAACATACATGTGAAACATTGAAGCAGAATTATAAAAAATTTCCATCACATCCAAGGATATGGCAGTATTGCATCTCTTTCTCATTTTAGACTAGTATTAGCAAGCTTACTATTCAAAGAGACAATATGAAAAGATGAGACTTTCCAGTTAATGAAGTCCATTTTTATCTAAGCAGGAAAAAAACATCATTTTTAACAAAAGAATAATGTATTAGGGGAGAAGAGAATTACAGAACAGGAGGATGAGGAATCCTCCTAACAGCTTCAAATTATGAATAATGTAAAGAACCTCCAATTAGGGACATTGTCCTAGCAGCTAAATGCTTATCATAAATTTAAATTACAAACCAAGCAATTACATACAGCATATCACAGACAGACAATGTGAATTTATACCTTTATGCATGACAATAAGGCACTATGGAGCACTTTATTCTCTGCTACACACCTGAATGATCAAGCTTTTGCAATTAGTAAAACAATAGCTGTTTTGCAAAGCAGTTTACATATGTCCACACTTACCCTAGATAGTCTTTATTTACATCTCTTGCATTGTATCTAGCAAACCCCAAACCAGTATAATCCCAGACCTGCAGAGATACAAAAGAATTATTGAAACTTTGAATAGTGCATTAAACAATGTAGTCAAAGGAAAAAAGGAGTCCTTAAGGCACAAGGAGAATTTACAACCTTGAGGCAACAAGCACAAAAAAGGCACTTGTGTAACTGAATTAAGGATCTAAAATTGGGAAAATGACTAAACTATTACAACCAACAACAACCAAAGTCTTATCCCACTAGGTGGAGAGTGGAGTCGGCTACATGATTAATTGACACCATTGGGCTCTATCAAAAACCAAATTTTCAATAAAACCATTTAGACCAAAGTCCTTTTTAATGGTTTTTCTTGATGTTTTCTTCATTCTTCCATTACCCTTTTAATTGGACTGGCTTCAATTTGATCCACTTTTCTCACTAGAGCCTCTAACGATCTTCTTCTTTCATGACTAAACCACCTTAGGCCAGTCTCCATCATCCTTTCCTCAATAGGTGCTACTCCAACTTTCCCTTGGATACATTCATTTCTAATCTTACCTTTTCTTGTATGTCCACACATCTGCCTAAGTGTTCTCATCTCTGCTACACTTTTTACCCTTGTTGGTAGTTCATTGCCCAACATGCACTAACATAGAGCACCGCTAGTCTTATAACAATCTGGTAGAATTTTCCTTTCAATTTGATAAGCACTTTAGCATCACAAATTAAGCCTCACTCATTTCTTCTTCTTTTGATAAAAGAAGAAATTCATTTAGACAAACAAAAGATTATTTCAAAGAGTTAGGAGCTTGAAACCTATATATGACATAACCATCAATCTCCCCGTCACTTTGTAAGATGGATTCAAGATACTTAAACCTTGCTACTTGTGGTATGATGTGATCCCAATTCCCAAATTTTCACCTCCAAAACATTGTAACTTGCATCTTATTATCTTGATTCAAACTACTCCATTGAAAATCCTTTGATTCCAAAACCCTTTATGAATTGTTACTTGTTATCATACTTTATCTTGATCATATTATTGTTTTATATGGATGTCATACTTGAGTAGTTAATTTTTATGTTCATCATGACAGTAGTTAAATTTGGTTAATTTTTGTCTTAACTTAATCAGCCTCAACCTCTTCAATATTAAGAAGTGCATTTGAGCCTTTGGTTGAGGACTTTGCTCTCAAGTTAGCTGTTTCTGACTTGGCTTCTGGTCTGCATACTTACCTCTCCAATACCTACTATCTATGTTGCATGGATACGGGCACAATATCAGTATTTGGTATAGATACGAGTATAAGGTACAGCAATTTTAAAAAATCTAGGGTACAGGTACGTTAATATATATTATAAAAAATACTTTACATAAATATATATATAAAACTGAATTCATAGAATAAAACATGACAACATAACATTAAAGAGAAAACACACAAAATTCAACATAGCATAAAACATAGAAAGAAGCTTAAACTGTTCAACATGGCAATATCTAAACATGACTATGAAAATCAAATACTAGCCCATCGTCAATGAAAAGAACAGCCTCCAAATTTGGTTCATCGAGAGAAAGCTTTGAAGCATGGGTATGCTAATTTCTTAGGCGGACCCATACCAGGTATGTACCACTACAGGTACGCCTTCGGTAGGAACCTTCTTTTTTTAAAAAAAAAATTTGAAAGTGGCTTCAAGAAGACCAAAAAGCCCCAGTTAGAAGAGTTGATCAGATGGAGAATAGCTCCATAATTAGAGGGAAAGGAAGATTAAGAAAAACTCTAGGTGAAATCATTAGAAAGGATTTAGACCTAAATGGCCTATCGAAAGATTTAGTTTTTGATAGAACAAACTGACATCATTTGATCCATGTAACCGACCCCACCTAGTGAGAAAAGGATTTGATTGTTGTTGAAAATGGGTACAACTTGGTTACAGCTTGCAAATTTTGCCCAAAAAAACAGCAACGTTTACATGACCTAGCCATTTCCCTCCCTTCTTTACATATTTTTTTTTGTCTCGACTCAACCCCAAAATCATCTTCCCATTTCTCCTTTGCTGGCATAGATCACAGTGGCGATGTGCAGTAGCCGTTTACAGTCTTCAGTGATACTGTTCTCTCTGACATTGTAGTAGTGACTGTTTGCAGTCTTCAGCGATTTTGTTCTCTCATCCCTTACACATCCCCAAATTTATGCTTCTTCTCCTATATCCCTCGATTCTGTTCTCGCTTGGGTTCTGCAAAGCAACATTTTTTTTAAAAAATATTTTGGGGGATAAGTGATAACTAATAACTAGTGAATGTGGGTTTATGAGTCTCCTATTTTATTTATAGATGTTTTCACAAGAATCTAGTGCTAGGTCTAATAGTGGCACAACCAATTATTATGCTTCTTTGACTAGTAAACATGCATCTGGAACAACTGAAAATGGCTGTCCCCTTTAGGCTTACGTAACTGTGTTGCAAAGTAGAGCGAGAGGGAATGCAAGTTGGTGATGCAATTATTGTAATGGAACTTACAATCTTATTTTAGAGTGAGGTCTCATGTATTGAGGGAAAAAGAAAAAAGGATGAGTGTATGTTCAACTGTACTAAATGAATATCTTGCAGAGATGAAACAAATAGATAGAGGGTACTGAAGAAACAAAGCCAATGCAAGTTTCTTTAACTACTGAAACTACAAATTTGAACCCACCTATGGAGCTAACATGAGTTTTGAATGGAGCAAGAGAAGAAGAGCCCGATAAGGACCATTAGGAAGGGCATTTAATAAGGAGGCAAGAGAGCTTGTCATGTGAAATAGCTAGGCTATTTTATTCTGTTGGTTTTCCTTTTAATGTCGCTAGAAATTCCTATTTTGTTAGTTCATTCAATCACATATGCTGCAAACGCCTATATCTCGAATTCTTCCACCTAGCTATAACCATAAGAACTACACTTTTACAAAGAGATAAAGTGCACAAATTGAGGTTACTTCAACCTATCAAAGACATGTGGCTAGAAAAAGGTGAGTATAGTGACTGATGGTTGGACTTATGCATAATGAAGGCCATCAATTAACTTCATGACTGCCTCAAATTCAGGACCTACGTTATTGAACGCTATTGATGGTTTGGGTGAATACAAGGTCAGGCATTACATAGCCAATCTGATTTTGTTCACCTTTGATAAGGTTGGACCACAAATTGTTGTCCAAATTATTACTTATAATGCACCTATTTGCAAGGCTGCTGGATCAATTACTGAATCAATTCATCCTCAGATTTTTTGGACATCATGTGTAGTGCACACGTTAAATCTTGCTCTGAAAAACATTTGTTCACTTAAAAATACACAAAACAATGAGGTTGTTTATGCTGAGTGTCATTGGATTACTATTGTTGCTGATGATGCTCAGCATAAACAACCTCATCAAAATCATGGCTAGCCTCATGGAATGATTTATGATAAAATTTCTAATGAAAGAGGCATCATCAGCAACAACAGTAATCCAATGACATTTAACATAAATAAGCTCATCGATTGGTGTATTTTTACGTGCACAAAGTTTTTCAAAGCAGGATTCAATGTGTGCACTACACAAGTTGTCCAAAGAATATAAGGATGGATTGATTCAAAAATTGATTCAGCAGCCTTGCAAATAGTTGCACTAGTAGTAATTTTATGGACCACAAAATGTGGTCTAACCTCATCAATGGTAGAAAAAATCATATTGGCAATGTAATGCCTATTATTCACCTGCACCGTCAATGGCCTACAAGTATATAGGTCCCAAATCCATGGCAACCATGAACTTAATCAATGGTCTTCTTTGTGGATCAGTTCAACCATTAGTCACTAACACCTTTTTTCTGGCAAAGTGTCTTTGTTTGGTTGAAGTAACCTCAATAGGTGGCATTTTTCTCTTTGCAATAGTGTAGTTCTTATAGCATTATAGGTATGTGGAATAAAACCAGAGAAAGAGGTGTTTGCAGATAGTGTAGTTCTTATAGCATTATAGGTAGGTGGAATAAAACCCGAGGAAGAGGTGTTTGCAGCATATGTGAATGAACTAACAAAATAGGAATTTCTAGCAACAATGAAAGGCAAACCAGCAAAATAAATAAACTAAGCTATTTTACATGATAAATGCTCTCTTGCCTCATTATTAAATGCCCTTCCTAATGGTCTTTCACTGGCTCTTCTTCTGTTGCTTCCATCAAAATACATATCAGCTCCGGGTTCGTTTAAACATGTAGTTCTAGCAGGTAAAGGAACTTACACTAACTTTGTTTCTTTCGTAGCCTCTATCTATTTGTTTCATCTCTACAAGACATTCATTTAATATAACCGAGCATAAACCTATCCCATTTCCTTTTTTCCTTAATAGATGAGACCTCACACCAAAATAAGATCCCTTATAAGTTCCATTATAATAACTGCAACGCCAACTTGTATTCTCTCTTCTCGCTTTTTTGCTTTGCAACACAATTACATAAGCCCAAAACGGACAACCACTTTTAGCTGCTCCATATGCATATTTACTAGTCAAAGAAGCAGAAGAATTGGATGTGCCACTACTAAACCCACGACCAAACCCAACACTAGATTCTTGTGAAAACATCTGCTGTAAAATAAATCAACAGACTCATAAGCCTGCATTTACTAGTTATTAGTTATCATTTATCACCCAAAATTTTTTTTTTAAAAAAATGTTGCTGTGCAAAACCCAAGCGAGAACAAAATTGAGAGATATAGAAGAAGCATACCCATGCTTTGGAGCCTGCTGTCATTGCTAGTTGCTACAGCTCCCCATGTTAATCCTTCATTCTCATCAACAAAGATGATATCATCTTCAGCATCTTTGTCAATATGACATTCAACACTCATTTCACCAAGCAACCATTCATTGCTTTCATCAATATTATCTATAGAAATGTGGTCAAATTTATTGTAACATAAGCTTTGAGAGCTTGATTATATTTCACAAATATCAAATCATTTTGTCTTTGTTGTGGAAGACTCTCTCTTCTTTTCACGTCAATCTAGGAATTTTAACATGCAATATGTGTAATAATTAATTTTTATCTTAAAATAGGATGGGCTTTTGTATTTTATGTTTTTTAGTCAAACAAAACAAGAATAATTATGTTGCTTACTAAGGCACCGAAGGTAGCAAGATGTGAGAAGGCCCTAAACGGAGCAAACAGCAAGTGCCTAACTGAAGGGGTCTTACTAAAACATCAAGAGGCGAAAGCCCTTCATGCACATTGCCTTAGCATCTTATGTGCAGTTTTGACATCAATGGTAGAAGATGATTAAATTTTGGGACAGAATTGTTCATTTGGCTTGTCTTGGAGATCTCATCCATGGATTAATAAAGGGTAAATAAATTACAAGACTTATTCACTTTTCAAAATGCATTTTGAGGGTCCAGTTCCCCAAACCAAATCCCAACCATGCTCTCATAAACATAATACTGTGGGCAAACAATCATACAAGTGATATACATATGAAGGAATAGCGTGTAAGTGCACAACATTCAGTTCAATTTCACTAATTTGTAGGACATAAGTTCCTAACAACTTTGCATATCCATCATTAAAAAAAATATAATATTTTTAAATCACTAAGTGAATGGGGGAGAAAAGAAATACCTGCATTTTATCAAAATATGCATGTCTGTTTTGCTCAACATATTTCCAAGCACCAGCATCTGGAAATAGACCAGGTATTACGAGTCACTACGTAAAACATATGTTTCCATTCCTATCACACGAGCATAAGTCCTAGTATCTTTGATACTCCAATTCCATTCATGTAACCTAAGCAAAGACTATAAACTCAACAAAAGCAAAATGTCACCACGTTGAAGCAACAGCACTCACCAACCTGAGTCTAATTACTACTTATTACTTTCATTTTATGCAAAGTAAACCAGTACATGCAAAGAGACAGGGTCATGGCAAACTAAATGTGCTAGTACTTTGGCACACCAACTTTATGGTCATGATAGCTTGTCAATAAGTGATTTGATGGATTGTCTAACAGAAAAGACTATATTGTGTGAGTGACTTGAACAATCAACTTTATAGGTAGTGTAACTACTATAAGCCAACAGTACAAATACATGCAGATAGTATTATGTATTTTCCATCAATTTTTGTTTGAGAATGGAAGATTCAATTCTCTCAGATGCACATAGTTGTGTACAAATAAGCCTACAGGACTGCTGTGCACTTCACTATAATGAGGAAGAGGAATGCCATTTAGATCTCTTAGAAGTTAGGAAAAACAATGCGTACACTCCTACACCCTTTCAAGATTTGACATATTTATCATTTCAGTGTCGAAAGTTGAATATTGTGTCATGATTAATTTAATTAGACTTTTGATGATTACTGATTACGCATGAATTAAGTTTGAAATGTGAGTTTAGCTTTTTATATATATTAGTTGTTTTGTTTGTATTTTGTTGTCATTTTGAACGAATGGTATTAAATATATCATATTTTTTTATATGTGCTCTATTTTTCAAAATAGTTATGCTTTGCTATGTGAATTTTCTATAGCCATATAAGCCACCAATTGCTACAAGTGTGCTATTCGCTATTGACAACTTTCTCTTTGTTCCCTTATGCTTTGAAGCAGTTTTTGATGGTTCACTATAAAGGTTGTGGTAAGAACAAAGGTAAAGAATTTTATAGAAATGTGCAGTTTATAGTTTATACAATTCTTTAGTGCACTTGACCAGTGGAATGCCCTTATCTTTAAGGGTGTCTATTTTCCCATAAACTTGAAATGGGATAGGATAATGATTGTTGCTTCTCTTTGGTGTTCTATTCATGGCTGTTTTAGGGGAGTTGCCATTTCTAGCATGTAGAGGGACTCAGCAGCAGCCCTGCTATATTCTTGATTTTTTTCCCATATTTCTTGTTTGACCTTGTTTAATCTGTTTTGGATGATATCTTATCCTCTGCATAGTTGTACTTTCCCCCTTTTCTCTCTAATTAAATTTTGCTTTTTCTATCAAGAGAGAGAGAGAGATTTTGCATTTGAAACCACAATATTGCAAATAACAAGCCTAAAAAACTGGATACCTTGGAGAAAAGATATAGTCGTAGGTGTTACTGTACTGACCCTTGGATCAGGGGGGTCTTCCTTCTTGATGCACGAGCTATTACCGAGAGCAGGATTGCTATCAATAATTGCAACACTCAACTGCTTCGTCATTGGCATACTTGCTGGAAGAACAAAATAATAAGAGAATAATTGACCAGATAAGGCTTCAATAGTTTCATGCCACATAAGTAATAATCTTCAGCATCATCATAAATTAGGTAACTATTTGTTTTCATTGTATGCTCGTCTTATTTTTCACTATATCCACCTCTCTTTTTTCTTTCAATGCTTCCTTTTATCACCACTAT
This sequence comes from Ormosia semicastrata, assembly GCA_029884595.1. NCBI lineage: Eukaryota > Viridiplantae > Streptophyta > Magnoliopsida > Fabales > Fabaceae > Ormosia > Ormosia semicastrata. The sequence continues at coordinate 3,435,929 of JAQQTO010000044.1, forward strand.
CATTGTTAACCTGCTTCAGACCAAATTATAGGGATAGCAAGCAGAGATATAAGTAATTGAACAAAGAAATAATGAAGTGTGAGAGCAAAAACACAAATTGCTCATCAATATATGCTAATTATAACTGCAAGTTTCAAATTTAATAGGCAGGCAGCCTCAAGAATTACAAGTGAACGGGGTTGAGTCATAGTCTTTCTAAATGATTGCAAATCAATTTTGAGTATCTGATAAAAACAAGCTCCAGTGCTCTCTTTGATAAAACTGAAGTTATGAAGAGTTATCAAATACCAAATTTTTAGGGTGATTAAGCTGCATTGAGATACTATCCTAAAACCTAATCATTCATTTTATTAATTTTACCTGGAATCTTGCAAGAAGAAAATCTAACTATGATTTGAAAGTGAACATAGTGGAAACAATAATACTTAAATAATTTGTTGATAATGACTGACACAGCTGACTGCTTAGTCTGATTTTAATGAAAAAGTGGCGACCACAGCCATCCTAGCAGAGCACATGATGTGGATTGGAACATACCCAAACTGGTCAGTTAGAAGGTTATATAAAATGACAAAGGACAGTATCCAAGTAGGCAGAATTCAAATTAAACTATGTAATAATAATGAAACAGATTCTCAAATATTTTAACTTTCAGAAATCTTCAATTCAAAATGTATGGATCAGGATCAGAGATCTGTTCACCACAAATAAAAGGTGAGACCTCTCTTTTGTTTGGTACCATGGGAGAAGGGGGTATATAGGGGTAGATTGACAAAAGATTAAACTCTGCAGAAGACATGATTAGCAAAAGATGTTTCCTAAAGCTTACCTACAACAATCCCTCCCCCCTGAATTATAGCTGAGGGCAAGATACAATATATTGCAGTCTAAAAAATAATATGACTCCAAAACACACACACACCCACAAGCAGATTATTACCTACCCAAGAAACAAGCTAGAGACATGCCAACCATGCCTCCTCCAACAATAGCAATATCATATTGTTGAATATTTTTGCTTATTGATTGCTTCTTCTCATGCTCCTACAAATTTTCAAGAATATCAATTGTGCAATTTTCATTAGCTATTCCATTGGCAAATCATTTTATTTTTTAAAAAAACAATTATGATAATATGAAAGTGCACAAAGGACACAGAAAGAGTATGGAAGAAACGAAGACAATGGAAAAAGATTATGAAAAAGCTGAGCACCGAGCAATTAATCACAATCATCCCTTTAATCAATGTAATAAGAATATATCACAAGAAGAAAAAGTAAAAACCAAAAATTAAAAATATGCTGAAACCCTATAATCCACCCTAAATCAGTAGAAATTAAGATTATATCATCATGCTGCATAGTTTTCCCGTTGGTTGTGGTCTGTATTAACTCACAGAGCTTGTTGTTCAGGAGAGTGAGGACAAGTTGCCCAACTTAATAATGATTTCGGTCTGTGTTAACCCATAGAGCTTGTTGCTCAGGGGAGTGAGGGCTAGCTGCCCTACTTAATAATGATTATTGTCTGCGTTAACACATAGAGCAACTTGCTCAGGGGAGTGAGGACGAGTTCACCAACTTTGGAGTTTAATTTTGGTTTGCCATTAACATAGCTTCAAAGGTGTCGAAGCAAATGTAGTGGTTGCTCAGAGGTAGTTAATTTGCATCGCTGGTTGTGACCCAAAGAGTCATGTGTAGCCATCTATGATGCACAGATACGGGTACGAGTATCCAGTACGATACGAGTATGGTACGAGAATACTGTAATTTCTTAAAAATTAGGATACGGGTACGATAGGATACGACATAACATATATATAAGAAATCATAAAACATGTCATTTTAAATAATTCAAAGTATTATCAATAATAAATCATATCCAAAGTACAAAATAAATAGTTTAAAAATTCAAAGATTTACAAAGTCACGAATGTGTTATAAACAAAATAAATATGTTTGAATAGATTATTCACAAAGTCACTCACAAATGACAAGAAAAAATTTTAACTACCCATTTCTCCTGATAAATATTTTAAAAAAAAACTTAACAAAAGAAAAGAAACAGCCCAAACAGCAATAAAACAAGAGGAATGAAAACAAGGGGAAGCTTGCATAAGGGAAATGCACGCAGAGAGGGGCAAAGAATGCGAGGTTCAATAGCGGAGAGCCAGAGGTGGCGGCATCAGCTAGGACAGCGACAGATGGTGGTGGCATCGTGGCTCCGGCGACCGGGGCGTTCAATGGTTTAGGTTCGGGTTTGACTAGTGGCTTAGCCATGGATGACTTGGAAGGAGACGGATTTGCTGTGTTTGGTCGATGGGTGGCCGGTGATGGAGCACGCGGGGTTGCCGTAGATCTGGATGTGGTGGCGAGGTGGTTTGGTGTGGCATATCGACAACGAGGGTCTCTGTTTTGCCTCAAAACAGAGAGTCACACGAAGATGGTGAAGGGAAGGTGGACGAGCGTCGACAGGGACAAACGAGCTTCAAGCAAGGAGAGACGTTTTCCGGCGTGCCGTACACGTCTCCATTCTGGTACGCACCGGACACCAGTATGGCGGCCTGAGAGCCGTACCGGTGCTTCATAGGTAGCCATTGATCCAACCTAGTGAGTTGGTTTGGAGTTGATGCTCAGAGTTTGGTTTCCTGATCTTGCTTTTCTGTCAATGGAATTGTGACTTGAAGACTTTGGGTATTAGTAAAGGAGCTTTGTATGTGTTACTGAGTGGTCCAGTGTTGTGGAGACCAGGTCGGGAATTGAGGGGACCAATGACGAGAAAGGCCAAAGACTTCTAAAGCTAAATCATGAGCTTGAGACATCTTCCAATGGCGTCTCCAAAAGGTTTTGTTATGCAGGGGGAGTACTAGTTGACTAAGTTTGTTGGTTAAGATGGGCAGAGTTGTTTCAGAGCTTGACGTTCTTTTTTTCTGTTTGTGGATTTGCTACTTGAACCAAGAGCTTGCAGCTTGAGCGAGAGTGTTAAGGAATATTATATACTATCTTTCTGTTTGTTGTGCACCCAAAGTAAAGGGTACTTGTAACTCTATGCAGTTGCAATATTAGTATAAACAGATATTTAGGGTCAGCTTATGTAGTAGAATAATTATGACTAATAAGAAAAGGTATGTCAGTGTCTTCTATGCAGCTCCTCTCCTCTGTTTTCTTGGTCTCTCTCCCTGAAACTCTATTGTTTCTCAACAGTACTAATATAAAACAAATCTGCATTTTCTATAAGATCACATTTGGTTCTCCAGGAAAAATTCAATTCTGTGTTATAGTAAATACTAAAATACTGGATATATTGAAAAAATTTCAGACGGTTATGCATCAGAATAATGATAAACTCAAATCTCAACCAGATTGCCTAACAGTGATTTAAAATTACAATTTGAAACTGATCATCATTTCAAAACTCATCATAATGCCAAACAAGTATATAATAAAATTTTCTCCATTGCTATAAAATGAATTATATAAGTCTAACTTGCTATCCTCAATTGTTTCCTGAAAATATTAAAGGAAACAGGGTTACATCTTTCATTGAATATTAAAAAGTAGTACTCCTCAATCTGTCAGAGAAGAAACTTGCAGAGACAATCTTCAGTACATCCATGCCAGATGGTCAATTTAGAGACTCTGCATATATGTTTTGAAGTTGGAAATACAAGAATCAAACCCATTTTTCACCAAATTATGTTACTTAACTTTGAAGTTGCCAGAACTTAAAAATTCTCAGGATTCCATTGCAAAAATAACTATCCCCAGCTTGCTCTGTCAAATGTATTCATATTCATAAACATTTAACATTGTCTCAATGAGGCCCATTTGGTACAACTCCACCCATAAAATACAATAATGAATAGTAATTCTAAGCTAAATTTATGAAATAAAAGAATGTAACGCAAGAAAATAAAATATATGAGATATAGCTCTTTGCTTACATTGGAAATTTCTCCACTAGTGGAACCAGCAACTTTCACAACCTCAGTACAAAAAGACTTCCTTGGAATTTTCAGTCCACGGACATTTGAAGCAATCTTCTTTACCACTCTGCAATATGAGCAGATACTCAGTTAGACCCAAAACAGTTTCTACATGGGCAACATAATAAAAAATAGATAACCCCCCATTACAAAAAAATAAAAATAAATATAAGAGCAAAACCCCATTAAGAACCTTAAATATTCCCATCCTGGCATACCCAGAAACCCAAAAAAGAGAGAGATTTGAATGAAAAATTTTGCAGCAAAAGGAAGAGGATTCAAAATTCTCAAAAGTAGAAAAGCATACCTGTTCATTTTTTTTTTAAGAATGAGAGGAAAACAACAGCTTAGCTTAGAAATGCAGCAACAGCTATGGGTCTCTTGTCTCCGCCGCTGGATTCCAAACCATGGGAGGAAGCTACTGTTGCCACGGCACAAGTAGACGTGTACATTGAATGTCCGTTTATTTTGATGGAAATTGAAAGTCCAAACCGAGTTTTTGTGACCACGGGTATAAGGACTTATTAGGTTATGATGATAATTAATTATTGTTATAATTAATTATAATTGATTTATTTTATGTTTAAATGTATTAATTATAAAATAATTTTAAGTTAATATGATTTATTTAGATAATATAAAAAATTATTTTTATATATTAAATTATTAAAATAGGTATAAAATAATTAAAAAAATTATTTGATTGAGGATAAAATAATATTTACATATTAAAGTATAAGAAATAATTTATAAGTTAAAATCATGTTTTAGATTATTTTGAGAAAGATTAAATCTTTCTCAAATAGTTATTTTGAAGGATTAAGTTGTTTTGTGAAATAATTATTATATTTAGGTAAAAAGATTATTTTTTAAAAAGTTTTTACATGAAATTCAATGCAAAATAAAAAATTTTTTCAGCTAATAATCATAAATTAAAGATTAGAACTTATGATTTTAACTTATAAATTATTTCTTATACTTTGATATGTAAATACTATTTTACCTCAATCAAATATTTTTTTAATCATTTTGTACCTATTTTAATAATTTAATATATAAAAGTGATTCTTTTTTATATCGTCCAAACTAATCATATTAGTTTAAAATCGTTTTACAAACTAATGTATCTAAACATAAAATGAATCGATTATAATCGATTATAACAATAATCAATTTTTAACATAATCTATAATTTTTAGCTTTTCTAAACAAATCCTTAATTTTTAACTTATGATTATTAACTAAAAATTTTTTTTATTTTGCATTGAATTTTATATAAAAAAAATTTTAAAAAATAATCTTTTTTTTTAAACATAATAATTATTTTACAAAATAACTTAATCTTCTAAAAACAGTTGGGAAAGATTTAGGATTTCTCTAATTGGGTTGAATTGGTTTAGCTCACTCTTCACTACTTTGGTGAGCAATGGGCTGGATCTGGGCAAGGCATGGGGGCAGACCAGAAAGGTTGGTCAGTGTGATTATTGGGCCAAAGAGTGGGCTGTTACCTCTTATTTTTAACAAAAAGCAAATTTAGTCGAACCTGCTTAACTTGTAGGTTAAATCCTACAAGGTCAAATTCACAATAGTGCTACAATTTGGAGAATGAATCCTTTCATGTCATGTGAAGAGATATAGACACATGCACTTTAAATAGTGGAGCCCTATCAAAATTTGGTGTCTATTCATGTGAAAAAAAGAAAAAACACTCCCCTCAATTTGTCCAACACAGAAATCCAAGACTCAATCCCAATAGGCATATTTGTTGGCGCCATCCTCCTCAAGGATTTATCAAATGGAATATGGATGCTTTGTTCTTGTTTGAATCTGATAACCTGCAATTAATTGAAGCGTGTTGATAGAATGAAGGTGTTTGGCAGATTACGAGTATTCTTGAAGACATCAAAGTGCTTAAGCACCAGTTTAGCCATTGTGGCTTCTTATGGAATAGATGAGAAAGGAAATCTAGTGGCACATGAATCAGCAAAGCAAAGCTTGCCGAATCTAACCTGCTCCCCAGAGATTGGATTCACTCTCTTCCTGTGAAGGTTGCAGAGGATGTTGCAAGTCTTTAAGTCTCCTGTTTATCTTCCAATCCTTGTGTTTGTTTTGTTGTGAGCAATGTTTTCAAAATTGGAAAGGTCATTAAATTGGTAAAGAAATAGGATTAAAAGAAATAGGATTAAGGTTTTAATGTCGAGTCACGGTTGAACCAAGATCAAACCAGCATTTTATATATACTTATATATCTTATAAATATATCACTTGTATATATATATATATATATAAATGTATTATATTTTTAAATTTAAATATATTATATTAAAATATTTAAATATGCATATAAATGTGTAAACATATAATAAAGAAAATAATTTAAGACAAAAGGCAATTAATTACAAGTGGTATATTGTTATATGTTTTGTTGTTTAATGTTGAAAATCACGTTTAAATCCAACTTTTAGCATATTTGAGTTTTTCTTTTTTTGTCCATATTCAAATGATATGGAATATATGTAATAATTATCATACATATACTTAAAGGCATAAAGCAGCCTAGTGGTATAACGTTGGCTTGCTAAACTTGTGTGCCCTTATTTGAATCCTGGCACTAGAGTTTTTGATGCATTTTAAGTGAATAAAAAATGAACCGATTTAACCAGCCAATCTGTGACTGGTTTATGCGATTTGGCTGGCTTGAGACCGGTTCACCAATTCTTTTAAGTTGGTTTTCAACATACCGAGTTTGGAGGGTTGATCGAACAAGCGAACAAGTTAGTGGACTAGTTCACAGTTAATCTAGTCAGGTCTGGTCCGGTTTTCATAATAGTGATTGTGAGTTATTGTAGAGAAGTGTTGTGTCAATTGGGCTTTTGTATTGGACACTTTAAAAAAAATTATAGTTTAAATTTGTCGGGTTAGCATAAGAGTTACAATAAAGAAAGGATTAATTTTTTAATATTAGTATTTGATATGTATCAAATACTTTTAGATATTTCTACTCTATAGCTTTTAATTATTAATTTTTGAGTTTTATACTATTACAAGTGGGATATTATAATGATTAGATAAATAATAGCATTATATTGTGTTTATAATGACTGAAGCTTACTTATGAAACATTGATGTTTTTATTCTAATTTCTTATCATGTCTTTATTCTAGTTTAGAATTTGTGTTTTTATATTAATATTATATTAATTTTATATGTTATATATTAGCCATACTTTTTGATCAAATGTGTATCAGTCATATTGTATCTTATAATTTTTAAAATTTGCATATCCACATATCGATATCGTATTATATCCGCATCACATATATATATATATGTACTTCCTATATTACAATTCATTTTGATAGTTGTACACACCTAAGCAACTGAAGGAGAAATGTGGCTAGTAGAGGATTTAACTTCTCACATTCAAGCACTACAAGAAAATAGCAAATTTGTGGCGGATTTTTTGCGGCGGATTTGCATCCTTCGCAATTACGAAAGGCATTGCGGTGGATTTTGATCCGTCTCAATTAGAGGTAGATTTTGTGACAGATAAATTTGCGGTGGATTTTTGCGATGGATTGGCCGCTGCAAAAATTTTTTGACATAAAATTCCATCGTGAAATGCCGTAGTAGTCTGTAAAAAAAGTTTTGCGGCGGAAATATCCACCGCAAACTGAATAAAATTTTGTAAAAAAAATTTAAAATATTGCGGCGGATAAATTCACCGCAAATATCTGCCGCAAATTATAATATAATAAATTGCGACGGATGAATTCCGTCGCAAAATTGATAAACAAAAAAAAATCGTAAAATTTTTTAAATTTTTTTGTGGCGGAATAATTCACCGCAAAAAAGTTGTGTTCAACAAATTTTGCGGTGAAAAAAATCCGTTGCAAAAGATATTACATAAAAAAATTAATAAAAAATTGTAAAAAATATTTGCGCCGTGAAAAAAACCACCGCAAAAAATAAAGCGCAATTTAAAATAAATTTTGTGGCGGATTTTTCCGCCGCAAAATAGACAACTAATAAAAAAATGTAGAAAATAATTTACGGCAGATCGCAATTCAAAATCAAGTTTGCGACGGAAAAATCCACCGCAAAAATCAGATGTACCTCCTCTGCTCCTCTTCCATTTTCATTTCTCCGAATCTATTTCTTCTTCCTTCATCTCTTCCTCTCCCTCAACCGTTCTCCGAATCTATTTCTTCTTCCTTCATCTCTTCCTCTCCCTCAACCGTCCGGTGACCTCCATTGCTCGCCGTGACCCGCGCCTCACCGCCAACCCGCACTTGCGCCTGACCGCCGACTCGCACCGCGACCGCCGACCCGCACCCGTGCCGCGACCGCCATCCCGTACCCCCGCCGCGACCCCGACCCCCGCCCGACCGCGACCGCGACCCCGACCAGTACCCCGCCAGCGCCCGCGACCGCGACCGCGAGCCCGGCGGACCATTGCCCTGCGACCCCCCGCCCCCGCCGCACTGCGACCCGTGGCCACCACTGCTCCACACCTCCACCAGTCCGCCCACCTACCAAGTAGGTACCCCACTGTTAATTGCTTGCTCTGTTCATTGGTTTAGTGTTTGAACCAATGATTTGTTTGCTGAAAATATGAATGATTTGTAGATTATGACTTGAAGATTTAGAATTTGATCACATGGTCAGGACTAGATTTCAAAAATATATCTCTATAATCAATTTGAATTTCATTATTGCAATGTACTGTAACTCTGCCAGATATTATTATCTTTGTAATATAATTTATGCATGTGATAAATCGTAATACTGTGCGAAGCCTTAGTTTCCTGTTTGAGATTCAATATTAGTGAGCACACGTACTCTTTGAAGGAAGTGTTCATTGTATTGAATCTTGAATTGTCCAATTTGGACAGTTTAGGAATAAACTTTTACTTCACTTGATTATAGTTACTCATTAAATTTCATACCATATACTTGATGAAAATTTATTGTACAATATTTCCTTTTGTTCTCTGGGTGCACACTTGATCGTGGTAGATGTCACCACTTTCTAGTCGTGTACTTGGAGACCAATGGGAAATGCTGTCAAAATTTCATCAAGTATATGATGTATAATTTTTAAGAGTACTATCAATCAAGTGTTGTAAAGGTTTCTTCTTGAATGGGATAGGGTCATACCATGTCAAGAGATTTTAAGATTTTAGAGATAATAGTTGTTTGGATTGAAATATTTATACAAATATAATCTTAAAATGTATTAATTATGCAACATGTGTTATGCATTTTACATTTTTGTATTTTGATTTAAGTGTAAAATTATAATTGCAGAAAATGGTAGTTCCAGAAAATCGTAGATGGATGTATAATAGGACTCATTAAATGTCGTAGAGGACTTACACAAGATTTTGTACGTGGAGTTGAAGAGTTTGTGAATTATGCATGTCGATCTTCTCATTACTTAAGTGAAGGAACAATTCGGTGTCCATGTTTGATGTGTTTTAGTGGGAAATTGTTGAAACCGAGATTGTGAAAGTTCATTTGTATAAAAAGGATTCAAACCTAGGTATTGGTATTGGACAGATCATGGAGAGGAAGAGCGGATCCAATTAGTGTAGATATAAACTTTGATGTAAACACTTTGCTAGTAGTCCTATATTAGAGGAGGAAGACGTGGTTGATAGATATCAAAATATGGTTTGTGATGCGGTGAAATCAGAATTTGGGAATTTTAGGAGTTATTTTCAACAGAGTGTTGAGGAGCCTCCACATCCAGAGGCCGAAGAGTTTTATGATCTATTAAATGCTTCAAGTCAACCATTATGGCCTGGCTGCGAAACTCATTCTGAATTATCCTTGGCAGTTCGAATGTTAAGCCTCAAATCTGATTATAATGTAACACATGCGTGCTTTGATTCAATTATGGAGATATTAAGAGAGGTTGCTCCTCCAGGATCACAAATTCCTCTGAATTACTATAGAACAAAAAAATTGGTTTCTAAACTCAGGCTTGCTTCAAGAAAAATAGATTGTTGTGTAAATGGTTGTATGTTATACTATGACAATGCCAGACAATGTAGGTTTTGTGGTGCTGAAAGATACGAACTTCGTAAAATCAGTAATGGAAATAACAATGACATTCCGGTGAAAAGAATGCATTATTTACCTCTTATTCCTAGGCTCAAGAGATTGTATTCCTCTATGAGCTCATCTGCACACATGAATGGGATGGCATCTTTGAAAATAATAGGAAGTTGGGGGAGATGTCTCACCCATCCAATGGTGAAGCATGGAAGCATTTTAATAGGACATATCCTGAATTTGCAATTGATCCTAGAAATGTTAGGCTTAGTTTGTGTGCTGATGGTTTCACTCCATACAATCAATCTGCTTCTCCTTATTCTTGTTGGCCTGTGATAGTCACTCTATATAATTTGCCTCCAGAAATGTGTATGACTGCTCCATACATGTTCCTAACATGCATTATTCCCGGCCCTAACAATCCCAAGAGCAAGATTGATGTTTATTTACAACCATTAATCGATGAACTGAAAATTTTCTGGGCGGGTGTTTTAACTTATGACGTGTCAAGCAAACAAAATTTTATGATGAGGCGGCATTGATGTGGACAATAAATGACTTTCCAGCATATGGAATGTTGTATGGATGGATGATCTGCTGGTAAATTAGCATGTCCATATTGCATGGATCAAACAAAGGCATTCACTTTGAAACATGGGGGAAAAAATTCATGATTTGACTGTCATCGTCAATTCTTGCATGTTGATCACATGTTTAGAAGAAACAAAAATGCATTTAAGAAGAAAACTGTGGTGACTGATTTGCCTCCACCAAGATTATCTGGACATGAATTAAGTGAGTTTGTTAGTGTCTTTAGTAAAATAACTAAAATACAGTCGTGCAAACACCATGGGTATGGTGTTTATCATAATTGGACTAAGCAAAGCATATTTTGGGAGTTACCATATTGGAAGGATAATTTAATTAGGCATAATTTAGATGTCATGCATATTGAGAAAAATGTCTTTGATAACATATTCAACACTGTTATGGATGTTAAGGGCAAAACAAAGGATAATATCAAGGCAAGAATGGACTTAAAAGAATATTGTCAACGATCAGAATTGGAGCTTATTGATTTTCCAAATGGTAAGATCATGAAACCAAAGGCTAATTATACTTTTACAAAAGAGCAAAAGAAAATTATTTATGAATGGGTGCAACATTTAAAAATGCCAGATGGTTATGCTTCAAACTTAGCCAGATGTGTGGACATGAATCAATTACGATTGTCTGGGATGAAGAGTCATGATTGTCACGTGTTTATGGAGAGTTTGCTTCCAATTGCCTTTTCTTTGTTGCCAAATTAAATTTGGAAGCCCTTGACTGAATTGAGTCAATTTTTTAGAGACTTGTGCTCAACGACTTTGACCGAAAAAGACATGCTTCAAATGGAACAGAACATTCCGGTGATTTTGTGTAAATTGGAAAGGATATTTCCACCGGGTTTCTTTGATTCCATGGAACATTTACCAGTCCATTTACCTTATGAAGCAAAAGTAGGTGGCCCAGTTCAATACAGATGGATGTATCCATTCGAGAGGTACTTAAACAAGATAAAGAAAACAGTTAAGAACAAAGCTCGGGTTGAAGGTTCTATTTGTGAAGCTTATTTGATTCAAGAGATATCTCATTTCTGTTCATTTTACTTTGAGCCTCATGTTAAGTTAATGAGAACTAGAGTTGGACGAAATGATGATACAGATGAAAATATGTCAATGGAATCGACTTTGTCAATTTTTAATCAACCTGGCCGAGGTTATGGAACATCAAAAATGCAATGGCTAAATGATGCTGAGATGAAATCTGCGACATTGCACATCTTGCTAAATTGTGAAGAAGTTGAACCATACTTCAAGTAAGTGGTACTACTAAGTTAAGTTTAAATTTCAAATGTATTTCTAACTAACAATCAAATCATAAACTTTTAATTTTTCAGTGTTTTTTTACAACATTTCAACATTCCTGAGGAACATTCAAATGAAAGAATAAATGCAGATTTTATAGAGTGGTTCAAAAGTTATGTAAGTATTTAAACATTACTAAATTGTTGATCCCAATCATTATATATGATTTAGATCATTAACATTAATTATATTTTTTTCTAGGTTCACAATCCACAAAATATGGTGAATAATTCTTACTTGCATGATTTGGCATGGGGGCCTACTAGATGTGTGACATCTTGGCCAATATATTTTGTCAATGGATATAAATTTCACACAGATGCTTGGTCAGATGGGAAGAAAACAATCAATAGTGGCGTGTGTTAAAGGCTCAACTAATGGTGAAAATGAAAATGATTATTATGGAATACTAAAAGATGTGGTTGAGTTAGAATATCTTGGGAAACCAAAAAAAAAGTTGTTCTTTTTAAATGTGAATGGTTTGATCCTATGATTAATAGAGGTACAAGAGTTCACAAAGATTATAAGATTGTCGAGGTTCGACACACTAGACGATATAAGAGGTTTGATCCTTTTATCCTTGCTTCCTCTGCGAGACAAGTGTATTACGTTCCTTTCCCTGGAAAGAAAAAGGATAAGGTCCAATGGTGGGTGGTAATAAAGACTAAGGCAAGAGGTCGAGTTGAAATTGAAAGTGCTCAAGAAATTACATTTCAAGATGATACTATGACTCCTGTGGATCCAATTGTTGATGTGGATCTCATTGACCATTTGTAAGACACTAATGTGGTTTTTGATATAGTTCAAGATGTTGGTTCTAGTAGACAGGATGAAAATGATGAAGATGAGCAAAGTTTTAGTGACGACGATGATGAAACATCTTCTAATCATGAATATGAAACAAATAGTGATGAGGACAATGTTTCCTCATAATTGTGAGTATAGACTTATATTAATATGTTGTAGTTACTAGTTATACATTAATTATTGTATTGTGTTTGAAATTTATTTACATTATATTTTTATTATTTGTGTAGATGTCATCATCACGAGGTGATAAGGGAAAAGGGAAGGAGAAGGAGAAGGAGCAACCTCAACGTCTTAGGATCAATATAGGGAGGCCACCTAGGGGGCAAACATCAGGATCATCTCTACCCCCAGATCCAATATTGCCCACTACAGGTTTGCTTCAGCCACCATCTTCTGAGTACATTATGATACCCACACCTGGATCACAGCGCCTGTCACATACTTCACATTCACTATATGGTACATCGTATGATTCTAGGTCACCTATTATTGGTCCGTCACCGGGTACACATCAGTCGCCGGCTACCCGTGATTCTAATATTCCCATTTCTGCAACAAATCAAAGCAACAAGACATTTGTTAAGCTCGATGGTGATTTTGGGTATGTGTACAAGTACTTGTTATTTATTTATAGTTATGCGCATTTAAATTTTTTTTATTGAGAATATTTACATTTCCTTTTTTAAATTGTATCGTAGGTTTCTGCCATCTAAACCTGCTGCTGATGCCATAACAAAGATTATACGATCTAGGTATAATCAACCTTGGACATCTTGGGAGAAATACCCAAGGATAGTAGAGAAATGTGGTTTCGAGAGTTTCAAGTATGTATCATTTTTATATATTTAATTATGTTTGTTTGTCTTATAATAGTGTAAAAATTTTTAAGCGTCTCCGATATTTATGACATATTTTTGAAGGGTTATGTTTGGTGGATGCCTCAAAGATCATAACCATATGCGAAAAGGCATATAATAGCCGTAGTTCAAGAGACTATCAGTTTACTAGGAATGTGCACGCAACTTAAATGAAAGGCCTTTTTGGATTGGAGAAGGCATATAGGAAGACTTATGAGCACTTGGGCTAGTAGCGTGTATAAGGAGAAATGTCGCAAGTAAAGATGAATCGTGCTTTCGACACTTTGGTGGATGCTTGCACACAGGTGAATGCATTTCTACATGGGCACCCATGCACAAAAATTGGTAACTATTATCGTTAGTTGTTTAGTAATATTTTTTATTATTTTGTTATTAACTTATTTTCTCATTATTACGAAGCTAAGGCTTGGGGTAGAGAGCCTACTGATTGATGAGACATTTCGTCACGTACATTTGAGAAAAAGAAGACCTGCATCGCATGGGTTTCTACAAAAGCTCATGATATATATGTTAGTATTTCTTAACTTAGAATTTTTTATTTTAATATTAACTCATCTTATAATAATAGTCATACGCTTTTTTATTTCCATCTTTAGGAGGAATTCAAAGCAAAGGAATCTGAACAATCTTCTCAGTGCTCCAATGAAGAAGGGGCATCTGGTACACAACTAACCAGTCGTGAGCTTTGGATTCAGACTGTTGGCGGGGTAAAAAAGGGACGTGTTTATGGTCTTGGTTCTCAAGCATCTATCTATGACCATGAAGAATCATCATCTTCAAGGCCTAGATCGAGTCAAGTTCCTGAACACGTTATTAATCAAGTTAAGTAATAGTTGTAATATTTTTTTATTAATTGGTTTTTAGAATATTGATGGATGTACTCAATCATTTCATTTTTCGTATTTTAGGTTAAATAATTTATTTGTGGAATGATTAATGAATTTGTATTTATATATGTTAATCAAGCGAAGGAGCGTTTCAGCAGGAGATGTTGGATCGGGTTCAGGAGATTCAACAACAAATGGAGCAACGGAGCCAACGTGTTGATAGACATGAACGTGAGGCGGAGTGGAGAATGCGATTTGAACAATACTAACTTCAACAACAACAAATGCTTGGTAATATGATGAAATCATATTTGCAAGCACTGCACTCACCAAGCCAAAGAACAACCACCAATAGAAGAAGACAATGAAGATACTGAAGATGATCATGAAAATGACAATGATAATGATCATATGGATTGAAATTGATGTTTTAGGATTATGATAGTTCTTGCTAAACTTTGTATTTGACGAAACTTTGTATGAATTATGTTTGTTTTATGGATTGCTTAAATGCTTTAACAAGTTAAAATTGATGTTTCAGTGTTGTTTTGAATGCATTGACAGGTTAAAATTAAAATTTGAGTGCTGTATGTATTAATAATATAATTATAGATTTTGAACAATTCTTTTTTAATATTAAAATATTCAAAAATTTGCAGTGAAAAAATTCACCACAAAATTCGCTGCAAAATGACTCATGACGAATGCAATTCTGCCTCAAAATCCGCCACAAATTAGCGGTGGATTTTATCCGCCGCAAATTACCGGCTGATAAAATCTGCCACAAATTACCGGCATTCTAGTAACGTTTCCGGCACCTTGCCGGAGAAATTTTGCGGCGGATTTGAGGCGGCATAATCCGTCTCAAATTTGTGGTGAAAACTAAAATTCACCGCAAATAAATTTGCAACGACAGTTTTTGCGATGGGCACGAATCCGCCGCAAAAAGATCATTTGCGGCAGATTTTATGTGATTTGCGGCGGATTTATCCTTCGCAAATCACGATTTTTCTTGTAGTGAAGTCTTAAATAGCTACTTATTTAAGTAGAATAAGCTTTATTGTTATAAGTATAGAGCATGTTTGAGAACGATTAAATTTGTTCCCAACAGATTTTTCTTTTTTGGAAAAAAAGTTGTTGTAACAATATTCTCACATGTTTAGCAAAATTAGTTTCAGTTTTTGTACGAAATTCAGTGCATTATAAAAGCTTTTTTTATAATGCTGAAGATTGAAACTTATGATTTTAAATTATAAATTATTCTTTACACTTTGAGATGTAAATGTCATTTTGTCTTCAATCAAATAACTTTTTAAATTATTTTATACTTATTTTGATAATTTAATACATAAAAATAATTTTTTTATATCATCCAAACGAAAGCAGATTAGTTTAAAATCATTTTTCGACTAACATATCTAAACATAAAATTAATTCTATTATAATCGATTATAATAAAAAGCTTTGATACAATAATCGATTATTAAAATAATCAAATTTTTACAGTTATCTCAAATATACACATAGTCTAAAATAAGCTAAATAATAATACTACATAAGTTGGATGGAAAAAATCACGGAAGAAACCATAATGGGCAAAGTGATTTCAAATCAAATTACGCACTAAATTGTAATTTATCAAAAAAAGGGGGGAAATTTCATTTAGATATTGGTTATATGGATCCCTCTTCTCCTTATGCAAACCTTGCCCTTTGGTCATTTAGGGTAAATTTTAGCTTTATTTAGGCATATGTTGATCACTCACTATTTATTACAAAGATTCCAAATTTTGCTATTTTCTTACCTATGTTGATGATTTGATTATTACCGGCAATGACTAAACCTTCATTACTAGTATCATTAGCAGCCTTGTAACTAAGTTCTCTCTAAAGGATCCCACTTCCCTAAATTTCTTGGGTGTTGATATCCTTCTTACAAAGCATTAGTCCATTAGGAAACTACTTGAATTGTTCCACCACATGGATCAAACTAATGGTGTCTCCACCCTAATGGCCTTCTCTCCTAAACTATGTGCACCTCCAGGTTCTAAAGCAAATGATGCATGATAATACAAAAAACTTGTAAGTGCCTTGCAATACTTATCCATATCCAAGTTAGACATATCATTTGTTATTAACTGACTATCTCAATTCATGCAACATCTATCTCCTTATCATTGGATTGCACTTAAAAAATTGCTAATCTTTGTAGAAATTCTAATATTTGCGTGTGTTGTTTGGATTAGCTTCTTTTGTGTTTAAAATAACTTATAATTAAAATCTTATTGAAATAGCTTTTGAGAAAAAAAAAATCAAAACCAAACATGCTAAAGAGGAAATCATGATAATCAGTCATCTACCTCTTCATTTGATGTTTATCTTAATTCTAATGGTCTAATCCCTAAAAGCAAAATTCCATAGCTACTCTACTAAGGCCTAATATTGGGCAGTAGCTGTAACAACATCAGAACTTCTATGGGTTAGAACATTACAATAAGATTAGCACATCAATGTCTCTTTCCCACAAATCTTTTCTGACAATATCACTACCACATATACTTGTGCAAATCCTACATTCCCATCTGAAATAAGTATTTTGTATTTGACTTACACCTTGTTAAAGAACATCTTCAATGTATATTTTCATAGATATACATCCTCTTAAGATCAACTTACTGACATTCTCACTAAAACACTCTTACGTACTAAGTTTCAGCACAATGACAGCAAGATTGGAGGCTCAGTCAAATATTCAAATATAGGAGCTTAATTAAAAGAAACTTGATTTTTTTCTTTTATATTTAATTTTTTTTAACAATTTTTCTTCTTAGGTTGGGATTTTAATATACATTTTCAATCATGATTGTTGGGGGAATACCTCATTTCTTTCTATATGTACTTGCATAAATATGAGTAATTAGGGAAAAACTTAACATAAACCACATATAATTTTAGCGTGGTTTTGCCTAATATGCCTACATCTACGGATGAGAAGAGTCTACTATCAAAACAAATATACAAAATAATGTTTGTAAGTATTCACAATCTCCTTTATCTCACAACTTCTCACCATTAACTCTACATCTCTCTACTAGACCTCTTAATCTTCACACCCCTTCTTATAACTCTACTCCTAATACAAGTATTTATAGCTTACAAATAATTTACATGGTAATTAACCACCTTGATATTTTATCCTTATTTCTAACCTTATCAAGATAAGGACTTTCCTAATTTCCTATTTAAAAACAAATATATCACATGTCTCTACATTATCTTGACATTAATTACAATTCAAAATTTAAATTTTACCATAAAATAGGAAACTGTCAATTCTTATCAAAATAAGAATTAGAATCAACCCCAATAATCTCCACCTTGATCCAAATTCCATCATCAACGAACAAACATCAAAATATGCAAATATGTCAATCTTCATTCACTCTCCACCATCATCACAAGTTTTAGCAAACCTCATCTTCCAAATCTTTGAACTATGATAAAATTGTCATACAAATCTTTCAATCAACACATGCTTGCACCATCGTTTTGTGGAAAATGCCACTTGACCTCAGTAAGCTCCAAAGCCCTTTGATGTGAGTGCATTAGTATGAGTTTTGATAATTAACAAACTATATTTGAAACATGTTAACTTGCTCTAAGATGGAACTAACTTGGTTTGTGTCAAATTATGTTGAATTCATCTTTGTAGGCCCTTGCTAAATACTAAGAAAAGTTATAATATGGTATATTTTGTGTCAATTTATGGAGAACAAAGCCACATGTAAAGTTAAAAAGATTTTGAGCAAACATTAGCAGAGTGATGTTTTGGTAGGCTATTGGAAGAGCAGGCTCAACACAAGCATAAATAGGAAACTTGCACAAATCCAAACTTTTTATGAAGAACTTTGAAAAGAACATATGCATTCACAAATATCAACATGAAAAATGACATTAATCAACAAGAAATCAAGAGGTGAAGCAGAAAGAATTGAAGAGCTAATTCAAAGATCAATAGCAAGAATTGAGCAGAGTGACTATAAGACCCTACTGAAGCTAATATAGGACAAAATTGTACAAGACACATCAGGGACCTATTCCAAACAGCTAATTTTTGTACTTTCAGCATTAGAATGGTTTGAATGACAATGGATAGTTTAGAAAAGCCTTTAAAAAGGCTCAATCCTAAGTATTGAAGGTTAAGAAATCGAAATACTAATCTAATAGTTCATTCAAGCCTACTCACTCTACTCAAACTCTCTGTTTTTGCTCATCTGTTAATGCCTACCTGATCTAAAATTGATAAAAACTTAATGTAGGTATTTGTTTCTCTTGGTCTATAATTAGTTTATCCATTCTTTCTGTATTTATAGCGAGCTTCTCAAACTTTGAATCTTACCTAAACACTTGAACGTTTAGTGGTGAGTATTGGTGAGCTAACGGGTTGTGCTAGTCATTGTGAGATGTGTGAAAAGAAGCCATGAGTGGCGGGCGTAATAAAGAATATTTGTTGTAAGTTGGGAGCAGCTGTGGTGTACAAAGAATACTTGTTTTAGTAAAGAAATTCCTAGTGAAGAATTGGGGACTGGACATAGCCCTAAGATGTTAGGGTGAACTTGTATAATTCATGGTCTTGAGTTGTTCTCCTTCTTAACTCTCTTATTTTCTAGTTTTTAAGCTTTAATCTAAGTCTTCATTAAACTTAATCTGATATTAAATCCCATACTGAGTTGTTTTTGTAACAAGCTCTGGTTAAAATAGTAAATCAGTAAAATGAATATTGATATTTAGGTTTCATTTGTTAAAATTGATATCTTAAAAGAAATCAGATTTGAAAAGTTTTCATATTTATATACCCTCAATTTTTGAAGTCTTTGAAACAATCATTACTGATAATAATCCCTTATTTAAAATCACAAAACAAAATATTTATTGAACTTGTACATTTCAAATTTCTGACTAAGTTTAGCAGAGTCTTAAAGTCACTATACTTAATTACTTTATTTGTTAGTTGTAACTCTACTCAACTCTAAGACAACACTTGAGAAAATGTTGAGTAGACTTGGTTCTGTTTTGTAGAGAAAGCCAAAGTTCTTAGGGTGCACAAGTCAACCTTCATTCTTGTGCATTTGTCAACTTTAGTTAGTATTAGAGCTCAGCCTCTGCGTTGAGCACACTTAACCTTATGAGAGGAAAAATATCTGAAAAAGGAAATGGAAAACTAACAAGGAGGAATGTTCATTGCAAAAAGAGCTTCCACAAATAAGCCACCTGCATTTGATGGAAAGGACTACTAATACTGGAAAGATCGAATGAGGCTGTTTATTGAATCATTGCATGTAAATTTGTGAGAAATTGTTGAAAATGGTCCCTACATTCCCACAACCCACTTTGATGGTGGAAGGATAATAGAGAAGCCTAAAATGACTGGAATGATGAAGAAAAGAATAAATACATCCTCAACTCCAAAGCAAAATTCTTCCTAACTTGTGCATTGAGTAGGAATGAATATGATAGGATAGGTAAATGCAACACAGCCAAAGAAGTGTGAGATACTTTGATTATAGCTCATGAAGGGACAAGCCATGTTAAAGAGGCTAAAGTGAGCATTCTTGTGCATCAATATGAGTTGTTCAAGATGCATGGGCATGAGATAATTGATGAAATATTTGCTCAGTTTACAATCATCATAAATACTTAAAGTCGCTTGAAAAGACATATTCCAACCAAGAACATATGAGGAAATTGTTGAGAAGTGTACCAAAGATATGGAGACCCAAGAAAGACCTGTCCACCTTGCAATTAGATCAGGTCCTTGACTCCCTCAAGGTCTATGAACAAGAGCTAGTTGAAATGGATGAAGACATCCCAAAAAAAGGAAAGGCTATAGCTCTTAGATCAATTCAGAAGAGTTCAAGTAGATATACTACTCATCACTCTACTCAACCATTAATATTGAACTATACTCAAGAGTTAAATAAAGAAAGTGATGAAGAAGATGGTGACTCTGATGAAGAAGAATTGTGATTCTTGTCAAGAAAGACACATAGAATGCTAAGGAGAAAAGGAAGAGGCAAGAGAGTTTTCCAACAAAAGAAAGATGGTCAAAAGGGAAATTCAAGAAACAAAGTACAAATCATATGCTGAGTGCAAAAAGCCAGGTCATATAAAGTCATAATGTCCTTTGTTGACAAAGAAACTAAAGAAGAGTATTAAGAAGAAAGGATTGTTGACTACATGGGAGGATCTTGATGAAGAATCCTCAAGCGACAATGACCAGGAAGAAACATCAAACCTTTGCCTAATAGGAAGATAATCTAACAGTGAAAATGAGGTATCAGATTCTGAACCTATTTAACCTTCATATGATGAGTTAGAAAAAGCTTTTGATAATCTTTTGAATGACTCAAACACTTTAGCACAAAAATGTATTATTTTAAAAGCTAAGTTTTTAGATGCTTTAAAAGAAAATGAAATTCTAAAAGCTAAGAAGAGTGCTTTGAGTCAAGAAAATGAGAGTCTTCTCAAGTTGAATGTTGATATGACAACACCAACAAAGCTCAATCCTATTAGCTCTACTCAACCTCCTTCTCAACATTCTGCTCAAGTAAATGATGAAGTAAACACATTGATAAAAAAGGTTGAAGTGTTAAATAAGGATTTAGCCAAGTTTGCGAATGTTACTAAGAATATAGAAATGTTACTTGGAAACCAAATATGTTCTTTTGACAAAGTTGGCATTGGTTACAAAAAATCCTTAAAACATAAGTTATATCTAAATTTGTTTGTACTTGCCAAGGAACCTAAAATGAGGTGATTTTGCTGTAACAATCTTGGCCACAAGGTCGCTGAATGTTACTACAGAAAAAAACCACCAAGGCTATAAAAACTAACCCTAGAGGATCTAAGCAAGTTTAGGTACTTAAAACTATGCAATCCACTCATACAGGTACGCTTGACCACAAGAAAGAAAAAGCATATATGGTACTTGAATGGCAAGTGCTCAAAACATATGACAAGAGATAAAAGCAAATTCTTATCCCTTAAGGCTATGGTAGTGGAAATGTGACTTTTGGTGATAATGGAAAAGGCAAGATTGTTGGGATAGGTAAGGTTGGTAAGACAAACTTCACTCAAGTATATGATGTGTATTATGTTAAAGGGTTAAAACATAATCTTCTTAGTATCATCCAACCTTGTGACAATGGCTATGAAGTAGTATTTGAACCAACACAATGCATAGTAAGAGAAGTCAATGATGGCAAAACCCTCTTTATTTCCAAAAGGGAAAAGAACCTATATAGTGTAGACTTATAAGACCTTTCTCATCAAAATGAAGAATGTTTTTTTACTACAAATGATGAGAAGTGGCTATGACATAAGAAACTTGTCACATAAACATGAAAACAATTTTGAAATTAGTAAAGTATGACCTTGTTAGAGGCTTGCCAAAGATAAAGTTTGATAAGGACATGGTATGTGAACTATGCCAAAAAGACAAGCAAACAAAGTCAAGTTTTCACCTAAAAAATATTGTCACAACACACAGGCCTCTTGAGCTTCTACATATTGATCTTTTTGGTCCAACCAAGTCCACAAGTGTTAAGGAAGAAAATAATTCTAAAAGTGGAATAATAAGCTGAAGGAACACGTGATCAAAGAAAGGAATTGGCATTAGGAAGAAGTATGACACAAGAATCAAGTCGACAGAAAGGAAAGAATTGACATAGGTTTGGATTCACGTCGATCAAAGCAGAGGGAAATAACCATTAGGAACCTCCAAGAAAACTGTCTAGAACTGCTCATAACTACCAAAGACATGTTGTAAAGAGGAAAATATGAAAATTAATCTTGAAAGGAAGGCTTAATTATCGCGAAAGCGCCCATAATCACATAACTTTCAAAATTCAAAAGGAAGCGGGAGTGATTAAAGCCGAAAGAAGTATAAATAGCATAATTGAATAAGGAAAAATGGCTGGACACTGGTGACTCCTTATACACATAGCAAGAAAAAAGTCCTTCAAGCATCTTTACATTTTCAGAAATTTTCCTTTCTTTTATTTAGTTCTTTAGTTCATTTTACCCTTTGATGTTTTGTTGTTGATGTAACTCTAACAACTCTGTAAGTTGTACTCTTTATTTTTAGTTAAATCAAATTATTATTATTTATACATGTTAATGGCATTTTGCATCTCATCGAATCGACATTTGCATTCCTAAATTTAGACACTGTGTGAAAATAGAGAGTCTATAAGAGGAAATGATTTTCTTCCTCAAATTGAGATTCTAGAATCACATCATCAACTCGATTGTCAAAATCTGATGGAAACAACAAGCTTAGGTGAAAAGAGATATGATTTTGTAATTGTTAATGACTACTCAAGTTTCACATAGGTGTTATTCTTAAGCCACAATGATGAGCCTTTAGAAATCTTTAAAGTCTTTTCTAGAAAAATTCAAAATAAAAAAGGTTTTTGTATTACTACTATAAGGAATGAACAGTGGGAGAGTTTGAAAATCATATTTTCAAAAGTCTTGTGATGAAAATAGTATAGTACACAATTTTTCTTGTCTAAGAACTAGTTAACAAAATGGAGTTGTGGAAATGTGAAATCATACACTTTAAGAAATGGTTAGAACTCTTCCTTGTGAGTCTAAACTCCCAAAATATTTTTGGGCTGAGGCAGTCAACACCTCATGCTACATTTTGAACCGAGTTACAATAAGACCAATCCTAAAAAAGACTCTATATGAGTTGTGGAAAGGAAGAAAATCCAACATGGCATATTTTCATGCATTGGATGTGAATATTATATCCTAAACACCAAAAATCACCTAGGTAAATTTGATCCTAAATCTAATAAAGGGATTTTCCTTGGATATTCTGTCACATACAGAGTTTATAACACAAGAGCATTTATGGTAGAGGAAAGTATACATATAACTTTCAACGATACTAATTCCTCAAGTCAGAAAAGAAATATTTCAGATCTTGAAGATGATCTACAACAGCTAAGCATAAATGAAAAATTAAAGAAGATAATAGCCTGAAAAAGATAATGACCAGTATAGTGAGCACAGTGATAAGTTTACTCAAAACCCTACTCATGAGCTTGCTCAACTACCTAAAGAATGGAAACAACACCTTTCTCATCCAAAGGAGCTCATTATTAGAGATACATTAACTGGTGTAAAGACCAAATCTCAGTTCAAAAATCAAGATAATTATTTTGCCTTGCTATCTCAAATTGAACCTAAGAATGTAGATGAAGCTCTCAAAGAAGAAAGCTAAATAATGAATGTAAAGAGGATTTGAACCAAATTGAGAGAAGCAATGTGTGGTCACTTGTGCCAGCACCTCAACATCACACTCTAATAGGCACTAAGTGGCTGTTCAACAATAAACTATATCAAGAAGCCAATGTGGTAAGAAACAAGGCAAAACTAGTTGTTCAAGGGTATAACCAGCAGGAAGGTTTAGATTAGGATGAAACTTATACCCCAATAGCTAAACCTAAAGCTATACGCATATTGCTTGCATTTGTTGCATTCAAAGGTTTCAAACTCTTTCAAATGAATGTGAAAATTGCATTTTTGAATGGTCTTTATGGTTTTTTAAATAAGGAAGTATATGTACTTCAACCACCTAGTTTTGAAAATGAAAAATTTCTTAACCATGTGTTCAAACTTTCAAAAGCCCTTTGTGGACTTAAGCAAGCTCCAAGAGCTTGGTATGAAAAGTTGAGCACCTTTTCTACTTGAAAATGATTTTACAAGAGGAAAGATGGATACTACCTTATTTAGAAAACATCTCAAAAATGACTTGTTCATTGTGCAAATATATGTTGATGATTTAGTGTTTAGATCAAGTAATGAGCTATTTTGAAAGAATCTTCTAACTTTATGAAGAGTGGGTGGTGTGGTGTGGAATGTGATTAAAAATAAATATCAAAAACAGTTGCCAAGTTCCACCAAAAATATAAAAACCTTGCAACCAGTTGTAGTGAGCAAGGGTCGATCCACAGAGAACCAATTCAATTAACACTATCAATTTAATTCCTAAATTAAATTCTGATGAAAAATAAACAGTAAAATTAAAAAGGGGGTTTTTGTTAATTAAAACTAAAAAGAGAAATTAAACTTAAACCAAAGCAGTAAACACAAATTGAATTATCAAGTTAAAGATATTGGTTAAGAGATGGAATCCACCACTAGATTTATATGATTACGCCACTTACATACCCTTTATACCAACATGATCAATTATGTTCTTATGTGATTATGAGATAAATCTCGTGTCCTCCTTAAGTTTCGCTTGATTCAGCAACCACTCAAATCAAACCTTAACCATTAGTTATTTGTAAAACAACCGCTCTTACACCTACCTAATGATTGCATTAAGAATTAGAAAACCAATCACACTAAGGTCTAATCACATACCGGGATTAAATTACTTAGATCATATGTCTCACTAGTCATACCACCGCAACCGCGTATAGCAATCCTAGTTTCACCACTCTCGAAATTTGGCAAGAATATAAAAACCTTTATATTGATTTAAGAATAGAAACATATGAATAAAAACATAATTGTATTAATATAAAGAAGTATGCAAGATTCACATAATCAAAATTAGAGTTTCATCCTCCCTTAACCAATCAAGAAGGTTAGCCACACATGGCAAATTCAAAAACAGAAGAAGAATTAAAAGAAAACATTGTTCAGAACAAAAGAAGAAAAGAAAAACTAAAGATCAAACTAGTTTCCAAGGCTTGAGAATGATTGATCTTTGATCGCTTGAATCCGAGTCTCCAATCCTCAATCCAATCCTTCCTCTTCTTGGTCTTCGTGTTTCTCTCAGTTTCCTTGACCGCTCTCTCTGTCCAGATCTTGTTTAAAGGCTCTAAGCAACCCTATTTATAGGTTTGGGGACCTAATTTAGCATTAAAATACGAAATTAAACTTCTGGGCCGACGACACGGGCCGTGTCATATTACACGGCCCAACTCGTGTCTAATTCTGATGACAGATTCCCAGCTATTCCAAAGTCAGAGAAGAACACGGCCCACCCCGTGTCATCTGACACGGGCCGTGTTCTCGGTCAAGGCTTGAAATTGACTCTTCCTCGTGAAGTCAGAGAAGTACTGCCTACCCGTGTCATTTGACACGGGCCGTGTTCTTCAAAATCTTCTAGTCTTCAAACTCAGAATAATACACGGCCTACCCCGTGTCATTTGACACGGGTCGTGTTGATCATTTTCTTCTAATCCAGCCTTGATTCTTCATGAATGCCCTTCTTCCTTTGCTTCTAAGGGTTGATACTGATTCCCTTGAGTCTCTTAACTCTCTTCTCAATAGTTCAATACCAATGGACTCCATTACTCATAGATCTCCTGAAAATCACAATACGTTTATGAGTGTTTATAACCACATTTAAGCATAGTTTCACAATAAACATCCAAAGACAACTCTAAATTAGAAACTTAGCTAAATGTCAACAATTAAGCACATTTGGAATCCGATTAGATCAAATAAAGAACATAAAAGAGCTGAAATTATTAATAGATCAGTGGGTTTGAGATGAGTATAATGGAGGAGCTAAAATTCTTCCTTGACTTGCAAATCAAACAACATAATTCTGGTATTTTCATCTATCAAGAAAACTATACCAAAGGCTTGCTTAAGAGGTTCAATATGTAAAATGCAAAGTCAATGTTAACACCTATGCACTCATCTACTGTGATAAATAAAGATGAGTAAGGTAAGGTTGTAAGTGAGAAGATTTACAGAGATATGATAGGTTCTCTACTCTACTTAACAGAGCAAATCTGATATAGTATTTAGTGTTGGTTTATGTGCTTAATATCAAGCAAATCCTAAAGAGTTTCATCTTAAGGATGTGAAGAGAATCTTTAGATATTTGCTAAGAATAATTAACTTTAGTTTGTGGTACAAAAGGTACTCAAAGTTTGATTTAGCAGGATTTTGTGCTGCTAAATATGCTGGTGACAGAGTGGAAAGAAAAAGCACAAATTAGGGTTACCACTTTTTTGGGGGCTACTTAGTGGCTTGGACATCAAGGAAGCAAAGCTCCATAGCCCTATCTATAGCAGAAGCTAAGTATATGTCTGCCACAAGCTATTGTTCTCAACTACTATGGATAAAATATCAGGTTGAGGACTACTCTTTGAGGTTTGATCATATTCCAATATATTGTGATAACACAGGTGCCATAAACCTTTCTAAAAATCCCAAACAACACTCAAGGTTTAAATATATTGAAATTATATATCATTTTATTAGAGAATCTCAAACTGAAATTTGTTTATACTATCCATCAATAGGAAGGTATTTTCACCAAACCTTTTAATGAAGAAAGATTTAATTTCATTAAGAAAAATACGCATATGTCTTATTTGAATGAAAAAAATTATAATATTTAATCTTGATATTGTGCATTTTGTATGTTTATATATATTATTGAATAATATTGTAATCTGTTATAGGTATAAAGAGGAATTTGAGATGAACTATTGAATATATGGGTGACTTGAACAAAGTAAAGCAACCTGATGAGTATAATGGTGAGCAGAGTTACCATCCCACTCTACTCATGTTTGTCAAGAAAAGTGAAATCCTAACTGATAATTTTCACCCAATTTTCAAAATTTACTAAGCCCTAAGGTCTAAGCTTCCAACGATAATATGTCATGTTGTAACAACTATTTTTCACACACACACACACACCATCATAAATCAAAATCTACTTATCCACTCCCTCTCTCTATTCAAAACATTCCAACGTCTCTATCCCTCTTAATCTCATATTTGTAACACTCATTCTTATTTTTATTTCTAAATCTCTCATTTCTAAACTCACAGCACCAAACACTTCCAATCCTCCATGAGAACCAAAATTTTAGGCACAAGCTCCCCAAAAACATGGAAGAAATTTCATCAGGAGAAGAAGGTGTGGTGGTTTCTGAAGCCATTGAATCAGAAACTGGAAATGACCTAGTTACCTCATTATTTATAGTACCCAAAATTCCAGGTAATGGGAAAAAGAGAAGATCGCAGAGGTGGATGCCTAGAGTAGTGAAATCAGAACCACCATTAAAGAAGGTTAGCGAGAAACTTCTAACGAAAGCATCAAAGAATAAGAAGGTAACTGCATCTACTTTAGGACCATCCCTCTTTGTATCTCCAAGAGGTTTTGCGAGAAAATTATGGTGTCTGTACGTTTAATCTTATTAACTAAGATAGTTTCTTTTGGGATTGATGTAAAGCATCAAGAACCAAAAATGGATAAAATACTTTAAAATATGTGAGAAAATATATCCTATGATGGTTTATGCAGTGGTTGATATCAAAGAAGAACCAATATCCCTCTCATGCACTCTAAAATGGGTCAACGTAACTATTGAAGAAAAGTATTAGCCAAGGTCATTAGGGTAAAAAGCAAAGGACCAAAGATATTCTATGAGTAGAGCTAGCAAACAAGGTATGGCATTTAGAAGAAGGATGTGCTTAGTGCCCTATTCCTGGATGTCTAGCCTTCTCACACTATAAACAAGTTGAGTAGCTTGTCTAGGGTACTACATTCCTTGCACTGTCATTTTATATTATTGAGAGTTGGAAGTTTTGAAAATGTGAAAAAACAAGATACTACGGTCATGTATCATCTAAAGACCATGAGACATTAGAACTTACATTTTCTGATCCTAAACTACATGAAAGCAACAGTGGAGCACAAAAAGATCAATTCTAGTCTACCTTATAAGATGAGGGATGATGCTCACAATGATTTTCAAATATTTTGAACTTGATTTAACTAATGAGGATTCAAAACCTAAAGGATAGCTCTACACCAGTAAGAACATTAAGCAAATGAGATTAGGAAAGAGACCTATTATGGATCAAGCAATTGTGCTAAGGACAAAAAGACTACATGATTGTCCAACCAAAGCAAAGAAAATAAAAGGATGTACCTAGTGCCTTATTCCTGGATGTCTAGCCTCCTCACACTGTAAACAAGTTGAGTAGCTTGTCTAGGGTACTACATTCCTTGCGCTGTCATTTTATATTATCGAGAGTTGGAAGTTTTAAAAATGTGAAAAAAACAAGATACTATGGTCATGTATCATCTAAAGACCATGAGACATTAGAACTTGCATTTTCTGATCCTAAACTACATGAAAGCAACAGTGGAGCACAAAAAGGTCAATTCTAGTCTACCTTGTAGGATGAGGAATGATGCTCACAATGATTTTCAAATATTTTGAACTTCATTTGACTAATGAGGATTCAAAACCTAAAGGATAGCTCTACACCAGTAAGAACATTAAGCAAATGAGATTAGGAAAGAGATCTATTGTGGATCAAGCAATTGTGCTAAGGACAAAAAGACTACATGATTGTCCAACCAAAGCAAAGCAAACAAAATGATGTGCTTCATGCCCTATTCCTGGATGTCTAGCCTCCTCACACTGTAAACAAGTTGAGTAGCTTGTCTAGGGTACTACATTCCTTGTGCTGTCATTTTATATTATCGAGAGTTGGAAGTTTTGAAAATATGAAAAAACAAGATACTATGGTCATGTATCATCTAAAGACCATGAGACATTAGAACTTGCATTTTCTGATCCTAAACTACATGAAAGCAACAGTGGAGCACAAAAAGATCAATTCTAGTCTACCTTATAGGATGAGGGATGATGCTCACAATGATTTTCAAATATTTTGAACTTCATTTGACTAATGAGGATTCAAAACCTAAAGGATAGCTCTACACCAGTAAGAACATTAAGCAAATGAGATTAGGAAAGAGACCTATTGTGGATCAAGCAATTGTGCTAAGGACAAAAAGACTACATGATTGTCCAACCAAAGCAAAGCAAACAAAAACTGAAGCTAGTGAACAAGGGAAGATGAAAGAAGAAGAAGAAAAGAGGAAGGAAAACAAAGGAAGATGAAGAAAGATTAAAAAAAAAACTAAAAGGGAAGGGTGATAAGCAGATCGAGACTAAAGCTACTTCAACTGAAAAAGAGTCTACTCAACAATAGGACGAGTCTACTCTACCCACTGAAGAGTCTTCTCAACCCATTTCAGAGCCTTCTCTAAGAGGGAAACATGTTGATCCACTATCACCAGAAGTTTTTGAACCTTTCTTTGACTCACCCGAGATCTTGCCTGACCCTACTCTTAAGGAAAAAGTTTTTCATGAAGTTATTTAGCACACTGAGAAGACAATTGATAAGTCTACTTAGCATACTGACATTGTTATAGCAACAATCATGAGCCAACACTCCAAGGACCATTAGATTTCCTCCACTGAACCACTATACTCACCCAAAGCAAGAAGAAGAAGAAGAAGAAGAAGAAGAAGAAGAAGAAGAAGAAGAATAAGTATAAAAGGAGAAAGAAGATCCAACTAAAGGAACCCAGGAGAAAGTCCAAGCTAAAAAAAGTACAAGAAATGAAAAAGAAGATGTAGAAGAGGAAGAAGGTGAAAATTAAGAGTAAGTTAGTAAAAAGGAGAAAGAAATTGAAAATGAGATAGAAGGCAAAAAAATCACTGAAGAAATCCAATTTGAATTTTAAGAGAAAGAAGTTGGAAAGGTGCTTAAGATGAAGAAGGAAGCATCAACTGAGCAAATTCAACTCGCTACTCAAGAGCTTGGTCAAGGTGATAGATCACCCTTCTCCTCTCTTAAGGTTAACCTTCCTCATATTGGATCCCTAATATTCGTTGCCACTACACCTACTCTGGTTGAGCCAGAAGAAAGCCATAAAAACCTTGGCTTAGATTATCTTAATGCTGATATGGGGACAACCTCTATGAAGGATTTCTCTATTAGTTCCTTTTTTAACCAACTTTAAGAAGAGAAGATAGAAACCATGAAGAAGCATACTTAAGTCAGAACCATTGAGCAAAGTGACAATCAACAGGGGTCTATCCACAATAAGCTCATGCTGCCACACCATCAAATCCTGCTCAACAATTGTATAGATCTCAGAAGACTGATATACATATACTAATATCAAAAGTCAATAAGCTCGGAAAGACAAACTTGGCTCTAAAGAAGAATCAACAAAAGCTGCATCAAGGTGTCAAGAACTATATAACATTGTCCATGAACTTATGGATAGGTTCATCATGTTTAAGGAATGGTCGCAAGATAAGTATAAGAATAAGCATTGTCCAAAAACTCTTAGCAAGACCTATTACCCCTATCCTACTTGAGAATCTATCCTTGATTTATCTTCCATCTCTTCTAAGTCCTCTGCTCTTTCTGACCACCCAACTCAGTAGCATCAATGATGTTAAATATCATCTCTATTCTATATATTTTGTTAGTATCTTTTTGGCTAATGACAAAATGGGAGTAGGATATATGTGTTAAAAATATGATAATATGAACATATTTGTTGTTTTTGAGATGTTTCTGAATGATTTAGTGCAAGGATATTGGATTAAGGGGGAACATTTGTTTTCACAATATGAATATGTTGATGTATTGCTCTCATTATAATCAATGTAGAAGTAGTTTATATCTCTTTGAAATGTTTACTCTTATACTATCATAACAGATCAACTTATCATGAACCTTAAATATGTCATCATTTCTTTACTAACAATGTTTGAAATAAGTTGATCAGTTGAAGGGGAGCACTTGACACTATTCAAGTCCAATTGCTCTGACTCTTCTCATCAGTCAACAAAAATGACAATAATTTTATCTTACAAATTTATCATATTTTCAAACATAGTTTGTCATCATCAGAAAGGGAAATAATGTAAGCTCCAAAGCTCTTTTATGTGAGTGCTTTAGAGTGAGTTTAATAATTAACAAACTATATTTGAAATATGTTAACTTGCTCTAAGATGGAACTAATTTGGTTTGTGTGATATTATGTTGAATTCATCTTTGTAAGCCCTTGCTAAGTACTAAGAAAGGTTATACGATGGTTTGTTTGGTGTCAATTTATGGAGAACAAAGTTACATGAAAAGTTAAGAAGATTTTAAGCAGACATGAGTAAAGTAATCTTTTGCTAGGCTATTAATTGGATGAGCAGACTCAACAAAAGCATAAATGGGAAACTCGCACAAATCCAAACTTTTTATAAAGAACTGTAAGAACAGCATATGCATTTGCAAATATCAATATGAAAAATGACATTAATCAACAAGAAATCAAGAGGTGAAGCAGAAAGAATTGAAGAGCTAATTTGAATATCAATAGCAAGAATTGAGCAGAGTGACTCTAAGACCCTACTTAAGCTAATACAGGACAAAATTATACCAGACACATCAGGAACCTGTTCCTAATAGCTAGTTTTTGTACTTTTAGCGTTAGAATGGTTTGAATGACATTGGATAGTCTAGAAAAGCCTTTAAAAAGGCTCAATTTTGAGTATTGAAGGTTAAGACAAATCAAAATACTAATCCAATTGTGCATTCAAGCCTACTTACTCTACTCAAACTCTCTGTTTCTACTGATCTATTCTTGCCTACCTTATCTAAATTGATAAAAACTTGTAGTAGATGTTTCTCTTGGTCTGTAATTAGTTAATTATCCACTCTTTGAGTGTTTAGAGAGAGTTTCTCAAACTTTGAGTTTTACCCAAACACTTGAACCTTTAGTGGTTAGTATTGGTGAGCTAACTAGTGTTGCTAGTCATTGTGAGGTGTGTGAAAAGAAGCCAGGAGTGGCTGGAGTAACAAAGAATACTTATTGTAAGATGGGAGCAGTTGTGGTGTACAAATAATACTTTTTTTAGTGAAAAAATTCCTAGTGAAGAACTGGGCCAAGAGGTAAGGGGTGAACCAGAATAAATCATGGTCTTGAGTTGTTCTCCTTCTTAACTATCTTATTTTCTAATTTCTAAGCTTTTGATATCAATCTAAGTCTTCATTAAACTGAACCTTATATCAAATCCCATATTGAGTTATTTTTGTAATAAGCTTCAATTAAAATAGTAAATCAAGTAGAAGAATATTGATATTTAGGTTTCATTTGTTAAAGCCGATATCTTGAAAGAAAATAGATTTAAAATATTTTCATATTTATATACCCTCTATATTTGAAATCTTTGAAGCAATCCTTACTGATAATAATCCCTTATTTAAAGTCACAAAATAAAATATTTATTGAACTTGTACATTTCAAATTTTGGACTAAGTTGAGCAGAGTCCTAAAGTTACTTTATTAACTACTTTATTTGTTAGTTGTAACTCTACTCAACTTCAAGTTAACACTTAAGAAAGGTTGAGTAGACTCATTTCTGTTTTGTAGAGAGCCAAAGTTTTTGGGGTGCACAATTCAACCCCACTTAGTGTGTATTTGCCAACTTCAACCTCCATGTCAAAGATACTTTCAATACACATGCTGCCATCATAACGAGATACGCCACTTGATCTTCATGAGGAAACTTTTGACACAAGGGGCCAAAGGGGCACTGCATCATTACTCAGCTCCTCGAACAACAACTTTGATACCACTTGTTAGGAGAATACATCATCCCCTTCTATACATGCTTACACAAATATGAGTAATTAGAAAAAAAAAACATCATACAAATTGTGTACAAATTTATCGTAGTTTGTCCAAACATACTTATATCCACTAATGAGAAGAGTTTGCTATTAAAACAAGATTACAATGTGATGTCTTTGGGTACTTTTAATCTCCTCTATCCCACAACTCATCACCATTATTTCTACATCTCTCTACTAGGCCTTTTAATCTTCACAATCCTTTTCATGACTCTACTAATTTTCCAATACAAATATTTATAACTCACAAATAATTTAGATGGCAATTAACTACCTTAATATTTTATCGTTATATCTCTAACCTCATCAAGATAAGGACTTTCCTAGCTTTCTATTTTAAAAACAAATACATCACACATCTCTACATTATCTTGGCATTAATTATAATTCAGAATTCAAATCTCCCCATAAAATAAGAAACTATCAATTCTTATCATAATAGGAATTTAGGTCATTTCCAACCATGATTGGTAGTTGCGTGGTTGATGCTTATGTTTTACGAAGTTTAACAGTAGGTTTGCAGCGTGCTAGCTATTCATTTTGCAGGAGAACGGTCACTTCAAATCAAAGATCAATGAGCTGCTATTATTTTTCCTTTTGAAATTTTTTTATATGAAATTGGAATTTATTAATCAGAAAGGTCAGAGCTCAAAAAAAAGCTAAGGAAAGTTAGTGGTTCCTCAAGCCATAACATTGAGCCATTATCTTTGGCATAGTTAGCTAAGAGATCAGTAACTTTGTTGCATAATCTTGGAACATAAGAACTATCAAAAGCCAAAAACTAGGAAACAAAACAAAAAATGTCCTATAAAATGCGACCAGTGTAAGATAAATCAATGGAATCTTCCTTGATACTATTATAAACGGCTTGCGTATCTCCTTCTAGAATAATCCGTTTGTAACCTATTTCCCAAGCAAAAGATAGTCCTTCTCTAGCTGCTAAATATTCATCCATATTTGCTAAGATTGAACCTTACTTCAACTATGATTTAACAGCTACAAAATTTCCATTCCAATCTCGAATAATAGCACCCAACCCATAAGTGGATATCTCCTCAAATAAAGCAAAATCAACATTAACCTTAAACATCAGATGAGGTTGGAGTCTGCCATTTGTTACTGTGATTCCCATGACTTGGTGATAGGTTCAAGAAATCTTCCTTTGCTAAATGATATGCTTGCCATTTAGAGAAAGCAAGATAAGCCACCTGTGCCGCACTTCTGTTGGATTTTCCTTGCCATCTCAAATTCCTCTCATACCAGCATTCATACCATAACAATGCCAATTGTTGAATGGCCTCCTCATTTTTGTCCAGCCACACACGTTCCATACGTTGCAACCATGTAGAACCATCACTTGCTAAACTCATTTGCTGATGACGATGGGACATAGCTGCCACCATGAACTGGCAATCACCAAAAAGATGTTGAACATCTTCGAATGGATGGTTACAAAAATAACAGCCACCAGAAACGACTACTCCTTTTTTAGCAAGACAGGTTTTAACAAGAAGTAGATTCCTGCAGACCCTCCATACAAAGACTCTCACTTTGGGTGGAATCTTGAGTTTCCAAATCTTATTTGCATTCCTCAGGTCATGTTGTTTTTCATAACCAGGAACACCATTAAATCTCCTTTCCTCCGTGGTTCTATTCCACGCCACTTTATATGCACTTCTCACTGAAAATTTTCCTTCAGGATAAAAAAAACCAGAATAGAGAGTCAACGCGACTATCTCGCCCCAGCTGAATAGAACAGATACTATTTGGTACATTATTGGGAAAGAGTTCATAGATAAGAGGGGCTTCCAACTGCTAGTGTCAGGATCAATTAATTGCTGGACATATTGTAGTATCCATAATAAGAAAGTCATGAGAGTTACATTTTTAAAAAACTTTTAAATATGCATGAGTCATATCAAAATATACTTAAGTAAATATGAAGTCGATCTCACATAAATTGGGAGTTAATTTTAAGTATTAATTTTTTTTAATATAATCTCATAAATTAATAAATCAAAGATGCAAAAATTAAATTAAATTAATAATTAAAATAAAAATTAAATTAAAAAAAAGTAAGTATATGAATAAGATTTTTACCAAATATAAAAGGATTAACTGATTAATTTTAATATTAACTATATCAAATTATTATATTCAAATAATTTATCTCATAAACATCTAATGTAAAATATGTGATTACAAAAGATCTATCAATGAAATACTAAAAGTAATAATTAAGTGTATTATAAAAAATTTAATTAATAATAAATTATCAAATCATCAAATGTATCCCTAAAAAGAAATCATAATTAATATCTAATAATTATCACTAATACTCAGATAACATAAATAAATTACAGAGTATAAAAAATATGGTGAACTCATCTAAAAATTTATTCATATAATTTGATAGAAAAATAAAATTAATAAACATTAAATCTTAAATTTAAGTAACAATAATTCAATATAATAATATCAAAATAATTAAAATTTTATCATCCTCTTAATATAAAAAATTTAACAAAATATAAATAAATTAAAATACAATAAAATTATCTCATTAAAATTTTCTATTAATAGTATTTTTCTTCTTCTCTACAAATTTTCCACGCATTGCTTCGCTTCTCCCGTTAGGGGTGTAAATAGGTGGTTTAGTTTGATTTTTGAGAGAAAATAAATCCCAACCAATCAAAATCAATTGGTTTAGTTTAATTTGGTTTTTGTATTTTTTATAGCCAAATCCGAACCAAACCGAACCAAACATATATGGATTGGTTTGATTCAAGTGATCGGGTTGACCATTTTTTTAATACAAAAATTAACTAAATAATTAGTTTTTCATAACAACAAAAAAATACATAATAAACCTATGAAAAAATTTATAGAAATAGAATCAAACTTATTGATTTCAACACTAATAATTATTTCATGTTTTGAATGTGTATTTAAAAGTTCATAAAGAGAGAATAAAGAAACATATTGATATTTGTATTAAGAAATTATATTTTAATAAGTTAAAAAATTCTTTAAGAGATATTTAACTTGGTAAGTTGTATACTGCTACTAT
Source organism: Ormosia semicastrata (assembly GCA_029884595.1). NCBI lineage: Eukaryota > Viridiplantae > Streptophyta > Magnoliopsida > Fabales > Fabaceae > Ormosia > Ormosia semicastrata. The sequence goes on from JAQQTO010000044.1 coordinate 3,472,020, forward strand.
TCAATTAAGAGAAAGTTGTGAGGCTACTAACCTGGAGGTATATATGTAACCAATTGAACCCCTAAAGACATGAGTGGAGCTAATGGAGACTTGATTAGTTGAACTTTGAATCAGCAACCTAACGAATTCAAAGCCTCCAACATTTGCAGTCATATTTTCATCTAAGAGAATGTTGTTGGGTTTCAAATCACAATGTACAATAGGAACTTCACTATCATTGTACAGGTAATCCAATGCACAAGCAGCATCTATATCTATATTTAGCCTCTCCATAAGGTTCAACTCATTTTCATTTGCATGCTTTCTCTTTCCCTTAATCCAATCTTCCAAGCTCCCATTACTTAAGTACTCATAAACTAGAGCCATAAATTCATTGTTTTTAAAGTCAATACAAAAGCATTTAAAATTAATTCATCGTTTCCAAGCTTCCAAGTTTAGATGATGTTGTTACTATTACTTTCACTTTTCTGTTCTTTATCTATAGTAACAAGTAAATTGTCAGACATAGTATCAGTGTTATGATGATGTAATGTCTGACATGCATTCTTCCATGGTCATGAGGCTCACATGCAAAATACAAGTAAATTTTTTTATTGCCTTCTAAATGGACAGCAAAAAGATTTTGGAAAACACCACCATTAAGAATGGTTCCTTCTAAATCATTATAAGAGAGGTTCAAAAGTTGAATGATATGTAAATTTTGAAGTTCAATAAGAATGGATCATGTAGATTTTGAAGTTCAATAGGAATAGATCCAGAGAGTTAGTTGAAGGAAAGATCCAAAGTTTTCAAGTCTCTCACCTCTCCAAGAGTTTTTGGAATAGCACCTGATAGCATATTTCTAACCAGAACTGTAGTACTAGTAAGCAGAACCGAACATTTTGGCAGAAAAATTTTTTAGCCTTCTGTGTTGAATGAAAACGAAGTTTTAAGGGTTAAAAATTGAGAAAATATTACAAAAAATAAAAAAAAATAAGTAATAACCAAAAAATATTACAGCATAATTTTTTTTTAAATAAAATATATAAACATATGGTTTGGTTTGGTTCAATTTAATTCAAGTTTAAAATTTCAAATTCGAGAATCAAACCAATTAAACTTTAATTAATTTGATTTTTACCTAAATCAATTAATATATTCAAATTAAACTAAATTAATTTAATTAATTTAATTTAAATTAATCGATTATCCAAACCAATTTATATCTCTACTCTCCGTTGCTATGTTGCGCGTTCTGTATTTTTCCGATTCTTCTCTCCCTTACTACTGTGCGGTGCAATCTCTCTTTTATAGTTTTATAGTTTTGTGAATTCTTTCACCGCCTCCTAATTGCTTCCTTCCAAAGTTTATTTAACATTAATAAACTTTGGGACCCACCTTTGACTTCAATCTTCAAATTTTATCTTTAGATTTTTTTCCTCCACGCCAACATGGGCATGCTACTTTCCAATTATTTCCAACTCGGTTTTTCTTTTTATTTTTATTTCTCTTTCATGTGATCATATATGAAACTTTTTGTAGACTTTGTTAACTTCTAAATGTTATGGCTCCAGTTGCATCATAATTCTTTCGTATTAGTAGAAGTTGTTATTTTCTTTAAATCTTATAAATATAATAATAATTAAATAAAATTAACTTATCTAAATAATTAAATAATAATATTATAAAATTATTAAAATTTAATATATATTAAGTTATAATAATACTTACCTTTTATAAAAAAAATATAAAATTAAATTATTATTACAACTCCTAATTAACTTATTATTAATCTCTAACAATGAAAGTGACACTAACAAAGCTTATAGTGAACAATATCTACAACTAATTTAATAAAATTTAATGTATCTCAATTCAAAAATATCAATCATATATCATAATATCACAATTGTCACAAAAATTCTATCATAATCAAATTAAAAGTGTGTGAATGATATAACTACTACAACATATACCTAATTTCTTCAAATATCACAACTAGAATCCCCTTCAGAAAATATCTTTCAACTATAAACAATTATCATAAGAGTTGTACTCACTAATAAAAATCACTCAGAAGAATGGTGTCACTCATAACAAATATATGTGAGTAGAATAATAAGTACAAATTAAAACAAATATCTCACATATAAAATGATAGATAAAACGCTAAAAACATAGAATAAATATAGTTTTATGAAAAGATATCAAGAAAAACTTTTACATCACACCTTAAGATTAGTCATGTACATTGAAAGAACCATGCAATTCATTCAAATCAAACAGAACTTTATTAAGCTTGTAATGTGGGTTAAGGAAAAATATGAAGGCTAAGGAAAATAATGAAAATCAAAAGTGTTTCAAGAATATTTAGAAGCATGATTTCTACACTTTTGACACAATTTTTTTTTGCCTTCTTTAAATCACTTTCCCCCTTTCTTTTCTCATTTTTTCTCAACTTCGTAACTTTTAAAAACAAAATTTCTTTTCTTTTTCTTTTTTTCTTCTTGCTTTTCTCTTGAAATCTCACTTTGCCTTCTCTTTTAATTTTTCTCTTTTTTCTTTCCCTTATACATTCCTATATTGCAATAATATTATTTCTTTCTTAAAACACTTTAAGAAAAAAGTTAAGAAAAAAGGCTCAATAAATAGGCTTAAAAGGGAGACTAGAGGTAATATGTAAAAGAAAAAATATATTATTTTAAGACTCAAAATAAGAAATATGGCCTAATATCATCTTTCAAGGAAATACACAATTCTACCAATTTCTATGATATCAGATTAAATGTAAGTGTGATATAAAACTTCTCTTTAACTAAAAATAATAATAATGAAATAATTTAGTGAGAAAAAAAAATTATGAGCACTAACAATAAACATTGGATGGCTAAGAAAACACTCTCATAATAAAAATGAATGACTCAAAACTCACTCGGTAAAAATATGGTATCCACATGCTTTCATTAAGTTTTCTAATTATTTTAATTTTTCAACAAAGAGACATGCAGAAGTAGTTATAAATAATGTGAAACAAATTAAGTAAAATGATAAAAAAAAAATTCTCACAAAAGTGTCATAATGATAACATGACTGAAATTTAAGTAACTCTCACCCCCAATTAAAACCAAACATTGTCCTCAATGTTTCAAATAAAATCCAGACTTAAAAAATAATTACCAATATGCATCAAAGAAATTATTGGGACAAAAATAAATAGTGTAATGGGGAGGAGTCACATACCTGAAATACTTAATAATTAAAAAGAGAAGACGAGAAGAGGATAATTACACATTGACAATGGTTAGCAATGACAAAAATAACAAAAATAAAATAAAGTAAAACGAAATAAACAAGCATGAAAACTAAATTTTTTTTTTGGATTTTTAATTTTTAATTTTTTTTGTTGGTCGACACTATTTATATCTTCATATAAAGGCTCTGAAATATGAGAGACACTTAAGTCAACTCAATAAAAACAAAACTTAAACTAAAAACTTACCTCAGTTTTGGTAGACAGGATTGTCTACTAAAGTATCTTCTACATTTAGATCCTTCAACTCAAGGTACGGTTTCAACTGCTAACCATTTACTAAAAAGGTTGCTTAAAGGTCTTGTTACCTTGCTGAAATCCTTGATGAACCTTTTGTAAAAACCTGCGAGCCCTAGAAAAGATCTAATTTCTTTCACAGATTTAGGGGGAGGAAGGTTAGAAATCAAATCAACTTTAACCTTATCAGCCTCAATGCTATCTTTAGATATGATGTGACCATCATCAGTATTAACATGATTCAAACATGCTAATAATAGATCATCATAACTAAAATGCATAAATGAGTCATGAGCCAAACTATTAATCAGACATCTATTTACTTATATGAAAAACATTAAGGTCAACAGTTATGTTCCCAAATGATAGTTTCATCACACCACTCCTACAATTAATTAATGCATTAAATGTAATAAGGAATGGGTGACCCAAAATAACATGAATTGGGGGATAAAGACAACAAATAGGCTCAATATAAAGTAGAACAAAGTCAACAAGAAAGTAAAATTTCTGAATTTTTATCAACACATCCTCAACAATGCCCCTAAGATATTTAACAGATCTATCAGTTAATTGAAGAGTCATCTTAGTTGGTTTCAACTCCCCTAAATCCAACTGCAAGTAAACAGAATAAGGGAACAAATTAACACTTGCAGCAAGATCTATTAAAGCTCTCTCCACATGATGATCCCCAATTTTACAAGTAATAATGAGTGATCTAGGGTCTTTATACTTAACAGGGTATTTATTGAGAATTACAGAACTTACATGCTATGTCAAAAAGGCCTTCTTGGGAACATTAGACTTTATCTTCATAGTGAGAAGATCTTTCAAAAATTTAGCATATGCAGGCACATGTCTAATAGCATCAAGAAAAGGCAAGTTAATTTGCACCTATTTAAAAATCTCCAAAATATCACATGATTGTACAGTGTTCTTGGGATTTACTAATTTGTGTGGAAAACAAGCCCTAGGCACATACTCCTTACATTCAGGCTCTACAAATTTAAGAATAGACACACTAAGCTTTGAAGACACATTATTCTTATCTAAGTTATTCTTATCCATAGAACTACTGGTTTCTAACTTCATATTATCCCTCGCAAACTCTACAACATGATTATCTATTTGCTTCTCAGACCTAAGAGTGGTGATAGACTGAACTTGCTCAGATTCCCTATTAGAGGTAGATGTCTCATGAACTGCATATTGTCCTTTGGGATTAGGGATAGACTGACTAGAGAACTTTTCTCTTTCTCTTTCTGCCATCTAACTAGCCAATTGACCCATTTGAACTTCTAACTTTGCTATAACATTAATGTGTACTTGAGTAATATTTTTTATCTCTTGAATGACATTGATAGTCACTTGGTTGGTATTTCTCATCTCTTGCATAAATCGACTAAGAGTCTCCTCTAATGATGGCTATTGCTTAGACTGACTTACTCCTTGATTTGGAAAATATAATGGTTGTCGATAAACTTGGTTAGGCTGTTGGAACTAAGTGTGACTCTCCATAGGTTAACCACCTATGTTACTTGAAAATTTATTTTGCTTTTAAGAAAAATCAGGGTGATTTCGCCAATTAAGATTATAAGTATTTGAAGAAGTATTAGCAAAAGATCTCCCTATTACGTTTCCCTGCTCAACAAAATAATAATTATTAGGTACAGAATAATAGCACATAGAAGAAGCATGCATATTATTCTCACAAAATGTACAATTTTCTTGTTGGACACTATTAACCTGACCAACTCCTTTATTAAGTGATAGAGACTTAACTTCACGTGTAATAACATCTAGTCTAACTTTGATATATGTATCCTTACTCACCTCATATAAACCTCCATTCTTAGGTTAGTATGATCTATCCCTACGATTAGTAAAAGTCTCAGTATTGAGAATTTTTAGACAAATTTTCAAAAAATTGATAACCTTCCTGTGCATTCAAATTAAAAAATGTGTCACCATTCATAGGCTTAACCAAACCCCTATTAGATTATGTTAACCCATTATAAAAATACTACACAAGACGTCATTTTTCAAAACCATGGTGACGACACTTTACAAGCAAATCTTTAAACTTCTCCCGATTTTCAAAGAATTTTTCATGGTCTTCTTGACAAAAATCTGAAATTTCCTTTCTCAAAGAATTTGTTTTGGACATAGAAAAAAATTTAGATAAAAACTTTTGGCACAACATTTCCTATGACGTAATAGAGTTAAAAGGTAAAGAATTCAGCCAAGTTTTTGTTTTATTTTTCAATAAAAAACGAAAGAGACGCAAACACACAGATTTTGCAGAAAATTTTTGAAATTTAAATGTTTTAATTCCTAAAAAATCTTTGACATACAAGTATGAGTCTTCCCTATCTAAGCCATAAAAAATTAGAAACAGATTGACAACTTGAGGTTTAATATCAAAATGAGTAGCAATAATAGCAGGCAAAGAATGCATGAGGATGGATTTACATATATTGGGCAAAATAATTCCCTAAGTGATCTAATATCATCTCTTTGCACAGCCACATCTGTCTCTACTATGTTTTCTACATTTACTCCTTGCACAATTACATTCATCTCAATTATAGGTTTTATATCAACTCTAACTAATCTATGTGTATGATTACGAATTCAAGTTGTCATGCAATGCTCAAACACAAAAAAAATAAAAATAAAAAAAGAGCAATTAAATTTAAAAAATAAAAATAAAAAAGGCAAATAAGAAAAATAAAATTTAAAAAAAATCAACTAGTAGAAGAGAAAAATTTAACAAATACTTAATTTTTAATTAACTAAATTCTTGTTAATGACGTCAAAAACTTATTGTGACTTTTTTTAAAAGCCTTTAAATACTGCAAGTGCATTTGCCGTATTGAAGTATAGTTGGCAAGCACGCAGGTCGATCCCACAAAGACTTAGAGTTAATTTTAAATATTAAAAAATTCTTTCTAATTTAGTCTCACAAATTATTGAGTTAAAGATGTAAAAATTAAATTAAATTAATAACTAAAATAAAAGAAAATTAAAAGAAAACAAGTATATGAATGTGATTTCTATCAAATGTAAAAGGACTAAAGGTCATAATCCACTAAGATTAATTTTAATATTAACAATAAAAATTATTATATCCAAATAATTTATCTTATGAATATATAGCGGCAAAACATGTGATCACGAAAGATTTATCAATGAAACATTAAAATAATAATTAAATGTATGATAAAATTTCCTAAGTTAATAATAAATTATCAAATCATTAAATATATCCCTAACAAAAAATTATAATTGATATTCAATAATGATCACCAACATTCAAATAACACAAATAAATTATAAAATATAAAAAAATATGATTGAACTCATTTAAAAATTTATTCATACAATTTGATATGAAAATAAAATTAATAAACATTAAATTCTAAAATTAAGTAAAAATAATTTAATATAATAATATCAAAATAATTAAAATTTTATCATGATCTTAATATAAAGAATTTAACAAAATATAAATAAATTAAAATATAATAAAATTATCTTACTAAAATTTTTTATTGATACTACTTTTCTTCTTCTCTACAATTTTTCCACGCTGCCGCGCTACTCTCCCTGTCGTTCTGCTGCGCGTTCTGTTTTTTCAATGCTTCTCTCCCCTTAGTACCGTGCGGCGCATTCTCTCTTTTATAGTTTTATAGTTTTGTGCAATTCTTTCACCGCCTCCTAATTGTATCATAATTCTTAAGTTGTCATTTTCTTTAAATTCTGTAAATATAATAATAATTGAATAAAATTAATTTTTTTAAATAATTAAATAATAATATCATAAAATTATTAAAATTAAATATATTAAGTTATAATAATACATACTTTTTAAAAAAAAATATAAAATTAAATTATTATCATAAACTTTAAATCCATTTTCTAAAGGAATCTAAGGACATTCCAAATTCTCACCTGATCACTATCACCAATTCTCCAAATGACACTCATTTCTAGTACTTTCCTTCCCTCCATAATGCTCCTCCAAGTATAGGATAGGTTAGTCCCCAAGTGTGCTTCTAAGAAATTACATCTAGGAAATTATTTAGCCTTTAGGATTCTAACCACGAGAGACTCCGGGTTACAAGTAATTCGCCACCCTTGTATAGCCAACATAGCTAAATTAAAGGTGTGCAAATCCTTGAAACCCAACCCACTACATCCTTTAGGCCAACATAATTTCTCTTAATTCGCCCAATGAATTTTCCTCTCATCCGTTTGGTTTTCCCACCAAAATGTACTCATCAGTTGCTCTAGCTTATAACAAAGTGAAGGAAGAATTTTAAAGCAACTCATGGAGTACGTTAGGATCACTTGAGCTACAGCTCTAATAAGAATATCCTTACCACCTACTGAGATAAGTTTTTCTTTCTACCCTTGAATTCTCCTCTATACTCTCTTTTAAAGATTGGAAAGCATTATATTTAGATCTCCCAATCATAGATGGCAAACCCAAATTTTCATGAAACACCACATTTTGGATATTGACAAGCTCCAATAATACATCTCTAGAATCATTTGAGCTAAATAAAATAGCAAATTTATCAAAACTAATTTGTTGACCTGATGCACACCCATAAAGCTCTAGAATATCACGAATCACAAAACAATATTCTGTAGCAGCTCTAGAGGAAATGATACTGTCGTTAGTAAAAACCAAGTGAGACACCATAGGAGCAGATCTGCACACCCTTAGACCCCTTAAAGTCTATCTAAATTTGGCTTGATATAAAAGAGAAGAGAGAGCTTCGGAGCAAAGAACAAACAGATATAGAGAGAGTGGGTTGCCTTGCCTAAGACCTCTCAAAGACTGGAAATAGGAGCCAGGAAATCCATTAATCAACACATAGTAGGAAACTATTGAAACACAAGTCATTACCAGATTCACCCAGTGCTCAGGAAAATCAATACACCTTCCTCAAAACAACCTCCAAGAAAGCCAATTCAACCCTATCATATGCTTTCCTCATGTCCAATTTCATAGTCTGGTTTCCTTCACGGCCAAATCTCTTGCTTTTTAGAGCATGAATGAGCTCGTAAGCTATCAAGACATTATCCGTGATATATCGATTATGTATAAATGCACTCTGAGATTCTGAAATCAAAAAAGGAAGACCACCCTCAATCTATTGACCAGAGTCTTACTAATAATATTGTAAAAAAACATTGCATAATGATATTGGTCGAAATTGAGACATCATTTCTGGATTCTGAGTCTTTGGAATCAAAACAATACAAGTCTCATTCAATTCATTCGGAAACTGAACTCCATTTAGCACCCTGAGAACTGAATCAGTTACTTTTCCTTATTCTTTTCAAATATTAGTTATGATGAAATCACCAAATTTTTATATTTTTAATTTTAATATTTTTCTGGAATAATCTTATTCATTAATATTGCAAACTTTCTAGAATGAATTTCTCACGTCCTGCTGAGTCTTTGGTTTGCTTTGATCAAATTTCTTTGCCTGTAAATTAACTGTTTAAAAACACATACCCAACAAAGGAAAATTACTGTTAAAAACACAATTACATGGTCTAGACTTTTTTCGTGTCTGCTGTCTAATTTGGAATAGGAAAAATATCATCTTACATTATTTTTTTAACATTATTTTGAACACTTGATTAATGATGTATAAATTCGTAGTTAATCACATGTATTGATTGGTTAATGAATAAATTTATAGTTTAAAGTTTGAAGCTTGAATTTACTTATTAACTAACTAATACATGTGATTAACTACGAATTTGTACATCATTAATCAATTGTCAAAAGTTGTGTTGAAAAAATGATGGAAGAATATAGAGGTTGTTTGGAATAAAGAAAGGTGTCCATTCTGAAACTCATAATTAACATGGAAAACGGAAAAGATGTTACATGTCGACATATCATACATCAGACAGATATTTTGGCCTTACTCTATAGTTTGAGTAATGCCTAGTACTGAGACAAAGTCTTCTTATTCGTCTTCCCTTTTTTTTTCTTTTTTTTTTTTCAGTGACAAAGTCTTCTTTTCAAATACAACTTCCATATTCAAGGGGTGATAGCAATATTTTCCATAAAAAGGTAATTTTGGTAGCCACCCAAGCATTGAGCAAGAATGCGCCTTTTGGCATGGCAGAATGGCCTTGGAGCATTTAAGGATAAATAATGGCCCTTATTGTATTGGAAGGTCCTGTGTTGTTTGAATCAAGAGGGAAGAAAAAGGGGTAGAGTTCATATCGAACATAACAAGAACTGTATAGCACTCTACACCCTTTACGATTGTTGCAAAAGGTGGAGAAGTTGTTCACTGCAATAGCCAAACACTGAGCACAGGATAGTTCAGACAGGTCCCTTGTGCATTGCACCAAGGCATAGAGTGTCACAAATGGGGACAATTTGGACTTTCCCTTTCCAAGCCCTTCCGCTTTGGGAATAACAGCTTGTGCTCTAATTTCATCCATCAGGGCTCCAAGTTCTTTATTAAAAGCTTCAGGATCAGTTACATTTTCAACATTGAAATAGAATATGCCAAAAGATGTATCAACTTCACCAATGAAACTCTTGTTATTATACCTTAGAAAGCAATAATCATACCAAATCCTTGCATCAGCTTGGTTTGGACAGCGTTGGCGGATTTGTTTTGCTGCATCTTGAATACAAATGGAGCAGTCTTGAGTGCTAACATCTCCCCTGCATTGAGCCAGGCCATAAACTTGGTCTTGGTCATTACCATATGTGGTAGCAACAAAGCCAGTGGAGGGTGTTTTAAGGACTAATTCAGCCAATAGTTTATCAATATTAGCTGATAATTTGCCTCCACTGCTTACGTTAGTGTTTGTATTGCAGAATTCCCCCAAGGGATCTTCAGATTCTGCACTTGAAGTGCATAGAAATAGTAAGAAAATGATTTTGTATAACAGATACATGATTTTCCTTCCCAAATTTCATAGAGCAAAGTGCTTCTTATGAAGAAAAAAAATTGTGGGCGACAGTGAAATGTGGAATCCTTTTCAGCAGACAATTTTGACTTGCAAGCTTGTCTCCACCACAATTACCGGGGGAAACAAGAGGCATGATTGGGCTTCATTGACATTTTGTAGTCAGAACTTATAATGATATTTATGATATGATGATAGTGATGATCAAGCCACAATGTTTGAATGAAAAGAATGTTCTATTGAGAATGAAGTATAGAAGCTTCATAGCCACTAGAGTAGCTTGGGTGGGAAGTAGAGATCATAATTACCAAAAAAAAAAAAAATTGTGAACGTATTTGTTTTTAAATCTACTAGTTCGATGCACGGCTTGTTAAAATCAAATATATAGGATTATGAGCTTTTTTTAATAGATAAATATTTAGTGTATGTTTAAATTAATTTGCTTTTGTTTAAGAAAAGCCTATAGTCAAAATATTTTAAATAGAATGTTTGCTTAAAAGTTTTTTAATCAAAAAATAAATTAATTTCAACATACTTAGAATTTTATAAAGTGTAATTGAGAGACTCATTTAAAATTTTAATTATATGACTCAATTTTGTTTTATTTGTTTATAATGATATTTAGTTAAACTTTTTAAATTTTATATGCATAATTTAAATGAAAAAAAAAGGCTTATGCTTATTTTGACATTTTAAGTGAACTTTTTTAGGATATAGAAAATCTTTATAACCGTTACTCTTTATCTTTTTATTTTATTTTACAAATTAGTTTACTAACTCAATTTTAATTATATTTTGATAACTTTTAAGCAAAATCACTATTTACTATGTTATCTTATATATACTTATAAAAAATAAATGTATTTTATGCTAATAATATTAGTATAAATAGCATAAAAATATTATCAATTACATATAAATAAATTAAATATAATTATAATATTATTCAAATATTATTATCATTGGAACTTGCAAAGTTAAGGTTTAAAAACAATAGAATTTATAAATATATAAAAGAATATGACTAAAAGGGCATTTACCAATGTATATTATTATTTTTCTCTATTTAAGATTAATATATAGATAAATTATGTATTTTTTTAGTTTATTAAAATTGAGTACACTTTGATTGCTATTTTGTACGATAATTAAAAAGAAAAGTAAAAAAAGATATAAATGGAAGTAATGAAAATTCAAAAAGATATTTATAATTAAAAAGAATTAAAACAAATCAAAATATAAAAAAAATGTCTCATGGTAATTGTAGTGAAAGAATTTTTTGGCTTAATTATCTTTTTAATTCTTTTAAATATAATTATTTTTTGTTTTAATTTTTTTAAAATTCTTGACCTCATTTTAATCTTTTTAAATTTCAAAACATATGAGGTTAGTTTCTAAATGAGATACGAAAGAGACTAACTTTCCCTGTCTTATAATTTAAAGATATTAAAATAAGATAAAAATTTTAAAAAATTAAAAAAAATAATTATATTTAGAGAGACTAAAAAGATAATAAAATCAAATTTTTTTATATTATGCACGTTGACTTTCCACATCAATTGACTTATAACTCGTTTTAACTGTTCATATAAGATTAAAAGTCCGTTGTTCATATATTTAATTTTGTTTTAGAATTATTGGTATTTTTGTGCAAATTCAAAGGTTATAACCTAAATAATAAAATAAGCCTAATGACATGTGAGTCCGGCTTAATTTTTTTTATAAGTAATTAATATAAATAAATTTTTTATTTCAGTTTTTATTCATAAAGATTATTTATATTTTAAAATTTTAGAATTTAAATTTAAAATGAAAACAACAAAAACTAAAAAGTGGGAAAGATGAAAAGTTTGAGAAAATGAGAGAGTAAAGAATTAAAAGTCAAAGAAATGAATAATAATTAAATAAGTTGCTGATATAGTAACTGAAGTATAAGAAATAATATTTAAAGATGACATGTGGTTATAGAAGTGGAAGAAATTTTATAAATTATAGATTTTAAATAGATTAAAAATTATATATTATAGATACTTGCTAAAAATAGAGAACTCCAACTATCATCAAATACCTAATTCGTTCACAAATGCTCCAAATAATTCATAATCCCATCATGACTATTGTCTAATCCTACATCCAATTCAAACCAAATAGTATCAATCATGTAGTGTAAATTCATAAATTTATTGGTTCGACCTGCCCTGCACCTTTGGGGATCAAAACCCAAACTGCATCGCAAGAAAATATTAAAACAAGTACTATCCCAGATTTATCCAGCACTTATTTAAAATTAAAATTATACAATAATTAATTATAATATTAAAATTAATCAATTTTATAATTTATTAAAGACATTCAAGATAAATGTTAAATCAGTAAAAATCAGCTACGAAGTGTGAAAAAGTACTACTAAAAATGAATATATATATATATATATATATATATACACACACACACAGAAATTTAATACATTATAATCAACAAAACAAATTAAATAAGGTCTGTATATTTCCAATATATATAACACTAATATTATGTTCTTCCTCTTCTTTCCTTTTTAAATTATTGTCTGCGAGTCTTTATTACAATTAGATTTTGCACACGTATAATATACAGATAAATTTAAAAATTAAATGATAAAAATAAATATAATTTAAATAAAAATAAATTTATTTAATTAAATGTATGTAATAATTCATTCATAAAGAAAAAAATATTTATAAGTTTAATTTAAAAATACATAATATTTTCAATAAAATATTTCATTCTAATATAAATACTAAAGAATTTAACTATAAAAATATTATAAAACAACTTATATACCTAAAAAAATATTATAATATAAAAAAAAAATTTGTCTTTTAAATACATAATTTAATCCAATAATTTTAGAAAAATATATTTCAATAAATTAATTTTACTAAAAATTACATATAAATTAATTCAAATTATATTTATGTAACTTAAAATGAGTAAGTCAAGTAATAAGCTATTTAGAACTCAGTCGAAAATACACTAGGAAAGTGAAGTTCTTATATCCTAAGCAAGTATAGTCTCAAAACTAAAATGTGTGATAAAATCTTATAAAACTAAAAAAGAAAATATTCATATAAACTTTCATTTTCTATTATTATAATTTTTATCTTTATTTTTTTATTCCATTTGCATATTTTGTTCTTTCTTTGCTTATATAATTTTAATATTATTTTTTTATAAGAATTTTACATCAACATTCTAGCTTATTGAGTTTTTAGTGTTTAAATATGTATCATTAACGTGAGCAGAAATGTCAATGTTATATTGAAAAAATGACAAAATATTCCTCTTTTTGGGGATGAAAGAAGTTTTTTAATTGTATAAAGCATTTTGATTATTTATTTTATTTACTTATTTGAGAAGTTGTAATTTTTTTTTCTTATTCATTTTTTATTTGGTTATTGAATTGTATTTTTTAATTATTATTTGATTTTTATACATGTGACATTGTCTTTACCACGTTAGATCACATATAGCAGAAAATAACCACATAAGATGATATATGACAAAATATTAATTACTCTACTTGTCACATATCAAGAAAGTAATGTAATTACTTGTTGACTGAGATATCGTATGACAAAATTTGAGGTCATATGTTTCCAATCAAGTCATGACTCATTTAATGAAACTAATCCAAAATTTAGACAAAACATACAAATTTAAATATTATAAATAATTACATCATAACATCTTAAAAGTAAAAAAATTAAAATTAATAGATATTTTACAATAGGCCAATGCTACTTAGCGAGACTTGACATTGTAGCCCAAGTTAGTAAACAATCACACAGGGTTTTATCTTAATTAAAATAAAAAAAAATCATCATGTAATTGCTATATTAAAAGCTATAATAGTTTATTCTGTACTATCCTAACTTAAAAACTCCCGTGCTTAAAAGTATTCTCTTTACAATATATATTTTCACAAAAAGAATGTTAATATGAAAATGTTATCATATCATGCATAAGATATTAATTTAATTCAAAGTAGTTTTATAATTTATTCTCAATTTTAAAAAACTCCAAGTCTTAAAAATATTTATTTTGAAAATATATAATTAAATGATTTATTTCATCAATAATAAATTACATTTCAATTAAATTTACTATGTTTTCTTGTAAATTTTTAATCTCGAGGATATTAATATATTTAAAATTTCACACACACAAACATATACAATGTATAGATGTAAAAAAATTAAAATTATTTAATTTAGTTTCATATTAATAAATTATGTCTTAATTAATTTTGTCATGTTTTCTTAAAAAATTTCAACTCACATAGATGTAAAATTTAGTTTCATATAAAGTTTTTAAACCCATGTGATGAAAATATAAATATATATAAATATTTTTAAACAATATATATTTGAACAGATTTTTTCAAAGTATTATTTTAATTAGGCTAAAAATCTTATTTGTCCTTAGTTTACTTCCTCTTAAAAGAACTAAAATATTTATTTAAAAAATTACCTTGAATAACGAACAATCCTCCAATAATTTTGCCATAAAGTATTATTAAATTATAAATAATATATAAAACATATTTTTATTAATTTCATTATTTTTTTTATAAAGAGTCCACCCCATTATGTAGATAATGATAATTAAGCAAATTATTAGGAATGATAAGATATGTTATTAATTTTAAAATATTGATTATGAATTTTAAAATTTATAATATTATTAATTATTGATTATAATATTGGTGACTCTTAATTATTAAATATATTTGAAGTGACCATATTAATGTAATTAATATAATTATTATTTTGATATGAAATTGATTACGAATGCATAAAATGTGTAAATTATGAAATACCGAACTTTCTTAATTTATGTCAAATAATTTTTATTTGAATTTACATTAAATAGTTGATTATGAAACATATATATTAATATTAAATGACTCTTAATGGATTATTAATGTCTGACAAAGTATTATTTACTATAAAATCATTTGAAATATTTCTTTAAATCATTAAATCAATTTTCATGAAAAAATTTCTTAGTAAATTATTAATGTCTAACAAAGTATGAGTATAAAGTTAAATCAAATCTAATCATAAAAAAAGTTAAATCATATCTCATTTCTTTATTACATATGAATAAAAAATACCTCATTATTAGATGTGTCACATAAAACATGAAAATATTTTCAATTATTTTAAAACATGTTTTTAACCAACATGAAGTATCAATAAAAAATTGCTTTTGTGATTTTTCTTATGTGCATATTTGTTTCTAATGTTTTTTAAGAGATTGTAATAATAACAATTAATTTGATGTTTTAATTATTATCATATATCATGTCATAATTTTTATATTTATTTATATATTTTGGTTTTTAATTTCGTGGAAGAATATTGTTAGTTTACTAAATGAATTAATTTGGATAATAATTAGAAGGAATTCTACAATAATTGTAAAAACTTATCAATTTCATAGATCAGCTATTGGTACCTCTCTCCTCGAAACCCTTTAGCTTCAATTTCAACATCTCAATCGGCAGAGATCAAAACTCAATCTCAATTAAGAACCCTAACCTTTTTTTCTTTTCTTATTTGCATGAACCCTAACCTCAATTCATGTCGATTAAGCGATTATTGTCAATCTTGTTCAAAGTAATCATCAATTTTACTGGCTCACACTAGATTGGGACTCCTAATTTGAGGTCGCTTCTCATCGTTACGTCAATCATTTTCGCACTTTGCACTTTGCTTCTGATTTTGCTCATCTTTGAACTTTTCTAGCCATTTGTACTTTGCTATTACATTCATCTTCAAATTTTTTGACACTTCACACTTCAAATTCACGTTCATCTTGGAAGAGAGATCTTGTTTGGTGTTTCAGGCACTTCAAAATGATTTTTCTGGCTCTTTGCACTTCAAACATAACTCTACATATTCCATGAAAAAAGTTATTCCAGAAAGAAAAAAATGGTTATTGCAAGAGAAGAAGCTCATTGGGGACTATAAAGCAATTCTTCTATTTCTTAGCTTTTTTATTGTTGATTGAATTTTTTTATATTTTATTTTATTATTTGAATTTTGTACATATGACATATCAAATCACATGTGACCAAAAATTGTCACATCATATGATATGTGACAGAAAATTAATTATTCTAAATACTACATGTCAAAAAAATAAAGCGTATAATTTTTAACTGGGATGACACATGCGGATTTTTAAGCCATGTATTTTCATTTTATATATTATATTGATATATTGATTATATTAATATATTGTTATTATTGATTGTAACATAGTATGTATGACAATATTTATAATTGACATTATTATTCGCTAAGCTAAGCATAATATTTATTTTGATGCATGAGAGATATATATATGGGGCAGGTAGGGTGGATTGCCCTCAAACTCGCACAAAGCCCACCCCACCATAGAACGGGTTATCATGTGCAGGATAAAGCTAGTTAGATACCCATAAATTAGAAAGAAATTGTCAAGCCTAATTTTATATAAGTCTAGTCATATTATTAAATGAGCTAAGCTTTCACTCCCATTTTGAACTTGGTTCTTCTCTTCCATGATATGTCATAATCCACACAGAAGATTACCAGGGCCGGGTTAAGGGTAAGGCCTCTACAGCCCTTGCTTTAGGCCTCCAATTTTTTAGGTCCCTTAATTTCTTAGTAGTTATATTATTGTATATTAATTATAATTTAACTTATATTAAAATTTAATGATATATATCCACATAATATAACCAATCATAAAATATCTAAATATTATCTCTCTTGTCTAATTACAGGTGTAATAAAATTTCACATTTTTATCACTTATTATAATTTCAATTAATACTCAATTAATTATTATTTTCAAAGATATAACATTTATTTAGCCAAGTGCTATTTACTAATGGTAAATTCTTAAATAAATGAGTGAGAATTTTATAGGAAATAAAATAAGAGTTATAAAATGTGGGACTATTCAATAGTCAAGTTTTTTTTTTTTTTTTACTATAAATCAATTTCTTTTTTTTCTTATATGTTTTTATCTTTTTCTTTTAGCTATTCTTCTTCTACAGTTTTACAAGTGATACTTATCTTTAAAACAAAAAAAAAAATTACATTCTTTATAATATTATACAAGGCAACTAAATTTTAATTTTTTTATATTGATTCTAATTTTTTTAAAAAAAAAAGCTTCATTTTGATATTTGACTTTAAACCTCTATATATGTTGAGCCGCCTTCGAAGAATACCTTGCACCTTAATTTGGTTATACAGTAATATTATTCTTATAATTAAATTTATACAATTTTCTGTTACATTAACCTTTTATGGAAAAAAAACGGAGAGAAGGAGAACGTGATTTTCTCTCTCCTTAATTTTCCGTAAAATATTATTAAGAGGAAGGAAAATATAGAAAGCAATTGTAGAAGTAACATTTTTGTTTGGCATGGCGGACTTCAACCCAAAGCAAATAAAGCAAGGGTTTTGAGCTTCAAATTTTTAAGGTCCTATAATTTTATAATGATGTAATTGATTATGTTAAAAATTAAATAAAGAGAATTAATAGAATATCTACATATTATCTCATTTCTTAAAGTAATTATCTAACAAATTTTTTATTTGTCTGATCATTTCTCAGATCTATATTAATTCTAACTAATTATCTCATTTTTTATTAAAAAATGATAAGTCAAGATAATTAACAAAATAGTATTATTTTCTTACATCACTAATTAAGTTCCTATTAAATTTTTATTTCTATCATTTTTCAATTTTTACAATGCTATTAATTTTCAGTTATTTTTCCCATTTTCAATTAACTAGGGGTAATATATTTTTATTGAACACCAACAGTTAATTTTTTTTATTATATATCAAACCAATTATTTTTTTTCAAATTTTAATATCTATTTTTGCATTCTTTCTTCGTCTCTGACTATTTTAGCTTTCTTTCTTAATTTTAATATTATGTTAAAAAAGAAATATTAGAAAGAATTTATTATAAGAATTTAATTAAAATCTTGCATGTT
The DNA here is from genome assembly GCA_029884595.1 of Ormosia semicastrata. Classification (NCBI taxonomy): domain Eukaryota; kingdom Viridiplantae; phylum Streptophyta; class Magnoliopsida; order Fabales; family Fabaceae; genus Ormosia; species Ormosia semicastrata. Next base: position 3,490,556 of record JAQQTO010000044.1, read on the forward strand.
AAATGACTAAAAGAACAACAAAAAAATTCGTTATTTCAATAAAAGACCTCTACTTTATATATGTTTTAGGCCTCTAAGACACTTACGCCACACCTGTTGATTGGTTACACTTACTATTCCCCTTTTTTTAACTTTAGAGAAAGGCCTACTTGCTCTTTGTATTAGATAGTGCTCTTGAGAGACGAGTTATAATGAACACTTAATCATGCACTCACTATAATATGTCAAAAGACAAATAATTTTCACGTAGAAAACCAAATTGATAAGCACCAAACAATGGGGGCATGTTAACAAGCTTGCGCTAGTCAACCGTCAAAGTCATCCACTACTATAGTACGAGACAAGAAGTTCATGACTTGCAGTTTTCCTTCCCTTCATTTTCACAAGTTGACTCAGGCTTTCTAAATTTTTGATAACTTTGTCAGCTAATTGTGGTGTCCTAATTAATGTTGTTCTTGTTAGATTATTGTTTGTGGTGACTTTTATTTAAAGTGATGAATACTTCACTTTTGATTCAAGATTTAATATTGAGAGAAAATTGATTCCTCTTAAGATCTTTAAATTTTTGGTAATTGATAAGATTTTGATGTTTGACGTTTGACGTCAAAGGATTAAATAATCATCGATTAGTCAAAGCGTCAGTTAAAGAGGAAAATTGACATTAAATGGTTCAAAAGAAATGAAGTGCATAGTAAATTGACGAAAGAGAAATATTGAAAGTAAATTTACTAAAAGTAAACTTGATAGAAATGTAAAAGGCAAAGTAAAGTAAATATTAAAAGTAAATTTGTTGGAAGTGAACTGATATGAAAATAAATGATTGTCGAAAGTAAAGTTGTGAAAAATAAACTAACAGAATATAAATGACAAAACATGAACTACAAGAATATAAGTGCTGGAAATGTTAATGGCCATGCAAAGTACTAATAAAAACATGCTAAGAGCGTTGCATGTGGGAAAATAAAGATTAAACAAGGAAAATATATTGAAAATGCATGAATATTAAAGAACACAAAGAAGAGCCTAAATGCATAAAGTAAAGGCGTTAAAGTGTAAATTTTTATTAAGTTGGAATAAACATGAAAAGAACTTGTTGGAAAGGAGAATGCATTGAAATTAACCTTAAAACCAAATAAATTGCAAAATTGATAAAGAACTTGAAAGATGAACAACCAAGAACATGAACGAACAAGTAAGAACATTAAAGAACTAAAATTGAAATTACATTAATTGGAATGTAAATTGTACAAGAAATTGCAAACATGTAAAAACATAGAGAAACATGCATATGAATTGAAAGTGCGACTATACTTGATTATAACCTGTCAATCCGTCAATCCGTGGGCCTTGCTTTGGGGACTTAGGAATTATAGGAAGTATAGAGTGTTTGTAAGTAAAAGGGTCGGCCTATTTCTCTTCGTTCTAACCTCTATTTATAAGCAACCAACCTCTCCTTATGCCTAAATTTGAACTCTATATAGCCCTAAGATGCTGCCACTTGACAATCATGAAAATTTCCATATATACGCATTTATTTACATGGCTTTTCCTGTATGTACATAGTGGAAACTGCTCCAAGTAATGAGTGGTTTCTCTCCCTCTCTCCTCTTTGTAACTTCCATTTTCTCCATCTCCCCACGTTCTTTGTGCATTCATACCTACTTCTTAGTAACTACCCACTTTCAACAATGGGGCCCACCATGTACTTATCTCCAGCTTTTCGACCGTTTTTCATCAAACATGTGCTTCAACGTCGACAAAACTTGCATTGCTTCAACAACAGCTTGTGACTTTGTTCTTGAACTTTCATGATTCGGCTAAGTGTTACTCCTTTGTTGAATCTGCCTGTCAGCATGCATGAGAACGTTTCTTTGGATATTTGGCTTCTGTCGAATCCTTTTATTTGTCAGTGTGGTCTCCTTTGACTCTGTGATCTTGGTCAATCATCATTTGACTAGGCACTGTTGACATCGACTGACTATCTTGTCAATCACTGTCTTCGAGAAATGTTTGGAACTTAGTCTTTTTCACGACTTGTTACTACCTGCTTAATATTTATGTCGAAATGACTAATTTTGACCCTTTACGATTATTATTCATCATATTCTGTTATAACAAACTAGTGATAGACTCACGTGTTATAAGGAGGCTTCATCGCATCAAACTTTCAAAAAGAGAAGATGAAAGGTGTATTAAGAATCTCCTTACAAGAATAATTAAAGCATAATATTCCCTTTTTTTGTTACAAAGATCAAAATTATTTCATAACCTAAAATGAGTGGAAACCAAAGTTCCAAAAAGGACAACCAAGTAGGAGGCTTCCCAATATCACTTCCAATAAGCTTAGAAGGATGACTAAAACAAAAGGAACATCAGAAGTTAAATTGATGAAGCTTTATAACAAGCTCGCTTTCTATCTACATCCATATCTGTAATTAAAGATCGCTCGTTGAGCCCTAGGGTTCACTTGCATCTTGGACGATCAGTTCAGTAAGGTTATGGTTCAGGATTTGCAGTTGGTTTAGTTTGTTGGCCCCTTTTTTTTTCATTTTCTTTTTTGTCCAACTATTCTTTGCTTTGGCTCCACTTCCTACCAAAAATATCATTTTGCTAAGGGAGGTGGTGGCCTCAATTAGAGACTTATGTAGTGTCAAATTAGGCTCTTTTTTTGAGGTTGCTATATCCCTCGCTTTGAGACAAAGTTCTTGTTGTGTCAAATTGTTAATGATGACTATTGTGTAACTATCAATAAGAGCAAGGTTTTAAATCTTGGACTGCATCACATGATGCAGCCGCTACAAAATTGTTACAGCGGCCGTCGCGACCGTAACAGACCACGATTGCGGCCGCATTAGGCCAAAACAGCTGCAACGCGACCGTGACAAAACCGCAACCGAGATTTAAAACTATGAACAAGACCAACCAACTTTGGGGGGAAAGCCACCTTCTCTTTCTTGTCAAGATTAGGATTAGGCATCATAACATGAATATTCTTTTTCGAGGAGCCCTTCTTCTTTGTGAAGGATTAGTCTTTTGATCCACATGCTACTAATTGGGACAAGAGGTGGGTTGAGGCTTGATCTACCATTCCTCGCAATCCATGTTCCTAGATAGTATTTAGGTTGAAGGATGAGCTTTTAGGAGTCTTTTCAAGAAGTGTTTCTTTCACTTTTTTCGCTAGGTGGCTCTCATTTCATTTTGGGACCATAGCCATTCATAGTGGCCTTCCCATCTAACTCATCTTGGATCATAGTTGAATAGTTCCTATCTTGGTGACCAATGACACCACAATAATAACAAAAAGTAGGAACCTTTTTGTATTTGAATCTTACTCGTGCTTTCTCATTCTTTAGAAGCCAAAGTGGATTCCCTTCCTCAGAGGTTTGCGCATGTCAATAGTGACTAGAGCTCTGAGTATGAATCCTTGGCTACCTCTAATGTCATAGAGATCCACATTTGCTACTTTTCCAAGATGTTGAAATATCTTTTACCCAACATCCACATTGGTTGCTAGAACCAAATCTGCCGCTACTATAGAAGTGGATGTAAGACTTAAACTTCATACAAAACTTTTAGCAGAAGCATTCGTTAACATAAGAATTTTGAAAGTTAGGATTTTCACATACCCAGATTCGATGAAGAAGCCATAAACTTCAAGCTTTAACAGAAATTGAAAAGAAAATTGGTTTCTCTCCCTTCACCTTTTTTTTAAGACACATGTAATGATGACGACTTTTCTATGAGCGTGAACAGAAAAAGAATGTGTCTTTCTAGTGCAGAGAAAGGACCAATTTATATATATTTTATTTAATCTGATACGTCCATCAAGCATCAGAACCAATGGGTGAAATTGATTCTCTTTAAAATTTAATTAAAGAGCAATTATTATAATTCCTTAATTTTAGGCCACTAAAAAGGAAGTTACTAATTGGTAACTTTCCAACATTCTTCCACTTGGCCTAAAATTTGAGGAAACCACAACATAAGTATAATGCATTAATCATTATTGCACTAAATTTCACCCTTTTGGATATATAATTACCTTAAATAGTAAAACACTAAGTGTGAGTTATAGCGGTCATGCATTAATTTACAAAACACATTCCCTTCCGTATATCATGAACACTAGTGTGTTACTTTACAAGGTACATACGTAACATATAAAATTTCATACAAGTCCTATAAGTGTTTCTAGAACATTCACGTTGTAACTCATAAATATAATTATGTGCACAATAACTAGAAACAATCATTGAGGTTCAGAAACACATAAACATAATGAGCTCAGAGTATCAACATCATTTAAATACATTATTCAAAAGGAGAACCAAGACCCATTCTATGTACATGTTCCTTAAATGTCTTGGGTTGTAACCCTTTAGTTAATGGGTCAGCAATCATAAGGTCTGTTCTAACATACTCTATAGATACTCTTTGTTTTTGAACTTCCTCCTTAATGGCAAAAAACTTTAATTTCATATGCTTGGCACTACTTGAGTATTTCTCGTTCTTAGAGAAAAATACTACTGTGAAATTATCACAATAAATTTTTAACGGTTTGGCAATGGTGTCAACAACCCCAAGCCCTGAAACAAAATTTTGTAGCCACAATGCATGAACTGTAGCCTCAAAACATGCTACGAATTCGGCCTCTATGGTGGATGAAGCAACAATAGTTTACTTAGCACTTTTCCATGATATGGCCTCTTTTCCAAGAAGGAATAAGTAGCCAAATGTTGACTTCCTACTATCAACACATCCACCAAAATCTGAGTTTGAATATCTAATTACTTCTAATTGGTTGGATCTTCTGTACATGAGCATATAATCCTTAGTTCATAGTAGGTACCTCAATATTTTCTTTGCAGCTTTCCAATGATCAATTCCAGGATTACTTTGATACCAGCCTAACATTTCAACTGCAAAATTGATATCCGATCTCATCCAAGTTTGCACATACATAAGACTACCCACCATAGAACTATACAGAATTGATTCCATTTGTTTTTGCTCTATGTCATTCTTTGGACATTGCATAAGACTGAATTTGTCCCCTTTTTGAATTGGTACAATTCCAGCAGAACAATTTTTCATGTTAAATCTCTAGAATTTTCTTAATATAGGCTTTCTGAGACAATCTTAACAATCCTTGTGATCTATCACGGAATATTTCAATTCCTATCACATAGGATGCCTCTCCCATGTCTTTCATTTTAAAATTCTTAGAGAGATATTCTTTCGTCTCATGCAACATACTCAAATTATTAGTTACAAGCAAGATATCATCAACATACAGGACTATAAACATAAACATAAACTTACTCCCACTGACCTTTCGGTATATACATCTATTAACTAGATTTTCTTCAAAATTGAAAGAGGTAACGATATCATTGAACTTAATATACCATTGCCGTAAGGCTTGTTTCAGTCCATATATTGATTTCTTAAGTTTACACACCATATGACCTTTTCCTTCAATTAGAAAACCTTCAGGTTAGTCCATATAAACTTCTTGTTCAAGACTACCATTCAGAAATGTTATTTTCACATTCATCTGGTGTAACTCTAAATCATAATGAGCTACTAATGTCATAATAACACGCAATGAATCTTTCTTTGAGACGGGAGAAAATGTTTCATTATAATCAACACCATCTTTTTTAGTATATCCTTTAGCAACAAGTCGGGCTTTATATCGTTCAATATTGCCATTTGAGTCACACTTGGTCTTAAAGACCCACTTACAGCCAACTCGTTTAGCACCTTCTGGCAATTCAACAATGTCCCAAACCTTGTTTTCTTCCATGGATTTTAACTCTTCTTTCATGACATCAATCCATTTCTCTGACTCAACATTATTTATGGCTTGTGAAAATGAAACTGGATCTTCATTAATTCCAATGTCTGATTTTTGCAAGTAAGTCTTATAATAGTTCGGAATAGCCGATTTTCTTACTCTTTCAGATCTTCTCAAAGGCACTTCTTGAGACTCATTTAATTCAGACCTTTTTGAGTTAGTTTTTTCATTGGCTGTGTTATCATTCAAACATTGTTCATTGTTGTCAAAATGTTTTGCAACAGTTGGAACAACATTTGGAACAACTATGGACGAAGGAACACTTACAAGTAAAGTAACATTTACCTTAATTTCCTTTATATCAACATTCTGTCTTTCCTCACTCCCACTAACTTCACCATTTTCAAGGAATTTTGCATTACTAGTTTCTATAATTCTTGGGCTATGATTAGGACAATAAAAGATATACCCTTTAGACTTCTCTGGGTAACCAATAAAGTAACCACTTACTATTCGAGAGTCTAACTTCTTTTCATGCGGATTATATACTCTTGCTTCTGCTGGGCAACCCCAAACATGCAGGTGCCTTAAACTCGGTTTCCTGTTTGTCCACAACTCAAAAGGAGTTTTAGGAACTGCCTTACTAAGAACCTTGTTTAATAAATACATAGCAGTCTTTAACGTATACATCCATAAAAATTTGGGTAATGAGGAGTTGCTCATCATACTCCTAACCATATCCATTAGTGTTCGATTACGCCTTTCTGCCACACCATTTTATTGTGGTGTGTATGGCATTGTGTATAGTGCACGAATACCATGTCTTTCAAGAAGTTTTGCAAATGGACCTTGACATTGTCCTGTTTCACCATGTTTTCCATAATATTCACCACCTCTATCAGACCTTACAACTTTCACTTTTTTGTCTAATTGTCTTTCAACTTCATTTATATATATCTCAAAAGCATTAACTGCTTGAGATTTTTCCTTAAGCAAGTAGACATATCCATAACGTGAAAAATCATCGATAAAGGTAATAAAATATTTTTCTCCACCAAAAGATGGAGCATCAAAAGGTCCACATATATCGCTGTGTATAATTTCAAGAAGCTGGCTACTTCTTATGGTCCATTTCTTATTATGTCTAGTTTGCTTCCCCTTAATGCAATCTACACATAAACCAAGATCAGTAAAATTTAGATTTTGTAGAATCTCATTCTTTACTAATCTTTCTAATTTTTCTTTGGATATGTGACCCAAACGCTTATTCCACAAGTATGCAGAACTTTCATCAAGCATGTTACGCTTAATTCCAATATTTTGATGCTCAATAAGCAAGGATTCAGAAAATTGATCATCAAGTCTCAATCTATAAATCATTAATAAGAATACCACAACCAATAAGTTTAGAATTCTTAAATAAATTGAAACAACCATGTCCACCATTAAATTCAAAACCACAATTATCCAACTTTGAAAGGGAAATTAAATTCCTAGACATTGAAAGTACATAAAGAGTCTTAATTAGGTCCAAATGATGACCAGTGTCTAAGATTAAATGATAAGTCCCTATGCCTTCAATTGGAGCCTTCATATAGTTTCCCATATAGAGAAACATCTTACTTTCTCTTGTGGTTTGGATCGTAAGGAATCCCTGTATCATATTAGATACATGAGTAGTAGCACTAAAATTAAGCCACCGAGAATTATGAGGGACATCAATTAAGTTTGATTCAAAAGTACATACATATGTTTCATTCTTTTCAAACCAAGCCTTACGTTTAGGACAATCTTTCTGATAATGTCCTTCTTTAGCACAAAAATGACATTTATTATGTTCCTTTGTAGATCCCTTCTTCTTAAAGTTCTTGACCTTTGCCTTTAGTGCTTTTCCAGCTCCTTGAACCAAGTTGACAGAATGACCTTTCATATTCTTGAGCCTATTCTCCTCCTGAATGAGCTTTCTAACTAGTTCATTAACATCTCACTTATCCTTCATAGTGTTATAGTTAATTTGGAAAGCTCTATACTCAGAAGGCAGTGAGTTCAGAATAACCTGAACCATGAAAGAGTCATCCACTGCCATACCCAATGTCTTTATTCTTGCTACAATGTTAGTCATCTCAATGGTATGTTTTTGCACGCTCTGCGACCCATCAAACTACATAGTCGTGAGTTGAGCCATTAGTGTACCAGCGAGTGACTTATCAGTAGAGCGGAAACATTCTTCCATAAACTTAAGATATTCCATTACACTTTCTGTTTGTGGAATAGTAGTCTTAATATTGTTTGCAATAGTTATTCGCATAAACATAATGCTCAATTTGTTAGACCGTTCCCATGCCTTAAGTTTAGACTTTTCTTCCTCAGTACTGTTATTAGTAACAATAGGTTTTCTTTCCAAAAGTGACAAGTCAAGGTCCAAAACACCTAAGTGGAACTTTACTTACTCACTCCATTTAGAGAAGTTCACACCATTAAAAACGGTAACAGATGAAGCTTGCGAATGAAGAGAAATTGTTGCAAAATAAAATATTCTATCATACACTCAGATAAGAGAAACATCAAAGTATATTATAGTTCACCTTTGGGCAGATACTACAATACACTATCATAAATAAATGTCACTTTGATCATATATAATCGAAAATTAAAATTCTCAACTAAACACATAAGTCATCTTTCGATAAACTATATATTTGATCCAAGAATTTTAATTTCTCACAATCATGTTTATTAATCATATAATAAGATTTTCCTTTGGGCAAACCTAGTCCCATGATTAATTAACGATCACATTCTTTAATGGCATTTTCCGTCATTCTAACTTGGCCACTTTGGTGTACACAAGTTTTAACCAAAAGACAACAAATGACATATTTCATTTGTTTTTTCACCTACTAGAAGTCACATTCACAATTCTTCTCAAATAACATTCAACCATATAATTAAATATACTTGAAAACAATTCAAATGATAAAACAATGCACATATATTATTATAATGAAAACCATCATTTGCGTACAACAAGTCTCAAAATATTGGCTTCCAAACCAATTCATCAATATAATAAGTCATGGCATATGTTATCGGTCAAATCAACATATAATAACACTCATGAATAGTACAAACATTATCATTATATATATGAACAATTTGAACCAATTATAATTCAATTGCATATCAACGAGAGTGCCGAAACTCAAAAAAAAAAATTGATACATGACTAGCAACAATGCATTGCGATTCATCACGTTATGGGCAAATTGATTCATCAACATAAAAAAAAAATTAATAATCACGAATATACACCGAATTAATTTGATAATTCCTAGATTCTCAATTTTAAAAAAAATTAGGGTTCATCATACTTGAGGGAGATTAAAATATCATTGATGGAAAATCACAAATTTCACAACCAAACGCTCTGATACTACATATAAGATTTAAACGTCATACAAAACTTTTAGCGGAAGCATTCATCAACATAAGGATTTTGAAAGTTAGGATTTTCACATACCCGGATTCAATGAAGAAGCCATAAACTTAAAGCTTTGATAGAAATTGAAAAGAAAATTAGTTTCTCCCCCTTCACTCTTCTTTCAAGACACACGTAATGATGACAGCTTTTCTGTGAACGTGAGCAGAAAAAGAATGTGTCTTTCTAGGACAGAAAGAGGACCAATTTTTTTATGTATTTTCATTTAATCTGATACGCTCATCAAACATCAGAACCAATAGGTGAGATTGACTCTCTTTAAAATTTAATTAAAAAATAATTATTATAATCCCTTAATTTTATGCCACTAAAAAGGAAGTTACAAACGGGTAACTTTCCAACAGTAGATGCCATGGGGTTCCATAAAGACGAATGAAGGTGGAGTGGGGAGGATGGTGATGGCTAGAGCAGATTACTGGCTAGAGGATACTCCACTGAGGATAGGCAAAGGGTGGGGATGCCGAATGAAATCGAAGAATAGCACTCCTGGGTGGCGGCTTAACACTTAGAGAGGTGAAGGCTTCCTAACCCTAGAAGCGCTTAAAACATAATATTCCTTCAAAAAAATAAATTGCAAGAATCAAATAAATGTAATTGATAAGTGTTAGATTTGGTCGTAGACTTAGAGGCATTTGAGCTGAAAATATAAAGAATAAGATGTCGTAAAATCTCATGGAACCTTTTCAATGTGTGTTTCAACTTTATATATTATAAATTAATATATTATAATAGCTCATAATATATTGTATGATTTTAGAAATTTTATCTATGCGAACAAAATATTCAACTCAGAAGCTCCAAACATATTTTCTTTAAAAAAGAAATTATATGGCCATGTTTCAACCAAAGAATTAAAGTTTAATGCAGAAAAATATATAAAAAATTGTAATTACAGAGAAATGAATAAGTAAAGTCAAATGAAATATAGTTTAAGTCAACTGAACATTGCATAAAAGAAAACCAAAAAATATATAGAGCAACCAATTAGCTAATCAAATACAAGCAATTTTCAAGTGAAAAAAAAAATGCAAGCATATAATGGTGCAGTGAATAAGTAAATAATTTAGTGAAAAAAGAGCATGAGATACTGTTAGTACAAAAATAAACTTTTTGATTTACAAAAAAATATATATTAGCAAACAAAACATCTTATGATTGATTTAATTAAGTAAGTTAAGTTTTGATCATTAAAATCGAAATTAACCCTTTCGATTAAGATGTTTTAACTAGTTTTGTAAGACAAAAGGTAATTCGAATGCGAATGATGAGTTCTTAGAAGACGTATTTCGATTCGACAAAGGGAAAAAGTGTCTTGGAGTCACATTTGAGATCGAAGCAAAGAATGAGAACACTTCAACAAATTTCAAAGATTGCAAAGGGTATTTTCGAGTTCAAAAACGTCTAGAAGCATATTCAAGGCAATTATATTTAATTCAAATTCAAGTGTTTGAATTTAAATTTAGGAAGTTTCTAATAGTTGAGTTTGTAATATTAAAACAAGACAATTGTTGCTCTTAGTTTAGGAAGTTATTTCTGACAAAGATACTTATTAAAATCTTGTCAAGATAACAATTTCAACCTTTTGTTTATAAATACCAAGGAGGTGAAGGCATTTGGGTTGGTTTAAAAAAATACTTGCACACATCTCAAACACATCCAAAGTCATTTTGACGCTCACGGATAAATGAGACTAGTCAAGTATGTCTTTCACCCTACTTTATTTATGTAATCTTTACCATTAATGCAAGTTTAAAGTAAGTCCTTTGCATTGTCTACAATTCCTTTCATCTTTGATCGAGTAATTCTTGGAGTCATTTGATTTCGTAACTTTTTTTTTTTTTACTTTTCTGCAAGTTTATCTTTCTGCTAGTTTTACTTTCTTGCATTTTTTTTTTTGCTTTCCTTTAATTGTTTTATTTACTTCCTTGCAAGTTTACTTCTCTGCATCTTTATTCTTTTTCATTTAGTGCTTTCAATTCATTACTTTTTTACATTGCTTTTTCTTTACTTGCTCCCATTTAGATTCTAGTCAAATTTATTTTGTTTGCAAGTTTAAGTTCCTTGTCTTTCAATCGTGTTTTCTTTACATGCTTTATTACTTGTTTTCTTTACATGTTTTAATTTCTTCCATTGCCATTTTCGATTGCTATTCATATTACTTACATTTATTACTTTCAATTTATTCATTCTTTTAAATTTCAAGTATCAATTTACATTTCGATTATTGATCCATCAACTTACTCTTTTACATTAGTAATTCAAATTTTTTTAAAATCAAAACAAGTGTATGATATTCTTTTGATTCACAAATTATTAAGTACTTGAGAATCATCAAGAGGAAGAAATTTCCTTCCCAAGAATGGTAACTATAATTAAGATTTATGTTTGACAAATTTTACAGTAAATAGATACATAATTATTTTGGTTTAACCAAGTTTGGCTTTATGTCCAATCCCTTTGAATCACAAGGGATTATTACTATTTTCAGTGTTCTTTTACAGTGCAATCTCTCCGAATTAGGATGACAAAATAATCCAACATTTTTTTTCTACAAAATCCAACATTCTTTTATCCATCAATCCGGCCCCTCCAATTATATGATAATTATTTAAAGAGATCTAAAACCTGGTGTTAAGAAGGAATAATAACTTAAAATACAAATAATGTAGTATGACTGAAATTCGATCCAAAGTAAAGTAATTTCTTAACAATAATTTTAATGAAATGGATTTATTGAGTCAAGTTTATTTGATGGATAGTTAGTGGTTGCAGAAGATATCCATCGGCTATATCCACCTAAATCGTCTTCCTCTACCTGAAAATTTTTTGGATAGGCAAGGTATGTAAGATAGACAATCAAATAAACAACTGTCGGGTCATATTATAAATGCAAATATAAAAGAGAAATTTTTATATGTTTTTAGAATAAAAAACAATTTTTGTTTGAGTTATTATTATCTTCTACTTGAATTATATTTTTCATATTATATTTGATATAATATATATTCAATGGTACAAAATGAAAAAAATTGTTTACTCCAATAACACTTCAGAAATCTCTTATCTCTAAAAAAGTTTGCCTTTACACATTTGATTTGATTGCTTGTATAATAAAGTAGTTACGCAGAATTTCTCTCATATAAAGTTTTAATTTTTTCACATCTTTTTTATACTTATTAATGATGTTTAAATTTATAATTAATAATATATATATATTAATTAATGATATAATAATAAATTAATGAAAAAATTACTATTTTATTAACCAATTAATTCCTCTACGTAGTGCATGTTTCATAGATAGGAAAAAGATTATCATATACTTTTTTTAAAGATGTATATATTATTAATATTTTTTTAAAAGTATCAAATTTAATGAAAAAAATGATAAAAAATATAATAAATAATATTAAAAAAATATGAAAAGAGATATATATATACTGTTAATAATATGAATATCATAACTGATCATAAAAGTACATTGCTCATACATGGTTCAGCTTCCTGTCCTTCAGATTTAAAAAAAAAAAAAAAGAGAATATGAGAATCTTAAAAAAAAAAAACTTAACACTGTGGTTGCTCGAGCGATAATACTCGAGCTTTCCACAGCACGACCCTTGATAAAAAAATTTATTTTTGAATCTTTGATTGGGGTATTTCGTAGTTAGACTTATCTCGCGGCATAGTTCTGACTAATTGCTGACCAAGACTCAAAAGGCCTTTTCAATAATTATTTACTTCAACGTTTAAAAATTTATCACTGTTTTGAGGAGTTTCTATTTAGAAATTTGATCATAATTTAAGAAATTAACCTCTTATTTAGTAAGTGAAAAGATATTCTAAAAAATTTAAAAAAAAATTATAATCTTTTCTTTGAACTGTGGCTCACTTATTATCATACACAATCTTTATTAGTAAGGTTAAATATCTCTTATAACAACTTTTTTTCATAAAAAAGTTGTTTTGTTTTAAAACTAACATGATTAAGTTATTAGATTAAAAGTTGTTGATTAGTTTTTTAGATTAAAAATAACTATTTTCTTAATACTATATAATTTCAAGTTTTTTTATTCTTTATTTTTTATGATTTTATAGCTTGGAAATAGTGGTCTCGGTATGATTGGCGAGTTCTTTTTCTAGCTCCACCTCCTTCAAAAAATGACTTGGGCGTTGGAGCCTTTTTTACAAATACCCCCACCATTGCCTCTAGACCTACGCCCCCAACCTCCATAGCACTCAGGTCAGCGGAAGACCACCGAGGGTGTACGTGGTGAGAACATCTTGGCGCCATCTATAAGAAAAGGTAAAACTTTCCCCACCCTTTTTTGATTTCTCCCTCTGTCCTCAGTCACCGCACCGAGCTTCCTCCTTTATCTCCGATTAGATGGATTGTACTAGAAGCTAGTGTAACACCCTAGATAGTCATGATAGACTTGTCTATGATTACGGAGGTAGTCTAACACTAGTTTATCATGCCTGTAAAGTTTTGTGACCATCTGAGTACGTTTAGTCTCTTTACTGCAACTCTATGTGTAAAATATAGCTATTTTCAGCCTTTTTTTCCTTAAACTGCTCAGTTAAGGGAGATAAGTGCGGAGAACTTGTTTATAGGTCTAAAATTTGTGGAAGTAGATGTAGTTAAAGTTTGAGAATTATCGGGGTTAGTTCGGCATTTTTAAGCATATTGGTTGTATGTTTTAGTGCCGGTTGGACCTCTAGCAGATATAAAAATTTATGAAAATGGTGAAAAGATATTTTTAATGAATCTTAGAATTTATTTTAATTTTGTTGAAAGTTAGGAAACTTAGTTTGGTGATATCTAAACGTTCTTAACTGTTTGAGTGAATAGTAGTTCTATAAGTGACCATAATAGAGGGGCACAATTTTGTTTCTGTTTTGGGGCCTATTTAAAGCCAAAATGTGATTATTAACTCACTTTTCTTTTCTTCTCTCATGGCTGCTTAGGGAAAACAAGGGAGAAATGAATTCAAGGCTTTAAGGAAGGAGGATCTTCATCAAAGCAAGGGAAGGAGCTTAGCTTTTCTGAGGAACGACTAATTGATTTCGTTTCTGGGAATTGAGGTAGGGGAAAACCTTTTCTTAATTCATTTCCTACTTTCTCCATCTTGTTCTTGAGTTATGACTTGATGTGTAATTTTAGGTTTTGAGTTGTTTTGGTTGTTTGGGCTTGAATCTTGTTATAAAACTTGATGATGACTTATTTATGAGTTGTTAGGTGGATGAAAATGGATTTCCAACCCTTGTATACTTCAAATTCAATTTGAGTAGAGAATTGGAGTTTTAGGTTTTGAAATGGGTGTTTATCCTTGATCTTTGGTTTTGAGTGAAATCAAAGTAGTTTAAGAAGTTTAAGTGATAACACTGTATTTTATACATTTTATAATCCTCTCACTAGGTTTCTTAAGGTTCAATTAGGCTTAATTAAGTTAGTTTTAACACATTTTATGATTTTGAGCCGAATTGGACAATTAAATAAATTATTGCATAAATTAACCGTAATTATCTCTTTGGCAATGTTTAGTAAACTGGTTATAACTTGAGTTGCAAATATCTGATTGATATGATTTTAGTCTTGTAGGAAAGCTAAGACAATTCCCTACAACTTTCATGTTGAACACTTTTCCAGAATCAGACTCCTTGGAGGTGATATTGAGCTTTGAAGTCAGAATAGAGGAGCTGAAATTGGGCCTAAACATAGTGCAGTAATTGGACCATATCTTGAGTTCTAGGCATGATTTTGGATTGAAACTAAAGCCATTTTAAAGCAAATATTCAGGCCTACAACTTTCATGAAGACCACTTCTCTCAAAAATGAAAAGATTACTGGATGCATGGCTGTACATTTACTCAATTGTTATTTGAAAAAAAAGAAAATAAAAGGAAATAAAACATCATGGCTTACGTTAGGAAACTTAACAATTAAGTTTCACTATTCATGTTACTATGCATTGCACAGTAACATGAATTTGCCTATAAATAGGCAATTGAACATTTGAGATTCAGAATTCAATTTAGAATTCGGGAAGAGGAGAGGAATTTGACGGAGACGGAATGGCTTTGGGAGAAGGGGCGTGCTCACCTTCTCTCCTCGATCTCCCTCAATTTCTTTTCTCTCTCTTTTTCTCTTTTTCTCTTTTCTAGTTTATGTATAAATAAATTTTAGTCTATTTGGGTCAAAGTGTGAAGCTCTTGGTAAAAAAATAAGGTTAGATTTATTCTTCTGTTGTGCTTTAATGATTTATATTTTTAAGTAGTTATTATGCGTGTTATATTTTATTTCTGATAATTTAGAAATTATCCTTGTAAATAGGAGTTCTTGATTTATTGTAGACAAAATATTGGCACAGTAAATGCTTTAACCCATTTATGAGTGATGATATTAATGATTAAAGGAAACATAATATAATTACGTATATTATTTTAATGGACTTTTAACGTTGTATTTTTCGATTAGAACCTCCATGTTGCGAGGATTCTAATTGAGTTATAAAAGGAATTAACCTTACTTTTCTTTTATTTACCAAGAGTGAATCTTTTTACCCAAGTAAATAATTTTTACCGTAGTAACAAAATATTTACTTCACCTTAATCTTCAACAATTCCCTATGGATCGACCTCGGACTCACCGAGAAATTTATTACTTGAGACAACCTGCACTTGGGTTTACAATGCAACAATTAAAAAGTGTGCATCATTAAGGTTGTGATTAATGATTTCCTATATGTTTAAGAACTTATTAGGGTCTTAGAATCACTGAAAAATTGGATTGGAATGGCCAAAATCCAAGAAAAGGATCAATGGAACAGTACCACGTTTTGTAGATTGATGCAGGGCTTCTGGTTGGGAGACACGAGGTGGCCTGTGTCCCTCTCTGCAAGAGGATTCTGTGAACAGTGTTCACAGTATAGGACACGGGGTAGGCCGTGTGGAATGACATGGGCCGTGTCTGAGCCAAAACTCTTCAAAATATCATTTTCGATGTTTTTCAAGTTCTTGGATTGATGGGATCATTAGCATATGTTCCCTAGAGTGTGTGGAGACTCTAGTAGGAGTACTTAATGAAGTGTGAACGTGATGAATCATATAGATTCGTAGTGCTAATTATGTGGAATAATTAGGCATGATTATATACATATTGTGTATTGTGACGAATTGAGGAAATGAGCTTTCCTAGGTGTGGGGATTTCTCATGGTTACTCTTTTAAGAGTATTAAAGTACTACTATAAGTATTTAATAAAATATTTGTGTGAATGTAAATCAATTAGAGTATCAAATATTGTGGTACTTAGTATCATTGTTGTTCATGCTTAAGATAAGATGAATGTAAATCAATTGGTATGCTAACTATTATAGTGTTTGGCATCATTATGTTTCACTTTTGTGGTCATACATGTAAACCAACTGTGATCTAATTATGGAACGTAATTAGTGATTCTTTTGTATAAGATGTTTGAGAAACATACATTATGGTTTATAATATCCTCTTTGTGTTGTTGGAAGCATAGATTGGTGGGAAATATCCTCTCTATGTTATGTGTAATGAGGTGATGAATATCCTTATTACATTATTGAGTAAGGAGGTGGGGAATACCCTTTTTGCTTTGCTGATTAATAGAGGTGAGTAATATCCTCTGCTAGTTTTGATGGATAGTGTTGGTGAGTTATATCCTCACTATGCCTGATAAATCATAACATATCATAACATGTCCTAGAGTAGTTGAGGTGGAGAATGTCCTCAATACTTCTGAGGTTTCATAACATTTTGAAATTACATTCATTCCTAGGACTTGCATAGACATACACATTAGACATAATTAAGCATAGCATGACAATTGTATGGGCAGTCGCTATCATAACATTTTCATGTAGTGTAATTGTATGGGCAATTGCGTGTTTCTGAGGTGGAGAAGTTGTAGCTTTTGTGATCGAAGTGTCAACTCGATAATTATGAATAGTATTTGTTGTACATATGTATATATGCTGGTATTAGAATACTTCTACTGATATATGTTTTCTCACCCCGATTGTGTTGCCATGTAAATTCAGGTACGAGTTCTTTGAAAGGGAAGAAGAAGATGTTTGAGGAATAGCATAGTATAGATGCTGTTTTGAGCTGAGTTTATATGTGTTTTATATTTGCTTAGTTGTTTGAAGTTATGTATAACAATATGCCCTTTGAGGCTGTGATGTATATATGTAACTTTCGCTATCATGGCTTTCCATATTTACTCATTTTGTATGAATGATATGGGTTAGATGTTGATGTATGTTGGTAGTAGCAAGATCGATCTTGGGTTATTCATTTATATGGGGATATATTTGAGTAGCAAATATTGGGTTGTTACAGCCAGGGCGCAAACCAGAACACCACTAACCCCAACCCCAAACACCAACCCTAACCAAAATCAAAAACCAATAATTCTCCTCCCCCCCCACTAGACCTTCATGCCACCCTTCTTCACACTTTCCTTACACCAAGGAGAACATACAAAACCAGATTAATTAGTTAACCACCAATCACGACCAAAATTGCAACAAAATGGCAAAAATAAAATTAAAAAAAAATGGAGTCACCACCAACTTTATTTAAATTAGGAAAAGTTGAAAAACCTTTTAAAAAAAGAAATGGCCTTTGAAACCAAGTTGAGTTCGAAAGTCGATTGTGCACAGAGAAGAGCGGAAACTAAATTCCACAACACCCCTAATATACTCATCTTAAGACAGTTACCCAAAATTAATTTTGTAAATTTATTGATAACCTTAAAAATGTTTGTTTTACCTCTTTTAACAAACAAAACAAACTAAATTAAAAAAAATAATGTTTATGGCTTGACTTTCAGCCTATGCATTCCCAAAGTGCAATAAGAAGCTCAAAACTAACTTAGTTCTTTAGAAAATAGTTGTGTGTTGACTAATTTTAGTTTTGAAAAAGATTTTTTAAAACATATGTCACTCTTGCACATGGTTCAAGTTAACATTAACCCTGTGTTTGGATGTTTTTTCATTGTCGAGATAGGAATGGAATTGGAATGGAACATAGTTTCTATTCTCTTTGTTTGAAGTTTCATTAAAAGATGTGTTTTTTCAAAAACAAAAGTTGGGTATTTGAGGGGAAGAGGGGGAAATGATTCACTCTATGCATTTTAAAACTCCCAAATAAGGGAAGGTTCAAGTCCCCTCATTACTTATCATCCAAACATAGTGTAAACTACTCAATAAACCCTATTCATCTAAATAACATTGAAGATAACATATGCTATTCAATCATCGTCATTGGTCATTGAGTGAATTTAAGAAAAAAATGGATTTATTTAGTGATTTAAAGAAAATTTATTTGATCATAAATCACACAAATGATAAAATAAGCGACAAACAAGATAATAACAAAAACAATTAACTGACATTTTAACAAAATCACATGATAATTCAAAATATAAGCCACTATTTTTATAAGCAAGGCATGTTGATAAAAACAAACAAAAGAAAAAATTCATTAAACCAAAAAGAACTCACCATTTTTGTGTTATTAACTTTATTATTATTTCTCTTTTATACCAAACATATTTTCTACTTTATGCTACTTATATAATATCATCTTTTTAAAACTATTTCACCCTCTTATCCATTTTATATTTTACTTTTTTATAATATATTTTATCTTTTTATTATTTTCCCTAACAAGTCTAGAAGAACTCAATTAAAAAAAATAACATTAAAGCTCTATACCCAATTGACTCCTACAAAACAAAACTTGGTCCACTAATAAAAACTATGCTCACTATCTGCCATCGATTCTTTAATCACTCCTAAACCAACTATATTAGAATGTAACAAGCCCAAATTAAGTACACTATCAAAGTCAGCCCATGCAGATTTTTTTGTATACAGCCAATGTAGATTTAGTCCAAAATAAAGAGAAGAAAAAAATAAATAAATAAAAAAAGGGTAATATACTTGGGTGTAGTGACATTGTATCAGGAGAAATTCTTATGTGAACACGATTTATCACATCATTTCTTATACACTTAAATTATTATTTGACATGTGTAAAAGTATTATTAAATATTGGTGCAATTTTATGATAGTCCCCATCACATTACACATGTCAAATAATAATTTGAGTGTCTATGGTAGACCGTGTCTACCTAAGAATTACTCATGTATCAGACACGGGTTTGGTGATTCATTGGGATAGCATAGGACAACAATACGTGGTTGTGACACGGTGGTACGATGGTGGCCTCGGGTGCTGCTGGCGCTTGGGTTCGAGGAGATACACGGTGGTTTGGGTGGTCGCAGTTGGGGCGTTGCAGCGGTGGGAGTTGAAGCTATAGGGTTGTGCAGTGTTGGGTTAGTGATTGTGCTTATTGGCTGGGTTGAAAACAGTGATTCACAGGGTCGCAAGGGCGGAGGCTTTGATTTGGTGGTCGAGATGGGGTTGCAATTTGGACTCGCGGTGGTTTGGTTGATGGTGGCTGACAGAGGTTCTGGTAGAGTTTTGATTCAAGGCTGGTGGCAGCGTCTAATGCGATTCTGGTGAGGCTATTGTGCATGGAGTTTGGTGGATGGGTTTTGGTCATGGAGTTTGCCACTGTGGTGATGATTTCTCTGTTGGGTATAAGTCGAGGTGTTTTTGGGTGGTGGTTTTTTTATTTTGATGTGGAAAGGTTGAAGAACGATGGAGTTTTGAGTTTGATTTTGAGAGTTGAAGATGTTGGATATGGTATTTTTAGGTAGAACTCTGGGTTTGGTTGATTGAATTTTGATTGCTAGGTTGCTTGATTTTTGGGTATTTTTAGGTACCGTTGATGAAGGTTCATGGAGGTCGTTTGATGAAGCTTGGTGCCATGGTTGTGAGATGAGAATGATGAATGAGGGAGAGGGAGATGAAGCTCTTATGTGTCTATGTGAAGGAATGAATTGGTGAATTGGTCTCAAAGTGTGTATGACGCGAGTGATCACCCTAAACAAAAATTGTTATGCCCTCCATTCTCCAATTCTGAGGGTGTACTGGCAAAATGTGAGAAAAATTTAAAGTAAGGAATCCTTTTTTTTAATATATATATTTAAAACTAAAAAAAATTGATTTTTTTTCTTTTGGATTGGACTCTAGTTGATAATTATATTAGAATTAGATGCATATTGAGTTTTTAGGCTATGATGTGATATATGGCTAATTGAGCTCTTTATCATTACAAAATTTCTCATATTTTATTTTATTATTTTTTAATTTTTTAATTTTTTATTTTTAATTTTTTAATTTTTGACACAAACAAAATTAGGTATTCACACCACCCAAGGATCCCATTGACAATCTTGAAGAACACAAGAGTCTCATAATAACGACAATACTTAACCATCGGTCCTTAGTCATCCGTCCCAACCACAACCATCTCATCACCAACTAACTCGTCATCAACCCTCTCACTGTCATAAGCAACCCTTTAACCCACCACACCCTCCCCTACCCTACAACACCTGTCACCCTTTCTCGGAAGATATTATGGCCAACCTTTTACCGGCTAACTTTTGCCTTCCAACCACCATCGAGTTGTACAATGAATTTACATATCCCTAGGAGCATCTTGATGCCTTCGACTCTACAATGCTCCTCTTTGGTGACTCTGATGTGATCAGATGCAGAGCTTTTCTGAGCACCCTGAAGCGTTCTACCCTCAAATGGTTCTCCTAGATCCCAACCCGATTCGTAAATGAGTTCACTAAGCTTGTAGCCAGTTCCTCACCCACTTCTCCACCAACATGGCACACCAAAAGACCTCCACATCCCTCATAAACTTGAAGCAAAGGAAGAATTAGTCTCAAAAAGAGTTCATTTGAAGATTCAATATTCGAGATCTAAGCCTGACTATGTCCTTAACCCGGATCGTTCATTGATTCATTGGCCAAATACACCTTGCCGACCTTGATGAACTCATTCATTGTTCAATGAGATGCATCAATGTAGAGGAAGCTGCTAAAGAAAAAAGGTTAGCAACTAAGGCAATTTTCAACGAAGTGAAAGATGATTAATCGACCTATTAACCAACCCCCACTTCCTAGGGCAATGGAGGCAGGGATGGTGGAAGAAGGGGATTTCATGGAAGATGAAACTAAGATAGAGGCAGTGGAACTCGGGAACCCATCCAATTCAACTAGTAAAGTTCCATAGTTACACTGCCCTCAACGCCCAACGAGAAGATATCTTAAAAGAAATCTACAATACCAAACTTATGACTCCCTCAGCCACCATGGACATAGCCAAACTACATTGACAAAAGCAAATGATACAAGTTTCACTGGGCTTTCAGCCACAACACTGAAGACTATACTAGGCTAAGCGGCGTAATTGAGATTTTTATCTGTAGTGGACACCTAAAATAATTTATTTTATGAGAAAAAGAGTGAAGCTCATAGAGAAGGTGTGATAAGAGAAGAAGCTTAGGCCCTGAAATTAGAAAGCGCGGAAGATGGGATGAAAGATAGGAACTAATAAGAAGAGTTATTAACACCATTTCAGGAAGATTTTCCTAGGACAAAAAATCAGAATATGCCAGAAATAGGCACTTATGGACTATCCAGACAGTCATGAGCATTGGACAATTCATCCATACACGAGGCAACTCATCATCCCTAAAGATGCCAATCTTGTTCACGAATGAAGACTTTTAGGGGGTAGACTAGAACTAAGACGACTCTGTGGTGATATATGCAGTAGTTGGAAACTTCATCATCAAAAGGGTGCTAGTAGATCAAGGAAGCTTAACGAACATTATATTTTCATATGCATTCCAATGAATGGGCATCTTAGACTCCTTAATCAAGCCCTACTATGGAAATTTAGTTGGATTCCTAGGATATCAGATCTATGCTTAAGGGTATATGGAGCTTTGGACTACTTTTGCAAGCAAAAAGAGTATCATAGTGCACTTCCTAATAAAAGACTAGAGTGGCTCATATAATATGATTCTAGGTAAGCTATCCCTAAACAAGTTGGGAGAAATAGTCTCCACCCCCAATTTAACCATGAAGTTTACAACTGACAAGGGAGAGGTAACAGTCATCTATGCATACCAGTATGAAGCATGGCAATGTTACATAGATTGCTTGAGACCAAGAGAAGCAAAAAGAAAGTTGAAGAGCTCTAAGCCACCACCCATCATATTAATGTCACCTAGCTTAAACCTCGCAAGGATTTCTAGGAAAGCAAGCCCCGCCATAAAGGACAACTCAAACGTGTCCCATTAGCCCCTGATTTGAGCAAGTTCACTCAGATTGGAGCTCAGCTTCACGATGACGTCACTCAATAACTGACTACCTTTATGCAACAAAATGTTGACCTTTTCGCTTTGACTTCCTTAGATATGTCTAACATCGACCCTAACTTCATTTGTCATCACTTAGACTTTGACCCTAATGCTAAACCAGTAGCACAAAAGAAAAAGGAAGCTTGGAGAAGAAATAAGGAAGATCATTGCCAAGAAAACCAAGTGACTACTGGAAGCCAGGTTTATAAGAAAAATATAGCACATCACTTGGCTAGCCAATGTTGTGATGGTGAAACACGAAAAATGATGAGTGTGTGTGGACTTCACATATCTTAATAAAGCTTGTCACAAAGACACCTACCCTTTACCGAACATCGACAAACTGGTCGATGGAGTTTCTGCATACAAATTGCTAAGCTTTAAGGATGCATATTCTAGATACAACCAGATCCGAATGGCACTTGAGGATGAAGACAAAATGGCTTTTATCATGGATGGGGCTAACTATTGCTACATGATGATATCCTTCAGCTTGAAGAATGCAAGGGCCACTTATCAAAGGTTGATGGATAAGGTTTGTGCCAAGCAAATAGGATGGAACATTGAGGTCTATATAGATTATAGGGTGGTGAAAACCCCTCACACCGGTGACCATTGTGTGAATCTAGCATAAATCTTTACCTAACTATGAAAACACAACATGCGACTAAACCTAACAAAGTGTGCCTTTTGAGTAAAATGAGGGAAGTTCCTAGGATTCATGTTGAGAAGCAGGGGGATCAAGGCCAATCGAGAGAAATGTCGAACAATCATTGAAATAAGGAGTCCCAGCTCAATAAAAGAAGTTCAAAGACTATCAGGATGGATCATAGCATTATCCTAGTTTCTCTCAAGGTCGGCAAACAAATCCCCACCTTTCTCTAAATGCCTTAAGAAGCCAAACAAGTTTGAGTGAACTCAAGATTGCAAAATTGTGTTCCAAAACTTGAAGAGCTTCTTAGCTTCCTTGCCCATACTGTCCAGGATAGAACCCGAAGATGTACTACTACTTTACTTACCAATTTATAAGAAAGCTTTAAGTTCCATTTTGGTCAAGAAGAATGAAAAAGAATAGAAACCAGTGTACTTTGTCAGCAAAGTGCTATAGAGGCTCGAGATAAGGTACCAAAGAATTAAGAAGCTTGCTCTAGCTATGGTAACGACAACCTGGAGGCTTTGACCATACTTCTAGAGCCATTAAGTGATAGTTAAGACTGACCAATCGATCAAGTAGGTACTTTAGAAGCCTGAGTGAGTAGGAATGATGGTTGACTGGTCTGTAGAGCTATTTGAGTATAACATCAATTACCAAGCACTCTTGGAGCTCAATGAGCTATTCAATGCCAAGGCCTTCCTGGGGCTCAACGCGTTATTCAACATCTAGAACTGAGATTTTATTCCAAGATAAGTGCAAATTTCATTGACAAACGAATGCATTAGTTTTATATTTATTCCTACCAATGCATTAGCATGCCACTTAGAGTAGTTTTTAACTTGATCCTACATCGAGCATGGTTTATTGAGTAAGTACTGAGCTTCTAGGAAATTCTATAACCTAGAATATTTTTCGACTTGGTCTTACATTGAGCATGGTTTAATGAGTAAGTACCAGGCTTCTGGGAAATTTTTTAACTTAGAATATTTTTTGACTTAATCTTACATTAAGCATGGTTTAATAAGTAAGTACCGAGCTCTTGGGAAAGTCTTTAACTTAGAATATTTCTTAGAATGATGTGGTTGGTTACATAGAAATTGGTCAACTAAGATTATTTATCAGAAGATGAGCATGGTTTATTGAGTAAGTACCGAGCCACGAAATTCTTTAACTCAGGATATTTTTTGACTTGGTCTTACATCGAGCATGGTTTTATTGGCTTCTAGGAAATTCTTTTAACTTATAATATCTTTCAACTTGATCTTGCATTAAGCATGGTATAATGAGTAAGTACCGGGCTCTTAGGAAACTCTTTAACTTAGAATATTTTTTAGAATGACATAGTTGGTTACACAAAAATTGGCCAACTAGTATTACTTATCAGAAGATTTCAAGGAATACACAACAAAACAAAGAAACAAATCCGTAATATCTGTATATAACAAACCATCAGGGGCATTCCCCTAGTTTTTAAGCTCCATCTTTGACCCTACCATTGCCCTCACCAATGGCAACTTTGACATTCTCATCACTTGCATCACCAGCTCTGTATAGCTTAGCTAGCTCTATGTTTCTTGGCTACTCTTCTTCCTCTTTACTTTCCTTGTCATCTGGGTTCACCAGAATCACATCCACTAGTCTCCACTAAGGGCCAACTCGATGAACGACTAGCTCTAGATACTAATGCTTTATATGCTGAAGACCCAAAAAATAGTCGGCTTCAAACTATTTCTCCATATTATCCTCCATATTCTGCTTCTCAATATGCCACAACTTCTGATTTGCTTTCAACAAAGACTCACGATCGGTCAACTTCTTCTCCACCATTCTAACTTTTTGCACAATCACTTTGGCTTTCTTCTTGATAGCATGCAAACCCGGGGTCACTTTCCCAAGCTGCTCCTCCAGATCCTTCACCAGGCCTGCAATCAATTTCAGCTAGTCAACTTCCTCTTTTAGCAAAGATATTTCCTCCTTTAGCTACTCAATCTGGGGTCATTCCTTAGCCCAATTTATATCTCGCTCAGCCTTAATTTTGTTTACCTTTTCCTAACACGCAGTTTCCATTCTGGATAACTTCTTTGCCAAACCCCATGACATGCTAAAGAATATTAGCATGGCAAATACTTTAAGGCCCGACAACACAGAGTAAGGCTAGGGAGCCCACTTTCTTATACTTTTCTCAGTCAACAAGAAAAGAAATACGAGAATCAATGTGCAGCTCATTACACCACTGCTTATCGCATATTTGGTAACTCTAAGAAATTGAGTTATTACCATCATTTTTGGTTGATAATTGTGTTGCTATGCCTTAGATTTCTGTTGATAAGCAAGGTTTTAAGCTCAATTTTTCATATGTTAGCTTCTACTCTTTCCTAGTATAAATTGATAATAATTAGAATATGATTGATTAAAATTTTTAATATCTTTCATGGCTAGCTTCTTATGCAGTTAATGACATTATTTTGTAGGGCTCCAAGGAGAAGAGAGCATGGAAGAAAGCTAGAAAAGGAGGTAAGGAGCAAAAATGTAAGGAGAAGCAAAGTTTCATGCGCCTAGGCGCAACATTGTCAGCTTGATATCAAGATTGTAACTAGAGACACTTACACCTTAGCATGACTTTTGATGTGCCTATGCGTGGGTGCTTGCATACAAAAATTTAATTTCAAATGCGGGCCTTGGTGTGATATGCTCTATGTCAAGGCACAAGATACGCATTTAGCCCATGATCTAAGTGCTTTCTATTTCATTTTTTGGGAGTTTTTTGACACTTTGGAACCCTAGTTCTTGAGAGAGAGATATAGAAAGGGAGTTTTCTACTTGGAAGAGGAGGAGATTCAAGTAGGAGATCAAGATCAAGGGAGAAAGTTCAAGATTAGAGTCTTCACTTTAGTCTATTAATTCCCTTTCTTCTCTTTGATTTGTATCATGATGAACTTCCTTCTTCCTTGTGCTTTGATTTCTTCTAATATGAGTAACTAAATATATAATCTAGGGGTTCTTTAGGATCTTACTATGTATATGGATATTTTGTAATTTTCTTAAGTTTTCATCAATGAAATTATTTTTGTTCTTTCATGCCTAATGTTTGCTCTTGATTGGCCACGATTTGCATGATGTTAATGTTTTCAAATGAACTAGACATAAGAATCCGTGAATATGGAAATGATATGATTGATGTATGTTCAACCACACTTAATTAGGTTGGGTATGTTGGTTAGCCAATAGGATGGACACTTTCTCATTGACCATGCATAACAAGTATTTGAAACTTAGTCTTAATGAGTGACTCTTATGCTAACTCACATGGGCACATAGTGAATTATGTAAGATTCATATGGGTAATTGACCTAGACATAGGTAATTATCTATAATTATGTTTCAGCTAACAAAACGAACCCACTAGTGGATGCTTAATGACTTTGCAAATACCTATTGAAGTGGGAAGTGAACAGGGACCCCCTAGGCCTTCATTCTTGATTCTTTTCTCTTGTGAATTTGGTGTTTAATGTTGCTTTACATTGCATTTTTAATTTGGTGTTCTTATTATCGTGTTCCTAAAAATTCAGTTACTTGGATAAGAGTTTGTGGTGATTGGTTAGTCGATAACATCATTCTTATTTTCAATCCCTAGGGACATGACACTCATTCTCACACTTATATTACTTGTTCGACCCATGCACTTGCAGACCAAATAAGATTGACACCACATAAGAACCTCCATCTCATTCAAAGTCCTTTAGAACACATTGGGCAGCTATGAGTAAAGGATCAAGAAGGGCAGTTCCCTGACCTGCTTAGGAGCACAATGAGGTTGATGTCACCGCTAACGGGGAACAAGGAAGGGCTAACGATCAAGCCATAAAAGTAGGCAATGGACTCAGAGAATGAGAGGTCTCTCGAGCTTGATAGTCTAATTATGAACCTTGAGTATCATTAGTTCTTGGCCGCTTAGCAAGGGCACTGGAAGCCTTACTCGATTGATTAGAATTTATCAACTACACCTCAGATTCCTGCTAAACAACCAAGGTCGGATGCTTTTGCTTCTTCTTTGACCGGCGCACTACATCGAGATCAAACCTTGTCAACATATTTCCTTTTGCAAAAGAGAATAAAGCTAAACACAAAGTCAGCAAATCCCAAAAGAAAGGAAAACATGGTAAAAACAAGACACTTATGAAAATATTTATTTAGACTTTACAACTAACCTTGGCTCCAGATTATGATCCGACAATGAAGTAGGTTTAACACCAGTTTTTTTTGTACATTGGCTTCATCTTCCTTGTTAAAGTCCCCAACCTCAACCTTCATAGTTTCCCACTTGTCTAAAGCCCACTTAAAAGGGAATTTCTAAACTCCATGGGCATCTAAAAAATAAGGAAGGGCTCTTAACCTCACCATTACATTGAAGAAATTATTCTTGAAATTTTTATATGAAGATTCATAGACCTCCAACAGCTTACTATCTCGGATCCAAATAAATGATAGCAAGCCTAACTTATTGCTCCGATTAGTCTAGAAAATAGTGAAAAAACATTTGAGGGTTTGCCCTAAATCCTAGAAAGTCACACACCAATCAGAATGATCTCATAAAGACCCAACTATTTAGGTGTAGCTAGCCATGGGCAAACCCTATTCCCACCAACACCCCCGCCTCAAAGTCCAACAAAGGCAAGGTAACCTTGATCTAAGAAAACAACATGTCAAACATAAAAAAATTGATCTTCTCTAGGATCACCGTGCAACCGATCATTTGGACTATAGCACCCCAGTTGATAATCGTTGTCAGTTCCATTCAGGGTAAGCTGAATACGCAACCCCACCACACCCTCGGGGCTTTGAAAGATGAAATTTATGCTTATAACATCAGAGTCAAGTTTGCACCTAAACCTGCCTCAGACACCCAGCTACTTATCTCTTCCATGAATTCAAAAGAAGATGAAAAACCCAAGCTTTTTGAGGATGAATCATCAGGCCATAAGTAGATGAGATTCCATGTTCGTTGTTATAGCCTTTGCCCTCACCCATTTCTCATAACGTCTTACTCAGAGAATGTTATATGAACCTTAGGGCCTCCCCCACACCCGCACCTATCCCAACCTTAAACCCCGAATCTCGATCTTCTCTTGAATAAACCTCAATAACACAGTACATTCTTTCCTAAGGGGTGCACAATTGAAGTTCCCAAAGAATTTCAATCAAGTTACCTTTACTATAACTCATCTCTTGACCTATAAACAATCTAGAAATTCAAAACCCTAACACACCACCCAACCCTAATCATACTAAAAAAATTAAACTACAGCCCACAAACTAAAATGATGAGAAGAGAAAGACAGTTAGAGATATGCTGACAAGAATGCAAAGAGATGCATACCACCACCACCACCTTTTCAAATGCCAGTAGAACACATTTGTGCCAAGTGATCGAAATCAGAATAAATAGCAGTGATAATGGCAGGGAACAACCACTACGCATGAATAACAGATGAAAGAAGTAGATTTTAATAGCAATAGGACACAACCACCACACAACCAAAAGCAAAAACACATAGCAAATTTTAGGATAAGAAAGAAAATGAAATAGCTCAGATATTAAGCGAAAGGAATTTAAAAAGAAACTGAGGGAAACTCCCACCATCGAATCCAATAGCTCTAAAATGTATTTAATTAATCTAACGGCTCTAAAGGAATAAGATTAATCTGACAACTTTAAAGGGAGACGATTTATCTAACACTAGAAATTGACTGTAAGAAACCAAAGGACCCATTGCTGACACTCATAAATACAAAAGAGAGTTATCCACTCATGAAACAACACATGTCACAAAAATACAAAAAACAATGAGACAACCACCATGCACAAGGCGACGTCAGTTTACTCAAAAGTCACGTAGCCTATATCCCTGGAACCCAAAATGGTTTGAAAGCTCGCATGCTCATCTAATCTCCAAGCTTAAGAGGTTGTGGATCATATCGGAGTTCGAGGGATTCCATGCCTGCTAAAGCTCGCACGTTTATTTTAGCTATGAGCTTGGAGGGTTGTGAACTGTACCAGAGTAAGACACTAACTAGCCCACAACACGCCCGGCCTTGAAATGCCACACTTGGCCTTGAATTGCTTCCACCTTAAAACGTCTCCCCTAGCCTTAATGCACTGCCTCCAGCCTAAAAGTGCTTCAACAGATCTCACAACCTAAGAGTGTTCATTGGGTGGGTTGGGTGGGTTTTGTGCTATTTTTGGACCTAACCTGCTCACCAAATATTTAATTTGGGTTAGGTCGATGGAATATTTTCCTTCAACCTGACCTGCTCAAGAGTGACTTGACTTGGGTCAAATTCATGGGCCTAACATACATAAATTTTTTTTTCTAAAATCAAAATCAAAATATGAAATTGAATTTTTTTTACACATAACACATCTTAATTAAAAATAATATATATTCTAAATAAACTAAAATGTCACATAACTAGTTTTACACAAATATAATAAATTTCAAACAAACTAAATAAACATAACAAGTCTTACTTAGTTAACATAAGTTTGAAATAAACAAAAGTAAGCTAACAGGTCCTAAAAGCAATAAACAATAAATCATATTAAATAATTAAAGTCAATGTTATCACATATAGCATACGAATTGACATATATGTTTACTTCATTCTCAATTTTCTCAATATAGTCTTTGTCATTTAAGTGATCCATTGAATTTTCATCGCAATGGTCCGGTAGATGCTTCATGAGCTTCTCATCTCTATTTAATGTGACCACAATTGACTATACCTAAACTTAATTAGCACTACAAAAAAGTCAAGGGGAGGCGATCTGAAATGTCACCATGGCTAATCGACTTTTAAAAAAAAATTATTTGGGTGGGTTAGGTTTGTATGGGTTGACAATTTTCAAACCCGCTACATGACCCATACCTTGTGGGTTGGTGTGTTTTTCAACCTGACCCAACCCAAGGATCTAATCCAACCAACATTTTGTGAGTTAAGTTGGGTCAAAACTCGCACTAACAAGTTCATGGATTAATCCAAGCCACAAGACACCCCTACTCACAACCAATGTTTTAAAAATCAGTTCAATCGGATTGGTTAGACTGGTTGAATCATGAATCGGTCACCCTACTAGTTCTAATTCACCCAAAAAATTAGTAAGCGATTCAACCCCCAAAACTAGTAAAAATCAAGAAATCGATGAAAGTCAATAAATCAATCGGTTGAACATGTCGATTTTTAATTTAAAATTTTTAACTGATTTTTTTAAAAAGAAAAAAATAAGGAAAAACTTATATAACTATAATATTAGCAATTTAACTACTGATTAAATGGGTTAAACTGATTGAACTATGAATCACTCACTTCACCGGTTTAACAATTTAACTAATTTTAAAAACATTGCTCACAAAAACTTGGGTATACCCGCTTGATGCCCAAACCCGACCTAGGTGCCCCGCAGCTCGAGTTCTAGAAGGGTACACCTAATAAAATTGACAAGTGGCAGCGCTTGATACAATGCCAATGTAACAAATATTCACTCCATCAGCATAACAACCGTGAGGAAAGGGGTGTATTATGAGGTACTCCCTTCTGATCCCTATAAATAGTGATGTTCTCAGCATGATTGGTGAGTTCCCTTTCTAGCTTACACATTTACTCACACCTCCTTCAAATACTAACTTAGGAAGTACCTCACCACCACCTGCAGTCCTGCGCCCCCAACCTCCACCATGCCCAGATCAGCGGAAGACCAACCAGGATATACGTGTTGAGAACATAAATAAATATAAATACACTGAATGTATAACAGAATAATGGATCAATAGACCATAATGCAAAGTAGACCTGCGCGCCCATATCAAATCGATTCTTCTTTACTTCATGCTTTGAGTTTGGTAATGTTAAATGCATGGCAAGCTAGTATAATCAGCTTATCTTTGTATCCTTCCTTTAATCCCATATCCATGGTTTTTTAACAAGAAGTCTGCTCTCCGTTAGGAACTACTCACATGTGAACTTAGTTCAACCTTACAAGAGAAACCGAATGAAGAATCATCTGCTAATGCTTGTGCTCTACAAAACAAAGTATCTATTACAGTTTATAACCTCTTCAATTACCTTCATTAAAACAAATGAAAGTCACTTTCTTAGTAACTGGCTCGGTACTTGATATTGAAGTAAACAATTACACATTTAATAGTGTCCTTTCAACTGAGTGACAACTTTTCGAGTTAAATCAAATATGTTGGAACCCAAACCTGCATGGTAATAAAAAAATTAGAGGAAACACTGATTTTTGTACTCTCAAATTAGGGATGGCAATTTTACCCGCTCTGTAGATCATGCAATTACCGTGACGGGCGGTAGTATACCGTCAAAATCCTCCCGGATATAAATACCGTTTGATCACTATCCCCGTTTAATAAAAAGTATGTATGGTTTCAAACCATGCATTCAAAAATTTTATATAAATATTTTATATAAAAATTATTAAAAATTTAATTATATAAATTAAAATATTACAAAGTTATATAAATTAAAAGTATTTTAAGTATTTAACATTATTTTTAAATTAAGTTGTGTTAGACAAATTTTAAAAAATTATAGTATTACACTTTTTTATTATTTTTCATTTTTTTATTTTTTATTTTTGATTTTTTTAAATTTTTTTCAATTTATTTCCGCGGATAATGATACCTGCGTTTACCATTGGAAAAAGATAAAAATAACGGATATTATTCAGTTTGAGCCCCATTGCCATCCCTATCTCAAATAAGTTATATCAATTTAATTTTTAAAAAAAATTAACATTAATTTAATTGATCAATCATAAAAAATTATATAAATTTAACTCTTCAATAATCTAAAATAACATTTAGTTTGAGTTTTTGACTTTTCAAAAATCTTAACGTTGTGTTTTTAAAATATATTTTATTTATATAATTTTCTTGTATCAATTATAACATGCTAAAATTTAATAATTTTAACTCAAGGGAGAGTGTTAGAATATTTAGAATATATTTTAAAATTAAATTAAGCTTAATTTTATATTTTTTAAAAAATTAATTTTTACATAATTAAATATATTATTTTAATTATATTTAATTGTATATAAACTCTTTCTTATATAAATAAAAAATCTTTTTATACACATTGATTAATTTAAAAATAATTCACAAAATATACAAAATCTTTATTCAAATTTTTTTGTGTCTCTGTTTCTAATATAGGTAAACGATTTTTTTGTAAGATCTCTTGGTTTTCTAATATAGCGTCGTTTGATCACCTAGTGAGAAAAGGCTTGGTTGTTGTTGTTGTTGTTGTCTGTTTCTAATATAGGTAATGGCTGGAACATCAAAAGGTCAAGTTGGACAGCATAAATGCTGCTTTTACTTGAGAATTCCTTGGTTTCTTGCTCAAACTTCCTAATTCAATGCAACAACACAACATTAAGCATTTTAAGGTGTTTGGAAACATGTGGATTAAGGCCAAAAATAAATACACGTGGATTACTTAGAACTCAATTTTGAACATGGCTCCAATTGGTAATGAGTTTACTACTTTATCTCCATAGATATTCTCATTAAGGTCCACTACAAATGGTAGTGGTTGATCCCCAGATGATGACTTTAGTGGTTCTTGTTGATCC
Organism: Ormosia semicastrata; assembly: GCA_029884595.1. Classification (NCBI taxonomy): domain Eukaryota; kingdom Viridiplantae; phylum Streptophyta; class Magnoliopsida; order Fabales; family Fabaceae; genus Ormosia; species Ormosia semicastrata. The sequence continues at coordinate 3,523,488 of JAQQTO010000044.1, forward strand.
TACTATTGATTCTGGCAAAGAGGCATAATGGAAACAACAAAATCGAAGAAATCTTTCTCACAGGTGTCGATGATGCAGCATGCTTGCTAGAGTTAGAGTCAGATGAACAAGAGGGATGGTGGTGAGAAGAAGGAAGGTATATAAAATGAGAAGCTCTGCTATAGGGTGAAAGAGGTGGTGAGAATGAGTTGAGACTTGAGACTTGAGACTTGTTCTGCTAAACTGAAAGGAGAAGGGGTCTTTTTAGGCTACGGTTTTAGTTAGCAAGCTTTTGGGTCTCCAAAATGTATTTAGCCATAAGGTAGCTCTTGTTTGTGGCTCTTTTACTATAAATACTTAAAATTTTCTCCAAATTCCTGATAACTAGAAGTAAGATAACACAAAATTCAGAAGCACCATTTCCTAAGCAAATATTTTAATAAGTTAATTTATGGGTGTTGATTTATAGAGAATTGGACATTGATATTTTAAAGTTTTAGATATGACAACATTCAACTCGCCCCCATTGACCAAAAGATTTCAAATCCATATGATTTTTTACATTTATTCAAGATCTTTCTTTGGAATCTGAAGGCACATACAAAATAGGGAAGCCCTGGATGCTCTTTTTGGTGGTTGACATGTCTCTACATTTCTGTGGGCTTTGCAAATGATTCTCTGCATTGAAACCCCACTTTTACCCAGGCAAAATACCAAATCAATCACTATCTTCACTATAGCCAGGTTAATGAGGGAGTGGGCACTCTAGTAATTATGGTTGGATCTAGAATTTCCCCATGAGTTAGCCACTATAGCCATTCTGTACCTATTGATATGCTTCTCTGTCTCAGTGCAGATTTTTGCCAGTATCTCTTATAGTCATTAATTCACCACAACACTACCCTCATCTCTCTCTCTCTCTCTCTCTCTCTCTCTCCATCTTTATCTTTCTACAAACAACAAACTCATTTATCTCTCAAATATACTCACCATCAATACTCATAACCCCTTCAAAGTTATTGCAACACAGAAAGGGAGAATGGGAAACACTAAACTACCCAAAGTACTCTTGCTACTATTGACCTTAGTTCTTGCAGCTAAAGCTATACAAGGTCATAGTTATGTTAGACTGTCCTAGTTGAAATTTTTTTTCTTATGGGTTCCAATGAAATCTCACGTGATTCTTCTTATGCTTTCTTCTATTCTCTTTTTCTTCTTTTGGGTTCTTCTTATTATATTAAATTCAAGTTTCATTTGTATGTCATTACTAGGCTTCTGTTAATGCTTTTATTTATGTAGACTATTGACTATTCCCAGGTTTCTTAACACAATCACTTTTCTCAGTTGTCTAGGTTGTTATTATGCTTGTGTATTTGGTATTCAGCTAATAAAAGTATCTAGGCTCAGTTTCTTTGTGTCTAATGAATTTGACTGCCAATATTTGCTGAAGAATGTATTTTCTTTGTATCCTAAATTTATCACTCCATTGCAGGAGAAGAAAGAGAAGGATGGATATCTCAATCTTCTCAACCACAAAGAGAACTAAGTTTGAAAGTGAGCCAAACACATGAATTATCAATTTGAATTGCTTGGTATGTTTTCCCTGTGAACTTTAATTTATGCATTAAATATGTGGAATCTCAGGGTAGCAATGAGGCATGGACAATAAGGAATTCTAGGAGATTGATGATTGGATCCACAGCACCAACTTGTACGTACAATGAATGTAGAGGCTGTAAGTATAAGTGCAGAGCTGAGCAGGTGCCTGTAGTGGGAAATGACCCAATCAATAGCCCATACCACTATAGATGCGTTTGTCATAGATGATATATGATAGTCATTAATAGATTATAGTATAATGTAATTTTAGTTCTAGCAGATGCGGTTTTATCTCCTGTAAGTCACCCTCTTGAGAACTTCAATTCCTTTTCCCAAGTCCTATAACCCTCCTTCCAATGCTAGCAGTTGCGAGTGCTTGTGCTGAAAGCTGCAAAAATTTTGCATTTGCTATATTATCATTCAATTACTAATAAGCCTATTTGCTATGTTTCATTTTTCTTATTTTTACTATATATTACCAAATTTTTTAGTGATTCTCTATACTAATCTGCCATTTCTCTTCCAGATACTGTTAAACTGATGCAGCTAAAGTCAGTGTAAAAAATATCAGAATTGTTGACGTTTCCCAATTGGCATATTATGTATGTAATGCCATTTAATTTCGTGTCTTCATATACCTTCTTAGTGTATTCGCCCCCAACATTTGTATTTTGGATGCTTCAAGCACAAGTATGGTTTAGTGTTTGTTTTTTAAGAACAATTGTACCAAAAATGTGATGACCACAAGTGATAATGCGAAAAGCTGTCTAGCCAATTTCAGATTCACAAGATAGAAATATGTGCTAGCTTGGCTGCAAGTTGGCACATGAAAGTGGTCCAAATATTAGGCATGACCAATCAAGAGTTCACATGGGTAATTTGTTTGAACTCTATTCATTTGCACAAAGTGGCAAAACTAAATTTGAAAAGAGCAGACCAGGCATACATAAAGGGAGGTCCCATTTTCTGTGTAAAGCAAGCTAGCCACTGCAAACGTAAATATGTTGTTATGTGCTTGGCCTCGTCTTGGTAGTTACACAGAATTCCAAGTACTTTGACGGTCTTCAATATCAGTGTGTTCAATCAAACTGCTTTGGCTATATTATAACGTAAAAATTTGATTATTATTATTTTTTTGCTATATTATATAGGGATACGGATCCTCTTCTATTGGTCAAAAACAAGATGGTGTCCTGTTACCTATATCTCAGTCATCCATTTAGAAACAAAACTTAATATAAGGCAAATATTACGACACATCAACTAAGAGTAAAACACACCGTTTCATTTCACACATTCTAATTTTTTTTTCACCTCATAAGCAGACCCGCTCTTCCATTTGGCGTTAATTTTCCATTGCTTTACCTCTTTTTCTCATTAGATTGTATTGTAACTCCACACCCAAACCCCCTCCAAAGAAGCAAAGCAAATTTCTGTAAGTGTTTTCTTGCCCTTTTTTTTTTGTTTTTTTGTTAGTATTTTTTCTTTTTTGTTACATAACACCCTGTTGTTCCTCTATTCAGGAGGTTAATGAGTTCTTTCCCGATAACATAATGAATCAAGTGCCAAGTCCTTTCAATGATTTATCCAACTTTTCAAGTCAGCATATAGGCTTTTGATGGGAACAAAAGCTTTTTTGAATGCAAAAGCATCTACTATTACATTTTATCTTGATTATATTCTTCCTTTTGATAATATTAGTTGTGTAACAATACTTGCAATATCATTTTGGCTGACAATTGTAATTTATAGTTCACTTTTTCCTTTCAAGTTGCTTGGAATTGTTGTAAACAATGTTACCAGAATATCATGATTTATTTTTGCTTTATATTTATGTTTTCTTTTTTTCATGATTTATATATGAATATAGTAATAGCTGTTCAAAACCAACATTACAATAAATCATACAATCTATAAATTTTTTATTGTAAATATCATTGAGTAATACAACTGTTTTGATGGTAATATAAAAGTAACTCTTTAATTAAAACAAAATTTCAATTCTCATTTATCCTCTCTATAGCAGCTAGTTTGGGGTGTTGTTTTGGTAATGTAGTATAGATTTGCATTGTTGCAAGCTTTTGATCAGGGTGCAATATTAACTCAGGATTGTAGCTTTTGATGAAAAAAATCTTCTGTTTTTAACCAAATAAAGAACCAAATGCAGCCCAAAAAATTCCTGAATTGTGCTTTGTCCATACCTGTAAAATCATATTTAAATAACTTAATTTGCAGTAAAAAATAATAAATCCACTATTTTCTCTTATATTTTGACCAAAATTGTGTACAAGTTAGTGGCCAAACTCAACAAAGAAAGACAAGTTTTAAACATCACTATGTGTGTACAATTGCTGAGGATCCAATTGTCAGTCCAGATCCCAAGTTTTCATAAAATGAGATACAATTGCTGTATGTGCTCTACCTTTCAGAGCTTACAAGTGAGTTGTCATTCTCCACTATAGGGTGTTCATCGTATAACCTGTTATAAGATGAAATTTGTTAAAAGTCCATATATGTACTAAAATGATCATTAACCCCGAGAGAGTGAGAGATGTGTTATTTCTGTGGCAGATTCAAAGTTGAATAAGATAGAGTACTCTATCTTACTCCACCAATCAATTCATTCAGGCATTAACTGCCACTGGATAATTGAATTAATTTATACCATTTCCATTTGTACAATTAATGAACATTTTCTTGCAAACTATCATTTGATTTGATTTTCCTAATTTATGGATCCTACTACCATGTCAATTGGACATCATGGGACAAAAGGTTCTATAATATATATATATATATATATATATATATATATGTATATATGTATATGTATGTAGTTCCTTTCACAATAATTGTTAAATGATCAATCTAAACACAAATGGATACAAGAAGTATAAAATAATTTCTTTATACCAAGCTTCATCAAGCTAAACCAAACTGGTAGACAAATGATCTGTCAGCCACTGCTTGATGCAGTTTATGTGGAACTCATGTCCACAATCTAGTGAACCAACATCCTCTCCATCAGCAAGCATTGAGAATTAAAGAAGTTAGACACAAACAGGAAATGAAATCCAAAGATTAAACACAAAATATCCTGTCTATGAACAGTTCAGCATACATCAAATAGACACTCTTATTAAGGCATTCCATCGAACAGCTCATGTACAAATCACCCAAACACGCATAATCAAATAAGTAGTAAAGTGATATTAACATGAGAGTTCAAATTCTAGCTTGGGGTGCACATTGCCTAGCGTAACCACTCAGATCATCCAAGATTCAAAATAAAAAGAGAGGCTGGTCAACAAATGCATATTTCAAAAGTAAATTCATACAAGAAAGGCTACTGTCAGTGACATTATATTAAACATGTTGAACGTGGGTGGCTAAAACTTGAAACATGTGAAACCATGTTTCTAAGAAAATAGATGGTAGATAATATCCACTCATATTTGCAATGGAGACAGAGGTCGTACCAGAGAAGATGGGGAAGGAGATGGAGGCGAGGCTGAAGAGAATCTTGAACAGGGAGGGGACACCGAGCTCCGGCGGCAAATGGAGGTGATGGGTGGAATGGCGATGGGTTATCGTTAAAGGCAAAGAAACAGTGTGTTAATGGGAGGTGAAATGATCCGTTTCAATCCCAGTTGATGTGTCACAATTATCGTCGTAGATAAATCTATACTATATATAACTGAGAGTCATTTCAAAAAAAAGTTTTGACAAGTTTTATTCATTTTAAGACATGTTTTTCTTTCAAATTGTTAAATGTTCTATGTTTGGAAACTTTTAAAAAATAATAATAATAAATTTGAATTACAAATTTCAATCTTTGTTGGATACAGTTGTAATCCAATAAAAATTAATACCAACATGATTTTTATAAATTTGAATTATAAATTTAAATCTTGATTTTACTATAAAAATAATCAAAAGCGAAGAAAGCGCGGTGAATGAGCTTTTGACCACTTTTTTTTATTATCTTTTCATAACTCAAAAGTAAAGGATACATAATAAAAACGTTTCAAGTTTTGAAATTGACATTTAACATGGATAAGTGAGAGTAGAATGTGGCCGTTCCATTTATTTCTAGGTTTAAGTTTCAATACAATCAAATTCTCATAGCATTCAATTCTCTTTATTATTTTTTTCAAAACTCAATTCGATGAAAATAATTACAGATGTCTTGCTCCATGTTCATGATTGTTCTTCTACCAAGCTTCAAAACTTAACTCATTCACAACCATTTCACACCACTACTTCTTCTTCCTTTCTTTTCTGCCTGCGTCTGACACCGCTTCTTCAATCTTCGTTTTTGCTGTGTCACAGGTAATATTTTTTTTTAAAAAAAATGCTGTGGGTAATAATCAATCCTTTTTTTAAAAAAAAAATTACATTGATTAACATTACGAAACTCATAATCAATTTCAATTTGTTTCTTTTATACCTTTTCATACCTCATTACACTGATAATGTCCATTCTTCCATCTTATTTCATTATTATTATTATTTTTATATTCAAGCCCTTATTAACGTTGTCATCATATCATTAGAATGCCAATTCTCGGTTTTAGCATCATTTTTTTTTATTTTTGATTGCAAGTTCTTGATTCTAATTTTCTCCATTTCGTTTTCAACTTCATTCGCTGATTTGGATTTCATGTTTTGTCATGTCATAATATGCAGAAAGTGTGGATTGGAATTTCTATTATCAAATTATGTTCATGACTCTTCTCTCTTGAAGGGAAAAATGTTAACTATTTACTTATATGCATGAATCAAGACAATGAGTGATTTACCTTAAGCTATAATGTCATAGGATGTATTGCTTTTCGTTAATGTCATTAACTCTGTTTTGAACTTTTATACTTGGTTTTCTTGATGGATTACGAAGTTTTTTAGGTAAAGATGTATTGTTCTGATTTTATTAGGTTAATGCTTTTAAGTTTTGATTTGGCAATGAAAAGGTTGAGTTGTTTGTTCTCACAATTTGATGTTCCTAGAGCACAATAGGTAGTCCAAAATAAAGATGACTATTTTGTGGAGATACGACAAGGAGAAATCCTACTGTCAGTTTGTTCTTCAGTCAGTTTTTTAATAATGTTATATATTTGAAAAATAATTTTTCAATCATGTTATTTTAAATCCTTCAATTTGTGTTATTAAGTCCTTAATTTGTATTACTTTTTATTATTCTAATTATTAATTTGTGTTCTTTATTCAATTCCTTCAGTTTGTGATATATTAGGCTGCTATTTTTCTTATTAATCCCCTATGTTTCTATTCAGTGATTATTTGAAAACTCCTTCTTAGGAGAAAATGCCACCTCCAGGATAGATTTCCTGTCAGATTTTCCGTCGTAGAAGGTTCCCTATAACTGTTGAGGTTGTCAATGAATATGCCAAATGTGCTTACTGTTTTAAGTTTTCTGGGATTATAATATTAGAAGTTTCAAAATTATTAACAATTACAAATCCATTATTTAAAGGTTATGGTTTGCTGCCTTTGAATTTCACAATTGAGTTTAGCTCCAACTTAGGACGTTATGTAACTGTCAAAGATCCTGAAGGAGAGATCATTCCTCTCTGATATTCAGAAACTACAACAACATGGATGCGAACTACTGGTTGGTGTAACTTTGTTGACCTTCACAATATGAATCAACATGCTAAGGTGATTCTTCAATATGTTGGAGAATCTTACTTTAGGATGGATTATGATGACCAAACTGAACAGAACAATGAAGCCGATATGACTATAAAGGCTAAAATTGATTCAGTTTATGAACAAACCAATGCATTTCATAGGGTTACAATGTAGAATTCAAGTCAGGTTGCAACACCACGTAATGTGAAAGAACAAATAAGGCTAACTGATTATTTTGTTACTCAAGGATAGTAGGTATTCTACTATATAGTACAAATATATTATTATTATTATCAATATTATTATTATTATGATTCTTTATATTGTTAATAGATTCTTATTGTTCTTTTACTATTGTTGCTAGCATCTACCTTCAGGTTTTGTTGACAGACACTTGAATCTTAGGCTTAAGTACCATCATGACAAATAATGGTAATAATCTTTACTGTATATCTAGATAAAAAAATATAAAAAATATTACCATAATATGGAGGATTTTGTTTAGTGGATTGTTCAGAATTTCATTACCAAGTGAGTCATCAAGTGATTTTAAGATTTATTTGTATTTGTTTTGTGGGTGTTGAGTTCTCAGGGGTTGAAGATATAATCACTAGTTTCAAGTCAAACAAGGTGGTGGGTAAAGGAGAAAAGGCGGATCTATTGAAGATTCTAGAGAAAGTGCAAAGGAAGTGTCACGTGCAAAATTTGTGAATTAGTTAATATTTTTATGACTTTGTTCTTTTCATATAGTTTTGTTTTAATCTCATGACTATGAATAATGGGGTCTAAACAAAATAGAGAGTTGTACTGCTGGATGTTGGAACCTGTATATCATGTTACGGCTTTAGCTAACATAGCCACTAGGAATTGCAGCAAATATTACCATGTTTTTTTTGGAAATGGTTTATGTCCTTACACCTGAAGAGGTCTTGGTATTAAGGCATGTCTATCATAACTGTTAAAAGCATTGTTTACCTGTTTGGTTGCTGATAATTTTTTCCTTTATTGTTGCACAATTTTTTAAATTTCTAAATCTTATTGTTTTTATATGTGATATATAATATAAATAATATAATATTCTGATTAAATATTACAAAAATGTATGTTAATATGTATGCTGGATGTTTTTGCTAAACCATCGAGAATTATTTTATAGTTAATATTACATACTTAAAAGGAAAAGGAAAAAAATTACTTGATATGGGCAAGTATGAATTTTGGGTTTGTTTTTGTCTTGTTTTAATTTTTTTTTGGAATTTCGAATTTTGTAGATTCATAATTCACTCTAAATATACTATGCTTGATAATGGAACAAAGTTTGATTCAAGCTGCCACAAGGATAGCCCTTTCAAGTCATGCTTGGACAAGGTGAGTCATGTAATTGCCCTTTTGTTATTATGATCTTAGTTGTTTTGATTGAATTATTTGGATTTGGGGAAGTAAAACCCTTTAATTTTATGTATGTGTGTATATTTTGTAAAAGTTAATGATACATAGCATACTTATTTAGTGAAAATTTGAAAAGAGTTTACTGTTATTTCTGAAATTGATGGGGAAGTAAGTGTGATTTTGATGTCATCAAACATCTTAAGGTTATTATATGGTATGGAGATTCTTTCAGGAATATATTTGGAACGTTGGAAGTTACATGATTGATAAGTTTATTTGAGAATGAGGTCTGATTTAATTCTGATTCAGTTTATAATATATTATTTCAATTTGATTCTTCCAATACCTCTCAAAACTTTTAATATATCTTTTCTCAATTCAACAAAATGCAAAAGGTAATTTAATTTGCTTAAATTAAACTTTAACTTTTTAAGGTCTTGGTGCTTCCCTTCTAGTTTTCCTATTCCTAGTCCTAGAGGAATTGTTTGAATCTTTTGTTGCCAAAAGTATAAACAGTGATATATATAAAATTTGTATGTACTATTTTTTAGTATTATTACTTTTAGAACTTTATTTTTTTTGTAGTGATACTGTACTTTTGTAGAATAAATTCTTTACTGCTACTCAAGCAGGGATTTCTTAGGTGGGAAGTATGAAAATTAAAAATGTGTTGTTATAACTTTGTCTTTTGGTATGGTTTTTGTATTTATGGCTACTGAAAATCTTATTTTACAGATTAAGAATCATGCTTTTCTAATTTTTATTTGATAATTGACTTACTTGCATAGATAATGCAACATGGGATTGGATGTTGTTGATTAAGGCAGGAAAAACACTATATTCCATGAGGTATATATGTGGAGGGAATAAGAGTTCTGCATTTATATCCTGTGTCGGTACAAAGATGTTAAGAAGTTATGTTCTTGGGTAAGAGTTTGATTTCTTCAAATAAACATATGTATGCTTAATTTGTCATTAAAATTTACCTAAAACAATGATTAGGCCTTTGGCAAACCAATTAAGGCCTCAAATTACTCAGCTCTCTACTCCCTATAGGATACTTATTCTGACATGTACATTTTCTGGCTTTTTATATATTAAGTTTCCTATGTTGATTATTGTTTATTTTTTTGGCATTCTTTCTTAAACATGCAGCTGCATAAATTGGTTTCTTAAGTATATTTATATCAAATGCATGCTTCTTTACAATTGCATCTCATGTTTTCTTTTACAGGTTATGTTTATTGCATCTTTATCTCTTAACAATAATGGTGAAAAGGTTAATTATCTCTTTTGCTGTCATGTGTTTTTTCTTTATTTTTTTTAAATATTTCTGTTACCTATGACATTGTTATATCTTTTGGTTACTTTTAAAATATTTTATTCCCTAACTTGGAAATTCTAATCACAAATAGGTGCTATGTTTTCCAGATATACTATGATAGGTTGGCATAAATGAATTGTTTTACCATAGTAAAATTATTGTACTTATATTTTAAGGTTTTTTGCCATTTTAGACATGAATTCTGAGTTTAATATATTAAACTTTGATGGTCAGTTAATGAATATGATTGGCAAACTTGTATTTTTGGATCATTTATTTGCAATGTCTATTTATACAAGTTTGTGCATCCTCTATTTTTTTCCTTTATATGTACTTTTTTTTAATATTGTTACTTTTAGAACTTTATTTTTTTTTGCAGTGATGCTGCAGTTTTGTGGAGTAAATTATTTACTACTACTCAAGCAAGGAGTTTCTTGGGTTGGAAGTGTAAAAATTGAAGTATGTTGTTATAACTTTGTGTTTTGGTATGGTTTTTGTACTTATGACTACTGAAAATCTTATTTTGCAGATCAAGAATCATGTTTTTTCAATTTTTATTTGATAATTGACTTATTTTCATAGATTATACAAGATGACATTTAGTGTTGTTAATTAAGGTAGGAAAAATAGTACATACCATGAGGTATATATGTATGTATGTGGAGGAAAAAAAAGTTCTGCATATATATCTTGTGACGGTACAAAGATGTTAAGAAGTTATGCTCTTTGGCAGGAGTTTGATTTCTTCAAATAAGCATGTGTAATCTTAATTTGTCATTAAAATTATACCCAAGTTTTTTTCTTAGGGAAATTTATTGTTATTCTTAATATATGTAAGCTGCTTTAGTTGTTATTAATTTAGTGTTTTTAGATTAAAAATATATATTTGAAAAACTTATGAAACATTTGTTTTATAATATTTTTTATTTAAATATGCTAAAGTTGATATCTCTACATCAAAACATATTATTATGTACACGGGATTAAAAAAATTTCAAAATAACAATGAAGAATGTTATTTACAAAGAAGTTTTTCTAAAAAATTTGAGTATAAGGTAAATTAATTATTGAATTAATGTCATTTATTGATTAATTTTCAATTTATTTTCCTTATTTGAAATATATTTTTTAATTCATATTTACTTTATTCACTTGTAGACGTGATTGATTTTGTCATATTTATTAATTTGTAAACATATATTTTAAATTTTTAATATTATCAAATATTCATTTTGTATCTATTAAGTCATTTAATATTATATTTTATATTCATCTTTAATATAACTTTATTTTAATCACCCCGTGCATTGCATGGGTTAAAAATATTAATTTTTATTATAGATGAATAACTGAGATATAAGTAACAGGATACGCTTTAATTTTAGGCGAATGGAAGAGAGGATCCTTATCAATTATATAGTTACCATAAATACTAATTAGGACTTAGTGCGGTGGTAAACGAACTGCACTATAAGGGAGATTAAAGTTCAAGTCTTGGATAAAATAATTATAATCATGACATTATTCAAAGAGTTAGTCTTATAACAATTGTTTATAGAGGTACGTGGTTAAGGATGAAAAATATATACTTACCATAAATGATATCGGATAATAGAGAGTATTTCTCAGTGGTAGCATTTGAAGAAAAAATAATATGTATAATGCATGCTTGATATAAAAGTAGTATTTCCAGATTAAGATACCCAGTAATCTGAATAACTTTGGATGTTGCCTGCAAAACTTTTAGAACAAGGACTGTTTATGATGAGGTCACATTCATATGAGGAATTTTAAGAGGTTAGAGACGAGTAGAGATCAAGACACTTAGACAAGCTTAGGATTATTGACCACCAAAGTTAGAAATACAGACGAGAAGGATGTTGAAGAGATCACCAAATTGGAGGAAAGTCCCCAGTAAGACGTAAGAAAACTCCTGTAAAATTACGGTATGTAATTATAATTATGGTCAGAATATTGTAATTTTTACGATGTCTGCAATCATATTGTGATCTTAATTGTGATTACATCACTTGTATTTTTTCATAATTTTCTACTATTGTGATAAACATAACACAATCACAACTATCATCGCAATTACAATTTTAAACCATGCTACTCTCATGCTTGATTTATTGGGAAAACACAATGTGAATGATAACTAAGAGGAGGAAAAGGAAAAGTATCCATGGCCAGGTTGACTGTGTGATTAATGGCCCACTACCAGCCATCCAAAATCTCGAAACCACCTGACATGTAGCAGAAACTCAGATGCAGAAAGTGTCAATCAGTGCAAAAGTATGTAACCTAAAGCAATAAAAATTACTTTAGCAAGTTAGAAGAATTGCCATCAACAGGTCAGTTTGGTGTTGAGTGGAAATATATGTGAAAAATTTATAAATAATTTTTTTTAATAAAATTATATTAAAAATTGATCTATGAAGTTTTTAATATCATATTTACCTCCATACCAAAATGACCTAAATATGTTGTGAAATGTTACACCTTGTTATAAACTTCAAATAGTAATTTTCACGTAAAAGAAGAAAGAATTTCGTTAACAAATGTTATAAGAATATTTATTAAAGAAGTTAAAATAAAAAAATATATAAATAAATTATTCAATATATTAAAAATTAAAAATATTTTACTTTTTATTTAAAATTTTTACTTTACCTTCAGTATCTTTAGCAAAAGTTAAAAAAAAAATACTTGAGATTATTGTCATTTGATGACAGCCAATGACAAGATAGATCCTATTACACAACTCAGACTTTTTTTTTGTGTACAGCAACGTAACCCTACCACCTAATGAATCCAAATTCTTTGTCCCAAATTTTGTTCCTAATAAAATATTGTGAATTGAAAAAAAAAAGTACAACCTTTTATTCGGGGATCATGGAGAGGAGTAGAAGATTTGACTTTTTTTTTTTGGTCAGAAAGATTTGAGTTTTCACATAATATATATTGCTTTGATATGCAAAGAGGAGTTTTCTAGAAAAATGCTAATTATATTTTTTTGATAAGATTTAGGAGGTGGATAAATTGTTCCACAAGTTGAAAATTTAGGTCCAGCCCACCCATTTTGCTAGTCCGGTCCAATCTTTTCAATCTCATCTTTTAGTAGGGCAAGCAAAACCTGGTAAAAGGAAATAGTCTGAATGGCCAGCACAATTTAGACTCGCCCAATATTTTCATTACATTTGGGCTGACTTAAACAAACGGATTCGATAAGTGGGCCAATTCATTTTGACAAGTCACTTAAATCAAGATAGGTACATCGCAATTAGTAAAAAAATATTTTTTTTAAATCAATAGTTATGCATTTGGTACTTGATCCTTTAAAATGCACCATATATTTTGAAAAATTATCATTTTATACTTTAAAAAAATATATAAGTATTATTTATATTCTTTTTAAATGATGTAATTGAATAAATAATAATAATAAAATATATATATATAATAAATAATATTAAATAAGATATAAAAATTAGTGTATGTACTATTTAATGTAAAAATATAATGATTGATATATTTTAGATGTTTTATCCATACATGATGCAATGATTCTTTATGATCCAAGCCACAAATTCAAGTAATTTTCTTTTTCTGTTTATGGGGAATCGCAGTAAGGCTTCAATTAAGGATATAAGGACTTATTGTTTGGTCTTAAATACTAGTTGAATTTAGATCTTTTAGGTTATTTTTTTTCATATAATTAAGTAAAAAAAAGAAACAGACACAAAGTTTATAATTTTTTTTTTATAAATTATGATTGAGTTTTATTAATAAATATATTTGTATTTCTCTTTTTTACTTGACCATATAAAAATAATAACACGAGAAGATCTAAATATGATATTAGCTAATGTCTAGGCCTATTGCAGAGTCTCTACATACTTTTAGGAGGCTTTAATTTGTTTTCTATTTTCATTTTTAGTTAGTGTGCTTGTACTAATAATTATAAAAATGTCACATTATTTTTATTTTATTTCTTATTTTTAAACTTTTGTAAAAGAAATAATGAAAGCAACTTTTTCTTGTTTTCATCAATTTTTTTTTCACAAAAAATTGAAAATAAAAAATAAAGTGAAAATAATGTGTCATTTTGGTAATTATTAGTAAAAACACACCAATTGAAAATAAAAACTTTTTTATTTTCATTTTCAGTTGATACTTTTTACTTATAACTACAAAAATACCATATTATTTTTATTTTGTATCCTATTTTCAGAATTTTGTGAAGGAAATCAAGAAAAGAAAAATCAAACTAAACACCCCTTAGTATATAACAAATTAGTTTCCCTTTCAAGACTTGATGTTTTTGGGTTTGATGTTAAATTTGGACATGGTTGTTTCAGTTTGTTTTAAAATATTGACTTTGCTAGTTCTTGTATTTTTATTGATAGTTTATATAAACTGAAAATTGATCATATTTTTGCTGAATCTTTACTTATTGCTCATAGAGATGTTAGAATAAAGCATAACATGTTAGGTGAAAGTTATGTTTACTTATGGCATAAAAGTTAGAAAGATGCTTTAAATACTTAGCGTCTTGAAATTATACATATCTAAATATGTGAACTTTTGATGCTCTATTTTTTTGTAAAAAAAATTATTTTATCACTTTTATAAACGATTTTTCACATTATGAATATGTTTATTTGCTTAATAAAAAAATCTCAAATTGTAAATGCCTTTGGGATATACATAAATGAGATTGAAAGGTAATTAGATATGAAAGTAAAAATCATACAATCTAAAAGAGGTGATGAATATTAAGAAAAAATATATATTGAATCAAGACCATTAGATCCACTTGTAAAATTCCTGAAAAAGCATGCATATTTGTGCAATACGTTATGCTGGACACACAATAAAATAATATGGCAAAAAGGCGAAACCGAATATTAACAAATATATTTAGTATTATTTTTTTTACGAGAAAGAAAAAAATTCATTAAAAATGAAATTTAACAATATTTACAAATTAAAAAAAATACATTAAATCCAAAAAGAATAAGAAATAAATACATCTTACACATTGAACTAATTAATGATTTATAGTTTTACTCCTTATTTAAAGAATATTGATGTCTAGGTATTTTTCATATCGAAGACCAACACAGAAAGTGTTACAGCTTGAATAATATATTCTACTTTCTCTCAAAATTTCTCTCACTTTCAAGACTATCAAAATAAGAATAATCACAAGAGAAAATTAACCAAAATACCATAAAAAAAGACAACCAAAATAAAACTAAAATCAGAAGATCTTCTATTGGAAAAATAAATCTAGATAAAACATGCTTAAAATCTAATAAATATGAGTTATTTATTAGAAAAACATATCAAAACAAAAATAGAGGAGACGATGAGCTGCCATTAAAGAAGGAAAATAGCACAAAATGGAAGATCAAAACAAAAGAAGAAAAAGAGTGAGAGAAAGCAAATCAAGGTGGTCTTCGGAAACAACATATATTCAACATTTAATTTGAATGTACTGTTAATATAAATTTTTTATATAATTATTTAATTATTTTTTATTATATCATAAAAAATATTTAATTTTATAATTACTATATTTTACATTAATAATATATCAAAATTAATCTATTAAGAATATGATAATCAACTATTCAATACTTAAATCTGAGTTACAATTACAAGTCTAAAGAAGCAAATGATATTCAACCACAAAATGGTGTACTCGAATATCAAGCGATAATGTATGAAATTCTACATTTTAATTTTTTTAAACCTTTGGCTATTATTAGTACACATAAATATCATATTCGTATTGTCTTCACTCTAATATAACAGGGCTTTCACTTCTATTTTCC
This sequence comes from Ormosia semicastrata, assembly GCA_029884595.1. Lineage (NCBI taxonomy): Eukaryota > Viridiplantae > Streptophyta > Magnoliopsida > Fabales > Fabaceae > Ormosia > Ormosia semicastrata. The sequence goes on from JAQQTO010000044.1 coordinate 3,539,271, forward strand.
ATTTCCTTTTGCCCATTATAAAAAAAAAAAATCTCTTTAACTATTAAAATTCATTATTGTAGTCATGTGAAAGTTTCGAATATCAAGGAGGGGAAGTGACATCATCTACGCGGTTTGTCAATGAGTGAGGATGACTTAAGCATTAGCATAATCCAGATTGCATTTAAAAAAAAAAATATATAGTAACATTTAACAAAAAATGACTGTGTAGGGTTTGGCAACGAACGGAACTAATACGTGAATTTACTTATAATTTAATTCATTTACAATTCAATAGACTCAAAATTTGAACTCATTTATTATGAGTCAAATTTAAATTTTTACATGTTTAATTTATTAACTCATAAGCTGTTTACATACATATATGTAATAAATTTTAAGAATAATAGTAGTAATAATAATACTTTAAGTTAATATATGCTGGTATTTGATTTTATTTTTTGTTTGACTAAACTATTTTGCAACTAAATATATGAAAAATAATATGTTTTACTAAGTTACATATCTAAGCTAAGTCTAAAAAGTTCTATTAATACATAATTCAATATTGACTCGTTGAATTCTAATAGTTCATAAACTTTAACGTAAGTCAAACTTAAATAAAAAATAAATAGCTGAATTTCATAGTAAACTGACCCGAAGGCCTAACTCACTTGAGATCGACTCACCTCCCTAATTGTCTAAATAAGTGTACGTATTAAAAAGTTAATCTCTTAAAATTTTAAATCATGCAATATATATTAAGTTTTACACATTAGTTTTTTAATTATTAAACTATTTAAGTTGATTCCAACAATAAAAATTCTACTTTTGTAACAATTTATATGCATTTGACTAGTCTCATTACCATATGCATGCATTGAGTACTAAAGCTTACAAATATAGGCATGTTGTGGGTCAACTTTCAAAACGTTGAACACATTTACATATATATTTTGAAAGCTTAAATGTGCTTTCAACTGATCTTTCGAAGCAGGAAAATTAACAAAAATGGTCAAATCCCAAAGCCCAAACCAAAGGGGGATCTTTGAAAATTCTCATGATGATCCCAGCACAGAAAAAAGTTTACTTTCGGTTCTATGATTCAGGTTTTCTTCGTGAAAAGTCACTTAAAAGATTTAAGTCTTGGCTTCATTCGCAAGTGCATGTAACTTCTATAAGCATCTATAAAAGCTCAAAGACAAGGATCTGAGCAAATCAGGGGTCTGATAGGTTAAGTTGTTCTTGCGTTTTGCCATATCTACTAACAGCTTTGGGTGAATCCCCCTATGTACATATATATAAATTCATGATATGATGCGGTTCCCTTTGGATTAGATTATAATAATGACCTCAAAAGGCTGTCTTTAAAGGTTGTGATGCCCATTTTTCATCTGTCTCCTTTTGCCTTTGCCGTATGCGGCGCTTGTGGAACTAGCTTATTATAAAAATAAGGTTAAACTGAAATTTTAGTTTTTTTTTATAATTTTCACTCAATTTTAATTTTAATTTTAATTTTTTTAAATTGATTTTTACACTTATTAACATTTTAAAAATAGTTTAACTATCAATTTCTGTTATAATGACATTAAATTAATCACTATTAAATATTTTACAAAATAAAAAGTACATTTAAAGAAACGCATACTTAATAAATAAAAATTTATTTAAAAAAAATAAAAACTTACAAGAGTATTTATTAAAATATAAAAACACTTATTAGATGTTTTATAAAAAAATGAACATGAAAAATAGTACTAATTAGATAAAAAAATATTTATTAAGTTAATTTATTGATTGTATTATGATGACATTATAATAAAAATTGATGATAAGAATTATTTTAAAAATATTTATAAACATAAAGATTAATTTAAAAAATTATAAAAATTATAGAAACTAAAATTTTAATTTAACTTAAAAATAAATAAATTAGAGCACGTAGCATCGGCGGAAGACGAAGGACTCCGGCCCTTATAATCTCCAAGTCAAATTTTCTTTGTTATTTCTTTTTTGTGCCAAAAAAATATCAAGTAAGAAAAAAAAAATTCTCTTAGCTGGCAGTAACCTGTATTATTTCATCCATTCTTTCTTATATATCATTTAAAGTGATTGTATAATAATTTAAAAAGTTGTTAAATAGCCTTAATTATAAATAAAATAATTACGTATGATTAAATTATTTTTTATAAAAATATGTAAATATTGTTAGCACTTATTAATATTTTTTTCTCACTAGTTAATACAAAAAATAAAGTTAAAAATATTAATGTTTGACTGATTCTCTAAAGCAACAGATAAAATAATACAATTTTTTTAAAAAAAAAAATAGGGTCTTCTTATCTCTTCTTTCTTCAAGCTAGGGTTATGGAACAAAAGATTGAGAAGAAAGTATTAACAACAATTAAGTTTATTATGGGACAACTCATGATATTTTTATTGATTTATTATGCGTCTTTGCATTTAGTATTGGATAAACTTTATACAATAATTGTCATAACTCTATTGTATCTTGTATTTTATTTCTTTGACAATAATCACAAATCCTTTTCGAATTATGAATACAATAATCAAAATTCAATACATAATTTTAACATTCAAAGAATATTCTTTAATAATCCTATTTTTCAATTATTAAACCTTTTTTTATTCAATCTATATATTCAAATATATATATATAAAATAAAATATCAAATTACTAAAACGATTAATAAAAAAAAACGAAGAAATTCGTCCACCCCCCACATATTTGATAGCCTCTCCGATAAAAAAACTTGTAACACCAACTCCATTAGGAATTCCATCAATTCCTTGTCTATCAAAAAAATAATTTAGTTTAGCTAATTTTCTTACACTCGCAATTAAGGATACTCCATAAAAAGCATCTATGTAACCTCGATTATATGACCAATCGTATATAGCATTTATTATTTTATTTCATAGTGTTTACCAAAATTTTTGACAATAACTAATTAGACTAAGGTAAATCATTTGTCTCTTGACAAAGTTTGATTCTCGATCTCAATTCGAGGAAGGGAATCGTTTCCTCTTGGAATTCTAGTCTAAGCTAATATCTTAAAAAGATGTAAATGATGATTTCAAAGTTCAAAAGATTATGTAAATTCAAAATCGAATGTTTATATGTAATTTGAGTAGTGTAAAATACTGAGTAAAGAATAGAGAATAAAACAGTTTAAAATACATGCAATAAATAGTAAATATATGTAAATTGCAAGAAAGTAAAAAAAGTAATTAAAAAGAAATTAAATGATCCCAAAAGAATACTTGATCAGGAGTAGAAAAGAATTTTGTAATAAAGTAAAGAAAACAATTAAAAGAAATCAAATGATCTCGGAAGAACACTTGATCAGGAGTAGAAAAGAGTTACAATAAAGTAAAATGACTAAAATTAAATGAATTGAAGATAAACTTGCATTGAATTGATAAATTGTACAGAAATGAAAGTGGATGGAAATATACTAGACTAGACTTACGTGCTGTTTGCTCGAAATGTCAATTGACGTGAGAGCGTGAGTTTACAAATGTTTGTGAGTAACGAATTTTCAACCCCTAAATATTTCCATCTTTTTGGCATTTATAGACTTCTTAAGTAACTACCATTTTTACAAGATCTTCACATGTGTCTAGAACCAAGATAACTACCCAATGACTGGTAATCTCTGTTTAATAACCACCAAATCTTTGTTAACGATCCTTGTGCTACAAGCAACTGCTTAATCTCAACCATTCAGCCTTTTGTTGTCTTGATCTAAAATTTGTAACCACTATTAACTTCTAATTTAAATTCAAAAATCTTTCTTTTTGAATTCAAACTTTTGATTCTTTAACCACTTTCTGGTTTTCCACCTTGGTCAAACTCGTCTATCCTTTAAGAATTTATTAAGTGTAGCTACTTCTTAAAATCTTAATGTTCGAGACCTACTTGAAGTTTCCAAAATATCATTTCTGATATCAAACCGACACTAACATTTGATAGTTTTAACTCCAAGTCGAAGTTATCTTGATACTGAATCGAAATTATCACCTTGATATACCTTTCAAATATCGATTTCGATATTGAATCAAAATCTTAACATCTATTATGAAGTCAAAATGATCCCAAACTAATATTTGCATCAAAATCAATACTACAACTTAGACCAACTGATATTTGAATCGAAATTAATATTATAACTTCGACCAACTGATATTTGAATCGAAATTAATATTACAACTTCAATCAACTGATATTTGAATCGAAATTAATATTACAACTTCGATTCTTATTCAAGAACAAGTCCATATGTTCACGCTAAGTCTTTATACTAAACTAGCGAAATAGCAACATATTGAAAACTTGTTTATTTTATACCAACAGATGCCCCCTAATATTTATTCTTGAAGTATGAGAGATAAATATTTTAGCTCTTCAAATATTGCTTTCGGTTGCTACTAGACAGGAATTTTACTAAGAACTTGCTTATTTTACCTTAATTCAACATAAAACAAAGCAAATGAAAAGTCAAGCGGCAAAATCTGTAACTTCGAGAGTTTAAATCTCTGTACACGTAAACAATTACTATGTGGCTATTCTTTCTTCTGCCAAAGTTCAATCAGTACAAGCTGAAATTACCTTTGAGGAAGAAGCAGAGACTATATGCATCGATGATGACGAGGATGAAAATGACATTCAGAAATGATTGGAAGATATTCTATCCAAACGATCTCTATCCTCGAAATCCCATCATTCCACAACCCATTCTAAAGTCGAGGTTCAAAGCATATTTGCCCCCTAACTCCTAAGAGAATTGATTGATCTTTCCAACCTAGGGATAGATTAAATCGTGGTTGCCCAAGACAAAAGGGAAAAATTGTCTTGCCTTCTCGACCAACTAAATCAAAGCAAGCATCTTTTGGATTCAAATGCCCAATCAGTGGTCCAAGAGTTAACTAACCTCACAAAGGACTTGCTAACCAAATTTCCTAGCATTCATCAAGTTATCACCAATAATCAAGAATTACTCGAAAAGAAGAAACAACTGATGATAACTGTTGCTAAGGTAAAGAGAAAATGTCACCTCTGTTCTTTCATCAACTCAGCAAAATATTAATCAAAACGAAGAACGAATTGCTGAGCTTAAACAAAAACTTCGATTACTTGAAGAAGAACAAGGTGAACTTCAAACCCTTGCTGAGAATTGTGCAAATCAAGAACGAGCTCTCGACGAGGACTACCATCGATTAAACAACGAAGGTAGTCAGGTGAAATAGGTTATTCAGAATTTAGCATCTTCCCTCGAAGTAGCTCCTAAGGAGAAGGCTAGAAAATTAGACATTTGGGCTTCTTTATTTGCAAGGCTTCAATAAACTTTGCATATCTATTTTTGTAATGACAATTTCAAAGTTTCATTTTGTTTTAATTCAAAACTATAATTTCTACAAAATCTTAATTTCATGAATGGTTGGCCTATATACCTTCAAATATTTACCATTTATCAAAGCAATCTTTTTATTTGACATTATATTTCTAATCGAATATGCGTTACCAGAATAAACCTTTTCGATTCGATATGGCCCTTCCCAATTAGGTGACTATTTTTCAAATAACTTTGATTTCTTCTCCATAGGTAAAATAACCTTCCACACTAAATCATCTAGAGTAAACTCTTTTCTTTTGACTCGAAGATCATAAAATTTTGCAATTCTTTCTTTTTGTCGAATCAAATTCTCCAGAGCAATTATTCTTTCTTTATCTAATTAATTTAGTTCATCAAACATCAAATTCCAATAATCTTGGGTAGGAATTTCATCTTGACGTTGTAACCTAACTGACTGAAGATTGATTTTAATTGGTAAAATGACATCATGACCATAAACTAAATGATATGGCGTTGTACTAATAGCTTCCTTAGGAGAATTTCGATAAGCCCATAAAACTTGGCTTAAAGTCTCATGCCAACTTCTTGTTTTTTGACCCACATGTTTCTTAATTAAACCGATTAAAATCTTATTAGTGGCTTCGACCTGCCCATTGGCTTGCGCGTAATAAGGGGTCGAGGTGAGAAGTTTAATATTCATTGTCTTGACAAACTCACTAATAACACGACCAGTAAATACAGTGCCTTGGTCAGTAGTTAAAGTTTGCAGAATACCAAATCTATAAATAATATTTTATTCAATAAAGTTAAGAATCTCCTGTTGAGTAACATCTTTTAAAGCAATCACCTCAACCCACTTCATAAAATAATCAATGGCAACTAAAATATACTTGTGCCCTTTAGAAGATGGTGGATGAATCTGGCCTATTAAATCGAGAGCCCATCCTCGAAAGGGCCATGGTTTTATAATCGAATGTAAATCACTTGTAGGAACATGCTGAATGTTTCCATGCCTTTGACATTCCTCACACGACTTAGCGTATAAATGACAATCTTTTACCATTGCAGGCCAAGAAACTCTCTGTCTGCATAATACCCATTTCATTTTTTCATCAGCTTGGTGAGCACCACAAATACCTTCATGTACTTCTGCCAAGGCTGTATATGCTTCTTTTTCGCTCAAACATGTCAATAAATTTCCATCTACTGACTTTTTATAAAGTGAATCTCCCATTATAACATAATGTAGAGCTTTATACTTTAATTTTCTTTCGACTGATATATTTGGGTTTTGTAAATAATCAATAATTGGTTTTCTCTAATTAGCATAATTAATATCCTCGAGTAGACATACTTCTAAATTTTCGAACGGATATAATTTTTCTCTAATTTCGATTAACTTAACCAAAGTTATAGTTGAAATCTTGTAACCTGAAGCTATTTGGGCAAACTCATTGGCTTCAAAATTCTCTTCCCTTGGAATATGCTGCAAAATTACTTCGTCGAATTCACTCAACAACCTTGCTGCAAAAACAAAGTACTTGAATAAATTGTAATTAACACATTTATATTCTCGAGTCAATTACTTAATGACTAGCTGAGAATCACCAAAAACTTTAATAATTCTGGCCTTGAGTGAAATTAAAGTTTGTAAACCAACTGTTAAAGCTTCATACTCCGCTTCATTATTCGAACATTCATGTTTTAATTTGAATAAAAATTTAGTTGGAATACCAATTGGTGATACAATTAGAACTCCAAGACCCACACCTCCAGCGTGTTTTGACCCATCGAAATATAATTTCCATGGCTTCAAGCCAACGTAGTCAATATCTTTTTCTTCGACGTTAACACAAGGGTGGTCAATCAAAAAACCTGCTAACACTTGGCCTTTCACGGCCTTTTGTGGTACACACTTTAAAGAAAATTCAGTTAAAGCAAGAGTCCACTTTCCTACTCTACCATGCAAGATAGGTTTGGTCAGCATATATTTTATTATATCAGTTTTCGAAATAACAAGTACATCATGTGGCTTTACATAATATTTTAACTTGGTGTAAGAGAAGTACAAGGCTAAGCATAATTTCTTAATTGCACTATATCTTGTTTCAGTATCAACTAAAACTCTACTAAGATAATAAATAGCTCTTTCGATTCCATTCTTATCTTCATGTACTAGCATACACCCAATCGTTTCATTTGATGATGAAATATATAACTTCAAGGGACATCCAGGTACTGGAGGTGTCATTATTGGAGGATTAGCCAAACACTTCTTGATTTGATCGAAAGCCGCTTGATGTTCCTTTTCCCAACGAAACTCTTCTTCAGCTTTGAGTTTCAAGAGTGAAGAGAAAACTTTGGTTTTTCCTAATAAATTCGAAATGAATCTTCTTAGGAAATTAATTTTTCCTAGTAAAGACTGGAGCTACTTCTTGTTCGAAGGAGGTGATGCTTCTAGAATAGCTTTCGCTTTGTTCTGATCTACCTTTACTCCTTTTTTCTGAACCAAGAATGTTAGGAAATTTCCTACAGAAACACCAAAAGCACATTTAATAGGGCTCATTTTTAACCTATGTTTTCTTATTCTTTCGAATGATTACTTCAAATTCGAGAGATGCTCTTGTTTTGATTTTGATTTTATCATTACATCATCAATGTAAATTTCTATGAATTTACTAATGACATCATGAAAAATAGTATTCATAGCTCTTTGATATGTGGTCCCAATATTTTTTAATCCAAAGGGCATGACTACCCATTCAAAGGTGCCAATTGATCCTGGACATCGAAACGCTGTTTTCGCCACATCCTCTTTTGCAATGTAAATTTGATTATACCCAGAATAACCATCTAAAAAACTTAAAATTTTATGACTTGAAGTTGAATCAATCAACATGTTAGCAATAGGTATAGGATATTCATCTTTAGGGGTAGTAGAATTTAAATCTCAAAAACCAATGCATACTCTCAACTTACCATTCTTTTTCATAACAGGAACAACATTAGAAATCCAGTTAAAATACCTGGCAGTTCAAATAAACTTAGCTTTTCGTAATCTTTCGATTTCCTCCTTAATTTTTAATACCACTTCGGGGGCAAACCTTCTTGGTGCTTGTTTGATTGGTCTTTATCCTGCTCAAATTGGTAGCCTGTGTTCCACTAACTCTCGATTGAGCCCAGGCATTTCCTCATAATCCAATGCAAAGCAATCTTTATATTCTTCGAGCAAATGAATCAAGTTGTACTTGAAATTAGAATTTATTAAACTACTTGTGAAAGTAGGCTTATTTGTTACATCATTTCCTAAATTGATTTCCTCTAAAGGATCTTGTACCTCTATTCTCTTAATCTCAAGTAGAGGAGTCTGTTCGAATCTTAAAAGGGAATCATCATAAATACAATCCAAGTTGGTACCTTCATTGGTACAAAATTTCTCAGCTATATAAGCTGAGATTCGAGTCAACTGACTCGAAATTGCACTTTCTGTGCGATTTTCATCCATATAAGCTGAGATTCTAGCCATATGGCTTTTAAGTTCCATTATTACAACTTAAGGTCAAATATACTCGACTTGAAATATTAAATAGGCGTCTGTATGCCCTAGAGTTATTACAATTTTGAAGCTGAAATAAATCAGCTTTTGGGATCACAGAGAACACTGTTAGGGTAAGAGCCACCATTTCAACTCTATTCATGTCAAAAGCTGCTGAATCCCAGATAAAGAATGGTCGAACACCAAACATATATATTTGTAAATCTGCATGGTTCTGATTGACATAGCAAAGGGTGTCATCAGCTTCAACCATCTCGAGTTCCCTAACCTGATTCCACAAGAACATCTTCTAATGGACAGTTGAAGGAACAACACCAATAACATGAATCCACTCCCTACCCAAAAGTAGATTGTAACTGGCCTTCGAAGGGACCGCTATGAACAAAGTTGACCTCGTTACTGAAGCCACTTTGACATCGAGAACAATAGCCTCTTCTGATATGGAGGATATGCTATTAAAATCTGTTACCACCATATTATGAGGCAACAAATTAGCCTCTAACTTGCCAAATTTTTTCAGTAAATTCTTTGGTAAAAGATTAATAGCAACTCCTCCATCTATCAATACCTTACCCACTAATTTACCATTTACTATTGCCTTGATAAAAAGTGGGCGAAGATGGCTCTTCATGTCATGGGAAGGAGTATTGAAGACTGTAGAATTTTTCATCACTTCGACTGTATCTTCTTCGACTATATACCAACTGGTCTATTCTAAATCATCTTCGAAATCTTCTTCCTGATTTACTTCCTGATCACCTGAAACAACAGTTATAAGACACAATATTGACACCAAAAATTGTGTCGAGATCATCTTTAAACTCAAATTTGAATGAATATGTAATAACGTCCTCATCCATTGGACTTGGAGGCTTTTGTTTTTTTGCTTTCAAGGGTGGTCCTTGGACCACCTGGGCAAATGACCTTTGTTGCTGTTGCAACTTAGCCAATGCCTGTTATTGTAGCTGCTATTGTCGCATCTTCTGCGCCTTGCGCCATTGAGATTTCGATATATACGGGGTCAAACCCTGGTCTGGATTCGAACTTTCCCTTCGAAACCACGTGTTTGGTTTCCTATTGAAAGAGTTCATCCCATGTTCGAATTTTGACCAGTACGACCTATTTTGAAACTGGTGAGGTCGTAGACTCTTTTTGACCCATTGATTAAGGGTCACATTTGCGGGAGGAATCCTCATCTTCCCCTTCCTGGAATACTCTGATCCCTGCATTACCATGACATTATGGTTTGTTGGCTGATTATTGATACTGATGGAAGCTCCTGCAATGGTTTTCTCCTTCTGCTTCAAGGCTGCCTGGTAAGACTTGGCAGCCAACCTGTCAAAGACAGCACTGCATTTGGGGCACAGAGAGACTCCCTTCTCCCATTCTTTCTTCCTTAGGAGGAATTCGACCAGAGTTTCCCCAGTCTTAGGGAAAATTTATTCCTCTGTGGCCTCGAATACGTCAAGGCCATGATCATTGAGGTCAGGAGAGGATTCTCCTACCTCGACCATATTGACTTCAATGAAGCCCATTGGCTCGATATAGCTAGCGTTTACTTGGAATGGATCTATATCCATCTTCGTGCTTTTCTTGTTCTCGAATTTCAATCTTCCTTCCATAATGCTTTTTTAAATTAAATCCCTAAAATGTATACAATTGTTAGTCGAATGTCCATATCTATTATGATATTTACAATATCTTCGACCATTTATTTCTTCTAGCAAAGAGATTTTATGTCCATCCAGAAGTTTGGTTTACTTTTCTTTTAACAAGACATCGAAAATTAGGTCAGCCTTAGAAATGTCGAAAGCATAAGTTAGCCTATTGGAGGACTTCATATTGTCCTTCATTTCATTAGGCATTAAAGATGAGCAAGTATAAGAAGGGCCAGATTTTAATTCTGCTATGTTAATCTCATTATCTTCATCATCTTCATTTTCATCGATTTCGACATAGACTACTTTATTGTCTTTCGATTTCTTACCATACTTTTCCTTGCTGTCAAGAGTTTCGATATAAGTAATTTTTTTTTCTTAAATTTCTCCTAATTTTTTCCTTTTCGAGTTTCAATTGCTCAGTTTGTCTTACTTTATCAACAAGTTGAGACATGTCAAGGATTTACTGATTAACTAGTTTCTTTCGAATGGAATAGTCTAAACCACCAGTAGTTATTTTTACTACCTCAGACTCAAGAATGACAATAAAACACTTAGCCTTCATCTGCCTAAACCTGGCCAAGTAATCATCTATTGACTCCTCATGTCCTCTTCTAATATTAAACAAATCCACGAGACTTACTTTTGTCTATCCTCTAAAGAATTGATCATGGAAATTTCTTTTCAACTGGTTCCAAGAGTGAATCGAATTTGGTGGGAGAGTAGTAAACCAAGTAAAAGCATTTTTAGTTAGAGAGCTAGGGAAATATTTCATCTTTAGATATTCATTTATTGCTACATCTCCCGCTTCGATTGTAAATCGAGCAATGTGTTCTACTATTGATTCTCCACTTTCCCCAACAAATTTATTAGAAATCTTAGGTGCCTTCCATCCTCTAGGCAATTTTGCTTGTTGGATAAACTCAGGGAAAGCTGATGCAAAATAGGGTCTATTCGCATATCCCACATTAAATCCATATCTATTAAGCACTTGTTCAACTGCCTGATTAATATTCGATTGCCCCCCAAGATTTTTAAGTCTAATCCTTTGTAGGAGGTTATCAGCATCTTGATTTTGATTGACCATACGAAATCCTATATTTGAGCCATATGGAATTTCCCTAAACTGGTTATCCTCAACGGCATTGTTAATATTGGGATTATTCACCAACTGGGCGTTCTCTTGGGGCACAGATTGATTGTCTACCCTTTGATTACCTGCAGAAACTTTTGGGTTACCAAAAACATCTACAATCCTACCAATGTGGTGTAAATATTATTAGTTGATTCGATGAGAGGAGTTATAACAGTAGTCATCTGCTGAGTCAACATATGGACCATCTCATGATTACTTTCATCAATCTGTTGCCTGATATTATTCAAAGTTATATTTGTGTTCCATGAAGGAATCAAAAACAAATCTCTGGACATGTTAAGGAATATTGGTATTCCCATATTTTTCCAATCAGTTCGATTGGTACTTGTTCCTGCAATTTGGCCACCAGCATTTACCATTTGATTTCTTAATGAAATATTTGGTATAGGACTTGTATATGTGGCCTAGGCAGTACCTATGTTGTGCGTGATATTCTGGGGAGTAAACCCAGGAGGCAACCTAAACAAGGGTGCAATTCCATTTACCCCAAGAGTTCTAGTTTCTAAACTTGAAACAAGGGCTCCAGTGATTTCACTGATCACAGGCTCTAAGGCTTGTGGTGTAGAAACTATAGTATCTCTACTATTATTGCCTCCATTATTCTCTACTTGAGGGTTCTGAGCATTCAAAGATGTATTCTCAGACATATTTAGCAGTATTCTACCACTTCTTAAACGCATAAACTTTAAAATCCCTTAAGATCTTAATTGACCTGTCCAACCAGGCGTGCCAATTTGTTTACCAAAATTTTTGACAATAACTAATTAGACTAAGGTAAACCCTTTGTCTCTTGACAAAGTTTGATTCTCGATCTCAATTCGGGGAAGGGAATCACTTCCTCTTGGAATTCTAGTCTAAGCTAATATCTTAAAAAGATGTAAATGATGATTTCAAATTTTAGAAATTATGTAAATTCAAAATCGAATGTTTATATGTGATTTGAGTAGTGTAAAATACTGAGTAAAGAATAGAGAGTAAAACAGTTTAAAATACATGCAATGAATAGTAAATATATGTAAATTGCAAGAAAGTAAAGAAAACAATTAAAAAAAATCAAATGATCCCAAAAGAACATTTGATCAGGAGTAGAAAAGAATTTTGCAATAAAGTAAAGAAAGCAATTAAAAGAAATCAAATGATCTCGGAAGAACACTTGATCAGGAGTAGAAAAGAGTTGCAATAAAGTAAAATGACTGAAATTAAATGAATTGAAGATAAACTTGCATTGAATTGATAAATTGTCCAGAAATGAAAGTGGATGGAAACATACTAGACTAGATTTACGTGCTGTTTGCTCGAAATGTCAATGGACGTGAGAGCGTGAGTTTACAAGTGTTTGTGAGTAATGAATTTTTAACCCCTAAATATTTCCATCTTTTTGGTATTTATAGACTTCTTAAGTAACTACCATTTTTACAAGATCTTCACACGTGTCTAGAACTAAGATAATTGCCCAATGATTGGTAATCTCTGTTTAATAACCACTAAATCTTTGTCAGCGATCCTCGTGCTACAAGCAACTGCTTAATCTCAACTATTCAGCCTTTTGTTGTCTTGATCTAAAATTTGCAACTACTATTAACTTCTAATTTAAATTCAAAAATCTTTCTTTTTTAATTCAAACTTTTGATTCTTCAACCATTTTCTGGTTTTTCATCTTGGTCGAACTCCTCTATCCTTTAAGAATTTATTAAGTGTAGCTACTTCTTAAAATCTCAATGTTCGAGACCTACTTGAAGTTTCCAAAATATCATTTTTGATATCAAACCGACACTAACATTTGATAGTTTTAATTGTTTTAACTCCAAGTCGAAGTTATCTTGATACCGAATTGAAATTAGCACTTTGGTATACTTTTCAAATCTCGATTTCGATATTGAATCGAAATCTCAACACCTATTATGAAGTCAAAATGACCCCAAACTAATATTTGCATCGAAATCAATACTACAACTTCGATCAACTGATGTTTGAATCGAAATTAATATTACAACTTCGACCAACTGATATTTGAATTGAAATTAATATTACAACTTCAATCAATTGATATTTGAATTGAAATTAATATTACAACTTTGATTCTTATTCAAGAACAAGTCCATATGTTCACGCTAAGTCTTTATACTAAACTAGCGAAATAGCAACATATTGAAAACTTGTTTAGTTTATACCAACACATAGAATAACTAAAAAATGACAATTTCATTAGCATTACATAATTCTTTTTTGGTCTTTAAAAACTAAGGTATCCCCGCTGCTATGAGGCTAACCTTTAGGCCGAGAGTGGTAATTAGATAAAACATTATCTAAAGTGACAACTCTAAAATTCGAACTTCTAACATTGTAGCTAAGATTTGCTTAGGTCGCAGTCCACTTCTACTGTGACCAACTACTTTTAGGTATTAATAACACATAATTTGAGAGTTCTTATTCTAGCAATTTAAAAATTTAAGATAATTAGTTTTTAATTAAAATAAAATTACTATTTGATAAAGCTCAAGTGATAAGTTAAGATAAAGATTAATTATAAGTTTGATTAGTGCATAAACCGAACACCTTTAAATTACAGGACAATAATATGTATGTGGAGTAACTTTCCAATATTTCAAGTCCAAAAGATTGATTAAACAGTTAATTCATTCAAAATATATATGCATCTTAGTAAAATTTAATTAATATAAAATTGGGGCATATTTGTATGTTATGTTATTTGTTAACAAAAATGGATATCTAACTATTTTAATAAAAGGTCCTCTGCAACAAGAATCTATCCATCCAGTTCAGAAACATGTCAATGGATTTTGTTGCAAAATCTATCAATCCTTGCCAAAAACACATCATCACCTTCTTCAAGAACCAAATATAAAACACTTTGGTACAAAGTTTCCAGCATTCTTTTAAAAACCAGATTTTATATGCATATATAAAGCTTGAAAGTATCTACTCTGAGCTAACTTAATTAATTAGTTTATATAACTTGTATATCAGGAATCAAATTGTCATCTTTGTATAAAAGGAATAAAGAATATATTTAATTTTAACTAATATTGGCATATTATGCTTTCTCCACTCTTCTAAAATATGTTATCTAACCTCAACGAGTTGGCCTAATGGTAGATAAGCATGTGATATATGGGTAGGTACATGGTCACAAGTTTGAATTTCATCTATACCAATTTTTTATGATCAAGGCACAAGGAATATCCTTGTAAATTCTCTATTCCCAACGAAAATGACCTACTTTTAACTGAACTGAAGAAATAAATTAATCAAAGTATGCACAATCTGGTATGGATACCACTTGACTGCAATAAAAAAATATGTTATCTAGTATAACT
This sequence comes from Ormosia semicastrata, assembly GCA_029884595.1. Lineage (NCBI taxonomy): Eukaryota > Viridiplantae > Streptophyta > Magnoliopsida > Fabales > Fabaceae > Ormosia > Ormosia semicastrata. The sequence continues at coordinate 3,554,336 of JAQQTO010000044.1, forward strand.
TATCTGAAGATTATTATTTAACTCACAAGTGGTGATCCTAGCATAATTATATACTAAATGAAATAATAAGTATAATTTATAGTAGACATTGATGTAAGCAACAACAAGTTAATGAACCACAAACTCAAATGATTGTAGATGACGGTTCTAGATCTTATCCATAAGCAAATACTACACTTACATGAAGAAGTATTTGCTAAGTGAACAACAACAACAACAACAACAATTAAGCCTTTTCCCACTAGGTGGGGTCGGCTACATAGATCAAATGACGCCATTGTGCCTTATCATAAACCAAGTCTTCAGAAATGTCATTCAAATCTAAATTTTTTTAATTGTTTCACTTATAGTTTTTCTTGATCTTTCTCTACCTCTAATTATTGGGCTATTCTCCACCTGATCTACTTTTCTTACAGGGACTTCTAAGGATCTTCTCCTTACATATTCAAACCACCTAAGGTGAGGGTATTTGCTAAGTGAACATATTAAAAAAATTGCATGCTTTAGGCAAGATAATGCTAATGAATAATATTTTTTCTTTGTTTCCCTTAATATTATGGGCCTGATTTGGGCTAGGGTTTAGGCTCAATAAGGCCAAGCCTAATGTTAAAAGGAGATGTAACTTTCCCTCCTCAACAAAAGAAATTACCACTCAGAGAACCAATTATAAGTCAACATACAAGCTTAGAAAGCTACTGGGAAGATTCCCTTAAGGCACCTATGATGACCACAATACCCCAAAATCATACTTGATCCTTAAGACTCACTCCATTATAAATAGCTATAGTAGTCATGAGTGTAAGGATCCTTTTTCACTCATTGCACTCATCTTGCACCCTTCTTGACTTGAGCATTAGATAGTCTTGTAGGTACCAACCCTCACTTCAATGCATCCAAGCTACAAGGAGGTTGTTAGAGTGAGCTAGTTCTAGTCCATGTAGTCCAACAACCCAGGACATAATTGGGCCCAAAAATATTTTCTTATAATATTGTATTTGATCTTTTTTTATAAAAAATAATTTTTTGTTAGGCATAAATTTTATTTATTTACAACCTTTATAATTCATTCTGGTTATATTTAATAGATTTTTAAACATTTACTATTAAAATTAGCATTCAATATAAATGTTTGATAACTCACCATAAGTATCATACTCATCAACTCACATTCATGTAAGATTTATTTAATGATTAAAATTTACTGATTTTACCTCTCACAACAAATCAATCACCTCCATTATATCTAACACTTAAGTGGATAAAATTTGTATTCCAAAAATGTTATTCGATTATGTAGATGAACTTACTTATAAGTAAGTTCCTACCTTATTTAAGTTCATGCAAATCAACATCATAACGGTGAGAAGAATTAGCAAGAGCATTTGCACAAATGTTGCTTTTCACACATAGTATAAAGAACTTTAACTAACCAGTTTGTATGAATCAAAAACTAAATGGACCTGAGCAGCCTAAAGCAAGTGACCGTTGTCAGGAAACCATGCATAACAAAGTCAACAACAGAAGCAGAATCAGATTCTAATATTGCCTCAGCTCAAATTTCAAATGCTCCCATGATACCCATATTAGGTGGCACAGTGAAAGCAAGTTTCATCTTTTAGAAAAAAAAAAAAAAAGGATACATGTTCGATTTTTAGATAAACTTTGTGAAGGGAAGGTCATACCATTTTTGCTCCTGACTTGAAGGGAGTTGGGATCTCGAAGCAGGTCGTGCTCACTCATGACATAAACTACTCTAACTCCTTTTGTTGTGTGTTAAACCTAATTATATAGGTGCTGGATTAAAATAAATAACTGCTTCTAATAATGAACCCAAGAAGAAATCACTTGGCATCTGTTATAGGAGCAGGGCGTCTAAATATATATAGAGACGTAAAAATACATATTAAAGTCAATTTTTTTAAAATCAATTTATGAAAATTTTATTCTTTTATCTTTTGAATTGCTAAAATTTATAATTAAACTTTTAAAATAAGCTCTTCTAATTAATAAAGTGCCTTCTCTATAGGCTTTATAATAAAAATAGAAGTGACATAAAAAAATATTTATTAGCTATTTTGTTTAAGAAGAGATACCTTTTGAATGCACTTATACTAGTTCTAATGTACTTTCAAATATTTATCCTCCAATAGAAGAAATTGAAGTTAAGAAAGAACAATAGAATAAAAAGTCCCCAAAGAGTAAAGAAAAAGAGGAAAGAATAGTTGGAAACATTTAGTTTCATTTAAAAGAAAACTATTGTTCTCCATAAATACATATAAGACAAAACTTAGATATAGTTCTTTAATGTTTGTGATTAATGTTTTAAAAATCAGTTAAACTGACAAATTGGAGAGGTGAATGATTCATGGTTTAATTAATTGGTTAAACCATTAATTATATATATAGATATTATATTTTTAATATATATATAAAATTTATAAATATACCAAACAAACATTCGAAAAAGGAAAAGTTATTTCTTCTAAATTAAAAAAAAAAAAACACACACACACACATACACAAACTCAAGACCATTAAATTAAAGATACACAAAACATAGGAGCTAAAATCGAGAGAGGGATTAATATAAAAAAAAATAAGAGAAGGAGGAGACCCCATCACTGCCAATCTTAAGCCTAGTATTTTGGTGAAGTTGAGTCAGACCGACCCCCATCATCACCAATAGACACCACTTAAATTCAATGAAAGGCAGGCACAACCCCAACTGAGCAAAGAAGGTCTCATACATGAAGAATTGCAGCTTTTCAGAGTTGGATCAAGGCCCACGCAGATATGATCATCTAAGGTACATGGCTCGAACAAATGTTGGTCATCCTGGGTTACACAAACCCTTTATCACAATCTCTATGTACTATTAACAAAGTGGCAAACCAACCAAATTTTAGCATTTGTAGTCATTAGCCGAGCTACAAGCTTTTCTACAAAGGAATCTTCAGCAATAGGCTTCCTAATCACCTAATCACTTCCTTCAAACATTTTGCTAAGGAAGTCCAACAAACCTAATCTATCTAATGATGAATTAGTTGGCACAAAAGATATATGCCCATACAATTCATCAGATTTATTGCCTAAATATCCATTAAATTTCTATAAATTCTCTAACTAATGGGCCTAGTACGCTTGCCAATCAATTGGGCCCAGACCTTTCTCACACGAACTAAATCAAACCCATCTCTCTCAAAAACCTCACTTTAACGAATAATCAATTAGGTTTCCGATGGGGAGACTCGCCAATAATCTACATTGAGTCATAAGTATCACTATCCTTACATTCCCTTATTTTCTAAGTCCTCACCATTTCTAAAAAAGAAACTTCAAACCAAACCTTGGACCTTCAAACGTCACAAAAAAACTTAAACCAAACCCTTAGAATCATTAAGTTAAGCCCATAAACTAAAATTAATTGAAGTGTGAACCCATAAATCTTAAGCAAACTGAATTTTTAAAGGTCACAAATGTAGCCAATCTTAATAAAATTAAAGACATTACCTATCTCAAAAAAAATAGAAGGAAAAAATAGAGAAATGACCAAATGGAAATATGGGTAACTCTGTTGAGAAGTAGTGAGATGATCACAGAAAGTTGATAACAAGAAATAAGAGCTCGGGAGACTAGAATATGGTGAAGAGAATGATGGAGGAGGAATCGAGTGATGAAAGAAATATAGGAACACTCAAAGGTAGAATTTATGATGGATGGAGTTCAAAAAGTGTAAAAGAACGAAGTAGAAGCGAATTGAAACATTTTGTGCATTTTGGGTAGTTAAGATACTACAACTTCATCCAATGACTAAGGTTATTCTAATCTAATGACTAGAGATGAAAGTAGATATCTAATAGCTAAAGCTCAAAAGTCACCTATTTAATGGGAGAAACTTCCTACCTAATTTGAGGGCTACGATTTGAATGGGAAGAAATATGACAATAATGGCTTTAAAATGAAATCATTATGTTAAGAGACATGTGACTGACAAGCTAGGAATCAAATGGCAAGAATCTCCAAAATCAAAACAACCCAACATTTGAAGCATCAAGAACTTGAGATGGCCAAATAAGCCTCCCATTCTCAACTGTTGGACCAACATTTAGAAAGGTGTCAACTGGCGTAATAAATAAATTCTTAACTCGATCACTCGGTTATCACTGAGTTTTGAGGTAGGGGTTGTGAACCATATAGGACTTATTGGACTAAACCCAACAACCTATGACCCACGTCAAAGTGCTTAATTTGATCTATTGATCCGATCTAGACCCTAGACACCCTAGCACCCTATAACTTGAATCCAACATTAAGGAACCTAACTCGATTGACTAGGTCGACCCAGACTCTGATGCACACTAAGACCTTAATTCTAAAGATACATTTGTTATAACTATAGACACATTTCGACAAGAGATCAAATGAACATATAACATAATCCTTACTAAGTACCACAACAATCATGATGTATAAATGAAATTTGGATTTGGCTCCTCCAAAATGAAGGGTTTACTTTAGAGGAAAAACTGAGGAGTTAAAACTATTAGTGAAAAAAATCAATGGTTGATATCATGATAAAATACTTAGACATGTATAACAAATTGATGTTAAAATCCACCTCCTTGATTTTCTAATCAATAGTTATTACTCCTCACTTTTTCTTATAAAGTGAACCTTTCACTTTAAAGGAGGAAAATTTGTGCAATCCATACTATCATGCAAGAACAAATGCAAAACGTCTCCCCTACTCCCTTATACAATGGGTATCTTAATAGTACCTAAGATAGTTCTCTCTAGCTAAAACACTCGCTTATTTTTCACTCTCTCTCACTGAGTTGAAAGTCAGAGCACTTTTTGCTGGTACTCCCCACCACAACAACCAATCAACTATGGAGCTTTCTAACATAACCAAAGCTACCGCAAACCACCTAACTTAGGCTGAGGTAGCAACAAAAAGTTATCTTCTTATCAATAGATAGCGGTCCATTTTCCCCCCTAAATACATTCATTTTAATGTTATATATATATTTTTATCACACTCAATATTATGTTTAAAATAAAGAATTTTAAAGAAAATTAAATTTTTACATTGCCATATTCTTTTCTTTTGGCATAAACAAAAGTACATTTTTAAATTTTTAAGTTTCTTTTTTATCCCTTAAAACAAATATTGTGTAAAAGAAAGTAGGGGGACAACTTAGCATTTTTGTAAATCAAGCAATTATCCTCTGCGCTTATTTCCATCGATCAAATTACCATTTTGGTGATAAAATATATTCACTTGTTTTGGGTGCATATATTAACTTACTAATCAATTCTCAAAATCACATTGAACTCTTTCCAAAATTATTGAAATTAAACAAAAATTATTTTGAATTTTAGAAATTGAATTGAATTGGTATTTTTATCACACAAAGATATTTGTTTAATATATACTTTTTAAACACATATCTCATTTATACAACTTTCTATATGAGAAAATACTAATGAAAAGGCATTTAAAGAAGTTTTAAAATTAAGAAAGAAATATAACTTAAATACACAAAAAATATAAGACATTACCCAACTCAAACAAAATTTTAGAAGGAAAAAATTGGGGGAAATGACCAAATAGAAATAAGGGTATCTCGGTTGAGAAGTGATGAGGTGGTCACTGAAAGTTAATAACAAGGAATAAGAGTCCAAGAGACTGGAATATGGTGAAGAGGATGATGAAGGAGGAATCGTGTGATGAAAGAAATATTGAATGCTCTAAGGTAGAATTTATGAGGAATGATGTTCAAAATGTGTAAAAGAACGAAGTATAAGTGAATGGAAACATTTTGTGCATTTTGGATAGTTAAGATACTAAAACTTCATCCAATGACTAAGGTTATTCTAATATAATGACCAAAGATGGAAGTAGATATTTGATGGCTAAAGCTTAAAAGTCACCTATCTAATGGGAGAAACTTCCCACCTAATTTGAGGGCTACGATTTGAATGGGAAGAAATGTGGCAATAATGGCGCTAAAATGAAATCATTATGTTAAGAGACATATGATTGACAAACTATGAATTAAATGGCAAGAATTTCCAAAATCAAGACAACCCAACATTTAAAGCATCAAGAACTTGAGATGCCCAAATAAGCCTCTCATTCTCAACCATTGGACCAACATTCAGAAAGGTGTCAACTGGCGTATTAAATAAATTCTTAACTCGATAACTCGGTTATCATCAGGTTTTGAGGTAGGGGTTGAGGACCATACAAGACTTATTAGACCAAACCCATCAACCTATGACCCACATCAAAGTGCTTAATTTGATCTATTGATTTGATCCAAGCCCTAGACACCCTATCACCCTATAACTTGAATCCAACACTAAGGAACCTAACTCGATTGACTGGGTCAACCTAGACTCGAATGCACACTAAGAACTTAATTCTAAAGATACATTTGTTATAAGTGATAAACCCTCAAAGTCTCATATTTTTACAATTCATTTTCTTGGTTTTTTATCCTCTTTTGATATTTTTTATTGAACTTTGTTCTTAAGTTTTATTATATTTTTTTTATTTTTAATTATGTTCTTATTATGGGTTTTAATTTTTTATCTTAGGAAAATTCACATGGAAGAAGACTGAACATTTTTATAAGAAGGAAATGCACAAAATTTCTCTCTAGTGTCCCAGCGCTTGAGCATTGGGAGTGGAGTGCCTAAGCGCTCAAAGCGTATACAATAACTTTATTTCAGAAAGCTAACGCCTGAGCACTGTGAAGGCAGCTCTTGAGCACACAACACACTATACAACGCATTTTTGGTTTAGTGATTCAGCGTTTGAGTGCCCAGAAACTAGCGCCTAGGTGTTGGTCGCATAACATCACAAGTTATTTTTTCATAAATAGGAGAGTTACGCCATAATTCAAGAAAGTGCAGAAAATCCCTAATCCTGAGAGACATTATACGACGGCAGACTTTGGGAGATAATTCAAAAGAGAGAATTGCCTCAAATCCTTAGAGGACTTGAAGGCTTGAAGATCATAATCACCGTAAAAGAGGTTTTGATTTCTCTTCCCCCTCTAGTTTTCTCCTTTCTTTGAGTTTTTTTCCCAAGGATTTGTATTGTGATATGAGTTTATTTATTTTAAACATGAGTAGCTAAACTCATAGCTAGAGCTATGGGGGATCTTGTTTTCCTAATTAATTAGGTTTGATCTCGAATTTGATTAAGATAATTTCTTTTAGGGTTTATTATATTGCTTGTACTCATGTTAGAACTTGATCTTTTTTGGCATGCATTAATTCATTGTTTGACCGATGACCATCCGCACTTAATGAGTGGACCTATAAGATAAACTTAGGATAAGATTGGTGAATTGTAATGCCCCTTTTTGAGAGGAAGCGTTACATTGTCATTTACAATGCAAAAAATAAAAATATAAGTTAAGACCCAGTTCTTTTTATGAATATAAATTTACTTGGTTATAATCGTATAATTAAATTAGCGAGTATATTTTTTTGTGTGTTATAATTAATAAAATAGTGATAAGGCATAATTGTAATGAAGAGTAAAATAGAAATAAAGCATACATCAAACCATCCTACATGTATAATGATATATCATTATATTAAACTTGTTTAGTTACAGCGCCTGATTTACAAAAAGCAAAATTATACATGTATGCCCTAAGAGATCATAAATATACAGCCCACCAAAATAATAACACATCAGGCCCCCAAAATAAACACTGATAGCCATCAGTAGCTATTGACAATATCAGTCCCTAAGAGGGGAAGGAACCGTGTCAGGATCCTCTTCGGGTTCCTCTTCAGGGTCTTCCTCATTCGAGGAAACCCACATAGGAGCCACCGAGTTACGGACCGGGACTCGAGCAGTGGAAACGAAAAAATCCTCCTGTGAGGTGTAATAACGATCACCCCATATCTCCCTGATGGGCAAATAAAACTCCAAATGTAAACTAACGATGCAAGTGAAGATGGGTGGTTCATGACGCTCCCAAGCCAACGATACTGTTACGTCTCCCTCGTAGATGCAACAATCAGAATTAAGGTTAATGCACCAGCAGTCTGGACTTCTGAGGAAGGCCAGACGCACATAACCCAAGAATCCTCACGGACGTGCCGCCCTGATCCCAAAAGCAAGTACTAGTCGCGGTCAGGCCAGAAGCTTGGAAATTCGTGAACTTTACCCCCATCGCTGACGTCTTTGATGGAACATAAATACTGACAGAAAAAAATAGAAATATAGGAAAGAGGTAAGACCTCCAACATACATTACCAATTATGGCAGTACAGAAATAAAATGGCACATGACGCTCACATAACATTTTAGGAATAATAAACATCGTCAATAAACAATATGATAGGTAATTTAGCAAAATAACAGAATCTAATCATCATATAAATAAATAAATGTCAAATGAAGTGTTAACTCATTATGCACATACATATGGTACCAAAAATCCTACTCCATGGAACTAGACACAAAACATTCGGAGAGAATGATTAGGAGACATGTTTGTAACTCGGCTGCCGAGGTCAACAAGTGCTTTAAATTCTCAATTTATCATCGTGCACATCATGGCATTGTACAAGACATTCTACACAGATCATGACATAGGACAGTGTCTCGGTCAGGATCATCGATGCGTTTGCATCGGTCTGTCTCACAGCCCAAAGGGGCTACCAACTGTCCCTTGTGAGACGCTCGAGCTCTGACCCCCCAAGGTCAACAGCAGGACCTACACTAGTCTATTCGCACCCGCACACAGGTGTAATTCAACTCCTAGGCAACTTGGCCTTAACAATAGTCCAATCGACTTTCTCATGCATGCTTCAATCATGCTTATCATGGATGTTCAAGTACATCAATTAATCTCAATCATGAGGTCATTTCTCAAATTTTGTTAGAACATATTCCTTTTCATCATCATAATGATTTCAATTCCTCAATTTTGATATTTAAAATTTATACTTGGGTTATCATGGTTAAAGAAACTCAATTCCATCATTTTTCAGACCAAAATCATCATTTTCGAGGTCTAGTAATTGATTACACGGTCTCGGTAATCGATTACAAACCCAACAGAATCAATGTAATCGATTACATGCAGTGTATAATCAATTACATCCTTTCTAGTAGCTTGGTAATCGATTACATGGGTCATGTAATCGATTACACTTAGTCCAAGAGCCTTGTAATCGATTACATCAACCTTGTAATCGATTACAAGCTTCCCAGAAACATAATTTTACAGTTCCAAGAGCTCTGTAATCGATTACATCCCTCATTTAATCGATTACACAGCTTGAATTTGTAGAAAAATAGAGTCTTTAAGTCATGTAATCCAAACCAAACCATCAAATCTCATTATCATCATCATTCAATCACTTTTAGCTTAACCAACATCAATATTATGTCCTGTGGTCACTTATGGCACAACCAAAACATTAATCCATCAACATATTTTATAAACATCAACATACACCAATATAGTTAAATACCATTCAAGAGAAAAATAACACATTCCATCACCCAAACAGATTTCCCACTACCAAGAGAGGTTAAAGTGGATAGTCTTCCTCTTACCTAAGTGAAGAACAAAGAAAGAAATCTCCTTTCCTTTGGGAATTTTTTTTTTCACTACCTCAAGGTCCTAGAATATCCAAACTTACAAGAATCACCACCCAAGCTTGGATAAAACATCCATGGTCACCAATATGATCATGGAATATGAAAATGAAATGGAAAAATGAAAGAGTTTATGGACATTTACCTCAAAGTTTCAAGCTTTGGAGCTTGGTAGAAGATGAAAATGGAGGGGATGATGAGTTCTTGAAGATGATTTTCTCAAAGATTGTGGTCTTCCAATCACAATGTGGGTGCAAGGAGTGTGAGAGCTTGAAGGTTTAATGAGAACAATGGGTGGAGGAATGGGCTTCAACCATGAGAAAGAGATAGCAGAGAAAAGAAGTGAACGTGAAGGAGAGAAATGGGTGAAGAAGGATAAGTGAAAAGTGAGAAATGGAAATGAGAGAAATGTGTGGCAAAAACAATTTGACTCCCAAATGTGTTGGGTGGCAATCGTGCAGCCACACAAAGGGAAGAGAGAGAAAGTGTGAGTGGTGGTAAGTAGGGAATTTTAATGTTTTCATGAGAAGCCTTGTACACCTCTCAATAAAGTGTAGAGTAATTTCTTAGTGATGATATCATTTAAAGTGAACACTCTAGAAAATACGATTAACACTCCACTAGAGCTATTACTCAGTGGACAAAAATTTACAGTTAGTAGAAATAATATTTTATTTATCAGATAAAATCTTGTAAAACATAAACTTCGTAAACTGTGCTCAGCCTCGGGTTTAGTAAGATCCCCCATCGATGTTTCCACAGTTCAAAGTCAACCAGTCTCAGGGAAAACATTTTGTTTTCCCCCTCATCACTCAGGCATGCAGGCGTAAACAAGAAATATATTAAAATATTCGATGTTTTCAAAAAAATTCTCAAAAATCATAAATATTATAAAATGATTATTTATGATGAAATAAATAATTTTTGGAGTGTTACAACTCTCTCCTTCTAAAAAAAATTTTGTCCTCAAAATTTTCATACCTTAGAATAGTTGTGGGTGTTGCTCCTTCATCTTGTCTTCCAGCTCCCATGTTGCATCTCTAGTCGTTTCGTTCCAGATTACCTTTACTAATGAGATCTCCTTACTTCTTAGTTGCTTTATCCTTCTATCCTCAATTCTTACAGGAGGTGCCTCATAGGTTAAGTTCTCTTTTAATTGTACTGTGTCTAGTGCTATGACATGACTTGGGTCAGGAATGTATTTTCACAGTTGTGACACATGGAAGACATTGTGAATGTTTGAGAGGAAATGGGGTAAGGCTATTTGATAGGCTACTAGACCTATCCGGTGAAGAATTTGGTAAGGTCCAAGGAATTTTGGAGTAAGTTTTCTAGATTTCAAGGCTCGACCCACCCCAGTCGTAGGTGTGACTTTCAAAAATATATGCTCACCTTCCTCAAACTCAATAGGCTTTCTTCTTTTGTCTGCATAACTTTTTTGTTGACTCTGAGCCATCCTCATCTTCTCCTGAATCATCTTAACTTTTTCAATTGTCTGCTGTATAACATCTGGTCCAATAGTGAGGCGCTTGCCGTCTTGGTACCAACATAAAAGGGTCCGACACCGCCATCCATACAGAGCCTCATAGGGTGCCATCCCTATGCTTGAATGATAACTGTTGTTGCACGTGAATTCTATCAATGGTAGAACATCATCCCAACTTCCAGTCTATTCTATGGTGCAAGCTCTAAACAAATCTTCCAATGATTGGATCGTCCTCTCCGATTAGCCATCGGTTTGTGGGTGATAAGCAGAACTTAGACATAACTTTGTCCCTAATGATTCTTGTAGACTCTGCCAGAACTTTGAAGTGAATCTTGGATCCCTATCCGAAACAATACTTGTAGGCACACCGTACAGTCTAACAATTTCTCCAATATACAACTGGGTCAGTTTCTCCAAGTTGTACCTTATGTTGATCGGGAGGAAATACGCTTATTTCATGAGTCGGTCCATAATTACCCAAATCAAGTCATGTCCTTTTCTTGTCCTTGGCAAACCCCCCACAAAATCCATTGCAATGCTGTCCCACTTCCATTCAGGAATAGACAATGGTTGCAGCAATCCTGCTGGTCTTTGATGTTCTACTTTAGTTTTTTGACAAACCAGACAAGTCGATACACGTCTAGTGATGTCACTCTTCATTCCATGCCACCAAAATAACTTCTTCAAGTCTTGATACATTTTTGTTATGCCTGGATGTATATTCAACTGGCTTGTGTGAGCATGGTCGAGAATATACTTTCTAAGCTCTTGGTCATGGGGAATACAGACTCTACCTCAGAATCTCAGAATTCCATCTATTCCTTCCACAAATGCTATTTCGTTGCCTTGCTTTATTAGAACTCTCACTTCTTACAAGAACTTGTTGACCTTCTGCTTTTCTCGTATGTCCTCCATCAGCTCACTTGAGATGGTGACCATGTTCATGAAAATCTTTCCTGGTTCTAATTCCACAAAAGACCAAACATCTCTGAACTATTCTATTAGATCCTTTTCCTTGATCATCAGGGTAGAGACACTGATCATCTTCCTACTCAAGGCATCTGCCACGACGTTTGCCTTGCTGGGGTGATACAGAAGTTGGAAATCATAGTCTTTCAGGAACTCCAGCTACCTCCGCTGCCTCATGTTCAACTCCTTCTGATCATACAAATATTTCAAGCTTTTGTGATCACTAAAGATGTTGAACGTTGCTCTATAGAGGAAATGTCTCCATATCTTCAAAGCAAAAACAACAGCCGCTAATTCTAAGCCGTGCGTCGGGTAATGCACTCGCAATTGCCTTGAAGCATAAGCCACCACTCTTCCATGTTGCATAAACACAGATCCTAGTCCTTGGTATGAAGCGTCACAATACACCTCGAAGGGCTCATTCGGATCGGGTAGCACTAACACTGGAGAGGTAGTTAGCCGTCTCTTCAACTCTTGGAAACTCTGTTCACAGCTGTCGGTCCACTCAAAAGTTTAGTTCTTCCTCGTGAGTTGAGTAAGAGGTCCCACGATTTGAGAAAATCCCTCAATAAACCTCCGGTAATATCCGGCCAAACCCACGAAGTTACGAATCTCCGTCACTGACTTAGGCCTTTCCCATTGTAGCACTGTCTACACTTTCGATGGATCCACCGCAATCCTTTCCTTTGAGATTACATGACCTAAAAACTTAACTTCTTCCAACCAAAATTCATATTTTGACAGTTTGACATACAGCTCTTTCTCCTTCAGAATCTGGAGAACTATACTGAGGTGTTCAGCATGATCCTCCTGATTTTGAGAGTATATCATGTGGAAATAGGTTTACCCCAATGGTTTAATATGTTAAGTTTTGATGATGACAAATACAAGGCAAAAAGAATGATGCTTATGCTTGATAGATGTGCTTTATAGATGACAAATGCATCACAAAAGAATATTAATCATGTTACATAGATGTGCTTAATGAGATATATTGTTTCATGCATAATTATATACTTTATCTAGTTATATTTCACTTAATAATCATGCAATGTGATATATGTAACATTCATCATATAATATATCCAATAATGCATTATATAAGTTGTATTGAATTAATATTGGATTTGGCTCTATTTAAATGAAAATATGCAAATTGTTCTTTGTTACATCCTACATAGAGCATATCTATTTGTAATTGATAAATATCTTATTTGGATGTGTCTATGAAAAGTTTTATATACATGGTAGACCAACTAGAGTTATACATTTATGAATCATGCTTATAAAGATATTGAATTATGAATTTGGACTAACTATGTTTGTTTAAGTGAGCAATACTTTGTAGGATAGTCCAAGTACCAAGAGTGAGCATTGCAACAAGAAAGAAAAAAATCACAACTATTCTCAACTCAAGAAGAATGAAAATGGTAAAGATGTTCCAAGCATTTGCAATATTTGAAGAGAAGAAATTTTTGGAAGCTTGGTTTATATCAAGAATTGATGGTAGCAAAAGATCAAGTCCAACATATTCAAGAATAGCTTATAAGACTTAGATATTGTGTAAAGGTAAATGAGAATCACACTAAGTTCAAATAAGTTTTAAACATCTTTACAATTGTTTTATAAAATGCTTAAATGCCCAACAAAATATTTTTGGAAAGCTAGCCTTGGTGGTATTTCAAATCTGTGAAAAATAGTCAAGTTTGTGTTTTGTAAAACTGACATTTAGTTACTCTTTTGATCATAACTCTCAAACTACTTTGAGTTTTGTTGTGAAACTTATTACATATGAAAATAAACTCAAAGATTTTTTCGATGAGTGGTCGTTTATTTTAAACGGATAAGAAATGAAGAAGTTATGACCATTTAAAGTTAGTTTTCAAAAACAGTCAAGTTTGAGTTTTGCAAAACTGACCTTTAGTTACTAATTTTAACATATCTTTCAAAATACTTTGAGTTTTGTTCTAAAACTTCTTTCATATGAAAATAGACTCAAAGATCTTTTTAATGAGTTTCATTCGCTTTAATCGGATAAGAAATGAAGAAGTTATGACCTTTTAAAGTCTGTTTTCAAAACCAAAAATGTTGTAATCAATTACACAAGTCATGTAATCGATTACAACGTTAACAAAAGTCATGTAATCGATTACAGGAAGTGTGTAAACGATTACAAAGTGTCCAAAAAGCTTGTAATTGATTACACCAAACTTGTAATTGATTACTAAGTGCCCAGAAACGTTCCCAACGGCTATAAACGGCTAGTTTTCATAAAAAATCATTTCTAAACACTATCAACGGCTATTTTATCATTTGGGCTCTATATATAAGTGATATTTGAAGTATTTACAACTAAAGAAACACAAGAACACTATACTTGATCCTTAAAACATCAAAATCATATTTTGAGCTTTAAAGTGTGAATCCTTTATACCCATAGTGCTTCAATTTGTATTATCCACTCTTGAGAGAGTGTTCTATCATCTATACTTTGTTCTTCAAATTATATATCTACTCTTGTGAAAGTTTATATTCTTTCTCTTCATCTTAATCTTTGTTTTGAGAGGGTGAGGTATCCCTCTTGAGTAAAGGGTGAGGTATCCCTTAGAGAGTGAGACATCTCTCAAAGTTGGTAAAGGGTGAGGTATCCCTTGAAGGTGAGGCATCCCTTAAAAGTTGTAAAGGATGAGGTATCTCTATTTGAGGCTCAAGCACAAGGGTGAGGTATCCCAAGGTGTGTTGAGTGCTCTCAATTGTAAAGGTTGTCAAGCACCTATTGAAACTTGAAGATATAGTGAAAAATCTCTAGCGATTACTTAAGGACTGGACGTAGGTTACAAGTGGATTGGTGGCTGAACTAGGATAAACCTTAAGTTTGCTTTTCTCAACTCTATCTTCTTTACATTTGCACTCTAATTATATATACTTGAGTTGAACTTGATATTTAGCTTATTTGCTTGATTTACCATATATCTCAAGTTGTAGTTGAGTAATCTATAATAGCTATACCTTTGTTGTGCATATTCCGCTGCATTTATTAATTGAATGATTCAAAAAATATAATTTGTCAAAGTTGCATTAAAACTAGTCATCACCCAATTCACCCCCCTCTTAGGTAATAGTTGTCATGACTAACAAGTGGTATCAGAGTTTCGTACTCTGGTAAAAGCTTAACAGCTTGGAGTTAAAGATCATTGTTTATTTGGTAACCATTACAAACTTTTCAAAATGGAAGGTTTTGAAATTAATAAACCATCATTCTTTGATGGTGTGAATTTCATTTATTGGAAAGTTAGAATGAAAATTTATATGTAATCTATTGATATTGATTTGTGGGATACTGTACTTGATGGATTTACTTACAAATCAAAATAATCTTGGAATGCCTATGATAGGAAATGCTTTTCCTGGAACATTAGAGCTATGCAAATCTTGATAAATGGTTTAAATGATGATGCTTATGATAGAATTAAGAGATGCTCAAGTGCTAAAGATATATGGGATGCTCTTGATGTTATCTATCTTGCTAACAATGATTTCTTCCATAAAATTGTATATAGAGAGCAAGAACAGCAAAAGTCTTTAAAGGAAGACAATGTTGAAAAATGTCCTCAAGAAGATGCTCTTGAATCCTTGAAAAATAACAATGAGGAAGATGGTGATTCCTTTGAAAAGCCAAGTATGCTGGAAATTGAGACTACTTCATATATGGCTAAAAAGGACTTTGAGGTAAATAATGCTAAACCATATTATAGTCCTTTCTATGATGGTCTACAATGTGCATATGATGAATTGTATGATGGTTTGTTGAATTTAGAAAAGAAAAACTCATCTTGTTTGGAAAACATTTCCTCTATTGAAAATGAAATTGAGATTTTGAAAAATGATTATGGTTTTCTTGATGAGGAAATGCCTTTGAAATGTAAAACATCAACTTCTTGTAAAAAGTGCATTAATTTAGACAATCAAGTTGAGGACATATATTCTAAATTTGCCAAAGCAAATAATTCAAATTGCTTACATTCTATGCTTGTTAATGAGAATAAAATTAATATTATTCCACATAAACGTTCAAGCAAGACTTAAGACAAAAATAGTTTAGAATATAAAAATAACAAAAGGCTTAAGTTTTCCAAAAATGATCTTCAAATGACCAAGCCATCATTAAATTCAATTGTTTGCAATTTTTGTGGTCATCTAGGACATATTTCTCATTTATGCAATTATAGAAGAAATCTTTATATGAGAAATAGTATGGTATAGGTTCCTAAAGACTTTAAATGCCCTAGTACTAACATTGAAGGACTCAAGATGAAGTGGGTACCAAAATGCCCTCCTAGTGTTTCAATTATGCTGAAAACTTCTCAAAATGATGGACAAATTGGCCAAGTGAAAAAGGAATCATCAAGGGGAATGCTTCCAAAGTCCATTGGTAGAAATTTTGATCAAAGAAGGAAGATGACTTCAATAAAAATTTCTCAAGTACAAAATGTGGAACTTGTAAAAGTCAAAACACTAAAAGAGAAGCAATGGGTAAAGAAAAGAGTTTCCTTGATTACTAAGGCCAAGGTATCAAATCTTTTTACCTTTTATGCACATTCACTTAAAAAGACAATGAATATGAGGTATATTCCTTGTAGGCCCTAGGAAAATGATAGAATCATGTGCACTTGGTAAAATATGAATATTTGGTTTAGCACATGATTATATTAATTCTTATTGTATCATAGCTCATTAATTTGTTATATATATTGGTACATGAGATTCTACAATGCCTAGGTATGTTTGCTATGATTTGAATTATCTATATATCATGAAAGTAAGCTTGCTTTTGGTTATGTGCTTAATGATAATTAATTATTTAATTTATTGTGCTCAATTTACATACTATGAAAAAATTAATTTTTTTTATGAGAGCATAATGGATTAATAATTAATGACTAACCCCTATGGATCCAAAATTGATGAATACCAAAGAAATTACTTTGAATTGTGTTGTAGGGTGACCCTTAGTTCAAGCATGCAAATGAAGTGAAATACAACCATGCTACTTGAGGTTGGAAAAACTTATAATGGTCCAAGTTCTCCAAAAGTGGTGAAAAACATAAAAAGAAAGACATAGAGAACTACAACATTCTCAATGAGCCTTGAGGCATAGAAGTTGAAGTTACCTACAAAAACTCAAAAAGTACACTTTTGATGATATCAATCTCTTATCCTTACTTATACTTTAAATTGAATATCATGTGATATTTAGATAAGTAGAGATTTATTTTTATGCCTTATCATGTCTTAAGTTGTGTTTTTCTGGTATTATGTTTTAAAAATGTTTTTATATATGATAACATGCTAGATATACACACATTTTGCTTGGAATGACATGCTATAGTAATATCTTTATTCTTGAGTTTGCGACCATTTCTTTTGACTCAAATATGAAAATTCATATGCTCATGAGTAGTTTTAATCCTTTCTCCTTAATGCTTATTTTTCCTATATACTTACTTGGAGTTTAAATTATTAAAAGTTATATGTCTTCTTGTTTGAAATTGTTTGATATGTTCATATCCTAAAAACAAGAAGTAAATGATTCATTTTTGTACCTTGAACTTGCCTTTGAGCTTCAATGGTTTTTAAAATGAAGTATATCTTGAAATGAACCATGAATGGTTTCAAAAGTTATAGTTCCATGGTTTTTTAATTCTTTCATTACAATAAGGGACTTTTTGTTCTTGATTGGCATGTGTGCATACTAGAATTTCTTACTTGATATTATATGTCTTACGTGATTATTGTTTGCCCCAAAATGCTTATATAAATTTTGATGTTGATCATGTGTTTCTTGATAAACTTGAATCATGTCTTAAATTGCTTAAACCATATTTTTGGATTCAAGTGCATATGTCCTTTTTTTGTTCTCTTTAGAACTAACTTTGCATGGTTGATAATGTGGGACATGATTTTTCATTATATATCAACCTAAATTATGCTTGTAAATGAGCTTAAATGATATTTGATGCTAACATATGATTTAGAGAACTTTTAGAGTTAGTTTTGCAAGTGTCTCTATGTGCTTCAAATATAGTTATCAAATATTGAAATGTCAAGCATATATGGACAAAGAGAAAAGCTAGATGAAAAGGGACATGAGGAGACTTTCTTCAAGAGCAATGGAATAGAATACTCAATGGAAGAATGCCAAAACTCAAAGGTCTAACAAATGAAGAACATTCTAAAGAAGTATCACTCTCTCAATAAGTATCTCTATCCCTAAGCTATTGTAGTATTCTATGTGCTATGGATTATATGATACTTATTGATAATTTGATCTTAAATGATTAGATGCTTTCTTTACATGAGAAGTATGCTTAGCATTGACAAAGTTCTTAATTGAATATTAACTTACTAATTTTGTCATTGCATATAAGGTGAATGATATTAGTTCTATACATACTTTGATCCCTATAGCATATTTCATCATGATGAATGTTTGATATCTATAATTCTCTTGATCTATGATTTCTTAGTGATATAACACCTAAGAGAATCATGCTCTTATTTTGAAAAGAGTTTATAGCTTGACTGAAAAGTTTTTTTAAAAGCAAAATCTCTTATCAAATTTGAAAGAAACTTTTCAAGTTCCATATCCTTGAGAATCTTTTGAACTAGTCTTAAGAACTTGAAAATATTTTCACCTCCTAATTGTCTTAAAAATTTGGAAATCATTCGATTTGTGCTATAAATGTAGTATTCTCTTCATTTGCTTTGAAAAATCTTATTAAATCTTGAGAGAATGCTTAAGAAAGTTTCCAAATAGATCTTTTGAAATGTTCTATAGAGCTAATCTTGATACTTCAAAAGATAAGCATTGATCTTCAAAGTATTTTATTTTCTCAAGACCCTTGTTCAATGAAAAAGAGATGAGATTTACTTTCATATGTTCTTTTAACTTGGGTTTGATCATTCTTAAGGAATATGTAGCTTTAATATTAAACCTCTCTACCTTTCTAAAATGCTTTTGAAAAGATAATGTGCTCTTGTAAAATTTTTTTTGAAAGGAGGAGAAGTTTTTAAAATAGTTTGTGATTAATGGATTAAAAATATGTATCTTTGCCTTGTTTTTTGGTAATGTGCTTATATGATCTTGGCATGCATATTTCTCTTTATCTATCTTGTGCTTCAATAAGGGGGAGCTTATCTTATATTCTTATAACTCCTTATAATTATTTGTTGATTTGTAATGATTGTTTATCCTTTTCATCTTACATACCTTTGTTTCATATCCTTGCTGGCTATAAACATATGCATGTCTATGTTAAACTATTATGTTTTATATTTTGATGAAATACATATTTTGAGGGGGAGCCTAGCTCTTCAATTGTTATTTATATCTCTTAGCTTACATCCTTACTTGACATGAAGTATTTTATTATTAAGACTATCAACATATCAATAAAGATCATCTTTTATTCTCTTTCCCTCTATCAATGAAAGAAGGTAAACATTCTTACACTTCATATCTTTTGATTCTTTCATTGAGGAATGCTTGATATATGACAAATTGTATGATCTTTCATTTGAAAACCTCAAATCCATGATCTTACATGAATATTTTGTAACTCCTAACAAGTGATATCAAGTGGTACTTATTTATCATGTGGTATGCAACATATTATATGCTAGACATAATTTCTTAAGCTCATTGCTATCATGTGCTAAATGTTGATGTACCAAAATATGACAAGCTTTGCATGAATAATCTTTTATATCTTGAAAACATGCTTGTTTCATCTCTCTATTCTTGAATCATGTATAGAATCAAATAAGTGGAGACAATTATATTTTGAATAACTTCAAGAAGTTTTTGAAGTTTGATGATCCTACTCTTTTTAACAACATGAGTTTTATCTATAGGGGGAGAGAAAAATGACACCTTTCCTTCCTAAGCCTTTTTGTTGATATCAAATAGGGGGAGAGAGAATTGGAAAGAAAAATAAGTTCTTGCGCTTATTGTTTAATATGCTTACATGAATATCTATTCTTCTATATTGGTCAACATATTTTTCTCTGGTGATTTGTAATCATAAAAAATGAGGAGATTGTGGAAATAGGTTTACCCCAATGGTTTAATATATTAAGTTTTGATGATAACAAATACAAGGTAAAAAGAATGATGCTTATGCTTGATAGATGTGCTTTATAGATGATAAATGCATCACAAAAAAATATTAATCATGTTACATAGATGTGCTTAATGAGATATATTATTTCATGCAAGATTATATAATTTATTTAGTTATATTTCACTTAATAATCATGTAATGTGATATATGTAACATTCTTCATATAATATATTCAATAATACATTATATAAGTTGTATTGAATTAATATTGGATTTGACTCTATTTAAATGAAAATATGCAAAGTGTTCTTTGTTACATCCTACATAGAGCATATTTATTTGTAATTGATAAATATCTTATTTGGATGTGTCTATGAAAAGTCTTATATGCATGGTAGACTAACTAGAGTTATACATTTATGAATCATGCTTATAAAGATATTGAATTATGAATTTGGACTAACTATGTTTATTTAAGTGAGTAATACTTTGTAGGATAGTCCAAGTACTAAGAGTGAGCATTGCAACAAGAAAGTAAAAGATCACAACTATGCTCAACTCAAGAAGAATGAAAATGGTAAAGATGTTCCAAGCATTTGCAATATTTGAAGAGAAAATTTTTTTGAAAGCTTGGTTTACATCAAGAATTGATGGTAGTAAAAGATCAAGTCCAACATCTTCAAGAATAGCTTATAGGACTTAGATCTTGTGTAAAGGTAAATGAGAATCACACTAAACTCAAATAAGTTTTAAATATCTTTATAAGTGTTTCTAAAATGCTTAAATGCCCAACAAAATGTTTTTAGAAAACTAGTCTTGGTTGTATTATCCACTCTTGAGAGAGTGTTCTATCATCTATACTTTGTTCTTCAAGTTATATATCTACTCTTGTGAGAGTTTATATTCTTTCTCTTCATCTTAATCTTTTTTTTGAGAGGGTGAGGTATCCCTCTTGAGTAAAGGGTGAAGTATCCCTTAGAGAGTGATGCATCTCTCAAAGTTGGTAAAGGGTGAAATATCCATTGAGAGTGAGGCATCCCTCAAAAGTTGTAAAGGGTGAGGTATCCCTGTTTGAGACTCAAGTACAAGGGAGAGGTATCCAAAGGTGTGTTGAGTGTAACACCCTTGTGGGAATGCCACATTTATGAATGCAATGAAATAAAATAAAAATAAAACTCTTACCCAAGTTGTAAAACATTTGATACTTACATAATAATTGCGGAATATTTTTTTTTTATTTTTATGACATTAAATAAAATAACACGAAACACAAGATATAACAAACATAAACTCACCATAATATACATATGATTCTCTTTTAGTACAAGCATAATTTACAAACTACAAGTATTTAATAAAGCAATAAAGAGTTGACACAAAGCTAAAACATAGTACAGCCCAAGTGCATCCCAGTAGATAACAAACTCTCCGATGAATCACCATCCGTCACCTCCAGAATAACCATCGAAAAGTGTGCATCTATGAGACCTCAGGACTTCTGGGACACGAGTCACAAGTGTCGACTCGCTACTCAACTCACTAGGCGCACGGAAAACTCCCCCGCCAATAACGCCTAATGGTCAAAGGTAACTCTAAATGTAAATAAAGCATAGTAGTGAATATGACCTCCCCTGTCATACTCCCTACATAGGGACACTGATTAATCGTCCCACATACGCTCATCGTCCCTCGGTCGGCATGCATACGCCACGCCTTGGAACCCCATGGAACTCCGGTCTCACGAACTTTAGAAGAATCCTGAGCGGTGCCATGATCTCAAATCGTCTTGACGATCGGCGTGATCAACCAGGTTCCACCTCTTCGTATAATGTTGCTTGACCGTACCTCAAGAGGCGATCCTCCTCACCTAAACTCTTTACGGAAACAATATAGTAATATCGAGAAAACATATAGAGAGGTGAGATAATCTACATCACTACCCATATGGCAATAAAGAAAACGACAGTACAAAATAATACATCATGCATAATATATCAAGCAATATATAACAATAATACTTATCACAATATCATGCATAATATATATTAAAGCAATAAATCATATAATTTATCACAGTTTATAATAAAATAAAATGCAAATAATGCATGAACATTAAGATGCAGATGATGAATGATGCACACACTGACTCGTTCCTACTCCATGGAGCTAAACACGGATATCTGAGAGAATGATCCAGAATAGAAACTAGAAATACTTTATGGCTGCCCAACCAAGCTATTGCACTTGTCAATACGTCGTGTCTATATTTGGTCAAAACATCGTGTGACAGTCCAAACATCGTGTACCATGCATAATATTTAATAGTCCCCTCAAGATCTTGACTAAGAATAGTGCTTGTCAAGATCATTAGTGTGTTACTGTTACCACGGCCCAAAGGAGCAACCCATTTGTCCGCGTGTGGAATTCTCATCTAATGCCTCCAAGTTCATAAATGAACCACACTACGCTTAGCACACCAAATACGGTGTAATGCCTCGTCAATCAGTCACTAATTATAACCCAAATTGGCACAACACTCTAAACATGAGCTAAAAATTACCAAAATACCCCTATTATCCAAATTTTACCATATTTACGAAAAATTACCAAAATATCCCTAGTCACCAAATAACAAAGTATAGTACGTCCCACCTGACAGTACTACACTACAAAATGTCTGGGTCCACCACTTTGGCCCGACAGCAAAACTCACAGTATTGTTCAATCGCGTAAGAATTTTATCGTGTTTTCACAATCTCGTCGTTTTCACAAATGTTTTTAAATCGCGTAAAGACATTTTGACGTTTTTAAATGTCGTAAATTATTTTTGAGTTATTTTCTCAATCGCATAGGATTTTTAATTCATTTTCTTAACCGAATAGCTTAAATTTATCATTTTTAATATGTGTAAAACTATATCTAGTACTTGTAAAATACGTCATGTATTTTCCTTGTGTTATAAATATAGTATGGAATCTTTTCATTTTATGCGTTTGATTTTAATAAAAGCATTTTGCCTATAAAATCAGTATAAGGTATTTTTAACGTTTTCCTCTAAATATAGTTTATTTTATTTTTACCCAATAATTTCACTTTGAAATTCACTAACGCGCTTCAAAATTTATAGTATGAGCTCTACGTTAGTACTTTTCAAGTGTCTGATTAATTTCTTACTTAAACTGAATTTTGTTAAGTTAAAATTCTAGAACAGAATTAATTCCTTTGATTTTCTCAATGATTCTTTGGAATCAATTTATGTCATAAAACAATTACCTAACCTATCTTAGTAAATAAAATGGCATGTTGACCAAATCAAAATAAAATGGCATTTGGTTATACACTAAATGGCATTTTGGCCACAATTAATCTAAACCATTTTTAACTTTGATTATTTTACTTAATTTCCTTGAATCAGTTATTTATAAAATTACTGAGAACATTTTGGTTCTCTTTTTGGATGTAAGGCCGTGAGCCTGATGGTGTGTTCTTTGGAACACTCATGCATTCGTAATTGTTATTCACATCCTACTTAAATAAATACACAATTATAAATACATAAAATTATGTAATCACATATAAAACACATACAATATATTTTAAGCCATAATCATGCATAGCAAAAATAATAAAAACTATAATCATGCATAGCAAATTAAAATCACAATTAATAAAGCATTTAAACAATCAAAAACAATAAAAATCACAAATAAACCATACAACCGAATCCTTATGGATTCTACACACAAACACAATCCATTTTCTCATCACCACTTAGGGTTGATGAGATTAAATCTCCCTCTTACCTCTTGTAGACAAAACAATCGGTAAGATTCCTTCCTTTCCTCCAAATTTCGTACAAGCTCCAAAATAATTCCTAAAATTCTCAAACAATTAGTAAATACACATACAATGTACAAAATAGGAAAACCATGGAACAATCATGGTTAGAAAAATTAAAAATTTAGTTTTGAGCCATAGAAACCAAACTTACCCTTAAGTAAGTAAGCAAAAAGTGGAATTTTAGGCAAGATAGAGTGGGAATTTGGGAAAAGTTTGTGAATGAAAGATGCTTAGAATGGTATTTGGGTTCAAGAAATAAGGTGAGATAAAATTATGAAAGCTTGGGTGTGGGTGTAATGGGGCTGGCCGAACTAGAGAGAGAAAATGGGAGAGAAGTGTTCTTGAGTTTTTGGTATTTTTAGAGAGAAATGGATAGTTAAAATGTGATAAGGGTGAAATAGAAAGTGAAGAGTGAATATCCCGTCAAGAGAGAGAGTGTAGAGAGCTTGAGTGTTCAACTTTGCATGCAAAAATATCACCAAGTGTTCACACTAGGTGCACATGGCTTTGTCATGTTGGATCCTTCATGAACCATGTAGAACCAAGCCACCTTGCCTCCTTATGCAGCCCAAAAACCGTGCACTCCTTCATCTTATTAGGGGGTTAATTGATTTCCAATTACACTTAATTACATGGTAATAGATTAGATAGTTAGTTAGGTTAATTATCCTAACCAATCTAATTTAACATACTAACAACATAACTAATTAACTTAGTATATATTAACATATATTATAACCTTTAATTAATATTTATATATCTATTTAATATTTAGATTATAATTAATTCACAACTAAGCTAGTTCACTTAGTATGCTAATTAAGTAATTAGATTAGTTAGATTAAGCTTAATTAGGTTACTAACCATTTTCAAGCCTACAATCTTTGACTCAATCCTAACCCTTGGTTTATCTTTAATCCTTAGCCCTAGATTAGATCTAAGGTAGATATCACTTGATCATAAACCTATCATTCTAATCTCACCATTGATTAGATCAATGGCTTAGATTAAAGGCTTCATCATTAAGTCTTCATCCAATGGTTCAAATGAAAACACATGCTCCCTTAGGTGTCCAATTCCTATTGGTTTAGAAAGTCAAGCCTACCTTTGTTGACTTACTCTCATTGGTTAGAAATTGTCCGGTCCAAGACAGTTGGTTTTTCCTAAACGCGGGTCCCACAAACACTTTTAAAGATCCGTGGTCAAATCAAGTGATTTTTACTATTTTTGAGAGGTTGCTTGTAACATAAAATAATATTATAAAAATATAAAATTATTTTATTACAGTTAAATCCAAAAAATTACGATATTAATTTATATATCAATTAGAATTGGGTTTAGTAAGATCCCCACTCAATTAATTAAAATAAGATTTATCCTACGAGAAAATTTTTATTTTCTTAGGTCGGAGCAAATCACATACAAACATCAAGTACACTCACTGAACAGTCAAATTAAATTTACTGCTCACAGAATTCACAAAACAGTACAAATCGGGACTATATTGTAATTATCCCAAAAGTTGGGGTGTTACATTGAGTACTCTCAATTGTAAAGGTTGTCAAGCACCTATTGAAGCTTAAAGATATAATGAAAAATCTCTAGCGGTTGCTTGAGGATTGGACGTAGGTCACAAGTGGATTGATGGCTGAACTAGGATAAACCTTATGTTTGCTTCGCTCAACTCTATCTTCTTTACATTTGTGCTTTAATTATATATACTTGAGTTAAACTTGATATTTAGCTTATTTGCTTGATTTACCATATACCTCAAGTTGTAGTTGAGTAATCTATAATAGTTATACCTTTGCTGTGCATATTCCGCTGCATTTATTAATTGAATGATTCAAAATGCATAATTTGTAAAAGTTGAATTAAAACTAGTCATCACCCAAATCACCCCCCTCTTGGGGGTAATGATTGCCATGGCTAACATATCAGAATGTCATCAATGAAGACAACAATAAACCTGTCTAAGTAAGGACGAAAGATCCGGTTCATATAATCCATGAAGATAGCAGGCGCATTCATCACGCCAAACGGCATCACAAGGTACTCATAATGGCTGTATCAAGTACGAAAAGTAGTCTTGGATATATCTTCCATCTTCACTCGTATCTGATGATACCCAGATCGCAGGTCGATTTTTGAAAACACCGCTGCTCCCTTCAACTAGTCCATTAAGTCATCAATTCTTGGGAGTGGATATTTATTCTTGACTGTCACTTTGTTTAGCTGTCTATAGTCTACACACAACCTTGATGAACCGTCCTTCTTTTGAACTAGCAGTACTGGTGCTCCCCAGGGTGATACACTCGGTCTAACGAATTACTTTTCCAAAAGCTCCTCTAGCTGCTTCTTAAGTTTAAGTAATTCTGTTGGTGACTTCCTATAAGGTGCTATAGACACGGGACCAGTTCCCGGTACAAGGTCAATAGCAAATTCTATTTCCCGCGCCGATGGTAAACCAGGTACATCCTTAGGAAAGACTTCAGAAAATTCATTCACCATTGGAATTGTGCTCATATCAACGTCACTCTCAATTTTTAAAGAAGATAGTAGGATGTATTCATGAGCTCCTTCCTTCAAGAGAGCTTGAACTTGGTTGACCGTCAAGTATCTAGAATCCTCATCCACAGGGAAAACTATAGTTTTTCTTGAATAATCTAATAGAACACGGTTGGAGGACAACCAGTCCATCCCCAAAATTATATCTAACTTAGAAAAGGCTAAATAGATCAAATCGATAGAAAAGATTCGACCTTCAACAATCAAGGGATAATTTAAACATTGGTAGTAACTACTGGTTTATCAGTAGGGGTATACACAGTTAGATCAAAAGGTAAGGTAGACACTGGTAAACCAAGTCGTAGCACATAGTCATAAGATATGAAAGAATGGGTTGCCCTAGAGTCATATAGTACAGTCAAAAGGTTACCTTCTATGGTGCCTTCTCCTTGAATCAAGTCTTCAGACTCGAAGGCTTCAACTCCGCTCATAGTATAAACCTATCCTCCTGCTTGTAGTTTGTTGGCCCTTGCAGCATTGACTGAAAGTTTAGCCTTCGCTTGGTTCCAGTCTTGGGATACGTGGCCAGGTTTGCCACATCGAAAACAAATAATCCCCTCGATAGTTCAATCCTTCGTAGGATGATCCTTCCCACACTTCAGGCATTTTGAGGGATACGCTACATTTTGGCCGGTCCAGTTCCCAGTAGAACCTCCGCCAGAACTTCCACTCGCTGTCTGTTACTGGTTTCCCGTTGGCCGGGAATAGGGCTTCTTTTGGAAGCGATTTGAACTGTTGCCACCACCCCTTTGAAACCTTGTAGGTCCAAAGTTCCTGCTCCTTGTATCTCTAGCTTGCTCCAGAGCTTCCACTTCGCAGCACATATCTAGCAGCTCCGAGAACTCGTTGATTTTCAGTGTGATAACAGCTTTCTTCACTTCATATCTCAGTCATTTTGTAAACTTTTGATACTTCCAGGTTTCGTTTGGTTAGTGCTGAAAGTATGTTGAAAACTTTGACTCAGCCTCATGCATTCTTTGTGCCCCGCACCACCAGTCCTCAGCATTGCCAATCAACATAAAGGTAGCATAAATCACCTTCTTATTCTCAGCGCAATTCATGCTTCGGAAGACTTTCTCTAGCTCTTTGATCCATAGATTGGCCTTCTCCGGATCGAACTCTCCTTTGAATTGGGGAGGATTGTGGCGACGAAACTCCTCCAAGTTTTGAGCGTCAACAGTAGCTTCGAGCTGTTGAGCAGCCCTCTCTTGTTGCTGAGCAACTCTCTCTTGTTGTTGAGTAACTTGTTTAGTCTGTTGTGCTATGACTTCAGTCATCCTTTGCATTACCTCTATAGCAGCTGTCATGTCTCCACCACGTGCCATCTTGCTTTCTCAAATCAGGTTAACTAAAAAACATGCGAAAGGTTAGATGTCCTCACTCGGAATACCAACACAGAGATTCACATAGCACAAACAGGACAGACTCAATCACAAGACCTAAAGAAACATAAACTGAGGCTCTAATACTAACTTAATGTAACACCCATTTTTGGAAGGGAGCGTCACATTGTCATTTACAATGCGAAAAATAAAAATATAAGTTAAGACCCGGTTCTTTTTATGAATATAAATTTACTTAGTTATAATCGTGTAATTAAATTAGCGAGTATATTTTTTTATGTTATAATTAATAAAATAGTGATAAGGCATAATTGTAATGAAGAGTAAAATAAAAACAAAGCATACATCAAACCATCCTACATGTACAATGATATATCATTATATTAAACTTGTTTGGTTACAGCGCCTGATTTACAAAAAGTAAAATTATACATGTATGCCCTAAGAGATCATAAATATATAGCCCACCAAAATAATGACACATCAGGCCCCCAAAATAAACACTGATAGCCATCAGTAGCTATCGACAATATCAGTCCCTAAGAGGAGAAGGAACCATGTCAGATCCTCCTCGGGTTCCTCTTCAGGGTCTTCCTCAACCGAGGAAACCTACATAAGAGCCACCGAGTTGCGGACCGGGGCTCGAGCAGTGGAAATGAAAGAATCCTCCTGTGGGGTGTAATAACGATCACCCTACATCTCTTACATGGGCAAATAAAACTCCAACCATAAACTGACGCTGCAAGTGAAGATGGGCGGTTCATGACACCCCCAAGCCAACGATACCGTTACGTCTCCCTCGTAGATGCAACGATCAGAATTAAGGTTAATGTGCCAGTAGTCTGGACCTCCGAGGAAAGCCAGACGCACATAACCCAATAATCCTCGCGGACGTGCTGTCATGATCCCAAAAGCAGGTACTAGTCGCGGTCGGGCCAGAAGCCGGGAAATTCGTGAGCTTCACCCCTGTCGCTGACGTCTTCGATGGAACATAAATACCGACAAAAAAAAATAGAAATACGGGAAAAAAGTAAGACTTCCAACATACATTACCAATTATGGCAGTGCAGAAATAAAACGGCGCATGACACCCATATAATATTTTAGGAATAATAAACATCGTCAGTAAGTAGTATGATAGGTAATTTAGCAATTTCAGGCAGTCGTATATCAACAAAATAACAGAATCTAATCATCATATAAATAAATAAATGTCAAATGATGTGTTAACTCATTATGCACATGCATATGGTACCAAAAATCCTAATCTATGGAGCTAGACACAAAACATTCAGAGAGAATGATTAGGAGATATGTCTGTAACTCGGCTGCCGAGGCCAACAAGTGCTTTAAATTCTCAATTTATCATCGTGCACGTCATGGCATTGTATAAGACATTCTACACAGATCGCGACATAGGATAGTGTCTCAGTCAGGATCATCGGTGTGTTTGCATCGGTCTGTCTCACGGCCCAAAGGGGCTACCAACTGTCCCCTGTGAGATGCCCGCGCCCCGACGCCCCCAAGGTCAACAGCAGGACCTACACTAGTCTATTCGCACCCGCACACAGGTGTAATTCAACTACTAGGCAACTTGGCCTTAACAATAATCCAATCGACTTTCTCATGCATGCTTCAATCATGCTTATCATGGATGTTCAAGTACATCAATTAATCTTATATGATTCAATTCAATCATGAGGTCATTTCTCAAATTTTGTTGGAACATATTCTTTTTCATCATCATAATGATTTCAATTCCTCAATTTCGATATTTAAAATTTATACTTGGGTTATCATGGTTAAAGAAACTCAATTCCATCATTTTCAGACCAAAATCATCATTTTCGAGGTCTGGTAATCAATTACACGGTCTTGGTAATCAATTACAAACCCAACAGAATCAATGTAATTGATTATATGCAGTGTGTAATCGATCACATCCTTTCTAGTAGCCTGGTAATCGATTACATGTGTCATGTAATCGATTACACTCAGTCCAGGAGCCTTGTAATCGATTACATCAACCTTGTAATCGATTACAAGCTTCCCAGAAACATAATTTTGCAGTTCCAAGAGCTCTGTAATCGATTACATCCCTATGTAATCGATTACACAGCTCGAATTTGCAGAAAAATAGAGTCTTTAAGCCATGTAATCTAAACCAAACCATCAAATCTCATTATCATCATCATTCAATCACTTTTAGCTCAACCAACATCAATATTATGTCATATGATCACTTATGGCATAACCAAAACATCAATCCATCAACATATTTTATAAACATCAATATACACTAATATAGTCAAATACCACTCAAGAGAAAAACAACACATTCCATCACCCAAACAGATTTCCCACTACCAAGAGAGGTTGAAGTGGATAGTCTTCCTCTTACCTAAGTGAAGAACAAAGAAAGAAATCTCATTTCCTTTGGGAATTTCATTTTTCACCACCTCAAGGTCCTAGAATATCCAAACTTACAAGAATCACCACCCAAGCTTGGATAAAACATCCATGGTCACCAATATGATCATAGAATATGAAAATGAGATGGAAAAATGAAAGAGTTTATGGACATTTACCCCAAAGTTTCAAGCTTTGGAGCTTGGTGGAAGATGAAAATGGAGGGGATGATGAGTTCTTGAAGATGATTTCCTCAAAGATGGTAGTCTTCCAATCACAATGTGGGTGCAAGGAGTGTGAGAGCTTGAAGGTTTAATGAGAATAATGGGTGGAGGAATGGGGCTTCAAAGAGAGAGAGAGTAGAGAAAAGAAGTGAACGTGAAGGAGAGAAATGGGTGAAGAAGGATAAGTGAAAAGTGAGAAATAGAAATAAGAGAAATGTGTGGTAAAAATAATTTGACTCCTAAATGTGTTGGGTGGCAAATCGTGCAACTGACCACACAAGGGAAAGAGAGAGAGAAAGTGTGAGTGGTGGTAGGTAGAGAATTTTAATGTTTTCATGAGAAGCCTTGTACACCTCTCAATAAAGTGTAGAGTAATTTCTTAGTGATGATATCATTTAAAGTGAACACTCTAAAAAATATGATTAACACTCCACTAGAGCTATTACTCAGTGGACAAAAATTTACAGTTAGTAGAAATAATATTTTATTTATCAGATAAAATCTCATAAAACATAAACTTTGTAAACTGTACTCAGTCTCGGGTTTAGTAAGATCCCTCATCGACGTTTCCACAGTTCAAAGTCTACTAGTCTCAGGGAAAACATTTCGTTTTCCCGGCTCCGCTCAGCGCGCGTGCAAAATGAAGAATATACTAAAATATTTGACGTTTTCAAAAAAATCCAAAAAAATTCTCAAAAATTATAAATATTATAAAATGATTATTTATGATGAAACAAATAATTTTTGGGGTGTTACATGAATGACCAAACATCAATTTATTCTACTAATGGAATTAATGATTATGTTAGTTCATCTCTTAAATTGGACTTAATGCATTCCTAATTAATTCAACTAAATGACTAAATAAGTGATTTAATTTAGGAATAGAATATTGTTTCATCCATGACTATTGGGATTCAATAGCAATTAAGAGAATATTGACAAAAGAATTATCGTAAATCATAAATGAGTGAAAATCTGACTAATTGGATTCAAGTGAACCTTGCGCATTGGTTTCTCCCTATTTGATTATCTCTGCATTGTTTAATTGTTCATTATTTTTATTTTTCTTTATTTATTTTTTGATTTTATTTTGAATTTCTCTTACACTTTCGATTGTCTAAATAATCAAGAATTTTACGGATCTAGTAATTACCACTTATTCCTCGTGGGATCGACAACTTGGGCTCAAGTCTTATATTACTTTGCGATAGAGTGCACTTGCTCTTAGTGTATTTTACGCAGATCAAGTTTTTGGCACCATTGTCAAGAAATAAGTTTGGTAATATTAGAGGTAAAAAGTTATAGTTAATTTAGATGCACTTTTATATTGTTTTTATTTTATTTTTGTTTTTATTTTTAATTAAATTTTCATTTCATCTCCTTGCTCATATTTCTTGTTTATGCTTACTTGTTCTCAATTTCTAAATTTGACATTTGATCCAAAAATTAAGCAAACAGCTCGCAGGTTAAGGAAACAATCTCATATTGAAGTTGTGACTGAAGAAGCTACAAGAAGGATGGAGAGAGAGATAATAGTTAAGGGGAATAGTGAAGAACGAACTACCCCAGTGGAGTGATCCATGCTTGAATATTTCATACCCACAACTGAAGGGTATGGAGGGAGTATTACAAGACTAGTTATGGAGGCTAACAACTTTGAGATCAAACTAACATTGATCTCCATGATTCAAACTTCTGTTCAGTTTAGTGGATTACCTTCGAATGATCCAAATTAACATTTGGTCAGGTTCTTGCAGTTGTATGATACTATAAAATATAATGAGATGACAGAAGATGCAATCTGATTGCGCCTCTTTCCTTTCTCTCTTAGGGACAGGGCAACTCAATGGTTAACGTCATTACTAAGGGGTTCCATCACTACATGGGATTAGTTAACACAACAGTTTCTGTTTAAGTATTTTTCTCCCTTTAAATCTGCTAAGTTAAGGAATGACATTTCTTCTTTTGTGCAGTTTGATATAGATAATCTCTAAGAAGCTTGGGAACGTTTTCAAGAATTGTTGAGAAGATGTCTACATCACAGATTTTTTGTATGGCAACAGGTACAAACTTTTTACAATGGTTTGTCATCTGCAAATCATTCACTCATTGATGTTGCTGCGGGAGGTACAATTTGGAGGAAAACACCAACTGAAAGCCATGCAATGATTGAAGAAATGATGCTAAACAGTTATCAATGGCAAAATGAGTGCCATGTGCCAAAAAAGCAAGTTGGAGTGCATGTTGTTGACTCCTCTACTGCCATTTTGAGTCAATTGGAAGCATTGACAAAGAAGGTGAAGACTTTGATGATAGCAAACAGTGCAGTCCCACTAATCATTTGTGAAGCATGTGGCGGACAGGGTCAT
Organism: Ormosia semicastrata; assembly: GCA_029884595.1. NCBI lineage: Eukaryota > Viridiplantae > Streptophyta > Magnoliopsida > Fabales > Fabaceae > Ormosia > Ormosia semicastrata. Next base: position 3,587,307 of record JAQQTO010000044.1, read on the forward strand.
ACAAGTTCAAACTGTCAAGTTTGTAGTCCTTTTACTCCTGAGCCTGAAGGAGTAAATTTTGTTGGTAATTCCAACCGTAATAGTATAATATATATTCCAATATATACAATCCTAGTTAGTGGGATCATCCTAATTTCAAATGGAGAAATCAATAGGGCGGTCAACAGAGAATTCCGTAACTACCCTCAGGTTTCCAAGCACCTGAAGAGAAGTAAATTTTTGAAAACTTTATAATGAAGTACATGCAGAATTCAGAGGCGCATGGAAACTCAGATTAGTCAGTTAGCTACCTTGATGATAGAAAGGGCACTGAGAATATTGCCTAGTACTACCGTGCCTAATCTGAAGGAACAAGTCAATGCAATTACCTTGAGAAGTGACAAGATTTTGGAACGATAAATGAATGAAGCACCTAACTCGTCAGGAATTGAGAAAAAGAAAAATGACATTCTTACTGAAGATGTCTCAATTCAAGATGGCAATAAAGAAAGAAAGGTTGAGAAAGAACAACCAAAGTGGCAGAAAGTGAAGAAGGATCGTGAGCAGAACATAGTATATGAACCATCACCATATACCAAGATCTCATTCCCTCAGAGGTTCAAGAACAATCAGCTAAACAAGCAATTTGCTAAATTCTTAGAGATGTTCAAGAAATTATAAATTAACATTCCGTTCGTTGAAGCCATCTCTCAAATTCCCAAGTACACAAAGTTTTTGAAGGAAATACTTATAAAGAAATGCAAGCTTGAGGAATTTGAGACAATATGTTTAAATGAAGAGTGCTCCGCCATTCTCTTGAAGAAGCTACCACCGAAATTAAAAGATCTAGGGAGTTTTACTATTCCTTGCTCTATTGGTAACTCTTATTTTGAGAAAGTTTTATGTGATTTAGGTACTAATGTTAATTTGATATCTTTCTCTGTTTTTAAGAAATTAGGTATACAGGAACCCAAGCCTACCAACATTTCATTGCAGCTGGCCGATAGATCCATCATTTACCCTCGTGGTGTATTGGAGGATGTTTTGGTAAAGGTGGGTAAATTTATTTTTTCAGCTGACTTCATTGTGTTGGATATAAAGGAGGATAATGAGATCCCAATCATACTTGGGCGTCCATTCCTCACCATTGGAAGGGCAATAATTGATGTCCATGAAGGGAAATTGACTTTGTGAGTGAATGATGAGGAAGTGGTTTTTAATGTTTTAAATTCTATTAAAAATCTTAGTTCCTTTGATTCATGTAATCATATAGATGCTACTGATGTTGTGAATAATGCTGTGTCTTCTAATATGCAGGAATCTGTAACTGTTGATATGCTTGAGAAGACTTTGCCCAGGGTTGTTACTGACTTTGAGAATGCCAAGCTCTTCAAGAAGATGTTAGCCATGGCAACCATTACCCAAGAGGGGGGTGAATAGGGTGATGACAAGTTTTAATGCAACTTTGACAAATTACGCATTTTAAATCACTCAATTAATAAATGCAGCAGAATAAGTCTAATAAATGTACAACTATTGAGGATTACTCAAATACAACTTGGGATATATGATGAACCAAGTGAATAAGCTAGATATCAAGTTGTAATAATCAAAACATCAAGATATGTAATAGATAAATATATTTCACCAAATACTGAATTTAAAGAGTGTAGGAAAGAGAGAATCAAACTCAAGAATTTATCCTGGTTCAGTCACTAATCATTTGTGACCTACATCCAGTCTCCAAGCTTAACTTGAGATTTTCTTCACTATCTCTTAGACTTCACGGGTGCTAGAAAAACCTTTGTACATACAAGAGCACTCCTCACACTTTGGGATACCTCACCCTTGTGCTAGAGCCTCCAATTCTTGAGCTTCACAGGGTGCTTAAAAACCTTTCAAGAGATGGGATTCACCCTTTGTGCTTGAGCCTCTACTTTCAAGAGATGATTCACCCTTTACTTTCTTGAGGGATACCTCACCATCTCACAATGATTTCAAGATGAAGAGAAAGAATAGAAACTCTCACAAGAGTAGATATACAACTTGAAGAACAAAGTATGGATGATAAGAAACTCTCTCAAGAGTGGATAATACAAATTGAAGCTCTATGGGTATCAAGGATTCACACTTTAAAGCTCAAAATATGATTTTGATGATTCAAGGATCAATTTTAGTGTTCTTGAGGTGTATAAGCTTCATACAACACTTATATATAGAGCCCAAGTGATAAAATAGCCATTGGTAGTGTTTTATAATGATTTTCTATGAAAACTAACCGTTAGAAACGTTCCTGGGCACTTGGTAATCAATTACAAGCTTCATGTAATCGATTACAAGCTTTCTGGGTACTTTTTAATTGATTACACACTTTATTTAATCGATTACATGGCTTCTGTCAACGTTGTAATCGATTACATGACTTGTGTAATCGATTACACCATTTCTGGTTTTGAAAACTGACTTTAAAAGGTCATAACTTCTTCATTTCTTATCCGATTAAAGCGAATGATCATTCATTGGAAAGATATTTGAATCTATTTTCATATGAAAGAAGTTTTAGAATAAAACTCAAAATATTTTTAAAGATATGATCAAAATAGTAACTAAAGATCAGATTTTCAAAACTCAAACTTTAATTAGTCATAACTTTTTCGTTTCCTATCCGTTTAAAGAAAATGACTGCTCATTGGAAAGATATTTGAGTCTATTTTCATATGAAATAAGTTTCAAAACAAAACTAAAAGTAATTTGAAAGTTATGATCAAAAGAGTAACTAAATATCAGTTTTACAAAATACAAACTTGACTAATTTTCACAGATTTGAAATATTACCATAATTAGCTTTCCAAAATAGTTTGTTGGGTATTTAAACATTTTAGAAACACTTATAAATATGTTTAAAATTTGTTTGAGCTTAGTGTGATTCCTTTTTACCTTTACACAAGATCTAAGTCCTATAAGCTATTCTTGAAGAACCTTGGGACTTAATCTTTGCACTTTCAATCCTTTGGCTTCTTGATGTAATCCAAGCTTCTGAAATTTTCTTCTCTTCATGTCTTGTACAAGCTTGGAATATCTTTATTATTTTCATCCTTCTTGAGTTGAGTATAGTTGTGATCTTTTTACTTTCTTGTTGCAATGCTCACTCTTGGTACTTGGATTATCCTACAAAGTATTGCTCACTTAACCAAACATAGTTAGTCCAAATTCATAACTCAATATCTTCATATGCATGATTCATAAATGTATAACTCTAGTTAGTCTAACATACATACAAGACTTTAATAGACATATCCAATATTAATTCATTTATAACTCATATAAAATATTATTAGATATATTATATGATAAATGTTACATATATCTCATTGCATGATTATTAAGTGAAATATAACTAGATAAAGTATATAATTATGCATGATACAATATATCTCATTAAGCAAATTTATGTAACATGATCAACATTATTTTGTGTTGCATTTGTCATTTATTAAGCACAACTATAAAGCATAAGCATCATTCTTTTTGTTTTGTATTTGTCATCATCAAAACTTAACATATTAAACCATTGGGGCAAACTTATTTCCACAATCTCTCCCTTTTTGATGATGAAAAATCACTAAAGAAAAATATGTTAAACAATGTAAAATAATAGATTCATATAAGCATATCAAACAGTTAAGCACAAGAACATATTTTTCTTTCTAATTTTCTCTCCCCCTATTTGACATCAACAAAAAGGCTTAGGAAGGAAATATAATATTTTATCCCTCTATAGGTAAAACTCATGTTGTCAAACAAAGAGTAGGATCGATCATCAAAACCAAAAATTTCTTTAAGTTATTCAAAACATAATTATCTCATCTTATTTAATTCTACACATGATTCAAGAAGAGAGAGATGAAACAAGCATGCTTTCAAGATATAAAAGATTATTCATGCAATACTTGTCATATTTTGGTACTTCAACAGTTAGCATATGATAGTAATAAGCTTAAGAAATTATGTCTAACATATAATATCTTGCATACCACATCATAAATAAGTACCACTTGATATCACTTGATAGTAGGTACAAAATATTCATGTAAGATGATGGAATTAAGGTTTTCAAATGAAAGATCATACAACTTGCCACATATCAAGCATTTCTCAATGAAAGAATCAAAAGATGTGAAATTTAAGAATGCTTACATTCTTTCATTGATAGAGGGAAAGAGAATAAAAGATGATCTTTATTGACATGTTGATAGTATTAACAATAAAACACTTCATGTCAAGTAAGGATGTAAGTCAAGAGATATAAACTATAATCTAAGAGCTAGGCTCCCCTTCACAATATGCATATTATCAAGATATAAAACATAATAGTTCAACATAGTCATGCATATATTTATAGTCAACAAGAACATGGAAGAAAGATATGCAAGATAAGCAAGATAAGCTCCCCCTTATTAAAGCACGAGATAGATAAAGAAAAATGTGCATGCCAAGATCATGTAAGCATATTACCATAAAGAAAAGTAAGGCAAAGATATATATTCTTAATCCATCAATCACAAATCATTTTAAAAACTTCTCCCCCTTTTAAAAAGAATTTTACAATAGCACATTATATTTTCAAAAGCATTTTAGAAAGGTAAAGATGTTTAATATTAAAGTCACATATTCCTTGAAAATGATCAAACCCAAGTCAAAAGAGTATTTGAAAGTTCATCTCCTCTTTTTCTCATTAAACAAGAGTCTTGAAAAGATAAAACACTTTTGAAAAACAATGCTTATCTTTTGAAGTATCAAGATGGTTTCTATAGAATATTTCAAAAGATCTATTTGAAAACTTTTTAAAGCATTTTCTCAAGATTTAATAAGACTTTTCAAAGCAAATGAAGAGAATACTACATTTGTAGCACAAATTGAATGATTTCCAAATTTTCAAGACAATTAGGAGGTGAAAATACTTTCAAGTTCTTAAGACAAGTTCAAAAGATTCTCAAGGATATGGAACTTGAAAAGCTTATTTCAAATATGATAGGAGATTTTGCCTTAAAAAAAACTTTTTAATCAAATAAGAAATTCTTTTCAAAAAGAGCATGATTCTCATAAGTGTTATACTGCTAAGAAACCATATATCAAGAGAATCATAGATATCAAATATTCATCATGATGAAATATACTATAGGGATCAAAGAATGTATAGAACTAATATCAACCATATATGCAATGACAAAATTAGCAAGTTAATATTAATTAAGCACTTTGTTAATGCTAAGCATACTTTTCATGTAAGGAAAGCATCTAATCTTTTAAGATCAATTTATCAACAAGTATCATATAATCCATAGTATATAGAATACCACAATAGTTTAGGGATAGAGATACTTATTGGGTTAGATAGAAAGTGATGCTCCATGTTCTTCATTTATAGGTCCTTTGAGTTTGTACTTTCTTCCATTGAGTATTTCATTCCATTGTACTTGAAGAAAGTCTTCTCATGTCCCTTTTCATTCAACTCTTCTCATTTATCCATATATGCTTGACACTTTAATATTCGATGGCTATACTTGAAGCACATAGAGACACTTGCAAAACTAACTTTAAAAATTCTCTAAAACATTGGTTAGCATCAAATATCATTGAATCTCATTTACAAGCATAATTTAGATTGATATATAATATAAAACATGTATCACATTATCAACTATGCAATGTTAGTTCTATCAAGAATGCATGAAGCACATATGCACTTGAATCCACAAATATGATTTAAGCATTTTAAGGCATGATTCAAGTTTATTAAGAAATACATGATCAACATCAAAACTTATATAAGTATTTTAGGGCAAACAATGATCATGTTAGGCATGTAATATCAAGTAAGAAATTTTAGTACTCACACATGCCAAGAACAAAAAGTCCCTTATTGTAATGAAAGAATTAAAAAAATATGGAACTATAACTTTCAAAATCAATTATGACTCATTTCAAGATATACTTCAATGTAAGAATAATTGAAGTTCAAAGACAAGTTCAAGGCACAAAAATGAATCATTTACTTCTTGTTTTCAAGATATGAACATATTAAGCAATTTCAAACAAGAAGACATATAACATTTTACTTTCCAATTTCCAAGTGAGTATATAAGATGATTAAGCATCAAAGAGAAAGGATTAGAACTACTTATAAGTATGTGTATTTCCATATGTAAACAAGGAGAATTGGTCACAAGCTCAAGAATAGAGGTATTACTCTAAAGCATATTTTTCCAAATAAGGTGTGTACTTATCTAACTTGTTAATACATGTAAAGATACTTTTAAGACACAATGCTAGAAAAAGAACAACTTAAAACATGTTAAGGCATAAAATAACTTTCTATTTATCCAAATATCACATGATATTCTATTTAAAGCATAAATAAGGATAAGAGATTGATATCACCAAAAATATACTTTTTGAGTTTTTGTAGGTGATTCCAACTTCTATGCCTCAAGGCTCCTTGAGAATGTTGTGGTTCTCCATGCCATTCTTTTTATGTTTTCATCACTCTTGGAGAACCTTGAATCATTTCAAATTTTCGAATCTCAAGTAGCATAGTTTCACTTCACTTCAATGCATACTTGAGTTAATAATCACCCTACAATACAATTCATAGTACTTTCTTTGGTATCCACTAATTTTGGATCCATAAGAGTTAGTCATTGATTATTAATCCATTATGCTCTTATAAATATTAATTTTTCTTAGTATGTAAATTGAGCAAAATAAATTAAATAATCAATTTCCATTAAGCACATAGCTAATAGCATGCTAGCTTTCATAATATATAGATAATTCAAAACATAGCAAGCATACCTAGGCATTGTAGAACCTCATGTACTAAGATATATAACAAATCAATGAGTTATGGTACAATAAGAATAACATAATCATATGCTAAACAAAATATTCAGATTTTACCAAGAGCACATGATTCTATTAATCACTTAATGCCTACAAGGAATATACCTCAAATTTATTGACTTTACAAGTGAATGTTGATGAGTGGTAAAAACTTTTAATACCTTGGCCTTGTTGATTAAGGAAACTCTTTTCTTTACCCATTGCTTCTCTTTTGGTGTTTTGAACTTTGCAAGTTCCACATTTTGTATTTGAGAAGCTTTGGTTAGAGTCATCTTCCTTCTTTGATCAAAACTTCTATCATTGGGCTTTGGAAGCATTCCCCTTGATTATTCCTTTTTCACTTGACTAATTTGTCCATCATTTTGAGAAGTTTTCTGTATAATTGAAACACTAGGAAGACATTTTGGTACCCACTTCATCTTGGGTCCTTCAATGTTAGTACTAGGGCATTTAGGATCTTTAGGAACCCATTTCATATTATTTCTCATATAAGAATTTCTTCTATAATTGCATAAATGAGAAATATGTCTTAGATGACCACAAAAGTTACAAACAAGTGAATTCAATGATGGCTTGGTCTTTTGAAGATCATTTTTGAAAACCTTGAGCCTTTGGTTGTTATTACATTCTAAACTATTTTTGCCATAAGTCTTGCTTGAATTTTCATGTGGAATAACATCAATTTCATTCTTACTAACATCATGGATTTCATAGAACTATTAGCTTTGGCAAATTTAGAAGATAAGTCCTCAACTTGATTTTCTAAATTAATATATTTTTCACAAGAAGTTGAGATTTCACATTTTAAAGGCGTTTCCTCATCAAGAAAAGCATATTCATTTTTCAAGATATCAATTTCATTTTCAATGGAGAAAATGTTTTCCAAACAAGATGAGTTTTTATTTTCTAAAAGCAACAAACCATCATGAAATTCATCATATGCACATTTTAGCTCATCATAGGAAGGACTATAATATGGTTTAACATTATTTACCTCAAGGTCCTTTTTAGCCATATATGAAGTAATCTCAATTTCTAGCATATTTGGCTCTTTAAGGGAATCACCATTTTTCTCATCAATTTTGTTTTGCTTTGCTTCTTCTTCAAATTGAGTACCATCATCACCAAGAGACATTGAGCTCATTTTCTTGTTTTGAACATGTTCTTGAGGACATTTTTCAATGTTGTCTTCCTCTAGAGGATTTTGCTCTTCTTGCTCTCTATAGATAACTTTATACACAAAATCATTATTAGCAAGATAGATAGAATCAAGAGCATCCCATATATCTTTAGCACTAGAGCAATTCTTAATTATAGCATAAACATCATCATTTAAACAACTTCTCAAAATTTGCATAGCTCTAATGTTCAAAGAAAAGCATTTCTTTTCATAGGCATTCTAAGTTTGTTTTGATTTACAAGTAAATCCATCAAGCACAATATCCCATAAATCAATATCAATAGATTACATATAAATTTTCATTCTAACTTTCCAATAAACGAAATTCACACCATCAAAGAATGGTGGTTTATTAATTTCAAAACCTTCCATTTGAAAAGCTTTTAATGGTTGCCAAACAAACAAGGATATTTAACTCCAAGCGGTTAAGCTTTTACCAAAGTACGAAGCTCTGATACCACTTGTTAGCCATGACAACCATTACCCAAGAGGGGGGTGAATTGGGTGATGACAAGTTTTAATATAACTTTAACAAATTACGCATTTTAAATCACTCAATTAATAAATGCAGCGGAATAAGTCTAATAAATGTACAACTATTGAGGATTACTCAAATACAACTTGGGATATATGATGAACCAAGTGAATAAGCTAGATATCAAGTTGTAATAATCAAAACATCAATATATGCAATCGATAAATATATTTCACTAAATACTGAATTTAAAGAGTGTAGGAAAGAGAGAATCAAACTCAAGAATTTATCCTGATTCAGCCACCAACCACTTATGGCCTACATCCAGTCCGTAAGCTTAACTTGAGATTTTCTTCACTATCTCCTAGACTTCACGGATGCTAGAAAAACCTTTGTACATACAAGAGCACTCCTCACACCTTGGGATACCTCACCCTTGTGCTAGAGCCTCTAATTCTTCAAGCTTCACAGGTGCTTAAAAAACCTTTACAAACTTGAGCACTCAACACATTGGGATACCTCACCCTTTGTGCTTGAGCCTCTACTTTCAATGGATGCCTCACCCTTTACTTTCTTGAGGGATATCTCACCCTCTCACAATGATTTCAAGATGAAGAGAAAGAATAGAAACTCTCACAATATTAGATATACAACTTAAAGAATAAAGTATGGATGATAAGAAACTCTCTCAAGAGTGGATAATACAAATTAAAGCTCTATGAGTATCAAGGATTCACACTTTAAAGCTCAAAATATGATTTTGATGATTCAAGGATCAATTCTAGTGTTCTTGAGGTGTATAAGCTTCATACAACACTTATATATAGAGCTCAAGTGATAAAATAGCCATTGGTAGTGTTTTATAATGATTTTCTATGAAAACTAGCCGTTTATAGCCATTAGAAACGTTCCTGGGCACTTGGTAATCGATTACAAGCTTCATGTAATCGATTACAAGCTTTTTGGGCACTTTGTAATCGATTACACACTTTATGTAATCGATTACACGGCTTCTGTCAACGTTGTAATCGATTACATGACTTGTGTAATCGATTACACCATTTTTAGTTTTGAAAACTAACTTTAAAAGGTCATAACTTCTTTATTTCTTATTCGATTAAAGCGAATAACCACTCATTGGAAAGATATTTGAGTCTATTTTAATATGAAAGAATTTTCAAAACAAAACTCAAAGTATTTTGAAAGATATGATCAAAATAGTAACTAAAGATCAGATTTTCAAAATTCAAACTTTAATTGGTCATAACTTTTTCGTTTCCTATCCGTTTAAAGCAAATGACCACTCATTGGAAAGATATTTGAGTCTATTTTCATATAAAATAAGTTTCAAAACAAAACTCAAAGTAATTTGAAAGTTATGATCAAATGAGTAACTAAATGTCAGTTTTACAAAATACAAACTTGACTAATTTTCACAGATTTGAAATATTACCATAACTAGCTTTCCAAAATAGTTTGTTGGGTATTTAAACATTTTAGAAACACTTATAAATATGTTTAAAACTTGTTTGAGCTTAGTGTGATTCCTTTTTACCTTTACACAAGATCTAAGTCCTATAAGCTATTCTTGAAGAACCTTGGGACTTAATCTTTGCACTTTCAATCCTTTGGCTTCTTGATGTAATCCAAGCTTCTGAAATTTTCTTCGCTTCATGTCTTGCACAAGCTTGGAACATCTTTATTATTTTCATCCTTCTTGAGTTGAGCATAGTTGTGATCTTTTTACTTTCTTGTTGCAATGCTCACTCTTGGTACTTGAACTATCCTACAAAGTATTGCTCACTTAACCAAACATAGTTAGTCCAAATTCATAACTCAATATCTTCATATGCATGATTAATAAATGTATAACTCTAGTTAGTCTAACATGCATATAAGACTTTCATAGACATATCCAATATTAATTCATTTATAACTCATATAAAATATTATTGGATATATTATATGATGAATGTTACATATATCTCATTGCATGATTATTAAGTGAAATATAACTAGATAAAGTACATAATCATGCATGATACAATATATCTCATTAAGCAAATTTATGTAACATGATCAATATTATTTTGTGATGCATTTGTCATTTATTAAGCATAACTATAAAGCATAAGCATCATTCTTTTTGTTTTATATTTGTCATCATCAAAACTTAACATATTAAACCATTGGGGCAAACTTATTTCCACAGAAGAGACCAAAGAAGTGACGTGACATGTGCATCAAGCAGCATGAGTTTAAAATTTAGGATAAAATTCTTGTCAATAACCCATGTCTACGTCTATTTCCTGGTAAGTTTTGGTCAAAAGGGTGTGGACCATATTAGATTATTCGCATTTTATCGTACAGTGTGCTAGAGGTGAAGAAAGATGACCCACAAACATTCTTGATAAATAGCCAAAGCGCGAGGCATTGCTTTGAAAAAGAGAAGGGGTCATCCTGTTTTTGGCGCTTTAAACCACCTTGATTTACCTAAAAAAAAAGGGAACGTCGAGCTAATGACGTTAAACAAGTTCTTTACAAGAAGCAACCTATGTTTCTATTCTTAGCATTTGGTTTTTCAGTTATTTATTTTTGCTTTGTTTTTCATATCATAAAAAAAATGTTTTGATACTTTTTATATTTCTTGTCAGATTGGATGTTTGAGTTCATGGCACACCTCCCTCCGCCTACACCTCTTCCACCACCTTCGTGATTTTGTGTTTAATTTTCAGAGAAGTTTTGTTATCATCTATTTTGTTATTTGTCTTTTATTTACATTGATGACAATGTTCATCTTAAGTGTGGAGGGTACTCTTAAATTTTTTGTGAAAATTTTTGTGAAATCAATGAACACTATAGTATTACTGGTAATCAAGTAGGAATTGTGTGTTAATCTCTTGATTTAATATCGAGCTGATAGAGATATGTTTGAGAGGGAATCTACTACTGATGAGCAGATATTGTGTAAAACAATCTTGTTCAATTAAGTTAAGTAAAATTTAGCATCTTAGTTGAAAAATTAACTATGTCTGCTTGCATTTATTCTTTCTATCAACTTAGTCAAAAAGTGAGTTTTGAGCTTTAATGATTAGATTTTTCATAAATAAAATTCTATTTTTCTTCTGGAGTGAGATTTTTTTTTATTGATGTGTGCTAGAACTTGCTTTGATATCTTGTTGAGACTTTAATGATTCACATACATACTTGAATATGATTAAGGCAATTAAGCTTAATCTTTTCTTGACTTTTCGAGTTGCATTGATAAAATAATCCCTTAGTTACCCCCATTTGAGCCTGAAATTGATTTATTTGAATACCCAATTAAATAATCAAGTTCAATACTTTGAAGCATATGATGTGTTGATTGGAAAGTCATTAAGTGTTACTTTTATTTTCAAGGGTTTATTGCTAGAAAAAAAATTAAAAAAAGAATAAAAATAAGAGGAAAAAAATGGAAAAAGAAGAAGAAGAAAAAGGATTATTGGTGAAGAATAATGAGAATATTAGGTTAAAAGTGAAAATTTGTTATACTCTTGTGCATTATGCTTTATTTATCATCTTTTCAACTTGATTCTACTTTGTATCGATTTATTCATGAGCATTCTTTACCCTTATTTATCTTTTTCTTACCTTTCATTATATCTTTGGCCTCGTTAGAACCAAAGGAAGACCTTTTGATTCTCGTGCTGTATGTGAACTTGGAAGTGGAGATGAGATTAATAACCAAGCCTATAATATTACATTTTTTCAACAGAAAATTGAGTGATCTCTTTGTCCTTAAACACTTGAGCGATAGAAAGATGAATGACCTCAATTAGTTAGTAAGAAGAAAAGATGCAAGCAAGACCCAAGCCTTTAATTGTTTTAAGTGCTAAATGATCTTGCTTGATTGAATTTGATTGCTGAACTTGATTGAATTATTAAATTGTGGAATTTCCCTTGATTCTTATTTCTGAATGTTGAGTTTAATCTTGATTTTGATTCTTATTATTTGCTTGAGGACAAGCAAAGCTCAAGTGTGGGGGAGTTGATGAACCTTCAAAGTCTTATATTTTTACAGTTCATTTTCTTGATTTTTCATCCTCTTTTGATATTTTTTATTGAACTTTGTTCTTAAGTTTTATTATATTTTTTATTTTATTTTTAATTGTGTTCTTATTATAGGTTTTAATTGTTTTTGTTAGGAAAATTCACATGGAAGAAGACAAGATATTTTTATAAGGAGGAAAGACATAGAATTTCTCTCTGTGTCCTAGTGCTTGAGCGCTAGGAGTGGAGCGTCCAAGTGCTCAAAGCATATATAGCAATGTTATTTCAAAAAGCCAGCGCTTAAGCGCTGGGAAGGCAACGTCTGAGCACGCAATGTGTTACACAATGCGTTTTTGGATTAGTGATTTAGGGCTTGAGCACCCAGAAGCCAGCGCCTAGGAGCTGTTCGCGTAACAGCACACATTATTTTTCATAAATAGGAGAGTTATGCCATAATTCAAGCAGACCTCAGAAAATCCCTAATCCTGAGAGATACTTTTGCAATGACAGGCTTTAAGAGATAATTCAGAAGAGAGAATTGACACGAATCCTTGGAGGACTTGAATGTTTGAAGATCATAAGCATCGTAAAAGGGGTTTTGATTTCTCTTCCCCTCTAAATTTTCCTTTTCTTTAGGTTTTCTTTTCATGGATTTGTATTGTAATATGAGTTTGTTTGTTTTGAACATGAGTAGTTAAACTCATAGTTAGAGCTATGGGGGATCTTGTTTTCCTAATTAATTGGGTTTGATCTCGAATTTGATTAAAGTAGTTTCTTTTAGGATTTATTATGTTACTTGCATTCTTGTTAGAACTTGACCTCTTTTGGTATGCATTAATTCATTGTTTGACCAGTGACCATCCGCACTCAATGAGTGAAGCTATATGATAAACTTAGAATAAGATTGGTGAATGACCAAACATCAATTTTTTCTACCAATGGAATTAATAATTATGTTAGTTCATATCTTGATTTGGCATAATGCATTCTAATTAATTCAACTAAATGACTAAATAGGTGATTTAATTTAGGAATAAAATATTGTTTCATCCATGACCATTGGAATTCAATAGAGTGCAGCGTGGGTAAGGTAAGGAAAGTGGCCGCCAGAGAGGAAACCAATTACCTTACATCATAAATGAGTGAAATTTTGATTAATTGGATTCAAGTGAACCTTGCTCCCTAGTTTCTCCCTATTTGATTATCTCTACATTGTTTAATTATCCATTATTTTTCTTTATTTGTTTTATGATTTTATTTTGACTTTCTCTTACACTTTCGATTGTCTAAATAACCAAGAGTTTTACGAATCTAGTAATTACCACTTATTCCTTGTGGGATCGACAATTAGGACTCAAGTCCTATATTACTTTGCAATAGAGTGCACTTGCTCTTAGTGTATTTTATGCATATCAATAACTATTGACACATGTTGACAAGAGATCAGATGAACATATAACAAAATCCTCACTATGCACCATAGCAATCATGATGTATAGGTGCAATTAGGATTTGGCTCCTTCAAAATCAAGGGTTTACTTTATAGGAAAAACTGAGGAGTTAAAACTATTGGTGAATAAAATCAATGGTTGATATCATGATAAAACACATAGATATGTATAACAAACGTTAAAATCCACTTCCTTGATTTTCTAAGCAATAATTATAAATCCTCACTTTTTCTTATAAAGTGAACTTTTCACTTTAAAGGAGGAAAATTTGTGCAATCCACCCTAGCATGCAAGAGCAAAGGCAAAACGTCTCCCCTACTCCTTTATATAATGGGTATCTCAATAGTACCTAAGATAGTTCTCTCTAGCCAAAACACTCACTTATTTTTCACTCTCTCTCATTAAGTTGAAAGTTAGAGTACTTTTCCAAGTACTCCCCACCACAACAACCGATCGACTATGGAACTTTTTGACATGACCTAAGCTAACGCAAACTACCTTACTTAAGTTAAGGTAGCCACAAAAAGTTATCTTCTCATCAATAGATAGTGTTCTATTTTTTTTCTAAATACATTCATTTTAATGTTATATATATATTTTTATCATAGTCGATATTATGTTTAAAATAAAGAATTTAAAAGAAAATTAAATTTTTACATTGCCATATTCTTTTCTTTTCGCATAAACAAAAGAACATTTTTAAATTTTTAAGTTTCTTTTTTTCCCCTTAAAACAAATATTGTGTAAAAGATAGTGTGAGGACAACTTAAAATTTTTGTAAATCAAGCAATTATCCTCTGTGCTTAATTCCATCGATCAAATTACCATTTTGGTGATAGAATATTTTAACTTTTTTTGGGTGCATATATTAACTGACTAATTAATTCTCAAAATCACATTGAACTATTTCTAAATTTGTTAAAATTAAATGAAAATTATTTTAAATTTTAGAAATTGAATTGAATTGCTATTTTTATCACACAAAGATATTTTTTTAATATACACATATCTCATTTATACAACTTTCTATGTGAGAAAATACTAATGCAAAGGCATTTAATGAAGTTTTAAAATTAAGAAAGAAATATAATTTAAATACACAAAAAGTCTAGTATAATTTTCGCCAATTAATGATATATTTTTTAACTCAATTAATGAAATAAGGTTATTACCATTTTGATTGGATTATTTACCTTTTTTATACACGAAAAGTTTAGTAGATGAGAGGTTTTCTCATCTCAAATCAGGATTCACCTCTTTTTTTTCCTAACCAACTATGATTTTAATTTTCTAATAGATACTTAATTAACATATTTTGTTTTACAAAAGTTGAAACCTTTTAATTTAATATTTTATTTTGCATTCGAACTCTTAATAAATTATAATCTTATTATGTTTGATAAAATCCAATATAATTTTTTTTAAAATAATACTTAATAATATTGAAAAAATACTTCAGATAAAAAAATATTGAAAAAAATACATTAAGGCTAATTAAATATGAAAATTCAAAGCATGTTAATAGCACAGGTAGATAATAAAAGTGATTCAAAATAAATATATCAAAACTGAATATTTAATTGAAATTATGTTAAAAAATCAACATTATAATTAATTAAACTAAATAAATAGATAAAAGTATAAATAATCTAATATTTTTATATTTTTAACATTTTCTATTATTTACCCATTTCAGCCATTTTAAAAGCATTACACTACTTTATTGTAAAACTATGACGATGCATTGACCGACAAGAATAATGATGCATTGACCGACACGTGTACTACATAACCGGGGATAGTCGGTTACCCTTGGTCGGCCCAGTCACGGATTTCACTCTCTTTTTCCAACAAAATACAAAACAAAACAAAACAAAACACTCGCATTCCCTTTTTTTTTTCTCATACTTATCCTTTTTTTATCTCAGCTTTTTTATATCATTTTATAAAATTATTTTTTATATTAATTAATAAAATATAAATTCATAATTAATTATTTATATAAATTTATTAATAAATATTTTATTAATTAATTTATATATATAATTTTTATTAATTAATTAATCTACGTAATTAATTATAATTTTATATTTCGTTAATTAATATAAATTTTTTTTAAAAAATTAAGATAATTATTTTTAATTTTCTTCTTTCAATATATATTCTATTTTTATATTTTTATTTTTCTATATATTTATATAATAAGGCAATCTGCTCCTTCCCAAGAAACAAACGATGCTTCAAACTCATTCCTTGATTATCTATCATCTGTTGCTTCTTTCTTCTTTACTCTCATCTTTTGGGTCTTCTTTGTTCTCTTTCCTTCCACACTTCTCTTCAAGATGACTGGGTTCCTGAAGGAGGAGAGTCTGTTACCCTTGACAGGCTTAAGCAGATAATGGCTCAGTTTGCCAAGGACAGGGACTGGGAGCGGTTTCACAGCCCAAGGAACCTTCTTTTGGCTCTGGTATGCTTCTTTTCAAGCACCCAGATTAAAAAAAAAGGGTCTTTTTCTGTTTCTCCTTGCGCCTTTGGAGTTTGGATAAACTTTGTCTGTTTGTTATGTTATTTTTTGAGGAATACCCATTTGAGTTTTTCATTTTTTATTGGGTTACTTTTGGTGAGGGGGTTGTGTTGTGTCTCTTATGGTCCTATTGTGATCCAAGAAAGGAGGGTAGGTCTAGGGGAAGAAGAATCACTTTTATTGTTATTTTAATTTAATCCATTTTCTTTATGGTTGTTTGAACTTTGAAGACTGACCCAACTGATATGCACATCTGATATGAGTGGGGTTGACACAGATGCTGAATTTTTTTAATGGTTTTTCATTGCAAGTTGTATCATTTTTTTAAAGCTTTAAACTTTGTTAAATCCCAATGCTTTTCATATTGGCCATGGTCTATTTCTGAGCTTTTGTCGCTTTGCCAAACCTAAGCCAAATCCACTGTGCAAACAGATTTAATTTTGAAGACATGTAATAATTTTGTTGTTACCGTAGAAGACATGTAATATATTTTTTATCTTTATTTTTCTTTTGCCTTCTGTTCTGCTTTAACGTTTGTTTTCTCCTGGGATGCAATAGTGAGTCAAAATTATGTTTAACATTATGCAGATGTGGGCATTATCATTGTTTTTTTGGTGATTCTGCAGGTGGGTGAAGTGGGAGAATTGTCTGAGATATTTCAGTGGAAAGGTGAGGTTCCAAAAGGTCTTCCAGATTGGAAAGAAAAGGAAAAAGTTCATCTTGGGGAAGAGCTTTCAGATGTCTTACTTTACCTTGTCAGGCTCTCTGACATCTCTGGTGTAAATCTTGGTAAAGCTGCTTTGAGAAAGGTTGAACTCAATGCTATTAAGTACCCAGCAAAGGTTTGCAAAGAGGTTTCAAGCAAGTAGGATCAAACCATCACCGTCACCACCACCCTCACCCTAATTGCCACCAATAATGGTACTGGCACTGAAGGTATTTGATAACATATGGATAATGTATTTAGCACTACTATTATCACTGACACCACTACCACCACTAATGTGTTTAGCTGTTTTAGGGGGTTGGAGTAGGGAAAGGGTCTTTGATGGTGGTTGTATAATAATGGTTCGTACTTGTCATTGTACCACCACCACTACCATTACCATTACTACCACCATCACCATCACCATCACCACCCTCACCCTAATTGTTACCAATAATGGTACTGGCACTGAAGGTATTTGATATCATATGGATAATGTATTTAGCGTTAAAGATTGAAACTTATGATTAGGCGATAGATTATTTATTATCTTTGATATATAAATATTATTTTATCCTCAATCAAATAATTTTTTTAATCATTTTATATATCAACAACCACCACTATCACCATCATCGAATTATGTTTAATTTGATCTTTGAAGTGTATGATGTGTTTAGCTGATTTAGGGGTATGGAGTAGGGAAAGGGTCTTTGGTGGTGGTTGTATAATAATGGTTCGTGCCTGCCATTGCATGGAAACTAATATGCCTGGCGTGTGTTTTGGTACATTTATTCTCACAGATTTTGTTACTGTTTTGGCAGAGTCAAATCCTTTTGACAGATATGAGATATGTTGATATCTGTGTCTTTCATTTTTTGTTTCATGATTTTTTATATTTTGGGAACATTTTGGATGCATAATTAGAACCATGCATTCTCTGCAATCTGATATCTTTTATTTATATACCCTCTGAAACCTTTTTTATTTGAAAATTATTTTCCGAGTCTATTTTCGATTGGTGAGCCGAGGAGTATTCTTTCGTATATGAAAAGTGAAAATGTTTCTTCTCCTATGAAGAAAAATTTAATATTGTCTATTTGTGCCTACGTGGCATTGTTGTATGACTTGCAAGACTTGAATAGGTAAAGGTCATAGCGCAACAAATTGCTGTAGATGATTGTATATAAGAAAAATAAAAAAGGCCTGTAGATAACGTGACTGCGTGTGCGATAATCTTTAATCAGTTTGATATTCGATTAATTTTTATATATTTAATTTTTTTAATTTATTTACAAATTTATTTTATATTATGTTAAAATATTATAATTATATATAAATTAATTTAATATTTTTTATATTAATATACAATATAAATATAATGTGTATATAAAAATTATACATAAAAATTATATGCAAAATATTTTCTTTGTCGACGTGGCAGATGTGCTAGGTGTGTATATTTATTGCTTTAAGCATTGGCGCATTTGAGTTTAATACTTTGGTCCTATCAGTTAAGGAAAATATATTTATACAAATTATGTGAAGTATTCAAGCATACGTGAATGGAAAATATTTATTTTATAAAAATGATGTGAAACATCATTTTTAGATTTTATATTAAATAATTATGATTAAATAAGAGAAAGTAATAACAAAAAATGATATAATTAATGATATAAAGAGTAGTATAAAAAATAATATGAAAAAAAATGTGATAAAAAATTATAGTTGTTTATCTTATTACATTTTTTATTATATTTTTATTAATTTTTGTATGGTTGTGATTAAGTGAGAGAAAGTAATAAGGAGAAAGTGATGTAATCAATGGTATAAAAATAGTAGTGTAAAAAATGATATGAAAAAAAAATGTGACAAGAATATTATTGTTATATGTGTATTTTGTCAAATGTTTTATAGTATTATTATTATTATTATTATTATTATTATTATTATTATTATTATTTAATGATGTATTGGTATATTATTAAAAAATTTAGATTTTTTAGGTAATAGTTGTGAGTCACTTATTTTAGTAATTTGTAGCTTGTTTGGGTAAGTTTTAAATAGTTTTTTTTAGTAAAAAATTGTTAGAACAATATTTTCACATATTTGATAAAATCAGTTTTAATTTTTATATGAAATTCAATACATTATAAAAGTTTTTTAAGTCATTTTTTTTTTTCATAACGTTAAAGATTGAAACTTATGATTCTAATTTGATAGATTATTCTTTATACTTTGATATGTAAATATTATTTTATCTTCAATCAAATAATTTTTTTAATTATTTTATATATATTTTAATAATTTAATATTTAAAAATAATTTTTTTATATTATCTAAATGAAACAGATTAATTTAAAATTATTTTTAACTAATATATGTAAACATAAAAATAAATTAATTATAATTGATTATAATAAAAAAATTTATATAATAATTAATTATTAAAATAATCAAATTTTCATACCTATCACAAACACATTTAAATAATTGAATGATAATGTAAAAAAAGTTTTATGTTTAATAGTGCATAAAAATTAAATTATGTGCATAATTTGAAACGTGTTGTCTAATGGTTTGAGTGAGGAATGTGATTGTAAATTTATGTATGTATCATTACTCAACCAATTAACCGCTATTTAACCAGTTTCACTATTAGTCTATCTATTTGATCAAAAAAGAAGAAGAAGAAAAAAGCAAATAGCAAAATATGACCATATGAATTTTAAATTTGCTCAAATAAGATTCCTTTATGTAAAAAAGAAAAAATTAAAATATGATGACATGAATCCAGCACACTAACTGAATGAAGAATGGAGAACTATCTGATGCAGGCAATGAGATGGGAACAAAAGACAATGATTGACTGAAAAGTTACTGAAACACCATGAAAATATCCAATACCATGTTCCTCTCTTCGATCTTCCTTCCCGTAGTGTTTTCTCATGCACAATGTGTCAATGTCATAGAAGCAAAAGATGTATTACTTTTCAGTCATCGAACATAAATATTTAGAGTAAGTGTATCTTTAAAATAATTGTAAAAATTTAATTATTTTAATAATTAATTATTATATAATTTTATTATTATAATTAATTACAATAGAATTAATTTTATATTTAGATATATTAATTAAAAAAAAAAATTTTAAATTAATTTGTTTTATTTAAATAATATAAAAATAATTATTTTTATACATTAAATTATTAAAATAATATAAAATAATTATAAAAGTTATTTAATTAATTAAAAAATTATTTAATTAAGAATAAAATAATACTTATATATCAAAATATAAAATAATCTTAACAACCTTTTTAAAAAAATGCTTAACTTTTAATTTTGAAAAAAACTATTGATGATCATAAAATTTAATCAACAACTTTTATTTTTTACAGTAAAAAATAATGTTAATAGTCAAAAAAATTATTGATTCAGCAAAATAACCTAAGCCAAATACACTTTAACTCTAGTCACATATTTTTATTTAATTATTTTATATGTATATAATTTTTATCATTTAATTATATTTAATCTTATCTTATTTTTAATATATCTCTATTCTGATTTTGTCAAATATATCAATGTGAAATACACAATTTTTTAACTTTTTTTCCAAATATTTATAGGTATAAAGTATTTTTGGCTCTCACCAAAATAGTGTACATGAGTGTACCTAATAAAAAAGGAGTTATCCAATACCATATGCCTATGTGGCATTGTTGTATGACTTGCAAAACTTGAATAGTTAAAGGTCATCGGCCAACAGTACACGAGCAAAATGCTGTAGATGATTGCACCTAATTAAAAAAAAAAAAACTTGTAGATAACGTGACTGCGTGTACCATGTTCAATAGTGTGAATGGCGTGCTAGGTGTGCCAGGTGTTTTCCAGTTTATTGCTTTAAGCATTGGCGTATTTGAATTTAAAACTTAGCTCATACCGGTTAAGGAAAAGATATTTATACAAACTATATGAACTGTTCAAGTGTTGCGTACAGTGTAAAATGTTTTACATTATTATTTAATGCTGTATTAACATATTATTTAAAAAAATTAAATTTCTTAAATATTAATTGTAATAGTCAAACTTAGTGGTTTAGTAATTTATAATTAAATGATAGTATAAAAATGTTATATTTATTAATGCAAGAAAATTAAATGGCATGCATAATTTAGCAGGTATTATTTAACAACTTGTAACGAATGTGAGCAGTGTATGATTGTAAATTTAGGTAAATATCATTATTCAACCACCATTTAAGGCTTATTTAACTGGTTTCACTATTGGTCTATCTATTTGATCAGGAAAAAAAAAAAGACAGCCAAACCAAAATATGATTTTTAAATTTGATCAAATTAGAGTCATTTATGTAAAAAAGAATTTAAATATGATCACATGAATCCAGCACACTAATTGAGTGAAGAATGGAGAACTATCTGATCTAGGCAACGATATGGGAACAAAAGGCAAGCATAGAATAGTTACTGAAACACTGAAAATATTCAATACCATGTTCCTGTCTTTGTTCTTCCTTCCACTAGTGTTATCTCAATGCAAAATGGCATACGTCAGTTAAGGTGTTTAACTATAAACAAATAATTACTAAGAGGCCTTCCTATTATAAAGTATATGTCAATGAAGGTGTGCACATAACCCCTAAAAAAAAGGATAGAAATGTGCTGCTGTACTTTTTTTGTTGGTCATGTGTGCTGCTGTACTTGATCCTGGTTTGTCACCTATTACAGGCCCGAACTTTGGGTTTACTCTTAACTATTTAGACTATTCAGGCCCCAGGCTACCAGGCCTAATAAGTCAAATGTATCGATAGGAAATTACCTTCCGGTAAGCCTTAAATATGCTTAAAAGGCTAAAAACATATTTGGTTCAACTTATTTAAAAGAAATAATTGCTTGTTTTTTTAAAATTCTTTCAAGAAATTTTAATTATAAACTATTTTAAATATAAAACAAGTTAATTCAAACATAGATTAAAATTTGTGAATAAAACCAGTTGCAAAATTCTATCACTAAGACTAAAACAGGTTACAGAAGAATATAACCAAACCAATCATCCTAATATTTCATAGCTCACTAATACATCTTAGAAATTCAAAGATTCCTATATTAATATAACATGCGCAGAACTTAACCATAAGTATGATTTAGCTATCTCTTATCACATTCTAAACATTTTTAGCATTTGTATTTAAAGTCAGTTAGTTATTGTTAGTTACTTATTTAGAATTAGTTAGTTATAGTTAGAAAATGTTAGCAAGTTAGTTATGCAGTTAGAGATACTTATGCAGCAAGTTAGTCAGCACTATGTTAGTGCAATCTTAGTTAGTTTGTTATACTGCGGTATAAATATAAAACAAATTACTCTATATTTATTTTTCATTCAATTCAATTCATTCTTCAATTTGACTTCTTAATATGGTATTAGCATTTAACTAGTTTTTTTCCCTGCACATTCTTTCTCTTCTTTGATCATTCTTGTTTCTTTCTTGACTCTGTTCTCTCATGGCGCGCTTCTAGTCTGCTATTGATGATTCTTCATGTCCTTTCTTCATTCATCCTTCTAATAGTCCTGACTTGATCTTAGTTTCTTAGCCATTTACAGGAGAGAACTACAATTCATAGAGCAGATCCATGAAAATGACCTTGAATGCCAAGAACAAATTTGGCTTTGTTGAAGGCATAAATTCCAAACCTGATGATGGAGATCTTCAGCTTCTTTCTTCCTAGGAACGTAACAACAACATTGTTAGTTCTTGGTTGCTTAATTCAGTATCAAAGAAGGTTGTAGTAAGCATTATATATGTTGATTTTGCAGCAGCAATTTGGATGAATTTGATAGATCATTTTCAACCAAAAAAATGCTCCAAGGATTTATCAACTGAAGAAAGATTTAGTCAATCTTCAACAAGGATTTGTGATTGTGAACCAGTATTTCACCAAGCTAAAAGCAATTTGGGAGGAGCTTAATGATTTTCGCCCAAATTGCAATTGCACATGTGGTGGTGCTTGATCTCTGATGGATCATACTTAGCAAGAATATGTTGTGGTTTTTCTCATGGGATTAAATGATGCTCATGCTCAGGCTCGCAGTCAGATCTTGTTGATGGATCCATTGCCATCTATTACAAAAGTGTATTCATTGGTTGTCCAAGATGAGAGGCAAAAAGATATTGGTGTTGCATTTCCTTAAAATCCTGAATCTCAGGTGGCCTTTATTGTAAAATCAACAACTTCCAAGAATGTAGATTCTAGATCAAAAAATGGTAAAAATGATCGTCCTATTTGAACCCATTGTGGCTTTATAGGTCATATACAATGGATAAATGTTATCACATTCATGGATATTCACCTGGATATAAATCCAAGAAGTCCTTAGGTTCTTCAACTACTGTGCATCAAGTCACGGATTTTGCGACATCTTCTTAAGATGTCTCTTCTATGCTAGCTACAACATAATACAAACAATTGATCTCGTTGTTGTCATCCGAAATGTCTCAGGCTGCCAAACCAATTGTTGATTCTTCTGCTTAAGATAATTCTAAGGGTATGGTCTTGTTCTCCTTGCCATGTTCTTTTTGTTATATATGATTTTTCTCAATATTGGATTTTAGATTCTAGAGCAACAAGTCATATTGCTTGTTCTCTAGAACATTTCATTAGTCATACTATAATGTCTAATTCCTTTGTCATATTACCTGATAAGTCCACTATCTCTATGCACTCTATAGCAACTTTTTGTCTTAGTCTTGATTTTCTTATACACATTGTTTTGTATATACCATCTTTTCATGTCAATCTCATTTCTATGAGTGCTTTTCTAGTTCATTCCCATTTATCAGTTAGCTTCCCTGATACTTCCTTTGTTATACAGGACCACAGTCTCTCAAAGATGATTGGCAAGGATGATTTGGTTCAAGGACTCTATGTCTACAAGCATAGCCCAACCATACTTCTACATTCTGTTGCTTCTGTGTTGTAAACAAAGACATTCATAGTTCAATTTAAATTCTGTTGTAAATAAAGTACATGCTGATATTTGGCATGCTAGACTAGGACACATTTCTCCTAAATGTTTGTAAACTCTGAATAATAAATTTCATTTTTCAATTCCTTGATCTTTTTCTAGTAGTAATTGTAATATATGTCTATTAACTAAATAGAAAAGATTATGTTTCGCTTCTAATAATCATCTTACTATTTTACCTTTTGATTTGGTACATTGTGACATTTGAGGACCTTATCATACTTTAACCTATGATGGGAAGAGGTATTTTCTCACCTTGGTAGATGACAATACTAAATTTACTTGGATATACTTAATGAAAAACAAGTCTGAGTCACCAACCCTAGTTAAATAGTTTTTTACTTTGGTTGAAACTCAGTTTCACACAACAATAAAGCAATTTAGATCAAACAATGCTAAAGAATTATAGTTAGCTAATTTTTTGACACATAAAGGCACGTTGCATCAGTTTAGTTGTATTAAGAGACCTCAACAAAATGTTGTGGTTGAAAGAAAACACCAATAATTATTGAATGTTACAAGAGCTTTATATTTTCAATCTAGAGTTTCACTTGCTTTTTGGGGGTGACTGTTTGTAGACTGCTATTTTCATAGTTAACAAAACTCCAACACCATTGTTAAAGCAACAAAGTCTATTAGTTGCTGTTCGAAAAGGAACCTAATTACTCAGATTTCAAAGTCTTTGGTTGTTTAACATTTGCATCTACTCTCATTTCTACAAGAGACAAATTCACATAAAGAGTTATTCCATCAGTCTTTTTTAGCTATCTACTCGGGTATAAAGGGTACAAGCTATACAATTTCCAAACCAGAAAAATGTTTATTTCTAGGGATGTAGTTTTTCATGAAACTACTTTCCCATTTCATACCTTACCACCACCTTCTCCTACAATTGACCCTTTTCCTGATGTGGTTTGTCCATTACTAGTAACTGATATTGTCTTATTTCTTGCACCATAAGTTAAGATAGAACTAGTACAACATGATGCTCCTGCCACATCTTCTAATTCTCCACCTATAAGAAGATCTTCTCGATCATCTAGACCACCTTCATATCTTTAACAATATCACTGTAATGTTTTTTTCTCCACATCTTATAGCTAATTATATATCATGTGACAGACTTTCCATTGGTTGCTCTTCAAGTATCCAGTGTTTATGAGCCACAGTTCTACCATCAAGCTACCAAATATTCTGAATGGCAAAAAGCTATGCAAGAAGAGATTTCTACCATGGAAGCAAACCATACTTGGGAAGTTATCCCCTTTCTAAAAAGAAAGCATACTATTGGTTGTAGATGGATCTAGAAAGTAAAAAGGAAAACTAATGGCAGTGTTGGCAAGTTAAAAGCCAGATTAGTAACTAAAGGTTACACTCAACAAGCAGGTATGGATTTCTTAGACACCTTTTCATTTGTAGTAAAGTTGACTACTGTCAGGGTGTTATTGACTTTGGTTACTGTAAAAGGATGACAATTACTCCAACTTGATATTAATAATGCTTTTCTTAATGGTGATTTGTTTGAAGAAGTGTTTATAGAATTGCCACTTAGATACAAAGTTAAGGGGGAGAATATGACTTGTAAACTCAATAGATCTATTTATGGTCTAAGGTAACCTTTTAGACAATGGTTCAATAAATTCTCTTCTGCTTTGCTAACACATGGTTTCAAGCAATCCAAATCAGATTACTTATTGTTTACCACTAGTTCAGGACACTCTTTTGTAGCATTGCTGGTTTATGTAGATGTTATTATCATAGCTAGCAAGAATCCAACTGCTATTGATCAAGTTAAAGGCATTTTGTAGGATTTGTTTAAATTAAAAAATCCTTAGAAATCTGAAATATTTTCTTGGATTAGAAATTGCATAGTCTAAGCAAGACATTTGCTTATCTCAAAGGAATTATGCTTTAACACTTCTCGAGGACACGTGTTTTCAGGACTGCAAACCAGTCTCATTGCTTATGGATCCTAATATGAAATTAAGTTCTATTTATGATGGTCCTTTGCCTAATGACTCTCAATACAGAAGGTTGATTGGTAGGCTTTTGTATTTGACAATCTTCAGGCCTGATACATGTTATGTAGTAAACAAACACAACCAATTCATGGATGCTACAAGAGCTCCTCATTTAGATGCACTCCATCATTTATTGAGGTACCTGAAATCCTCTCAAGATCTGGGGCTGTTGTTTTCATCATCCTCGTCCTTACAGCTCAAAGCATATGCAAATGCTGATTGGGGGAATTGCATTGACACAAGAAGGTCAACTACGAGCCATTGTTTTTTCTTAGGAGATTCCTTGATTTCATGGAAGTTAAAGAAGTAATATACAATGTCACGATCTTCTGCAGAGGCAGAATATAGAGCATTGACAAGTGTCACTAGTGAGGTCACTTGGATTACTACCCTGCTACAAGATTTCTAAATTGTCATCGGTCCAACTCTTTTTTTTTTGTGACAATCAAGTTGCTATATATCTTGCTTCAAATCCATCTTTTCATGAAAGGTCTAAATACATTGAAATTGATTGTCATTTTATCCGTGAGAAGGTTAATGATGGTTTGATATGTTTAGTACATGTGAAATATGCTCATCAACTTGTAAATATTCTCATTAAACATATTGCAGCACCTTTGTTTAGGACCCTATTATGTAAGATGGGAACAATTGACATCTATTTCCCACCTTGAGGGGGAGTTTTAGCATTTGTATTTAAAGTCAATTAGTATTTATTAGTTACTTACTTAGAGTTAGTTAGTTACAGTTAGTAATTGTTAGGAAGGTAGTTATACAGTTAAAGTTAGTTATGCAACAAGTAAGTCAGCACTATACTAGTGCGATGTTAGTTAGTTTGTTATGCTGTAGTATAGCTATAAACAGATCATTCTATATTCATCTTTCGTTCAATTCAATTCAATTCATTCTTCAATCTGACTTCTTAATATGGTATTAGCAATTAACTAGTTGTTTTCCCTGTACACTCTTTTTATTCTTCGATTATTCTTGTTTCTTTCTTAACTCTGTCCTCTCATGGCACGCTTTCAATTCACCATTGATGATTCTTCAAGTCCTTTTTCCATTTGTCATTCTGATAATCCTGTCTTGATCTTAATTTCACAGCCATTTACAAGAGAAAATTACAATTCATAGAACAGATCCATGAAAATGACCTTTAATGCCAAGAACAAATTTGGCTTTGTTGATGGCACAATTTCCAAACCTGATGCTGGAGATTTTCAGCTTCTGTCTTCTTAAGAACGTAACAACAACATTGTTAGTTCTTGGTTGCTTAATTTAGTATCGAAGGAGCTTGTAGAAAGCATTATATATGTTGATTTTACAATAACAATTTGGATAGATCTGAGGGATCGTTTTCAACAAAAAAATGCTCTAAGGATTTATCAACTGAAGAAAGATCTAGTCAATCTTCAACAAGGATCTATGACTATGAATCAGTATTTTACCAAGCTAAAAGCAATTTGGGAGGAGCTTAATGATTTTCGCCCAAATTGCAATTGCAGATGTGGTGGTGCTCGATCTCTGATGGATCATACTCAGCAAGAATATGTTTTGGTTTTTCTCATGGGGTTAAATAATGCTCATGCTCAGGCTTGCAGTCAGATCTTGTTGATGGATCCATTGCCATCTATTATAAAAGTGCATTCATTGATTGTTCGAGATGAGAGGCAACAAGACATTGGTGCTGCATTTCCTCAAAATCCTAAATCTTAGGTTACCTTTGCTGTGAAATCAGCAACTTCCAAGAATGTAGATTCCAGATCAAAAAATGGTTAAAAAGATCATCCTACTTGTCCCTATTGTGGCTTGATAGATAGGTCTTACAATGGATAAATGTTATCGCATTCATAGATATCCACCTAGATAAAAATCCAAGAAGTCCTTAGGTTCTTCAACTACTATGCATCAAGTCACAAATTCTGCAGCATCTTCTCAAGATTTCTCTTCTACGCTAACTATAACATAATACAAATAATTGATCATGTTGTTGTCATCCCAAATGTCTTAGACTGCTAAGCCAATTATTGATTTTTTTCCTCAAGATAATTCTGAGGGTATGGTCTTATTCTTCTCACCATGTTCTATTTCTGTTATATCTAATTTTTCTTAATATTGGATTTTAGATTGTGGAGCAATAAGTCATATTGCTCGTTCTCTAGAACATTTCATTAGTCATACTACAATGTCTAATTCCTTTGTCATATTACCTGATAAGTCCACTGTCTTTGTGCACTCTATAGGAACTGTTTGTCTTAGTCTTGATTTTGTTATACACAATGTTTTGTATATACCATCTTTTCATGTCAATGTCATTTCTATGAGTGCTTTACTAGTTCATTCACATTTATCAGTTTGCTTCACTGATACTTCCTTTGTCATACAGGACCACAGTCTCTTGAAGATGATTAGCAAGGGTGATTCGGTTCAAGGACTCTATGTCTACTGATGATCACATATTTGATACATTAATAAGCCTTCAATTTTAGTCATTTACACTCTCCATGTACTTAATTGATTAATTTTGATTATATTTTGTAAGTTTGGACTCAAATTGGACTTAATTAAATTTTTCAGCATAATTTACGTCTTATGTTGTTTCTGTATTTGGGTTATATCTTGGGATGTAGGTGGTCTTTGGAGGTGATTCTAGTGGCATTTGAAAGATAAGAGAGAGTTCTATAACTTTAATGAAGACCTCAAAGGCCCAATCACACGAGTAGATAACTCAAATTGGGGTTGAAGCAAGAACTAGAGTGCTTTTCCTGACAGCTTAACCTACGTATACTGTGCATCACAGTTTTCGGGCTATAGGTTGTCAAATGGGATGCATTTTGGATACTGAATAGTTAAGATCCATATCTACAACTTTCATGTTGAACACTTTTCCAGAATCGGACTCCTTGAAGGTGATATTGGGCTTGGAAGTCAGAATAGAGGAGCTATGACTGGGCTTGGGCAGTATGCAGTAATTTGAACGTCTCTGGAGTTATAGAAATGATATTGGACTCAAACCAAAGCCATTTGAAAGCTAAGATCCAGGCCTACAACTTTCATGAAGACACTTGGTTCAAAAATGGCGAATGCAATGACTTCAGAGCTGCATGATTTCAGAGATAAGGAATCTCCATAATTTTCCACTCACCAAAAGTCATTTGGCATTTTCCACTCATTTTCCACTCATCCACCCACTAATGACTCAGCTCCCTTGTCATTTTGTATCTCTAAACCTCTATAAAAGGAGGCCTTGACAAATCATTGAGGGTGTTAGGTGTTAGTTACCAAAATGATACCATTTTGTTACTAGGTTTTCTTGTAGTAATTTTCTTTTGTTCTAAATTAAAGTCATGTTCTTCTTCTTCTTCTTCATTCTTTCTTTCTTCTTATCTATGAGTAACTAAGTTTCATTTTACTTGGGTGAAAGGGTGAAGCTCTTGGTAATAAAGTAAGGTTAGATTTATTCTTCTCTTGTGCTTAAATGATTTATATTTTCTAGTAACCATTATACGTATTATAATTTGTTTCTTATAATTTAGAAACCATCTTTGTAAAGAGGAGTTCTTGATTTATTGTAGACAAAATATTGGCACAATGAATGCTTTAACCCATTTATAAGTGGTGGTAATATTTTTAAGAAATATAATATAATTACATATATTATTTTAAATGGACTTTTAATGTTGTATTTTTCGATTGGAACCTCCATGTTGCGAGAATTTTAATTGAGTTATAAAAGAAATTAATCTTAACTTTACTTTATTTACCAAGAGTGGATCTTTTAACCCAAGTAAATAATTTTTATCATAATAACAAAATATTTACTTCACCTTAATTAATCTTCAACAATTCCCTGTGGATTGACCTCGGACTCCCGAGAAATTTGTTACTCGAGACAACCTGCACTTGGGTTCGCAATGCAACAATTAATCCCGCATCAAGTTTGTAGACTTGTTTGAAACTAAAAATTGTGCATCAAGTTTTTGGCGCCGTTGCCAGGGCCTTGATTTGAAGACTGAATTTCTGGTGTAAAAATTTTGTATATATACTAACATACTAACTAGTGGGGGAACCTCTTCCTTTTTAATTTCTGTGCATACTAACTTGTGGGGGAAACTCTCCCTAATTTCTCTATAATCTTTAATCATTAATGAAGTAATCTTTCTTCTTCTCTCCTCTCTCGCTGGAGCAAAAAATCGGCTTGCCGATTCTCCAGTTTTCATATTTTAAATTTACTTTCTGCACTTTATTTTCTGTATTTTAATTTCTGTACAGTTGGAGTAATTCTCCATTTTATTTTCTTGTACATATTAACTTAGTGGGAGTAACTCTTCCTTTTTTTTTTTTTGTATTTTATTTTTCTGTCATTTTTTTTTGTTTACTAACTTACTAACTCTCTTATTAACTATCTAACTTTTTACTTTATCACCTATCTAACTTTTTACTTTTTCTGCTTCTAACATTTTAATTTATCTGTATACTAACTTTTTAATTTTTATGCTTTTTAACTTATTTGGTGGTTGGTTTATACCACACCTTTGTTAATATTTAATGGAAGATTTATACTGCTAGCTTGTACATTTTATTTTATACTGTAAGTTACTTGTTTATGCTTAATTGGTATCGTGATTTAAATTCTGGTCGTTTGGTTAGAGTTAATTCAGGTACTTTACATATTGATTTGTTTGAATCGCAATCACACACATTAAGCACAATGGCTGAAAACGAAAGTATGCATGATGAACATGAAAATCAACCGTTGCGAACCATGCGTGAGTATTTGCAACCATCTCGAAATTCTAGTCCATCATGTTTTATCTTTCCACTCAATGCCAACAATTTTAGATTCAAGTCAGGTATGATTTCTTTACTTCCTAATTTCCATGGTTTAGAATCTGAAAGCTCATATTTATATCTAAAAGAATTTGAGAAAATATGTACCGCTTTTCATGATCAAACTTGTACTGAAGAGGTTGTTAAACTTAAATTATTTCCTTTTTCTTTAAAAGATAAAGTAAAAACTTGGCTTAACACTTTGAAACCAAGATCAATTGGCACATGGCAAGAAATGCAAGGTGAGTTTTTGAAGAAATTTTTTCCAACACATAAAATCAATGCTTTGAAAAGACAAATCCAAAATTGTTCCCAAAATTCAAATGAAGCATATTTTCAAAGTTGGGAACGTTTTAAAGATTTGTTGAATTCTTGCCCACACCATGGTTTTGAAAAATAGCGCACTATAAGCTTCTTTTATGAATGGTTAACACCCAAAACCAAACAATTTGTGGAAACAATGTGCAATGGTGAATTTCTTGATAAAGAACCTGAAGAAGCTTTAGACTATTTAGACCATTTGGCTGAAAATTCTCAATCTTGGCATGGTACTAATCCTTCTGAAAATTCAATTAGATTTAACCTTGCAAATGCTAGTAAAGGAAAATATCATCTTAGTCAAGAAGAAGATCTAAATGCAAGGTTTGCTAGTTTGGCTAGAAAGGTTGAAGCCATGGAATCCGGGAAAGTAAAAGAAATCAAATCTGTGCAAAGTGAAGAAATTTGTGGCATTTGTGATGAATTAGGACACTCAACAAATGAATGTCCAAAAATTTCTGTTTTTAAAGAAGTTGTGCATGAGCAAGTAAATGCAATGAACAATTTTAAAAAGCCATTCACTTCTTCTTTTTCAAATACATATAATTCGGGATGGAGAAATCACCCGAACTTCAGTTGGAGGAATAGCAACCAGCCACAATTCATGCAACCACCACCTCCTCAGGCACAGCAAGATTCTCAAAATCCTCAAGGATATGCACCCTATGTCCCACTATATAGGAAAAACCTTGAAGGAACATTGCATGCATTCATGGAAAAATAAGAGGCCATCAATAGTCAAAACACTCAAGCCATGATTGACATAAAAGATACTCTTGCTAAACTTTCTTCTGCACTTGCCATTCATGAGAAATGAAAGTTTCCCTCTCAACCTCAACCAAATCCCAAGGGTCAGTTTAGCCTAAATGAGGGTAGTTCAGAAAGTCAAAAAATAGATCAAGTCAACTTAGTGATAACTCTTAGGAGTGGAAAGGTTGTTGAAAAATAAATTCCTGAACTTTTTGAGAAAGATGATGAGTCAATTCCCAAAGATGAGGAAGGAGTTGATAAGCCACCTAGCCAAAAGGAGATCAAACCCTCGTCTTCACCCCTATTTCCTCAAGCATTAAACAATTCAAGTAAAGTGAATCATAACAGTGACATTTTTGAAATCTTTAAACAAGTAAAGGTCAATATTCCTCTGTTAGATGCTATCAAGCTGCATTTCTTGTTATGCCAAATTTTTGAAAGACTTGTGCCTTTCGTTAAAAGGAAACATAATGTGAAAAAGAATGTCTTTTTGACTGAACAGGTAAGCTCCATTATTCAAAAAATAATGAGTTTAAATATAAAGACCCTGGTTGTCCTACAGTTTCATGCATTATTGGTGAACATAAAATTGAACAAGCTTTACTTGATCTTGGTGCTAGTGTTAATTTGCTTCCATATTCAGTTTATCAGCAACTCAACCTTAGTGAGTTAAAACCAACTTCTGTAACTCTTCTACTTGCTGATAGATCAATTAAAATTCCAAAAAGAATAGTAGAAGATGTGTTAGTACAAGTTGATAAATTCATATATCCTGTAGATTTTATTGTCTTAGAAACTGAACCTATGGTTGATAGTTCTAAGTCAGTTCCTGTTATTCTTGGTCGCCCATTTTTAGCAACATCTAATGCTTTGATAAATTATAGAAATAGAGTGGTGAAACTAACTTTTGGAAATATGACACTGAAGCTTAATGTTTTCAACATGTGTAAGCAACCACAAGAAGTTTATGATGAAAAGGAAGAGATTGAAGGGATTGAGGCCATTATAGATGATCATCTTCAAATCAGGAGTTCTTCTGACCCATTAGAAATTTGTTTAATTAATTCATTTAATTCAGTTACACAATTAGATGATGATGTTTCTGAAATATGCTCTTTGCTTGACTGTACACAGGAAATAGAATACAAAGGAAGGAAGCCAAGATTCGAAGAGCTAAAATCCATGAATGATGATACCCATGAAGAAGTACCCACACTAGAACTGAAGCCATTACCTGATGGGTTGAAGTACACATTTTTGGGTGAAGAACAAGGCTCTCCAGTGGTAATTTCCTCATCCCTGACCAAAGAACAAGAAAGTAAGTTGATAAAAGTACTTAAAAGGCATAAAAATGTAATTGGATGTACATTAAAGGATATAAAAGGTATTAATTCATTAATCTGTACACATAGAATACATTTAGAGGATAATGCTAAAACATCTCAACAACCTCAAAGAAGATTAAATCCACACATGAAAGAGGTAGTTAGAGCTGAAGATCTTAAATTACTTGATGTTGGAATTATCTATCCTATCTCTGATAGCCAGTGGGTAAGCCCTACACAAGTTGTGCCTAAGAAATCTGGAATAACAGTGGTTGAAAATAAAAAAGGAGAATTAATACCTACCCGAGTCTCATCTAGTTGGCGTATGTGTATTGATTTCAGAAAATTGAATGCAGCCACTAGGAAAGACCATTTTCCATTGCCATTTCTTGATAAGATTCTAAAAAGAGTAGCAGGACATCCCTACTATTGTTTTCTTGATGGTTATTCAGGGTATAATCAAATACTAATTGCATTAGAGAACCAAGAACTGATCACTTTTACTTGCCCTTTTGGCACTTTTGTATATAGAAGAATGTCTTTTGGTCTTTGTAATGCTTCGGCAATTTTTCAAAGATGCATGCTAAGTATTTTCAGTGACATGATTGAGCATTATTTAGAGGTTTTCATGGATGATCTGACAGTTTTTGAAAATTCTTTTGAAAATTGTCTTGATAATTTGGAAAAAGTTCTTAAAAGATGCGAAGAAAAAAGATTCGTGTTAAATTGGGAAAAATGTCATTACATGGTTACCTCAGGAATAGTGTTAGGTCATGTGATATCTTCTAAAGGAATTGAAGTTGATAAGGCCAAAGTTAAATTAATTGCTCATTTGCCTTTCCCAAAAACAGTCAGAGAAGTTCGTTCCTTTTTAGGACATGCGAGGATTTTACGAAGATTTGTAAAGGACTTTAGTGCCATATCTAGACCTTTATGTAATCTTCTAACAAAAGATACACCATTTGATTGGACTCAAGATTGTCAAAAATCTTTTGAAAAATTAATCGGTCTTTTGACTTCTGCTCCTATCATGCAATTTCTCATTTGGTCTTTGCCTTTTGAGTTGATGTGTGATGCTAGTAATTTTGCTGTTGGCGCTGTTTTAAGCCAAAGAAAGGAAGGTAAGCCTCATGTAATTTATTACGCAAGTCAAACTTTGAATAGTGCACAAATGAATTACACCACTGCTGAAAAAGAACTACTTGCTGTAATTTTTGCATTGGACAAATTTTGAGCTTATTTAATTGGTTCTTCCACTATTATTTTCACTGATCATGCTGTTGTTAGATATTTAATGTCTAAATAGGATGCTAAACCTAGGTTGATACGGTGGATCTTGTTGCTTCAAGAATTCAACATCACAATAAAAGATAAGAAAGGAGCCGAAAATGTTGTTGCAGATCATTTGTCAAGGCTGACAACAGGCTCATCTTTTGATAGCACACCTATCAATGATTCTTTTCCCGATGAATTTTTATTTTCTGTCAATTCCATGCCGTGGTTTGCTAACATTGTCAATTTTCTTGTAACAGGTAAGATGTCGCCTCAGTGGACACACCAAAACAGAAAAAAGTTTTTGATTGAGGTAAAAATTTTCTTTTGGGATGACCCATATTTGTTCAAATGTTGTCCTGATCAAATCTTTCGGAGATGTGTACCCGACAATGAGGTAAGTAGTGTCATCAAATTTTATCATTCAGAAGCATGTGGAGGTCATTTTTCTTCAAAGAAAACAGCTGTGAAAATCTTGCAGTGTGGATTTTATTGGCCCACTTTATTCAAGGACAGTTATACTTTTTGTAAAAGTTGTGAAAGTTGTCAAAAATTGGGGTCCATTTCTAAAAGAAATATGATGCCTTTGAACCCTATCCTTGTCATTGAAATTTTTGATTGTTGGGGAATTGATTTCATGGGTCCATTTCCATCATCTTTTGGATTTGTGTACATTTTGGTTCATAGATTGATTATGTCTCAAAATGGATTGAGGTGATTCCATGTCGGCACAATGATCATAAAACTGTTCTAAAATTTTTAAAAGAAAATGTTTTGAGTCGATTTGGAATTCCTCAAGCTATCATCAGTGATGGGGGAACACATTTTTGCAATAAATCATTTGAATCCTTAATGAAGAAATATTGCATTACCCACAAAATTGCAACCCCTTATCATCCTTAGACAAGTGGACAAGTTGAATTGGCAAATAGGGAGATTAAACAAATTTTGAAAAAAATGGTTAACCCAAATCGTAAAGATTGGTCTTTAAGACTAAACGATGCACTTTGGGCTTACCGTACTGCTTTTAAAACATCTTTAGGCATGTCTCCCTATCGGTTAGTTTATGGAAAACCTTGTCATTTGCTTGTAGAATTGAAGCATAAAGCATTTTGGGTCATTAAAGTTTTCAACTTAAGTCTTGATGATGCTTCCATGTTACGCAAATTACAATTGAATGAACTTGAGGAATTAAGAAATGATGCATATGAAAACTCAAAGATTTATAAAGCTAGAACAAAAGCTTTTCATGACAAATCAATTTTGAGAAAAACATTTGAAATTAGTCAAAAAATTCTGCTTTATAATTCTCATCTTCATCTATTCCTTGGAAAATTGAGATCTAGGTGGATTGGTCCTTATATTGTCAAACATGTGTATTCTTATGGGGCCATAGACATTGAGAATCCTAGGAATGATATTGTATTTAAGGTCAATGACAAAGACTCAAACCATTTCTGGAACATCAAGTTGTTGAGGTAGAATCCATTTCTCTTTTTAATCCTTGTTATGAGTAGAATTTATTTTAATGTTGTTTCTTTCTTTTTGCAGTTCTTTGTGTTCCCTGTTAAATGGCGGATAACGGTACTCCGTGACTCTCAAGTCGGTTTGTTTTTCAGTTTCCCATAATAACTAATTTCTTCTCCTTTTAAAATGGATGTCATTCTCTCAAATCTAAGAAAATATTTTCCTTCTCTCCCTCTAAATGCTCTAACAAAAGTCTATGAAGCTAGGTGTGAAAAACTGAGATTATTAATGTATAAGGGCATCCCAGAAGATATACGCTGGATAATCGAAGCAAAGGTTCATTTAGCTGGTGAATCTTCAGATTCATTTGTCCCATACATGCCTGGTCTTGGTAAAAGTTCATTTTCAAAAAGGAGAAGAGCAAAAAGAATGAAAGTTTGTTACAAGTGTGCACAATGGAATTGCAACACACGATGTCACTCTTTGGGATGGTTTTCGTAAATAGAGAAGATAAAATTTTCTTCATTAAGAATGGACTGAGTAAGGAGTCATTAGATAATATCTTATTGACTCTTGAGACGCATTCTTATGGAATTGTGCAGCGTAAACTTCTTAGTTTGTGGAATCTCTTCATAGACGAGCAAGAGCGTTACAGTCTTGGGAATCTGACTCAAAAAGACCCTGTTTGCCATTTTATAAGAAAATTGGATGGGAAGCTTATCCTCGACTCACAGAAGGCGTTTAAGCCGTTTCTGGACGTGAAACCAGAGGAAGATGTGAGCCACAATCACAACAACATGTATATATTATCTTGTACATCTTTAAAAAAAAAAAGGACAAAAGAAAAAAAAAAGAAAAAATGAAATAAATTAAATAAAATAAAAAAAGGGCGAAACTTCTGTTGTACTTAGTCTTTAATTAGATTAGGAGCCCTTGCCAGTGGAGTGGCAGACCTGTCATTGACTCGGGTGGACCTTCGCACGCCGGTCGGTAAATAAGGTTCGTGTGCCGTGCTCTGTAGAGAGCCGCGCAAGCATTCTCAGGTTTTAACCAAAGGCTTTGCTTGCTGATGGACAGAAAGAAGCGTCCCGTGTTTGCATTCTCGCGTGACAATGCCTCTGAGCTGGATCCTGCGATTTAATGCCATGGGCTCTCCAGTGACCTCTCACTGGCTGTGGTCACTGGTCGTCGTATTCAGATTTTCTCTCTTTAACTAGAGGGACGATGCATAGGCTGGGATATCCCACAAGCGGGAGGGAGAAGAATGCTTAGATTGGCTGAGCCGTCTTGGTATTACTGCACTCATGACGCGCAGTATAAAGATTTGCCATGAAACCTGTACATAAAGGTATGTAATCATTTGTTATTATTATTTTATCTTTGTATGATTTTGTTATATTTAAGTTTTGGACAGACGATCCTTTGGGCAGAGTCCTTCAGGGGTTTCTAGACTTCTTTACCCTGATGGTTTTCTTGAAGTAAAAAAAAAATAAAGAATTTTTTTTAAATTCAAACTTTTTTGACAACAGCCAACCTACCCATATAGGAGCTATTATTACTTTTTCTATTCTCTTCCCTATTTAAACACTCTATTTTCTTTACTTTTCTGCAACTCTTAATCATTCAAAGAGAGTGAGTGTAGAAATAGAGGGAGCTTCTTCTTCAGTTCGTAGATTTCTCAGTATCTGTGTATTTTGTGGGACAAGTTATAGGAAGAGTTTAGAGTTTGTAAACGTAGCAAGCACTGTTGGTAGAACACTTGCTGCGAAGAACATTCGTGTAGTATATGGGGGAGGTTGCCTTGGGTTAATGGGGGCTGTATCACTTTCTGCATTTATAAGAGGTGGTCAAGTTTTAGGTATCATTCCTGAACCTTTAACTCGAAGGAACATCATTGGAAAGACAATTGGACTGAAAATTCAAGTATCATCTATGCATGGACGAATGAAGGCAATGCTTGAAAGCTCTGATGCATTCATTACCTTACCTGGTGGTTTTGGTACTTTGGAAGAAATTTTTCAAATTATCTCTTGGGCCCAATTGAACATCCACCATAAACCCATAGGTTTATTGAATGTTAATAATTTCTTTGATAATTTGTTATCTTTTGTTGACCATGCTGTGGAACAGAAATTTGTCACACCTTCTGCAAGACGACTCCTTATCTCTGCTTCCACTGTTGATGAGTTGATTGATAAATTAGAAGCTTTTGTTTATGAACCTGATCCAGTAACAGCTCAGATAGATTGGTCCGAAGGAAGCAATGAAGGAAGTGGCGAGGGAAGCAAAATGAAAAGAAAGTCAGCCAAGACACTCCAACTATTTAAATAATTACAAGCTTTAGTTTTATTTATCATACTTTGTTTCTGTTTAAATTTGTGTGAGATTTTTCTTTTTAGTAATTGCAGCAACAGGTAATATATTTTATCCTTTACCTATCTATGTTTTGACATTGAGGACAATGTTGTGATCTGATTGGGGGGAAGGATGGTTGTAAAAAAAAAAATTAGGAAGTGTGTTTGTTAATATGTTTATTGTGTTTATATTAAAAAAACTAAAAAAAAAATAGGAGTGTGTTTGTTAAAATGTTTGTTGTGTTTGTCATTAATTTATTAACAACAAAACTAATTAGGGATGGCAGAGTAAGGAGTAATTTGCGTAGTAACTAGTTTGTGTGGAAGTAGCAATTCAAATTCAGGGAAATTTGCATGATTGAGTAAATTGTCTTCTTTCTTAAAATTCATATGCTTGGTTATGGATGTTGAATTGGTGGACTGAGAATGATAGAATTATGCCTTGTGAGATTTTGAGTCTATTGATGAATGGATTGAACATTTGTACCATTCTTTTCTTTATTGTGTGAATTTCACTCATGGAATTGTTATTCTAGAACTTGCTTTGATTCTTTTTGAGACTACATTTTAATATGCATACATAAATATGATTGAGACATTTTTCTTGAAATAGCTACTTTAATCAAATAGCTAGCCTTGTTTAGCAGCATGTTGTCTCAATATGATATCAAGCACTCTTATGACTTCTTAGAAATTATCTGATTCTTGCCAACATAAAGCATTAGAAATGACCTATTTCCCCTTACTTAATCCCTTTGAGCTTATTTGATTATTCTTTGTTTCGAACTCATTATGTGCCTTAAATGAAAAACCATGTTCTTACTTGACTTTAGGGAATAAAAGAACATTAGTTTTGTCATTCGATGAGTTCTTGAACAGGTGTGGGGGTGTGTCTGCAGAATGGTTAAAAAAATGTATATATGATGTTCTTTTTATAAAAAAAAAAATCATAAAAAAATATCAATAAAAAAAATGTAAAAAGAAGAGGGTCAACAAGGTAATGAAGGAAAGGAAAAGAATATGTAAAGAAAATTTATATTAGGTGGAGTTGGGATAAACTTTCATGCTTGTTAATTGAACTCAGCTCTCATGCTCTTTTATTCTCTGGTATTTAACTTGTCATATCCATATTACCTCCTCCTTTACCTTGACCCCATTACAACCTTGAATAAAGTCCTCATGATTTGTGTGTGCA
Organism: Ormosia semicastrata; assembly: GCA_029884595.1. Classification (NCBI taxonomy): domain Eukaryota; kingdom Viridiplantae; phylum Streptophyta; class Magnoliopsida; order Fabales; family Fabaceae; genus Ormosia; species Ormosia semicastrata. The sequence goes on from JAQQTO010000044.1 coordinate 3,627,139, forward strand.
TATGTTCTGAGTATTGGAGAAGTAGAAGATAAGCAAGCTTATGGTAGTGCAATTTTCATGGGTTGAATTGAGTGAAATACCTACCTTTTAAACACTTGAGGGATTGAGAGTGAATCTTGTGAAAATCTATCATTCTTGACTCATGCTTTTCAATTGAAGTTTCCTTGCTTGTTGGTTTGAGATGTGAAGATATGTTACCTCATGAATATTTTGATTACTTGAATGATTGGTTGCTCTTCATTTTTAAATTAAGTCTTTTAGAGTGTTTAATTTTTGAGTCTGTTTCGTTTTCTTTTTTTTAGGTTTGGTCTTGTATTTTGCCCAGGAGTGCAAAAAGCTAAGTGTAGGGAAATTTGATGATAACATATTTGATACATTAATAAGCCTTCATTTTTAGTCATTTACACTCTCCATGTACTTAATTGATTGATTTTGATTATGTTTTGTAAGTTTGAACTCAAATTGGACTTAATTGAATTTTTCAGCATAATTTACGTCTAACGTTATTTCTGTATTTGAGCTATATCTTGGGATGTAGGTAGTCTTTGGAAGTGATTCTAGTGGCATTTGAAAGATAAGAGAGAGTTCTATAACTTTCATGAAGATCTCAAAGGCCCAATCATACGAGTAGATAACTAAAATTAGGGTGGAAGCAAGAACCAAAGTGCTTTTCCTGATAGCTTAACCTATGTGTACTGTTCATCACCATTTTAGGGCTATAGGTTGTCAAATAGGCTGAATTTTGGATACTAAATAGTTAAGACCCATATCTACAACTTTCATATTGAACACTTTTCCAGAATCAGACTCCTTGAAGGTGATATTGGGCTTGGAAGTCAGAACAGAGGAGCTGTGACTGGGCCTGGGCCTGGGCAGTGTGCAGTAATTTGAACATATCTGGAGTTATAGAAATGATAGTGGACTCAAACTAAAGCCATTTGAAATCTAAGATCTAGGCCTACAACTTTCATGAAGACCACTTGGTTTAAAAATGATGAATACAATGACTTCAGAGCTGCATGATTTCGGAGACAAGGAATCTCCATAATTTTTCACTCACCAAAAGTGATTTGGCATTTTCCACTCATTTTCCACTCATCCACCCACTAATGACTCAGCTCCCTTGTCATTTTGTATCTCTAAACCTCTATAAAAGGAGGCTTTGGCAGATCATTGAGGGTGTTAGGTGTTAGTTAACAAAATGATGCCATTTTGTTACTAGGTTTTCTTGTAGTAATTTTCCTTTGTTCTAAATTAAAGTCATGTTCTTCTTCTTCTTCTTCTCTCTTTCTTTCTTCTTATCTATGAGTAACTAAGTTTCATTTTACTTGGGTGAAAGGGTGAAGCTCTTGGTAATAAAGTAAGGTTAGATTTATTCTTCTCTTGTGCTTAAATGATTTATATTTTCTAGTAACCATTATACGTATTATAATTTGTCTCTTATAATTTAGAAACCATCTTTGTAAAGAGAAGTTCTTGATTTGTTGTAGACAAAATATTGGTACAATGAATGCTTTAACCCATTTATAAGTGGTGATAATATTTTTAGAAAACATAATATAATTACGTATATTATTTTAAATGGACTTTTAATGTTGTATTTTTCGATTGGAACCTCCATGTTGCGAGGATTTTAATTAAGTTATAAAAGAAATTAATCTTACTTTTACTTTATTTACCAAGAGTGGATCTTTTAACTCAAGTAAATAATTTTTATCATAGTAACAAAATATTTACTTCACCTTAATTAATCTTCAACAATTCCCTGTGGATCGACCTCGGACTCCCGAGAAATTTATTACTTGAGACAACCTGCACTTGGGTTCGCAATGCAACAATTAATCCCGCATCAAGTTTGTAGACTTGTTTGAAACTAAAAATTGTGCATCATCTACAAGCCTAGCCAACCACACTTCTAGATTATGTTGCTTCTATTTCAGTTGTAAACAAAGACGTTCATAGTTCAGTTTCAAATTCTGTTGTGAATAAAGTACATACTGATATTTGCATGCTAGGCTAGGACACATTTCTCCTAAATGTTTGCAAACTCTGAATAATAAATTTCATTTTTCAATTCCTAGTTCTTATTCTAGTAGTAATTGTGATATTTATCTATTAACCAAACAGAAAAGATTATCTTTCACTTCTAATAATCATCTTGTTGTTTTACCTTTTTATTTAGTACATTGTGACATTTGGGAACCTTATCATACTTCAACCTATGAGAAGAGGTATTTTCTCACCTTAGTAGATGATAACACTAGATTTACTTGGATATACTTAATGAAAAACAAGTCTGAGGCGCCAACCCTAGTCAAACAGTTTTTTTACTTTGGTTTACTTTGGTTGAAACTTAGTTTCACATAATAATCAAGCAGTTCAAATTAGACAATGCTAAAGAATTACAATTAGCTTATTTTTTGACACATAAAGGCACACTGCATCAGTTTAGTTGTGTTGAGATGGCTCAACAAAATGCTATGGTAGAAAGAAAAAACCAACATTTATTGAAGGTTGCAAGAGCTTTATATTTTCAATCTAGAGTTTCACTTGTTTTTTGGGGTGACTATTTGCAGATTGCTATTTTCCTAGTTAATAGAACTCCAACACCACTGTTAAAGCAAAAAAGTACATACCAGTTGCTGTTAGAAAAGGAACCTAATTACCCAGATTTCTTTGTTTGTTTAACTTTTGCATCTACTCTCATTTTTCCAATAGACAAATTCACACCAAGAGTTGTTCCATCAGTCTTTCTTGGCTATCCACTCAGGTATAAAGGGTACATGTTATACAATCTCCAAACTAGAAAAACTTTTGTTTCTAAGGTTGTAGTTTTTCATGAAATTACTTTCCCATTTCATACCTTATCACCACCTTCTCCAACAATTGACCTTTTTCCTGATGTAGTTCATCCATTACCAGTAACTAACATTGTCTCATTTCTTGCACCATAAGTTAATACAGAATTAGAATAGTATGATGCTCCTGCCACATCTTCTCATCCTCCACCTATTAGATGATCTTCTTAATCATCTAGACCACCTTCATATTTTCAACAGTATCACTGCAATGCTGTTTCTCCGTATCCTATAGCCAATTACATATCATATGATAGACTTTCCACTGGTTATAGACATTTTGCTTTTCAAGTATCCAGTGTTTATGAGCCACAATTCTACTATCAAGATGCCAAATATCTTGAATGATAGAAAGCTATGCAAGAAGAGATTTTTTCCATGGAAGCAAACCATACATTGTGAAGTTATCCCTCTTCCAAAAGGAAAGCATACTGTTGGCTGTAGATGGATCTACAAAGTAAAAAGGAAAGGTGGTGGCAGTGTTAATAGGTTAAAAGCTAGATTAGTAGCTAATGGTTACACTCAATAAGACAGTGTAGATTTCTTAGACACCTTTTCACTTGGAGCAAAGCTGACTACTAGCTACTGTAAAAGGTTGGCAATTACTCTAACTTGATATTAATAATGCTTTTCTTAATGGTGATTTGTTTGAAGAAGTGTTTATGGAATTGCCACTTAGATACAAAGTTGAGGGGGGGAATATGGCTTGTAAACTCAATAGATCTATTTATGGTCTAAGGCAGGCTTCTAGACAGTGGTTTAATAAATTCTCTTCTGCTCTGCTAACACATAGTGTCAAGCAATCCCAATATGATTACTCATTGTTCACCACTGGTTCAGGACACTATTTTGTAGCCTTACTAGTTTATGCATATGATATTATCATAGCTACTAAGAATCCAGCTACTATTGATCAAGTTAAAGGCACTTTGCAGCAGTTGCTCAAGTTAAAAATCCTTAGAAATTTGAAATATTTTTTGCATTAGAAATTGCACAATCTAAGCAAGGTATCTGCTTATCTTAAAAGAATTATACTTCAACACTTCCAAAGGACATAGATTTTCTGGACTGCAAACCAGCTTCACTGCCTATGGATCCTAATCCCAAATTAAGTTCTGTTGATGGTGATCATTTGCCTAATGACTCTCGATACAAAAAGTTGATTGGTAGGCTTTTGTATTTGACAATCTCTAGGCCTCATATATGCTATGCAGTAAACAAACTCAGTCAATTCATGACTGCTCCAAGAGCTCGTCATTTAGATGTAGTTCATCATTTATTGAGGTACTTGAAATCCTATCCAGGCCAAGGGTTGTTGTTTTCATCATCCTCATCCATACACCTGAAAACATATGCATATGCTGATTGGGGGAATCGCATTGACATAAGAAGGTCAACTACTAGCCATTGTATTTTTTTGGAAAACTCCTTGATCTCATGGAAGTCAAAGAAGTAACACACAGTGTCACGATCTTCTGCAAAGGTAGAGTATATAGTATTGGCAAGTGTCAGTAGTGAGATCTTGGATCACTTCCTTGCTGCAAAATTTCAAAATTGTCATTAGTCCAACTTTGGGTTTTTGTGACAATCAAGCTGCTATACATCTTGCTTTAAATCCCTCTTTTCATGAAAGGTCTGAACACATTGAAATTGATTGCCATTTTATCCGTGAAAAGGTTAATGATTGTTTGATCTATTTAGTACATGTGAAATCTTCTCATCAACTTGCAGATATTTTCACTAAACCAATTGTTGCACCTTTGTTTAAGATCTTATTACGCAAGATAGGAACAATTGACATCTAATTCCCACCTTGAGGGGGAGTTTAGCATTTGTATTTAAAGTTAGTTAGTTATTATTAGTTACTTATTTATAATTAGTTACAATTAGCAATTAGTTATGTAACAACTTAGTCAGCACTATGTTAATGCAATGTTAGTTGGTTATACTACAGTATAGCTATAAATCAGATCACTTTATATTCATTTTTCATTCAATTCAATTCATTCTTCAATTTCACTACTTAATAAACATAAATAAGATGACACAAATGTTTATTTCATATTTTCATAACCATAAGCCAAATTATTTTGTGAACATAAAATGTTTTTGTCTTGTACTCCACAATCGTAGATCAAAGCATAAAATAAATCTTTTCTGGAAATACAGTATAATTTACCAAATAGAACAAAGTAAAAAATGCAAAATGGTGACATGAACTTCATCATCATCGTCCAAACGAGGAAGTCTAATATGTCCATCCTCAATTGGATAAATTAATATGTGTTTTTGGTATCTCTTATGAGTGAAACACGAAAATTCAAAATGTACATGAATCTGAACTACTATTTTTTTTACACTAATAAATAAGATGTAATAACAATAACTATAAAAAAGATGTAACGACATAATGTCACTTGAGTTAGAAACAGAAACAAGGAGAAAAAGACTGATAAATTTGTGTATATTTCTGAATAATTATATATATGAGGGTTTGCCTTTATTTATACAACAAGACTGTTATACAGAAAAGGAAAATAAAAAATAAAATTATATACGAAATCAATTATAATATTAATAAATCAATCATAATCTCAATTACGCTAACATCCCCCCTCAAACTCAAGTGGGTGTTGAGGAAACCAACTTAAGTTTGGAAATTAGAGTGCAGAATTAACCAGGATGGTAAACTTTGGTGAACAAATCGCCGGACTGATCAATAGTGTCAATGAAAATGAGACGAAGAGCACCCCGAAGAATGTGTTGACGAATGAAGTGGCAGTCGATCTCAATATGCTTGGTACACTCATGAAAGACATCATTATGAGCAATCTGAATAGCACTCCTATTATCACAGTAAAGAGCAGTGGAAGAGGACTGAGAGAAACCCAAGTCTTTAAGAAGCTAATGTAACCAAAGTATTTTAGAAGTGGTGTCATCAAGTGCCCAATACTCTGCTTCAATATTAGAACCTGCAATTAAAGTATGTTTCTTGCTTTGCTATGAAATAAGAGCATCACCAAGAAAGATACAATAACCAGTGGTGGATCAGTGATCAGTGGGGTCTCCACCCCAATCAGTATCAAAATAGGCTTGGAGGATCAATAAGGATCCATAAAAAAAATGAAGTCCATGAAATAAGGTCCCCTTCACTTAGCGAATAATATAGAGAACAACAACATAATAAGTGGTGCACCAAGCTGACATGAATTGATTGATTAAATGAACAACATATGAAATATCTGGGTGAGTACTAGTAAGATAAATCAAGTTGCCAACCAACTGCTGATAAAGTGTAAGGTTATCAAACATTGTACCATCCAAAGGTGTGAATATCACATTAGGCTCTAGAGGAGTTGATTCGGTGCAACTGTCGGTGAGACTAACTTGAGAGATAAGATCCGAGATATATTTAGCTTGAGATAAAAAAAATATCATCAGCAGAAGAAAGGACTTCGAGACCCATAAAGTAACTGAGAGGTCCAAGATATTTCATCTCAAAATGTTGACTCAAGAACTATTTAAGCTCAGTAATACTAGTAATATCATCACCAATAATAATCATATCATTAACATAGAGAAGTAACATAACAGTACCTCTATTAATTTTGTGAGTAAACAGAGCAGAATCATGAGCACTGGAGGAAAAGCCAAACTGACTTATTGTGTTGTGAAACTTAGCAAACTAAGCTCGATGTGCTTGTTTGAGGTCATATAAAGCCTTTCAAATATGATAAACCTTATTTAGTGGACAAGTGTAACCAAGAGGTGGACGTATATAAACTTCTTCCAAATCACCATTACGAAAGACATTCTTCACATCCATCTGATTTAGAGTCCATTTTCTGAGTTGCTACAATAGTAAGGAGAGTACGAACTAAAGTGATCAAAGCAACAAGTGCAAAGGTCTCCTCATAATCAATGTCATATTCTTGAGTAAAAGCTTTGACAACTAAACGAGCCTTATAGCGCTCAATGGAGGCATCAGAAAGAGTCTTGATCTTGAACACCCATTTACATCCCACAAGTGTCTTACTACAAGGAGAATCAATAAGGTCCCAAGTATTACTGTTCACCAAAGCCTGTAACTCTTCTTGCATAGCATGCTGCCAATGAGGATATGTGGAGGCTTCTTGATAGGACTGAGGTTCATGTAAATGAAGCATGGTAGAAAAACAATGATAATCACGAAGATAGATAAGTTGAGTTCTTATCCTAGTTGGACGCTCAGAAGGAAGATGGGGTGCAATGATAAGTGCAGGATCTACGTTTGGAATGGCATCATTGGGAGTGGTCGGAACATCAGAAGTGACTGAAAGCTCACTAGAGGAACTTGCATCAAAATCACTAGGAAAGAGATCAACAAAGGGGTTAGTGATAAAAGGAGTCGAAGTGGAAGGGATGAACTTGAACTGGGAGAATGAGGAGAATATGGTGTCTTCCTAGAAAATGACATGACGGGAGATACAAATGCATTGAGAGATTGGATCCCAATAGCAATAACCCATATGTTCAGTGTCATAACCAAGAAAGCAACAAAGACGTGCTCGGGGCTCAAGTTTAGTGTACTCATGGGGTTGAAGGAGAACAAAATAAGCATAGCCAAAAACTTTAAGAGAGTTATAATATGGAGAAATATGGTGGAGACATTCAAAGGGAGATACATTACCCAGAACAAAGGAAGGAAGATGGTTGATGACATAGACAGCGACGAGAGTGGCTTCACCCTAAGCACGTTCAGGACAAGAGGAGAAGATGAGCATAGTAAGGGCAGAGTCAAGGATATGACGATATTTTCTTTTAGCATGACCATTTTGATGAGAGGTACCAAGACAAGAAAACTCAGAGAGTGTACCCTGTTTAACAAGAAAAGTGAGAAGTTTTGAATCACGATATTCAAAAGTATTATCACGACGAAAAACTTTAATTAATTTTGAGAATTGGGTTTTGATCATAGTAGTAAAATTAATGTAAACTTGAGGAAGTTCTAAATGAATTTTCTTTAAATATATCTAAGTAAAATGAGAAAAATCATCAATAAATATTACAAAATATCAATTACTTCCTATAATTGGTATGGGGGCAAGCCCCCAGATATTAAAATGCACAAGGTCAAAAGGAAATTTAAAAACAGAGGTACTTTTACAGAAGGAAAGTGTAGTTTGTTTAGCAGTTTGACAAGAAGTGCAGTGAAAAGACTCATTATTAACTGAACCTATAGTCTGTTGAGATAAAAGGGGATGCAACTTCTATAAAGAACTATGAGCAAGATTTTGATGCCATAGTTGAATGGGGGATGAGGTGGATGCTGTACAAAGATTTGAGGCAAGAGGAATATGAAGGTTAGTGAGCTCAAACAACTTTCCAACTTTACATCTAATACCTATGACTTGTCTTGTTCATGGATCCTGTACATGACAACCAGAAGAAGAAAATGTGACTTCATAACCAAGGTCACATAGTTGACCAACAGAAATGAGATTGAAGTTTAGTTTGGGAATGAGATATGCATTAGGTAAGCTAAGAATGAGCAGAGAGACAGAACCCTTATGACTAACATTCATAAGAGATCCATTGGCTGTATGTATAGAATATGCAATGTCATTAACAGATAAGGATGAAAAAGATTAAGATGTGGACGTCATATGGTTACAACAAGTAGAGTCAAAATACTATTTAGTATTACCTAGTGTGGTTAATATAGTAAAAGAGGTATTACCAGAATTGGATAGTAGACGCTTAAGGAGGGACACAAGATCATTAGTAGAAAATACAGTCTGTGGTGTGGCGGAAGAAACTAGGGATCCACTAGTAGCAGTAACAACAAGCACAAGCTTATAAGAACTGAGACGAAGTTGAAATATGTTCTGATTAGACCTTCAAGGGCATGTGGAACAATTTTCAATCAAGTGTTATGGGTCTTTATAATATCTGAACATCTGGGAGTAATGAACACAACTGAAATAGACTGAGCAATATCTGGTTTCTCCATTATAGCAAGGGAGAATGGAAAAACTAAACTTTCAGAGCAATGATGGCGAACGGTGACGGAGCGACTGACAGTGGTGACCTAGAGCAATGTCTGGAGGGAAGTGAGTTCCCAATGACAGTGTCAATTGGAAACACAACAGGGATAGTGTCGTTGAGCAGAAGGATTGGATCAAGAGCCTAGACTCTATGATACCAAGTTAGAAACAGAAACAGGGAGAAAAAGACTGATAAATTTGTGTATATTTTTAAATAATTGTATACATGAGGATTATTTTTTATTTATACAAAAAGATTGCTATGCTAAAAAAAGAAAATAATAAAATACAATTATGTAAGAAATTAATTACAATCTTAATCAATCAATCATAATGTCAATCTCCCCCACTTGCAAGACCATTATGATAGGAACAACTACAAGGAAAAATTAACCAAAACACCAAAAAAAGGACGATAAAAACAAAACAAAAATCATAAGATTTACCATTAAGATAAGAAGATCTGGATAAACATGCTCAAGATTTAATAGATCTGAACTACTTATTGGAAAAACACACCAAAACAAAAGAAGAGAAGATGGTGGGTTGCCACCAAAGAAGAAAAACAGTCCCTACTCTTGCAATATCATAAAAGGAAAGATTATAACGAAAGAGTGAAAGAGAGAGAGTATATCAAGGTGGTTTTTGGAAACAACATATATATATTCAACATTTAATTTGAATGTACTGTTAATATAAATTTTTTTTACGTAATCATTTAATTATATATTATCATATCATAAAAAATATTTTATTCTTACGATTATTACTTTTTATATTAATAATATATCAAACTTAAATTCTTAATAATATGATGATCAACTCATCAGTACTTAAATCTGAGTTACAATTACAAGTCAAAAGAAGCAAATGATATTCGACAACAAAATGGTGTACTCCAATATCAAGCGATAATGTTTGAAATTCTACATTTTTAATTTTTTTAAACCTTAGGCTATTATTAGTACACATAATTATCATGCTCGTATTGTCTTCACTCTAATTTAACAAGCCTTTCACTTCTATTTTCCATTTCCTTTTGGCCATTATAAGAAAAAAGAAAAAAAATTCTCTTTAACTATTAAAATTCATTCTTGTAGTCATGTGAAAGTTTCGAATATCAAGTAGGGGAAGTGACATCATCTACGTGGTTTGTGAATGAGTGAGAAGGACTTAAGCATTAGCATAATCCAGATTGCATTTTTTTTTTAAATCTAAATATAGTAACATTCAACAAAAAATGACTGTGTAGGGTTTGGCCACGAACGGAGCCAATACGTGAATTTGCTTATAACTTAATTTATTTACAATTCAATAGACTCAAAATTTGAACTCATTTATTAAATGAGTTGAATTTAAATTTTTACATGTTTAGTTTATTAACTCATAAGTTGTTTATAATAATAATAATAATAATAATAATAATAATAATAATAATAATAATAATAATAATAATTTTTAAGAATACTAATAGTAATAACAATACTTTAATTTAATATATGTTGGCATTTGATTTTATTTTTTGTTTGACTAAACTATTTTGCAAATAAATATATGAAAAATAATATGTTTTACTGAGTTACATATTTAAGCCTATTTCAATTAGCCTAAAAAGCTCTATTAATACATAGTTCGATATTAACTCATTGAGTTCGAATAGTTCATGAACTTTAACATAAGTTAAACTTAAACAAAAAAAAAAAAGCTGAATTTCATAGTGAACTGACCCTGAGCCAGGCCTAACTCACGTGAGCTCGACTCACCTCTCTAATTCTATAAATAAGTATAGGTATTAAAAAGTTAATCTCTTAAAAATTCAAATCATGCAATATATATTAAGTTTTACACATTAGTTTTTTAATTATTAAATTATTTAAGTTGATTCCAACAATAAAAATTCTACTTTTGTAACAATTTATATGCATTTGATTGGTCTCATTACCATATGCATTGAGTACTAAAGCTTACAAATATAGGCATGTTGTGGGTCAACTTTCAAAACGTTGAACACAATTACATATTGTTTAGTAGTAGACATTGACGTGCACTTGAATAGGTGATTGATGTAACGTTCCAATATTAGTACTAACAACGTATCTAGAATTACACGTTAATAACTAGGATTAGGTATGTCACTTCAAAACTAAAATCAAATTTCTTTAAAAACGTTTATATTATACGTATAAAAATATGAGTTTGTTGTAAGCGAACTAATGTACATAATACTAAGAAGAAAAATTTATACAACAAATAATTCATAGTACATCAACTACAAAGTAAGCCCTTAAGACATAACTTCATACAATCATTATACAAACCTTTATCCAAAATACAAACTAAAACTAAACTATTTCTCCATAACAATACTCTTCTCTTTTGCTTGCAACAGACTTCGCTCTTGGAAATATTATGAAAATACAATAAAAATCGAGATGAGAATTCTAGGAATTCTCAGTAATTATATTAAAACTTAAGTTATAGAGTAGAAAGGTGGCAGAAAGTCAAAATTAGTCTTTTCTCTTCCCGAAACAGATGTTCAATTTATATTATTTATAAAAATCATTTGTATAATCAAATAATTCATATCATTCATCATACATCACTATTCATCAAATATCATCTTTCATCATCATGCATCATATATCATTACTCATCATTTATCATTCATCATCATTCATTATTTCTCATCTTTCATCATATCTCATCATTTGTCATATCTCATCATCATATCTTATCATCAAATCATTCTTCATTTATCACATTTCAAGTATCAAATAGGTAAAGAGGGGATGTTCCACCTCGTACTATCCTAATAATGAGGGAATCAATCTTTCTCATTCTTTCATTCATCATACATCAAATAGGTTGTGAATGAATGTCCATCCTTATGTTATATTTTATAATGTGGGAATCATCATTCCTTATTTAATATATTTCAATTCTAGTAGAGAGGGAATGTCCATTCTCATCTACTTTGATAGGGAGGGAATCATCCTTCCTCACGCTATCAATCATCTAGGGTAAAGAGGAAATCATCCTTCCTCACATTACCCTTCATCTAAGATAAGGAGGGAATCATCATTCCTCACACTACTTTTCATATATGATAGGAAGGGAATCATTCTTCATCACGCTATCATTCATTTCATTTAACATGCATACTTTGACTACTTTACTTCATGGCATAACTTTAATTATGTTATGGTTCATCTTAATCAACATAAAATAGGAACACATTAAGCTAATAACTCCATTTTTCATAATAAAAGAACAAGGAAACTTCTGACACAAAACTTGAGCACTTAGTCGCTCAACACTGGACCATTTTGGTGTTAACCTATTTAGCGGTCATAAGTTGGGTGCCTAATAGGACTCATTTTGCCACTGACCCCTTAAGCTGTCAAAATCTGGGCGACTAAGTGCCCAGTAGCAGAATGTCTAGAACATATTTCTTTATGTTAGGAATCGATTCCTTTCATCTTTTCTCTAATCCAAAGAGGGTTTCCACATAAAAACATGTTCCCAAAGTATGTATAATTCATGTACAACTTCTCAACATCAACAAAAACCCATTTTTAAAATCACAAATACAAGAGCAATCAAACTTGTTAATAAGTTCTAAATGCATAATCTTTCATATACCAATTCTAAAATGTCAAATTATCAACTCTAATCTAATCATCATACAAGTTTCAAGCTAGAGATAAACAACGTCAAGAGTACTTAACACAAGAATATAAAATCTCAAACCATTCATAGTCAGATATCTATACCATAATCAAGTGCAAGCCACTTAACTTCAATCTTCTATTTCATTCACATCAATTTCTTTCATCCATCTTTAGAAAAATCAAAACAGAAAAGATGAAAAGAAAGGAGAAAGAAAGAAAGAATGAAAGCAACAAAACACAAAGCATCAACCCCTACCTCTCTTCCTAGCTAGTTAAGGCTTGGTTCTTCCTCTTTTCCTTCTTTCTTTCTCTCTTTTTCTGCTCTTCACTCTCTTCTTTTGTTTCTCTTCTCTCCTTTCTTCCCTCACTCTTACATTTCTTTTCTCTTTCTAGGGTCTGCTGGAACCATGTGGAATAAGAGAGAAATGAGAAAAGGAACCAAAGTCAAAGATTAGATATAGATGAAGAAAAGTGAGGCGGTGGAAAGATGGAGAATAAGGATAGAAATTCATGTTGAAACTTTTGTATCTCTTAGGAGCATTTTAATCTTCCAAAACTAGATTTTCTGATTTTCATAGGTGTTATAGAAAATTTTAAGATTTAACTCATTCCTTATATTTGTGATTCCATAATTTTCTATACACTGCTATTTATCAGTTAAGCTTCATTACTTTTCCTTGAGTTAAGTTAAACCTAAAAAATTAAGTAAATGGGCTTACTAATATTCACCTTAACTGGTATTCTTTACCAAAATATTCTCCATTCTTTAGCTGATATCTCCACAAAATTTCATGATTTTTTGAGCTACTTAACTATCCAATTAGTCCTTTAAACACTTATTTAGTATCCTTAAAAATACCAAATTAATTCAGTTGATTTTCTAAAATTTATCGCATCTCTTTCCAGAACCCAAAAATAAATTTTTCATATTTGTTTCTGTCATATCAACTATTTATGCTAAAATCTTAGCTAATTTTCACATTCAGTTTTATAGAATTAGGCTTAAACTAGTCTAAAAGGTTACCCAAATTAACAGATAACCCATACCAGAGTTACTGAACTTCTATAACCCTGATTAGGACTATTGGGTTAGGGAGGATTGTTACAGTTGAAGATGGACTCCTCCATGGCATGGAAGCTACAGTGGTGGTGCGATGGGGTGGGTACTTGCAAAAAACACTCTGACGCTCAAGTTAGACCATATACAAGGAAGACAGTCTGTATATTAGATAAGATATATACCTTTTTTAACCTTGCATGACATTTATAAGATCATTTTAGAATGTAATGCAATTTGTATTGAATGCATTTATTTATGATTATAATCTGTTAGGGATTGTGATCTCTTTTAACAAATTTCCTTGTTTATGTAAAATGTAATTAGCTTTCATATCCATCAAGGATATTTTGAGAGATTTATGCCTAATAAATAGGCAAGTGTACTCATCAAGATAGCGCGTAATGATATCTGAATACTATTCTGGCGGGTCAGGTTTGTAACATCCTCTTTTTAGCATGTTAGACTAGTTTATGGTTACAAAGGTAGCATAACACTTATTTAACATGTCTATTAATTTTTGTGACAAACTGAGTTAGTTTAGGCACCTTGTTGCAACTTAGAGTGTGAAAAGTAGCTTAAAATGATCAGATAGCAGCATAAATGGCTAATTTGAGAGAAATAGATATAGCGAATTTATGTCTAAGTCACATATAGGTGTAAGAGGATGTAGTTAAAATTTGAAAATAATTAGAGTCAGTTTAGTATCTTTAGGCATACTGGTTATGCATTTAATGCTCAATTGACTAGCAACAGATATGAAAAAAATACGATAATGGCGAAATAATATTTTTAATGAATTTTAGTATTTATTTTAAAGTTGTTGGAAGCTGTAAAACTTGGTTTAGTTAAATCTAAGTGTTTTAGCAGATTAGGAAGTATCAGTGTCAAACTTAAGTGAAACAAGTCACTAACTGGAAAAGCCTTAAATATTGACAATTCCTTGATGAGTCTTATATAGTTAACTCATTTTCTCTCATCTTTCCCTCACAAAACAGCAGCTACAATGGTTGGAAACAAGGGGATCAAAGAGGAGAAGCTCAAGGAGGAAGAGGAAAAGAATAGGAAAGAAAAAGAGCTGAGCCAAACGTGAATACTCTCTATCACAGAGGATTAAGGTAGGGGTTCTAACCTAGAATTCCATTCTTCTTTCTTTCATTTTCTCTACACTTGAAGCTAGGTTACATAAAGGGGAAATATGTTTTTTTTATGAGTGAAAAACTATTTCCTTTGTTAGATCTTTGTTTGCATTAGTTGGATTTAGTTAATTCAGATTAATGGAAGCGTGAGAATGAATTTGATCCATAATTTTGGCCTTTTAGACCCTAAAGTGGGAATTTGGTCATTAAACAACTAAGTAGGTGATTTTGAGTTTTAATCCAAAATTAAATGAATCAATAGGTTGTATAAGTGTTACAACATATTTAGGGGTTATTGGTGATACTAGAAATCACCTTGAATCCATTTTTGATAGCTTAGAAGCTACTTTGTTCCGAATGGAACAGTAGTACATTCTGCAGAATTTTTACTATGCGACTGACGCTTAAGCCCCAGAAGCACAGGCGCTCAAGCGTGCATAGCCTAAAGGTTGATGTGTGTGGCAGCGCATGGTGCGCTCAAGCACTCTTCGCTAGATAAAACAGAGTATTGCTCTATTAAAAGCAATTTTTGGACATTTTGAGTTTCTCAATCAGTTGGAAATATTAATAAATACTTTCTTAAGTATGTCAAGACACTTTTAGAGATATTTCATCAAGGAAATCACCACTTAGCACACAAGAACAACTTTGAGTTTTTAAGCTTTTCTAGAGTTAAGAATTGCTTGAAATTGATAGTTAGTTATCAGTTTGTTCCTATACCGATTATAGAGGGGCCATAGTACAATTATCCTAATTAAGGAAGTGAGTTAAACCCGCTTGACCTTGCAAAGAGTGAAACTCTTTGCTAAGGAGGAAATAATGAGAGGTAAATGTCAGTACAATATTATTACCTAGGACAAAGTAGAGAGCTAAGCATTTGTCAAGCAACATAAGGAAAACAATCAACCTTATATAGTGTGATAAAGTGAGTTAAACTTACCAACACGAGCCTTAGGATGAGTTAAGTCTTAAGTTAGGCAAAGAGGTGGATCAAGCCATTTGCCAAGTCTAGTTGATGTTACATAGTTGTATAAGCGATTGTGTAATATCGAGAATTAAATTATATTTCTATTACATTATACAGTTGTATGAGCGATTATATAATGTTGCTATTAATTATGAATGTGTATAATTTATATGGATGAATGACATGTGTTATAGGTATACAATTGAGAATTTTTATGTTCTCACCCTTTTCTATGTTTCTATGGTAAAAACAGGTCCAGACCCTAGTAAGGGGGTGACAGAGCTAAAGAAGGAGCAACAAGACTAGATTAGTGTTTAATTTTGTTGTATGTTCACATTTCATGTATTTTGTTTTGTACGACTTGTAGTTTCTTAGTAGTTTTGTTATATATATGACATTACGCCCTTCGAGGCTTTTGGTGTATATATATATATTATGACCTATCTTTATATATATAGTTATATCAAGATATTTTGTGTTAGGGTGTTATAGGGTTGCTCCTGATCCATGACCCATAACCTAGTCCAAAATAGATGCCCCTAACTTGGTACTTAGATGGGACAACTTAGTATCAAGGTACCCAAGTTTAGCAAGAGCACACAGCACACAACGGTCATAGGGATCCAAGTCATAGTGTTAATACTGGATCTTGCAATATGTTTTCTAAAGGGTCGAGGTATGTGATATATCATAGTATGCCCCCAGGGTTAATAAGTAAGGCTGGATCCGAGGTGGATCGCTCTGCTTAAGTCATCATACCATTAATATATATTGGGTTGACCCATGAGACCAAGTCCCGGATCATAGTCCAAAATAGTTGCCCCGAGTTTGGTGCTTAGCTAGCTAGTTAAGTATCAAAGTAAGTCTTAATGCACCTAGGTTATGGGATCCAAGCTTTACACAAAGTCAAAGTATGCAATACCCCCAAGGGATTACGAGCTTTAATTTTAAGGCGCTAATGTGTCAGTTACTTGACATTCGTGGATGCGCTGTGGTCCGGCCATGGTCCACACATAAGATGATCTGAGGTGGACATTCCAGTGTGCAACCCTGGTCCATAGAATGAATTAGAATTATTATCGTGTTTACTTCTTTTTCCATAGTCCGTACTAGGTCCAACGCCCATCATTAATGTGCATTTGGTAGTCATCTAGGGACTTAGGAGAATTATAATTGTGCAAAACCTTGGTCCAGCCATCCAAGGTCTAATGCCTAAACTTTTGAGTAGTCAAAACTTCTTTGAGGACTCAGGCAAAATAAAAGGTGATCCATAACCGAGGTCTTTAGTGTTAATGGTCTAGTTAAGAAAATCTCCTAACACTTAGAAATTTTCAAGTTCAGAACCAATTTAACATAAGACATCTACAGAACGTACCCAGTGGCGGAACACAGATGACGTAACCCATGTTGCCAATTAATTTCACAACCACAAAATGGTTATGGCCAAGTGTTAGGGATTTGGGTATGGGCCTATAACTTGCGCCAAAAACACATAAATGGGTTTTGTGGGTTATTCCTCTTAACCTGGAATCTAAGAAACCCCGAGTCCCATAAGGAATGAGCTCTGTAGACATTCTAAATGTGGAGTCTAGCTTGAGGGTCCGATTTTAAAAAGAAACCTCATATCCCATAAGGAACGGGTTCTGTAGACATTCTCAAGGCATGATCCAACTTGAGGATCTTAAAGCTAATCCTAGATCCCACAAGGAATAAGTTGTAGACATTCTCAAGTCGAAGTCAGGCTTAAGGGTCTTAAAGCTAACCCCAGATCCCATAAGGAGCAGGTTTTGTAGACATTCTCAAGATGGGGTCCGACTTGAGGGTCTTAAAGCTAATCCCGAGTCCCATAAGGAACGGGTTGTAGATAATCTCAAGTCAGGCCCTAGCTCGAGGGTCTTAAAGTTAAACCTGAATCCCACAAGGAACGAGTTGTAGACATTCTCAAGTCGAAGTCCGATTTAAGGATCTTAAAGCTTTAAGCATAACGTATAAGGATATGCTTAACCTTTGTAAACCTAGTCAGTTTATGAGTTAAGGTCAGCCTTATATGGGTACGGGGTGAAAACCCTTGAATGCGCTCTTTGACATTGGACAATGGTCAAGTGGATTCCTCTATCTAGACAACATGTACAGATATCGAAATAGCTGATCCTCTTCGGACCTTATATTCCTTGAACCTCGCCAAGGTGTGGTAACCTTGTGGGTTGTGTCAGGCTGAAGTACTCATTATAACATCCCAATATTTGTTATCCAGATATATTGTCATATAAAAGAATAACCAACACTGGCCATGCTACTTCTAGCATACAATAACTAAACCCATAACATTTATACAAATAATTATGGAGAGCCATGATAACAAAATTTATATATATACATCATTGCCTCGAAGGGCACTTTGTAATACATAAACTTTCAAAATAACAAGATCTAACATAATATACTAGCTTTGTCAACATCAAGCCTATAACTGTACTAATCTTTATACATCTTCTTCTCTTTTGAGAAACTTGCACCTGGATTTACATGGCAACACAATCAGGGTGAAAAATAATATATATCAGTAAAAGTATTCCAAAACCAGAATATATATACATATATATTCAAATAATATTCACAATTATCAAAATAACACTTCAATCACAAAAGCAAACACCATTTCTATCTCAGAGATACACAATCGCCTATACAATTACAATGTCATAATTTTATGTCATGATAGCAACCGCTCATACAATCGCCATGCTATGCCAAATTCTGTCTAGTGTTTATGCCTATGCAATATCTTAAACATGAAATGAATAATGTTATGATACCAAGTTTATGGTAATGTCATGTTATGCATGAGTCTCGAACAAAACAAAAGAACTTATTTCCATAAGCTTTGAACAAGCACTGGAAATTCAATTCCAATAGTATTCATCCCAAGTAGTGAGGGAATTAAACCGTCATCATCAACGCGATCTTCAACAATGATCACTGTGATAGGAAGGATTAGTTACTTACTCATACAAAGTCATATTTGATCACAACAACGATCTCTGTGCTAGGAATGATTGATTACTTACTCATTCAAAATCACATTAGATCATCTACAATGAGGACTCAACCTCATTAACATAGCTATGGAACAATAATTATGCCAATTACTACAATAACTAGCATGACAATTGATTTACATTCCTAGCTACAAACATGAAATACAATGATGTTAAATACCACAATGATTAACATACCAATTGATTTACATTCACCACATATCCACTTCATTAGATAGACTTAACATACTTTAGGAAACATATACTAATGATCTCATCTAGTCAAGAACTTGAAAACATAAAAAATGACATTTTTAAAGATTTTGGCCTCAGACACGGGTCATGTCTGATGACACGCCCCCTGTGTCTTGCTTTGTTAACATAGTTTCACGAATTACAACTGGCGGAGAAGGACACGACCCCTCCCTTGTGTCTTCGGACATAGGCCGTGTCTCTCAACCAAACCCACTACATCAAAATCTGCAGAACCGTGGAACTGTTCCATTGGTTCTTCCCCTTCATCTAATCACTTAAACTTCACATCCAAGTGATTTCCAACCTTCTACAAAATTCAACTACACATAGAAACTCTTATTCCACTTTGATTTCACTTAAAACCAAATATCATGGATAATCATCCAATTCAAAACCTAAAACCCCAAAACCAAACTCAAAAGGAATTCAAGGTATACAAGGGTTGGAAATCCATTTTCATACACCCAACAATTCGTAAACAAGCCATCCTCAAGTTCTCCAACAAGATTCAAGCCAAAACAACCAAAAATAACTCAAAACCTAAAATCTCACATCAAGCCATAACTCAAGAACAAGATAGAGAGAGTAGAAAAATGAGTTAAAAAGAAGGTTTTCCCCTACCTTAAACTTCAGAAATTGAAGTCAGTCGGTTATTCCTCTACAAAACTAAGCTTTATCCCTTGCTTGGTTGATGATCCTTCTCCTTTAGCTCATTGCTTCTATTTCTCCTTGCCCTTTCCTGCTTGCAGCCGTGAAGTAAGGTGATAAAATTACACAAACATCTCATCTTGGCCTTAAATAGGCTAAGGTCGTGCCCTCATTTTGGTCACTTAAGTGACCATTATTTACCCGATCAGTTAAGAACACTTGGATTTAACCAAACCAAGTTTCATACTTCCAACAAGCTTAAAATAAATCTTGATATTCATTAAAAATCTTGTTTCACCTTTTCCATGATTTTTCATATCTGCTGGGGGTCAATCTGGCATTAAAACACACAACCAGTGTGCCTAAAAATACCAAACTAACTC
Source organism: Ormosia semicastrata (assembly GCA_029884595.1). Classification (NCBI taxonomy): domain Eukaryota; kingdom Viridiplantae; phylum Streptophyta; class Magnoliopsida; order Fabales; family Fabaceae; genus Ormosia; species Ormosia semicastrata. The sequence continues at coordinate 3,647,181 of JAQQTO010000044.1, forward strand.
CGATTAATCTCAAACTTTAACCACATCTTCTTCCACACATTTGTAACCTAGAAACAAGTTCTCCACACTTATTTCCATTAACTAAGCAATTTAAGTAAAAATCAAGGCTAAAAATAGCCATATTTCACAGATAAAGCTACAGCAAAGTGACTAAACGTGCTTAGACGATCACAAAAATTAACAAACATGATAATCAAGTATTAGGCTACCTCCGTAACCATATACAGGTCTATCATGTTTATCTAGGATGTTACATTTCTCACATCCTTTTTAAAATTTTGTCCCCAAAATTTGGTTTACCAAATGTAAGAAGTCTAAACAACTCACACACAACAACAGGTGCAACCAAACCTCAAGAAAACAAAGTTACTCAATAAGTACAACTATGTACTCACCTTTATTAGAACCCGGAGACTGTGTTGTCTCATTAGCATCTAACAAGTAGACTCTTCCCAATCTAACCTCTGATTTCGCCTCCTTCCTTGGGGGACAATTCCTTGCGAAATAGCCCAGCTGGTCACACTTGTAACATGTTATCTGATCAACTACATAAGCTTTATCTCCATGGTGTCTACCATATTTACCATATAGTTGGTCACGACTAACCATCTGATCTTGTCTTCCTTTTTTATTCTGATCTCTATGCTGTGGAGTGCTCCCCTCTGATCTATTTTCTGTATTCTTCCTCTTGTAAGAATCTTGTGATCATTGCTCATGCTGTGGTCTAAAACTCATGGGTTGAACAACCCTACATTTTTTAACCAAGGAAGGGTAATCCCTAATCTCAAAAGGTTTCACCAACCTCCTCATACTCTCTCTCAAACCAGTTTCAAACTTCACATACTTCTAACTATCATTTGGATTGAACCAGAGTGAAGAAGAAAGCTTGGACAACTCCTCGAATCTCGTTACATAATGTCCAACCGTCATGTTCCCTTACTGCAGCTGTAAAAACTCTGCCTCTTTCTCTTCTTGCACAGTTTGTGCAAAGAATTTCTCCAAAAAAATAACCATGAATACCTCCCAAGAAACTTGGGTCCCAGCTACCTCTATAATTTCCTTTGCACTGTTCCACCTGTGTTCAACTTCCCCTTTTAGCATATATGTTGAAAAAGACATCTTCTGCCCCTCTGAACATCTCATAGCTGTAAAAATCTTTTCTAGCTTGGTTATCCATTTCTCAGCCCTTACCGGGTCATAATCTCCTTTCAACGATGGTGGACTCACCTTCCGAAAGTCAGAAAGGTCATGAAAGTCCTAGTTTCTCTCCCCTTGTACCTCACGCCCTGGTGATGGTACCAATGGTGGTGTAAAATGTGTTTGATTGGCCTTTAGCCTCTCAATCACCCTAGCAGTTGTAGTTGCTTGCTCCCTATTGTTATGGCATTCACAGTCGTCTGCTCACGCATCACTTCGGCCATTACCATCATGACCGCAGTCATACCCGGACCTTCATTCTCAAAGTTTCGATTCCTGCTCCCACGCGGTCGCCCTCATGTTGCCATAGTTTCCTGTAAACACATAACAATCCATATTGAGGTAGCTAATCCTAATATCATGTAACCGTGCAACAGTAGCTAAAACAAATATCTCAAAGGCAAATCATGCAATTCCACTCATAAGAGATAAGAAATGTATAACCATCACTACACATGCATAAGCATAGTCAGTCCATACCCCACTACTCTGATATCAAAATGTAACATCTCAATATTTACTATCTAGATATATCGTCATATAAAAGAATAACCAATACTGGTCATGCTACTTCTAGCATACAATAACTAAACCCATAACATTTATACAAATAATTATGGAGAGCCACGATAACAAAAGTTATATATATACATCATTGCCTCCAAGGGCACATTGTAATATATAAACTTTCAAAACAATAAGATCTAGCATAATATACAAGTTTTGTCAACATCAAGCCTATAACTATACTAATCTTCATATATCTTTTTCTTCCCTTTTAAGGAACTTGCACCTGGATTTACATGATAACACAATCAGAGTGAGAAATCATATATCTCAGTAGAAGTATTCCAAAACCAGAATATATATACATATACATTTAAATAATATTCACAATTATTAAAATAACACTTCAATCACAGAAGCAAAAAACACCTTCATCTCAGAGAAATTGCCCATACAATTGCAATGTCATGATTTTATATCATGATAGTAACCGTCCATACAATCGTCATGCTATGCCAAATTATGTCTAGTGTTTATACCTTTGCAATATCCTAAGTATGAAATGAATAATGTTATGATACCAAGTCCATGACAATGTCATTTTATGCATGAGTCTTGAACAAAACAAAGGAACCTGATTCCATAAGCTTTGAACAAGCACAGGAAACCTAGTTCTAACAGTCTTTATCCCAAGTAGTGAGGAAATTAAACTGTCCTCATCAACGCAGTCTTCAACAATGATCACTATGATAGAAAAAATTGATTACCTACTCATTCCAAATCATATTTGATCATAACAATGATCTCTGTGATAGGAAAAATTGATTACCTACTCATTCAAAATCACATTAGATCATCTATAATAAGGACTCAACCTTATTAACATAGTTATAGAACAATGATTATGCTAATTACTACAATAACTAGCATGTCAATTGATTTACATTCCTAGATACAAACATGAAATACAATGATGTTAAATACCACAATGATTAACGTACTAATTGATTTACATTCACTATATATCCACTTCTTTAGATAGACTCAACACACTTTAGGAAACATATACTAATGATCCCATCTAGCCAAGAACTTGAAAACATCAAAAATGACATTTTTGAAGATTTTGGTCCTAGACACGGGCCATGTCTGATGACACACCCCCCCGTGTCTTGTTCTATTAACATAGTTTCACGAATTACAACTAGCAGAGAGGGACACGACCCCCCATGTCTTCGGACACGGGTCGTGTCTCTCAATCAGACCCACTGCATCAAAATCTGCAAAACCATGGAACTGTTTCATTAGTTCTTTCCCCTCCTCCAATCACTCAAATTTCACATCCAAGTGATTTCCAACTGATGATCACATATTTGATACATTAATAAGCCTTCATTTTTAGTTATTTACACTCTTTATGTACTTAATTGATTGAGTTTTATTATATTTTGTAAATTTGGACTCAAATTAGACTTAATTGAATTTTTTAGCATAATTTACGTCTTACACTATTTCTGTACTTTGACCATATCTTGGGCTGTAAGTGGTCTTTGGAGGTGATTCTAGTGGCATTTGAAAGATAAGAGAGAGTTCTATAACTTTAATGAAGACCTCAAAGGCCCAATCACACGAGTAGATAACTCAAATTGGGGTTGAAGTAAGAACTAGAGTACTGTTCCTGACAGCTTGACCTACGTATAATGTTCATCACAGATTTTGGGCTAGATGTTGTAAAATGGACTGAAATTTGGATGCTGAATAGTTAAGACCCATATCTACAACTTTCATGTTTAACACTTTTCCAGAATCGGATTCCTTGAAGGTGATATTGGGTTTGGAAGTCAGAATAGAGGAGCTGTGACTGGGCCTGGACAGTATGTAGTAATTTGAACGTATCTGGAGTTGTAGAAATGATATTGGACCCAAACCAAAGCCATTTGAAAGCTAAGATCCAGGCCTACAACTTTCATGAAGATCACTTAGTTCAAAAATGACGAATGCAATGACTTCAGAGCTGCATGATTTCGGAGACAAGGAATCTCCATTATTTTCCACTCATTTAATGTCATTTAATGTCATTTGGCATTTTCCACTCATTTTCCAATCATCCACCCACTAATAACTCAGCCCCCTTGACATTTTGTATCTCTAATCCTCTATAAAAGGAGGCCTTGGCAGATCATTAGGGGTATTAGGTGCTAGTTACCAAAATAATGCTAGTTTGTTACTAAGTTTTCTTGTAGTAATTTTCCTTTGTTCTAAATTGAAGTCATGTTTTTCTTCTTCTTCTTCTCTCTTTCTTTCTTCTTATCTATGAGTAACTAAGTTTCATTTTACTTGGGTGAAGAGGTGAAGCTCTTGGTAATGAAATAAGGTTAGATTAATTTCTCTCTTATGCTTAAATGATATATTTTCAAGTGATCATTATACGTATTATATTTTGTTTCCAAACTCTCCTTGTAAAGTGGAGTTCTTGATTTGTTGTAGACAAGAGATTGGCACAATGAATGCTTTAACCCATTTACAAGTGGTGGTGTTAGAAACTCTCCTTATAAAGTGGAGTTCTTGATTTGTTGTAGACAAAATATTGGCACAATGAATGCTTTAACCCATTTATAAGTGGTAGTAATATTTTTGGAAACATAATATAAATACGTATATAGTTTTAATAGACTTTTAACGTTGTATTTTCCGATTGGAACCTCCATATTGTGAGGATTCTAATTGAGTTATAAAAGGAATTAATCTTACCTTTATTTTATTTACAAAGAGTGGATCTTTTAACCCAAGTAAATAATTTTAATCATAGTAACAAAATATTCACTTCACCTTAATTAATCTTCAACAATTCCCTGTGGATCGACCTCGGACTCCCGAGAAATTTATTACTTGAGACAACCTGCACTTGGGTTTGCAAATGCAACAACTAAAAAGTGTGCATCACCAACCTTCTACAAGGTTCAACTACACATAGCAACTCTTATTCCACTTTCATTTCACTTAAAACCAAAGATCATGGATAATTATCCAATTCAAAACTTAAAACCCCAAAACCAAACTCAAAAGGAATTCAAGGTATACAAGGACTAGAAATCCATTTCCATACACCCAATAATTCATAAACAAGCCATCTTCAAGTTCTCCAACAAGATTCAAGCCAAAACAACAAAAAAATAACTCAAAAACCTAAAATCTCACATCAAGCCATAACTCAAGAACAATATGGAGAGAGTAGGAAAATGAGTTAAAAAGAAGGTTTCTCCTACCTCAAACTTCAGAAATTGAAGTCAATCAGTCGTTCCTCTACAAAACTAAGCTCTCTCCCTTGCTTGGTTGATGATCTTTCTCCTTTAGCTTATTGCTTTCCTTTCTCCTTGCCCTTTCGCGCTTCCAGCCATGAACTAAGGTGAGAAAATGAGACAAACATCTCATATTGGCCTTAAATAGGCCAAGCAACAGAAACAAAGGGTTATGCCCTCATTTTGGTCACTTAAATGACCATTATTCACCCGATCAGTTGAGAACGCTTGGATTTAACTAAACCAAGTTTCTTAAATTTCGACAAGCTTAAAATAAATTTTGAGATTCATTAAAAATGTTATTTAACCATTTTCATAATTTTTCATATCTGTTGGGAGTCAATTCAACATTAAAGCACACAACCAGTATGCCTAAAATTGCCAAACTAACTCTAATTAACCTTAAACTTTAACCACATCTTCTTCCACATATTTGTGACCTAGAAACAAGGTCTTCACATTTATTTAAATTAACTAATCATTTTAAGTAAAAACCAAGGCTGAAAATAACTATATTTCATAAATAAAGCTACAGTAAAGTGACTAAATGTGTTCAGACAGTCACAAAAATTAACAAGCATGATAATCAGGTATTGGGTTACATCTGTAACCACATATAGGTCTATAATGTTTATCTAAGGTGTTACACTCATGAACTTAAAGTCATGGCCGAGGTACTGGCTTAGATGCTGTTGGGCCGAATTACTCATGGACTCAAAGTCATGGCCGAGGAACTAACTTAGATGATGTCGTGCCGAAGTAATCGTGGACCGGAGGTTGTGGCCGAAGTATTGGCTTAGATGAGAATGGGCCAAAGTACTCGTGGACTCAAAGTTATGATCGAAGTATTGGCAGGGTTGGAGGCATGACCGAGATCCTACATCCTTCTTACCGAGGTCCAAGGTCCTTCGGGCCATGGTACTCATGGATGCAAAGTCACACCGAGGTACTAGCTAGGAGGGATCGTAATAGGCTAGATCCTTGACTTTCACTCGTGTGAAATTAACAGCAGCGATGATCTTCCATTAGTGGGCGTAAATGCCCTATATTTTAAATTAACAAGTATAGAGCTTCAACATTTAATATGGTAGTGAAAGGGACGTCTTTGAACATCATTGAATGGCAATTGATGCTAGCTTGCAAAAAGGCTGATATAAGGCATCTCATGCCGTTATTTTCTCATGAAAATAGCTCCAAAGATAATTGGCCATTGGCGTCCTATCCGTGGCTTTTGACTACGTGAACCACAATGTCTTGAGCATAGAACCTTTCAAAGTCACCTTGTTTCATCCAAAAAGATGAGTAACTGATGTTGTACGGTTCCAAATCAATTTTTGTATATGGCTGTATTTGACATTGTCATGATGTGGTTGTGCCACCAAGTAGAGATAAAAATGGAAACCAAGCCCAAATATTTGGCAATTAATGCCATTATCCGCTTATGCCCCGGAGAGATAATATATGAGCTCATGTATTGGGCATGTCATGGGATGAATAGCAATTGAATAAATTAAATGGTAATCAATTTTTCTTGCTCTGCTTAGATTTCAATGTCTGAAACCCTGGCTATATCTGCAGCTGTGTGCTCAACCTTATTCAGAGTGGGATAAAATTGATCATCTTTGGGATCCAAAGAAGAACCATATGTTAGCTAAGCAACTAACTGAGTTGTTAGTGTGGAAAGACAACTTATGGCAAAGAACTTTGAATGTCAAAGAACAAACAGTGATGGTACTTCCAGTTATTAAATCCTCCAATGTGGATTTACAGCTCCTATACATCCCTGCTCTGCATGTAGTTTCTTGCACCAAGTTGCGAGAATGGGATTTTATAGAGGAGGACACCACGCTAGCTATGCATATGAACTGCAAGATGAGTTGTGTTGGTTTCATTGAGTGAGGAAGATAATTTCTCCTTACTTTGTGATACATTGTAATGAGGATAACCAAATGACAAAAAAGGAATTTGAGATGGAGCATGTAGAAATGCACAAGCAAGCACAACAATGGACAAAGGTGACAGTCTAATCGTGCTCTGTCGTCGCTATCTTGGTGGCCACTGTTGTGTTTGAAGCAGCCTACACTATCCCTCGTATTCCTTCGCTCTCTAGTCTTCCTGTTTTTCACTATTATGGGATGAATAGCAATATGGAAAGCTTCACATATAGAATATCATGGGAATTAATGGCAATTAAAAATTGAATGGCAATCACAACATTTTGAGAGGGAAAGTTTCTTTCAACCTTTAGATTCTTCTAGACGAAGTCAAAGTTGGATTTTGACAAATCCGAAATTATGAGATCAAAGCTTTTTGCTTCAATATGTTTAGACTCCTTTATTTGTCACGACGAATCTTGGAGAAGGGAATTGCTTCTAGTTTCTTGTTGCTCTTTGGTTGGGCCATGGTGATGAGATTTATAGAATGAGAGAGTTTTACCTTTTTGGTATATGGTAGTCACATTTTGGGTGTTCTTTTTTTGGGTTTACCTTTTTTGAGGTGTGACCCGTAAGGGTTGTGCATTAGGGCAGAGCCATGGCAGCGGCTAGCAGATGGTGGATTCTGCGTAGCATAGGCAAATTTTGATTTCATCTACTATTTATCATGGTGGTGGTGGTGAGATTTGAAGTTTATCATTTCTCATAGATGGTGCCAATGTTTAGTAGTGAATATTGACGTGTACCTGAATAGGTGGTTGAAGGTGGACTCTTCCCATGGCACGGTAGCTACAGCGATAGTGTTAGGAGGTCAGTACCTGCAAAAGGCACTCCGAAATTCAAGTTAGACTGTGCATAAGGAAGACAGTCTGTATATCAGATAAGATCACTACTAAAAAAATCAAATTTAGAGACGAAAAAATTTTGTCTCTAAATAGGCAAAATTTCATCTCTAAATATTTAGAGACGAATTTAGAGATGAAAATTGATCCATCGCTGAAAGTGGCATCTCTGATTATTAGAGACAGAAAATTTAATTCTGTCTCTAATTTAGAGATGAATTTTTTCCGTCTCTAAATTTTAAAATTCCATCGCTATTCAATTGTAAAATTCATATCAGTTCTTTAATTAGAGACGAAAAAATTCCGCCTCTAAATTAGAGATGGATTTTTCATCTCTAAATTCGTCTATAATATTTTAAAAAATATTTAAAAAATTAGGTATCTAGTTGAAATTTACTACAACTAGATGCCTTCATTTTATAAAAAATAATTCTATTTTACTATGCATATAATTATTCAAAATCAAAATTTATCAAAAATCAAAATAAATCATCAGTCATTATAATTATCTAAGTAACTATAAAAGATATCAAAATAGTTTAAAGTATATGAAGTAGTTACAATATCTTATGAACCATTAATTACTATTACATTTTACAAATAAACTTCTCTCTAACTTATACAACTCAAGTAATGCAAGTAGACTTTTTCCCCTCACTGTTGGTCAATATATAATGGCCATTAGCAGCTGAAGTTGTTAGGTGGTACCCTTGTATGAGCTTCACTAGTCCAATCTGGTTCCCATGAGAAGTAAACAACAAAGTTGAATATGCAATCAGAGAAACCATCTTCAATACTTTATACTACAAATAAACTAATGCTTAGCTTCTTATAAAAGGGCCACATATGTTTCGTCTTATTTTCAATCACCCTGCAATTTCTGAAACATTTTTGTTCACGTCAAAAATAGTGTTTTGATATATGGTTACAAGTGGTATTATTAAGTTTTCAAGCAGATCATATTCTAAATTTTTAGGGGAGACTTTGGGAGGTTGGGTCATGGTAATTCTAGTGATTTGTTCATTCCTCAGCCTATTAGAGTCTTACAAGGTCTAAGGATAAAGCAAATTGCTTGTGGAGATAGCCACTGTTTGGTAGTTACCATGGAAGGGGAGGTGTAGAGGTTTGTAGTTCTTGACTAAGTTTTTATCTTTGTCTGTTCTAACCTTTTTTTCCCACTCACTAACTACGATTCCTACATCAATAAAAGGTTGAGTTGCTTGATTAAGTGTGTATATAGAAACTGACAGTGCAATCCCAGAAACTATATGAGGAATTGAGGCCATTTGTCATTTCTACTTATTGAGGTTGATTTTCTAATTTTGATGGCAATTATATAAGGCTAACCAACTTGAATTAAAGCACCCAACTGCTCAAGATGAAGAATTCTATGTAAAAACAAAGGTTAAATCAAGACCCCAGTCATTTCCAGATTGTTTCTCCTTTATTATATTCATTATAGCTTCCATAAATAAACTTATAGAATCTGAAATAGTTGATTGGTCAAAGTAAAACGTCCAATAATTGAGACTGACCATAAACTATAGTAGTAAAAGGGGAATACCAACATACTTATCAAATGAACTTGTAATGTAAGAGTCTCAAATGAGAGGATCCAAGCTCCACATACACACACAGGCATATATACAAACACAAATAGAAAGATAAATTAAATGTATAACCAGAATGACTTACCCCCAGAGGTGGAGTTGGGTTACGAGTAAACTTGGAACCACTAGGAGCCCAATCTAAGAACATCAAAACAGAATTTGTCACCTTTATAGAAAGATACTTTGTTCTTGGCACTAGATTGGTGAAACTGTGAAAGCAGAATTCATATTTCATAATTCATATTGACACCAAATTTCAGACACACACACACACATAATGTCCTACTTTTCAGTTTTCAATCAGACAAAAATGTCACACTTCTCTATTTTACAAGAACCAAGCTCAGAAACTAAATGCAAACAATATAAAATGAAGTGGAGAAAAATATTTGCTATGAAGAAACTACCTTTTGAGGCCTGTCAAAAACCAAAGACCCTTTATATTCAACTCATCCAGCTCTATCCTTGGCTTAATGAAACTGACAGCAGTCCTGCTTCTAGAGAAGAAGTAAAATTCAGAGCTAAGTAAGATAATGTGAGCATGCAATAGAGAGAAAGAGGAAGGCATTTAATAATCAGAATGTACAAGAAAGATATCAGACCTGAAACCATCTTGCTTTGGCCTTACTCATGTTAGTTTATACCCAAATATGTGCCACAACTTGCAGGAGAAAATACTCCAATCCAGTCATCATTATTTGTTTTGGATTACTATATTACAATGTAACCCAATCTGAATTTTGTCCCTAAAATAGTTGGGGGAGGGGGGAATCCTTCATCAATTTCTGCTACCAAAACTTAATTTCATATTTGGCAATAAGATATACTTATAGGCAAATACTGAAGCAGCTAGAACTTAAACAAATAATAGAAAATCTCAATTTTCAAAGAGGTAGCACAACTGTGCAAGTAATGTGCAATCAAAGCTTACCCTCAAGCCAAGGACATTGGAAGTAGCTTTGATATAAGCATGTTCATCAAGAGCAAAGAAGAGTTTGCATCAGGAGCATATTATTTTCAGGGGGAGATATAAAAGAGATACAACAAACTAGATGCAACTCTATATTCTAAAAGAAACCTACCGAATTAGAAGTACTAGAATCAAAATGTTCAATATGGTGTGGAGAACAATGAAAATCTAACAAATATACAATAATAACTCCAATGAAAGGCAAGAAAAAAAATCTTACAATCCTTTCCAGCATTATGTAATAGTATACTAACCAATGTTGTCAACGGAAAGTAGTCAAAAAAGTAGTCAAACAAATTAGTATAGATCTTCCAAACATTAGCATTATTATACCTGCAAAACAAATAAGAAAAATATTACCAAATGAGTCCTCAAATAATTAAATACACATATCTTGGTTGATAATGCAGCCATATAACATATCTATCCATGTTAGGCAATTTCCCCCTCCCCCCTTTGCAGCTGAATCTTCACCCTTGAACATACTTTAACTTTACAGCATCAGATTAACCTTCAATTAATCAAATGTCCCACATTCTAATACTGTAATTAAATCACATTTTCATTTTCTGCACCCCACAAACACACACACAGACCCCATTGGAAAGAGCAACACCATTTATAAGCTCAACAAGTTCAAACACCCAACATTTGCCCTCTATGAGAAAATGTAAAAAAATTCATTATTTTTTCAATTTTAATCAGAGAATTAAGATCCCAACCTCAACAAGGCGAATGATATAATCAAGAAGGCATGATTAATATAAAACAAAACAATTTGAAAGAGAAGCCACAAATGGTTATTGAAATGAGGGGAAAAAAAATAAAGGAGGCATACCTGCTCGACCCATTGACGAGAATCATCGGAGAACTCGAAAGCTGGGTCGTGGAGGAGCTCAGATTTGAGAACAGTGTAGACATTCAAGAATGTTGACTTGAGATTTGCCATGGACAGGACAGGACAGGGCTCCGAAGAAGACAAAGAGAGAGAAAGTGTAAGGTTAGAATACAATAATACAAGGTTGGCTTTCTTTCACCAGCTGCGTCGAAGGAGAAACGCAGCGCTGGTGTCGTGATGGAGCTGGAGCGATGGCCGGCAACGGCGAGAATAGTCGTCGATGGCGCTGGAGCAGTGGGATGAGAATAAAGAGAGAATGGAGAGAGATAGAGAGAGAAGGGGATATGGGGTTAGGGCTTCGAAAGAAAGAAAGAAGGGGAAGAGGGGGAAGGGGGAAAGGAGGGAATGAGAGAAAATGAAAAAAAAAATGGGGAAAAGGGTTTCAGATAATAAATTTGAAGGAATTAGAGACAGAAACAATCCGTCTCTAATTTTTATTAAAAAAAATTATTAATTAAATTATATCAAATATTTAGAGACGGAATTAAAATATTATTAGAGACGAAAAATTTAGAGATGAGTATATTTTATCTCTAAATTCCGTCTCTAAATCAATTAGAATTTTTTAAAACTCAACATTAACCGTGTAGAGATGAAAATAGAGATGAAAAATTCTGAGACTGATAATTTTCGTCTCTAAATTGCATCTCTAAATTATAAAATATATTTTCTGTCTCTAAATTTCGTCTCTAACTCAATTTGACTTTTTTAAAACCCAACATTGACCGTGTAGAGACGGAACTAGAGACAGAAAATTCTGAGACAAATAATTTCCGTCTCTAAATTCCATCTCTAAATTATAAAATTTATATTCTGTCTCTAAATCATCAAATCTGTCTCTATTTCCATCTCTAATAGAGATGAAATTTTGTCCGTCTCTAAATTCCGTCTCTAAATCAGAAATTTCTAGTAGTGGATGCATACCTTTTTTACCTTGTATGACATTTATAAGGGCATTTTAGAATGTAATGCAATCTATATTGAATGCAGATATTTAAGATTAGAATCTATTAGAGATTGTGATATCTTTTTAATTAATTTTTTTATTTATATGAGATATAATTTACTTTCATATTTATCAAAGATACTTTGAAAATTTTATACTTAACAAATAAATAAGCGTACTCATCAAGATAATGTGCAATAATATCTAAATATTATTTTGGCTGATCGAATTACTCATAATCTATTACCATAATTTAGTTAAGAACACATATATTTTGAAAGCTTAAATGTGCTTTCAACTGACCTTTCAAAGCAGGAAAATTAACAAAAGTGGTCAAATCCCAAAGCCCAAGCCAAAGGGGGATCTTTGAAAATTCTCATGAAGATCACAACACTGAAAAATGTTCACTTTCGGTTCTGTGGTTCAGGTTTCATCGTGAAAAGTCACTTAAAAGATTTACGTCTTGGCTTCATTCACAAGTTCTATAAGCATCTATAAAAGCTCAAAGACAAGGATCTGAGAAAATCAGGGGTCTTATAGGTCAAGTTGTTCTTGCGTTTTGCCATATCTTCTCACAGCTTTGGGTGAATCCCCCTAGTACATACATATAAATTCATGATATGATGCGGTTCCCTTTGGATTACATTTTAATAATGACCTCAAAAGGTTGTCTTTAAATGTTGTGATAGCCATTTTTCATCTGTGTCCTTTTGCCTTTGCCGTATGCCGCGCTTGTGCTACTGGCTTATTATAAAAAGAAAAAGGTTAAATTGAAATTTTAATTTTTATAATTTTTACTTATTTTTAATTTAATTTTTAATTTTTTTAAATCAATTTTTATATTTATAAACATTTTAAAAGTAGTTTCAACTGTTAATTTTTATTATAATGTCGTTAAATTAGTCACTATTAAATAAATATTTTATAAAGATAAAAAAATCTAAAAAAATGCATGTTTAACAAATAAGCACTTATTTAAAAGAAATGAATACTTACAATAATATTTATTGAAATATAAAAATACTTATTAAATGTTTTATAGAAAAATAAGTATCTTAAAGAGTACTTATTAAATAAAAGAACACTAATTAAATTAACCAATTGATTGTATTATGATGACATTAAAATAAAAAATTAATGATATAAATTATTTTAAAAATATTTATAAATATAATGATTAATTTAAAAAAATTATAAAAAATAAATTAAAAATAAAGAAAAATTATAAGAGCCAAAATTTTAATTTAATCTAAAAATAAATAAAGTAGAGCACGTAGTAACGGCGAAAGACGAAGGTCTCCGGCCCTTATAATCTTCAAGTCAATTTCTTTTGTTATTTCCTTTTTGTGCCACAAAAATATATCAATTAAGAAAAAAAATTCTCTTAGCTGGCAGTGACCTGTATTATTTCATCCATTATTTCTTATATGTCATTCAAAGTAATTGTATAAGAATTTAAAAAGTTGTTAAATAGACTTAATTATAAATAAAAATAATTACATATGACTAAATTATTCTTTATAAAAGTATGTAAATATTGTTATCACTTATTATTCTTTTTTCTCATTAATTAATACGAAGAATAAATTAAAAAAATTAATGTTTGACTGATTTTCTAAAACAATAGATAAAATAATACAATGTTTTAAAAAAAAAAATAAAAATAAGTAAAAAAATATGATCCTCTTATCTCTTCTCTTTTCGAGCTCGAATTATGGAAGAAGAGGTTAAAAAGAAAGTATCAATAACTAAGTTTATTATAGAACAAATCATAATGTTCCTATCGATTTATTATGTACCTTTACATCTAGCATAGGGTAGACCTTATACAATAATTATCATAACTCTGTCATATCTTTTATTGTATTTCTTCAGCAATAATCACAATTCATTTTTAAATTATGGATATAAGAATCAAAATTCAATAAGTAATTTTAACATTCAAAAAACATTCTTTAATAATCTTATTTTTCAATTATTAAACCATTTTTTATTGAATGCATATATTCAATAATATATATTAATTGAATAAAAAAATAACAAATTACTAACAAGATAAATAAAATATACGAAGAAATTCGTCCACCCCCCACATATTTGATAGCCTCTCCGATAAAAAAACTTGTAACACCAACTCCATTAGGAATTCCATCAATTCCTTGTCTATCAAAAAAATAATTTAGTTTAGCTAATTTTCTTACACTCGCAATTAAGGATACTCCATAAAAAGCATCTATGTAACCTCGATTATATGACCAATCGTATATAGCATTTATTATTTTATTTCATAGAATCTTGTTTGATATTTAATAGAATAACTAAAAATTGACAGTTTCATTAGCACTACATAATTTTATTTTGGTCTTTAAACCAAAGTATCTCCACTAACCTTTAAATTACAGGACATTAATATGTATGTGGAGTTAATTTCCAATATTTCAAGTCCAAAAGACTGATTAAACAGTTAATTCATTCAAAATATATATGCATCTTAGTAAAATTTAATTAATATAAAATTGGGGCATATTTGTATGTTATGTTATCTGTTAACAAAAATGGATATCTAACCATTTTAATAAAAGGTCCTCCGCAACAAGAATCTATCAATCCAGGTCAGAAACACATCCTCACCTTCTTCATGAACCAAAAATATAAAACACTTGGGGACAAAGTTTCCAGCATTCTTTTAAAAATCAGATTTTATATGCATATATAAAGCTTGAAAGTATCTACTCGGAGCTAACTTAATTAATTAGTTTATATAACTTGTATATATCTAATATCTAATTGTCATCTTTGTATAAGAGGAACAAAGAATATATTTAATTTTAACAAATATTGGCATATTATGCTTTCTCCACTCAACTAAAATATATTATCTACCTTCAAGGAGTTGGCCTAATAGTAAATAAACATATGATATGTGAGTAGGTATACAGTCACAAATTTGAATCCCACTTATACCAACTTTTTAGGATCAGGTCATAAAGAATATCTTTGTGAATCTTCTAGTCTCGATGAGCATGACCTACCTTTGACTAAATTGGAAAAATGAATTAGTCGAGAAACGCACAAATTGATATGAACACCAGCTGACTGCAATAAAAAAATGTTAGTATAACTTATCTAAAGATTATTATTTAACTCTCAAGTGGTAATCCTAGCATAATTATATGCCAAATGAGATAATAAGTATAATTTATAGTAGACAATTGAAGTAAGCAACAAGAAGTTAATGAACGACAAACTCAAATGATTGTAGATGACAGTTCTAGATCTCATCCCTATGCAAATCCTACACTTACGTGAAGAAGTATTTGCCAAGTGAACATGTTAGAAAAGGTCAATAAGGTCAAGCCCAATGTCAAAAGGAGATGTGACTTTTTCTCATAGACGAAAGGAATTACTACTCAGAGAATTAATTACAAGTCAACATACAAGCTTGGGAAGCTGTCAAGAAGCTTCCCCTAAGACACTGATAATGACTACAATACCCTTGAATCATACTTGGTCCCTAAAACTCATTCCATTATAAATAGCTATAGTAGACATGAGTTTTATAAGGATCTTTTTTCGCCTATTGCGCTCACCTTACACCCTTACTAACTTGAGCATTGGAGAGTCTTGTAGGTACCTAACCCTCCTCTCCAACACATCCAAGCTACAAGGAGGTTGTTAGAGTGAGCTGGTTCTAGTCCAAGTAGTCCAACAACCCAAGACAGAATAGGGCCCAAAAAACATTTTCTTATAATATTGTAGTTGATATTTTTTAATAATAAAAAAATTTTGTTAGGCATAAATTTTATTTATTTCTAATCTTTATTATTCATGCCGGTTATATTTAATAGATTTTAAACATTTACTATTAAAATCAACATTCAATATAAATGTTTGAACACTCACCGTAAGTATCATACTCATCAACTCACATTCATGTAAGATTCAATTAATGATTAAAATTCACTGACTTTACCTCTCACAACAAATCAATAACCTCCATTATATCTAACACTTAAGTGGATAAAATTTGTATTCCAAAAATGTTATTCAATTATGTAGATGTATAAAATATACCTAAGAAATAAATAAGTTCCTACCCTATTTTAGTTTGAGCAAATTAACATCATAATGGTGAGAAGAATTAGCAAGAGCATTTGCACAAACATTGTTTTCATGCATAGTATGAAGAACTTGAACTAACTAGATCCTATGAATCAAAAACTGAATGGACTTGAGTAGCCTAAAGCAAGTGACCGTTGTAGGGCAACCATGCATAACAAAGTCAACAACAGAAGCAGAATCAGATTCCAATATTGCCTCAGCTCAAATTCCAAATGCTCCTGTGATACTCATATAAGGTGACACAGTGAAAGTGAGTTACATCTTTTAAAAAAAGGACATGTGTTTGATTTTTAGATAAACTTTGTGAAGGGAGGGTCACACCATTTCGCTCCTGACTTGAAGGGAGTTGGGATCTCGGAGCAGGTTATGCTCACTTATTACATAAACTACTCTAACTCCTTTGGTTGCATGTTAAACCAAATTATATAGGTGCTGGATTAAAATAAATAGTTGCTTTCAATAACAAAGCCAAGAAGAAACCACTTGGCAACTAGAGATGTAAAAGTAAATATTAAAGTCAATTTTTTTTAAAAATCAATTTATGAAAGTTTTATTCTTTTATCTTTTGAATTGCTAAAATTTATAATTAAACTTTTAAAATAAGCTCTTCTAATTGGTAAAGTTCCTTCTCTATAGGCTTTATAAGAAAATTAGAAGTGACATAAAAAAAAACCTTTATTAGCTATTTTGTTGAAGAAGAGATACCTTTTGAATGCACTTATACTAGTTCTAATGTAGTTTCTAAGATTTATCCTCTAATAAAAGAAATTGAAGTTAAGAAAGAACATTAGAATAAAAAGTCCCCTAAGAGTAAAGAAAAAGAGGAAAGAATAGTTAGAAACATTTAGTTTCAATTAAAAGAAAACTATTGTTCTCCATAAATACATATAAGACAACTTAGATATAGTTCTTTAATGTTTGTTATTAATGTTTTGAAAATCGGTTAAACTGATAAATTGGAGAGGTGAGTGATTCATAGTTCAATTAATCGGTTAAACAGTTAATTATATACATAGATATTATATTTTTATTTACAATATTACAATATATATATATATATATATATTTATAAATACAAATATACCAAACAAACATTCTAAAAAAGAAAAATTATTTCTTCTAAATTAAAAAAAACACACATACACACACATAAATGCACAAGACCATTAAATTAAAGAGACACAAAACATAGTAACTAAAATTGAGAGAGGGATTAATAAAAAAAAATGAGAGAAGGAGGAGACCCCATCACCGCCAATCCTAAGCCTAGTATTTTGGTGAAGTTGAGTCAGACCAACCCCTACATCGCTAATAGACAACATTTAAATTCAGTGAAAGGCAGGCACAACCCCAACTAAGCAAAGAAGGTCTCATGCATGAAGAATTACAACTTTTCAAAGTTAGATCAGGGCCTATGTAGACATGATCATCTGAGATACATGGCTTGAACAGATGTTGGTCATCCTGGGTTACACAAACCCTTTGTTGCAATCTCTAAATACTATTAACAAAGTGGTAAACTAACCAAATTTTAGAATTTATAGTCATTAGCCGAGCTGCAAGCTTATCTATTGAGGGAACTTCATCAACAGGCTTCCTAATCACCTAATCTCTTCCTTCAGACATTTTTCTAGGAAGTCCAACAAACCTAATCTATCTAACGATTAATTAGTTGGCACAAAAAACACAAGCCCATACAATTCATCAGGCTAATTGCCTAAATACCTATTCAATTTCTATAAAAGCTCTAACTAATGGGCCAGGTATGCATGGTAATCAATTGGGCCCAGACCCATGTCCTTTCTCACAAGACCCAAATCGAACCCATCTCTCTCAAAAACCTCACTTTAATGAATGACCAATTAGGTTTTCGAGGGAGAAACTCACCAATAATTTGCATCGAGTCGCAAGTATCACTATCTTTACATTCCCTTATTTCCTAAATCCTGACCATTTCTAAAAAAGAAAATTTGAACTAAACCTTGGACCTTCAGACGTAACAAAAAAACTTAAACCAAACCCTCGGAATCTTTAAGCTAAGCCCATAAACTAAAATTAATTGAAGTGTGAACCCATAAATCTTAAGCAAATTGAATTTTTAGAGCTCACAAATCTAGCCAATCCTAATAAAATATAATGCATTACCCAGCTCAAAAAAAATTGGAAGTAAAAAAGGGGGAAATGACTAAATGAAAATAAGGGTATCTCTATTGAAAAGTGATGAGATGGTCACAGAAAGTTGATAACAAGGAATAAGAGCCTGGAAGACTAGAATATGGTGAAGACAGTGATGAAGGAGGAATCGTGTGATGAAAGAAATACAGGAATGCTTAAAGGTAGAATTTATGAGGAATGAAGTTCAAAAGGTGTAATAGAATGAAGTAGAAGTGAATGGAAACATTTTGTGCATTTTGGGTAGTTAAGATACTAAAACTTCATCCAACGACTAAGGTTATTCTAATCTAATGACCAGATGTTTGGGATCTGCAAGTGCACGGGTCGACAAGTAATATAATGAGAGTTAAGTATTGTGTCTCAAAGGATTGATAACTAGGAAGGTGCTAAAACCTAATCATTTTTCACAAAGATCTTATCCAAGTAATCGAATTATGAAGGTGGTTTCAAATGAAAATAACAACTTAAAATAAATAAAATAAGATGTGCCAAAAACCAACTTCGTAAGAGAGAGATAAGTATGAATAAAGGCTAGGGGTCCCTATTCGCTTACTATTTCAATGAATTTTTGCAATTCAAGAGCATCTACCAAAGAATTGATTTTTCTAACAGAAACAGATTATAGATAAAAGTCTATGTCTAAGTCAATTACCCATATCAAACTTACCTAGACCACTATGTGTCCATGTGAAATAGTATAAGAATCACTCATTAAGACTAAGTTTCAAACACTTACTATGCGTGGCCAAAGGGTATGTGTCCATCCCATTAGCTGATCAACACACCCAATTAACTTGAATGTAACTGAACATACATCAACCATACCATGTTTGTTTTTCCAAATCTCTATGTCTGGTTCATTTGAAAATACTATAATCATGCAATTGACGGCCAATCAAGAATAAGCATTAAGCATAGGTATGGAAGAACAATATCAAATTCATTGATAGAAACCCAAAGAAATTACAAAATATTCACATTCATAGTAAGATCCTAGAGAGCCCCTAGTTTAAAGTTTAGTTACACATCATAAGAGAAGAAAAAACAAATAAATTCATGAATTCCATCAAATTTACAAATCAAGAGAGAAAAAGGGAAAAAATGAACAAATTTGGAGAGAATCCAAGCTTGATCTTCCCCCCTTGGTCTTGATTCTTCACTTGAATCTCCTATTTTCTAGGCAGAAATTCCCTTCTCTCACTTTCTCTCTTGAACTCTGCTTTTCAAAAAACCCCCAAAAAGTACCTCTAATGCTCTCCAAAGTCAAATAAAAAGGCTAATTTTACGGACATAGGCTTTTTCCATGCCTAGGCGTGAAAACAAAACACGTACTGTTCACTTGCTGCCCATGCCTAGGCGCCACTTACCCACGCCTAGGCGTGAGTGTCTTTGTATGATTTTCCTGTAAACCCGAGAGTGTCACGCCCAGGTGTAATATCCTAAAATGACATGTTAAACTTGTTGATGTGTTCAAAAGGTAGCATATGACTTACTTAGCATGTATGCGTAATTTTGTGATAATCTGAGTTAGTTTAAGTACGTAGTTGTAACTCAAACTGTGAAAAGTAACTTAAAATAACTCAGATAATAGCATAAATTGCTTAGACGATGGAAATAAATATGAATAATTCATTTCTAGGTCACAAATATATGAAACAAGTTACAGTTAAAGTTTCATGGTAAGCTAAGCTAGTTTGACATTTTTAGGCATACTAGTTATCTAATTATAGCCAGTTTGACCAGCAGTAAATATGAAATATCAAATAATGGTGAAATGAATTTTTATATGAATCCTAGTATTTATTTTTGAAGTTGTTGGAAGCTAAAAATCTTGAATTAACTAAATCTAAGTGTTTTTAGTAGATGAAGATTTTATTAATTTTGGCGCTATTAATTTTGGCGCCATTTGAGTCTTTAGTTTCTCTTTTATAAGCTTCAGTCACGACTCATTTTCTGCACAAAACAAAAACAAAAAATGTGAAAGAAGGGAGAAAAGAAGAGGAAGTAAAGACCAAGGAGGAGGAAGAGAGAAAGAGGAAAGCCAAAGGAAAAACTAAGGCTTAAGATCCAACCAAACTTAAATCTATTCTCAGCTGCCAAAGGTAAGGGTTTTATGATCATCTTCACTTCTTTTTACTCATTTTTCCATTTATGCACTTAAGGTGCCTAATAGGCTAATTTGAGTTCTAGTGGTGTTTGATGTGTTTGGCTTGCATGATTGAGTTTTTTTGGTCATTTATGACGTGTTCAAAGCATAAGTTGAAGTTAAAAGCTTTGAATATGTCATTTGGACTTTTGATTCCCAAAAGAGGGGTTAGGTCAACCTATAGGGGATTTTGATCCATAATCCAAATTAAGATATTTAAGTTTGTGGTTGATAATTCATATGTGTTTAAGAACTGATTAGAGACTTAGAATCACTTAGAAATTGGTTTGGAATGGTCAAAATCTGAGAAAAGAACTAATGGAACAATACCATGTTTCTGTAAAATTCTGCAGAGTCTGGGTTCTGTTATGAATATCACGGTGTGAGTATGTCGTGCCATGGTACGTGGTTGAATTTGCTGTTAACGCTGCGGGGTGAAGACGCCGTGGCGTGGCGTGATAATGATGCTACAACTAGTACTGAAAACCCAAGGCTAGGACGCCATGGTGTGCCCAAGTTAGTGCCGCGATGTGAGCACTAGAAACTCTAAAAACGCCATTTTTGATGTTTTGAAGTTATTAACTAGATGAGATCATTAGTATATGTTTCCAAAAGAGTGTTAAGGCACAAATAGGAAAATTTTTAAGAGAAAAATTATCACCTAGCATGTATGAGAAAGTTAAACCCTTAAGCATTCAATAGTTATGGTTTGCTTTAGGTTAGTATCTAGCACCTTCGGCCACTTTAGTGGTAATGTATGTCACTTAAGAGTAATGAGTGATGAGTTAGTAATTAGATATATGTATGATGGGAAGAATTAGTAGTATTGATTTTGTGAGTATCCTTTGATGCCCAATCATGAAGGCCAAGGGAGATAGATGAGTGTTCAAAAGACTTTTTTGAGTGAGAACATAATCCTGATATTTCAATAGTGCTAAGGCCAAGGGAGATAAGTGGGAAGTCTGAAAGCCTCTTTGAGGAAGGACAAAGCCTAAACTTCTCAGTGTGCCAAGATATATGTAATGTGAGGATGAGCTTTCCCTCTATTTACCACAAGATAAGACATTAGTCCAATATTCCTAAGCTTTATATCTTGGTTCTAAGTTGAACTAAGTGTACGTATGAGATGTTTGTTAACTTAGTTTATCTAAATGCTAGATTTAGATCTTGTAAATGCTTTAAACATATAGTTTTAGTATGTATTGAGATTATGTTTATTTGTACTATGTATACTGGTTTTGATTACTCATATTGAGAAATGTTATTTCTCACCCCGCTATGTATTATATAATTCTAAATGAATCTTCTTCCAAGAGTAAGAAGAAGAAGGAAGCTAAAGAATATATTAGCTTTACCATTTTCATTTCAAATGTTGTATCTTTTAGTATCTCTCTTGAAATGTATAGACTTATGTAATACTTCAAGTCTTTGCTAAGGCTAATGTTGTATTTGTATATTGATGCATTGTGATATAGTTATTGTATTTTTCACATTTCATATGGCACTCTATAATGTTTCCAATAAATATTATGGATATATTAATTAGACTAGTATGTATGCAGTGACATTGTAATGCTAGGTATCTACTTATATACCTATATGTTGAGATATTGGTATTAGGATGTTACATTATGGTATCAGAGCAGTTCATCCTGTTGAGCCGGGGTATATACTGACTATGCTTAGGTATATTAGGAGTTCCTTCTTAGAAATTATGTTTTTCTTGTTTCATGTGTAGATGTGATGATAAAATTACATGATTTCCCTAAGATTGGTTTGTTATTAGTTTCTGTCGCACGGTTACATGGTATTGAGACTGCAGTTCAATATATGTTGTTTCTGTGTATACAGGAAACTATGGCACTAACAAGGCGATCTAGAGAAGCATAGAGCTCGAACCTATAGGGTCCAGATATGGCTAAAGCCTTTATGACTATGGCCAATTTTATGACGAGGGTGCTTGAGAGGATGGAAACAAATTCACCTCAGCAACCTCCACCACTTAAGCATCCCGTGCAAGATGCACCACAAGTTGGAAAGAATCAGAATTTCCTGAACTTGACAATTTTCCATCAGATGAACCCTCCACCTTTCAGAGGCGAGTTTAATCCCACAAAGGCTGAGGAGTAGCTCAGTGAGATGGAGAAGATCTTTAATGTGATGGTTTGTTCGAAGGAGCAGAAATTAGCCTTTGACTCCTATAAGTTGAAGGGAGAAGCGGAGTATTAGTGGAAAGGTACCAAAAGGGTATTGGAAGCAGCAGAAGACCAGATATTATGGGAAGTTTTCAAGACAGCTTTTCTGGAGAAATTTTTCTCGTAAATTCTACATGATGCCAATGAAGTAGAATTTATGTAGTTAAAACAAGAAAGCATGTCAGTAGGCTAATATGTGGCCAAGTTTGATGATTTGTTGAAGTTCTCTTCACATTTTCGTTATCATCTGGACGAGAAATGGCGATGCTTGAAATTTGAGACAAGTTTGAGAAGTGAGATCAAGAGCATGGTAAGACCTATGGAGATTAGGGACTTTCCTACTTTGGTTAACAAATGTAGGATTGTGGAATCTAGTGTTGACAGTCCTCTATTAGAGGAAAAGGTATAGGGCATTTCAAAGAGGAAGCGAGAGGATGGCAGGAATAAGCAGGGTACTTCTAAGGCAAGTAACCCTAAAGGAAAAGGTAGGAAGGGGTCCAAGGCACCCCAATGCGCTAAATATGGGAAGACACATGGAGGCAAATATTTGGCAGACCAATATGTTTATTTCACGTATGCACAACCATGACATTTCTCCAGGGATTGTCCACAGAACAAGGAAGATGTGCCTATCCCAAAGGCGCTAGTCAAGGGATGAGTTTACACTCTAGGTGGAACAGAGGTGGCCCAGTGTTCCGACCTCATCTAAGGTAAAGGCATAATTCGTAATCATCTTTTAAATGCGATGTATGATTTAGGAGCATCCCACTCCTTTGTTTCTAATGATTATGTAAGGATGTTGGATTTGCCTATGTCTGAGTTACCATATGACTTATCTGTTTCCACACCCACTTATAAGCCAATCATAACTTCGAAAGTGTGTCTTGACTGTTGTATAAGAATCGAGGATAGAGTTTTTCTTGTAAACCTTATCTGTTTACCCCTTATGGACATAGATGTCATCCTTTGTATGGATTGGTTGTTGTCCAATCATGTGATCTTAAAACTGTTCAGATAAAACCTTTATTTTTTTGTCTGATATTCCTACCAGAGTTGTTTCTTCAAAGTCTGCCTATCTCAATGCTAATCAGGTCAATCACTGTTTAGTAGAAGGAGTTCTAGGATATGTTCTTCTTTTCTCATTAGATGTAGAGGTTGAGCAGAGCCTAGACAGTATACCCGTGGTAAGGGAATACCCTGAGGTGTTTCTGAGTGGCATAGCAGAGTTACCACCGGAGTGAAAAATAGAGTTTTCTATAGATTTAGTGCTAAGTACAAGACCTATATCTATAACACCTTATAGGATAACACCTTGAGAATTAGCTAAACTTAAGAAACAATTAGAGGAGTTATTGGACAAGCAATTCATTAGGCCTAGTGTTTCTCCTTGGGGAGCACCAATGTTACTAGTGAAAAAGAAAGATGGTACCATAAGGTTATATGTTGACTACAAGTAGTTGAACAAGGTAAATTAAGAATAAGTATTCGTTGCTTAGAATAGATGATCTGATGGATCAATTAAGAGGAGCTTCAGTGTTTTCTAAGATTGATCTGAGATCTAGGTATCATCAAATTAGAGTTAAGGGAAAGGATATCCCTAAGACCGCTTTGAGAACGAGGTATGGGCATTATGAGTATCTTGTGGTGTCCTTTGGGTTGATGTATGCTCCAACAATGTTTATGGATTACATGAACACCTTACCTAAACAAGTTTGTGGTAGTGTTTATTGATGACATCTTTATTTATTCAAAGACAAGGGAAGATCATGAGCAGCATGTAAGGATAGTTTTAGATATCCTAAAAGAAAAGAAATTGTTTGCCAAATTGTCCAAGTGTGAGTTTTGACTAACAGAAGTTCAGTTTTTGGGCCTGGACCCTAGCAAAGTAGAAGCAGTTTTGCAGTGGGAGAGACCCACCACTGTGATAGAGATTAGGAGCTTTATAGGCCTACCTAGGTACTATAGAAGGTTCATCAATGGTTTTTCTCAGTTAGCGCTGCCTTTGTCTAGGTTGACTAAAAATGGTAGTACTTTTGAGTAGACTCAGGACTGTGAGAATAACTTTCAAGAGTTAAAGAAGAGATTGACTACTACACTAGTATTGGTGATCTCGGATCCCCATGAGAACTTTGAGGTCTTTTGTGACGCTTCGAAGATGGGAGTAGGGTATGTTTTGATGCAGAATAGGAAAGTAGTTGCCTATGCATCAAGGCAGTTAAGGCCATATGAGGAAAACTATCCTACGTATGATTTGGAATTACCAGCTAAAGTGTTTGCCTTAAAGATTTGAAGGCTTATCTCTATGGAGTCCAGTTTAAGGTGTTCAGTAATTATAAAAGTTTAAAGTACTTGTTTGATAAGAAGGAGCTGAACATGAGGTAGAGAAGATGGATGGAATTCTTAAAAGATTATGACTTTGAGTTAAAGTATCATTCGAGTAAGGCCAATATAGTGGTTGATGCACTAAGTAGCAAACCCCTACATGTGTCTCGAATAATGGTCTAAGAGAACGAACTTCTCGAGAGTTTTAGAGATTTGATTCTAGCAGTGACTGTGATGCCATAGAGTCTCTTTGTGAGTAGAGTAGACATAGTAAATGACTTAAGGACTTAGATTTTAGAAGCTCAAAAGGAGGATGAAGCTTTAATGGACATTAATGAGCAGATCTTTTTAGGAACCCTAAAGGATTTTGATATAGCTGATGATGGAATGATAAAGTTTAGAGACAGACTTTGTGTTTCAAGAGAGTCAAAGATCAAAGAAAGGATTCTAGAAGAAGCTCACAATAGTAAGTATACCATTCATCCCAAAACCACTAAGATGTATCAAGATCTGAAGAAAATATTTTGGTGGTCTAGAATGAAAAGTGACATAGCAAAGTATGTCACAAGGTGTTTAGTTTTTCAAAAGGTGAAGATTGAACACCAGAAGCTGGCATGACCATTATTGTCTTTAGGGATCCCATAATGGAAATGGGAGAAGATTTCTATGGACTTTATAATGGGTTTGCCCAGAACTCAACAAGGTTTTGATGCAGTTTGGGGCATAGTGGATAGATTAATCAAATCTGTCCACTTTCTACCAATTAGAGCTAGTTAGCCCCTAGAGAAATTAGCTTAACTATATCTAAAGGAGATAGTTAGGTTGCACAAAGTTCTCGTAAGTATAGTTTCAGATAAAGACCCTAGATTTACATTTAGATTTTAGGGAGCCTTGCAAGAGGCATTCAAGACTACATTAAGTCTTAGTACAACTTTTCACCCGCAGACAGATGGGCAAACAGAGAGGACTATCCAAACTCTTGAGGATATGCTTAGAGCATGTGTTTTAGAACAACAAGGTAGTTAAGACAAATTCTTATCATTAGCGGAGTTTGCCTATGACAATAGCTACCATTCCAGTATAGGTATGGCACCCTATGAGGCTTTGTATGGTAGAAAGTGTAGATCGCATCTATGTTGGTATGAGGTAGGTGAGAGAATCATCCTATGTCCAGAGTTGATCTAGCAAACTACAGAGCAAATTAAGATGATTAAGGATAGGTTGGTTATTGCCTAGAGTCGTCAAAAGAGCTATGCTGATAAGAGAAGGAGACCTCTTAAGTTTAGTGAGGAAGATCATGTATTCTTAAAAGTTACTCCTATGATAGGGATTGGTAAAGCATTGAAAACCCGAAAGTTAAATCCTCATTTTCTTGGTCCCTACCAAATTTGAAACAAAGTTGGACCTATAGCTTACCAGATAGCCCTTCCTCCCAGTTTGTTTAACCTACATAATGTTTTTCATGTATCTCAGTTGAGAAAGTATAATCCAGATCATTTGCATATCATAGAACATGAATCTATACAGTTAAGGGATAATTTATCTGATGATGGACATCCAATAATGATTGTGGACAGAGGGGTCAAAGAGCTTAAAGGTAAGCATATTCCTCTAGTGAATGTTATATAAGGTGGTAATGACACCAAGGAGGCTACTTGGGAGTTAGAGTCCCACTTGCAGTAGGACTACCCGGATTTGTTCCTTTCAGGTGAGCAATTTTAAGGTCAGAATTTTAAAAAAAGATGAGAGAAATATAATAACCTAAGATGACATGTTAGACTTATTTATGTGTTCAAATTGTAGCATATGACTTACTTAACATGTATGTGTAATTTTGTGACAATCTAAGTTAGTTTAGGTACTTAGTTGAACTCAGACTATGAAAAGTAACTTAAAATGACTCAGATAATAACATAAATTGCTTAAACGAGGGAAATAAATATGGATAATTCATTTCTAGGTCACAAATATATGAAACAAATTATAGTTAAAGTTTCAAGGTAAATTGAGCTAGTTTGGCATCTTTAAGCATACTAGTTATCTAATTATAGTCGGTTTGACTAACAGCAAATATGAAAATATCAAATAATGGTGAAACGACTTTTTATATGAATCTTAGTATTTATTTTAAAGTTGTCAGAAGCTGAAAATCTTGAATTAGCTAAATCTGAGTGTTTTTAACATATCAAGATTTTATCAGTTTTGGCCTAAAAGTCATTTGAGTCTTTAGTTCCTCTTTTATAAGCTTCATTCATGACTCATTTTCTGCACAAAACAAAATAGAAAATTTGAAAGAAGGGAGAAAAGAAGAGGAAGTAAAGACCAAGGAGGAGGAAGAGAGAAAGAAGAAAGTCAAAGGAAAAACCAAGGCTTGAGATCCAACTAAGCTTAAATCTCTTCTCAACTGCCAAAGGTAGGGGTTTTATGATCATCTTCACTTCTTTTTACCCATTGCACCATTTATGCACTTAAGGTGCCTAATAGGCTTATTCGAGTTCTAGTGGTGTTTGGTGTGTTTAGCTTGCATGATTGAGTTTCTTTGGTCATTTATGACTTATTCATAGTATAAGTTGAAGTTAAAAGCTTTGAATATGTAATTTGGACCTTTGATTCCCAAAAGAGGGGTTTGGTCAACCTATAGGTGATTTTGATCCATAATCTAAATTAAGAGGTTTAAGTTTGTGATTGATGATTCCTATGTATTTAAGAACTGATTAGGGACTTAGAATCACTTAGAAATTAGTTTGGAATAGCAAAAATCTGAGAAAAGAACTAATGGAATAGTACCACGGTTCTGCAATGAACGTCGTGGCTTGAGTACGTCATGCCGCGGTGTGTGGTTGAATTTGCTATTAACGCCGTGACAACTGTCGAGATTACCAAATTTAAATCAATTTATAACCGATTTACCAAAACTACTTGTAGCATAAGGTAACACCGGGTCAAGCCCGTAGATCATTCTAATTATGAAGTCAGATTAAGAGGTTAATAAACAGGGGAGAAAAGTTTTTCAAAATTAAACAACAAAGAGCAATTAAAAAGAGTAAACAAGATTAGGAAAACAACCAATCCAAGAGAATTAACCAATCTTGATTTTAATCCATCCTTGATCTTTATAGATCCGTTCAACTATCAACCAAATCATTGATCTTAGATCACATCAAGATGCCTCTCAATGATCCATGGATCTTCTACTAGAAATGCTTCTAGAATTTAATTAATTAAGGTTAGACAAATTAAGCATCCATCCAAAACCCAAATTAACTTAAAAACCAAGATCCAACCAAGTTAAACATTCATCAAACACCTTTGATGCATTATTTAACCTCTGAATTCATCTCTTGGCACATGATAATTACGCAATTAACATATGCAAATCCCAATCAAATTAAGCATTAAATTAGAATTTAAACAAGAGAAGAAGAGAAAGAGAAACTTGATTAATAGATGAACGTATAACAATTAAAACAAGATCTCAAGATTAATCATCAAGCTTGTCAATCTCTTGGATTGATTAAAGAAGTTTAGCTCTCCATAGCCATCACCATTGGAGAACCTTCAAGAACCATACAAAAATGAAAATAACAAAGAGAGAGGAGGAGAGGAAGAGAAGAAGAGAATTCTCCAAAATGAAAACAAAAAAACTACAAGAACCCACTACAAATCACACCTTCCGTAGAAGCTCTCCCCTATATCTTTACAAATATGATTGCTCTCCTCTTAATCATTCACAAAGAGTCAAAAGTAGTTCATCCACTCTTATTAATTATTCATCCATTATCAAAGCATGTCTCCCACCTTCCATTGAATTATTTTCTCATTATGAAAGTGTGTCTCCCACCTTCCAATGATTCCTCCACTTTTTCCACGTTGCTATCTTTTTAATTTCTGTCATAATCTCAAATTCAAATCAAGTCCATCAGATAGCCTTTGAAGTAAGCTTTCCAAGGAGTACTCATATGCTTAATTTGGGCTTGAAATGAGTGAGATATGCCCAAAATAGTGAAGGTGTGTCCAGAATTTGTAACAGTAACGCTGGTCCAACTTCAAGGCTGTATTTGACCATGTAAACATCCGAATCTTACAATTTGACATGCACAAAACTTGTAGATCTTTTTCTCATCTTTCCTAGCATATAAAGAACATCAAAATCGGAGATCTACAACTCAAGTTATGGTTAAAATATGTTTTGTCAATATGCATTAAAATCCGAAAATTTTGCTTTAAAGCCCAATTCAACCCAATGATCTAAATGAGTGCTAAGATCACTTAATTACAATCTGGACATCATTAATAAGATAATTGTGTGGATAATTAATATGTTAAAAATCATAATTATCACGCCGCGGCGTGAAGACACCATGCCGTGATAGTAATGCTACACCCAGGACTGAAAACTCGAGGCTATGGCATCGCGGCGTGCCCAAGTTAGTGCTGCGGCGTGAGCACCAAAAACTCTAAAAATGTCATTTTTTATGTTTTGAAGTTATGAACTAGATGAGATCGTTAGTATATATTTCCTAAAGAGTGTTAAGGCACAAATAGGGATATTTTCAAGAGAAAAATTATCACTTAACATGTATGAAAAAGTTAAACCCTTGAGCATTCAATAGTTATAGTTTGCTTTAGGTTAGTATCTAGTACCTTAGGCCACTTTGGTGGTATTGTATGTCACTTAAGAGCAATAAGTGATGAGTTAGTGATTAGATATATATATGATGGGAAGAATTTGTAGTATTGATTTTGTGGGTATCCTTTGATGCCTATTCATGAAGGCCAAGGGAGATAAATGGGTGTTCGAAAGACTCTTTTGAGTTAGAACATAACCATGATATTTCGATAGTGCCATGGCTAAGGGAGATAAGTGAGAAGTCTGAAAGGCTCTTTGAGGAAGGACAAAGCCCAAACTTCTCAGCATGTCAGGATATATATAATGTGAGGATGAGTTTTCCTTTTATTTACCACAATATAATACATTAGTTTAGTATTCCTAAGCTTTACATCTTGGTTCTAAGTTAGACTACGTGTATGTATGAGGTGTATGTTAACTTGGTTTATCTAAATGCTAGATTTAGACCTTGTAAATGCTTTAAACATATATTTTTAATATGTATTGAGATTACGTTTATTTGTGCTATGTATGCTGGTTTTGATTACTCATACTGAGAAATATTGTTTCTCACCCCGTTATGTATCATGTAATTCCAGGTGAATCTTCTTCCAAGAGTAAGAAGAAGAAGGAAGTTAAAGAATAGATTAGCTTTACGGTTTTCATTTCAAATGTTATATCTTTTAGTATTTCTTTTGAAATGTATAGACTTATGTAATACTTCAAGCCTTTGCTAAGGCTAATGTTGTATTTGTATATTGATGCATTATGATATAGATGTTGTATTTTTCGCATTTCATATGGCTCTCTATAATGTTTCTAACAAACATTATGGATATATTAATTAGACTAGTATGTATGTAGTGACATTGTAATACTAGTTATCTCCTTATATACCTATATGTTGAGATACTAATATTAGGATATTACACTAGGCATGATTTTTTTCATGCCTAGGCGTGGCTTGTCAACTCATTCTCTTTTCAAGCTCTCTTCCATTTTAAACTTCTCTTCTCTTCCCTTATCTCTTTCAAGGACTTATCATCTTAAATACCTGTATCAAAATAATGATAAAGTTTGTGAAACCAGGATCCATCCAAATTTCTCAAGTAAAATAATTAAATATTCAATTTTTAATCATTTGAGATAGGAAGCTTTAATTATTAAAATTATGCATGAATTGAACCTTTGGACTTAAAAACTTAAGAATATCATGCACATGATCATTCCAATTCAAGTGAATTAACTTTATTCCCTAGAGTTATCACACCCCCAAACTTAAAGATTTGCTAGTCCTCGAGCAAACTAAGCCAAGTAAGGGAAGAAGGGACACAATCAATCACAAAAATCAAGGAACAATTTGAACTAGAGCATTACCAGCTTCCAATCTTCATTCATACCTTCAGGAATTACTTCTCAACCTCTCAACATGGTCCACACATGCAAGAAAAATTTCAACTATCATGATTACCCTTGAATGTAATTTTTTAGCATGAATGTTTTCTCAAATTTATGTGTTTAAGATCCCTTCCTAATCATGAAAGGCAAGTTGGATGAATTTATAAAATGCACATGCACTCTCATAAGAATATCTTTCATCCCTTTCTCCACTAATGTAGGCAACGCATAATCAAAGATCATTAGGGTCTTTTAGGCTTGTAATGTGAGGCCTGGGTATTGGTTAATAAAGGAGGGGACGGATCTAACATCAAATATTAAACACATAATCACACAAGGTCATTGATTTAAGCCAAACAAGTAAGATGCAGATAGAGGATCCAATATGAAAAACCAACCCTCTTTATTTCTTTTTTTAATGGAAGAACAAATATATATGTTTATTTTCCTTGCAGTAAGGGGCTATATTTTGTGCAACAACCCCATCACGCCTAGGCATGCTTTTTTTTTTGGAAGAGTTAGCTCCCAATTAACCATTTCTCTTTAGTACAATGCTAGATAATTTGACTCAAATCAACAAAAATGCCTAATCATACATTCAATAAGGGACATGTGATAAAAGGTAAAAAGATATTTCACAAGAAAGGGTGGAAAAATTTAGGGTTAAAGAAGGAAAAATTTAAGCCACACACACACACCAGGCTTCAAAGGGGAACTAGGGATATCATTTTTCAAGTTAGTTTGAAAGGCTCAATTAGTCCAAACAAGTGCTTTAGTCATTTCCTTAAAAATGCACCCACTAGGATTTCACCTTGAAAGGGAGTCAGACAAGCTTTTAATATGCAAATTGACTATACACGCACCTTTCATAAATTTTCTCCAATCTTGTGATCCATTCAAATTCCAAAATCCACCATATATACAAAAGGGAAATATATTCACACACCATTATAGCAATAAGTGTAAGCACAAAATTTAAAATTTTGCATGTGATTTCCCAAGCAATAAGGCAAATCTTAATCCATGCAATCATTGAATACTCAAATAAGAACTCTGCCATGCAAAAATTTAACCTATTTCCAAGCACTGCTTATCACTTTAAACATGCTCTCAGACAGTCCACTTTTTTAATTTTTTGAATATTTTTTGAATATTTTTTATTTCATTTTTTTTTTGCAGGGATATCACGCCTAAGCGTGATAAAGCCACGCCTAGGTGTGACATTCTCTGGAAATTTCAACCTGAGAAGCTGAGACAGTGGCGCCTAGGCGTGGAGTCCTGATTGCAAAATTATGTAGAATTAGCCATCTGATCCTATTTTCTCACAGCTTTCTCTCTCACAAAAATAGCCAAGAAACATTATCAACATTATGTGAAATTGAAAAGACATAAAAATTGAAAATCACAAACTATTAAGCTATCAAAAACATATTTAAACTATAAAGAAAAACTCATAATCATGCATAAAATTGTCCTAAGGTAAGAGATAGAATTAAGAAGTTGGGTTACCTCCCAAAAAATGCCTTATTTATAGTCCTGACTGGACTTTGCAGTTAAGAACTTGGGTTCAAAGCTTGGATTCCTGAAAAATCAAGTAGCTTAATACATTCTATAACATCATCCCTATCTATATGCTCCTATATAGATGTTGAAGATAAAGCAAGGGAATCATCAGTAAAACTAGTATGAAATGCATTATTGACTACTTGATTAATCATACTTATGTAGTAGCATTCTTCATGATCATTTGGAGATTTCATGGATTTGTAAATATTAAAGGTTACCTTTTCCTCATTGACTTGCATGGTAAGTTCACCTTTTTGCACATCAATCATATATGGAAATAAGTTTACCCCAATAGTTTAATATGTAAAGTTTTGATGATGACAAATACAAGACAAAAAGAATTATGCTTATGCTACATAGATGTACTTAATAGATTATATTGGATCATGCATGATCATGTACTGCATCTTGTTATATTTCATATAAGAATCATGCATATTCTTTATAGCATCTTTTATAGGATATATCCCATAATATATTATATGAGTGGTATTAAATTAATATTGGATTTGACTCCATTTAAATGAAAATATGTAAAGTGTTCTTTGTTACAGCCTATATAGAGTATATCTATTAGTTAATATAAATGTCTTATTTAGATGTGACTATGAAAGTCTTATATATATGTAACTAAAGTTATACATTTATGAGTCATGCATATGAATATATTGAATTATGAATTTGAATTAACTATGTTTGTTTAAGTGAGCAAAACTTTATAGGACAGTTCAAGTACCAAGAGTGAGCATTGCAATAAGAAAGCAAAATATCACATTTATGCTCAACTCAAGAAGAATGAGAATTATAAGATGTTCCAAGCATTTGAAAGATTTGTAGAGAAGAAATTTTTGGAAGCGTGGATTACATCAGGAAGCCTAGGATTAGAATTTGTATATTTTTCTTTTAGGATTTCTCCTATGTAAAGATAGAGGTTTTACAAAAAAAAAAAAGCTTGAATATGTTTTAAAATGTTTACAAATGGTTCTTACATGCTAAAATGCCCAACAAACATGTTTTGAAAAGTTAGTCATGGTGGTAGTTCAAAACTATGAAAAATAGTCAAGTTTGAGTTTTGAAAATCTGACTTTTGGTTACTCTTTTGCTTATAACGTTCAAAATACATTGAGTTTAGTTGTGAAACTTATCTAATATGAAAATGGACTTAAATATCTTTCCAAGTAGTAGTCATTTGCCTAAAACGGATAAGAAATGAAGAAGTTATGACCATTTAAAGTTAGCTTTCAAAACCAGAATGTTGTAATTGATTACACAATCCTTGTAATCAATTACAACTCTGGCAGAGGTTTTATAATCGATTACATGAGGCTTGTAGTCAATTACATCCTGCCTAGAAATGCTCTCAACGGCTATAACTGGCTAGTTTTAATAAAAAAATCATTTCTAAACACTACCAACGACTATTTTATCACTTGAGCTCTATATATAAGTGATGTATGAAGCTTATACACCTCTAGAACACTTGATTTGATCCTTCAATCATAAAATCATATTTTGAGCTCTTTATTACAAAATCTTTTTATTCTTTTATTTTTCAAGTTGTAAATCTACTCTTGTGAGAGTTTCTAATCATTCTCGTCATCTTGTAATCATTGTAAGAGGGCAAAGTATCCCTCAAGAGAAAAAGAGGGTGAGGTATCTCTTGAGGAATTGTAAAGAGGGTGAGGTATCCCTCAAAGAATTGTGAAGGGGGTGAGATATCACTCAAGGAATTGTAAAGAGAGTGAGGCATCCCTGGTGCGTGAGGATATAGTGATTAAAATTTCAAGATAAAAATTAGTTGTCAGGCCTACCAGAAAATAAAAACCTTACAACTAGTTGTAGTTAGTAAGGGTCGATCCACAGAGAACCAATTCAATTAACACTATCAAGTAATTCCCAATTTAGACTCTGATTGACAATAAATAGTAAATAGGGAGTTTTGGAGTTTTGATGAACAATGAACAGTTTCAAAGACAATAACAATAAACAAACTGAAATCAACAATATAAGAAAATTGGTTAAGAGATTGAATCCACCACTAGATTTATATGATAATGTAAATCCATATATCTTTTTATTCCAACATGCTCAATTATGTTTTTATACAATTGTGAGAGTAAATCTCTGTTTTCCTTACGTGTTGGCCAATTTAGCAAACGCTCAAATCAACTCCTAATCATTGATTAGTCATAAAGCAACCGCTCTTACAACTATCCAACAATTGCATTAAGATTTAGAAAATCAATTACATTAAGATCTAATCACACACTAGGATTAAATTACTTAGAACATATATTTCTCTAGATCTATTATCGCAACCGCGCATAATAAACCCAGATCTACCACTTTTATAACTGGCAAATAGCACAAAGATAATTATACCCACATGAACATCATATATTCCACTAGATCTACTACCACAACCGCGCATAATAAACCTAGATCTACCACTTTGAAAGTGGAAACAAGTACAAAAACCTTCATACCAACAATAGATTCAGAAATATATGAATAAAGACATAACTGTGTTGAAATAATCAAATATGCAAGATTCACAACATCAATACTAGTGGTTTCATCACCCCCTTAACCAAGGGAGGTTTAGTTACACATAGCTAGAACAAAATCACAAGAAAAATTGAGAAAGAACAACATGAGAAACAAAGTGCAGAAGAAAAACTAAAGCAAACGAGTTTCTGAGGATTGAGGATGATGGATCTCCGATTGCTCGAACCCGAGACTCCAATCTTTGATCCAAGACTCCCCTCTCCTTCTCCAAGGAGTTGTAGCTGCTCTCCTAGGTCAGAACTCCCTTCAAAACGTGCCAAGAGTGTCAATATATAGGCCTCCAACACAAACTTCGCGCAGAAGTTTGCAATAATTGATGTCTGGAGGTCATACACGGCTGTGTATGACACTGAGTTGGGGTCCAAAATTCACTAATTCGAATGCAAAATCAGAGGCGTACATGGCCTAGGCCATGTATTCTCACACGGCCATGTACTTTTAGGCCCTGTATTCTGACGCAGGCCCTGTATTTTGACTCTAGCCATGTAATCTGACTTCTAAGCTCAATATGACCTTTTAGACCTCCAAATCTGGACAAGTGTTCAACATAAAAGTTGTAGATTTGGATCTTAACTATCAACCGTCAAAATTTTAGCTCATTTGACAACTTGTAGCTCGAGATATGCCATGAATAGTATGAAAAGGTCAAGCTGTCAGGATCAGCACCCTAGTTCTTGCTTCAACTCCAATTTGAGCTACCCAAACATGTGATTAGGCCTCTGAGGTCTTCATGAAAGTAGTAGAGAATTGTCTTAGCTTTCCTACAAGACTAAAATAACATCAATCAGATATTTGAAACTCAAATTATAACTAGTTTACTGAACATTGTCAAAGAGATAAATTAGGGCTAATTCATGCAATAATTCCTTCAATGATCCAATTAGGCTCAATATCATAAAATGTGTCAAAACCAACTTAATTAAACCTAATTGAACCTTAAGAAGCCCAGTGACTGAAAATCATAATTCAATTATGAGTGCAAATGAACACATTTAAGCAAAGTTTCACAGTAATGTTCCAATTAGAGTTTGATATCAGAAACTAAGCTAAATGATGACAATTAAGCACAAATGGAGTTCAATGAATCAATTACAAGGTGATTAAAATATAGGAATAATCAACAGATCAATTACCCCCACACTTAGCCTTTTGCACTCCTGGGCAAAAATATACAGTTCAACACAGTTTCACAACAAGCCAAGCAAATGCAGAATAATGAGCAAAGACCTTTATGCTTTTAGTTTTCAAAGAATTTAAACAATCAAGAATTCCCTTTCTTAGCAATCTAAGTTGACAAGCAAAATCAATCAAATTTCAGGGTTCAATCAACATGATAAATCCTCACTGAAATGCTCTCTCACTCAAGTGTTTCAGGCTTGTGTTTTCACTCAACCAACTCATGAGAATATGTTTTACCATAGGCTTGTCAAGCCTCTACTTTTCCACTACTCAGACCACATGCAAATAGAGATCAAGAGGACATTATTCAGGTTGTAATGGGGTCAGGGTTAAGGTAGGATACATCAAAGATAGACAAAGCTAGACCATAGGAACTAGAAGAGCAAAATGGAAAGATATTCAATCATTACACAGAATTTCCCAATAGTCTTCAAATTCAAATTCCTATTCTGTACCTTTTCCTTTTTCTGACTTCTCTTTTTTTTTTCTTCTTTTTTTTAAATATATATATATACACCTTGCATTCAATTCAACCTGACATTTTGCCAATATGGGACATTTTATACACAGACATAACTAGGCAAAAACATCATGAATCACACCCCCACACTTATTCAAAAGCCACTTTCTAATGAAATCTTTAAGCTCTTCTACTCCCTAAGGTAGGGTAGTAAAATAGTTTTTTCAATTTTAGGTTTAAATTGAGCTTAGATAGAAGGAAATTGGGTCAATTAGGCTCAAAAGCGGTTAATCAATGGATAAAATACAAGGATCACTATTTGGCCAGTAGTTGTTTAAAAGAAAAAAAAAATTGCCTTTATCATTTCAAATGCATGCAGTGGTCATTAGCAGCTTAAAAGAGAAGTAAGACAAGTTCTGAAAAGCACAATAATCATGAGTGGAATCACACAATCAAGGATCCAAAATGGCCTAAAGTTAGCCATTTACAACAAAGCCCAAAAACTCACTAGGTTTCGATTCATCAATTTCAATTAAACCCTTTAATTTTTAGAATTTCACCCGACAAAATTGATAACCAGAAAGTTCATTCGATCAAGCTCAAAGGTTTATTATTATTTTTTTTTTCAAAAATTTGGGTCAATTGCTCAATAATCACAACACTTGAAAGCTTATCAGAAACTTAAAGCCCAATAGAAAGTATCACAAGAAGAACAACATCATCAAGATCAAATACACTCACCCCAAGAGAGTCAATATAGTTTAATTAGTCATTCAACCCCAGGAGAACAATTCAAAATATCAACAGTATTCACAATAGAACATCAAAGTATCCACAAATTATTCAGAATAGAACATCAAATCCACACCCCCATACTTAAACTAAGCATTGTCCTCAATGCTACACACATTCAGAAAAGGAAAATAAAAGAAATGCTACACATATCTAGAAAAGGAAAAATAATGACAAAGAGAATGCTACACACATCCAGAAAAGGAAAAATAATGACAAAGAGAATGCTACACACATCCAGAAAAGGAAAACAAGCAAAAACAACTATACCACAACCGAAAGCAAAAACAAATCTACTATGAATGAAACAAGCAAATCAATAGTGCAAATCAATTCCCAAATGTACACAATACAAGAGAATGAAAATACAATGGAAACTACGGGGGTACATTTACTCATCATTCTTGAGGGAATGTCAAAAAACTACGAAGTTCATAAGGCACAAGTTCATATGAATGTGTCTCAAGAGTATAACTCTTTACTCAGTCCATTCATCACGAACTTAAAATTTAACTTCTCAATTGAATGAAATCATTCCCAAAGAACATGGTTCAGCAATCAGAAAAACAAAACAACAATTTACAAATGAACTAATTCCTATAGTTTTGCTTAGTTTCCACTGTACTTAATCCACACAAATATCAATCAAACAATCCATTCAAACACACAATTAATCAAACCAAACACAAGGTTCTCCAAAGATTCACATGCTCACAATCAACAAACAGATAAAAACATAATCTAAGAAACTAATAAAAACACAAAATAAAAGGGATAAAGAAAGCAAATCTGGTTGGGTTGCCTCCCAATGAGCGCTTAGTTTATTGTCCTCAGCCCGACGTTGTGACACCCTCATTGATCTTTATAATGTGGATGGTAAAAGGTCAACACTTTCACTTCCACACTTTTCGAAAGCTCATAGAAAGACTTGAGACGGTGTTTATTGGCCTTATCAAGTGAGGTAGGTGAAAAGACTCCACCAGGATCCCATTGGTTGAAACATGATGACCAAGCTATAGTTAAGACAACATGATAGCTTTCACCGGAGTCCTATTGGTTGAAGTGTGATGACCAAGCTGTAGTTGAAACAATATGAGAGCTTTCACCAGGATCCCATTGGTTGAAGTGTGATGAACAAATTAAGCTTGTAGCATAAGGGCTTGCACCAGGGTCCCATTGGCCCTTATTTTCCTTGGCTTCACCACTGAAAAGTAATATGTGCACTTGATCAGTTTCATGTGCATTGTTTCTACTGAACGATAGCCCAAAAACAAAGTCCACTTTAGTAGTGACTGTCATTGGGTGCTCTTTTTCCTTTTCTAAAAATTCTTCCATAGCCTGCAATTCTTCCTCCCTTTGGGTCTTAGATTCTGCTTTGTAAACAGAATCATCAATTTTTAACTCTGCAGAAATCTCAACACAGCTAGCACATATTATATCACCTTTACAATTAGTGCATGGGTGGCAATAAATATAATTATTAAAATCAATATCAGGAAATTCATCACACAACTCATCATGTTGCTCCTCCACTACATTAAGAAGGGGTTCAGGATTACTTACCTTGGGGGCTTCAGAGTTTTTCCCTTCCTCATTTACCTGTTTAGGCTTTTGGTCTTTCTCTGTAGTGGTATATGGAGGAGAGGTGGGTTCATCCAATGTCTTCCCACTTTGCAATGTGACAGCACTAGGATCTTCCTTCACATCCTCTTCGGATTGTGAGGGAAGTCCTTTAGAATTTAGGCTCTGCATATTGCTGAGTTCTATGGCTAACTACTCCAAAGAGTTTTGTATGTTATTGATTGCGGCCCTTGTTTCTTGTTGGAACTGTATAGTATCAATGGTAAATTGTCTTATTAGTTCCTCCAATGAAGGTTCAGGTTGCCAAAGATTTTGAACTTGCTGCTGTCCTGGAAGAAAAGGTGTTTGCCTATGCTGAAATTCTAGAAATTCATAGGCTGGAGGTTGATCTGAGGCTGCTGTCCATAACTCAAGTTAGGATAGTCCCACCACTCTGGATAATATGTATTGGAGTACGTGTTGTAGGTATCAGAAGGTTCAGAATATCCCCATACTACCTCTACTTCCTCATTTGTGTCCACTAGGAAAGTAGGACACAAATCAGTGATATGTCCAGGTGATAAGCAAATCCCATAAGCATCCATGATCAATGGACATCAACACCTATAAGACACTCAGAAAAAAGCATCAAAAATTAAAAATAAAAAAAAAATAAAAACAGAGTAAAAATAGGAAATAAATTAATGGTGTCATTGAAAAATTGGTTCCCCGGCAATGGCACCAAAATTCTGGTGCGTAAGGATATAGTGATTAAAATTTCAAGATAAAAATCAGTTGTCAGGCCCACCAGAAAATAAAAATCTTACAACTAGTTGTAGTTAGTAAGGGTCGATCCACAGAGAACCAATTCAATTAACACTATCAAGTAATTCCCAATTTAGACTCTGATAGACAATAAACAGTAAATAGGGGGTTTTGGAGTTTTGATGAACAATGAACAGTTTCAAAGACAATAACAATAAACAAACTGAAATCAACAATATAAGAAAATTGGTTAAGAGATTGAATTCACCACTAGATTTATATGATAATGTAAATCCACATATCTTTTTATTCCAATATGCTTAATTATGTTTTTATGCAATTGTGAGAGTAAATCTCTGTTTTCCTTACGTGTTGGCTAATTTAGCAACCGCTTAAATCAACTCCTAATCATTGATTAGTCATAAAGCAACCGCTCTTACAACTATCCAACAATTGCATTAAGATTTAGAAAACCAATTACACTAAGATCTAATCACACACCAGTATTAAATTACTTAGAACATATATTTCTCTAAATCTATTACTGCAACCGCGCATAATAAACACAGATCTACTACTTTTATAACTGGCAAATAGCACAAAGATAATTATACTCACATGAACATCATATATTCCGCTAGATCTACTACCGCAACCGCGCATAATAAACCTAGATCTACCACTTTGAAAGTGGGAACAAGTACAAAAACATTCATACCAACAATAGATTCAAAAATATATGAATAAAGACATGACTGTGTTGAAATAATCAAATATGCAAGATTCACAACATCAATACTAGTGGTTTCATCACCCCCTTAACTAAGGGAGGTTTAGTTACACATAGCTAGAACAAAATCACAAGAAAAACTGAGAAAGAACAACATGAGAAACAAAGTGCAGAAGAAAAACTAAAGCAAATGAGTTTCTGAGGATTGAGGATGATGGATCTCCGATTGCTCGAACCCGAGACTCCAATCTTT
This sequence comes from Ormosia semicastrata, assembly GCA_029884595.1. NCBI lineage: Eukaryota > Viridiplantae > Streptophyta > Magnoliopsida > Fabales > Fabaceae > Ormosia > Ormosia semicastrata. Next base: position 3,688,224 of record JAQQTO010000044.1, read on the forward strand.
GATCCAAGACTCCCCTCTCCTTCTCCAAGGAGTTGTAGCTGCTCTCCTAGGTCAGAACTCCCTTCAAAATGTGCCAAGAGTGTCAATATATAGGCCTCCAACACAAACTTCGAGCAGAAGTTTGCAATAATTGATGTCTGGAGGTCATACACGGCCATGTATGCATACACGGCCTAGGCCGTGTATGACACTGAGTTGGGGTCCAAAATTCAATGTTTCAAATACAAAGTCAGAGGCGTATACGGCCTAGGCCGTGTATTCTCACACGGTCGTATACTTTTAGGCCCTGTATTCTGACGCAGGCCCTGTATTTTGACTCTGGCCATGTAATCTACTTCCAAGCTCAATATGACCCCTTAGATTTCCAAATCTGAATAAGTGTTCAACATGAAAGTTGTAGATTTGGATCTTAACTATTAACCATCAAAATTTCAGCTTATTTGACAACTTGTAGCTTGAGATATGCCATGAACAGTATGCAAAGGTCAAGCTGTCAGGATTAGCACCCTAGTTCTTGCTTCAACTCCAATTTGAGCTATCCAAATGTATGATTGGGCCTTTGAGGTCTTCATGAAAGTAGTAGAGAATTGTCTTAGCTTTCCTACAAGACCAAAATCACATCAATCAGATATTTGAAACTCAAATTATAGCTAGTTTACTGAACATTATCAAAGAGATAAATTAGGGCTAATTCATGCAATAATTCCTTCAATGATCCAATTAGGCTCAATATCATAAAATGTATCAAAACCAACTTAATTAAACCTAATTGAACCTTAAGAAGCCCAGTGACTGAAAAGCATAATTCAATTATGAGTGCAAATGAACACATTTAAGCAAAGTTTCACAGTAATGTTCCAATTAGAGTTTGATATCAGAAACTAAGCTAAATGATGACAATTAAGCACAAATGGAGTTCAATGAATCAATTACAAGGCGATTAAAATATAGGAATAATCAACAGATCAATCCCTCAAGGAATTGTAAGGGTGAGGTATCCCTGGTTATTAAGGCTCAAGCACAAAGGGTGAGGCATCCCAAGGTGTGAAGAGTGCTTTAGTTTGTAAAGGTTTCAAGCACATATTTAAGCTTGAAGTGATAGTGAAAAATCTCAAGTGGTTTACTTGAGGACTGGACATAGGCCACAAGTGGATGATGGTTGAACTAGGATAAATCTTTGTATTTACTCCTCTCAACTCTATCTTTTTTAAATTTGTGCTTTAATTATATATACTTAAGTTGAATTTGATATCTAGTCTATTTGCTTGATTCATCCCATAACCCAAATTGTATTTTAGTAATCTACAATAGTTATATCTTTGTTAGACTTATTCCACTGCATGTGTTGATTGAGTATATCAAAATATTTAATTTCTTAATGGTGTTTTAAAAATTTATAATTATGCAATTCACCCTGTCTTAGGTGATGGTTACTATGGCTGACAAGTGGTATCAGAGTTTCGTGCTCTATTGAAAGCTTAACCGCTTAAAGTTAAAGATCCTTGTTTGTTAGCAACCATTGAAAGCTTTTCAAAATAAACGGTTTTGAAATTGATAAAACTGCCATTCTTTGATGGTGTGCATTTTGTTTGTTGGAAACCTAGAATAGAATTGTATATGCAATCTATTGATCTTGATTTGTGGGATACTGTGTTTGATGGATTTACTTGCAAATCAAAATAAACTTGGAATAGTTATGACATGAAATGCTTTTCCTTGAACATTAGAGCAATGCAAATGTTTATAAGTAGTTTGAATGATGATGCTTATGCTAAAATTAAAATTTGTTCTAGTGCCAAAGAAATTTTGGACACCCTTGATGCTCTTTATATTGCTAATAATGATTTTGTGTATAAAGTTGTATATAGAAAGTAAGAAGAACAAAAGCCATTGAAGAAAGTTTGTCATGAAATCATCCTAAAAAAGATGTTCAAACTATTGAAGGGAGTCAAATTCCTCTTGGTAATGATGATGCTCAATTTGAAGAAAAGGTAAAGCAAAGCAAAATTGATGAGGAAGAAGGTGATTCCCTTAAAGAGCTAAGTATGCTAGAAATTGATACTACTTCCTATATGACTAAAAAGCACTTTGAGGTAAATGATGCTAAACTAGATTATAGTCCTTCTTATTATGATCTACAATGTGTATATGATGAATTATATGATGGTTTGTTGAATTTAGAAAAGAAAAACTTTTATCTTGTTTGAAAAACATTTCCTCCATTGAAAATAAAATTGAGACTTTAAAAAATAAATATGCTTTTCTTAATAAAGAAATGTCTTTGAAATATGAAACCTCAACTTCTTGTAAAAAGTGCATTGATTTAGAAAATCAAGTTGAGGACTTATATTCTAAATTTGTCAAAGCTAATGATTCCAGTTGCTTACATTCCATGCTTGTTAGTGAGAATAAAATTAATGTTATTCTATATAAAAATTCAAGCAAGACCTATGAAAAAATAGTATAGAATGGAATAATAACAAAAATGCTTAAGTTTTTCAAAAATAATCTTCAAAGGACTAAGCCATCATTAAATTCATTTATTTACTATTTTTGTGGTCATCTAGGACATATTTCTCAATTATGCAACTATAAAAGAAATCCTTATATGAAAAATAACATGATGTGGGTTCCTAAAGATCTTGAAGGCCCTAGAACTAACATTCAAGGACCAAAGATGAAGTGAGTACCAAAATGTCCTCCTAGTATTTCAATTATGCAGAAAACTTCTCAAAATGATGGACAAATTGGTCAAGTGAAGAAGGAATCATCAAGGGGAATGTTTCAAGTGCCCAATGGTAGAAGTTTTGGTCAAAGAAGTAAGATGACTTCAACCAAAGCTTCTCAAGTACAAAATGTAGAACTTGTAATATAAGCAATGGGCAAGGAAAAGTATTCCCTTGATTACAAAGGCCAAGGTATCAAAAGTTTTTACCTCTTATGCACATTCACTTGTAAAGTCAATGAATTTGAGGTACATTCCTTGTAGGCCTTAAGTGATTGATAGAATCATGAGTACTTAGTAAAATTTGAATATTATGTTTAGTACATGATTATGTTCATTCTTATTGTACCATAACTCATTAATTTGTTATATATCTTGGTACATAAGGTTCTACAATGCCTAGGTATGCTTGCTATGTTTCGAATTATCTATATATCATAAAAGTAAGCATGTTATTGACTATGTGCTTAATGGTAATTGATTATTTAATTTGTTATACTCAATTTACATACTATGAAAAAATTGATCTTTATGAAAGTATCATGAATTAATAATTAATGACTAACCTCTATGGATCCAAAATTGGTGGATACCAAAAAAAGTACTTTGAATTGTGTTGTAGGGTGACTGTTAGCTTAAGCATGCATTGAAGTGAAATACAACTATGCTACTTAAGGTTAGTAAAGTATGAAATGGTCCAAGTTTTCCAATAATGATGAAAACATAAAAGGAATGACATGAAGAACCACAATATTCTCAAGGAGCCTTAAGACATGGAAGTTGTAATCACCTACAAAAACTCAAGTGTACATTTTTGGTGATATCAATCTCTTATCCTTATTTATACTTTAAGTTGAATATCATGTGATATTTGGAGAAGTAGAAAGTTGTGTTATGCCTTAACATACCTTAAGTTGTGCTTTTCTAGCATTGTATCTTGAAAATGTCTTTACATATGCTAACATGCTAGATATGTACATACTTTGTTTGGAATAACATGTTTTATGGTAATATATTTGTTCTTGAGTTTATGATCAATTCTTTTTGTTCAAATATAGAAATTCACATGCTCATAAGTAGTTCTGATCTTTTCTCTTTGATGCGTAATTGTCCTATATACTTACTTGGATATTGGAAACTTAAATGTCATATGTCTTCTTATTTGAAATTGTCTGATATGTTCATATTTTGAAAACAAGAAGTAAATGATTCATCTTATGCCTTGAACTTGTCTTTGAACTTTAATGTAAGAAACATAAATAATGTGTGCATACTAGAATTTCTTACTTGATATAACATGCCTAATATGATCATTGTGTTTCTTGATAAACTTGAATCATGCCTTAAAATGCTTAAACCATATTTTTGGATTCAAGTACATATGTACTTCTTGTATTCTTGTTAGAGCTAACATTGCATGGTTGATAATATGAAACATGTTTTACATTATATATCAACCTAAATTATACTTGTAAATGGGCTTAAATGATATTTGATGTTAATCTATGTTTTAGAGAACTTTTAGAGTTAGCTTTGCAAGTGCTTCTATGTGTTTCAAATATAGCCATCAAATATTAAAATGTCAAGCATAAATGGATAAAGAGAAGAGTTGAATGAAGAGGGACATGAGGAGACTTTCTTCAAGTGCAATGGAATGGAATACGCAATGGAAGAAAACTTAAACTCAAAGAACTAATAAATGAAGAACATTCTAAAGAAGCTCCACTCTCTCAATAAGTATCTCTATCCCTAAGTTATTGTGGTATTTTATATGCTATGAATTGTATGATACTTGTTGATAAATTGATCTTAAATGATTAGATGCTTTCCTTACATGAGAAGTATGCTTAGCATTGACAAAGTGCCTAATTGGATATTAACTTGCTATTTTTCTCATTGCATATAGGGTAGATTATATTAGTTCTATACATACTTTAATTCCTATAACATATTTCATCAAGGTGAATGATTTATATCTATGATTCTCTTTATCTATGGTTTATTAGTGGTATAACACCTATGATAATCATGCCCTTGTTTGAAAAGAATTTTTAGTTTAATTAAAAAGTTTTTTAAAGCAAAATCTCTTATCTTTTTTTAAAGAAGCTTTTCAAGTTTCATATCCTTGAAAATCTTTTGAACTTGTCTTAAGACCTTGAAAGTATTTTCACCTCCTAATTGTCTTGAGAATTTGGAAATCATTTAATATATGCTATAAATGTAGCACTCTCTTCTTTTGCTTTGAAAAGTTTTATTAAATTTTGAGAGAATGTTTAAGAAAGTTTTCAAATAAATCTTTTGAAATGTTCAATAGAGCCCATATTGATACTTCAAAAGATAAATCTTATTCTTTAAAGTATTTTATTTTCTCAAGGCTCTTGTTCAACGAGAAAGAAAGGAGATGTACTTTCGGATATTCTTTTGACTTGGATTTGATTACTCTCAAGGAATATGTGGTTTTAATACAAAATTTCTGTACCTTTCTAAAATGATTTTGAAAATATAATGTGTTCTTATAAAAAAAATTAAAAGGGGGAGAAGTCTTAAAATAACTTTTGATTGATGGATTAAGAATCAGTATCTTTTGCCTAGCTTTACATTATGGTAATGTGCTTACATAGTCTTGGTATACATATTTCACTTTATGCATCTTGTGCTTCAATAAGGGGAGCCTAGCTCTTAAGTTGTTTATATCTCTTGGCTTACATCCGTTTTTGACATAAAGTATTTTATTGGTATCATATGCTAAATATTGATGTACCAAAATGTGACAAGCATTACATGAATAATACTTTACATCTTGAAAGCATACTTGTTTCAACTCTCTCTATTCTTGAATCATATGCAGAATCAAATAGGGGGAGATAGATATGTTTTTGAATAACTTGAAGAAGTTTTTAGTTTTGATGATCCTACTCTTTTTGGCAATATGAGTTTTATTTATATGGGGAGATAATATTATTTTTCCTTCCTACATCTTTTTGTAGATGTCAAATAGGGCAAGTGAGAATTGAAAAGAAAAATATGTTCTTGTACTTATTGTTTGATATGCTTATATTGCTTAACATATTTTTCTTTGGTGATTTGTCATCATCAAAAAAAGGGAGATTGTGGAAATAAGTTTGCCCCAAAGAATGATGCTTATTCTACATAGATGTACTTAATAGATTATATTAGATCATGCATGATTATGTACTCCATCTTGTTATATTTCATATAAGAATCATGCATATTCTTTATAACATCTTTTATAGGATATATCTTGTACTATGTTATATGAGTGATATTAAATTAATATTGGATTTGACCTCATTTAAATGAAAATGTGCAAAATGTTCTTTGTTGCTTCCTATATAAAGCATATCTATTAGTTAATATAAATGTTTTATTTGGATGTGCCTATGAAAGTCTTATATGAATGTAACTAGAGTTATACATTTATGAATCATGCATATGAAGATATTGAATTATGAATTTAGACTAACTATATTTGTTTAAGTGAGTAAAACTTTGTAGGATAGTTCAAGTACCAAGAGTAAGCATTGCAATAAGAAAGCAAAAGATCACATTTATGCTTAACTCAAGAAGAATGAGAATGATAAGATGTTCTAAGCATTTGTAAGATTTGCAGAGAAGAAATTTTCGGAAGCTTAGATTACATCAAGAAGCCTAAGGACTAGAATTAGTATATTTTCTTTTTAGAATTTCTCCTATGTAAAGATAGAGGTTTTACAAAAAAAAAACCTCAAATATGTTTTTAAATATTACAAATGGTTCTTAAATGTTAAAATGTCCAACAAATATGTTTTGAAAAGCTAGTCATAGTGATAATTCAAAACTATGAAAAATAGTCAAGTTTGAGTTTTAAAAAGCTGACCTTTGGTTGCTCTTTTGGTCATAACTTTCAAAATACTTAGATTTTTGTTGTGAAATATTTCATATGAAAATAGACTCAAAGATCTTTCCAATGAGTGGTCATTCTCTTAAAACGGATAAGAAATGAAGAAGTTATGATTATTTAAAGTTAGCTTTCAAAACCAGAATGCTGTAATCGATTACATAATCCTTGTAATTGATTACAACTTTGGTAGAGGCTTTGTAATCAATTACATCCTACCCAAAAATGCTTCTAACAGTTATAAACGGCTAATTTTCATAAAAAATCATTTTTAAGCACTACCATAGGCTATTTTATCACTTGGGCTTTATATATAAGTGATGTATGATGCTTATACACCTCTAGAACACTTAATTTGATCCTTCAATTATCAAAATTATATTTTGAGCTCTTTTTTACACAATCATTCTATTTCTTTGTTCTTCAAGTTGTATATATACTTTTATGAGAGTTTCTAATCTTTCTCTTCATCTTGTAATCATTGTAAGAAGGTAAGGTATCCCTCAAGAGAAAAAGAAGGTAAGGTATCCCTCGGGGAATTATAAAGAAGGTAAGGTATCCCAAAGAATTGTAAAGAGAGTGAGGTATCCCTCAAGGAATTGTAAGGGTGAGGTATCCCTAGTTGTTGAGGCTCAAGCATAAAGGGTGAGACATCATAAGGTGTGAAAAATACTCTGGTTTGTAAAGGTTTCAAGCACCTGTTCAAGGTTGAAGTGATAATGAAAAATTTCAGGTGATTTACTTAAGGACTGGAAGTAGGCGACAAGTGATTGGTGGCTGAACCAGGATAAATCTTTATGTTTGCTCCTCTCAACTCTATCTCTTTTAGATTTGTACTTTAATTATATATGCTTAAGTTGAATTTGATATCTAGTATATTTGCTTGATTTATCCCATAACCCAAGTTGTATTTAAGTAATCTACAATAGTTGTATCTTTGTTAGACTTATTTCACTATATTTGTTGATTGAGTATTTCAAAATGTTTAATTCCTTAATGGTATTTTAAAAATTTGTAATCACCAAATTCACCCTCCTCTTAGGTGATGGTTGCCATGGTTAACATCATAGTCTTACCGGTGGCTAGGAAAGGCCTCCCAAGAATCAATGGTACATTACGGCCCTCCTCCATGTCTAAGATGATGAAATCAGCTGGGAAAATTAACTTGTCTACCTTGATCAAGACATCTTCAATGACTCACTTAGGATAAGTGAGGGAACGGTCAGCTAATTGTAAAGTAACCGAAGTTGGCTAGCCTTCAGAAAATAGATAAGGGTGTCAAGTTTATGTTTGTCCCTAGGTCACACAAAGCTTTACCAATGAATTGACTACCAATGGTGCATAGAATGGTGAGCTTCAAGGGTCTTTCAACTTGAGAGGTAGCTTATTTTATAGGTTGGCACTACATTTCTCTGTGAGAGCTACAGCCTTATAATCTACAAGCCTTCTCTTCTTGGTCAAGATGTTCTTCATAAACTTCACATAACTAGGCATTTGTTCCAAAGCCTCAGCAAATAGTATGTTAATGTGAAGTTTCTTCAAAATCTCCAGAAACTTTTGGAATTGAGCATCGAGTTTTTGCTTAGCTAGCCGGTTAGGGAAAGGTGGAGATGGTGTATAAGGCTTGTCCTTCTTCTTCTTGTCCTCCACCTTCCTCTTTACAAATTCCTCATTTTTCTCAACCTTATTACTCACAATCACTCCATCTTTCACCACCTCGACTTCTTCTTCAAGTAGCTTAGTCTTGGGATTCCCTTCTATTTCTTTCCCACTCCTCAACGAAATAGCCTTACAATGCTCATTAGAAGCACCCCAAGGGTTGTTGATGGTGTCGCTTGGGAAACTCCCTAGGGGCCTATTATTTAGAGTTTGGGCAAGTTGGCCAACTTGAGTCTCAAAATTCCTCAAGGAAGTTGATTGGCTTTGCATCAAAGCATTATGGGACACAACCCTTGAATCAGTTTTAGTCATATATTCTTGTTGGCTAGTCATGAATTATGAAAACATCCTCTCCAAGTAGGAAGTTGAAGTTAAAAATTGGGCTTGAGGGGAGCTCTATTGTTGGAAACCTAGAGGGGCACGGGGTGCTTCTCTAAGCTGATAAGAAGAAGAAGAATCTTGAGAATTTTTGCCCCAAGAGATATTAGGATGGTTCTGCCAACTAGAGTAGTAAGTGTTACTAAAAGCATTATTGTGACTACTTCGGTGGAACTGACTGGCATATTGCACACTCTTCAGGCTAGCTGTGCAACTCGCAGTAGAGTGACGATCCCTACAATGATCACAAATCTCAGCTGAGATATTGGCTCTACTCGCCACTAAATTAACTATCATGGTGTCAAACTTCTTGGATATTGCTGCCACTTAAGTTGAAAGCGATCTGAGAGCATCAACTTCATGTATACCGGTCGCCACTCTCCGAGGAGTAACCCTCTCTACTGGCCACTGAAAGTTATTAGTGGTCATTTCCTCCAAAAGGTCGTATGCCACATCTATAATCTTGTTCATAAGAGCCCCTCCTGCTGCTGTATCAATTATAGATCGAATGAATGTTGTCAAGTTATTATAGAAAGTATGTACCAATATCCATTTTACTATACCATGATGAGGGAGCTTCCTTAGCAACTCCTTAAATCGCTCTCATATATCAGATAAAGTCTCTCCCTCAAATTTCCTGAAGGACAAGATGTCATTCCTGTACTTCATTGACTTCATGGGAGGGAAGAATCAGTCCAAAAACTTCTGCGCCAGTTCCTCCTAAGTAGTGATGGAATGCTCAGGTAAGGATTGAAGCCAGGCCTTGGCCCTATCCTTCAAAGAAAAAGAGAAGAGCCTCAAGCGAGCTGCATCATCAGTCATCCCTTAGTGCTTGAAAGTATCACAGATTTCCAAAAAATTGGCTAGATGAGCATCAGGATCTTCATGGGGTAGATTCGTAAACTGCAAAGCATTCTGAACTATCTGGATAATGGCGAGCTTGATCTCAAAAGTCCGTGCTTGTACAGGTAGCCTTCTAATGCTAGATCAGATATCTCAAGCATTTAGAGTGACATACTTCCTTAAGAGTTTTTCAGCATTCACTTCTTCCGCCATCTCAGATTCGCTATCAAAATTTAGTGCTTGCCCTTGCACTTATTGTTCTCTTAGCAATCTATAAAAGGTCCTCTCGATCTCAGGATCATAAGGAAATCAAGATACACTTTGAGTCCTTCGCATACAAGAGCCAAATATTTGAAAAAAAAAAACTAACAAAACTTGAAATAAGAGTTGTGAATCAATATAAGAAATAACACCAAATCTAAACTCAATCCCTAGCAATGGTGCCAAAAACTTGTTTGGGATCCATAAGTGCAAGGGTCGACAAGTAATATAATGAGAGTTAAGTATCATGTCCTAAGGGATTGATAACTAGGAAGGTGCTAAAATCTAATCACTTTTCACAAAGATCTTATCCAAGCAATCGAATTATGAAAGTGGTTTTAAATGAAAATAACAACTTAAAATAAATAAAATAAGATGCATCAAAAACCAAGTTCGCAAGATATATATAAGTATGAATAAAGTCTAGGGACCCCTATTCACTTGCTATTTCAATGAATTTTTGCAATTTAAGAGCATCTACCAAAGAATTGATTTTGCTAGCAAAAACTGATTATAGATAAAAGCTCATGTCTAGGTCAATTACCTATATGAAACTTATCCAAACCATTATGTGTCCATGTGAAATAGCATAAGAATTATTCATTAAGACCAAGTATTCAAACACTTGCTATACATGGCCAAAGGGTATGTGTCCATCCCATTAGCTAATCAACATACTCAATTAACTTGAATGTAATTGAACATACATCAATCATACCATGTCTGTATTTCCAAATCCTTATTTCTAGTTCATTTGAAAATACTATAATCATGCAATTGATAGCCAATCAAGAACAAACATTAAGCATAAGTATGAAAGAACAAAACCAAATTCATTGATAGGAACACAAAGAAATTATAAAATATTCACATTCATAGCAAGATCCTAGAGTGCCCCTAGTTTAGAGTTTAGCTACACATTATAAGAGAAGGAGAAATAAATAAATTCATGAATTCTATCAAACTTACAAATCAAGAGAGAAAAAGGGAAAAAGTAAACAAATTTGGAGATAATCCAAGCTTGATCTTCCTCTCTTTGTCTTGATTCTTCACTTGAATCTCCTCTTTTCCAGGCAAAAAATCTATTCTCCCATTTTCTCTCTTAAACTCTGCTTTCTAAAAAACCCAAAAAGTACCTCCAATGCTCTCCAAAGTCAGATAAAAAGGCTAATTTCACGGACTTGGACTTTTTCCACTCCTAGGCGTAGCTTTTCCACGCCTAGGCGTGAAAACAAAACACGTACTATCCACTTGTTGCCCACGCCTACACCTAGGCGCCACTTACCCACGCCTAGGCGTGGGTGTCTCTGTTTGATTTTCTTGCAAACCCGAGAGTGTCACGCCTAGGTGTGATTTTTTCATGCCTAGGCATGGCTTATCAACTCATCCTCTTTTCAAGCTTTCTACTATTTTAAACTTCTCTTCTCTTCCCTTATCTCTTTTAAGACCTTCTCATCTTAAATACCTGCATCAAAACAATGATAAAGTTCATGAAACTAGGATCCATCCAAATTTCTCAAATAAAATCATTAAATATTCAATTCTTAATCATTTGAGACAAGAAGCTTTAATTATCAAAATTATGCATGAATTGAACCTTTGGACTTAAAAATTTAAGAATATCATGCACATGATTATTCCAATTCAAGTGAATTAACTTCATTCCCTAGAGTTATCACCAGAGATGAAAGTAGATATCTGACGGCTAAAGCTCAAAAGGAACCTATCTAATGGGATAAACTTCCCACCTAATTTGAGGGCTACGATTTGAATGGGAAGAAATGTGGCAATAATGGCGCTAAAATGAAATTATTATGTTGAGAGACATATGACTAACAAGCTAAGAATCAAATGGCAAGAATCTCCAAAATCAAGACAACCCAACATTTGAAGCATCAAGAACCTGAGATGCCCAAATAAGCCTTCCATTCTCAACTGTTAGACCAACATTTAGAAAGGTGTCAACTGGCGTATTAAATAAATTCTTAACTCGATCTCTCGGTTATCACAGAGTTTTGAGGTACGGGTTATGGACCATACAAGACTTATTGGACCAAACCCAATGACCTATGACCCACATCAAGGTGCTTAATTTGACTTACTGATCCGATCCAGGCCCTAGACACCCTAGCGCCCTATAACTTGAATCCAACACTAAGGAACCTAGCTCGAATGACTGGGTTGCCCCAGACTCGGATGCACACTAAGACCTTAATTCTAAAGATATGTTTGTTATAACTATAGACACATGTCGACAAGAGATCGAATGAACATATAACATAATCCTCACTAAGCACCATAGCAATCATGATGTATAGGTGCAATTCGGATTTGACTCCTCCAAAATGAGGGATTTACTTTATAGGAAAAATCGAGGAGTTAAAACTATTGGTTAAAAAAAATCAATGGTTGATGTCATGATAAAATACATAGACTTGTATAAAAAAACTAATGTTAAAATCCACTTCCTTGATTTTTTAATTAATAATTATAACTCTTCATTTTTTTTATATAAAGTGAACCTTTCACTTTAGAGAAGGAAAATTCGTGCAATCCACACTAGTATGCAAGAGCAAAGGCAAAACATCTCCCTTACTCCCTTATATAATGGGTATCTCAATAGTACCTAAGATAGTTCTCTCTAGCCAAAACACTCATTAATTTTTCACTCTCTATCACTAAGTTGAAAGTCAGAGTACTTTTGCAAGTTTTCTCCACCACAACAACTGATCGACTTTGGAGCTTTCTGACATGACCTAAGCCACAAACCACCTTACTTAGGCTGAGGTAGCAACAAAAAGTAATCTTCTCATCAATAGATAGTGCTCTATCTTTTTTTTTTTTTTTTTTCTAAATACATTCATTTTCATTTTAATATATATATATATATATATATATATAATCACACTCAATATTATATTTTAAAATAAATAATTTAAAAGAAAATTAAATTTTTACGTTGCCATATTCTTTTTTTTTTTTTTGCATAAAAAAGTACATTTTTAAATTTATAAGTTTCTTTCTTTTTTCCTTAAAACAAATATTGTGTAAAAGACAATAAGGGGATAACTTAGCATTTTTGTAAATCAAGTAATTATCCTGTGTGCTTATTTCCATCGATCAAATTACCATTTTGGTGATAGAAGATATTAACTTTTTTTGGTGCATATGTTAACTTACTAATTAATTCTCAAAATCACATTGAACTTTTTCCAAATTTGTTGAAATTAAATGAAAATTATTTTAATTTTAGAAATTGAATTGAATTATTATTTTTATCACACAAAGATATTTGTTTAATATATACTTTTTAAACACAAATCTCATTTTTACAACTTTCTATGTGAGAAAATTATACCAATGCAAAGGCATTTAATGAAGTTTTAAAATTAAGAAAGAAATATAATTTAAATACACAAAAAATCTAGTATAATTTTCTTCAATTAATGATATATTTTTTTAACTCAATTAATGAAATAAGGTTATTACCATTTTGATTGGATTATTTACCTTTTTTATACACGAAAAGTTTGGTAGATGAGAGGTTTTCTCATCACAAATCAGGATTCACCTCTGTTTTTTTTCCTAACCGACTATGATTTTAATTTTCTGATACTTAATTAAAATATTTTGTTTTACAAAAGTTGAAACCCTTTAATTTAATATTTTATTTTTGCATTCGAACTCTTAATAAATTATAATCTTATTATGTTTGATAAAGTCCATAATATTTTTTTAAAAACAAGAGTACTTAATAATATTGAAAAAAAAACTTCAGATAAAAAATATTGAAAAAATACATTAAGGCTAATTAAATATGAAAATTCAGAGCACGTTAATAGCACAGATAGATAATAAAAGTGATTCAAAATAAATATATGAAAACTGAATATTTAATTGAAATTATGTTAAAAAATCAACATTATAATTAATTAAACTAAATAAATAGATAAAAGTATAAATAATCTAATATTATTATATTTTTAACATTTTCTATTATTTACCCATTTTCAGCCATTTTAAAATTATTACATTACTTGACTAAAACTATAATACATGAATTAAATCTAAATTAATATAAAACTGCATTACATGAATATTTTAGAATTTTTCTATTTCAACCTTTCGCAAGAATATCAACCTTATATTTTTACACAATTCTTTTAATACCATTTTTAATACTTGATTATTAATATATAAATTAAGTGATTAATTATGTATATAAATTAATTAATGAGTAAATTTAAACTTTAACTCTAAATTACAAATTTATTCATTAATTAACTAATATACGTTATTAATTATAAATTTATACATTATTAATCATATGTTAAAAATAATGTTAAAAAAATGATGTAAAATGATATTTTTTCTAAAAATAACGTTGCATTGACCGACACGTGTACTACATAACCGGGGATAGTCGGTTACCCTTGGTCGGCCCAGTCACGGATTTCACTCTCTTTTTTCAACAAAATAAAAAACAAAACAAAACACGCGCATTCCCTTCTTTCTTTTTTGCTTACCTTTTTTATTTTAATTTTTTTATATTATTTTTATATTACTTTTATATTAATTAATAAAATATAAATTTATAATTAATTATATATAAAAATTAATTAATAAAATATTCTATTGATAATTTATTATACATAATTCTTATTAATCACATGTGATTAATTATAATTTTATATTAGTATGAAAAATGTGTAAAAAACAGTATTGACATGAGTATCTTTTATTTTATTCTTTCCATATATTCTATTATTTTTTCTACATATTTTATATAATAACGCACTCTGCTCCTTCCTAGAAAACAAGCAATGCTTCAGATTCTCATTCCTTGATTATCTCTCATCTCTTGCTTCTTTCTTCTTCACTCTCATCTTTTGGCTTGGTTCTTCTTTGTTCTCTTTCCTTCCACACTTCTGTTCAAGATGACTGGGGTTCCTGAAGGAGGAGAGTCTGTTACCCTTGACAGGCTTAAGCAGATAATGGCTCAGTTTGCCAAGGAGAGGGACTGGGAGAAGTTTCACAGCCCAAGGAACCTTCTTTTGGCTCTGGTATGCTTCTTTTCAAATACCCAGATTTTTTAAAAAAATGGATCTTTTTCTGTTTCTTCTTGCACCTTTGGAGTTTGGACAAACTTCATTTGTTTGTTATGTTATTTTTTGAGGAATACCCATTTGAGTTTTTCATTTTTTTGGGGTTATTTTTGGTGAGGGGGTTGTGTTGTGTCCCTTATGGTCCTATTATGATCCACGAAAGGAGGGTAGGTCTTGGGGAAGAAGAATCACTTTTATTGTTATTTTTATTTAATCCATTTTCTTTATGGTTGTTTGAACTTTGAAGACTGACCCAACTGATATGCACATCTGATATGAGTGGGATTGGCACAGATTCTGAATGTTTTTTATGGTTTTTCATTGCAAGTTGTGACCTTTTTTATTTTTTTAAACTTTAAACTTTGTTAAATTCCAATTTGTTAAATCCCAATGCTTTTCATATATTGGCCATGGTCTATTTCTGAGCTTTTGTCACTTTGCCAAACCTAAGCCAAATCCACTGTGCAAACAGATTTAATTTTGAAGACATGTAATAATTTTGTTGTTACCATAGAAGACATGTAATATATTTTCTCTTTATTTTTTCTTTTGCCTTCTGTTCTGCTTTAACTTTTGTTTACTCCTGGGATGCAATAGTGGGTCAAAATTATGTTAAACATTATGCAGATTTGGGCATTATCATTGTCTTTTTGGTGATTCTGCAGGTGGGTGAAGTGGGAGAATTGTCTGAGATATTTCAGTGGAAAGGTGAGGTTCCAAAAGGTCTTCCAGATTGGGAAGAGGAGGAAAAAGTTCATCTTGGGGAAGAGCTTTCAGATGTCTTACTTTACCTTGTCAGGCTGTCTGACATCTGTGGTGTTGATCTTGGTAAAGCTGCTTTGAGAAAGGTTGAACTCAATGCTATTAAGTACCCAGCAAAGGTTTGCAAAGAGGTTTCAGGCAAGCAGGATCAAAACTCCTCCACCACCACCGCCACCCTAACTGCCACCAATAATGGTACTGGCACTGAAGGTGTTTGATAACATATGGATAATGTGTTGAGCTGTTTTAGGGTGTTGGAGTAGAGAAAGGGTCTTTGGCGGTGTTTGTATAATAATGGTTCGTGCCTGCCATTGCATGGAAAGTAATATGCTTGGCGTGTGCTTTGGTACATCTATTCTCACAGATTTTGTTACTGTTTTGGCGGAGTCAAATCCTTTTGACAGATACGAGATATGTTGAAATCTGTGTCTTCCATTTTTAGTTTCATGATTTTTTATATTTTGGGAATAATTTGGATGCATAATTAGAACCATGCATGCTCTGCAATCTGATATCTTTTATTTATATATCTTCTGGAACATTTTTTATTTGAAAATTATTTTCCGAGTTTATCTTCGATTGATGAGCCAAAGAGTATTCTTTGGTATATGAAAAGTGAACATGTTTCTTCTCCTAAGAAGAAAAATCTAATATTGGCTATTTGTGCCTATGTGGCAATGTTGTATGACTTGCAAAACTTGAATAGTAAAGGTCATGGGCCAACAGTACACGAGCAAAATGCTGTAGATGATTGTATCTTAGAAAGTTAAAAAAAGGCCTGTAGATAACGTGACTGCGTGTACCATGTTGTTCAATAGTGTGATTGGCGTGGCAGATATGCTAGGTGTATACATTTACTGCTTTAAGCATTAGCGTATTTGAGTTTAATATTTTGCTCATATCGGTTAAGGAAAATATATTTATACAAATTATGTGAAGTATCCATGTATGTGTGTATAAAAAATATTTATCTTATTACACTTTTTTTCTTATCATTTTTTTATTTTTTTATTTTATAATTGTGATTAAGTAAGAGAAAAAAATAAAAAAAATAATATAATTAATGATACGAAGAATAATGTAAAAAGTAATATAAAAAAATGTAATGAGAATATTATTATTATATGTGTATATTGTCAAATGTTTTATAGTATTACTATTATTATTTAATGATGTATTGGTATTTTATTAAAAAAGGTAGCTTTTTTAGGTAATAATTGTGATTCATTTCTTTTAGTGATTTAGATAATTGAATGATAATGTAAAAAATATTTTATGTTTAATAGTGCTTAAAAATTAAATTATGTGCATAATTTGAAAGGTGTTATCTAATGGTTTGAGTGAAGAATGTGATTGTAAATTTATGTATGTATCATTACTCAACCAATTAAGTGCTATTTAACCAGTTTCACTATTAGTCTATCTATTTGATTAGAAAAAAAGAAGAAGAAAAAAAGCAATAGCAAATATGTTCAAAAGAATTTTAAATTTATTCAAATATTAGATTCCTTTTTGTAATTTTTTTTAAATATGATCACATGAATCCAGCACACTAATTGAATGAAGAATGGAGAACTATCTGATATAGGCAATGAGATGGGAACAAAAGGCAAGGATTGACTGAAAAGTTACTGAAACACTATGAAAATATCCAATACCATGTTCCTCTCTTCGATCTTCCTTCCCCTAGTGTTTTCTCATGCACAATGGCATAGAAGCAAAAGATGTATTACTTTTCAGTCATTGAACATAAATATTTAGAGTAATTCTAGTCACATATTTTTATTTATATTATTTTATGTGTATAATTTTTATTATTTGATTATATTTAATTTTATCTTATTTTTAATATATTTTTATTCTAATTCTGTTAAATGAATCAATGTCAAATACACATTATTTAACTTTTTGTTCAAATATTTATAGGTATAAAGGATATTTGGCTCACACCAAAACGGTGTAGATGATTGTACCTATTAAAAAAGGTCTTATCCAATACCTATGTGGCATTGTTGTATGACTTGCAAAACTTGAATAGTTGAAGGTCATCGGCCAACAGTACATGAGCAAAATGCTGTAGATGATTGTACCTAATTAAAAACAAAAAAAGGTCTGTAGATGACGTGACTGCGTGTACCAAGTTGTTCAATAGTGTGAATGGCGTGGCAGGTCTGCCAGGTGTTTTCTAGTTTAATGCTTTAAGCATTGGCGTATTTGAATTTAAAACTTAGGTCATACCGGTTAAGGAAAAGATGTTTATACAAACTATATGAACTGTTCAAGTGTATGCGTACAGTATAAAATGTTTTACATTATTATTTATGCTGTATTAACATATTATTTAAAAACATTAAACTTCTTAAATATTGATTGTAATATTCAAACTTAGTAGTTGAGTAATTTATAATTAAATGACAGTATAAAAAATGATTTATTTATTAATGCAAGAAAATTAAATGGTGTGCTTAATTTGAAAGGTATTATCTAACAGCTTGTAACGAATGTGAGGAGTGTATGATTATAACTTTAGGTAATTATCATTACTCAACCATCAGTTAAGGCTTATTTAACTGGTTTCACTATTGGTCTATCTTTTTGGTCAGGGAAAAAAAACAAGACAGCCATACCAAAATATGATTTTTAAATATGATCAAATTAGAGTCATTTATGTAAAAAAAAAATTAAATTAAATATGATCACATGAATCCAGCACACTAATTGAGTGAAGAATGGAGAACTATCTGATCTAGGCAATGATATGGGAACAAAAGCCAAGCATAGAATAGTTACTGAAACACTGAAAATATCCAATACCATGTTCCTGTCTTAGTTCCTCCTTCCACTAGTGTTTTCTCAATGCACAATGGCATACGTCAGTTAAGGTGTTTAGCTATAAATAAATAATTGCTAAGAGGCCTTCCTATTATAAGGTATATGTCAATGAAGGTGTGCACATAACCCCCTAAAAAAAGGGATAGAAATGTGCTGCTGTACTTTTTTTATTTGGGTCGACATGTGCTTTGGTCATGTGTGCTGCTGTACTTGAGCCTAGTTTATCACCTATTACAGGCCCGAACTTTGGGCTTACTGTTAACTATTTAGACTATTCAAGCCCACAGGCTACCAGGCCAAATAAGTCAAATGTACCAATATGAAATTAACTTCCTATAAGCCTTAAATATGCCTAAAAGGCTAAAAGCATATTTGGCTCAACTTATTTAAAAGAAATAATTGCTTGCTTTTTAAAAATTCTTTCAAGAAATTTTAATTATAGACTATTTTAAATATAAAATAAGTTAATTCAAATACAGACTAAAATTTGTGAATAAAACCAGTTACAAAAATCTACCACTAGGACTAAAACAGGCTATAGAAGAATATAACCAAACTAATCATCTTAACATTTCATAGCTCACTATAACATCTTAGAAACCCAAAGATTCCTATATCAATATAACATGCAGAACTTAACCATAAGTATGATTTAGTTATCTCTCATCGCATTCTAAACATTTTTAGCATTTGTATTTAAAGTCAGCTAGTTATTATTAGTTACTTATTTAGAGTTGGTTAGTTACAATTAGTAACTGTCAGAAAGTTAGTTATGGAGTTAGAGATAGTTATGCAGCAAGTTAGTCAGCACTATGTTAGTGCAATGTTAGTTAGTTTGTTATACTGCAGTATAACTATAAAACAAATCACTCTATATTTATTTTTCGTTCAATTCAATTCAATCCAATTTAATTCATTCTTCAATTTGACTTCTTAATATGGTATCAGGAGTTGACTAGTTTTTTTCCCTGCACACTCTTTCTCTTCTTCGATCATTCTTGTTTATTTCTTAACTCTGTTCTCTCATGGCGCGCTTCCATTCCGCCATTGATGATTCTTCAAGTCCTTTCTTCATTCATCATTCTAATAGTCCTAGCTTGATCTTAGTTTCTCAGCCACTCACACGAGAGAATTACAATTAGAGCAGCTTCTTTCTTCCTAGGAACATAACAACAACATTGTTAGTTATTGGTTGCTCAATTCAATATCAAAGGAGGTTGTAGCAAGCATTATATATGTTGATTTTGTAGCAGTAATTTGGATGGATTTGATAGATCGTTTTCAACAAAAAAATTGCTCCAAGGATTTATCAATCGAAGAAAGATTAGTCAATCTTCAACAAGGATCTATGATTGTGAACCAGTATTTCACCAAGCTAAAAGCAATTTGGGAGGACCAAATTGTAATTGCACATGTGGTGGTGCTCGATCTTTGATGGATCATACTCAGCAAGAAAATTTTTTGGTTTTTCTCAAAGGGTTAAATGATGCTCATGCTCAGACTTTCAGTAAGATCTTATTGATGGATCTACTGCCATCTATTACAAAAGTGTATTCATTGATTGTTCAAGAAGAGAGGCAACATGATATTGGTGCTGCATTTCCTTAAAATATTAAATCTTATATTGCTTTTACTGTGAAATTAGCAACTTCTGAGAATGTAGATTCTAGATCAAAGAATGGTAAAAAGGATTATCTTACTTGTACCCACTGTGGCTTTATAGGTCATACAATGGATAAATGTTATGGCATTCATGGATATCCACTTGGATATAAATCCAAGAAGTCCTCAGGTTCTTCAACTACTGTGCATCAAGCCACAGATTCTGCAACATTTTCTCAAGATGTCTCTTCTATGCTAGCTACAGCACAATATAAACAATTGATCTTGTTGTTGTCATCCCAAATGTCTCAGGCTTCCAAACCAATTGTTGATTCTTCTGCTCAAGATAATTCTGAGGGTATGGTCTTGTTCTCCTTGCTATGCTCTTTTTTTTGTTATATATGATTTTTCTCAATATTGGATTTTAGATTCTAGAGTAACAAGTCATATTGCTTGTTCTTTAGAGCATTTCATTAGTCATACTACAGTGTCTAATTCCTTTGTCATATTACCTGATAAGTCCACTGTCTCTGTGCACTCTATAGGAACTGTTTGTCTTAGTCTTGATTTTGTTATACACAATGTTTTGCAAATACCATCTTTTCATGTCAATCTCATTTCTATGAGTACTTTGCTAGTTCATTCTCATTTATCACTTAGCTTCACTAATACTTCCTTTGTCATACAGGACAACAGTCTCTTGAAGATGATTGGTAAGAGTGATTTAGTTCAAGGACTCTTTGTCGACAAGCCTAGCCCAACCATACTTCTACATTCTATTGCTTCTGTTTCTGTCGTAAACAAAGATATTCATAGTTCAATTTCAAATTATGTTGTGAATATAATACATGCTGATATTTGACATGCTAGACTAGGACACATTTCTCCTAACTGTTTGTAAACTCTGAATAATAAATTTTATTTTTTAGTTCCTGGTTCTTATTCTAGTAGTAATTGTGGTATATGTCTATTAACCAAACAGAAAAGATTATCTTTCACTTCTAATAATCATCTTGTTGTTTTACCTTTTGATTTGGTACATTGTGACATTTGAGGACCTTATCATACTTCAACCTATGATGGGAAGAGGTATTTTCTCACTTTGGTAGATGAAAACACTAGATATACTTGGATATAATTAATGAAAATCAAGTTTGAGGTGCCAACCCTTGTTAAATAGTTTTTTTTTACTTTGGTTGAAACTCAGTTTCACACAACAATCAAGCAGTTCAGATCAAACAATGCTAAAGAATTACAATTAGATAATTTTTTGACACATAAAGGCACGTTGCATCAGTTTAGTTGTATTGAGAGACCTCAACAAAATGTTGTGGTAGAAAGAAAACATCAACAATTATTGAATGTTGCAAAAGCTTTATAGTTTCAATCCATAGTTTCACTTGCTTTTTGGGGTGACTATTTGTAGACTGCTGTTTTCATAGTTAACAGAACTCCAACACCATTGTTAAAGCAAAAAAGTCCATATCAGTTGCTGGTCAAAAAGGAACCTTATTACTCAGATTTCAAAGTCTTTGATTGTTTAACATTTGTATCTACTCTCATTTCTACAAGAGACAAATTCATACCAAGAGTTGTTCTATTAGTATCTTTTGGCTATCCACTTGGGTATAAAGGGTACAAGTTATACAATCTCTAAACCAGAAAAAATTTTGTTTCTAGGGATGTAGTTTTTCATGAAACTACTTTCTCATTTTATACTTTACCACCACCTTCTCCTATAATTGACTTTTTTCCTGATGTGGTTCATCCATTACCAACAATTGATATTGTCTCATTTCCTGCACTATAAGTTAAGACAGAACTAGTACAACATGATGTTCTTGCCACATCTTCTCACCCTCCACCTACAAGAAGATATTCTCAATTATCTTGACCACCTTCATATCTTCAACAGTATCACTGCAATACTATTTCTCCATATCCTATAGCCAATTACATATCGTGTGACAGACTTTCCACTATTTATAGACACTTTGCTATTTAAGTATCTAGTGTTTATGAGCCACAGTTCTACCATCAAGCTGCCAAATATCCTGAATGGCAGAAAGCTATGTAGGAAGAGATTTTTGCCATGGAAGCAAACCATACTTGGTGAAGTTGTCCCTCTTCTAAAAGGAAAGCATACTATTGGTTGTAGATAGATCTACAAAGTAAAAAGAAAAGTTGATGGCAGTGTTAATAGGTTAAAAGTCAGATTAGTAGCTAAAGGTTACGCTCAACAAGCAGCTGTGGATTTCTTAGACACCTTTTCACCGTTAGGAAAGATGACTACTGTCAGGGTGTTACTAACTTTGGCTGCTGTAAAAGGTTGGCAATTACTCCAACTTGATATTAATAATGCTTTTCTTAATGGTGATTTTTTTGAAGAAGTGTTTATGGAATTGCCACTTGGATACAAAGTTAAGGGGGAGAATATGACTTGTAAACTCAATAAATATATTTATGGTCTAAGACAGGCTTCTAGACAGTGGTTCAATAAATTCTTTTCGGCTCTGCTAACACATGATTTCAAGAAATCTAAATCAGATTACTCATTGTTCACCACTAGTTCAGGACATTCTTTTGTAGCCTTGTTAGTTTATGTAGATGATATTATCATAGCAAGCAAGAATCCAATTGTTATTAATCAAGTTAAAGGCATTTTGCAGTAGTTGTTCAAGTTAAAAATCCTTAGAAATTTGAAATTTTTTCTTGGATTGGAAATTACACAGTCTAAGTAAGACATTTGTTCATCTCAAAGGAATTATAATTTAACACTTCTTGAGGACACATGTGTTTCTGGATTACAAACTAGCCTCACTGCCTATGGATCTTAATCTCAAATTCAGTTCTATTTATAGTGGTCCTTTGCCTAATGACTCTCAATACAGAAGGTTGATTGGTAGGCTTTTGTTTTTGACAATCTCTAGGCTTGATATCTGCTATGCAGTAAACAAACACAACTAATTCATGGTTGCTCCAAGAGCTCCTTATTTAGATGCAGTCCATCATTTATTGAGGTACCTGAAATCCACTCCAGACCAGGGGCTGCTGTTTTCATCCTCCTCCTCCTTAAACCTCAAAGCATATACAAATGTTGATTGCGGGAATTGCATTGACACAAGAAGGTCCAATACTGACCATTGTGTTTTCTTGGGAGATTCTTTGATCTCATAGAAGTCAAAGAAGTAATATACAATGTCATGATCTTCTACAAAGGTATAATATAGAACATTGACAAGTGTCACTAGTGAGATCACTTAGGTCACTTCCCTGCTACAAGATTTCAAAATTGTTATTAGTCCAACTCTTATTTTTTGTGACAATCAAGCTGCTATATATCTTGCTTCAAATCCCTCCTTTCTTGAAAAGTCTAAACTATTGAAATCGATTGTCATTTTACTCGTGAGAAGGCTAATGATGGTTTGATATGTTTATTACATGTGAAATCTACTCATCAACTTGCAGATATTCTCACCAAACCTATTACAACACCTTTGTTAAGGACCTTATTATGTAATATGGGAACAATTGACATCTATTTCCCACCTTGAGGGGGAGTTTTAGCATTTTTAATTGAAGTTAGTTAGTTATTATTAATTACTTATTTAGAGTTGGTTGGTTACAGTTAGCAACTGTCAGCAAGTTAGTTATGCAGTTAAAGTTAGTTATGCAGCAAGTCAGCCATCACTATGTTAGTGCAACGTTAGTTAGTTTGTTATGCTATAGTATAGCTATAAAACAAATCACTCTATATCCATTTTTTGTTCAATTCAATTCATTCGTCAATTTGACTTCTTAATATGATAGTAGCAGTTAACTAGTTTTTTTTTCCTACACACTCTTTTTCTTCTTTGATCATTCTTGTTTATTTCTTAACTCTGTTCTCTCATGGTGCACTTCCAATCCCCCATTAATGATTCTTCAAGTCCTTTTTTCATTCGTCCTTCTGATAGTCCTGACTTGATCTTAATTTCATAGCCTTTTATAGGAGAGAATTGTAATTCATAGAGCAAATCCATGAAAATGACCTTTAATGCCAAGAACAAATTTGGCTTTGTTGATGGCACAATTTCCAAACCTGATGATGGAGATTTATAGCTTCTTTCTTCTTGGGAACATAACCACAACATTTTTAGTTCTTGGTTGCTCAATTCATTATCGAAGGAGCTTGTAGCAAGAATTATATATGTTGATTTTGCAACAACAATTTGGATGATCTAAGGGATCATTTTCAACAAAAAAAATGCTCTAAGGATTTATCAACTGAAGAAAGATTTAGTCAATCTTCAATAAGGATCTATGACTGTGAATCAATATTTTACCAAGCTAAAAGCAATTTAGGAGGAGCTTAATGACTTTCACCCAAATTGCAATTGCACATGTGGTGGTGCTCGATCTCTGATGGATCATACTCATCAAGAATATGTTTTGGTTTTTCTCATGGGGGCTAAATGATGCTCAGGCTCAGGCTCACAGTCATATCTTGTTGATGGATCCATTGCCATATATTATACAAGTGTATTCATTGATTGTTCGAGATGAGAGGCAATAAAACATTGGTGCTGCATTTCCTCAAAATCCTGAATCTTAGGTTGCCTTTGCTATGAAATCAGCAACTTCCAAGAATATAGATTCTAGATCAAAAAATGGTAAAAAGGATTGTCCTACTTGTACCCGTTGTGGCTTGATAGGTCATACAATGGATAAATGTTATCGCATTCATGGATATCCATCTAGATATAAATCCAAGAAGTCCTCAAGTTCTTGAACTATTGTGCATCAAGTCACAAATTCTGCAACATCTTCTCAAGATGTCTCCTCTATGCTAACAATAGCATAATACAAATAATTGATCTTGTTGTTGTCATCCTAAATGTCTCAGGCTACCAAACCAATTGTTGATTCTTTTGCTCAAGATAACTCTAAGGGTATTGTCTTGTTCTCCTTGCCATGTTCTATTTCTTTCATATCTAATTTTTCTTAATATTGGATTTTAGATTCTAGAGCAACAAGTCATATTGCTCGTTCTCTGGAACATTTCATTAGTCATACTATAATGTCTAATTCCTCTGTCACATTACCTGATAAGTCCACTGTCTCTGTACATTCTATAGGATCTGTTTGTCTTAGTTTTGATTTTTTTATACACAATGTTTTGTATATACCATTTTTTCATGTCAATCTCATTTCTGTGAGTGCTTTGCTAGTTCATTCTCATTTATCAGTTAGCTTCACTGATACTTCTATTGCTATACAAGACAATAGTCTCTCGAAGATGATTGGCAAGGGTGATTTTGTTCAAGGACTCTATGCCTACAAGCCTAGCCCACACTTCTAGATTTTGTTGTAAACAAAGACATTCATAGTTTAGTTTCAAATTCGATTGTGAATAAAGTACATACTGATATTTGGCATACTAGACTAGGACACATTTCTCCTAAATGTTTGCAAACTCTGAATAATAAATTTCATTTTTCAATTCCTAGTTCTTATAATTATGATATCTGTCTATTAACTAAACAAAAAATATTATCTTTCACTTCTAATAATCATCTTGTTGTTTTACCTTTTGATTTGGTATATTGTGACATTTGGGGACCTTATCATTCGTCAACCTATGATGGGAAGAGGTATTTTCTCACCTTGGTATATGACAACACTAGATTTACATGGATATACTTAATGAAAAATAAGTCTAAGGCACCAACCCTAATCAAACAGTTTTTTACTTTGGTTGAAACTTAGTTTCACACAATAATCAAACAGTTTAGGTCAGACAATGCTAAAGAATTACAATTAGGTAATTTTTTGGCATATAAACGCACGCTACATTAGTTTAATTGTGTTGAGATACCTCAACAAAATGCTATGGTAGAAAAAAAAACACCAATAGTTATTGAATGTTGCAAGAGCTTTATATTTTCAATCCAAAGTTTCACTTGTTTTTTGGGGTGACTGTTTGCAGACTGCTAGTTTCCAAGTTAACAGTACTCTAACTCCACTGTTAAAGCAACAAAGTCTATATTAGTTGTTGTTCGAAAAGGAGCCTAATTACTCAAATCTTTGTTTGTTTAACATTTGCATTTACTCTTATTTCTACAAGAGACAAATTCACACCAAGAGTTGCTCCATTAGTCTTTTTTGGCTATCCACTTAGGTATAAAGGGTACACGCTATACAATCTCCAAACTAGAAAAAAATTTGTTTCTAAGGATGTAGTTTTTCATGAAACTACTTTCCCATTTCATACCTTATCACCACCTTCTCTTACAGAGGACCCTTTTCTTGATGTGGTTCATCCATTACCAATAACTAACATTGTCTCATTTCTTTCACCATAAGTTCATACAGAATTATAATAGCATGATGCTCCTGGCACATCTTGTCATCCTTCACCTATTAGATGATCTTCTCAATCATCTAGACCACCTTAATATCTTCAACAACATCACTGCAATGGTGTTAGCAAGTGCCCGATACTTTGTTTCAATACTAGAATGTGTAGTTGAAGTCTATTTCTTGCTTCGCTACGAAATAAAAGCATCATCAAGAAAGATACAATAACTAGTGGTGGATCGAAGACCAGTGGGGTCTCCACCCCAATCAGCATAAGAATAGGCTCGAAGGATCATTAAGGATCCGTAAAAAAAATGAAGTCCATGAAATAAGGTCCCCTTTATTTAGCAGATAATACAGAGAACAATAATATAGTGAGTGATGCGCAAAACTAACATGAATTGATTGACTAAATAAACAACATATGAAATATCTGGGCGAGTAATAGTAAGATAAATCAAGTTACCAACCAATTACCAATAGAGCGTAGGGTTATCAAGCATTGTGCCATCCAAAGGTGTGAATCTCACACGAGGCTCTAAAGGAGTTGATTCAGTGTGACTGTCGATGAGATCAACTCGAGAGATACAATCTGAGACATATTTAGCTTGAGATAAAAAAATGTTATCAGCAGAAGAAAAGACTTCAAGACCTAGAAAGTAACTGAGAGGTCCAAGATCTTTTATATCAAAATGTTGACTCAAGAACTGTTTAAACTCAGTAATACCAGTACTATCATCACCAATAATAATCATATCATTAACATAGAGAAGCAACATAATAGTACTTTTATCAATTTTATGAGTAAACAGAGTAGAATCATGAGCAGTAGAGGAAAAGCCAAACTGACTCATAGTGCTGTGAAACTTGGCAAACCAAGCCCGAGGTACTTGTTTGAGGTCATATAAAGCCTTTCAAAGATGGCAAACCTTATTTGGTGGACAAGTGTAACCAAAAGGTGGATGCATATAAATTTCTTCTTCCAAATCACCATTAAGAAAGTTATTCTTCATATCCATCTGATTTAGAGTCCAGTTTCTGAGTTGCTGTAATACTAAGGAGAGTACGAACTAAAGTGATGAAAGCAACAAGAGCAAATGTCTCCTCATAATCAATGTCATATTTTTGAGTGAAACCTTTGGCAACCAAATGAGCTTTTTAGCGCTCAATGGAGCTATCAGAATGAGTCTTGATCTTGAACACCTATTCGCATCCCACAAGTGCTTTATTAGAGGGAGAATCAATAACGTCCCAAAATTACTGTTCACCAAAGCTTGTAATTCTTCTTGCATAGCATACTGCTAATGAGGATCTGTGGAGGCTTTTTGATAGGACTGAGGTTCATGTAAATGAAACATGGTAGAATGTCACAATCGTGATCGCGACAGGAGCGGCAAAAAAAAAATAGGAGTTACCATCTGTCACGACCGTAATCACAGCGGGAACAATGAAAAATAAATTATTAGGAGTCGCCGCCGATTTTATTAAAAATAGAAAAAATTGGAAAACCTTTCTTAGAAAATGGTTTTTGAAACTAGATTGGATTCGGGAGTTGATTATGTATAGGGAATGGTGGAAACTTAATCCCATAACACCCTTAACACCTCCGTCCTGAAACGATTACCTTAAATCAGTTGTGCAAATTTTTATAACTCTTGAAAATATTTGTTTTATCCATTTTGTTAAAAGATAAACTAAATAGGCAAATAAATTATGAAAATTTAATTTTTGGCTTGACAGAATAAGAGTTCCGCTCCTACATATTCTAAGGTGCAATGAGGAACTCAAAGTCATGTAGTTCTTTAAAAAAAGTACTTGTGTGTTGGGTTGATTTTAATTAAAAATTTAATTTAATTTTTTATTTTAAAAATTTGAATTAACAAGTCATCGCGACTTAGTTAATTTCATTAAGGTTTAAATAAGTGAAGCTCAATGTCACACTAGAGACATCACCCATTGGTTATTAAATTCGTTGTGATTAAATGAGATTTTATAAATTAAATTATATATTTTTTTAAAAAAAATTCATGTTTTTAAGATAAAAAGTTGGCCCAATTATTAATCCAAGAGGCAAACAAACCCACCCAAAATACAAACATAAAACAAACCAATGGACTTATAGCCCATATGAGCATCTCCTTAAACAAAAAAAAAAATCAGCCTATACAAAAATAAAACAAATAAAAGCACAAATAAAAGAAATAAAAAAATCAAAGGAAAGAAAAACAAAAGCTGGTTCGTGAACCGCAAATATAGAGGGGCTTTTGTTCAAGAGGAGTAAATATGGCTAAAGGCTAAATATGGCAGAGGTGGAAGTTGGGTCGTTGGCAATGTGATAGGACAGTGACAAGTGGTGCAGTGGTGCGCGTCTTGGTGTGGTAGTGCTATTTCACGGATCTGGGTTGATGTAGGGGTAGAGCTGGGACTATGGCTGGATTTGGTGCATGGATGGGTAAATCAGGGACAAAGCAACAGTGACTGCTTCACAGGTTCGTGCAGTGCTGCTATAGTGGCAGTTTGGTGGATGGCGTGGCTGATAGATCTGGTACGTGGAGGGGTGGAGCTGCGAGGCAGAGGTGGTAGCAGGGGTGGCTGTGGTTGATGGTTTCGGTGGTTGTGCAGTGCAAGGTGATTATGGAGGTTGAAGATGGTGAAGGGATGAGGTTGGTTATGGAAGGTCAACTAAGATGATGCGGGAAGGGTGAAGATAGAAGGGAAGGTTATAGAGAGGGGAAAAGTGGCTGCTACTTTTGAGGTTTTGCAGAAGGTAATGGTGGGTGAAGGTAAAAATATGGCTAGGGTATTAGTGAGTAGGTTATGGGATTTTATAAAAGAAAATGGAGTTTAGAGAGTGATGGTGGCTAAGGTTTGAGAGTGTTTAGTAGCATATGGATCATGGGTTGGATAATAGGTTAATAGGTCAGGTTATGGGTTTATGTAAGAAAGTTGGATCATTTCATTTCTCCTTTTCTTTTCTTTTTTCTTTTTTTTATTTTCTTATTTTTTTTAATAAAAATGTGTTAATAACCCAGAAAAAATTGGTTGTTCACAGGTAGAAAAAATAATGATAATCACAAACATAAGTAAGTTGAGTTCTTATCCTAGTTGGACACTCAAAAGGAAGAGGGGGTGCAATGACAAGTGCATGATCTACGTTTGGAATGACGTCATTGGGAGTGGTCAGAACATCAGAAGTGACTAAAAACTCATTAGGGGAATCTACATTAAAATCAATAGGAAAGAGATCAACAAAGGAGTTAGTGAAAAAAAAGACTCGAAGTGGAAGGGATGAACTTGAATTGGGAGAGTGAGGAGAACATGGTGTCTTCCCAGAAGACGACATGATGGGAGATATCAATGCATTGAGAGATTAGACCCCAACAGCGATAACCCTTATGTTCAGTGTCATAACCAAGAAAGCAACAAAGACGTGCTCGTGACTTAAGTTTCATGTACTCAAGGGGTTGAAGGAGAACAAAATAAGCATAGCCAAAAACTTTAAGAGAGTTATAACCTGGAAAAGTATGATGAAGACCTTCAAAGAGAGATACATTACCTAGAATAGAGAAAGGAAGATGGTTTATGACATAGACAGTGGCGTGAGCTTCACCCTAAGCACGTTCAAGATAAGAGGAGGAGATAAGCATAGCACGAGCAGAGTCAAGGATATGATGAAGACACAGCTTCCCTAAAGAACTACGAGCAAGACGTTGGTGCCACAGTTGAATGAAGGATGAGGTGGATGTTATACAAAGATTTGAGGCAAGAGGAACATGAAGGTTGGTAAGCTCAAAAAGCTTTTCGACCTTACATCTAATACCTATGACTTGTCTTGTCCATTGATCCTGCACACGACAACTAGAAGAAGAAAATGTGATTTCATAACCAAGGTCACATAGTTGACCAGCAGAAATAAAATTGAAATTTAGACTGGGAATGAGATATGAATTAGGTAACCTAAGAGTGGTCAGAGAGATAAAACCCTTATGACTAACATTCATAAGAGTTCAATTGGCTGTATGTATGGAATGTGCAATGTCATTAACATATAAGAATGAAAAAGACTGAGATGTGGACGTCATATGGTTACAACAAACAAAGTCAAAGTACCATCTAGTATTACCAAGTATGGTTGATAAAGCAGAAGAAGTATTACCAGAATTAGATAATAAACGCTTAAGGAGAGACACAAGATCATTAGTGGAAAAGGCAGTCTGTGGTGTGGCTGAAGAAACTAGGGATTCATTAGCAGTAGTAGCAACAAGCACAAACTTAGAAGAACTGAGACGAGGTTGAAATATGATCTGATTAGACCTTGAAGGGCATGTGGAACAATTCTCAATCAAGTGTTTATAATATCTGCAATATCTAGGAATAGTGAGCACAACTGAAATAGACTAAGCAATGTCTGGTTTCTCCATTATAGCAAGGGAGAAAGCAAAAACTAAACTTTTGAAGCAACGATGGCAAACGGTGTCTAGACGGTGACGGAGCGACGGACGGCGATGATCTAGAGTGATGTCTGGAAGGAAGTGAGTTCCCAATGACAGTGTCAGTTGGAAACACGACAGGGATGGTGTCATTGAGCGCAATGATTAGATCGAGAGCCTAGACTCTCTAATACGAAGTTAGAAACAGAAAAAACTGATAAATTTATGTATATTTCTAAATAATTGTATACATGAAGATTAACTATTATTTATACAAAAAGACTACTATGCAAAAAAAATAATAAAATACAATTATGTATAAAATCAATTACAATCTTAATCAATCAATCATAATCTTAATCATGCTAACAATTTGTAAGCAACCAATTTTATTTGGACTATTTCTAAAAGTAAAAATATGTAGGTCAATAATTCAAAAATATTAAAAAAATAAAAAAATAGGAGATATGAAGAGAACTTTTAAATTTAAAAGGAGTTAAAAACAATTTGAAAAGAGTAATTTTTGTGATGGTATAAAAAAGCCAAAAAATAGATTGAGAAAAGAAGAAAAGAAAGTAAGTAAAAATAAATAATGGATAAATTTTATCAGGATAAGATTGCAAAGCTACTCTTAGGTTTATAAAAATAAATATAAAGGAGTCACTTAAACACACACAATTAAAGAAATTAGAGTAGCACCATTTGAGAGAAAACACATGGAGAAAAAGCAGCCTAAGTTTGCTCATTCGGTTACACCACCTCTACTCTAAATCACAACTTCTAATATAAAGGTTGTAAACGAGTTCGTATCACATCGAGGCAGCGTTCACTCACCATTGGTTGAAAGTTTTTTTAGGCTATGTTTGGGTGTTTGGAGGGGAAGGAAGGGGAAGGAAGGGGAAGGGTTTAAAGAGAAAAGAAGAGAAGGAAAATGAGAGGTTTATCCTTTTCCTTGTTTGGGAGTGTAAAATATATGAGGTGAAGGAAACGAAGGGTTTAAGATATATTTTTTTACCATTTTACCCTTTATTCAAAAAAATTAACATAATTAATGACCATTTCAGAATCTTAGAATCTCACAGAAAAAAATAAAAGAAATGCAAAAGAGAGAACTCTCCTCTCTTTAACCCGTATGGACTATGGTCCTTACATATTATGGAAAAATGCATTTTCAGACAATACATTATTAATATGATTGTTATTACAGTCAAACTCAAAAATCGTTGCCTTTTAGAACAAGAATAAAACAACCATCGAAGTTGATCAACAACTACAAAGTCCAACCTTCTCTGTGCTTTCCAACCCCACCCAAAATTGAAAAAAGCTGAACTACCAGCCACCCTTCATCACCACCCCCTATTCCATCACACCCGAAGTTCCCTTTCCAATCGAGACCATCAAATCAAAATAATCTCAACAAACTCCTAATATTTCCAAACCATCTCCACCGTGAACCTCCACCACGAAACCACCATCCTCTACGTGAAACCAATTCTTCATCATCAACCACAACC
Organism: Ormosia semicastrata; assembly: GCA_029884595.1. Taxonomy (NCBI): domain Eukaryota; kingdom Viridiplantae; phylum Streptophyta; class Magnoliopsida; order Fabales; family Fabaceae; genus Ormosia; species Ormosia semicastrata. The sequence continues at coordinate 3,720,572 of JAQQTO010000044.1, forward strand.
ACCCAACCATCACCACCTTCCTCACCACAAACCTCCATCCTTCTCTGCCAACCACTCACACGAAACCACCATCTCCTTTTTCTGCCAGATCTGTGCAACCCAAGCGTGTTCCCACCAGATCCGTGAGTCGCTGAAAACTAGAACCCGTGTCACCTCCGATCTATGCGAGCATTGCCCTCCATCGCCATCGATCCCACTCCCCTTGCAAACCAGAACCACTCGCCGTGCCAGACCAGTCATCGTCCTCACGCTGGCACCGCAAGATGCCGCTGAGCCGTCCTCTTCGCCGACTGTTCTAGCTGTTCACCACTGCTTCAGCCGCTCGATGGCGGAGCCCCTACGAAACCATGCAGCTTTGTTTGTAACGTTCCCCCCTTTGTTGTTCTCTGTTCTGTGAGATTAACCGCTTCTCGTCACCCCCACACTCGGACCCGCGTTGCATTGGAGCCTGACCGCACAGTGCCAGCCGTTCGAGCCGCTCGATCCACTCCTCACACCGCATCTCGCACCTGTCGCCGTCGCGTTCGAGCCCGCCATCTTGATTTGGGGTTTAGGGTTCATCTTGATTTGGGGGTTTGGTTGGAGAAAGAGATTTTACATGATAATGTTTTCATCGTGAAACTGAGAAGAGATGGAAAATATAAAAATATAAATCTAATTTTTAGTAAGGGCATTTTAGTACATTTGTTTATTTTTTCCCCAAAATTCCCCGATTTGGAAGAACCGTGAATTGATGAGATGGGAGAACTTCAGAGGGTTAATGAAATATCCTTATTCCCTTTCCCTCCCATACAAAAACTTCCAAATAAGAGAAAGGTATAGGATAAGCCTTAATATATGGAATTTATATAATTGAACCACGTTCCCTTCTTGTTCCTGCCTTTTTGCCAATTTGTATTCTCTAACTTTTGACGTTAGTTGCAGCCAATTTGTCTTCTCTGACTTTTGACATCAGTTATAAATAAGTAAAGGCCCAGAAAAGTCAATTGTGACTTGATAGTTTATTAGGCCTATTTCAACCAGTTTTTACTTTATCTCTTTCATTTTTTACTTTATCTCTTCTTCTCTTTGTATGATCACATATTTTGTTATATTTTTTATTAATTATGGGTTAGATCTTCTGATGGTGAAATATCTAAAATTAGTCAAAATAATGACAAAATCTTTATTTTTCTAAAAGTAATAAAATCTCTTAAATTTTGCTAGAAGTGCTAATGGGGTCCTAATTAATTTCTAATAAGAATCTTTTCTCTTATTCTTTTTTTTTGTCAATGTTATGGGTTAAGACTCTAGAAATGGAATAATCATAATTAGTCAAAGTGATGATGAAATTTTTGGCTTTCTAGAACTATCTCTTAAGTTTTATCTGAAGCGTTAGTGGGGCTTTAAACATTCTCTTATATAATCTTATTCCAAACATTATTTGGATTAATTTTAACGTGTGCCATCTTATACTACAAATATTAACTTATAAAACTTGGCTAACAATGGAAATTTTGGGAGATGATCGAAGTGATAATTGTTAAACTCTTCCCAATACTCTAAGACTATTATTATTAGACTTAGCCAGAAGTGCTGGACGGGCCTAATTTTCACAATTAAAATAAATAAAATCTTTTTTGTTAAAAAAAAGTAAAATAAATGTGAGAAAATTCATATATTCTCAACCTTGTGATTGTGGTGAACTTTTTTTTAATGAAAACCTTTGGTGAAATCATTTCAAAATCATTTTTTTTTATTTTAAATTAAAATCTTATTTGACCCTTTTTCTTCTAAAAATTATCTTATTGAAAAACTATTTTTTAAATTCACCACTTTCATATAATATATTGTGGGTTTTAAATTTGTTTCATAAAATAATGATTATTTAGCCACTCATTCTATATCATAGTCATTTATCATTTTTGATAACATGCTTGACAAAATGGGATATTTAAAAATAAATATAAATATTTTTTTGAATAAGTAAGACTAATTTGACTAAGTTAGTGGATAACATTAGATTAAATACTTAACCATTTTTTGAATGGATAACTTATAGTGCTAATACATTCCCTATATGTAATCAACCCTTAAACCTATACTCTAGAGCACAGACCATATCTTTTAAGGTGTTCAATTGCACCATTTCATTTTAATGGATTATAAGTGATGGATGTGACTCCCAAATTTGATTTAATTTTGAGTTGTCTTCTCCCAACACGGCTTCCCATTCAGGGCGGTTGCAACAGCTGGTGATTTCACTGAGGACAATAGAGGGTTCAGTCATACTTTTGATCTCTTGTTATCAGTTTATTTATTTATTGATCTTTGTTATTTTATTTGTTTTATTTTTAATATACTTTTGTATTTACACATTACGTGCTTATGACTTGTGTGGACTTGTTTGTATGTTCCCTTGCTCACACATTTGCACTACACTTGCATTGAGAAAGCCCTATACTCGAGCTTGATATATTTGAACACCCAATTTTGTCCATATCATAAAAAAAATTATTAAAGAATGCAAAAAAGAGAATATATATATATATATAAAATACAAAAAAAAATTTGTATAGTAACACAAGTCCAGCTATTTGGCCTAATTTTCCTTAGAATTAAAGTTTTTTTAAATAGCCCAAAATTTATAGCATAGCTTAGCCCAAATTGAAAAAAAAAGGCTAAACAATAAAATATAAAAATTCCAATTTTTTTTAAAAAAAAGATATATCTCTCTCACTACTACTCACTATACATATACTGATAGAAGAAAAATATTTTTTGTACCACTAAATTTGACCTCTCGTATAGATATTGTATATTGATGTAAGTATGGGTGGATATTAAGGTATATCATATTTTGAAGTGAAATAGACATATCATATGCCAATGCGAGATAAGTGTAAGTTGGATATCAAATTTAGATATACAAATAACAAAATTTCTGCCGAAAACTCTTAATTAATCTTGTCTTTATACTATACACAACAAAAATTTAGCTGCAAATAGAGGACTATTTATGGACATTAGAGGCAATGCTAAGTTGCACCCCATTGCTGTTTTGGAGCTTGCTATTATGGACCTTCAGAACTTTTTGTCCATCAATGCACTAATATTTTGACCTACTATCATTGGTTTTCCAATTTTTCTTCTTCTTTTGTTTTACACACTTTTTCTTCCCCCACTACCCCCTCCGTAATTGCAGGCGGTGCCATTGAAGCCAAATTAGAGTGCAACAAGCGAATCAAGACCTCAGTCCCATCGTTGTGCTGCGCAGAGGCAAACAACCTTGGTCACTATGACAGCCTGAGAGCCTCCCTTCTCTTAACAACCTTCATATCCAAATCCACGCTCTTGTTGCTGTTGTTAGGCCTCATTTCCACCACCATGGTGTTCTGTGACATCGGCAGAGGCACCATGAGCTACGACTGAAACTTCAGAGCCACCTGATCCTCATCCTCTGACAATGACCAATCTAATTTGATGCGAAACTCGAGCTCTTTCTCTGCGAGAGCACTAAGGATGATGAAGACAATGACAAAGAAGATGAAGACCAAGACAACAGTAAGGTGCGGTCAAGAGTTTTCAATGGATCCTTGGTTCCATAGTTAAGAGTGAGATGGAAGATCTTAGAGGGCCTCTTCCATCCCCAAACCCTAAGACATTGTGACAAACACCAAACTAGTATTGGAGGGTGCAGGTATTGGATTCTCTCTCTTGTAGCTCCGCCATCTATCCTTGTCATCACTCGTTTCGTCAATGGGTTTATGGTGGTGAATGGACTCAATGATAGACTTGGATGGGGGCTAGGCGTCTCAGGCAAGGCAGGGGTTTGACGTGGTTATGGTGGTGGAAAGAAGTGATCATGAGACTTGTCAATAGTGACAGGGTTGGGTTCAAGGCTGGCAGTGGTGGTTGCAAGTTCTACTAGGTGGCAGGTTGATCTTTGCTCCAGTATCTTCATGCGACGGTGGAGGTCTGGTGGTCAAGGTGGTGTGGCTGGGTGGTACGGACCGTGGTTGAAGGTTGAAGGTTATGGATGGTGGTGGTGGTTCCGGCGATGGTGGGTGGTTCTGACTTTGAGGCTTATATTTTGGGTGATGGTGACCTGTGAAATAGGTTGCCAGTTTCTCATCTTCACTGTTGATTTTTTTTTATTAATAAATCAATGGATTAAACTTAATGGTGCATTGATGCACCACCTTTTGCTTGGTCCATACTAGACTTCTCCTGCTGTGTCTGGTAGTTGTTTGCATTAGTTGAGGTAGAGTCAATAAAAAGAGATAAAAATAGTGAGAAAAATATAGAGGCATTTCTGCTCATAAAGACCAAGCAAAAGAAGGGACATGGAGCAAAAATTCATTAAAGAAACTCATCCTTTATAGCAACTACCATCACAAGTTTCTCATCCTAAATATCTCAATAAACCTAAAACACAGACACCCACTAAAACACCACACAATATATTTTTCACATCATAGAAGCTCATCCATACACAAACACAACCAAATTGTCCCACCTACACCCACACTTCAATCTGAACAAAACCCAAACACTCAAACCAATCCCAACCTCACTCATGCAAAACCAATAATCACAACTTTGGTTTTAAATTATGACCCACAACTACAATTGTGACTGCAATATTGTAGTTTTAGTAGTCTCTATAATCACATTGTGACCATAATTATGGTTGCATCAGCTACATTTTCTCACAATTATCCACAATTGTAGTAAACACAATGTAACAACAACTGCACCCGTAATTTAAAACTATGATCACAATCAAGTTTTCTTCCAAAAAAAAAACCACAATAAACCCAACTTCCTTGCTAGCCTAAAACAGCCTCCAATTCCATCTCAAACCAACATCACAAACTATAACTCCACTCCCCTACAAGGCGTCACCGTCGTCCACCCAACCAAAACCCGAACCACCCAACTACGACCACCATTGACGCCGACTAAGGTGAACCCAGCGCCGCCCCTGCTCCGCTGCCTAAAACTCGTCGGCCAATAAGACGCATCTACACCGCAACCCAGCTGCTGCCTGTGTGCCTAACTTGAGACCTAGAATCGTCCCACACCTCTCTGTGCTTCGTCTTCTATCTTTATCTTTTTCAAATTATTTTTTTAAATTTATTTTCTGGTTTCTGAAGCCTTTAGACTAGTATCTGTTATTTTTTTATTATTATAAATTAGAGCTTTTTTTTAACTTTGTTTTTTTTGGGTTTGGGTCACTTACTTTGGGAGCAATGAATTTGTGTTAGAGACTTTAGGTTTTCCATTTACAGGCTTGTGTTCTATATTGGGTTTTAACTTAGATTATGAATTTTCAATTTTTTTCTCCTTTGTGCTAGTGTTGAGCTTTTATGTGTGATTTATTTTATGTTAGTTTATTAAAAAGGTCATAAAATAAAATTCATTATGTTAAAAAGAAAAAGAAAAAAAGGAAACAAGAATGAAAAATGAAAAGGAAGAAGAAAAGTTCACGATAATGAAATAAGTAGATAAAAGGGGTAGGTAAGTGGTAAAAAAGGATTAAAAAAAAGATAAAACACAAAAAAATGCATAAAAAATTTTACTTGAGTTGTTTAGAATTAGTTCACTTCTTATTCATTATGTATCTTTGTTTAATGACATAATTTTATGTTAATTTTTATGTGTTGTTTGATTGTCATGGTGCATTTTTTTGTTGGTTATTAAAAAAATGTTAATTTCATAATTGTTAAATAAAGTTATTTTCTCTATTAAAAAAAATCTTTTTGATCCACATAACAATCTATGAGTTGATCATACGGTTTACTATCCTCAAGTGTCATATGAATTATAAGGGTTTATTGTATAGTTTTATTATCTTGAACCTTGTGCAAGAGTGAATTTGTTTTCAAAATAAAAATTTCTTTTCAAAAATTAAATCAACTAACTCACAATCATTTTCTAGATAACTACGTTGGTTTTGAGATTCTCATTGCACTTAGGAAATTCATAGGCTGAAAATCATGCCAAAAATTAAATTTTTATAATTTATCTATCTTCGTTCTTTTTTGACTAATTACAACATCACAATTTATCTTTTGAAAATGGGTAAAATAAATATTTTAAGGCTATAAATGATTTGCACAATTAACTATGGATAACGGTCTAAAGAAGATGGGTGTATCAATAGTACTGTGGGATTTAGTTTTCACCCTTTCCTACACACAATTGATTCCCGAACTCAACTCGATTTTGAAGATCAATTTATTTTGAAAGGTTTTCCAACTTTTCCTAATTTAAATAAAGTTGGTGGTAACTCCATCTTTTTCTAAATTTTTATTTTTCGCCATTCCCACCACGATCTCGATCACGACAATACCTTATAGGCTTAGATAGAGGGTTAAGTAGTGTTGCCTTGAGAGACCTTTGGTCTCCATATAGGCCCATGAAACCCCCTCACTCAAATTAAATAATTTTTGATTGTAGCCTATGATAGGCGATGACTAGGGACCCTAGCTAGCCAAAGAGTTGGCGACAGTAAGGACAACATGGGGACCTTTATCTACTAGGGATAATAGAACTCAAGCCTTCACTTATTAGAATGACCCTTGAACCACCATGGTTTATAGGACTTGTCTTTTAGGATAAATAGTTGAGCCTAGGCTTGTCCTTTCATAGGACACATCATGTAATTATTTCCACTAATGGCTTTTCACATTCATTTATTTGTTTTCCAAATTGATGTTAAGTTGCATTTTTACATAATTTCATTTTTTTCCTGGAAATTCTTTTTTTCTTCATTTTCTTTTCCCATCCATTATTACATTTATTCTTCCAAAAAAAATTGAAAGAATGCTTTGAGAAACTATATTTCCCCTCACTAATTGTTTTCAATTTTTAGAAGTCACCATTGTGTCATAGCACAAGTTTGTTTGTAGCCAAATTCAAACTTGTTCTCGTTCATGCCTTCAATCAATCCTTGGCTCATTAATGGCTAATAATCTGGAGACTATTATGACCCCTGATGCCTCCATGAAAGAAAGAATGAGCAAATGAGAAGGAGATGTGAGCCAAATTTTTGGATTATTGAAGAGTTTGACATCGAACAAAGGCACATTTGGGGCTGATGATGACTTAGACCAAACTTAGCAAGACCTGTCTAATTCTTCTATATCACAAACCAAGACTAAGGACACATCTAGTGTTGTGATTATCACTCCTAAAGGGCATAAGGAAGGACACCTCACCTAAGGGAAAACTGTTTCAAATGATCAAAATATAGGTAGGCAACAGGATGCTGAATAAAGTGGAACAATTAAAGGAGAATATGAGAGCTAAGAAAAGCTTAGAAGAAAGTTATGAAAAACTGAATATGCAAGACTTCTGCCTATTCCCTAACATTGAGATACTTGTAATATTTAAAGTCCCTAACTTTGAGAAGTTTAAGGGGAAGACAGATCTTATCATTCACGTTACCATGTACACACATATCATGCCACTTATCGTAAGAATGATGAGCTAATGATTCACTATTTTCAGCTTAGTTTTGTAAGTGGGGCCTTGACTTGGTTCTTGTAACTAGATAAAGGCTAAACTTTTTGTGAAGCAATAATAGTTTGTCACTGATATTGCTTCTGATAGGTTTGAACTATAAAGGATAAGAAAACCAGAGACAAAAAAATTTAGGGAGTATGCACAAAGATGGAGGGAGAAAGATTCTCGAGTTCAACCTTCGCTTAATGAAAAAAAATTGTTAGGGTTTTTGTCAAGACACTAGATAGACCTTATTTTGAGAAACTATTGGGTTGTGTTACTAATTATTTTTCTATTGGGGGGTGATAACAATATATTTTATACATTTTATAATCCTCTCATTGGGTTTCTTAAGGTTCAATTAGGCTTAATTACGTTAGTTTCGTCACATTCTATGAAATTGAGCCTAATTAGATCATTGAAGGAATTATTGCATGAATTAGCCTTAATTTATCTCTTTGACAGTATTCAGTAAACTGGATATAATTTGAGTTTTAAATATCTGGTTGATGTGATTCTGATCTTGTAGGAAAGCTAAGACAATTCCCTACAACTTTCATGAAGACCTCAAAGGCCTAATCACAAGATTGGATACTCAAATTGGAGTTGAAGCAAGAACTAGAGTACTGAAAGCCTATATTTACATCTAAAAGAATTTAAGGAAGTATGTACTATTTTTCATGATCAAACTTGCACTGAAGAGGTTGTTAAGCTTAAATTGTTTACCTTTTCTTTAAAAGATAAAGCAAAAACTTGGCTTAACACTTTGAAATCAAGATCAATTGGCACATGGAAAGAAATGCAAGATGAGTTTTTAAAGAAATTTTTTCCAACACATAAAACCAATGCTTTGAAAAGACAAATCCAAATTTTTTCCCAAAATTCAAATGAAGCATATTTTCAAAGTTGGGAACGTTTTAAAGATTTGTTGAATTCTTGTCCACATCATGGTTTTGAAAAATGGTGCACTATAAGCTTCTTTTATGAAGGGTTAACACCCGAAACTAAATAATTTGTCGAAACAATATGCAATGGTAAGTTTCTTAATAAAGAACCTGAAGAAGCTTTAGACTATTTAGACCATTTGGCTAAAAATTCTCAATCTTGGCATGGTACTAATCCTTCTGAAAATTCAATTAGATATAACCTTGCAAATACTAGTAAAGGAAAATATCATCTTAGTCAAGAAGAAGATTTAAATGCTAGGTTTGCTAGTTTGGCTAGAAAGGTTGAAGCCATGGAATCAGGGAAAATAAAAGAAGTCAAATCTGTGCAAAATGAAGAAATTTATAGCATTTGTGATGAATTGAGACACTCAACAAATGAATATTCAAAAATTTCTATTTTTAAAGAAGTTGTGCATGAGCAAGTAAATGCAATGAACAATTTTAAAAAGTCATTCACTTCTTCTTTTTGAGATACATACAATCTGGGATGGAGAAATCACCCGAACTTCAGTTGGAGGACCAACAATCAGGCACAATTTATGCAACCACCACCTCCTCAGGCATAGCAGGACTCTCAAAATTCTCAAGGATATGCACCCTATGTCCCACCATATAGGAAAAACCTTGAATCAACATTACATGCATTCATGGAAAAGCAAGAGGCCATTAATAACCATAACACTCAAGTCATGATTGACATAAAAGACACTCTTGCTAAACTTTCTTCTGCACTCATCATTCACAAAAAAGGAAAGTTTCCCTCTCAACCTCAACCGAATCCTAAGGGTCAGTACAGTCTAAATAAGGATAGTTTAGAAAGACAACAAATAGATTAAGTCAAGTCAGTGATAGCTCTTAGGAGTGGAAAAGTTATTGAAAAACAAATTCCTGAACCTTGTGAGAAAAATGATGAGTTAAGTCCTAAAGATAAGGAAGAAGTTGACAAGCCACCTAACCAAAAGGAGACTAAACCCTCGCCTTCACCCCCATATCCTCAAGCATTAAACAATTCAAGTAAAGTGAACCATAATAGTGACATTTTTGAAATCCTTAAACAAGTGAAGGTCAATATTCTTTTGTTAGATGTTATCAAATAGATTCCTTGTTATGCCAAATTTTTTAAAGACTTGTGCACTATTAAAAGGAATCATAATGTGAAAAAAAACATTTTTGACTAAACAGGTAAGCTCCATTATTCAGAATAATAATGCATTAAAATATAAAGACCCTGATTGTCCTACAATTTCATGCATTATTGGTGAACATAAAATTGAACGAGCTTTACTTGATCTTGGTACAAGTGTTAATTTGCTTCCATAGTCAGTTTATCAGTAACTCAACCTGGGTGAGTTAAAATCAACTTCTGTAACTCTTCTACTTGTAGATAGATCAATTAAAATTCCAAAAGGAATAGTGAAAGATGTGTTAGTACAAGTTGATAAATTCATATATCCTATAGATTTTATTATCTTGAAAACTGAACGTATGAAAAATAGTAGCAAGTCAATTCCTATTATGTTAGGTTGTCCATTTTTAGCAACATCTAATGCTTTGATAAATTGTTGAAATGGAGTGGTGAAGCTAACATTTGAAAATATGATACTGAAGCTTAATGTTTTCAACATGTGCAAGCAACCGCAAGAAGTTGATAATGGAAAGGAAGAAATTTAAGGGATTGAGGCCATTATAGATGATCATCTTCAAATCAGGAGTTCTTCTGACCCATTAGAAATTTGTTTAATTAATTCATTTGATTCAGTTACATAATTAGATGATGATGTTTCTGAAATATGCTCTTTGCTTGACTGTACACAAGTAATAGAATACAAAAGATGGAAGTCAAGATTCGAAGAGCTAAAACTCATGAATGATGATACCCATGAAGAAGTACCCACTCTGGAACTAAAGTCATTACCTGCTGGGTTGAAGTACACATTTTTAGGAGAAGAACAAAGCTTTCCAGTGGTAATTTCCTCATCCCTGACCAAAGAACAATAAGGTATGTTGATAGAAGTACTTAAAAGGTATAAAAGTGCAATTGGATAGATAATAAAGGACATAAAAGGTATTAATTCATTAATTTGTACACATAGAATACATTTAGAGGATAATGCTAAATCATCTCAACAACCTCAAAGAAGATTAAATCCACACATGAAAGAGGTAGTTAGAGCTGAAGTTCTTAAATTACTTGATGTTGGAATTATCTATCCTATCTCTGATAGCCAGTGGGTAAGCCTTACACAAGTTGTGCCTAAGAAATCTAGAATAACAGTAGTTGAAAATGAAAAAGGTGAATTAATACCTACCCGAGTTTCATCTAATTGGCGTATGTGTATTGATTTTAGAAAATTGAATGCAGCCACTAGGAAAGATCATTTCCCCTTGCCATTTCTTGATCAGATTCTGGAAAGAGTAGCAGGACATCCCTACTATTATTTTCTTGATGGTTATTCAAAGTATAATCAAATACCAATTGCTTTAGAGGATCAAGAAAAGACCACTTTTTACGTACTCTTTTGGCACTTTTGCATATAGAAGAATGTCTTTTGGTCTTTGTAATGCTCTGGTAACTTTTCAAATATGCATGTTAAGTATTTTTAGTGACATGATTGAGCATTATTTAGAGGTTTTCATAGATGATCTGATAGTTTTTGAAAATTCTTTTAAAAATTATCTTGATAATTTGGAAAAAGTTCTTAAAAGATGTAAAGAAAAAGGATTTATGTTAAATTGGAAAAAATATCATTACATGGTTACATCAGGAATAGTGTTAGGTCATGTGATACCTTCTAACAGAATTGAAGTTGATAAGGTTAAAGTTGAATTAATTACTCATTTCCCTTCCCCAAAAATAGTCAGAGAAGTTCATTCCTTTTTAAGGACATGCAGGATTTTACAGAAAATTCGGTAAAGACTTTAGTACTATATCTAGACCATTATGTAATCTTCTAACAAAAGATGCACCATTTGATTGGACCCAAGATTATTAGAAATCTTTTGAAAAATTAATCGGTCTTTTGACTTCTACTCCTATCTTGCAATCTCCTGACTGGTCTTTGCCTTTTGAGTTGATGTATGATACTAGTGATTTTGCTGTTGGTGCTGTTTTAGGACAGAGAAAGGAAGCTAAGCATCATGTAATTTATTACGCAAGTCAAACTTTAAATAGTGCACAAATGAATTACACCACTACTGAAAAAGAACTACTTGCTGTAATTTTTGCATTGGACAAATTTTGAGCTTATTTAATTGGTTCTTCCACTGTTGTTTTCACTGATCATGCTGTTGTTAGATATTTAATGTCTAAACAGGATGTCAAACCTAGGTTGATACGATAGATCTTATTGCTTCAAGAATTCAACATCACAATAAAAGACAAGAAAGGAGTAAAAAATGTTGTTGTAGATCATTTGTCTAGACTTACAACAGACTCGTCTTTTGATAGCACACCTATTAATGATTCTTTTCCCGATGAATTTTTATTTTCTATCAATTCCTTGCCTTGGTTTGCTAACATTGTCAATTTTCTAGTAACAGGTAAGATGCTGCCTCAATGGACGCACCAAGATAGAAAAAAATTTTATTGAGGTAAAAAATTTCTATTGGGATGACCCATATTTGTTCAAATATTATCCTGATCAAATCTTTCAGAGATGTGTACTGGATAGTGAGGTGAGTAGTGTTATTAAATTTTGTCATTCAAAAGCATGTGGAGGTCATTTTTCTTCAAAGAAAATAGCTGTAAAAATCTTACAGTGTGAATTTTATTAGCTCACATTATTTAAGGACAACTATATTTTTTTGTAAAAGTTGTGAAAGTTGTCAAAAATTGGTTCCATTTCTAAAAGAGTCATGATGCCTTTGAACCCTATCATTGTCATTGAAATTTTTGATTATTTGGGAATTGATTTCATGGGTCCATTTCTATCATCATTTGGATTTGTGTATATTTTGGTTGCAGTTGATTATGTCTCAAAATGGATTGAGGCAATTCCATGTCGATACAATGTTCACAAAACTGTTCTAAAATTTTTAAAAGAAAATGTTTTGAGTCGATTTGAAATCCCTCGAGCTATCATTAGTGATAGGGAAAAATATTTTTGTAATAAACCATTTGAATCTTTAATGAAGAAATATGGCATCACACACAAAATTGCTACCCTTTATCAGCCTCACACAAGTGGACAAGTAGAATTAGTAAATAGGGAGATTAAACAAATTTTGAAAAAAATAGTTAACCCAAATCGTAAAGATTGGTCTTTAAGATTAAATGATGCACTTTGGGCTTACCGTACTGCTTTCAAAATATCTTTAGGCATGTCACCCTATTGGTTAGTCTATGGAAAATCTTGTCACTTTCCTGTAGAACTGGAGCATAAAGCATTTTGGGCCATTAAAGCTTTTAACTCAAATCTTGATGATGCTTCCAAGTTATGCAAATTGCAATTGAATGAACTTGAGGAATTGAGAAATGATGCATATGAAAACTCAAAAATTTATAAAGCTAGAACAAAAGCTTTTCATAACAAATCAATTTTGAGAAAATCTTTTGAAATTGGTCAAAAAGTTCTGCTTTATAATTCTTGTCTTCACCTATCCACTGAAAAATTGAGATCTAGGTGGATTGGCCCTTTTATTGTCAAACATGTATATCCTCATGGGGCCATAGACATTGAGAACCCTAGGAATGGTAATGTATTTAAGGTCAATGAACAAATACTCAAACCATTTCTGGAACATCAAGTTGTTGAGGTAGAATCCATCTCCCTTTCTAATCCTTGTTATGAGTAGAATTTATTTTAATTTTGTTTCTTTCTTTTTGCAGTTCTTTGTATTCCTGGTTAAGTGGCGGATAACGGTACTCTGTGACTCTCAAGTCGATTTGTTTTTCAGTTTCTCATAATAACTGATTTCTTCTCCTTCAAAATGAATGTCATTATCTCAAATCTAAGAAAGTATTTCCCTTCTTTTCCTAAAAATGCTCTAACCAAAATCTACAAAGCTTGGTGTGAAAGACTGAGACTATTAATGTACAAGGGCATCCCAAAGGATATACGTTGGATAATCAAAGCAAAGGTTCGTTCAGATTCATTTGTCTCATACATAGTAAGTCTCGGTAAAAGTTCGTATTCAAAGAGGAAAAGAGCAAAAAGAATGAAAGTTTGTTACAAGTGTGCACGATGGAATTGTAACACGCGATGTCACTTTTTGGGGATGGTTTCTGTAAATAGAGAAGATAAAATTTTCTTCATTAAGAATGGATTGAGTAAGGAGTCATTAGATAATATCTTATTGACTCTTGAGATGCATTCTTATGGATATGTGCAGCGTGAACTTCTTAGTTTGTGGAATCTCTTCAGGGACGAGCAAGAGCGTTACAGTCTTAGGAATCTAACTAAAAAAGACACTATTTACCAATTTATAAGAAAATTGGATGGAAAGCTTATCCTCGACTCATAGAAAGTGTTTAAGCCATTACTGGACGTAAAACCAGAGGAAGATGTAAGCCACAATCACAACAACATGTATATATTATCTTGTACATCTTCAGAAAAAAATGAAAAAATGAAAGAAAAGAGAAAAAAAAGAAATAAATAAAAAAGGAGGGCGAAACTTGGGTTGTACTTAGTCTTTAATTAGATTAGGAGCCCTTGCTAGCGGTAGTCCCATCATTGACTCGGGTGGACCTTCGCACGTCGATCAGTAAATAAGGTTCGTGTGCCATGCTCTGTAGAGAGCCGTGCAAGCATTCCCAGGTTTTAACCGTAGGCTCTGCTTGCTGATGGACAGATAGAAGCGTCCCGTGTTTGCATTCTAGCATGACAATGCCTCTGAGCTCAATTCCTGGTATTGATTTATTAGGTTCCTGAGCGTAGCTCCACTGGCTGTGGTCACTGGTCGTCGTATTCAGATTTTCTCTCTTTAACTAGAGGGACGACACATAGGCTGGGATATCCCACAAGCGGGAGGAGTACCTTAAGTCTAAAATTCCTTAAGGGAATTCAATGTCTCTTTCAAGGGGTGGTAAGATTGTGAAGGCTACTGCACTCATGATGCGCAGTATAAAAATATACCATGAAACCTGTACATAAAGGTATGCCGTAATTTATTATTATTAATTTTGTATGATTTTGTTGTATTTTGATTTTGGACTGACGATCCTTTGGATGAGATCCTTCAGGGGTTTCTAGACTTTTTTACCCTGATGGTTTTCTTGAAGTAAAAATAAAAATAAAAATAAAAATAAATAAAAACAAAAAAAAATTATTTTTCTTAATTTCAATCTTTTCTAACAACAGCCAACCTACCCATATAGGAGCTATTATTACTTTTTCTATTCTCTGCCCTATTTAAACTCCATTTTCTTCACTTTCCTGCAACTCATAATCATTCAAAAAGAGTGTGAGTGTAGAAATGGAGGGAGCTTCTTCTTCTTATCGTAGATTTGCCAGTATTTGTGTATTTTGTGGGACAAGTTATGGGAATGGTTTAGAGTTTATAAATGCAGCAAGCACTGTTAGTAGAACACTTGTTGCGAGAAACATTCGTATAGTATATGAAGGAGGTAGCATTGGGTTAATGGGGGCTGTATCACTTTCTGCATTTGTAAGAGGTGGTTGAGTTTTAGGTGTCATTCCTAAACCTTTAACTCGAAGGAACATCGTTGGAAAGACAATTGGACTGGAAATTCAAGTATCATCTATGCATGGACGAACGAGGACAATGCTTGAAAACTCTGATGCATTCATAGCCTTACTTGGTGGTTTTGATACTTTAGAAGAAGTTTTTCAAATTATCTCTTGGGCCCAACTAAACATCCACCATAAACTCATAGGTTTGTTGAATGTTAATAATTTCTTTGATAATTTGTTATCTTTTGTTGACCATGCCGTGGAATAGAAATTTATCACACCTTCGACAAGACGACTCCTTATCTCTGCTTCCACTGTTGATGAGTTGATTGATAAATTAGAAGCTTTTGTTTATGAACTTGATCCAGTAACAGCTTAGATAGATTGGTCAGAAGGAAGTGGTGACGGAAGCAGTATGAAAAGTAAGTCAAATCAGAAACTCCAACTATTTAAATAATTACAAGCTTTGGTGTTATTTATTGTACTTTGTTTTTGTTTAAATTTGTGTTAGGTTTCTCTTTTCAATAATTATAACAACAGGTACTATCTTCTATCCTTTACCTATCTATGTTTGACATTGAGGACAATGTTGTGATCTGGTTGGGGGGAAGAATAGTTGTGTAAAAAAAATTATTTTTTTTTTAAAAAAACTAAAAAAATTAGGAAGTATATTTATTAATATGTTTGTTGTATTTATATGTTTGTCAGTAATTTATTAATAACAAAAGTAATTAAGGATGACAGAGTAAGGAGTAAATTATTTACTCTTGAGATGCATCAAAATTGGTGGCAGAGTAAGGAGTAATTAGGTAGATAATTAGTTTGTGTGGAAGTAGGAATTTAAATTCAGGAAAATTTACATGATTGAGTAAATTGTCTTCTTTCTTAAAAATCACATGCTTGGTTATAGATGTTGAATTTATGAACTGAGAATGATAGAATTATGCCTTGTGAGATTTTGAGTCTAATGATAAATGGATTGAACATTTGTACCATTCTCTTCTTTTTTTTTTTGTGAATCTCACTCATGAAATTGTTACTCTAGAACTTGCCTTGATTCTTTTTTTGACTATATTTTCATATGCATACATAAATATGGTTGAGATATTTTTCTTGATATAGCTACTTTAACTAAATAACTAACTTTGTATAGTTTCCCTTGCTTAACCCCTTTGAGCTTATTTGGCCATTCTTTGTTTCGAACTCATTATGTGCCTTAAAAAAATCATGTTTTTACCCGACCTTAAGGAATAAGAGAACATTAGCTTTGTCATTGGATGAGTTCTTGAACAAGTGTGGGGGTGTGTGTGCAGAATGGTTGGTAAAAAAAAATGTTTAATTAAAAAAATATATATATTATGTTCATCTTCAAAAAAAAAAAAAAAAAAAAAAAAATAAAATAATATAAAATAATATAAATAAGGGTCAACAAAGCAATAAAGGAAATAAAAAGAATATGTAAAAGGAATTTGTATTAGGTGGAGTTGGGATGAACTTTCATACTTGTTACTTGAACTTAGCTTTCATGCTCTTTTATTCTCTTTGGTATTTAACTTGTCATATCCATATTACCTTCTCCTTTACCTTGATCCCATTACAACCTTGAATAAAGTCTTCATGATTTGTGTGTGCGTGTGTTCTAAGTAGTGGAGAAGTAGAAGATAAGCAAGTTTATGGTAGTGAAATTTTCATGGGTTGAATTGAGTGAAATACCTACCTTTTAAACACTTGAGGGATTGAGAGTAAATCTTGTGAAGATCTATCATTCTTAACTCATGCTTTTCAATTGAAATTTCCTTGCTTATTGATTTAAGATGTGAAGAAACGTTACCTCATAAATGTTTGATTACTTGAATGATTGGTTGCTCTTCATTCTTAAATATTATTAGAAATTGAGTCTTTTAGAATTTTTAGCTTTTGAGTCTATGTCATTTTTTTCTTTGTTCCCTAGTTTTTTTTAGGTGTTTTGCTCAAGAGTGCAAAAGCTAAGTGTGGGAGAATTTAATAATAATATATTTTATACATTTTATAATCCTCTCATTAGGCTTCTTAAGGTTTAATTAGGCTTAATTATGTTGGTTTTGTCATATTCTATGAAATTGAGCCTAATTAGATCATTGAATGAATTATTGTATGAATTAGCCTTAATTTATCTCTTTGACAGTGTTTAGTAAACTGGCTATAATTTGAGTTTCAAATATCTAGTTGATGTGATTATGATCTTGTAAGAAATCTAAGACAATTCCCTACAACTTTCATGAAGACCTCAAATGCCTAATCACACGATTGGATAACTTAAATTGGAGTTGAAGCAAGAACTAGAGTACTGATCCTGACAGCTTGACCTATGTGTACTGTTCATGCCATATTTCGGGCTAGGATGTTACATGGGCTGAAATTTTGATGGTTGATAGTTAAGACCTAAATATACAACTTTCATGAGAATACAAAACTCAGATCGGACTCCTTGAAGGTCATATTGGGCTTGAAAGTCAGAAAAGAGGAGCTGTTAATGAGCCTGAGCAGTATGCAGTAATCAGACCATATCTTGAGTTTATGAATGATTTTGGGCTCAAACTAACGGCATTTGAAAGCTAAGATCTAGGCCTACAACTTTCATGAGACCACTTGGTGAAAAAATGACAAATGCAATGACTTCAGAGCTAAATGATTTCGGAGACAAAGAATCTCCATAATTTTTCACTCATCAAAAGTCATTTGGCATTTTTCTCATTTTTCACTCATCCACTCACTCATGACTCAGCCCCCTTATCATTTTGTATCCCTAATCCTCTATAAAAGGAAGCCTTGGCTAATCATTTGGAAGTCTTAGGTGTTACATACCAAGATCATGTTATTTTGTTACTTATTTTTCTTGTAGTAGTTTTCCTTTGTTTTAAATTAAAGTCATGTTCTACTTCTTCTTTTTCTCTCTTTCTTTCTTCTTGTCTATGAGTAACTAAGTTTCATTTTACTTGGGTGAAAGAGTAAAGCTCTTGGTAATAAGTTAAGGTTAGATTAATTTCTTTCTTGTACTTAAATGATATATTTTCAAGTAGTCATTATACGTGTTGTATTTTATTTTGAATCAATTTAGAAACCCTCCTTGTAAAGTGGAGATCTTGATTTATTGTAAACAAGATTTTGGTACAATGAATGCTTAATCCCATTTATGAGTGGTGGTGTTAATAAATGATTAAAAGAATCATAATATAATTACATATATAATTTTTAATGAACTTTGAATGTTATATTTTTCAATTGGAATCTCCATTATGTGTGGATTCTAATTGAGTTATCAAAAGAATTAATCTTGTCCTTAATTTATTTACCAAGAGTGGATCTCCTAGCCCAAGTAAGTCTTTTTTATTTGTGACTAAGTTTTATCACTTTTATTATTGTGACAAAATATTTACTTTACGTCAAAGAATTTTTCTTCATCAATTTCTTGTGAATCAACCTCGGACTCTCGAGAATTTGTTATTTGAAACAACCTGCACTTGGGTTTGTAACTTTTAATCCGCATCAGGGAGCAAGTAGAAGATGCCGTAAAAAAAGGCAAGTTGAGTGGGCTAATTGGGCATCAAGATAGGTCCAAAAAGTCTAGCTTTCAAAAGAAGGAAGGAAAGGTTAATATGATAGATCTTGGAAATCAACCTATTAGCCAGCCTTCCTCATATCCTATACCAACATTTTACCCACAACAATACCCTTTTTACTCTCCAAATCACTCCACACCATATCCTTCAAGTCCATCACAAGTTGACAAGCGAAGAAAAGATAGGCCAAAAATAGATCCAGTACCATTACCTTATGATGAACTTTATGATGCTTTGTTGAAACCAAATTTAATTGGCCCAAAAGTGCCAAGCCCATCTTGGATCCAGCTCTTAAATGGTAATATCTGAGTGAAACTTATAAGTATCACATGGGAGTGTTAGGGAATTCAATTGTAAAATGCTTAGCATTCAAGCTCTGAGTGCAGCTGAGAATGCTGGCAAGCAAAATTTTCAAAGTGATGGTGGACAAAATGCGGGGCCAAGTGTCAAGACTAACCCACTACTTAATCATAGGGCATAAGGAAGACTGAGCTTGTTGTGTTGAGGAAGTTGATCCTATGTTTCTTTGTTATTGTGTTCTCACTTTTTATATTCAGTGTTTATGTTTAGCTTTGCTTTCATGGACAATCTTATTCACTTAATTTTATCTTAAGGTTAGATTTTTGAAAATAAGTAATCATGATTTGAAATGAAGATTGACCATTTTTTTCTTTCCTTTAAAAAAAATTATTATCCATTGTTACCTTGCTTGAGCCTAAATTTCTTTTTTAAAATAACCTTGGACAAAGGTCACCCATACATTGGGGGCTTGTGTATTATTGCCAACTGATTGCTGCATAGTTTATGGATGCGAAAAAAAGAAGAGAAAAGAATGTGGAAAAGAAAAGAGGAAAATACATCCAAATAAAGTGAATAAATGAAAAAACAAAAGCAAAGAAAGAAAAGGAAATGATGAAAAAAGCTGGTCCAAAATAAGATGAATACCACTATTTTTTAAGGTACAAATGAAGTTGGCAATATAGTAGAAAAGTTAAAAATCCTTTATCTCAATTAACCTTTAAACACTTCTTTGAGTCTTTAATATCTTTTCTTTGATAACCTTTAACCTTGGCCACATTCAAGCTTGATAAAGTCCATTCTAATCATTGAATGATAGCTTTTATTTTCAGAAACTTTAATTTTGAGACAAAATATTTCTTACTCCTTCTAGTTGATAGTTCATTGCTAAAAAAACAAAAAATAGAGATGAAAAGAGATGAAAATGAAAAAAAAAATGTTGAAAGAAGTTCTTGGAAATGATGAGACACTTGAAATACCTTATTGGTGGAGGCAATGCTTAGACAATTCATTAGAAATATGAAACAACAATGACAAAGGTTTGAAAAGGATTTAGTTGTCAAAAGCACAGAGATTTTGTGAATATTGGAGTCTCAATTTAGGGGCTACATTGAAGACCTCTCACTTTGAAGGGAGTCGAAAAAGGATGGGTTATTATGCTTGGGAGCTCGTCTCAAAGTGCCTCGTTTGTGTTGTTGCCTATACAAAGATTCCTTTCTTTTCCCCCTAACTCTAAAGCCATCTTGAACAACCTCAAGCAAAAAAGCAAGTGTTGTGATGCAATGGTGAATGCTTTTGAAAAATTATGGGAAATACTTTCTCATTTGGGTTTGTCTTAGTAAAAATCTTGCATCTTGCACATTTTCATTGATGTTTATCATAAGAATCATTTAAATATGCAACTTTGCAATAAGATTTTTCATTTTCTCCATATATTGATCTTGAAGTCTATTATCATATTTTGAACAACATGACTTTCATATTAAAAGTTTTTGAATGGCATGATTTTCATATTTCAAGCTTTTGAATAACTTGATGATCATATTTTAGGCTTTTGAACAGTCTAGTTTGCATGCTTTGAGTTTTTGAACAACTTGATGATCCATTACTAGGCTTTTGAAGAGTCTACTTTTGCATATTTTTAGTTTTTGAACAACTTGATATTTATTACTAGGCTTTGAGTCACCTAGTTTTTCCAGTGTATTTTCTTGGCCTTGAGTTGTCTAGTTTGTCTACTCTAGGCTTTTGAATAGCCCAATGTTTATTGTTTGACCTTAAATTGCCTAGCTTTTTGATTCTAAGTTTTGAATTACCTAACGTTTTGTTACTAGACCTTGAGTTGTCTAGTTTGTTAGTTTTTGGGTTTTTGAATAACCCGATATTGTTGCTAGGCCTTGAGTCGTCTAGTTCTAGGTTTTCTAACATGTTGATTTCTGGGTTCAAATCACCTATTGATTTTATTTTTGCTCTGGATAATTAAACATTTTGATTTCTAGGTTTAAATTATCAATGGATTTTCTTGGCATTTTGGTTATTTGAACCTGTTGATTTCTAGGTTCAAATAACCTGTTGATTTTCTTTATGCTTTGCGTATTTGAACTTGTTGACCTTTGGGTTTGAATGACCTATTGAGTTTCTTTCTGTCTTAGGTATTCGAACTTGTTGATTGATAGGTTTGAACTACCTGTTGATTTTCTTTTAGTGTTGAGTATTTGAACTTGTTGATTTATGAGTTTAAACTACTTGTTAATTTTCTTTTAGTTCCAGGTATTTGAATTTGTTGATTTTTGGGTTTGAATTACCTATTGATTTCCTTTGTTTTAGATAATTGAACTTGTTGATTTTTAAGTTCCAACTATTTGTTGATTTTTCTGTCATTTTGATTATTTGAATCTGTTGATCTCTGGGTTCAAATAATCTATTGATTCTCTTTATGCCCGGGTATTTGAACTTGTTGATTTCCAAGTTCGAACTACCTATTGATTTTCTTTTTACTCTGAGTATTTGAACATGTTGATTCATGGGTTTGAACAACTTGTTGACTTTCCTATTGTTCTGGGTATTAGAACTTATTGATTTCTAAGTTTGAATAACTTGTTGATTTTCTTTTAATTCTAGGTATTTGAACCCATTAATTAATGGATTTTCAAGCAACCTGTTGATTTCCAAGTTCTAAATAATTTGTCAATGTTTTGGTTATAAAATTGGATGCTTTCAATTTGCTTTATCCTTTCTACTTGAAAGAATAAGCAAAGGAGACTGTTGTCAGCATCCAATTTTGTTTGAGGCATTTCTAAAAGTAAAAATATATAGCCCAACAATTCAAAATTATTAAAATAGTAAAAAAAAAGGATATATGAAGAGAATTTTCAAATTTGAAAGTAGATAAAAAATTTGAAGGGGGAGAAATTTGTGAGATAATATCAAAAAGTCAAGAAATCGATTGAGATAAGAAGAAAAAAAAGTAAGTAGAGATAAATAAGGAATAAAATTCTATCTGGATAAGATTACAAAGTTATTACATTAGGCTTATAAATATAAGTATAAGAGATTCACTTAAACACACATAATTAAAGAGACTAAAGTAGCTCCATTCGATAGAAAAGACAGAGAGAAAAAACAGCCTGAGTTTGCTCATTCTGTTACACCCACCTCTAACTCTGAAGCCCAACTTCCAATATAAGGGTTGTAAACAAGTTCATATCACGTCGAGGCAGTGTCTACTCACCATTGGACTCGTAATTAACCCCGAACCTATATGTACTCTAGAGCACAAACCATATCTTATAAGGTTTTCAATTACACCATTCCATTTTAATGGATAAAGTGATTAGTGGTGACTCTCAAATTTGATTTAATTTTGAGTTACATTCTCCCAACACGGCTTCCCCTTTGGATGGTTGCGAGTTGTGACATTCCTCTAATATGATATTTAGAGATGATGCTGGTGATAACCCTGTCTCTGAAGTAACATCATTTCCTTTATGTAGAGATGCCATTCTAAATGCTTTTGAAAGGAAAAACAAAAGAAACCTCAAACCAGTAATGGAAAAGTAAGATTTCAATCAAAATATTTACAGAAGCGTGCTAGTGAAGAGAAAATTAGCTTGATAATTGAATAATGGAAAGTTACATGAATTAATAAACTCTACAAACTCCCTAATTCTAGTTCTAGCACTTTAATGATTGCTACCTAGCACCATTACTTGTTAACAAAATTTATGAGTTTCGAGTAGGGTTCACGAAATATGAGGAAGTGAAAGAAGTGGCTGCAAGTGTGAGACAAAATGAAAAATATACTTCAATTTTGTTGTGTATAAGTGTATGTTACCTATACAACGTTTCTTAATAATTGAGTCAGCATATATGCTAAATTTAACTAAGAACATGCTTGAAGTAAAGCATGAGCTTGGCATACTTACATAAACCAATTCAAATTGAGCCACGCCTAAATAAGCCAGGCAAGCCCTATGCATGACCTGAGTGAATGTTCACTTAATTATTACATTTTACTCAAATTTTCAAGCTTCTTCTACTACAACATGAGTTTTTGAATGTAGATGTTGACATCTCTCAACAAAACTACGACAAAGTTGGTCAAAAGATTCCAAATGAAAGATAAAATTCATGAGGAAGTGGGATCTCTTTGAGTTCTACTCTAACATCTAGAAATTGGTTAATAACAAAAAATACATATACTTGATGTCCCAAAACAAGATAGACCCAAGTTGTAATAGACCTGCTAAATGGTGATTTAAATTTAACATAGATTTTGAATCTTGGAACAAGCTAATTTGGTACCCAGCTATGGAATAAACTATTATTGAGAAAATTGGTGAATACAACTAATTATCATTAAGAACTTCATCTTTAGAATAAAAATAGGCAAAGATTGGAATACAACATAGAGAAAAGTGTACACTAAAAAGTAGGGTCACCAAGGTTAAAACATGAGAGAATGTGAAGTTAATGGCTTACGTATATATACTGAATTCGCCTCTTAAGTACAATGCCACTTGAGTAGCATTATTTTTGTTAGTATGAAAAAAAAATAAAAGTTAGCTTCTATTTGTGAAGTAAAAGTCAAATTGTACACTTCTATCATTATTTTATTATAGTCTAAGTTTCGCTTCCGGAAGCTTCCAAAAGGGGGAACTTGTCTTTTAGTGTGGGTTCTTGAGATACTAAAGTAATTTAAAGCAAATAATTCAAACAATATAAAGAATATTGATTTTCATTAAAGGACTTGAATTCAATGAAGTATATATAAAGAAGCTGAAGTACAATGAAGTAGCTTGTGCCTCGAAGTACAAAGCAAATAAAATTATAGAAAATAAATATGAAAGTTGTAAAGAAATATGTAAACTTGTTGGAAAAGTAAAGGTAAGTGATAAATGACTAGAAATGTAAAGGAAAAGTTGTAAAATGCTAGAAAATCAAAGATAAACTACATGAAAAGTAGATAATTTTTGTGTGATTATTCGAGGATCATTTCTTTAATGCCTTAGAAGCCTATTTATAGAATTGGAGCTATGAAAACTACTGCTTCAGTGCACCTTCAAGCCTCAAAGTCCACCTTCCTTAATTTTAGGAGCATGATCTTCATTAACTTGGTAACTTTTAGCTATGATTGGAACATGGGCATCTCCATGATGAATTTCTAGCTGGGTTTAGTAAGAAAAACTACCAAAAATGCACTTTTACCATGTTTGAACATGGAGAGCAACTACCTTATCCATTATCTCCTATTTTTTAGGCACTTCTTTCTTACCCAAGTCGGTTACTAGCAGCTTCCTCTTCATTACCAAGTCAAAATAATATTTTTTCACTTTTACCCCTTGGAGCAATTGCCATGTTCCCATTTTCCTATTTTTTTAGGAGCTTTTTCCTCATTTCAACTGCTTTACTTACAGCTCCAACCTTTGACTTGGTCAAAATATGTTTTTTTTTTTTGGATTGCAGCTAATGGAAATAAGCCGATCTTCACTGGGCCACTTTTCTCTTCCTTTTGCACTAGCCTAGTAAGTTATTATATCTACTTCTAGGTCTTTAGTTGAAGCTAAAATATTTAGGGTGTCAACAATGCCCCTACATTAGCTATTGGCCAATGTTTTAAATCAAAGGCCAATAGGTAAAGGAATAAGTCAACACTAACCCAACAAGTATTAAGCTTCTACTTCTCATACTGCTCCGAATGATTTGAAGTTAGCTTCTGAACTTTCCATCAGTTTCAACTACCTATAAATAAAGAAACTATCTCCAAGTGGAAATAGCTATTTGTATACTCTGCAATTTACACACTTGTCTTTTAACCACAAAAAATGAATTATTCCTAGAAAGCTAATATTTTGTAGCTGAAATCTGCCTTTTGAACAAGAACAATACCAAAATAGTAAGGGATGCTAATCTCCTCGAAGTAAAAACATCTTAAAAGGACTCTAGAGTTAGATGGCAAAATGTTAAAGCTAGGCAAAAAGAAATTGCAACTACAAAAGAAACAAGCAAACTGTTTTAGCTTCCTATGAAGTTGTTTCCGTGATAGCTACCTTCGACTATAAAAGTAAACATTTGATATAGCCGAGCACAGTGACCCTAAGACTCAATTAGCAAGGATTATTGGTTTAGTCAATGTTGATTCCCAAGATGAGAGAACTTGAAACTAGCTTATCCACCTATACGAAGTTTGCATATAGCAATTTTTGGCCAACTTCCAGCCAAAATGTTAATTTAGCCTAGTTTAGTCGAATTCATTTGCTTGCTTTCAAATCAACCTATTTACTCCAATATAAAAGAAAGATATAATTTTGAACATTTGCCATCACTAGCTTTTACGTGCTCTAGAGCCAAAATCCAGTGGCAACCTCCATAAGCTTATAATTTTGAGCCTCTTCAAATTATTAGCCATTGGCTCATTTACCTGCTGCTTAATAACCATGAGGTTTCCAATAGAAAGCTTATGTTGTCTTTGGTGGAAATAATCGTGAAGAAACATCTTTAGCTTATTCCAGTTTTTTAAGCAAAATTCAAGGCAAATCTATATCTCCACGTCGAGCTATAAATCAGGTAGCATGTTCCAAGGAGGTATGACCAGCTTCTCCAAGAAACATTGAAAGATTTGGATAATTGTGGCTTTGGGAAGCGGCATAGCCATATCAATACATTTTGGGTATGACTTTTAATGGATCTACCTCTCCTTTAACTTATAAGTTTCTTCAAAGTGATCTTCAATAATATTAACAACTTGATTTGTGTTAAGAGTCGCCAAAGGCCAAAGCTTAAGGATAATCGTATGACATGTTATTGCATGACCTAATGTAAATGGTTCTACCATGCAAGGGTAATCAGCTATATTATAGCTTATGCTTGCTCAAAGTAAAGCCAATATAGCTTCTATCCATTAATCCAGCATGTGGCAAAATTGACACTAGCTTCATTTGCAACAAGACTCATTTGAGGCCTTGTAAGCCTCTTTGCTATATATACTTGGCCAAATCTCATGTTTGGTGTTACAAGATTGCTAAATGCAGAACATGGATGTCTTTGGCCAATAGTTTTAGCATGTGGCTGCTATAATATATTTCTCAAAGCTACTATAGGTGCTACTGCCACTATAGGATTGGTTGTTTCCAGAGGTTTGGCTACTGTTGTAGGAATAGCTTGCATTGATGAAGCTAGTATAGGATTGGCCACCGCTAACTAATTGGCTAGAGAAGAAGTTAGCCTAGGATTAGCCGACGTTGAAAAAGAAAGCATAGGATCAACTATTGATGCAGAAGCCATCAACAGATCAATTGTTGACGAAGCTGGCATGAAATTAACTACTGCTTCTGGGCCAACTACAATTGAAAAAGTACCCACTTGCTAAATTGCTAGTGAATAAATTGCTTATGAAATGTTGGCTATAGGAAAAAGATAGCCTACTTGGCACATATAAGCTAGGCTATTCATAATCTTAACTACGTTGATTACATACTCTTCTTTCTACAGCAGTTCATCATTGATTGGGTAACATGAGTATCCATACAACAGAGTGATTGGAGGTCCTTCATTAGCTTTGAGAAACATCCTCACTTTACTTTTAATCCAGTTTTCATAGTAGATAGCTTTCAAAGCTAATTGAGCAATGCCCACAAAGTTTACTAGAATTAGCATTTCTTTAAGAAACTTTAGCATATCATCAATGGATAACTTTGCATATTCATTTTCAGGAAATGAGGAATGACAGAGAGCTTTAGCTTCCCTGGATCTAAGTATTCAGCTACTGGCTCATTCAACTTCTGCTTAATCATTATTAGATCGGTTATTGAAAACTCTGGTTATGTTTTATAAAAATATTCATGAAATAATCATTCCATCTCATTACAACTTTGAACTGAGCTAGATGGAAAATTAGTATACCACCTATGAGCCGATTTGGTTAATGAGAGTTGAAATAATTGTAACCAGAAGAAGTCATTTTGGCCGAGCTCCCCATACTTGGTAGTGAATAGGCTAATATATTCCATAATGATTCAACCATCTTCTCTAGAAAATGTGGAAGATTCAGGGTACTTATAGCCTTTTGGGAAAGTTATCGCGCAGTTAATCCACTCAAGATATATCTTTTTATACATCGGTCTTTCATTCAGCTTCAAACTAACCCAAAAATGTCGCTTCAAGACATTTACTATTTAATTTGGGTCAATGTTAAAAGATAGCCTAGCTTCTGAAGCTTGGTTGTAATAAGGTGCTTGTCTTGGCCTAGCTTCTGCGGCAATAGCATAATATGGTGCCTATCCTGATCCGTAACCCTACATTGGTGTGGGGCCATTAGATCTAGCCGTGGTGTTTCCCATGGATTGACCAGGAGGCACATATGGTTGAGAAGTTGGCTAATATGGCACATAAGTCTCAGTTGCCACACAAGCATGGAGCTAGGCGAATTTTCCATAGCACTCGGCTGGTAAGCTACTGTGCTACTAGTATTGCCAAGATTTGCTAATGGTCTCCAGGCTATCTGAACTTGACTCTATTGCATGGTTAAGCAGTTGGCCTTAACATTTATTGAGTAGAATAGTTACTGACTTGTTGGCATTTGCGTCTATGGTGCACCCAAAAGAGCCCCCATTGGCTGCTAGGGAGCCGTTGGAGCTATATACACAGGAGCTCTAGACATAAGAATCGTTTTCCATATTGCTGATGGGAAAAAACTAGTGGTGGTGGTGTCAAATAAGCATTCCGTACCACCGACTGGTTGTATTGAGTAAAAGTTTCCTGAGTGATGTCTCTGGACTCTCTATACTTCTCTGCACTTCATTCACAATGAAAGGCCACACAACTTTAACTATCTGATTCGTTATCAGAGGAATAATTTCACCAACACTCTAGTCAATCTGATACCGCATTTGCGCCACCGCATTAACCACATTTTCAAAGCCAACAATGTCACCTCTAGCTTGCATGGCAACAATGTGAGCATTTACTTCATTATTTGCCCCCAAGTGACCAGGAGGAGGAATAACAGGCATTTCAACTTCGGAAGTCAGAGTCACGGTAGCAATACAACGTCCTGATCTTAATTACATACACTCGAAATGCTGAATAAGTTTAGGAACACCTGGAGATCTTGAATCCAGGGGGTCCTACCAGGCATGCAAAAAATATGTTGGTACTAAAAAAGCAAAACTTAGCTTCTTCCTGCGAAGCAAAAGTTAAACTCCACACTTCCACCGTTGTCCCACTATAGCATAAACTTCGCCTCCAAAAGCTCCCAAAAGGGAGAACTTGCCTTTCAATGCGGGTTTTTGAGGTACTAAAGTAACCCCCCTAACAATGGATTCAAAGCAAATAACTCAAACAATGTAAACACTAATTTTCATTAAAGGACTTGAATTCAATGTAGTACATATAAAGAAGCTAAAGTACAATGAAGTAGCTTATATCCTAAAACATAAAGCAAATGAAATTACAGAAAATAAATATGAAAGCTATAAAGAAACACTATAAACTTGCTGGAAAAGTAAAGGTAAGCGATAAATGACTAGAAATGTAAATGAAAAGCTGTAAAATACTAGAAAATCAAAGATAAATTGCATGAAAAGTAGATAATTGTTTTTTGTTGATTCAATGATCCTTTCTTCAGCGCTTTAAAGGCCTATTTATAGAGTTGGAGCTGCAAAAACTATTGCTTTAGTGTGTTAGCCATGGAAATCATCACCCAAGAAGGGGGTGAATTAGTGATTACAAATTTTTAAAGCAATTTTGAGAAATTATGCATTTTGATATTTTTAATTAACACGTGCAGCAGAATAAGTCTAATAAAGATACAACTATTGTAGATTACTCAGATACAACTTGGGTTATGTGATAAATCAAACAAATAAGCTAGATATCAAGTTCTTAGAATCAAAACATCAAGATGACAAGATATGCAATAGATAAATATACTACACCAAATACCTAAATTAAAGAGTGTAGGGAAGAGAGAATCAAAATCAAGAATTTATCCTGGATCAGCTACTAACCACTTGTGGCCTACATTCAGTCCCCAAGCTTAACTTGAAATTTTCTACACTATCTCCTAGACTTCACAGGTGCTAGGAAAACCTTTGTATAAACAAGAGCACTCCTCACACCTTGGGATACCTCACCCTTGTGCTAGAGCCTCTAACTCTTCAAGTTTCACAGGTACTTGAAAAAATATTTACATTCAAGAGCACTCACAAAATCTTTGGGATACCTCACCCTTTGTGTTTGAGCCTCACTATAAGGGATACCTCACCCTCTTACAATGATTTCAAGATGAAAGATTAGAAACTCTCACAAGAGTAGATATACAACTTGAAGAACAAAGGAATAGAAGGATTTTGTAATAAAGAGCTCAAAATATGATTTTGATTATTCAAGGATCAAATCAAGTGTTCAAGAGATGTAAAAGCTTCACATATCACTTATATATAGAGCCCAAGTGATGAAATAGTCATTGGTAGGGTGTGTTTGTTTTAGATTAGATTAGCTTTTTTTTTTAGAAAAAAACTATTGTAATAGTATTTAATCATGTTTGGTAAAATTAGTTTCAGCTTTTGCATGAAATTCAATGCAAAATAAAAACTTTTTAAAGCTAATTTTAATAATACTAAAGATTGAAGCTTATGATTTTAGTTTATAGATTATTTCTTACACTTTGATATATAAATACCATTTTGTCCTCAATCAAATAATTTTTTTAATCATTTCATACCTATTTTAGTAATTTAATGCATAAAAGTGATTCTTTTTTATATCATCCAAATGAATTAGATTAGTTTAAAATCACTTTTTAGTTAATGTATCCAAACATAAAAATGAATCGACTATAATCGATTATAACAAAAAGCTTTTATATAATAATCGATTACTAAGCATAATCAAATTTTCGCAGCTTTCCCAAACATACACTCAAATATAAAAGTGAATCGATTATAATCGATTAAAATTGATTATAACAAAAAGTTTTTATATAATAATCGATTATTGAACATAATCAAGTTTTCATAGTTTTTCTAAACACACACGTAGTGTTTAGAGATGATTTTTTATGAAAACTAATCGTTTATAGCCATTGGGAGTGCTTCTGGGCATGTGGTAATCGATTACATGGATGTTGTAATCGATTACATGGCCTCATCCAGAGTTGTAATCGATTACAGGACTTATGTAATCGATTACATGCACTTTGGTTTTGAAAACTGACTTTAAATGGCTATAACTTCTTCATTTCTTATCCATTTAAAGCAAATGACCACTCATTAGAAAGATCTTTGAGTTTAGTTTCAAATGAAATAGGTTTTAGGACAAAAACAAAGTACCTTGAAAGTTATGATTAAAATAGTAAGCAAAGGTCAGATTTTCAAAACTTAAACTTGACTATTTTTCATAATTTAAAGCAAATGGTCATAACTTCTTCATTTCTTATCCGGAAATGACCACTCATTGAAAATATCTTTGAGTCTATTTTCAAATGAAATAGATTTTAGGATGAAACTCAAAGTATTGTAAAAGTTATGATCAAAAGAATAACCAAATGTCAACTTTTCAAAACTCAAACTTGACTATTTTTCATAGTTTTGAACTATTACCATGACTAGCTTTTCAAAACATGTTTCTTAGGCATTTTAGCATGTAAGAACCATTTGTAAAGATTTAAAAACATATTTGAGCTCTTTTCATGTAAAATCTCTATTTTTACATAGGAGAAAGCCTAAAAAGAAAATATATCAATTCTAGTCCTTAGGCTTCTTAATGTAATCCAAGCTTTCAAAATATTTTTTCTCTTCAAATCTTGCAAATACTTGGAACATCTTATCATTCTCATTCTTCTTGAGTTTAGCATAATTGTGATTTTTTTCTTTCTTGTTGCAATGCTTACTCTTGGTACTTGAACTATCTTACAAAGTATTACTCACTTAAAACGAACATAGTTAGTCCAAATTCATAATTCAATATCTTCATATGCATGATTCATAAATGTATAACTCTAGTTAGTCTAACATGCATATAAGAATTTCATAGACACATCCAAATAAGACATTTATCAATTACTAATAGATATGCTCTATATAGGATGCAACAAAGAACACTTTGCACATTTTCATTCAAATAGAGCCAAATCTAATATTAATTTAATACAACTCATATAACATATTATTGAATATATTCTATAAAAGATACTATAAAAAATAAGCATGATTCTTATATGAAATATAATAAGACAGAGTACATGATTATGCATGATCCAATATAATATATTAAGTACATCTATGTAGCATGATCAATATCTTTTTGTAATGCATTTGTCATCATTAAAACTTAACATATTAAATCATTAGGGCAAAGACAATTCTACATAGTGCACCTTCAGGCCTCAAAGTCCACCTTCCTTAATTTTAGGAGCATGATCATCATCAACTTGGTAACTTCTGGCCATGACTGAGACATGGGCATCTCCATGATGAATTTCCAGCCAACTTCAGTAAGAAAAACCACCAAAAATGCACTTTCACTATGTATGAACGTGAGGAGCAACTATCTTATCCATTATCTCCTGTTTTTTAGGCGCCTCTTTCTTGCTCATGTCAGTTACCAGTAGCTTCTTCTTCATTACTAAGTCAAAATAATATTTTTTCACTTTTATCCCTTGGAGCAACTACCATGTTCTCACTTTCCTATTTTTTAAGAGCTTTTTCCTCATTTCAAATGTTTTACTTACAGATCTAACTTTGACTTGGTCAAAATATGTTTTCTTCATTTTTATGAATGGTAGCTTGATTTTATGGATGGTAGCTTGTGGAAATGGGCTGACCCTATATTAGGCCACTTTTCTCTTTCTTATGCACCTGCCCAATAAATTATTACATTTGCTTCTGGGGCATTAGTTGAAATTAAAATTTTTAGAGTGTCAACAATTACCTTCATGCATGAGAAGAAATTTTTTACTTCCTCGAAGTTTACTTCCTTCTAGATTAGTTTACATAGTAAATAGTATTTGTTTATTTCTCTTGCTAGATTTGATATTTCTTATTCAGTTGTAAATGCTACTGGGTTTTTATTAACGTAATAATTCATCATCTTAGTTTAAAAAAAAATTGTATCTGACTTTCACTGAAATGATATGTAATTTTTGAGTAAAAACAGGGCTAAGTATATTTTTAATTTTCCATGAATATTTCTAGTAATTAAACCTTTAAACTAATTAACCAATATTATATTGTTCTTTACGGGTCCTACTAATTTGTTCTCTCGAATGATTACCATGATATGCTGTAATCCAGAAATTATTTAACAATAAAAAGTTAAATATGTTATAAAGAGAGGTTGGGAGTTGGGACAGAAAGATTGTCTATGAGAATAATGACATAAAATAGGTCAATGATGACCAATAAGGCACTAACTCGTGGCCATAAACAAAAAAATAAAATAAAGAAAAACTGAACCCATGCAAATGACTTAATTCCATTTACTTGGAGGTTCATATATCGGAGTATATGGCACATTTCTTCGAAAGTTCAAATTTGGAACATCGTCACATCGATCAGGGCTAGATCGGTACAGGGGGAAAAAAAAGCTTTTCACAGGGCTAAACAGCAAATTGGTGCAATTTACACCAATTCAGAAGCTTGATGAATGATGATGAACAAATTAAAATTCACTGGGTAATACGGCAAATTAACAGCCTTGCACACGTACGCAAATTTACATAATTTTGTATTATTAGATTAAACTGTAAAACCTATTTTAGTCCTTAAAAATATTTTTTTATTAATTTAGTCTCTTAGAGTTAAATTTTATTTAGTCCATAAAATTTGAAATTCTTAATTTTTTCATCTTTCCATCTATTTGAGTTTAATAATGTTAAATTTAAAAATTTATTTGTAACGTTAAAAGATGATATGATGTGTCTAATTCAACTAATTAAGCCAAAATGATGTCACTTAAGACTTCTATGTGCACGAATAATATTCATTTTAGAATATCTATATATCTTATGTCACTTGACGCTTGCGTATGTACGCATAATATTTTATTTTATTTTAGATATATATATATATATATATATATATATATATATATATATATATATATTTATTAGGATAAAATTTAGGTAAAATTCCTTAATTGTTTGTACTACTAAAAATTTCCGATTTAGAGACGAAAATTAGAGATGGAAAACAGAGACGGATTTGATGAATTACAAAGGGAAAATAAAATCTTGGACTTAGAGACAGAATTTAGAGACAGAATTTATCCGTCTCAGAATTGTCCGTCTCTAATTCTGTCTCTATTTAGTCAATTTAAAGTCAGACATACTTAAAGACAAATTTTAGAGATGAAATTTATCCTTCTCAGAATTTTTCGTCTTTAATTTCATCTCTATTTGGTCTATATAATCTTTTAAAAAGTCAAATATGTTTAGAGGCAGAATTTAGAGATGAAATTTATCCATCTCTAAATTTTTTGTCTCTAATTCTGTCTCTATTTAGTTAAATTAATTTTTTTTAAAATCAAAATATATTAGAGACGAATGTGTGTTTTGACTCTAAATTCTATATTATTTAATTAATAGGTTTTTTATTAATTAGAGACGGAGAGTTGTTTCCGTCTCTAATATTTCCACATACAAGCCCCAATTCTGTCAATCTATTATTTCTATCTCTCAGTTTCCTCTCTCAGCTCGTGCTCTTGCTCTCCATCTCAGCTCGTGCCCTAGGATCTCAATCATCCTCAACCTCTTGTACCGCTCCCCCGTGCTTCCTTTCCTATTCGATTCTCACTGAGCCGCCGCCGCCCGTGCGTCTGCGACCACGCTCTTGCGATGGTGCTACGAGCCAATGATGACCACGCAGTTGCTGTGCTGCGGTTCCAACGGTGCGACCAGTCCACGACCACGCCTAACCAAAAGAGAAAGAAGAGGGAAGCAAAGAAAAGGGTTTTTTCTGAAAGAAGCAAGGGTTACAAAAATTTATGAGAAAAGGAAGAAGAATGAGTTTGAGAAGAGGGGAATCAAGTGTCTGTGAAACCAAGTGTTGAAGGAAAGATGGGATTTTCGGTTCTGGCAAAGTGAGGGAGTCACTTCTGATCTTGAGATCCAAAATTATTCAGGTTCGAGGAAATGGAGTGAGAAGGTTGTCCTTATAGTCCTGATTCCAACTTTAGAGTTAATTTGTATTTTTATTGAAGATGTAATCTAATTCTAGTTGAGGATAGTGAGCTGAGTTGAAATTCTTGGAAACAATGATAGATGTTCTCTAGCCATATGGATTGCACAGAATATGTTTGATGAATTTTCTGAACAAGTGAGAGGAATTGATTTTGATGATTGTTACTTAGTTTTCTTCTTCTTGTTGAACTTGGTTATATGGTATTCGGTTATTATATGTTGTCTGGTGAAAAATTAAAAATTAATAGGTGAACATCGCATCTCAATCTAATACTAATCTTTCTTTCTTTCGTTTGATTATTGATCCAAGTCGTGGCCGTGGCTCGATCCGTCCTCAATCTCTGTTGTGGGTTTGGTTTAGTGGGGGATTTTTCATGATGGCTATGGGGGATTTATGGGGAAATTAGTTGCTGTTTGGGATTTTTGTTTTTGTTTTTTGGGTTGAAAGAAGGTTGTGGATTTAGGGGTTTCATTCAGGATTTGTGTGGCTCTGTTGATAGTTTTGTTTCCGTTCTGAGGTTCAATTTGTATTTTGATGGTGGTTGCTTAGTTTCAGAACTTTAAGATCATAATAGTCCCTCAAAACCAATTTTCTTTTCCTAATATGCTACATTGCTACCAATAGTCAATAGAGCACTAACTAAAAGATAACAATTTGTTCAATTGCGGATCATTGAAGCTTATACTCCAAGCATTGGTTAGCGATTTTGCAAAGCAGAGATTCTAAGCGTGGAATCAGACCTTTAAAAAAATTAAAAGGTGTGGAATCTGATTAAAGGCTAACGTTATGAGAAATAAATTAGAAGTGTGGAAACTAAAATGTATAAAGATGAAAGATTAAGGGAACATAATATATAATACCCGTACCAAACCTTCTAACCTCTATTTCACCATCTAATCCTTCACTCCAATCACACAATGTGGCTCGAAATAGTTTAGTTCTATTCACCCTCTAGGATATGCTGGCTGAAATGCTTCGTTTATTTGTAGTGGGTCGATCTGATAAGCATGTCGTTGTTGGAGTTTTGTTATTTTGTTTGTTTTAAGGAATAATGTTATCATTTTCTACTCATATTTGCAATTAACTAATTCAGCTGTTACAATTCTTTGCTTTAGGTATAATTATTAATTAATATTTAAATCTTATCACTAATACGAAAGAGATTTCCCCCTTTATGTAGTTCATATCAATAAAATAACATATATATATATATATAATTTTATCCCCTAATATCATTACCATCATTTGGTTCCATAGACATGTAGAGGATAAACTAAGTTAAAACTTATATACTAAACTAATCTTTAAGATTTTATTACAACTTTATTATGTAAGACTTTTTTTCTCTCTTCTTAACCACATTCACTGGCCTGTCTCATGCTATTTTATTTTGTGGAAGCAAATTAGATTTACTATCTCATGCCCTTCTCCTTCTCCTTGCACTAGGTGAAGATGGGGAAACCCTGGTATCGAAGGAAACGAGCGAAAGTGCTTCTGGCGCTTATTACATTCCTAGCTATCTTTTTCTTTGTTAATTGGGTTATGCTTGTTCACCTACAACATGATGGACCCCATCCTATTCCTAAACCTGCTACTATTGAGTTATCGACCTATTCTTCTATTTCGATTTTGGTTCAGGTCTATGTTGTCCATAAATTAATTTTGTTGTTCATATTCAATTTTCATATTTGTTGATCCTTTTTCATTTATTCATGTCAGTCATCTATATTCCTATGGTTTCATGGTGGTATTTATAGGGAAAAAGGAACAAGTCTGGAAATGGGAAGAAACTGCAAAAGGGAAATTATGAAAGGATGTTGGAGTTGGCTGCCCATGCCTTGGCAGAGGTATAGGGATCTGTCGCTAATTTGTTTGTAGTTATAAGCCATGAAGTTATAGAATGATTTCCAATTATTTGGCAGAGCAAAATTTCTCTTTAAAGCATGTTTTAAGTAACTCTGACTTGGTGTGTCACATGGGATGGGACAGAATAAACATGAACCAAAAGATTTGTGGTAGGAACCCTTGGCTTCTGCTTCTACTTGGAGACCTTGTGCTAATTAGCGTAATTGGGAACCTAGAGGTATATGTGTCTGAAATTTAACAATTATTTGTATTATGTCGCTGTGTGAGTACAAACAAAAAGTTCATTGGTCCATAAGTTGATTGATACTCACAGTCTGCTCTCTTCTACTGTACTCCGATAGTGGGAAAGAATGGATACATTTTGATTACTGCAAATGGTGGGATCAATCAACAATGAGTAGTTGTAAGTGTTCTTTCTTAGATTGTTATGTTTTTATGTTTACTGCCTCTAAATTAATTGGATTTTGATTGATTTTAAAGGAGAAAAGCTTAAGCTTATTTTAATGATTAGCATGTCATATATGTTCATTGTTGTTGGCAACAGGTTTGCAATGCTGTCGTTGTGGCACGATTACTCAATTCAACTTTGGTTATTCCCAAATTTATGTACAATAGCGTATGGAGAGATATGAGGTAATACCCTATCTATCTCTCTCTTTTCTTCCTCTTCCACATTATCTTCCTTCTCACATAATGTAGTTTTTCTCTGTTTTGTTTTCCTAATGTCTGCTTCATTTGATAAAACCAAATATTTTTTTAAAAGTTCTTTGAGTTAGAGACGGAATGATGCCGTCTCTAAATTTAGAGACGGAATAATGTCGTCTCTAAATTTAGAGATGGGACATGTTCGTCTCTATTTTTTTAAAAAGTTTTTTGAGTTAGAGATGGAATAATGTTGTCTCTAAATTTAGAGACGAAATTAGAAACGAAAAAAGTTCATCTCTAATTTAATCATTATTATATTCTTAAAAAATTGACATTATCCGTCTCTAATTAGAGACAATTTTTTTTTATTATTTAGAGATGGATGTTTTTGGTCTCTAATTTAGAGACAAAATTAACTTTTCCATCTCTAACAATCAGAGACGTCACTTTTAGAGACGAATCAATTTTTGTCTCAAATTTCGTCTCTAAATATTTAGAGACGGAAATGTTCACATTTAGAGATGAATTTTTTTCGTCTCTGATTCCAAAATTTCTAGTAGTGTTATAGTGCTGTTCTCCAATAAAAATACGACATATGTACATTTTTCTACAATTCATTAATGAAAACTTAAAAAATGATGATTAAGTGACTAAAACCTAAGACACATGTTATATTTTTATTGAAAAAGAAGACACATGTTATATTTTTATTAGAAAATAACACCACAAGCACCTAAAGAACTTTACTTAAATTTTATCTTATATATTATGCATTTCAACTAGATGACACCATTATGGCCTAATTGGCTAAGTTTGACATGTCATATCATCTTTTAACGCTATAAATCAGCTTTTAAAGTTGATGTTGTTAAACTCAAATGGAAGGGATGAAAAATTGGGAATTTTAAGTTTTAGAACTAATTAAATTGATAAAAATTATTTCTAAAATACTAAATTAATAAAGAATATATCTTTCAGGGACCAAAATAATAGTGTTTTTAAAATCGGTTCAACCCTGAACATGTCACCCAATTGGTTCTAATTTATCCAAAAAATTGGATAAGTGGCTGAATTGCCAAAAATCAATAAAAAAATAAAGAAGATTGGCAAAGCCAGTAATTCGACTGATTGAATCATTCGATTGAATCAGCTTGATTATTAATTTAAAATCTTTAACTATTTTTTAAAAATAAAAAAATTTATATGACTATAATATTAACAATTTGATCACTGTTTAAACCGATTGAAACATAAATCAGTTCAACGCTTCAACCGATTTTGAAAACATTACAAATTATTCTTTTTACTCTTAAATCCTATTCTAGATCAACTCATCAAATATAATAACTATACCTATCAATTGTCTTTTTCTTAAAATTATAAATATGGCATCTTTAAATTTTACCTCACCGTTTAGATAAGCATTGCTTTATGAATGGTGGCAAAGTTGTACATAGGAACTAGAAAATACATGGTTGAACTGGCACAGTCTATGAATCAAACAATTTAAATGAAATTTGTGCAAATTTAGGTAATATGAATTTTATTTGAACTATTCAGTCCACCAGCAAAGTATGCTATATTTGGATGGAATGTAAGAAGGGAGGACGGTACTAGAAAGAGAGAAGAGAAGTTATCAAAATTCCTGGTTGTATGATTTTTAAGAACAGGAAGGAAAGAGGGAGAATTTGCAATTTACATCTTCCACTCATGGCAATAACTTGTCTTTGAAATGAGGAGAATTTCTCTTCATTTTAAACTTTTATGCAAAATAATAATAATAATAATAACATATTGGACCATACCTTCTCAAATAGGCTAGTGAGGTTGACCTGTTAAAAGAGCTTAAGGACCATTTAAAAAGAAAAGCCATATGGCTGCTCTCATTAGAGTACACCATAACTGATTCTCAATCTAGAGGTGAGGGCCCCTCACCTCATTGATCCCTATAAAAGCCATTGTCACCTTGTAATAAAGGACTTTTTGCTGAAATCACTCTAGAACCTATCACATTACTTCCATAGTCTCTACTCAAGAGCTTGAAAGGAACATTGGCACCATTTGTGGGAATTTTTAGTAAAACGAGAAGTCCTATCCTCTTTTAGTGATCATCTTTAAAGCAAGTTTGGTGGTAGCATGATGTTATAGCTGGTGTATTCTTGCTTCATGTTGTAAGAAACCATGTTTAGAGTGACTAATGTGTAGATCTTATCTTAGTCTTTATTTTCGGTTGATATATTGTTTATACTAGTTTGTTACTGGTACTGGTTTTATTTCTATGTCATTGTTGTTTGGCTGTATTTCTAGATTTTTGTATCTACTTCTTTTTAGGTTGGATTTGGTGTTTTTGTTTTGGTATTTGGTTGGAAAAAATGACTCGGACAAGACAAAATGAACCACATAATGATGAGGGGGTTGCAACTCATAAAGACCCATTTATTCGAGAAATGTAATGCCAACTAAAAGAGCAACAATAGGAGATCACTAGGCTTAGAGAGGAGCATGCTCACAATAAGTCGTCTCGTTAAGAGCCGATAGAAGAGGAGGAAGAGGAGATCTAGCAAAGTGATATCAAATAAACCAAAAGTGAGTTCAAAATTCCCGATTGGTTCAATGGAGTGTTAGAAGCAGAGTAGTTAGAAACTCTAGTTTCTCGCCACATCCTTTTAGGATCTTATTATATTGATTCCACTTCCCTGTAATTTTAGAATGCCTACTGCAATGGAATTGTATGATGGATGGACAGACCCTGAAGAGCACATTGACATGTTTAATTCAGCTGTGCTGTTAGCTACAAACTCAAATCCGATTAGATGTCGAGTTTTTGTAAGCACGTTGAAGAAAATGGGGTTGTTATAGTTTTCTTCTTTAGAACCACAATCCATACACGATTTTTTGGAGCTAGTGGAAATGTTCTTAAATCACTTTTCTACAGGATGAAACCATCAGAATGTCCTCTAGTCTTTTCACTATATGTCATGGCAAAAGCGAGTCGTTAAAAGATTTCATGAGATGATTTAATTCAAAGGAAATTTAGATCAAAAACCTAAATGCAGTGGAGGCTTTGCATACAATAATGGTAAGATTACAACTTGGTGCATTTGTAGACTAACTTGCCAAGAGAGATCCATAAACCCTAGATGAACTAATCGAGAGGTCAGAAGGATACATTAACATGGAAGAAGCTAACCGAACTCGGGCAAAGGCTCAATGATCAATCAAAGCTAATCAAGAAAGAAAGAACGAGTCAAGAGAGAGATCCCAAGTGCAGTATATTGATCGAAGAACTTTTGAAGGAAATAGAGGAAACATTAGGAGAATAACACCTGTAAATCAATTTAGAAGGCTAGAACCAATGAACCAAACTTTATTAACAAAGAATCTAAGAAGACCATGATACGATGAATATGCACCTCTTAACACCAAGTGTGAAGTAGTATTGAAAGAAGTATATAGTATTGGTCCGATGCAGTTTCCAATGCTGCCGATAGAAGTTCATCTAGAGGCAGATCGATCAAAAAGGTACGTTTCATCAAACTTATGGACACACTACCCGAGATTGTTACATCTTACGAGACAAAATAGAAGAATTTATAAAGTAGGACACCTTGGGAATCATATTTTTGAGAAGAGAGTACAATATGAAGATCGAGGAAGGAATAACAATTTTAATGAAGGAGTTTCAAATTTGAAAGAAAATCAAAAGAGAGATAACAAAGGCAAAGTAGTTATAAAAAGGCAATCACTATATCCAAACCAAACTCAAGGAGTAATTAATACCATATCAGAAGGATTTGTAGTTGGTGGAGTAATGGAGTTTGCAAGAAAGAAACATTTAAGAGCAACACGATCGGTTATGATGGTGGAAGGACCAGCGATGAAGGCTTTTTCCAACCGCAACTCTGATGAAGATTTTCAAGGGGTTGATAGAAATCAAAATAACCCAATGGTGATTTTGGTCATTATAGGAAACTTTGTTGTTAAAAGAGCGTTTGTTGAACGAGGAAGCTCAGTATATATATTGAAATACGATGTTTTCAAGAAGTTGGGATTATTTGAAGACAAGCTAAAGCCATACTTAGGAGGATTGTTTGGCTATTTCAAGAGAAAAAGTAAACATGAAGGGATATATTGAGTTTAAGTGTTCGCGCTAAGTACAACCATCAAAAACAAAATTACTGTATCAGGTAGACTACTTTCCTTCAAAACTATTGACATATAATTCTTGGTGGTGGATTGTCATACTCTATATAATGCAATTTTGGGGAGACGGTCATTGAATGCTTTGGGAGCAGTGGTTTCAACACTATATTTGGCCATGAAATTTCTAACAATGGATGGTACGGTGGGAATAGTACATGTTAATCAAATTGAAGCAAGGGAATGCTATAATGAATGTTTGAGGATCGAAGAAGAGGAGAAACCAAAAAGCCCTAGGGAGAAAAAAGCATAGAGTCAACGCTACAAAGTTAGGTCCTATGGGAATTTTCACCCAAATAAGACCTCAACCTGAAGGAGAGTCAGTAAAGCTACAAATAGGAAAAATCAACTAACAGTTCACTAGAATTGGGGAAAATCTCTCAGAGGAAGAGGCTCGAAAGTTGAAAGACTTGTTAGTTAAAAACTCATATTTATTCCCATGGAGTTCAACAGATATGTCTAGAATTGATCTAGAAGTAATATGTCATAAGCTTGCAACTGATCTAAATGTCAAACTAATCGCTCAGAAGAAAAGGAAGATTGGCTCAGAAAGACAGAAGGAGGTAAGGGAGGAAACATAAAAGCTTTTGAAGGTTGGATTCATCAGGGAGGTTCAGTATACTACTTGGTTATCGAAAATGGTAATGGTCAAGAAATCAAAAATGGAGGATGTGCACTAATTTCATTGATCTTAATAAGTCTGGAAGGCACATATCCTCTTCCAAGCATTGACAAATTGGTTGATGGAGCATCGGGATACAAATATCTAAGCATCATGGATGCATATTCAGGTTATAATCAAAGCTGCATACATCTAGATGATGAAGACAAAATAGATTTCATTACTGAGAATGCAAAATTAGTTACAAAATGATGTCATTCGATTTAAAAAATGATGGTCCAACTTATCAAAGAGTAATGGATAAGGTTTTAAAGGAACAAATTAGGAAGAACATTAACGTATATGTAGATAATATGGTGGTGAAAACAAAAGAAATTGGGGATCCTTGGGAAGATTTAGATGAAGTTTTTCAATAGTTGAGAAAGTACAGTATGCTGGTTGAATCCTGAAAAATGTGCTTTCAGTGTCCAAGCAGGGAAGTTCTTGGGTTTAATGTTAACAATGGAGGAATCAAGGCAAACCTTGACAAGTACAAAGCTATCTTGGAGATGAAGAGCCCGACAAGTGTGAAGGAGGTTCAAAGGCTAATTGGGCGTATTGCCTCTTCAGCTCGTTTATTGTCTAAATCTACAAATAAAACATTTCCTTTCTTCCAGGTGTTGAAAAAATTCAAGGGATTTTCTTGGAATGAGGAGTGTGAGAAAGTATTTCAAAAATTGAAACTTGTCTTGTCAACGCCATTGATCTTAACCCGACCAAGCTCAAGAGAAGAATTATTCTTATAGTTGTCAGTAACTTCTAGGGCAATTAGTTCAGTGTTGGTGAAAGAAGAAGGAAAAAAAATAGAAATTGATCTATTTTGTGAGTCGAGTCTTATAAGGACCAGAAACAAGATATCAAAAGATCAAAAAGGTTGTTCTATGTTTAGTTGTCTCAACAAGATGAATAAGACCGCATTTTCAAAGTCATAAGGTGATTGTTCAAACCAATCAACTGATCAAATAGTTTTTGAAGAAACTAGAGTTAGCAGGAAGGATGATTTCTTGATTGGTTGATTTATTAGAATTTGATATTCACTATCAACCAAGAGGACCTGTTTGGTCTCAGGTGCTCGTTGATTTTGTTACTGAATTTTGTGAGGAGGAACAATCAGACTCACAAGAGATTATTCAATGGATTTTATATGTAGACGGAGTGTTAAACATGAAGAGCAGTGGAGCAAGAATAACATTGGAAGGACCAAGAGACTTAGTAGTAGAGCAGTCTCTAAGGCTCAATTTTAGAGCGAGTAATAATCAAGCAGAGTATGAAGCACTAATTTCCAAAATGAATCTGGCTAAAGAAATGGGGGCTCAAGTGTTAACAACTCGAAGTGATTCACAACTGGTCACCAATCAAATTAATGGAGAATTCCAAATTTGTGATCTCCAGTTAACCAAATATTTAGAAAAGGTGAAGGGTTTAGATGAAAATTTTCAAACACTCCAAGTAGAGCACATTGATCTAAATCAGAAAGCCCGAGCAGACCTCTTAGCCAAACTTGCCAGCACAAAGGGCACAGGGAACAACAAAATAGTGATTCATGAAACTTTAGAAAGAGCAAGTATTGATGAAATATAAGTGATGATGATTAAGGTAGGAGAAGATTGTTGGATGAAGTCGTTGACACATTATAAATAGGAAAATTTATTGAGAATCCAAAGGAAACTACCAAACTTAGGCAAACGATCAGTTTTTATGTCATACTTAAGGATCATCTGTACAAAAGGGGTTTTTCTATGTCTTTGCTGAAGTGTTTAAATCAGGAATGGGAGGGAAATTCATGAAGGCATCGGCGGACAACATTTAGGAGGATGAGCTTTGGCAGCAAAGATCATAAGGCAAAACACTATTGGCCAAGGATAAGAATAAACTATATTGAATATGTCAAAAAATGTGGCAAATGTCAAAGATTTTCTTACCTACACCTAACACCACAGGAAGAGTTGCCATTTATGATGGCTACATGGCTATTTTGTAGATGGGGAATGGATATTTTTGGTCCATTTCCTTTAGTCCCGGGATAGGTGAAATTCTTATTGGTAGTAGTTGATTATTTTACAAAATGGATTGAGACTGAACTGCTTGCAAGAATAATTGCTCAAAAGGTTAAAGACTTTACGTGGGAAAAGATCATATGCAGATTCAACTTGCCTCTTGCTATAGTAACCGATAATGAGACACAGTTTGTTGATCAGAAGTTCAAAGCTTTCTGCCAAAGGTTACGAATAAAACAATGCTTTGTTTCAGTAGAACATCCACAAGCAAATAGACAAGCAAAGTCAGCAAATAAAGTTATCTTGAACACCATATCAGATAACGTATGGAGCTGAAGCCATGATACCAGTAGAATTGAGGGAAAGAAGTATTAGGAGAGTCTAGTTTAATGAAGACTTGAATAATCAAACCAGAAGAGAAAACCTTGAATTGCTAGAATAGGATCATGAGGTATCCTAAATATTCTAGATAGTAGTTAAAGGATGGATGGCCAAGAAATATAATTCGAAAGTATTTAAAAGAAGTTTTTCAGAAGGAGATCTTGTGATGAGGAAAGCAAATATTGCAGGAAAAAGTAGGAATAGAGGAAAATTTGCCCCAAATTAGGAAGGACCATACAAAGTCTTGAAGAATCTTGGTAAGGGAGCATATAAGCTATTCAAGCTGTCAAGAAAGGAAATAGCTTGATCGATGAATGCCTCAAACTTGAGGTGATATTTTAGTTAAAATACAACTTATGATGTAAAGTGCAAAGGGTGTACTCTTTTTCCCACCCTTAGGAATTTTTCCTATTGGGGTTTTTCCTAAGGGAGGTTTTAATGAGGCACATCTACCACAGTGAATAAAAAGTCCATTTTCATCATCTATTATTCTATGTCTTATGTTAATAATTCATATATGAAGACTCCAATCGAGTAAAAGATCGATTAGGAATACCCTCCCCTTCTAAACTGAACGAGGATGAATGGTTAAAATCTCATGCTTAGTGGGAAGATCTGAGTAGGGTTCAATTGAGCAAATGATTAGTTAGAAATACCTTCTTCCTTCAAAATGGAACGAGGATGAACAGTTAAAATCCCATGCTTAGTGAAAAGATCTGAGTAGGGTCCAATCGAGCAAACGATAGGTTGGGAATACCTTTTCTTTCCAAACAGA
This sequence comes from Ormosia semicastrata, assembly GCA_029884595.1. Classification (NCBI taxonomy): domain Eukaryota; kingdom Viridiplantae; phylum Streptophyta; class Magnoliopsida; order Fabales; family Fabaceae; genus Ormosia; species Ormosia semicastrata. Next base: position 3,765,242 of record JAQQTO010000044.1, read on the forward strand.
CGAGGATGAATGGTTAAAATCTCATGCTTAGCATAAAGATCTAAGTAGGATCCAATTGAGCAAACGATCAGTTGGGAATACCCTCACCTTTCAAATAGAACGAGGATGAACGGTTAAAAACTCATAGTTAGTGGAAAGATCTTAGTAAGGTCCATTCGAGTAAACAATCAATTGGGAATACCCTCTCCTTCCAAATGGAATGAGGACGATCTGAGACAACTTAGTGAAAGTTGCAAAAGAAGCATTTGATATACCCTCGCCTTCGAAACGAAACGAGGATGATCTAAGATAACTTACTAAAAATCGTAAAAAAGCTTTTGACTTACCCTCGTCTTCCAAACAAAACGAGGATGATCTAAGGTAACTTAGCAAATATTATGAAAAGCTAATGATTAATGAAAACACTCTTAAACCACATTGTTAAGGATTGAGGTCATTTCATCCTATAAATGCTATATTTGGCAGAGAAGTAACATTGGAACTTTTAGTGTAAAGCAATGTAAGGTGACATTTCGCGAAGAATAAAAAGTCAACATTAGTATTACTTACAAGAAAGTAAGGATTATTTTCATAAGCGATTAGATGGCAAAAGATAATTTAAAATGAAAAGCAGTACAAAAAAGTTATATTGTTCAAAAAGGGTGGAGCACATCATATGTTCTTACAAATATTCCAAAATAAAAACAAGTCTTTAAAAAGAGTGAAGATATACAAAACGACAAAGAAACGCCAAAAGAAATTGATAACTAAGGAATTAAATCTTCAACAGCTCCATCAAAGGTCAAGGTAGGAGGAAGGTCAATAGGCTGGTTCTCAAATTGGTCCTTAGCAGGTTGATCGAGTTGATGAACATCTGCCACATTCCCTTTAGCTTCATTCTCCCCGACTCCATCAGACTCACTGCTTGATTCGTGCACTAACTCGACAAGGTCACCATTCACAATTCTCTTCAAAGGGCCACAGGCCCCAAAATTGGCTATAGGGCAAACAAACTGAGCATGAGATATGGCTTTCTTAAAACCACGATACATTTCATCACCTAGCTTCTTGCTTAACTTCTCATAGGTCTCGCTCCAAGTCTTTAAAAGAAATGCATCTTTGTCCTCCTTTTTCTTTAAAGCCAAAACCTCAGCAATAAGGTTGGCATTTTGCACATGAAGCTCATTTGTTTCTTTCTCAGCAAGCTCGGCCTTTTTCTCAAGAGCTTCTCAACAAGAGGAGATAAAGAGGCAATCTGCTCATTCAAGTTGGTCACTGAGCTCTCCAAAGCCCTCTCCCTCCCCCCAACAAACTTCCCCTTCAGCAACCTTGTTCTTTAGCTCTTCATTTTCGGTGAAGGTAGAAGAAACATAATTCAACTTCCCTTCAAAGCTTCAAAATTCTTTTGGTTCCTTCAACCAATGCTCGCTAGCTTTAGGCTATGGTTTTCAATCCAAAAATTGAGTCCTTCAAGCCTGATGTCTAAATATTTTTCCATGTCAGTAGGAGTGGAAAGGCATTACCCAATAAGTTGATCGGTCAGAAAGCAAGAATCCTACATGGATTTTACCTTGTCCATTGAGCCCAAGAAAGAAGAAACATAGTCTATCAACACCTTTTCGAATAACTCAGGGTTGCTAAGAGGAAAAAAGTATGCTTTAGAAACTTTCTCTTTTCCTTTTCCTCTAAATAAGGATGAACTTGAGTGACAGATGGACTCCCTGGTGGATCTGCAGGAGAGGAAACGGGAATCGACTCATTAATCAGCTCAACACGATCATCAGAAGCAGCATATTGTTGAGCAAGCAAAACTCCTTAGGAGCTAACTGAATCCCCCTTATGACGAGATTGCTTCGAAGCATGATCGAACTAGGTGGCCTCAAAAGACTCATTCTGTTAAGAACGAGTGGGTGTCTTTCCTCTCCTCCTAACTTATTTCTCAAGAAGAATCTCTTCAGTAGTAGGAATCTTGGGTGGAACGAGAGGATTCATGTTTTTTGAAAAAGAAAAGAATAAAGTGTATAGTAAGAACATATACAAAATGTAGAAAGCTAAAATTAAATATACTTGAAAAAAAAAAGAAAAGGGGAGAGAGAAGAAAAAGAAAAAGAAAAAATGAAGATAAACTCACGAAAATAAGAAATTAGGGCATCCAAGTCATGTTGATATCGAATGACTTTGGAACAATGGTAAGGAGAAGATATTGCAGATAATCTATCAATATCTTGTTGATCATTTAGAGAAAACCTATGCTGGGAATATTTGGGTGCTTTTCCCAACCCTTTAACCTAGAAATATTTAAAGTTGGGATGACCGTCGGAATCAAGAAAGGAGGAAAAACATGGGGTGATGGAGTGACCCAAAAAATAACCACTCTTGAAACTCTTGAAAGAAGAATAAAAATGTTTAAGTGTTTTCTTCCCTCAGTTGCTCGTAAGAGAGATCAGTCCATTGGTCAATGCAGAAGTACGAAAAAAATAAAAGAACTTCTAGGCACTTGGAGCTATACTCAAATAATTGCACAAAAGTTCAAAACTACGAATAAAGGCCCAGTTATTCAGGTGAAGTTGGGAAGGAGCAATGTTGAAAGCATTCAAAACATGATCACAATCTGACTAAACACAACTTCATACATCATAAAACTGACAGTTTGGGAAATTGGAGGAGTCGAACTAAAAATATGATCATTGGTTGGGCCAGGTTCTAGAATGTATGAACCCTCAGAATCATTTCGAGCGATACGCGTGCACTGATGTATCAAATCAAGAGTTGGAGAATTGTGTACAAATATAGATAGTTTAAAACATCTTCGCTAACCCAAAGGCAACCGATTGGAGACAGATTCTTTAGGATTATTGCTCATCCTGACATGCTTATAAAAAAAATCAAACAATCAGTATTATTGGCAAATAGATCAGACTCTGAATCTAACAAAATAAAAGAAGAAATAGAAGAATCATAAGAGCTGAACCCTAAGTTACTAAACATCTTTTTAAATCTTTTATCACTTTCATATATTTTTCTAATAAAATAGGAAGTGTCTATTTTAGGAAGAGAAGAGGAGGGAGAAGGAATCTCTAAATTTATGATTTCAGAAGGAAGCTTCTGAGAGGTCCTAGGAGCATTGGCTTTATGGGATGGAGTTCTTGGGGGAAATTCCCAATAATCTTAAGGAAGAGCTATCAGAATCCATTAGACACAAAACGAAAGAAGAAAGAAAAATAGAGTACCTAAAGGTTGAGGGAGAACAGAAGGTAAGAGGTGGCTAAACTTGCAACATGACAACAACATCACACATCAAGAATGCTAATAAAACAGTCTTTGAAAGCATAATACAGACATAAAATGAAAAACCATAAAGTAAAAGAATAAGAGAGAAAGCAAACCTGAGAAGTAGTAGACAATAGCCTCGTAAGGATAAATGCAGAAAGGGGAAATGCAAGACTCAGAGGCAGAGCGAAGAAGAAAAACATAGTTACTTTCTTTTCAAGAAAAGCTGAAGTGAGGAAGATGGAATGGCAACTCTCCTTATTTAAAGCTTTCCAAAAGGACATGATGGTTAGGTTTTCGAAAGTCATGATGATTTGCAATTTTGAAAACCTCACAAAGGTTGTATTAGTTGGTGCTTCAAAGGTCACATTAATTGGCATTTTCAGATTAAGGGAAAAAGGAATTTCATAACCTAACAGTCAAGAGTAAGTAGCAGAAGTGATCCAATGGGTAGGGAGAAGAAATCTGAAAAGGCATGTCAGGTCATTATCAAAAGGATAGGATTCTTGGGTAGAGGAAAAGTATGTTTAGGGAAGTGGGATGGTGACATGTGATCAGAAGAAAGAAAGAAGAGTCAGCATATGATCATTTTGTAACGTCACTTTATTAAGAACATTTAATATTATTGGCAAAAAAGAACTATATGAATAAATAACAATAGTACTAATAATCTAAAAGAAATAGGGGAATATGAAAGGAAACGATCGTGAGAGACGAAGAAAGTAGCAAGGAACATATAACGGGTAAAATATGACCGGTGAGAAAGGCAATCAATATATCTGAAAGAACGGAACAAATACAATAATCAAAATGAACAAGTTAAAATCTTTTGAACAAGTTAAAATAATCTATTTTATTCTTATCATTTTGCTAAGAATGGAACAATTCATTTAAATTGATAACTCACAACTGTTTTTACTTCAATAGATTTTACCCCTATTACTCTGAGTCAATGTGTCAAGATTGCAATAATGGATATTTTAACGTGAATCCCAATAGAATATACTTAGGGAGGACAAAAGAATTTACGTCATTAATAACCTAATAAATGAAAAGAAAGTTTCAAGAAAAAGGAACCTACCATATCCATAACCAATGTAAAAACTTTGCCACTAACGCTGTCAATGGAAATGCATGCTATCCTTGTAGCCAATAAGAAGGGACTACATATAATGCTCATATCACTATAAATAAAGATGAAGAACTTACAATATCCACCATCGCAGTACAAACTAACAATGAGAAAAAAAAAAGGAAAATCCTATCAAAACTTCTCCTCTTTAAAAAGCACCTTAAAATATTTGTAGCAAAAGCAAAAACAGAAAGCTAGAGCTTTTCTTTTCAGGCATAATAGTCTAGTTAGACCTTAGTAAAGACCAAATGTCCTTTGGTCAACATCTTGGAGGCCAGCATGAGCCTCTCTTCCCAAGCAAATGAAGCAGATGAACAAGGCAGAAATGGTTGTTGGAGAAGAGTCTTGGCAACTGCTAGGTTTTCTAGGAAGACGAGGAACCAAGGATGATCTCTCTTATTGAAGCACCCTCTGCAATGCTCCTATTGTATACTGTGGAGGGAAAAGGGGCTTAGGCAAGGTAGAAATGGTGACCCAAGCTGCAAACCCAATCAACAGGGAAGAGACAGTTCAAAGCAAATGCAGTAATCAAGCACATTTTGGTTAGAAAGCTTCGCTAGGAGGGTGGAACATCAAGGGCCTTTTGGTGTTCTTGTAAATCTCTGGGACACCAATCTCTAGTGAATCAGCAACAACTTAGACACCCAAAAATGATCAAATAAAGTAGATGCCATTGAAGCGTGGCCAAAACCTATAATAGAAAATATATAATTTTAGGAGAAAAATGTAACTAAGATAGTGTTTGGAATGAGAAATATTTACTATTTCTTCCAATAAAATGTTACTTTATGATCGACTTCGATATAAATCAATTCCCTTAAAAATGTTGTTTGGCATTACTTCAATAAAGTGTTACTTTAGTTGATCTTATGTTCGGAAAATGATCGAATGACATAAAAGCGATTTTAGTGAAAGCATAATTTGGAAGTCGGATGATTGATTTAAATAACGAAAAAGAACCGAATGAAGTTAAAAATAAAAAAGTATAATGATTGGTATTGAATAATTAATCTTAGAGCTAATGAAGTCTCACAAAATTCTTTAAGATAATTTGTCTCATATATGAAAATGGTTGAATAAACGATCGGTTTAACACAATCAAGGGTTAACAGGTAATGACTTTATAAATAAAAACACGCCATAATTAAGAAGAAGATCAGTCATGGTGGGACAATCGACCAATCCATGTCTCACTAAGTTTGTTTGCTCTTTCATCACTTCAAGTTTGCGGGGGGGGCTATAGACCATACCTCTACTTGTCCAATGGGTCAAGAAAATCGATCCATAGCCCAAAGCTTGTTAAGTTTGTTCGCTCTTTCATCACTCCAAACTTGGGAGCTATGGACCATACCTTCTCAAATGGACTAGTGAGGTTGGCCCATTAAAGGAGCTTAAAGATCATTTAAAAGGAAAGACTACATGACATGCTCTCATTAGAGCATACCATAACTACCTCATGATTCTCACTTAAGAGGTGAGGTCACACTTTCTTCACCTCCTTGATCCCTATAAAAGCCATAATCACCTTGTAATAAAGCACTTTTTGCTGAAATCCCTCTAGAACCTATCACATTACCTCAATGGTCTCTACTCAAGAGTTCGGAAGGAGCACATCAATTTTGTACGTTAAATCTCAAAGTTTATAATCAATTGTGAATACGTAATGAAGCGATAAATGTTATAATTTGTTTAGAAAGTATACACATTCCACTGTTATCATTTTATTGTTTTTTATTATTAATTTATTCGTTATTTAATTATTACTAAAAGTGATTATCTCTCCTATGATCCAATTAAAGTGTTATTATGGCCATCTGGAGCGTCATTTATTTAAAAATGAATTACAGACATAATAAAGTGACACTCTCTCAGGTGCATGGTTCACTACTTCACTCTATTCCCTGATGTTTAAATAAAAAGAAAAATGCTAGTTCCACGTCTTTATGGCTCACATCTCTCACATCTTAGAGTATGTGGTAGAATTAGAATAAAAATATGTAAAAAATAATGTGAGATCAATTGTAACTAGACAATAAAAATTGTGTAAATACCATGAATATACAAATGTGTGTGGTTAATATTATTCAAATAAAAACGAGGAACTTTGCTTCTTCCGAGTCATATATATAGCTAAAGCATGAGACAAGTCATAATAATAGCTCATAGGAAAAGAATTCGTATAGCTCTACCTCTAAACTCATTTCATATGATCATAAGCCTACTTCTCCTAATGATGACGATCACAACCCTAACTAGTAAAGAAGAATAAAAAAATTTCTGTCAAGTATTATTTTATTGCACACTAGAATTATTCCTAAAGCATTAGGATTGTCATAATTGCTGCCATTATGACCATGGTGATGATTATCAATAACCTACCTTTTCCACATGCTATATAAGAGTTTAGTATCATATGTCATGTTGCACAAAACAGTTTTTAAAACTACAGTGCCTGCTAATATGCTCAAGAGAGGTGCTGTCACCATATCAATGTTCTCAAATTCTACACTGTTGGTTGGGCTGTGCCGTCCACGGAAGCGGCTTCGGCGGCGGAGAGCCAGCAGCATCCGGCTAGGGAGCAAGCGGCGAGGGTTCTGCCTTGGATCACGTCCAGTGGTACAATGGGGTGTCATGGCTCCTCTTCGGCTGTTGAAGAAGATCATCATGGAAATTACACCAAAGGGACACTGGATAGAGGCTTATTGTTGGTCTCTACCTCTTCTACGTCCCCATCTTTTTCCCCTTTGTTGATCACAAGCTATGGATTTTATCCCCTCTTTTTTTTTTTTTCGAATTTCCCCTACTTTCTCCTTCAAAATATAAAACCATAGAAAAACAAAACCAAAAGAATGCTTGTCTATGTCTTGAGCATTTACTAGGAAAGAAGAGCTTGTAATCAGAAGTCAATCAGCCCCAAAAAGTTGTGCTGATCTTGGAGAAAGAAGCTTGTATACATTTTCTTTCGTAATCCTTCATGTAAAATGTTAAAAAGACTCAATCACTCATTTACTCTAGTGTAATTATTTATTTTTTCGTTTTTGTGGTTTTTTTTTTAATTACTTTCCCTTCATGTTGAATAAGCACTTAATAATGTAACATATCTCAACATTTGTACTAAAGTCCTTGTTTTAGATGGTATGATAATGCAAGTTTAGAACTGCCTTATCATCAATAAAATAATTTCAAAAATTGTGCTCCATGCATTTGACTATTAAGACACGAAACTTTAATTGAGCTAACTCTTAAGGAAATTAATTTTCCTAAATGCATGAGAACAAGAGATCCATTCCTAAGATTGGAAAAAATAACCCAAAAATAGCTTTATCCTACCACCCAAAAAACTTAAATTTTAAAAATATATAATTTAAGTCAATAAAAGAAAGAATATTTATCAAAAAATCAAGTTATCTTCAATTATGATTAAGTTTAAAATTTGATTAATGATTTGTTGGATGAACTGTCACGTCATTTGAGACAAGCTTCTTAATACAAATCTTGAGAAGTTTTTGAAATCATTATTTTGGTAGAATTATTCGCAAACTGGCACAATATCATTTGCATAAGAGGCCTTCTTGATGAGAAATTCCTAAGTACTCTTAGAATGCTACAATAGTTGAGATTTAATCTAAATTTTATTATATAATATTTTAAATTATATTATAATTTAATTCAACATCATATTCATATATAAGGTTATGCTGGTTATGATGTTCACATGTTATGTTTTAAATAGATTAAGTGTAATACTCTCTTAATACATTGGAATTTCTCGTTCTTGATAGACTAGCAATTTTGTATTTGGCTACAAGAACGTCCAAAGCTGTTTCATACCACCAAATAAAAACTATGCAATTGTAGCACTAGCAGGGTATGGCCCAAAAAAGGAATATTATAACAGGTAAAAACTGAGATCACATTTTGTAATAAGCAAAACCAAACAAATAGTAATTGAAAAGTATTCTTATATTAAGCTCCTGAACATCAACCATGGCGGAGACCTTCCTACAAGATTAGAGATTGTAATTGCAGCATGTGTTGTACAACCAAAACGTGAACTATATGAACATACAAGAGCTAAGAGAAAATGGCACTACGTAATTTACACCAGTACGGAACATAGAAATTTTCATGTTCATGCTAACCAAAACTGGTTACCTTTTTCCAAAGTAGGAGAATAAGGTAGGTTGTTTATCATCAGCAGTCTTCCCTTTTTCCTTTTTCTTTACAGGGTTTGCGCTCGCCTGATCATTATTAGCCAATGCTGGCTTTGAATCAGCTGAAAAAGCCTCATAATCACGCTTGATTGGGACCTTAGTAGCATCTTGAGAATGGAGACAATCACTGGATTTTATGTCATAGTCTCCCTCCTCAGTTTTAACTCCCTCACTCATGTCTTTTGGCAGTTCAGTCTTGACAAATTCATGACTTGATATTTTCAGCTCTGGTTTTATGGCTTCACTTTCAGCTCCCTTTCTTGAGAAGAACTTAGAGATTGAAGTGTTCCCATCTGCCTTTACTTGAATCTGCCAAACATGCGAAGATGCTAACTGAAGCTTTTCAATATTAGGAATAAAGTCGGGCCAACATTCTTTTAAAAATATGTAGACATATTGGTGTAGACATGTACATATATAGGCAAGAACATGACAAAAGTTAACATATGACATAATAAAATTTAAAATCTCACATAATAAAATATTACTACATAACATAAAAATTAAAACATACAAATTTTAACATAAAACATAAAAAGAAACTTGCATTCCCTTTTCCTGCTTTTTTACTTTACAATATAATCACATAAACTTAAGGTACTACTATTTTCAGCTATTTCAGTTACATATTTGTAACTATTTTCTTCATGATCAATTATTAATAAAAATATAAAATATATTTTTTACATAATAAAACATTATAAACATTATAATATTAATATTTTAAAGTCAAATATTTTATTAATGTCAAGTAATTTATTAATAAAATTTAAATAAATGAGTAAATTAATTCATTTTAAAAGATGATATTAAATTTTTACATATAAATTACATGTGTGTGCCTCAGTACTAAAAAAATACAAACAGTAAATAGCTCTTAAATTTGTACTTTTATTTTTCTTTTAAACCAAACGTCGTTTCCTATTCTCTCTCCCATTTCGTTTTCCTACAGGCTTCTATCTTTTCGTTTTCCTCTCTCTCCATTTTCGTTTTCTTGGTAGGCCTCTGCCTTTTCGTTTTCCTCTTTCTCTCCCTTTTCGTTTTCCTCTTGCCTCTTCCTTCTTTCTATACAACACTTCATCTTTACGGCCATGGCATGGCGGCCTACAGAAAGTGTTATCGAAAAAGCTTCATCGGAGGGCTTCGCGCAGGAATGACCCTAGCCATGGCGATCGCCACAGAGCCAAACAGTGGCTAGGAGCAGACGAATGGAGGTGGTAATGACTGGGTGTCGTCGAAAAGCCTCGTCGGAGGGCTCTACGCAAGGAAATGACCGGAAAACGGGAGATGCAGTGTTGAACGGCAAGCGATGCCGTCAGCCGTACCCGACCGAGCCGTACCCAAGCTCTAAATTCAAAAAAAAAAAGTTGAGTACGTGCCGTGTACGCACCAACGAGTTACCCGGCACGTACCGCACTGCCGTCGGTACTCCTCCCCATGCTTCAGAGCTCAATACTCTTAAGCCATATTTCACATTTGAGATGTCCAAACTGAGAAAAGGCTAATTAATGAGGAACAACATCAAAGGAAAGTTCACTTGTCATACCTCCTTTATGCACTCAGGTCCATCAAATGATGGCTTGCCCATTGCAGGTGTCACTGGGTACCACACCTGGAGATCAAAAACATTGGTAAACCAAGAATAATAAATAATAGGATACTGAACTTCTACAGCTTTAATGTCAGACAGATAACAGTAAGTTCCACATTAAGGAAGAAAATAGAAATTTTAGCCTCAATCTTTTCATTTGTAAAGCTCATACCAAATCAGATTCTTCATATGGCTTCAGCACATTCTTAAAACTGGAAGCAGAACTGCTTAGCCAGGTATCAGTTGAATCCTTGTCACCCAAAATAACAGGCATCCTGTCTACAGAGACACATTAAAAGTACAGATTTTAGCATTTTACTTATATAAGACATGGCCATTCAAATATGGCGAAGAATGGGGCAGATATTCTCAATTGGTAAAAGGTGAATAAAAAGGGGCACACGGTTCCCTCTGGCAGGTTTATGATCAAACAGATCCCAAGAATCTTGTGCATCTACAACCCAAACTCAACCAAACCAAATAGTTAAATGACATTTATTTGTTTCCACATGTTACGAAGGAAACCTATGTTCTATGAAAAAAGAATTTCATTTACAAAAGGGAAAAGGAGGCATACCTAGTACATGGAATTCTACCTAGGGCAAGAACTGGGAAAAAACGGCTAATGAGTTGGATAATGAAGAGATCTACATAGATCATTATTCAGCTATATCCCACTGTGATAATCTTGAAGATAAATATTTAAACTCTCTAAAGCAATATTTTTCCCTTCATTGTCCATATTTCCTAATTTCCTAACCTCCGTTTCCCCTGTTTCATGTTACTTATAATTTTGATCAAAGAAATAAATCTCTACTTTCTCTTATAATTCTTACTAAATTTCCTTTTTCCTGCATTCTTGAGACGAGGTATCACGAGTTCATATTGGTTTCCCCATTGAAGAAAATCATTTAAGGTTTAGTCAGAGACTTAGAGTGGGAATTTGGTACCCTTATGTTGATGGATTTCCAGCATCTGGATGATGGATCTCCTATAAAGTTTTGGGAAGATGTTTAGGTTGGTAGTGTCCCTCTTTCTGAGGCTTTTCCGAGGCTTTGTCGCCTTTCGTCTTTACACAATGCTCCTGTTTGTCAATTTTATTCTCAGATTAATCTCTCTTGGAATTTTCATTTTTTCAGAAACTTGCTTGATAGAGAGGTTACTGAGTTTCAAACTCTCTTGTCTTTGCTTGAACCTGTCTATTTTTCTTCTCTTCTTGATACTAGATCTTGGACTCTTGAGTCTTCTGGATCTTTCTCTTGTAAATCTTATTTTCAATTCTTGACTCATTCTCCTAATAGAGAAAGATTCCTTTTGTAAAAGTCCATTTGGAAGTCCAAAGCTCTCTTAAAGGTTAAAGCTTTTGTCTAAACTGCTATTCTTAATAGAATTAACACTAACGACATGCTTTAGAAGCACAGACCTCTCACTGCTTTGTCTCCTGATATGTGCTTAATGTGCTGCTCTGTTTCGGAATCAGGGGATCACCTCTTTTTGCATTGTTCTGCAACAAATTATCTTTGGAACAAGTTGTTTGGTTTTTTTGGAGAGGCATAGGTCTGCCCTAAGGATTTGCATCATTTTATTCTAACTAAGTTTAGAGGTTTTGGCTCTCGCAAAGAAGCAAAGATCCTTTGGCAGTGCTCTATCTTCGCTATTTTGTGGTGTTTATGGTTAGAAAGGAATGCTAGAATTTTTAAGGGGCTTTCCTCAAGTGTAGACTTTATTTGGGATAGGGTTCTCCTTTTGAGCTATCTTTGGTGTTCAGCTCATGGATTCTTTGATGGTGTTTCTTTATTAGACATGCAGAGAGATTGGCTTGTTTTATTGCATGATACAATCTCATAGGTTTTAGCTATGTTTTATTGAGAGGATTACTTATCCTCCTTCTTTGTACTTTTCTTCTCTCTTCTAATAATATTTCTTTTTCTATAAAGAAAAAAAAAAAGGTTTGGTGCAATACAAGAATCTTGTTCCAAGCCCAGCTATTCAAATAATGACTTATGCTATTCATGACGGGTCGAACTATACTAACATGTAAACATTAATATTCTTTTCAGAGTTAATAATATCAACTTGAAACTTTGTTGGCATGTCAACATGTAGGAGTGCATTACTCACCATGAAGCCACTGAAGCGCTGAAGAGGAAGAGGTCGTAACAATAGTAAATGTGTAAAGTATTTCACCTGCAGTTAAGAATATTGACATCAACATTAACAAGTGTATCAAGTAAAATTAACATAATCTTTCCTGTTGAATAAAATGTCAATCTCCTACATATTCCTGTATAAATTTTTACCTTCAGAATTTTGCCACGAGTCATAAAGAGCAGCAAAGACAAGTGGTCTTCCATCTTTGAAGTGAATATAGTAAGGCTGTTTCCTTGAACCATCTTTTTTCCACTCATAAAATCTTAAACATACATTAAAATAATCAATTTGAAAAAACTGAACTTGACACCATAAATAAGCAGAGGATGGATGTAATAGACAAAACATTAGAAAACTTGGATAAACTATATAGAAAGGAAATCTCTTGTTAAATCAAATATGTAGAACCATAATTCTGTATAAGAATTATGATGGCAATATGGCCAAAAAATTCATAAGAGTACCAGAATTCCTGAAGATATAATACAAAAAGGGATATATACTCAGAATAATGGTAGTCAGGACGGAATTTTCCTTATGATCAATGAAGATTCCATCCCAACTCCCAAGTATCACAATGTGCTCACAATAACAGTAAGACAAGCACACAGTAGGAATGCACTGTCTACCCAGCAAGCAGAACTAATTTTGATTCAGCTCAGACATTTAGAGGACAAATGACAAAACAGCTCTCAAATAGAACCAGCCAAATGTTCAACAGTATATCCAAGCATTTCTACACTTCTAAATCCAGTATCAAATATCCATGGAATGTAATTAGTAAAGAAAAGGTCTAATTTATAATTTGAAATGTATTCCTCTACTACAATATTAGGGGAAATAGCAACTGGATATTGAAAAAAAGCTCAAGCAATGGGAAGCATTCTCAAGTCAAGGTAAAGCTAACAAGAGAGGAGTGAAATATGATAAAACAATTAATGCAATACATACCCTTCTACTGATACAAGGCACCTGCTTTTAGGAACCAGACGACGAAATGAAGCCTTTTCATCTATGGATTCAGCTCTAGCATTAAACTGCAGTATGAAGCACACATCACACCAGAGTAAGTACTTTGTTAAAAAGGATTATAATTCAAATTAGTATTGCAGTAGACAAACTCGAATAAAGATGGTGAAAAACAGTGACCATATACCATGTAATTTTATCACCAATGTTGGCTAAACTGACATTTCTAAGTAATAAAGCATCAGTCGAAATTGCCAGGTTCATATATCAGGAATGACTGTGATGATATGCAAAAAAGATGAAAAATAAATGGCAAAAAAAATTGTGGAAAGAAAACTTTTAAGGGGAAAAAAATTGATTCAAAAACTTCAACAAGGAACCTAGCCCTACAAAATAAGTTTTGTAATAAGAACATTAACTATAAACACTTTTTATGACATTAAGTAATTTTAACTGCATCCTAATTCACAATAAGAAAAATAACAGATTCACAAATTTTCATCAGTCATTCTTTATTGGACAGGACGAAGGAACAATTAAGCACTGTATTGGTCATAATAAGAATTAAGAAGCACCTTTCAAATTAAAAGCAACATGCGGTTTCTCTAATTGGCCAGTGGATTCAGAATACTGACATACTATAAGTTGAATATGCAGTAAGTAGCAAACTAACAGTGCAGCCCGGGAACACCCACAACAGTTCTCAACTTACTTTATACTTTAAAGTCTATAGAATATAAGCACAGAGCTCAAGTAAAACTCCAAATGAACACTCGTAGAACAATTCAACTCAAATTAAAACTATAGCTGCTACAATAGTCAACCAAAATGACTCATATAATTCATCTAAAGCATATAAATAAATAAGACTCAGATAAATAATAATAATAATATTACAATAAAGAATTGGTCTTCACACTCCCCACCCCCCACTCCAAGAAGAAGAATAACAAAGAGAAGAAAAGGGCGTCAGCAAACTTACCATCTTGTAGTGATCAGGTTTCTCTGTTTTCTTGGTAAAACTGGGAATTAAACCCCATTTCATGCAATGAAGAACATAGCCATCACTGTCAGAAGCATCTTCTCTACGAACTACGGGCAAGTTAGATCCCGGTGACACATTATAGGATGGCCTATACCTACGTACACATTCAAATTCAATTATGGAACACAAATTCCACACCAAACAATATATATTAAAAAAAAAACTCAAAGTTCATTTGGCTGCTGACAAAATGAAAGAAAATGAAGCAACCTCTTGATTCTTTCTTTTTTGGTGTAACAATTGCTCTCACAACTCCCGGTCAAAGATGGTGGTTATGTAAAGTCTTCCCCAAAGTAAAGATTCTAGGATTCAAAACATTCCAGGCTATGAAGCATGGGTACTTCATAATATCTACCATACTCATGTCGGATACATACCCGATACTATACCAGATACTCGGATACCTGATAATGTTAGTTTAATTTTTTAACAAAAGTCATATCTCTATACTATACTCGTGTCGTATCCGATATCCATACCTATATCCATGTATCATAAATTACATTGCCTTACTGGTAATGTTCGGCTGGGTCATAGTCTACTTCCACTGCGACCAACTACTTTTGGGTACAAGGCAAAAAGTACCCTCTTGTTCCATTCATTCATTCACGCCCTCCATCATCTTTTCCTAGAACAACCATTCTAGACACACTTGAAGAAACCCCAAAATAACAAATAAAAAAAGAAAAGCAAAGAAAAAAAAATGTTCCATTTTTCTTCCATATTGTCATCCGCTCCTAAAACAACCATTTCAGACACACTTGAAGTAATCCCCAAATAACAAATAAAAAAGTAAAGTCAAGTAAAAATGTTTAAAAAAAAAAAACCATGTTCCAAAACAGTCATTCCATTTCAGACCCAGTTGAAGTTGTTAAAAACGTGTAAATATCTTTTATATATCTTTTATATATCTTTTGTATTTATGTAGTTTCCTTGTATAGGCTAATCAGATCATAACCCTAATCCTTGTATTTATTATTATAGCTCTATATATACAGCTCTCCGTCGTGTAGTTGAAGCACGCGGTTTCCTCATATGTCTCTCTTCTCTTTCTCTCTTTTAACATGGTATCAGAGCCTAAAGAGAGGCAACCCTAGAACCGCGCACACCCGGTGGGTCCACTGCCCTCCGGTGAAAATTTTTTCCGACAACCGTGTTCCCCTTCCGGTTTGCCGACCTTTCTCTCGTGCCGTGACGTTTTCGGCGCTCTTTTCTCCCACGTTCGTGCCGCCGCCGCCGTCGCCGCCGTTCGCCGCCCTCTTTCCGGCCGAAACCACACCGTTGGCACCGCTCCCCCTCCGGCCAGCCGGACCGGAGCGCAGCCCCAACGCCGCCCTCACGCGCCCGCACGCGCCGACCGTCTCCGCTGCTGCCCAGCCACCGCCCTCTTTCATGGTGCTCTGCATGATTTCAATGAGTTGCTACCTCCTGCTGCTACCCCTGCGCAAGAACTCGAGCAACGTAGCACCTTTTTCATGCTCATGGCCTTGTATGGGTTACCTCGAATATTCTCGCGAATCGTGATCGATTTTGGGTTCGCCACCTGTTCCCACTCTATCCTCAGCTTGGTCCTCTTTGCTTCGGGTCCCAACGAAGCAACCCTCTGGTTCTGTTCTCGCTCCGGCCCCAGTTGATACTTCTGCCCTCGTCTCCCACAGTGCCAATCGTGGTCGTTCTCGTCCTGGCACCTCGGGTAGACCTCGTCCAGAAGTGTGCATTCCGTAATAGGTTGGGTCATACTGAGGATCGTTGTTGGACCAAAATGGCCGTCCTCCACGGGCGCCCATATTGCCCAGGCCACCGTCACGATTTACCGAGTCCTCTGCTCCACCGAGGCCCATCTCCGTGACCTACATGCAGATTTTTTCGAAATGGTTTGAGCAACAACAAGCTTCTACCTCGCATCCGTTGCACACACTGGTAATACGTTTGCTTGTCTCTCTCAATCCCCACCATTAGGTCCTTGGGTACTTGACTCTGGTGCTTGACCATATCTATGGTAATAAACGTCTTTTCTCCAAATTCTCTAACTCTGGCTATTTACCTATAATTACTTTAGCAAATGGTTCCCAAACACAACCCGAAGGGATTGGCACTGTCCATCCCCTCCCTTCTCTGTCTGTTGATTCTGTTCTTTATGTTCCTGGTTGTCCTTTTAATTTACTTTCTATTAGTCGTTTGACCCGTTCTTTAGATTGTCGCATTAGTTTCACTAAAGACTCTGTCATTTTGCAGGACCGGAGTTCGGGACGGATGATTGGCGCCGGATGTGAGTCTAATGGCCTTTACCAGCTCTCTGCCACCTCTCGTGTGTGCTCTGTTATCGATTCCCTCTTACCATCCATGCTCAGTTGGGTCATCCTAGTCTTGCCAAGCTACAGCATATGGTGCCAACCTTTTCTAAGTTATCTACTTTACCTTGTGAGTCGTGTCAACTAGGGAAACACACACGTAGTTCGTTTCCCGATCGAGTGTGTCGTCGAGCTGCGTCTCCTTTTGCTTTAGTTCATTCTGATATTTGGGGTCCTAGTCGTATTGCTTCTACTTTTGGGTCAAAATACTTTGTTACTTTCATAGATGACTATTCTCGATGTACTTGGTTATTTTTAATGAAGAATAGATCAGAGTTGTTTTCAATTTTTCAGACTTTTTATAATGAAATCAAAACTCAGTTTGGTGTTCCGATTCGTATTTTGCGTAGTGACAATGCCCGTGAATTTTTGTCTCACAATTTTCAAACTTTTATGGCATCTCATGGCATTCTTCACCAAACATCCTGTGCTTATACCCCTCAACAAAATGGGGTTCTTTGAGCATAAAAATAGACATCTTATAGAAACAACTCGGACCGCACTTTTATACCATGGTCATGTTCCCTTTCGTTTTTGGGGCGTGCGGTTCTCACCGCTTGCTATTTGATTAATCGCATGCCTCTTCTGTTCTTGATAGGGTCCCCATTCTGTTTTGTTCCCCCACCTACCCTCCACTCTCTTCCGCCTCGTGTCTTCGGGTCGACATGTTTTGTCCATAATATCACTCCCGGTCTTGACAAACCTGTCGCCCGCTCCATCAAATGTGTTTTTCTTGGTTACCATCGGTCTCAAAAGGGTTATCGGTGTTTTTCACCCACTCTTAAGCGTTATCTAGTCTCTGCCGATGTCACATTCTTGAGTCTGTTCCTTTCTTTGAGTCTCCGACTGCCTCCTCCACCCATCACCGAGGTCCTTCCTATTTCTCCTCCTCTTGTCCCCTGTTGACCCTGCTCCATCACCACCTTCTCCTATTAGTGCCCCGGTCCCTACTACTGGCACTCTCCAGGTTTATAGTCGTCGGCCACAGCCACCACCACTAACATCATCACCATCCGCGATTGTAGAGATTACTGAAGCTCCTTTGGCCTCTCATCCAGCACCACCTCCTTTACCAGCTCCCAAGACCTTTGCCTCCTGCGTCCGACCTTCCTATTGCTCTTCGAAAAGGTATTAGATCCACTCGTAACCCTTCTCCTCACTATGTTAATCTCAGTTACCATCGCCTTTCTTTATTGCATTATGCTTGCCTTTCCACTTTGTCTTCGTGTCATTCCTAAATCTCTAGGTGAAGCATTATCTCATCCGGATGGCGACAAGCAATGATTGATGAAATGTGTGCACTTCAGAGCAGTGGTACTTGGGCACTTGTTCCTCTTCCTCCTGGGAAATCTGTTGTTGGTTGCCGGTGGATTTATACGGTCAAGGTTGGTCCTGATGGCACTCTTGATCGCCTAAAGGCTCGTTTGGTGGCAAAGGGGTATACCCAGATATTTGGTTTGGATTATGGCGACACTTTCTCCCCAAGTGGCGAAGATGGCTTCTGTTCGCCTTTTTCTGTCTATGTCTGCTATTCGCCATTGGTCCCTTCATCAGAAATTTGGATATCAAGAATGCTTTTCTTCATGGTGATCGGAAGAAGAAGTCTACATGGAGCAACCTCCGGGGTTTGTTGCTCGGGGGAGTCTTCGGCCTCGTATGTCGTCTACACAAGTCCTGTATGGTCTCAAACAATCTCCCGGGCTTGGTTTGGTCGATTCAGTATTGTTGTGCACAGTTTGGTATGACTCGTAGTGAGGCTGACCACTCTGTCTTCTATCGCCATACAGTCCGAGGCTGTATCTATTTGATTGTGTATGTGGACGACATTGTTATCACCGGCAGTGATCACCAAGGTATAACTCAGATAAAACAGCATCTCTGTCATCACTTTCAGACCAAAGATCTTGGCAAACTTCGTTATTTCTTGGGAATTGAAGTGGCACAATCCAAGGATGGTATAGTAATCTCACAAAGAAAGTATGCTATGGACATTCTTGAGGAAACAGGACTACTAAATGCAAAGCCGGTTGACACCCCTATGGATCCCAATGTTAGACTTTTACCGGATCAGGGGGAGCCATTTTCAGACCAAGGAAGATATAGACGATTAGTTGGAAAACTTAACTATCTTTCTTGTTCCCGTCCAGATATCTCTTTTGCGGTGAGTGTGGTGAGCCAATTTCTAAACTCACCTTGTGAAGGGCATTGGGATGCAGTGATTCGTATTCTCAGATATATTAAGGGAGCTCCAGGAAAAGGCCTTGTCTATGAAGACAAAGGACACACTCAGATTGTAGGGTACTCAGATGCTGATTGGGCAGGTTCTCCTATTGATAGGAGATCAACTTCTAGTTATTGTGTATCCATTGGGGGTAATCGATTTCTGGAAAAGTAAGAAACAAAATGTAGTTGCAAGATCAAGTGCGAAGCGAAGGAATATCGAGCCATGGCCTCTTACTACTTGCGAACTCATTTGGTTAAAAAACGACTTCTTAAAGAACTTCAATTTGGAAACGTTATGCAAATGACTCTTATTTGTGATAATCAAGCTGCCTTGCATATCGCCCAATCCAAGATTTCATGAGAGGACCAAACACATTGAGATGGTGTCACTTTATCGGAGAAAAGATTTTGTCACGGAGACATCACCACTAGCTTCGTCAATTCAAATGATCAAGTGGCGGATGTTTTCACTAAGTCTTTGAGAGGTCCTCGAATAAACTATATTTGTAACAAGCTTGGTACATATGACTTATATCTTTCCAAATTGAGGGGAGTGTTAAAAACGTGTAAATATCTTTTATATATCTTTTATATATCTTTTGTATTTATGTAGTTTCCTTGTATAAAGGCTAATCAAATCATAACCCTAATCCTTGTATTTATTATTATAGCTCTATATATACAGCTCTCCGTCGTGTAGTTGAAGCACGCGGTTTCCTCATATGTCTCTCTTCTCTTTCTCTCTTTTAACAGAAGTGAACCCAACAGGACAAAATACTAAAAACCCACAAAAAAAGCTTACCTACCAAATAACAAATAAAAAATAAATAAATTTATTTATTTATTTTTTTAAAACGTGTTCCATTTTTCTTCCACATTGTCCCAAAACAGCCATTTTAGACCCACTTGAAATTTCGACCCAACATGACAAAATACATATTGTAGCAAAACAAAAACGCAAAAACATTGAGAACCCAGAAGAAGTTTCTCTTATCTGCTTGTCTCTTTTATAGGCATCAGCCAACACAAGAGGGTTAGAAAAAGGAGAGAGGTTATAGTTTTAGTGTTACTACCGGTCCAAATGGAGAGCACGAGTAGGGGGAACGCTGCGGTGACAAGCCCTTGGGATATCATCAGCTCTCAGAGTACAACGTCCTCTGCCACACATCTCTGTCTTCGATTCAGATGGGTTTGCTTTGGTCAACCGAATAAAGGCGGGAAGGGAATGCTTTCTAGGAACTACTAAACAGCTCTCTTCAGATGGTACAACCGCTTGATTCGAGGATTGGATACTTAAAACTTGTTTGTATGTGTTTATTTCGATGAAAAAAGGTTTTTTTTTGTATATTTTTGTCATGTTTGAATAACTTTTTTTAAAAAAAATTAAAAAAAATTAAAAAAATTTGCAAGTTAGATTTTGGCATTTATCAAAAATGACTTTTTTTTATAAAAGTTCTTTAAACATTAAAAAAATGTTTGTCTAATATTACATCTAAATATATAGTAGTTTTTATATTTTTAAAAGATTTTTTAAAAAAATCACATAAAAAATCTTACTTTAAAAATTCATCTAAACGAGTCCTTAATTGGATATAATTCAATCTTATAAGTAGATTTATAGCTTAATCACTTTAGACTAATCAAAACGGAAATGAATCCTCTCATGTAGTTTTTTATATAATAAAGTATTTATCAAAATATTTTGAAAATAGTTGATTAGACTATGGTAAACCCTTTATTCAGTGGACAAACTTTGATTATCGATCTTAATTCGGGAAAGAATCGCTTCTTCTTGAAATTTTAGTGCAAGTTAGTATCTTAAAGGTATGCAAATGATGATTTCAAATACAAAGCAATTGTACAAATCCAAAATTAAATGTTTATGTGTGATATTTAACTTAGTGAAAAATAAGTTTAAAAATAAGAGAGACTTTATTTTTGAAAAACAAGAGAAATAGATGCAAAACGAAAATAAGTTAAATGTAAATGACAGAAATTAAGGTGCATTTGAAGTAAACATGACATATAATGTAAATTGCAAAAAATAAATAGCATAAAGTAAAACAATTCAAAGTAAATGCAATAAAAAGTAGATGTACAAGTATGTAAATTGCAAGAAAGTAAAGAAAGTAATTTTAAAAAAATCAAATGATCTCGAAAGAACACTCGATCGGGAGTAAAAAAGAGTTTTGCAATAAAGTAAAATAATTGAAAGTAAAATGGACTGAAATTAAACTTGTATTGAATTTGTAAATTGTACAGAAATGAAAGTGGATGGAAACATACTAGACTAGACTTGCGTGCTATTTGCTCAAAATGTCAATGGACGAGAGAGCGTGATTTTATAAGTGTTTGTGAGTAATGAATTTTCAACCCCTAAATGTTTCCATCCTCTTAATATTTATAGACTTCCTAAGTAACTACCTTTTTTTTCAAGATCTTAACATGTTTTTGAAACAAAGATAACTACTAAATGATTGATAATCTTTATTTAATAACCACCAAATCTTTGTCAGCAATCCTTGTATTACAAGTAACTGCTTAATCTCAACCATCAATCATTGTGTTGTCTTGATCTAACATATGCAACCGCTGTTAACTTTTAATTTAAATTCAAAAATCTCCTTTTTTGAATTCAAACTTGAATCTTGAACCACTTTCTGGTTTTCCATCTAGTCGAGATCTTCTATTCTTCTTCAAGAATTTGCTAAGTATAGCTACCCTTCGAGTCAAATGTTTTGGATAGTCAATCGAAATCACTGTTCTTAACATTATGTCAAAATGACCACAAATTGATATTTGAATCGAAATCAGTATTATCACTTGGATTCTTTTTAAGAACAAGTCCATAATGAATCATGTTCATACTAAATCTTATATTGATCCATCGAAATGACATTAGATCAAAAAGTGTTTATTTTATACCAACAGATGCTCCCCAATATTTATTCTCGAAATATGAGAGATAAATATTTCAAGTTTTTTGAGCATTACTTTTCTATCACAATTGGACTTAAGAGTTTTTTTTTATAATAAAATTTTGATCTCGTGAATGGTTGGTTTGTATGTCTTTAAGTATTTACCATTTATTGAAGTGATCTTTTCATTTGAATTAACATTAGTAATCGAATAAGCATTACCATAATAAACTTTTTCGATTCGATATGACCCTTCCCAATTTGGAGACCATTTCCCAAATGACTTTGATTTTTTCTCCATAGGTAAAATAACCTTCCAGACCAAATCACCAATAACAAATTCTTTTCTCTTGACTCGAAGATCATAGAATTTTGCAATTCTTTCCTTTTGTCGAATCAAATTTTCAAGAGCAATTAATGTTTCCTTATCTAATTGATTTAGTTCATCAAACATCAAATCCCAATAATCTTGAGTAGGAATTTCATCTTAACGTTGTAACCTAATTGACTGAAGATTAATTTTGATTGGTAATACAGCATCATGACCATAAACTAAATGATATGTCGTTGTACCAATAGCTTCCTTAGGAGAATTTCGATAAGCCCATAAATCTTGACTCAAAGTCTCATGCCAACTCCTTGGCTTCCGACCAACATGTTTCTTAATTAAACTAATTAAAATTTTATTAGCTGCTTCGACCTGCCCATTAGCCTAAGCGTAATAAGGAGTCGAAGTAAGTAATTTGATATTCATTGACTTAACAAACTTAGTAATATAACGACCAGTAAACACAGTGCCTTGGTCAGTAGTTAAAGTTTGAGGGATACCAAATCTATAAATAATGTTTTCTTCAACAAAATTAATAATATCTTATAGAGTAACATCCTTCAAAGGAATTGCCTTAACCCATTTCGTAAAATAGTCAATGGCAACTAATATATATTTGTGCCCTTTAAAAGATGGTGGATGAATTTGGCCTATTAGATCAAGGACCCATCCTCGAAATGGCCAAGGTTTTATAATTGAATATAAATCACTCGCAGGAACATGCTGAATGTTTCCATGCTTTTGACACTCCTCAAAGGACTTAGTATATAAATGACAATCTTTAGCTATTATAGGCCAATAGACTCTCTTCCTGCGCAATACTCATTTCATCTTTTCACCAGCTTAATGAGCACCACAAATACCTTCGTGTACTTCTACTAAAGCTGTATATGCTTCTTTTTCACTTAGACATTTCAATAAATTTCTATCTATTGACTTTTTATAAAGTGAATCTCCCATTATAACATAATGTAAATCTTTGTATTTTAATTTCCTTTCGACTGCTATGTTTGGGTTTCGTAAATAATTAACAATCGATTTTCTCCAATCAGAATCATCTATATCCTCAATTAAGCATACTTCTAAATTCTTGAATGGATGTAACTTTTCTCTAACTTCAATCAATTTAACCAAAGTCAAACTTGAAATCTTGTAACCTGAAGCTATTTGGGCAAGCTCATTGGCTTCATACTTTTCTTCCCTCAGAATATGTTGCAATATAATTTCATCGAATTCACATAACTGTTGGTGTATGCCCTAAAGGCTAATACATTTGTCTGTATTTACATACATTCTATTATGCTAATTTTAATATATGAGGTAATTCATTTATTGTGTTCTTTTTAATAAACATAATAAAGTCTTTAGAATAGAAAGTTTGATGCCATAGGACATCAAGTGGTTGACTTGATCGTGAGATCCTATTAGATAAAATTAGAACACTATTCTTAAATGTCTCTAGTCAAGTATTATTGTTAACTAAGACAACTATAATGCATTAAGACTAATATGTGCATAGACTGATGACCACATCTCACGGGTTATGGATATGAGATATCAAGTCTTCACATGGGTACATATTAAAGTAATGATGTACTGAACTGACCTGCCATGAGAATGCTACATGGATCATTATGTGAGTTTCATAAGCGATTCTCATAGTGACAATGGTGTCTGTAGTCCTTTGACCTGAAATCACTACGATTCCTACATGAGGAGTTGTGTGTTTTAATACCATCAAATGTCATCTATAACAAGATGATTATAAAGTTGGTTATTGTACATACTGCGAATCATGCATAGGGATGTGAGTGACCTAGATGGGATTTGTCACTCCTACATAACAGGAGCGATATCTTTGGGCCCCCTGATTGAGTGAGACTGCAAAATGCATGACCATGCTTAAATGAGTGAATATGATATATTGATTTCATTTGTTGTTACAAAGTCTACTCGAGTATCAGGAAACGAATGATTGGACTATACAAGGGTGACGCATTCCATGTCTTGTGTTCAATCTAGATATCTTGACAAAGGGACTAAACGACACGGAAACATTGATCACAGAAAGGTTATGTCAAATCACTGATATTCTTATTATTTAGGTAGCAGCAATGTGTTACTAGATACTGCTCACTGCTTATAATATTAAAATAGAATTTTAATATTACTACCAATATAATGAGAACCTACAGGGTCACACACATAGAGCAGACTAAAATTAGAGTAATAAATCCAAGTTGGACTTGGATTCAATTATAGGTTAAACTCATAACAAATGAGTTTAGGGTTGCACAGCTTACCTTACTGCTGCTCACACTCACTTAAGGCAGTCACTATTATAAATAGTACTCCTAAGGGACTGCTAAGACACACATATTACAGAACCCTAGCGGAACCTACAGAAAAAGTGAGTGAAAGAGCGACAGTTTTTTTCTCTTCTCTTCGCAGCTAGCACTATGTGAGAGACATGAAGCTCCTCTTTGCGGACGTTAGACGTTCGTGAGTCTGTTCATGTGGATACCGCAAAGACATCGTTACTATTAAGGTGTTGGTGATTCACGTCACTTCCTTTTGATCACGCTTCAAGAGGTAAATATTTTAAAACTCAGATTATGGCTTTTCGCATGAATCCTTGGTGGGAATCCTGTTTTTTTGCTACGTGATGTATCCGTAATTCCCAACAACCTTACTGAAAAAGTAAAGTACTTAAACAAATTCTGATTAATGCATTTATATTCTCGAGTCAATTGCTTAATAATTAATTGGGAATCACCTAATATTTTAATACTTCTGGCTTTGAGTGAAATTAAAGTTTGTAAGCCAGCTATTAAAGTTTCATACTCAACTTCATTATTCGAATATTCATGCTTTAATTCGAACAAAAATTTAGTTGGAGTCCCAATTGGTGAAACAATTAAAACCCTAAGACCCACACCTCCATTGTGTTTTGATCCATCAAAATATAACTTCCACGGTTTCAAACCAATGTAGTTGATATCATTTTCTTCGATGTCAACACAAGGGTGGTCAGTCAAAAAGTCTGCCAACACTTGGCCTTTTACAGCTTTTCGTGGTACATATTTTAAAGAAAATTCTATTAAAGCAAAACCTTATTTTTCTACTCTACCATGCAAGATAGGTTTGGATAACATATACTTTATTATATTAGCTTTCGAAACAACAAGTACATCATGTGGCTTTACATAATACTTTAACTTAGTGCAAGAGAAATACAAAGCTAAGCATAATTTCTCAACTGTACTATATCTTGTTTCAACATCTATCAAAACTCTACTAAGATAATAAATGGCTCTTTTGATTCCATTCTCATCTTCCTAGGCTAACATACACCCAATAGTTTCATTCGATGCTGAAATATACAACTTCAATGGGCGTCCAGGCACTGGGGGCGTCATTATTGAAGGATTATCCAAATAATGCTTGATTTGGTCCAATGCCTTTTAATGTTGTTCTTCCCATCGAAACTTTTCTTCATCTTTGAGTTTTAAGAATGAAGAGAAGACTTTGGTTTTTTCAGATAAGTTTGAAATAAACCTTCTCAGAAAATTAATTTTTCTTTGTAGAGATTGGAGCTGCTTCTTATTCGAAGGAGGCGATGCTTCCAAAATAGTTTTAACTTTGTTCTGATCTACCTCTACTCCTTTCTTTTAACCAAGGAATCCTAAGAAATTTCCTACAGAAACACCAAAAGCGTATAAAATAAGATTCATTTTTAATTCATGTTTCTGCATTCTCTCGAATGATTGCTTTAGATTTGAGAGATGTTCCTGTTCTGATCTCGATTTTACCACCACATCATCAATGTAAACTTCCATGAATTTACCAATAACATCATGGAAAATGGTATTCATAGCTCTTTGATATGTGGCTCCAGCATTTTTCAATCCAAATGGCATGACTATCCATTTGAAGGTGCCAATTGGTCTAGGACATCGAAAAGCTATTTTGACGCATCCTCTTCTACAATGTAAATTTGATTATACCTAGAATAGTCATCCATGAAACTTAAAATTTCATGACTTGAGGCTGAATCAATCAACATGTCAGCAATAGGCACAGGATATTCATCTTTAAGAGTAGCAAAATTTAAATCTCAAAAATCAATGCATACTCTTAACTTACCATTCTTTTTCATAACAGGAACAACATTAAAAATTCAGTTAATATACCTGATGGTTCGAATGAACTTTGCCTTTAGTAACCTTTTGATTTCTTCTTTGATCTTCAAGACCACTTCAGGGGCAAATCTTCTTAGAGCTTGCTTGATTAGTCTTTGTCCTGCTCGAATTAGTAGTCTATGTTCCACCAAATCTCGACTGAGCCTAGACATTTCCTCATATTCCCATGCCAAATAGTCTTTGCGTTCTTCGAGCAAATGAACTAACTTGTTCTTAAAACTTGGATTTATTAGTTTATTTATAAATGTAGGTTTATATATTACATCATCCCCTAAATTAACCTCTTCTAAAGGATCTTGTACCTCTATCTTTTTAAATCAAAAGATAGAGGGACTTGTTCAAATCCTAAAGAAAAGTAATCATAAATACAATCCAAGTTGGTGTCTTCAGTAACACCAAGTTTTTCAGCCATATAGGCTGAAATTCAAGTCATTTGACTTGAAATTGCACAATTTGTGCAATTTTCAGCCATATAAGCTGTAATTCTAGCCATATGGCTCTTAACCTCTATTATTACAACTTAAGGCCGAATATACTCAGCCTGAAATGTTAAATAGGCATCTGTACGCCCTAGAATCATTACAATTTTGAAGCTAAAATTAATCAACTTTTGGTATGACAGAGAAACCTGTTGAGGTAAGGGCCAACATCTCAACCCCCTTCCTATCGAGAGCTGCTGAATCCCAAATGCAGAATGGTCTGACACTAGGCATATATATTTGTAGATCTGCATGCTTCTGATTTATATGACACAAGGTGTCATCAGCCTGAATCATCTCGAGTTCCTCCAGCTGATTCCACAAGAACATCTTTTAATGGACGATCGAAGGGACAACACCCATAACACGAATCCATTCTCTCCCTAAAAGCAGATTGTAACTGGCATTCGAGGGAATAACTATGAAAAAGGTTGACCTCATAACTGAAGTCACTTTGACATCGAGAATAATAGCCCCTTCTAATGTGGAGGACCTTCCATTAAAATCTGTCACCATCATATTGTGTGGCAATAAGTCATCCTCTATTTTGCCAAATTTTCTTAGTAATTTTTAGGCAAAAGATTGATGGCGACTCCCCCATCGACCAACACTTTGCCCACTAATTTACCATTTATTGTTGCTTTATAAACAATGGGCATAGATGATTTTTCATTTCGAGAGAGGGAGTATTGAAGACTGCATAATTCTCCATTACTTCGACCATATACCAACTGGTTTCTTCTGAATCGTCTTCAAAATTCTCTTCCCGATTCACTTCCTGGTCACCTGAAATGGAAAAATTATAAGGAAGAAGAGAGACCACATGGACACCAAA
This sequence comes from Ormosia semicastrata, assembly GCA_029884595.1. NCBI lineage: Eukaryota > Viridiplantae > Streptophyta > Magnoliopsida > Fabales > Fabaceae > Ormosia > Ormosia semicastrata. Next base: position 3,792,929 of record JAQQTO010000044.1, read on the forward strand.
AATGGTGTCTAAATCATCCTTAAACCCATATTTGAATGAATCTGTGATAACATCCTCGTCCATTGGACTTGGAGGTTTTCATTTTTCTATTTTCAGGGGTGGTCCTTAGACCATATGACCATTGTTACTGCTGCAGCTTGGCCAATGTCTGTTGCTGTAATTGATGCTGTCAAAGCCTCTGTGCCTGACGAGCGCCGAACTCAGTCAAAATTATAACTGAAGTTATTACCTAAGCTTGTAGCACAGTGACAACACCGGATCATCTCCATGAGGATTGTAGATGCAATTTAATCAAGTGAAAGTTTAGCAAAGGGGGGTTTGACAGTTTAAGATCGCACTTAACAAAATTAAAGGAAGAAATAACAATTAAAGAGCAGTCAATTTAGAAACCTATCCAAGATTGGGTGGATTCAATCATAGACCCTTCATAAAACACTTGAAGCGCAATTGAATTGTTAATTTGGATCTAACTGAGATCTCTGCATCAAATCCAGAATTCATACTATACGATCGTCTAGAATTCAATTAACAAGTGATAAACACAAATCCGCAATCACACCATTCATGAAGATCTATGCTAATTTCAAGTACCGAATTCAATTAACTTAGGCACAAATCAGTAACCTAACCTTTTCAATTCTGTGATTAATTTAGATCAATCAGTTCTAAGTTTCATCACAAATCTCAATCTTCAATTCTGTGATTAGTTTAGATCAATTAGTTCTAAGTTTCATCACAAATCTCAATCTTAAACTAAGATCAAATCAGATCAACATAAATAGAATCACCATTCATGCATTCAAGATCAAGAAGAAGAAAAAGAGAAGAAGAAAAGAGGAATTCAATTACAAATCAAATACAATATATAACCAAGGTCTCAAGAATCCAAACCACAATCTCTTCAAGAGTTCTAAATTGACCGAAAGTAGCTTAGCCCTTCATTACCATGAAGGGAAGCATCAAAATATACAAAAGCTATGAGAAACTATGAAGAAACTATGAGAGAAATGAAGGAGAATACAACTTGTCATTCATGATAACCAATGGTGCCTTTTATAAAAGTCTAGGGTAACAAAAGGACAAAGGGGAGTGGGTGGATGAGTGGGTTGGTAGAGTGGAGTGGTTGAGTGGAGTGGTTGAGTGGGTTGGTGGAGTGGAGTGGTTGAGTGGGTTGGTGGAGTGGAGTGGTTGAGGACGAAAATTTCTTGTTTGACTTGGAAGCCAAAACAACGACTAACAATACTTCAGATCCATGAAAAGTACTCTTCGTGAAAGTTGTAGATCTTTGTCTTGGCTATAACATGCATATATGGATCATCCAATTTGGCTTCCTACAGCCCAAGATATGACCCAAATACCGCAGGTTGCTCAAACCCAACTTTAGCACCTCTGTTCCGACTTGCAAGCTCAAACTGACCCACTAGACTTCATTTTTTCAAAAAGTGTTCTTCATGAAAGTTGTTTATTTGGATCTTAACTATCAACTATCCAAATTTCAGCCCATCTCCATTATTACAACTTAAGAGATGATTTTATGAGTGCACACCGTTCGGATTCTAGTGACAGAACCCGTATTCTGACTTCCATGTAAACTTAGGTCCCTTAGACATCTGTTTAGGACTTCGAGCTCTTCATCAAAGTTGTAGAGCTTCCTCTTAGCTTTCCTACAAGGTAAAATTCATGATTATCAGATATCAGGAACTCAAGTTATGGCCAAAATACAAAAACAGTGTCAAATCTCAATAATGCTGAAAATATTCAATTAGGACCAATTTGAGCTCAAACTCACAAAATCATACCAAACTCAATCAATTAAGAATATGGAGAGTGTAAATGACTAAACATAAGGGTTTCTTAATGAATAAAATATGTGATTATCAAATTTCCCCACACTTAGCTTTTTGCACTCCTGGGCAAAACTCAAGACCAAAACAAGGACATAAGAGATTAACAAAAATTTAAATTCTAACGACATTCAAGAGCCCAAAATTTTACAATCAAGAAGAACAACCAAAGGTTCAAGGGATCAAAACATTCATGAGTTAACAATTCTCCACATCTCAAACCAACAAGCAAGGTATCTTCAACATGAATCGAGAATGATAGATCTTCACAAGATTCTCACTCAATCTCTCAAGTGTTTAAAAGGTAGGTATTTCACTCAATTCAACCCATGAAAATTGCACTACCATAAGCTTGCTTATCTTCTACTTCTCCACTACTCAAAACACATGCACACACAAATCATGAGGACTTTATTCAAAGTTGTAGTGAGGTCAAGGTAACAGAAGAGGATAAAATGGATATGAGAAGATAAATACCAAAGGGAATAAAAGCAAATGAGAGCTGAGTTCAAATAACAAGCATAAAAGTTCATCCCAACTCTAATGTATATCCCTTTACATATTCATTTCCCAATCCTTTTCTTTTCTTTTCTTTTTTATTATATATATGAACATAACTATATACATACATTTTTCCTCTTTTTTTTAGGCACTCTTTCCTTTTTCAACAACCATTTTGTACACACACCCCCACACTTGTTCAAAAACTCATCCATTAACCAAGCTAATGTTCTTTTATTCCCTAAGGTAAAGTAAGAACACGATTTTTTATTTAAGGCACATAATGAGCTAGAAACAAGGAATGGTCAAATAAACTCAAAGGGGTTAAGTAAAGAAAAATATACAAGGTTGGCAGGAATCAGAGAATTTTCAAGAAGTCAAAAGAGTGCTTGATATCATATTGAAAACAAGATTGGCTATTCGGTTAAACTAGCTAAGTAAGAAAGAGGGCCTCAATCATGTTCATGCATGCAAGTGAAATGTAGCCTCAAAAAGAATTAAAGCAAGTTCTAGAGTGGTCATTAACATGAGTGAAAATCATACAAGAAAGAAGAGAATGACATAAATGTTGAATCCATCCATTAGGCTCAAAATCTCACAAGGTATGCATCCATCAAACTCAATTCATCAATTCAATCATCCATCACCAAGCATATCAGTTCAAGAAGGGAGAAAAGTTATTTAATCATGCAATGAACCTTTTTTTTTTAAATAAAAAAAATGCTAAAATCTCTCCCCCACACTTAATATAACATTGCCCTCAATGTGAAAGAGAGATATAGAAAAGAGTAACACAACCTGATAAGAAGTGAATCAACGCCAAGCAGAAAAGAAGCACACTGTCAGTGCCGCATCAGACCCTCCACTTCTGCATTCTCTGGAAGTTCATGATACTGTTTGAGGCGGTGTCCATTTACGATGAAAGCTTTGGCAGTGACCTCACTTTTAATCTGAACAGCACCAGAAGGAAAAACCTTAGTAACAATAAATGGTCCATCCCATCTAGACCTTAATTTTCCAGGCATGAGTTGGAGGCGGGAGTTATAGAGGAGAACTTTTTGACCAATCTCAAATGTTTTCCTCATAATCAACTTATCATGGAAGGCTTTGGTCTTCTCCTTATAAAGTTTAGAACTTTCATAAGCCTCCAAGCGGATTTTCTCCAATTCTTTGCATTTTAGCCTTCCTTTCCATACCGCTTGATCTAGGTCCAAGTTGCACCTTTTCACCGCCCGAATGCATGATGCTCAATTTCCACCGGCAGTGGCAGGGCTTTTCTAAAAATAATCCGATCTTGAGACATCCCGATTGGTGTCTTATAAGCGATCCAGTAAGCCCATAAAGCATCCTCAAGCCTCTTGCTTGATCCTTTTCGTCGGGTTGAACTGCCTTTACGAGTATCCGCTTGATCTCCCGTTAGAAATCTCAGCTTGCCCATTAGTTTGGGGATGGTAAGGTGTAAAAACTCTGTGCAAGACCCCATACTTTTTCATCAAAGCTTCCATGCTTCGATTACAAAAATGTGAACCCTGATCATTGATGATGGCCTTCGGAACTCTAAACCTGCAGAAAATCTGTGATCTAACAAAATCCACAACAACTTTGGAATCATCAGTTCGAGTAGCTTTCGCTTCCACCCACTTGGATACATAATCAACAGCTAGCAAAATGTAAACAAAACCAAAAAAAATAGGAAAGGGTCCTATAAAATCAATACCCCATACATCAAAAATCTCACAAAATAATAAGGATTTCTGGGGCATCTCATTCCTTCGAGAAGTGTTTCCTATCCTTTGGCATTGATCACAAGATTTACAAAACACATATGCATCATGAAATAGAATGGGCCAATATAATCCAGATTCCAAAACTTTCCTAGCAGTCCTTTGGGGACCAAAATGACCGCCACATGCAATTGTATGACAAAAGCTAAGAATAGAATGGAATTCATTATCAGGCACGCATCTCCTAATGATTTGGTCACTACAAAATTTTCACAGATAAGGGTCGTCCCACACATAATATTTTGACTCACTCTTCAATTTTTCAATCTGAGCCCTAATAAAATGTGCAGGAAAAACACCAGCAACTAAGAAATTTATCAAATCAGCAAACCAAGGAGTGTTACTTTCAAGCTGCTCATCAGGGAAGACATCATGGATAGGAAAAGTATATGCCTCTCTTTCAATTTGGCTTAGGTGATCAGCCACTAAATTCTCCGCTCCACTTTTATCACGGATTTCAATATCAAACTCTTGGAGGAGTAAAATCCACCTAATCAACCTAGGCTTTACATCAAGTTTCTTCAGGAGAAACTTCAGAGCTGTATGATCTGAAAACACAACCACTCTAGAACCAAGCAAATATGATCGAAATTTGTCTAAAGCAAAAACAATTGCTAAAAGTTCTTTTTCAGTGGCGGTGTAGTTGACTTGTGCAGGATCTAAAGTTCTTGAAGCATAGGAGATGACATGAGATATTTTGCCAACCCTTTGTGCAAGAACAGCTCCCAAAGCATAATTAGAGGCATCACACATAAGCTCAAATGGGAGTGTCCAATCTGGTGGCTGGATGATAGGTGTACTGGTCAATGCTTGCTTCAAGTGATTGAAGGCATCCTTGTATTTCTGGTCAAAATGGAACTCTACTTCTTTTTGTAGCAAGTTGGATAGTGGAAGAGCAATTTTGCTAAAATCTTTTATGAATCGCCTATAGAAACTTGCATGACCAAGGAAAGAACGAACCTCCCGCACGCATGTGGGGTAAGATAGGCATGAAATAACATCTATTTTTGCAGGATCTACCTCAATACCCTTGCTAGATATTATATACCCTAAAACTATGCCTTGCTCTACCATGAAATGACATTTCTTAAAATTCAGAACAAGGTTAGCCTTAATGCATTTATGCAAAACCTGAGTCAAACTATCCAAACATGCATCAAAGGAAGAGCCATGACAAGTAAAGTCATCCATGAATACATCCATGCAATTTTCTAAAAGGTCGGAAAATATACTTACCATACACCTTTGAAAGGTGCCTGGAGCGTTGCTGGACCAAAAGGCATCCTTCGTATGCAAATGTGCCAAATGGGCAAGTGAAAGTAGTTTTATCTTGGTCTTCTGGGGCTATATGGATCTGAAAATAACCCGAATATCCATCCAAGAAACAGTAATGCGACTTGTTAGCTAGTCTCTCTAACATCTGATCAATGAAAGGTAATGGGAAATGATCTTTCCTGGTGGCTTGGTTAAGTCGTCTGTAATCAATGCAAACCCGCCAGCTGTTTTGAATTCTTGTGGATAGTAGCTCATTGTTCTGATTTTCAACTACTGTGACCCCAAATTTCTTTGGAACAACCTGCACGGGCTCACCCATTTACTATCAGATATAGGATAAATAATGCTAGCTTGCAGTAGCTTGGTAACTTCCTTTTTTACCACATCCAGAGTCAGGGGGTTCAGTCTCCTTTGGGGCTGTCGTACTGGTTTAGTATCTTCCTCCAACAAAATCCTATGCATGCATGTGGAGGGACTGATACCAGGAAGATCTGCAAGTGTCCATCTGATGGCTTGTTTATTCTGCCTCAAAACCTGCAGTAATTTTTCTTCTTGATCAGGTTACAAATTTTTAGCAACAATCACAAAAGTACTTCTCACCATCTTCCAAATATGCATATTTAAGATGGTCCCAAAATCTTTAATTCTAAGGATGGAGGTCAGTATAATGGAGGCGCAAGAAATTTGTTTGAAACAACTAACTCAGCAACATTAAATTCAACATACTCCTGACTCTCATTTTCACATACTGCATTATTCAAGTCAGCAGCTACATCACCACTCATAATTGCATAAATCTTAGCACATGCAGCACATATTTCACAGGTAACCGAATCCAGAAAATCAGCAATATCAGGAAATTCAGCATAAATATCAGCATAAGCATCGTCAACTAGCATATCAATCACATCAACATGGAAAACAGAATACTCCTCTAGGGGATGTCTCATGGCCTCAAAAATGTTAAATTGTACCACATCGTCGTCAAATTCCATGGAAAGAGTGCCAGAATGCACATCTATCTTGGTTCTGGCTGTCTTGAGGAAAGGTCTGCCTAGGATCAATGGAGCATGGTTTGTTGAAGACTCATCTTCTATGTTCAGAATATAGAAGTCCGCTGGAAAAATTAGCTCATTCACCCGAACTAACACATCTTCTAGCACTCTTGCAGGATGAGCAAAGTGGTCCTATTTGCCAACTGAATCACTATACAAGTGGGTTGCAAAGTGCCAATGTTCAAGGACTGATATATTGACATAGACATGACATTAATCGAAGCACCCAAGTCTAGCATTGCATGTTCAAATTTGGAGTTACCTATCATGCAAGGAATTGTGAAAATTCCAGGATCTTTGTATTTTTGTGGCATGCTTGGTAGAATCATTACAGAAACATTTCTGCCCATGCTTATTTTCTCAGTACCCTTAAGTCTTCTCTTGTGAGTACACAACTCTTTGAGGAATTTGGCATACTTGGGAATCTGCTTGATTGCATCAATGAGGGGAATATTGATTTTCACCTTCCTGAATGTGTCCATGACTTTTCTTTCTATTTTCGCTTTTGCGCAAGTATGCTTGGGTGTGTGACTCTATTTGGAAAAGGTAGTGGAATGGTCGATTTGAATTCTCTGCACATTTCTTACGTGTCTGCGATTTTTGGACCGAGCTATCCACTTTCTTCGTTTCGGTCACCCTTCGGTTCTTGCACTTGTAGTTCGGGTTGTGGTGGAGTAGGACCATCAACTTCTCTCGCCACTTCTCAAGCTAATGGCACTTACATTGCCTCTTGGGTTGTTGACATTTGTGAAGGCAATTGATTCGACCCTTAACTTTTCAAACTTACTCGAGTGGTTGCCATCCGCCCAATTTGAGTTTGTAAATTCGGATGGTGGCATTGACATTCTGTTGAAACTGTTTCATCAAGTCTTCGAAAGGTGGCTCACGGTGGAGTGGTCAGCTGGAGCAAGTAGTGAGAGGCCATTGCATGGGTGGTGGCTTGCAGTTGTGCTTGCCTAAATGCGGTGGTTGGTACTTGTTGCTAGGGCACGTAGCTTGGTATCTAAAGCTCGCGGTTCTTCTTGTTAGTAGTATTTCATTATTGTTGACTAGAATTTCCATATCTCGGTTGGGATGGTCCCTCCGGCCCAGGGTTATAGGTATTAGAAAATTGATCATATCTGGGTTTCTGCTTGTGATTGCAGATATTGGGGTCTACCAGGAAAAATACCAGCCGCAATGCATTGCTCGAAAAATAAAACCACCATCGAAGTGTGGGACATGCATCAGTAGGATGAGATGAACAAGAGCAAATGCCACACACAGTTGCAGCCATCTGCATTGGTGCTTGTTGTCCCACTGCTAACTGCCTCACCAAAGAAGTTAATTCATCAAGTCTGTGTTCCATTCTCTGTTAGCCTACATGAGATGATTGAATCTCATTGACTCCTCTGGTTGAAGTAATAATTGGTGTGCCAAATTATTGGGTGTTGGCTGCCATGTTTGCTATCAAATCTCTCGCTGCTTGCAGGGGTCTTGTCTACTAAGGCTCCTCCAGAGACAGCATCCACCATGCTTCTGTCATTTGGCAGCAAACCTTCATAGAAATATTGAATTAAGAGTTGATCGGTGATTTGGTGGTGGGGATAGCTCAAGCACAGCTTCTTGAATCTTTCCTAGTATTCATGCAAGGTCTCTCCTGTCATTTGTCTTATGCCACATATATCTTTTCTAATGGCAGCAGCTCTAGAGGCAGGGAAAAATTTCTCTAAGAACAACCGCTTCATCAGTCCAACTTGTTATTGAACCTGGTGAAAGATAAAATAACCAATCCTTGGTTGTATCAACAAGTGAGAAAGGAAATGCCCTCGGCTTGATGTGTTTTTTCGAGATCCCATGTGGCTTCATGGTTGAACAAACCACATGGAACTCCTTTAGATGCTTATGGGGATCTCACCGCAAAACCGTGAAACTTGGACAAAAAATGTATCAATCCAAATTTTAACTCAAAATCAAAGCATCAAGATCTGGGTATTGAATACACAAAGCGGTTAGTTATATCAGGAGCGAAGAAGTTCCTTAAGAATTCTATTCTGTATGTTATTAGCCATGGTTTCAGAATTATTCAAGATCTCAAGTTCACTCCCAATATTAAGATCAAATTCAGAAGCAATTCTTGCACTTAGCCTACGAGCTCTAATCAACCTATGCAAGGTTCTATCAATCTCAGGATCAAAGTCAACCAAGTTATCAGGCTCGGACCTAGTCATGCATCACACAAAAACAAATAAATAAGCAAAATACACTAGACAATGGATAAAAATGTTAGAAAAGTTAATAAAAAGCAAAAGTTAGTAAAAACACTTAAAATGAAAAGATTACACTTACTAATCCCCGGCAACGGCGCCAAAATTTTGACGAGCGCCGAACTCAGTCAAAATTATAACCGAAGTTATTACCTAAGCTTGTAGCACAGTGACAACACCGGATCATCTCCATGAGGATTGTAGATGCAATTTAATCAAATCAAGTGAAAGTTTAGCAAAGGGGGGTTTGACAGTTTAAGATCGCACTTAACAAAATTAAAGGAAGAAATAACAATTAAAGAGCAGTCAATTTAGAAACCTATCCAAGATTGGGTGGATTCAATCATAAACCCTTCATAGAACACTTGAAGCGCAATTGAATTGTTAATTTGGATCTAACCGAAATCTCTGCATCAAATCCAGAATTCATACTAGACGATCGTCTAGAATTCAATTAACAAGTGATAAACACAAATCCGCAATCACACCATTCATGAAGATCTATGCTAATTTCAAGTACCGAATTCAATTAACTTAGGCACAAATCAGTAACCTAACCTTTTCAATTCTGTGATTAATTTAGATCAATCAGTTCTAAGTTTCATCACAAATCTCAATCTTCAATTCTGTGATTAGTTTAGATCAATCGGTTCTAAGTTTCATCACAAATCTCAATCTTAAACTAAGATCAAATCAGATCAAAATAAATAGAATCACCATTCATGCATTCAAGATCAAGAAGAAGAAAAAGAGAAGAAGAAAAGAGGAATTCAATTACAAATCAAATACAATACATAACCAAGGTCTCAAGAATCCAAACCACAATCTCTTTAAGAGTTCTAAATTAACCGAAAGTAGCTTAGCCCTCCATTACCATGAAGGGGAGCATCAAAATATACAAAAGCTATGAGAAACTATAAAGAAACAAGAAGAAACTATGAGAGAAATGAAAGAGAATACAACTTGTCATTCATGATAACCAATGATGCCTTTTATAGAAGTCTAGGGTAACAAAAGGACAAAGGGGAGTGGGTGGATGAGTGGGTTGGTGGAGTGGAGTGGTTGAGTGGAGTGGTTGAGTGGGCTGGTGGAGTGGGTTGGTGGAGTGGAGTGGTTGAGGACGAAAATTTCTTGTCTGACTTGGAAGCCAAAAAAACTACTAACTATACTTCAGATCCATGAAAAGTACTCTTCGTGAAAGTTGTAGATCTTTGTCTTGGCTATAACATGCATATATGGATCGTCCAATTTGGCTTCCTACAGCCCAAGATATGACCCAAATACCGCAGGTTGCTCAAACCCAACTTCAACGCCTCTGTTCCGACTTGCAAGCTCAAACTGACCCATTAGACTTCATTTTTTCAAAAAGTGTTCTTCATAAAAGTTGTTTATTTGGATCTTAACTATCAACTATCCAAATTTCAGCCCATCTCCATTATTACAGCTTAAGATATGATTTTATGAGTGCACACCGTTCGGATTCTAGTGACAGAACCCGTATTCTGACTTCCATGTAAACTTAGGTCCCTTAGACATTTGTTTAGGAAAGTTGTAGAGCTTCCTCTTAGCTTTCCTACAAGGTAAAATTCATGATTATCAGATATCAGAAACTCAAGTTATGGCCAAAATACAGAAACAGTGTCAAATCTCAATAATGCTGAAAATATTCAATTAGGACCAATTTGAGCTCAAACTCACAAAATCATACCAAACTCAATCAATTAAGAATATGGAGAGTGTAAATGACTAAACACAAGGGTTTCTTAATGAATTAAATATGTGATTATCAGTGCCTTACGCCATTGAGACTTGGATAAATATGGGCTTAAACCTTGGTTCGAGTTCAAACCTTCTCCTCGAAACCAGGTGTTTGGTCTTCCATCGAAAGGATTTATCCCATGTTCAAACTTTGGCTAGAATGGCCTGTTCTGGATTTTGTGAGGTTGTGGATTGTTTTTAACCTATTAATTAGGGGTAACATTGGAAGGGGGAACCCTCATCTTCCCATTTCTGTTACTCTCTGGACCCTACATTACCACAACATTATAGTTTGTTGGTTGATTATTGATGTTGATTGAGGCTCCTACAGGGTTTTTTTTTCCTTCTACTTCTGCTTCAAAGTTGCCTGGTAAGACTTGTCAGCCAGCCTATCGAAGACAACGCTGCATCTGGGGCACAAGGATACTTCATTTTCCCCCTCCTTCTTCCTCAAGAGGAATTCGACTAAGGTTTCCCAGCCTTAGGGAAAACTTCCTCCTTTGTGGCTTCGAACTCATCGAGGCTACAGTTAGTGAGGCTAGGAGAAGATTCCCCTACTTCTACCATATTGACTTCTGTGAAGCCAATTGGTTCTATATAGTTGGCATTCACTTGGAATGGATCAGCATCCACCTTTATGCTTTTCTTGTTCTCGAACTTCAATCTTCCTTCCATGATGCTTTTCTGAATTAAATCCCTGAAACGTATACAATTGTTAGTCGAATGACCATATCTATTATGATACTTGCAATATTTTTGACCCTTTATTTCTTCTGTTGAAAGGATTTTATATCCATCAGGAAATTTGATTTACTTATCTTTTAATAAGACATCAAATATTAAATCACCTTTGGAAATGTCGAAAGCATATGTTGGCCTAGCAAAGGACTTCATATTATCTTTAGTTCGATTAGGCATTAAAGATGAACAAGTATAAGGAGAACCAAATTTTAAATTTGCTATGTTAACCTCATTTTTCTCATCATCCTCACCTTCATCGATTTCAACATAGGCTACTTTATTATTTTTCGATTACTTAAAATACTTATCCTTGCTATCAGGAGTTTCAACATAAACAATTTTTTCTTTTCTTAGATTTTTCCTAAGTCTTTCCTTTTCAAATTTCATTTGCTCAATTTGCCTTACTTTATCATCTAGTTGAGACATGTTAAGCAGTTGCTGGTTTATTAGTTTCTTTCAAACGTAGTAATCTAAACCACCACCAGCCATTTTGACTACCTCAGACTCAGGAATAACGGTGAAGCATCTAGCCTTCATTTGTCTGAACCTAGCTAAGTAATCATCTATGGACTCCTCATGTCCTCTTCTAATGTTAAATAAATCTACGAGACTTACTTTTGTTCTCCTCTAAAGAACTGATCATGGAAATTTCTTTCCAACTGGTTCTAAAAGTGAATCGAATTTGGTGAAAAAGTTGTGAACCGAGTAAAGGCATTATTAGTTAAAGAGCTAGGGAAATATTTCATTTTCAAATATTCATTTTTGGCTACATCACCTACTTTGATTGTATATCGAGCAATATGTTCTACTGTGGATTCTCCACTCTCCCCAGCAAATTTGCTAGAAATGTTAGGCGTTTTCCATCCTCTAGGCAATTCTGCTTATTGGATAAATTTAGACAAAATCGACATAAAATAGGGTCTATTTGCATACCGCATATTAAACATATATCTATTAAACACTTGTTTAACTGCTTGATTAATATTTTGTTGCCCTCCCAGATTATTAAGCCTAATCCTTTCTAGGAGGTTATCAGCATCTTGATTTCGATTAATTATTTGAAATCCTACATTTGGGTCATGTGGAATTTCCCTTGGCTGGTATCCTCAACTGTATTATTAACATTGGGATTATTTACCAACTGAGTATTTTCTTGATAAACAGGCTGATTGTTTACCCTTTGATTACCTACAAAGTCTTTTGGGTTACCAAAAACATCTACGATCCTACCCATATGTCTAGCCAATGTGGTTTAGGTATTATTGGTTGACTCTATGAGTGGAGTTATTACAGTAGTCACCTACTGAGTCAGCATATGGACCATCTCATGGTTACTTTCATCAATCTGTTGCCTGATATTATTCAAAGTTATTTGTATTCCCTAAAGGAATCAAAGACATATCTCTGGGCAAGTTAGGGAATACTAGTATTCCCATATTTTGCCTATCAGTTCGATTGGAACATGTTCCTGCAACTTGGCCACCACCATTTATCATTTGGTTTCTTGGTGAAACGTTAGGTATAGGACTTGTATATGTGGCTTAGGCAGTACCTATGTTTTGTGTGACATTTTGGGGAATGAACCTATGAGGCAGCCCATATAAGAGTGCAGTTCTATTTACCGCGAGAGTTCTAGTTTCTAAATTCGAAATAGGGGCCCCTGTGATTTCACTGATCATAGTCTCCAATGCTTGTGGTAAATTTGTAGAGACTATAGTGTCTCTACTACCATTGGCTCCATTATTCCCTGTTTGAGGGTTCTGAGCACTCAAAGATGTGTTTTCAGACATATTTAGCAATATTTTACCATTTCTCAAGTGCATAAACTTCAAAAAATCCCTTAAGATCTTTACTTAATTGATGTGTCCCACCGGGCATTCCAATTTGTTTACCAAAATATTTCAAAAATAGCTTATTAGACTATGGTAAACCCTTTGTCCAATGGACAAAGTTTGATTCTCTATCTCAATTCGGGAAAGGAAATCGCTTCCTCTTGGGATTCTAGTCCAAGTTAATATCTTAAAGGAATACAAATGATAATTTCAAATACAAAGTAATTGTACAAGTCCAAAATCAAATGTTTATGCGTGATATTTAACTTAGTGAAAAATAAGTTTGAAAATAAGATAGACTTTGTTTTTGAGAAACAAGAAAAATATATGTAAAATAAAAATAACCTAAATGTAAATGATAGGAATTAAAGTGCATTTGAAGTAAACATGACAGGTAATGTAAATTGCAAAAAATAAATAGCATAAAGTAAAACAATTCAAAGTAAATGCAATAAAAAGTAGATGTGCAAGTATGTAAATTGCAAGAAAGTAAAGAAAACAATTAAAAGAAATTAAATGATCTTGAAAGAACACTCGATCGGGAGTAGAAAAGAGTTTTGTAATAAAGTAAAATGACTAAAAGTAAAATGGACTAAAACTAAACTTGCATTGAATTTATAAAGTATACAGAAATGAAAGTGGATGGAAACATATTATATTAGACTTGCGTGCTATTTGCTTGAAATGTCAATGGACGTGAGAGCATGAATTTACAAGTGTTTGTGAGTAATGAATTTCTAACCCCTAAATGTTTCCATCATCTTGGTATTTATAGACTTCCTAAGTAACTATCCTTTTTTCAAGATCTTAACATGTGTCTGAAACAAAGATAACTACTAAATGATTAGTAATCTTTGTTTAATAACCACCAAATCCTTGTCAGCAATCCTCGTATTACAAGTAACTGCTTAATCTCAATCATCAATCCTTGTGTTATCTTGATCTAACATCTATAACCGCTGTTAACTTCTAATTTAAATTCAAAAATCTCTTTTTTTGAATTCAAACTTAAATCTTCAACCACTTTCTAGTTTTCCATCTAGTCAGGATCTTCTACTCTTCTTCAAGAATTTGCTAAGTATAGCTACCCTTCGAGTCTAATGTTTTGATAGTCAATCGAAACCGCTGCTCTTAACATTATGTCGAAATGACCCCAAATTGATATTTGAATCGAAATCAGTATTATCACTTTGATTCTTTTTAAGAACAAGTCCATAATGCATCATGTTCACACTAAATCTTATACTGATCCATCGAAATGGCATTAGATCAAAAAAAATTTATTTTATACTAACACAAAGTCATGTAGAGAAAAGAAAAAGATACAAAGATGTTTTATTAGAGAAACCAGTCAAAATTTGTGAAATTTCTTTTATAATATTTGTATTTATTTCTCTCCTCTCTATTTTTACAATCTATTTCTCCCCTCCATATGACCTTGTCATGTGAAAAATCACATAAGAGGATTTATTCCTAATTAAAACTCATCAAAATAAGTGAAAACTCAATTAAGTCGGTTAGTTTAACTTGTTAACTAACCAATTTTTTTTAATGCTATTTTTTTTACATATTTTATAAATGTTCTGATAGCACAAACACATCAATAAGGGAAATGGACCTTGAGCCAACAAATGAAGAACTCAATACACAACTCACAAGGCCCATATACAAGCTAAAGAGTCTAGAAGGTTGGAAGGATAAAGTGTACTCTTGAGTATAATGTGAGTGCATTGCTTGGTTGCTTGCCTAGTGGAGTATGTGTAATTCTATTATGTGTGAGTGATGGAGAGTTGTTAGATCTCCACAAATATAGGGAGCAATTTTTAGAACATGAATGTGATTATCTATAGATGTAATTCCCTCTTAAGAATAAAGGCAAGAGTTATCAGATATTGTTTCTATATTTTTTTGTTCTTTATATCCTTCTCCTTTGTTACCCTATCAATTTGGTGCTTTCATCACCAAATCAAAAGCCACTAGCAATGACAAACTCGAAAAGGCTATCGCCATCTTGACCAAGCGTTTGGATTAGGTTGTTTGACTCCTTTGTGACCAAAACCACGGCCACCTCCATCATTCTGCCACCTCTTTCTCTGCCTTACTACCCTAGACTACCTTCAAACTTAATGTTCCACATTTTGATGGCTTAGACTTTCTCGGCTAGAGTTTTAAAATTTCTCAATTCTTCTAATTTCATCAAACACTAGAGCATCAGAGAGTCACCATTGCTTCTTTTTATATGGATGGTGACACTCTCAATTGGTTCTAGTGGATGAAGACCAAATAAACTATACTCTTAGGCTGGCTTCTTATGTGCTCTCAAAATGTGATTTGCTCCCTTTCTTTACGATGATTCTAGTGGCATTTTGTTTAAGTTGCAATAGAGCAAATCTGTTCATGATTATCATGCTCAATTTGAGACTTTGGCTAATCGGGTAAATGGTCTTCCTCCATCTTTTTCTCAATTGTTTCATTTCCAGTTTGAAACCTGAAATTTGTAAGGAGGTCTAGGCTTTACTTCTTGCCACTTTATCCTAGGCCATTGGCCTTGATAAGCTCTAGGAGGATAAGCTTTAGGATCACCATCGTTTCCTTCCTCATCCTCTGCTTTGTTACCTTTTAACCAACCCACCTCCCCACTTCTTAGTCCCACTCTAGCTCTTCTTTACCCTTGGCCATCGACCATTCTAGTGAAACAATTAACTCCATTTGAGCTCCAAGCTCGCTGTGACAAGAGTCTTTGTTACACCTGTGACGAAGAATTCCACTGCGATCATAAGTGTAAGGTTCATTTCTTCCTCCTCTTAGCCGATGTTGATTCCCTTGTTGATGCCCACTTTTCCCATCCTAAGTTATCGGTTATGGCAACCCCACCACATTCCATTATAATACATATGATATTAGGATAATCATAATTTTTATTATTATGAATTTTTTGTTATTTTATATTAGGATTTTAATTAGGGATCTTATCTATTTTAAGATTTCAGTTTTAATGGGATTCTATCCAAATCTCAAGTCTTATCAGTAGTTAGTTATATTAGGATTTTGAATTAAAATAGAATTAGTCTATTATTTATTTTAGTTATAATTGGTTTCTTTTGTAAAAAGGCTATAAATACCCCCTATCAGATTTTAGAAGATAGTTATTATTTATTATTGAATTTAGTTGAATATAATTATGTTTTTGAGACTGAGTATCTTGGCACCAAGTGCCTTTGTCTTTTGGTTTTATATCAATTTGGTACTTGAGCTTTGTTGATCCCCACGCTTTGAGCTATTTGAAAGTATCATTTTTTCATAGTTAAAGTCATTTTGATGTCTATCATTCACTAGATCTCCGCAAAACTTGACTAAAACTGCCATAAAGCTGCCGAAATATAGGTTTCCTTTGCCGATAAACACACAACCAAATCCTATTGCTTAAAAAAGGTGCAATTTTTCTAACTATTCTTAGCTCTTGAAATTTTGATCTTTATTTGTGCCTTTAGAATAGTTTATAATTCTCACTAATTTTCATATAGTTTGTTAGCACTTCTTTTATTTATGATATATCCCTATTATAAAGCATAAAAGCATGAACAATTTGTTGTCAAATCATAATAATGTCATAAAGTGCATTCGTAAATTTTTTATTTATGATGCATGGAAAACCTACATTTAATGTGAGGGTAAAAGTTGTAATCTAGTCATCAATAATGGTAGTACATTAAATGTGATTTCTAAAAAGGGTGTGATTAGATGTGATCTAAACATAAAACATCACCCACAACCTTTTAGGATACCTTGGGTAGATGGTACTTATCTAGAATTCACCCACAAGTGTAAGGTCTCATTTGTACTAGGGTTTTATGCGAAATATGTTTTATTGTGATATTTTACCTGTGGTTGTTGCTCACATTTTGTTAGGTCGTCCTTGGATATATGATAATGATGTGACCTACAATGATAGGGACAATACATATTCCTTTTTTTAAGATTATGTCGTAGAAGGATTATCTTAAAATCTATTGATCCTAGTAAAGCATGTCCAAAGGTGAAGATTAGGGATTCTAAAGACATAACATCTGTCAAGAAAGAAAATATTGACCTCATTGATCTTAAGCTCATACCACCAGATTTTAAACATCTTGATTCATATGAGATAATTACCAATCGTATCCTTAAATTGTGTGCCACCATTAGACACCACTTTGCATTAAGTAGTGATAATTATAAATTGGATTTTAATGTTCATTTTAGGGATCATAATTTTGATGTTGATGACTTGCTTCCTTCTAAAGATACCTTTGAGCCTTCTATGTTCTCTCTAGCTATTGCTACAGATCATCTGACTACTTATGTGCCTAAAGTTATGCCAATTTCACCATAATATCTGGACAATACTGCCTGCGTGCCTATAGTTCCACTAATTCCACCACAATATCTAAACTAAATTAATACAATGCTTTTTGTGGATGATACAATGTTGATTGTGGATGATACATTGTTAATTGTGGATTCTTCTCCTAATCATATTTGTCATTATCTTGTGACAAAGGAGAACCACCTTGATTTTATTACTACTTTGATTTTTGAATATCATTCCTACCATATTGATCTTGGATGAAGCCAAGATTTAACTCTCTAGAGGCTAGTTCTTTCAGAGGGGGGAATGATGCAGTTGATATTAGGATAACCGTGATTTTTGTTATTATGAATTTTTTATTATTTTAGATTGAGATTTTAAGTAGGGATCTTATCTATTTTAGGATTTCAGTTTTAATGAGATTCTGTCCAAATCCCAAATATTATCATTAGTTAGTTATTTTAGAATTTTGAATTAAAATAAGATTAATCTATTATCTATTTTAGTTATGATTAATTTCTTTTGTAAGAGGGCTATAAATACCCCCTATCAAATTTTAGAAGATGGTTATCAATTATTATTGAATTTAGTTGAATATCATTTTGTATTTAAGACCGAGTCTCTTGGCACTGAGTGTCTTTATTCTTTAGTTCTACATCACATTCACTTAACTCAATTACTTGCTAATGACAAGTCACTCCCATCTCGACCGGTTGAGTATTGTTGGTCAAATACTCACTCATCCTCTCTATATTCTCATTGATGGGGTAGTACGCATAATTTCATTTAGACTAAAGTTGCTCAACTTTTGGGTTTGCTAATGATTACCACATCTCCTTTCAAGGTCTTTATGGGTAATGCTGAAAAGTTCGACTACAATTTAGTTTGTCCTAATGTCCCACTAAAACTCCAAGCGAATTCTATTTTTGGTCTCGACTTGTTTGTTCTACCTGTAAGCGATGCTGACTTAGTTTTGGGCATTCAATAGCTTCGCTAGTTAGGCCCTATACGTACAAACTATAATGTTCTCAGCATGAAATTTTATTGGCAAGGTAAGCTCATGAAGTTATTTGCTATTTCTCCCACCCTAACCACCGATCTTCATGAGTCCTTTGCTCATGCACAAGGTGTTTGTCATAAGGGGCGACAATGATAGCACAAACACACCAATATTGGGAAATGGACATTAAGCTAACAAATTAAGAGCCCAATCCACAATTCACAAGGCCCAAATGCAATCAGAGAAGTCTAGAAGGCTGGGAGGATAACATGCACTCTTGAGTGTACTATAAGTGCATTACTTGGTTGTCTGCCTAGTGGAGTATGTGTAATTCTATTATGTGTGAGTGATGGTGAGTTGTTAGATCTCCACAGTTATAAGGAGTAGTTGCTAGAACATGAATATAATCATCTATAAGTGTAATTCCCTCTTAAGAATAAAGGCAAGTAAGAGTTATCAGAAATTGTTTCTATATTTTTTCAATTCTTTCTTTCCTTCTTTGTTACCCTATCATGTTCTTATATTTTTCATATAATTGCATGTAGATTATTTTCATGGTGTCATTCAATTAGACTAACTAGTTTAAGGGTGAGACTATTGGTTCCCTTATTTTCTAATCTAACTTTTTTTACACCCTATCTCATTTTTTTTGGTAATATATCTCTTATCCTTTTTATCCTCTCTTTTTCTCTCTCATGATTGGTTTCTATCTTAATATTTGAATTTTAAATTTTATAATTGGTTTACGATAAATTTCAACTAAACTAAGTATGAAGTAAAATTAATTATTACAAAATAACTTGAATTTATATGACTAGTTTATCTTAAACAGGTTTGAGAATAATCGGAGTCAGTTTAGTATTTTTAGGCATACTAGACTTACTAGTTGTGAGTGCTAATATCGGATTGACTAGTCATAGATATGGAAATATATGGTTTTGGTGCAACAAGATTTTTGATGAATCCTATGATTTATTTTAAACTTGTTGGAAGTTAGAAAACTAGATTTGAAGAAATCTGAGTGTTCTAAGCAGATCGGGAATTGTCACTTCCTCTTTCTTTGACTTACTTTTGTGATATTTATTTCACTTTCCTTGGCTTTTACTCACACTCTCTCTCTGGTGTGGAACTAGAAACAGAAACAGGCAGAGAACAAAGAGGAAAAAGGGAAAAACAAGGGGAAGAAGAGGAAGGAAAAAAGATGAGAGCTAAGGGGAAGAGCAAGCTAGAGAACTTGTGACCGTCTTCATCATCTTGGTTCAAAAGGTAGGGGGTTTCTATCCACTTTATCTCTTTTGTTCATCTTGTATGGAATTAGAGTTCTTGGATGAAGTTTTTGGTCTAGTGAGCCAAATCTTTGTTCTTAACTTGGTTCTTGATTTCTAGAGTTAAGTTAGATCATTTCCAACTCATTGGATGCCATGGTTGTTGGTTTTGCTTGGTGAGTGTCCTTATGTCTATTTGATGAGCATTTTAGGTTTTGGATGTTTGTTGGCTTGATTTGGTTTGAATCCATGATTCTTGAGTTGTGTTTAGTGTTTGATGATTGTTCCATGATTAGTGACCATGGTTAGAGTTAGAAAACACTTAAAATCCAAGTTTATAAGATTGGGAGCTGATTTGGGGCCAATGGAATAATGGCTCTGTTTTGTATAATTTTCTGTAGAATTGGTCACACCTAGGTACAACTTGGTCCAGCCTAGGCATGGACTAATCAGTTTCTGGTCCTGAGCAGATAGAGAGCTCTGCACCTAGGCGTGTTACAGCTACGCCTAGGCGTGGCTTCCTGGGAGTTACAGGGTTGTTGCCCTGCCACCTTCACGCCTAGGCGTGGGTGGGTGGCGCCTAGGCGTGACTTCCAGTTATGGACAAGTGTTGAATGTTGATGTTTGAGATTCCCTAATTATTGGGATCACTCATATATGCCTTTTTAAGTATGTTGAGGCACTAATGGGGTTATTTCTTGAAGAGAATAACCACCTAACATATATGAGAATTTGTGAAAACCTTAGGTGTTCTTTGAGAGGTTGAATGCCTTAGGGGAGTACTTAGAACCTTGTTCAATATGACGTTGACTTTGGAGTCACTTGTGAAGTGATGTTTAGAGGTTCTAGTTGTGAGTGACCTAGTGACATGGTTCTTGCCACTTTATTGGATAAGTGAGGCTAGATTTATATGTGCTAGTGTTTAAAATGTGGTTTGATGATACTTTGGTATTTTTGGTTTTCAAACTTGATACTTACTAGTTTCCTAGTTATTGTAACCTTAGATGGTGTGCATAACTATATGACTTGAGAATGAGGTATTGGATCTAAATTCTCCTTACATTTATACTAGAATAGTCAGGGTTACTGGTATGGGGGTAAAAGTAGTACTTTTACTTTGGTGAGGGGAAAATATCTACCTATTACCTAGTGAGGTTTAGGCTTTTAGGCTTATCCTATTTTGTATAAACAAAGAATGAAGATTCTTAGGAAATAAGTAAGTATCTTGTGTTTCCAAAAACTAAAACCTATATTATCATTGTATAATCATATTATTAGGGCTTTGTGTGAGCATAATCATACCTCATTACATAAAACATTGCATTGTTGACGATGTTGGTGTATGCCCTAGAGGCCAATTTATTTTGACCATATTTATATACATTGTATTATGCTATTTATTTAATACATGAGGTATTTCATTTATTGTGTTGTTTATTATAAACATAATAAAGTCTTTAGAATAGTAAGTTTAATGTCATAGTACATCAAGTGGACGACTTGATCGTGAGATCCTATTGGAATCAGAACACTATTCTTAAATGTCCCTAGTCATGTATTATTGTTAATTAGGACAACAATAATGTATTGAGACTAGTATGTTTGTAGACCGATGACCACGTCTCATGGGTCATGGATATGAGATATTAGGTCTTCACATGGATACATATTAGAGTAATGATGTATTGGACTGACCCACCATGAGAACGCTACGTGGATCATTGTGTGAGTGTTATAAGCGATTCTCAAAGTGACAATGGTATATATGATCCTTTGACATGAAATCACTATGATTCCTACATAGGGAGTTGTATGTTTTAATGCCATCAAACATCATCTATAACAAGGTGATTATAAAGTTAGTTATTGGACATACCGCAAATTATACAGAGGGATGTGAGTGACCTAGATGAGATTTGTCCCTCCTACATAACAAGAGCGATATCTTCGGGACCCTTGATTGAATGAGACTGCGAAATGCATGACCATGCTTAAATGAGTCAATATGAGATATTGATCTCATTTGTTTTTACTAAGTCTACTCGAGTATTAGAAAATAGAAGATTGAACAATATAAAGGTGACACATTTCTTACCTTGTGTTCAATCTAGATATTTGGACAAAGGGACTAAAATATAAGGAAACATTGGTCACAGAAAGGTTATGTCAAATCACTGACATTCTCATTACTTAGGTGGCAGTGATGTGTTGTTAGATACAGCTCATTGCTTGTAATATTAAAATAAGATTTTAATATTACTGCCAACATCATAAGAACTGATAAACCATCAACATGTCATATTTTTATGGTTCAATTTCTTCATTTTTCATATTCTATTCATTTATTTTATTTAATTTTGTTCATAAGTTTTGTTATATTTTTATTACTGTTTAAGTGTGTTTTTATTGAGTGTTTTGTGTATTTTTGTCAGGTAATTTTTCATGGAGAAAAATGGATGTTCAAAGGAGCAAGAAAAGAAGAATTTTGTAGCAGTGTTCAGTGCTTAAGTGCTGAGAGTGGAGCGCTTGAGCGCTCAAAGCGTATGCAGCAGCATTGATCTAGTGACCCAGTGCCTGAGCGCTGGGTGAGGAGCGCCTGAGCGTGCAGGAGGTTGCAGCGCGCATATGGACTCAAGTGGATGAGCGCTTAAGCGCTCAGAACTGAGTGCCTAGGCACTAGTGGCGTAACAGAACACATAATTTTCATTAAATAGGAAAAGTTACGCCAAATTCAACACATTGAGCACATTACATAGAAAATCCCTAATCTTGAGAAAGTTGTTTTGCGGTAGCAAACCTTGGAGGAAGGCTTGAAGGAGGAATCGATTCTTGAAGGCTTAGAGATCATAATCTCCATAAAAGGGATTTTGATTTCTCTTTCTTTTTAGTTTCCCTTTTACTTTGGGTTTTCTTTCTATGGGTTTGTATTCTGATATGAGTTTATTTTTATTGAATATGAGTAGCTAAACCCATAGCTAGGGTTATAGGGGATCTTGTTTTCCTTATTATTTGGATTTGATTTCAAATTTGATTATGGTAATTTCTTTTTGGGTTTATCATATTGCTTGTATTCTTATCAGAATTTGATCACTTTTGGCATGTGTTAATTCATTGTTTGACCGGTGACCATCCGCATTCAATGAGTGGATCTATATGGTAAGCCTAGGATTAGATTGGTGAATGACCAAACATCAATTTTTCCTACCAATGGAATTGACGGTATATTAGTTCATCTCTTGAATTGAAGCTTAATGTATTCTTGATTAATTCAACTACATGTCCAAATAGGTGAATTAAATTAGGAATAGAATATTGTTTCATCCATGACCATTGGGATTCAATAGCAAATAAGAGAATATTGACAAAAGAATTACCTTGATCATAATTGAAAGAAAATCTGAATAATTGGATTTAAGTGAACCTTACGCTCTAGTCTCTCTTTCATTGATTATCTTTTCTTTGTTTAATTCTTCATTGTTTTTCTTTATTTGTTTATTTTGATTTTAACTTGAATTTCTTCATACACTTTCGATTGTCTGAATAACAAATGTAACACCCCCTCCGAAGGGTATCACATTCATACTAACTTGATACCAACTAATGTAACACCCCCTCCGAAGGGTATCACATTCATACTAACTCCTTATAAATAATTAATTACCCAAGTTATAAAATAATTAATATCATTTTAAATACGAATTTCAAAATTTCTTTTTCACGGAAACATCAATTGATTAAATTAAAGTAACTCAGAATATAATAACTGAATAAATTACTTTTCATTTAACAAAGTTTATTACAACTACATATTCATTATCTTTACATATTCAAAAACATAATACCTAAGACATAAGCCCTCCTCAAAAGACAAAGTCCCTAGCAAGGAATGTCTTAACAGATAGAAATCCGAGTAAAAGGTATCTCGGAGTCCTCCCTAGGAGTACAGTGAAAATCATTCCACAACCCCCTGATAAGTAGAACAAACTCTACATACTATGAGTCCCAACGTACACGCCAAGCAGTAGCACCTTCAAGAAACTGTAGTCTAAAGAAATCTAGCTGACCCCTCCTTACCGCCATCGTAGTCTTTACAGACGTAAACATAAAAATAGAAATAGACAGAATAAAACACAAAGAGATGATATCACCTACGCCAATACCAACATGGTAGCATGGAGATAAACACATACAATATATCATATAGACACATCATACCATAATTACAATTATACCATCAACATTATTTATCATCACAACAGATGTAATAAATAATAATTACGCTCATCCCCTTGATAATATCCAAAAATTCAATAATTCAATAATCATAAATAATAATTATGATAATGCCCTCGATATTTTCTAAATATTCAATAGTTCAAATATCACACCGATATCAATACTCAATAATTATGCATGTGCACATAGACTCAATTTCCTACTCCATGGAGCTAAAACTCAGGTCGGAGAGAGTGATCAAAAAGATCTGTCTGTACCAATATGCCTCAGACCACGTGCTATAATTCTCATATGTGTTTGCACATCTAGCATATACACGACAGTCTTTATCAGATCTTGATTAAGAATAGTGTCTCGGTCAGGATCATCGGTGTGTTGCGTCGGTCAAACCCACGGTACAGAAGAGCTACCAACTGCCCACTGTAGGCAACCCGCACCCCGATGCCCCCCAAGGTCAACAAGTGACTTACACTACGCATATCGCACCCACTCAAGAGGTGTATTCTCTCCTAGGCAATTAGCCTTATCTAGTCCATCGGACCTTTCCAATGCATGTACAATGCACCATTCTCAGTTCAAATTCATCATCTCATATGCAGGGTTCACACATTGGCCCAACAGTATCTTTACTGTATTTTCATCGCGTAATCATATTTTTTGCATTTTCTCAATCGCGTAAAATATTTCTAACGTATTTTAAATCCAAAATAACATTTTTCTCATTTAATATAAAAAATTAACCTTATTTTCATTATTTACCTATTAGTCCTTCTATATGATAATATTTACATAATAACCCCTCTTCATAAAATAATATTTACATAATAGCCCTTCTTCAAATGATATTTCCAAAATAGTCGTTCATTAAATAATATTTGCAATAAAGTCCCTTTTTAAATAATATTTTTAATATAGTCCCTCTAAAAATCAAGTATTTCTATTGTTTCCCAGAAAATTGTATTTCATAGTTTTACTTGGGATATTATAGCTCAAATCAATCCTATTTAAAATAAATTGAGGTTCAAACACTTTCAACCTCTCTTTTCCATTCATATATGAAAATTTCATTTTTCAAGTGACAGAATACTTTGTTTCTATTTCTTTAATCCTTGTACTTAATCAATTATATTTCCACTTTGAAATCACTTTGTCTCACAAAACCAAGGCAATACAGGCCTTCAAAAACCGTGGTACATGGCCATTGAAACCATAAATCAACTAAGTTCCCTTCATATTTTTATACAAACAAAACCATTAAATTCCTCCAAAAATCGTGAACACTTGGTTTTTGAAACCAACCCATCTTTTCTTTTTCCTTTCCTTTTTAATCATCAAATCATGGCATACATATACATATTCATCATATCATATAATCAAGCATACCTTAAAGCAATAAAAATCACATAAAGCATGCAAACACAAACAAATAATTTAAAGCACATAAACACCCACACATAATTACACAACCAAGGATATGAATCCTTATATGGATTCACCATCCATCAAATAAAAGATTCATCTCTCACCACCATACTTAGTTGGTGAGATAGATCTCCCTCTTACCTCTTGAAGAACCTCCCAAGCTTCTTGATTTGCTTCTTGAGTAAGTGATTCACCACCAAAAGCTTCTTAGAATCACAACAAACACATACAAATTAGTATCTAAAGCTTGATTAAGATGACCATAGATCAAACATGGTCTTAGGATTCTAAAAATCAAATAAAAATCCAAGTTTCAAGATTTTTACCTTGAAACCTTAGAACTTAAATCCAAGATTCAAGCATGAAGATGATGGATTTAGACTAAAGTCTCAACATCAAAGAGTCTTAGAATAAGGTGAGGATTCAAGAAATATGGTTAGTTGAAATTAAACAAACTTGGAAAGTGGTGCTTGGGTGGTAGGCCGAATTCTTCAAGAAACAAAGCAAGGGCTTTTTGATCTCTAACTTGAAGAACAAGGTTGAAAATGATAGAACTAATCTAAGGTTTTAACTACAAAGTACCTTAGGATGCTGTATAGGTTCTAGATCTAAGGTTGTATAAAATTATTGAAGCTTGGAAGGTGTTTCAATGGTCTTGGCCAAATTCCTCAAGAAGATATGAGCTTTTGTGTTCTTGGTTTGATATGATGATGAAGTTGAATGAATGTTGAGAAGTTCTCAACATGAAAGTGTTTTGAATTGATGAGAGGATTCAAGATATGTAGTTAGATAAAATTATGGAAGATTAGAAGTAGTTCTATGGGTCATGACCGAATATTCAAAGAAGAGATAAAGTATAGAGTTCTTTGGTTTTCTTTGGATGAGAGAGAATGGAGAGAATGGTTAAATTACAAAGATGATAGGAAATGAAATGAAATTGCCTATTTGCTAAGTGTGTAGTCATGAGGTGAGTGAATGGAGAGATAGATATTTGTTTAGCAAGATTAAGCATAAGCACATGCATGCACATGACCTATGTCACTTGGTGTTATCTAATGGTCATAAAAGATGATTCATGAATCTCCTAGAAAAGCCTTGGCAGCCGTGGAGTTCAAGGAGCAATTAACTAAGTTTTGATTCTATTTCAATTCTGAGTTATATTTAACTTAAATAGTTAATTCATCTAATTTCTCTTAAACTAATTTAGTTAAGATTTCTAATTACATTCTAACTAGTTAATTACTTTATTATGATTATGTCATGTTTCTAAATAATTAAATATTTATGTAGTAACTAGCTTCTAGTTATTTAGCAACTAAATTAGTTCATTTAGTTACTAATTAGACTATTAGGGTAACTAAGTTAGATTATCTAGTTACTTAACTAATCAATCTAGCCATTTTTATTGACTAAATCCTAACCATTAAAATCAACTTCATCTCCTAACCATTGATTGAATCTAAGGTTAATATCATAAGCTTCTTGATCAAGGTTGCTTTCACACCATGGATTAAATCAACAGTGAGGATCTAAGGCTTTTCCATCAGGTTTTCCATCCAACGGTTCACAACAAAGTCCAGCCACTATGTTTGACCAATTCTTATTGGTTAATCAAAAAGCTTAGTAATGATGATCCATCATGATCCTTAAAATATTTAACTTAGATATTTTTCAGCTTTCATGATTACACTTGAGATATTTTATTAAGATATTTTTCCGGTAGATATTTATTCCTAGATATTTACTAGGTGAGTCATCATAGAATTTTCTAGAATAGCTGAGTCAGTATGGTGAGTCGCAGTACAGAGTCACCAGCTGAGTCATCAAGATATTTTTCTAACAGATATTACCCAATGGATAACAGCTACTGCTATTATTACACAATGGGTAATAGAAAATTCAGATATAGAAAATCCCTGTCAACTGTTCCCGGTTTCGGGTTTAGTAAGATCCCCCGATCCCGCCTTGACAGTTTGGAACTTTTTGGTTCAGAAATTTTTTTATTTTTAAGGCCTACTCGGATCCACCAGGACCCACACACAACTCAAAATAACACTAAAATAATCAAAAACTCAGAAAATTTTAAAAAATTCTCAAAAATCATAAAAAATTATAAAACTCATATATTTTGAGAAAAAATAAAATTAGGACATACGAGTTTTCAAGATAATATTAAAATATCAAAATAATATTAAAATATTCAAAATAATTAAAATTTTCTAAAAATTCACAAAAACTCTTAAATATTATAAAACTCATTTATTTCAAGAAAAATGAAAAATCGGGGTGTTACAATTCTCCCCTCTAAAAAAATTTCATCCTCAAAATTTCTCTTACATAACACACAAAAAGTTATTACTCCTATACCTTGTCTTTAAACTTCCACGTAGCATTTCTAGTCACGTTATTTCAGATGATCCTTCTACTTTTCTTGGATTTCCTCCATCAGGTTATTCGAATATTAATCGTAGCCCCTTTTGAAATTTTTAGCTGTCATCTCTTCTTCGTATCAGACTCTTCTTGATCGAACAGGTATTCAAAGCTCATGTAATCATCATAGACATTGTAGAAACAAAACGTCTTTAGATCTTCAACGTAAAACAGCCATCGTAAAATCTAAAACATAAATTTGGATAATTCTTCTTATGCGATTTCCTTGCCTTGAAACATACGTCACTACCACTTCTTTAATCAAAATTTGCACTTGAACAGCTTCGCGTATAACTTTTTCTTCTTCGTAAATTTGAAGAACTGCATCCAGATATTTAGCATGCTCATTCAGCCATAGATCAAGATATCGCCAACAAGAACAACGACAAATCTGTCTTGAAACATTTTCTTCTTTCACGCAAATCTAATAATAGTTAAAACGTAAATCGATCTTTGGAGAAAATAGCGATTTTCTTCATTTGATCTTCTAGTTCCCATGTTGTATCTCCTGTCGCATCGTTCTAAATTTTCTTCATCAAGGTAAGTTGCTTCACTTGCCTATCGTTAATCTTATTAGAAAATGTCTCATAGATTAAGTTATCTTCTAATTGTACTGCAGTTGATATTATGACAGGGGTTGAACCAAGAATATAGTTTCCTCAATTAGCATTTATGGAAGGCACTATGAAGGTTAGAAAAAAATGATAAGACTATTTGGTAGATTACCGGATGTATCCAACAAAGAGTTTGATATGGTTTGATAGATTTAGAAATGAACATGGTTCAATAAGTTTAGAAATGAACTTTCTGGATTCAATCTCTGGATTCAAATCCAAAAATCTTAGTTCAAGGAAACACTAAAATTTCATTGAAACAATCTAGTAGGATATAGTTGCAAAATAACCAATCCATTTATAAAGTCAAGCTCTCAAATAGATATGATTTTAGATAAGCAAATCAAATCAACAGAAAAGATTTGATCTTTAACGAAAACAAGGTAGATTTAGAAAAGTTGAGTATAAACAACAAGTTTAACATGAAGAGTAGAAATACTCAAATCAAAAGATAACAAAGACACGGATAACTCAAATTGATTTACTCAGTCTATTTGTGAAAGAAGTAAATAAACCAAACCAACAGAAAAGTTCCAATCAAGGATAACAATAGGATAGTTTTAAACAGGCTGAGTAGTAATAATAAGTTTAGAAGTTGAAGTAATACTATAAAAAGAAACAAAACATAGATACCCCAAAAGATTTCCACAGTCACAGACCGCAAGAGAATGGGTTACTTTGCAAGTTATACAACACAGTTTTAAGATTACTCTCTATGGTACAACTTCCTTGTTTCTTAAGTCGTTCTATTTGAACGCTTCCATCGTTTCTTTCTTCTTCTGGAGATTTTGAAACACGTATATTACTAACGAAAGGTTCCATCTTCAGTTAATCATAATCATTCGAGACATGACCAGGTTTCCCACATCTAAAGCAAATTATACCCTTGATCGTACAGTCTCTCATCTTATGGCTCTTTCCACACTTCAAACACTTTATTGGTGATGCCACAGTCTGACCAAAATCGTTGACACTAGTACTTCCTCCCTTTGTTCGTTGTTGCTTCCCCAGTGGTCGTACATACGACTTTTGCTGAAATCGATTGACCTTACATTTTCGTCCTTTTTGGATTATCGAAGGTTCTAAGTTACAGCTTCTCATATCCTGAGGCTACTCTGGTCCTAACAAGCTGTAAAGTTTAGTTATTAGTTCCTACTGCTGAGTGATCATTTGTCTCTGTTGTACTGCTACTTCAGTTGTCCTCTGCATCACACTTTTAGCTACGGCTATACGATCTTCATCACGTATCGTGTCCACATGCCCACATCTACTATGATCCATTGCCTTTCTTCAAAAACCAAACTCAAATCACAACGAAACTACACGGAACTATTTCAAACAACATCGTCTCCTTTTGGAAACCAAACAATATATCTCTGTATTCAGTGTTAGCGAAAAAACATAGCACAAACAAGACAAACCTACCCATAAACCCAAAAGACTCTAACTTGGGCTCTGATACCAACTAATGTAACACCCGCTCCGAAGGGTATCACATTCATACTAACTTGATACCAACTAATGCAACACCCCCTCCGAAGGGTATCACATTCATACTAACTCCTTATAAATAATTAATTACCCAAGTTATAAAATAATTAATATCATTTTAAATACGAATTTCAAAATTTCTTTTTTTGCAGAAACATCAATTAATTAAATTAAAGTAACTCAAAATATAATAACTGAATAAATTACTTTTTATTTAACAGAGTTTATTACAACTACACATTCATCATCTTTACATATTCAAAAACATAATACCTAAGACATGAGCCCTCGTCAGAAGACAAAGTCTCTAGCTGGGAATGTCTTGACGGATAGAAATCCGAGTAAAAGGTATCTCGGAGTCCTCCCTAGGAGTACAGTGAAAATCATTCCACAACTCCCTGATAAGTAGAATAAACTCTACATACTATGAGTCCCAACGTACACGCCAAGCAGTAGCACCTTCAAGAAACTGTAGTCTAAAGAAATCTAGTTGACCCCTCCTTGCCGCCATCGTAGTCTTTATAGACGTAAACATAAAAATAGAAATAGACAGAATAAAATAGCAAAGAGGTGAGATCACCTACGCCAATGCCAACATGGTAGCATGGAGATAAACACATACAATATATCATACAGACACATCATACCATAATTACAATTATACCATCAACATTATTTATCATCACAACAGATGTAATAAACAATAATTACGATCATGCTCTCGACAATATCCAAAAATTCAACAATTCAATAATCATAAACAATAATTACGATAATACTCTCGATATCACACCGATATCAATACTCAATAATTATGCATGTGCACATAGACTCAATTTCCTACTCCATGGAGCTAAAACTCAGGTCGGAGAGAGTGATCGAAAAGATCTGTCTGTACCAACATGCATTAGACCACGTGCTATAATTCTCATATGTGTTTGCACATCTAGCATATACACGACAGTCTTTATCAGATCTTGATTAATAATAGTGTCTCGGTCAGGATCATCGGTGTGTTGCGTCGAACAAACCCACGGTATAGAAGAGCTACCAACTGCCCACTGTAGGCAACCCGCACCCCGATGCCCCCCAAGGTCAACAAGTGACTTACACTACGCATATCGCACCCACTCAAGAGGTGTATTCTCTCCTAGGCAATTAGCCTTATCTAGTCCATCGGACCTTTCCAATGCATGTACAATGCACCATTCTCAGTTCAAATTCATCATCTCATATTCAGGGTTCACACATTGGCCCAACAGTATCTTTACTGTAATTTCATCGCGTAATCATATTTTTTGCATTTTCTCAATCACGTAAAATATTTCTAACGTATTTTAAATCCAAAATAACATTTTTCTCATTTAATATAAAAAATTAACCTTATTTTCATTATTTACCTATTAGTCCTTCTATATGATAATATTTACATAATAACCCTCTTCATAAAATAATATTTACATAATAGCCCTTCTTCAAATGATATTTCCAAAATAGTCGTTCATTAAATAATATTTGTAATAAAGTCCCTTTTTAAATAATATTTTTAATATAGTCCCTCTAAAAATATAATTTTCAATATAGTCCCTCTAAAAATCAGTATTTCTACTGTTTCCCAAAAAATTGTATTTCATAGTTTTACTTGGGATATTATAGCTCAAATCAATCCTCTTTAAAATAAATTGAGGTTCAAACACTTTCAACCTCTCTTTTCCATTCATATACGAAAATTTCATTTTTCAAGTGACAGAACACTTTGTTTCTATTTCTTTAATCCTTATACTTAATCAATTATATTTCCACTTTGAAATCACTTTGTCTCACAAAACCAAGGCAATACAGGCCTTCAAAAACCGTGGTACATGGCCATTGAAACCATAAATCAACTAAGTTCCCTTCATATTTTTATACAAACAAAACCATTAAATTCCTCCAAAAATTGTGAACACTTGGTCTTTGAAACCAACCCATCTTTTCTTTTTCCTTTCCTTTCTAATCATCAAATCATGGCATACATATACATATTCATCATATCATATAATCAAGCATACCTTAAAGCAATAAAAATCACATAAAGCATGCAAACACAAACAAATAATTTAAAGCACATAAACACCCACACATAATTACACAACCAAGGATATGAATCCTCACATGGATTCACCATCCATCAAATACAAGATTCATCTCTCACCACCATATTTGGTTGGTGAGATAGATCTCCCTCTTACTTCTTGAAGAACGTCCCAAGCTCCCTGATTTGCTTCTTGAGCAAGTGATTCACCACCAAAAGCTTCTTAGAATCACAACAACCACATACAAATTAGTATCTAAAGCTTGATTAAGATGACCATAGATCAAACATGGTCTTAGGATTCTAAAAATCAAATAAAAAGCCAAGTTTCAATATTTTTACCTTGAAACCCTAGAACTTAAATCCAAGATTCAAGTATGAAGATGATGGATTTAGACTAAAGTCTCAACATCAAAGAGTCTTAGAATAAGGTGAGGATTCAAGAAATATGGTTGGTTGAAATTAAACAAACTTGGAAAGTGGTGCTTGGGTGGTAGGCCGAATTCTTCAAAAAACAAAGCAAGGGCTTTTTGATCTCCAACTTGAAGAACAATGTTGAAAATGACAGAACTAATCTAAGGTCTCAACTACAAAGTACCTTAGGATGGTGTATAGGTTCTAGATCTAAGGTTGTATAAAATTATTGAAGCTTGGAAGGTGCTTCAATGGTCTTGGCTAAATTCCTCAAGAAGAAAGGATATGAGCTTTTGTGTTCTTGGCTTGATATGATAATGAAGATGAATGAATTTTGAGAAGTTCTCAACATGAAAGTGTTTTGGATTGATGACAGGATTCAAGATATGCAGCTAGATAAAATTATGGAAGATTGGAAGTGGTTCTATGGGTCATGACCGAATATTCAAAGAAGAGAGAAAGTATGGAGTTCTTTGGTTTTCTTTGGATGAGAGAGAATGGAGAGAATGGTTAAATTACAAAGATGATAGGAAATGAAATGAAATTGCCTATTTGCTAAGTGTGCAGTCGTGAGGTGAGTGAATGGAGAGATAGATATTTGTTTAGCAAGATTAAGCATAAGCACATTCATGCACATGGCATATGTCACTTGGTGTCATCTAATGGTCATAAAAGATGATTCATGAATCTCCTAGAAAAGCCTTGGCAGTCGTGGAGTTCAAGGAGCAATTAACTAAGTTTTGATTCTATTTCAATTCTTAGTTATATTTAACTTAAATAGTTAATTCATCTAATTTCTCTTAAACTAATTTAGTTAAGATTTCTAATTACATTCTAACTAGTTAATTACTTTATTATGATTATGTCATGTTTCTAAATAATTAAATATTTATCTAGTAACTAGCTTCTAATTATTTAGCAACTAAATTAGTTCATTTAGTTACTAATTAGACTATTAAGGTAACTAAGTTAGATTATCTAGTTACTTAACTAATCAATCTAGCCATTTTTATTGACTAAATCCTAACCATTAAAATCAACTTCATCTCCTAACCATTGATTGAATCTAAGGTTAATATCATAAGCTTCTTGATCAAGATTGCTTTCACACCATGGATCAAATCAATGGTGAGGATCTAAGGGCTTTCCATCAAGTTTTCCATCCAACGGTTCACAACAAAGTCCAGCCACTATGTTTGACCAATTCTTATTAGTTAATCAAAAAGCTTAGTAATGATGATCCATCATGATCCTTAAGATATTTAACTTAGATATTTTCAGCTTTCATGATTACACTTGAGATATTTTATTAAGATATTTTCCGGGTAGATATTTATTCCTAGATATTTACTGGGTGAGTTATCATAGAATTTTCTAGAATAGCTGAGTTAGTATGGTGAGTCGCAGTGCAAAGTCACCAGCTGAGTCACCAAGATATTTTTCTAACAGATATTACCCAATGGATAACAGCTACTGCTATTATTACACAATGGATAATAGAAAACTCAGATATAGAAAATCACTATCAACTGTTCTCGATTTCGGGTTTGGTAAGATCCCCCAATCCCGCCTTGACAGTCCAGAATTTTCTGGTCCAGAAAAAAATTTTATTTTTTCGGGCCCGCCTCGGGTCCACCCCGAGCCCACACATAACTCAAAATAACACTAAAATAATTAAAAACTCTGAAAGTTTTAAAAAAATTCTCAAAAATCATAAAAATTATTAAACTCATATATTTTTAGAAAAAATGAAATTCGGACATACAGTTTTCAAGATAATATTAAAGTATCAAAATAATATTAAAATATTCAAAATAATTAAAAATTTCCAAAAATTTACAAAAACTCTTAAATATTATAAAATACATTTATTTCAAGAAAAATGAAAAATCGGGGTGTTACAACAAAGAGTTTAGCGAATCTAGTAATTACCAATTATTCTTCGTGGGATCGATAACTGGGACTCAAGTCTTATATTACTTGGCGATAGAGTGCACTTATTCTTAGTGTATTTTACGCGTACTAAGTTTTTGGCGCCATTGCCGGGAATAAGTTTGGTAATATTGAAGCAAAAAAATTCTAGTTAATTTAGACGTCTTTTTCTTTTATTCCCTATTTTATTTTTATTTTTATTTCTTATTTTATTTTTTTATTTATTTTGTAATTTTATTTATTTTTATTTTTATTTAATTTTTCACTTCCTATTTCTAATTTATGCTTACTCGATCTCAGTGTCCTGATTTGGCTTTTGATCCAGAAATTGAGAAAACAACTCGCAGGTTAAATAAAGCAGTCTTCTATTACAGCTGTGACAGAAGACATAAACAGGATGGAGTGGCAACCAGTTGTTGAGGCCAACCGTGAAGAAAGAGCTATCCCAGCAGAGCGCACCATGTTTGAGTACTCTATGCCCACTACTGAAGGGTATGGAGGGAGTATTATAAGACCAGCTATGGCAGCTAATAATTTTAAGATCAAACCAGCATTGATCTCCATGATTCGGAATTCAGTTCAGTTTGGTGGATTGCCTTCGGATGATCCAAATCAGTATTTGGCCAGATTCTTGCAGTTGTGCAATATTATCAAGTACAATGGGGTAACAGATGATGCAATTTTGATTGTAACTCTTTCCTTTCTCTCTTAGGGACAGAGCAAGCCAATGGTTAACGTCACTATCGAGGAGTTCCATCACTACATGGGATCAATTGACACAACAGTTTTTGGCTAAGTATTTTCCTCCTTCTAAATCTGCTAAATTAAGGAATGATGTATCTTCTTTTGTGCAGTTTGAGATGGACACTCTTTATGAAGCTTAGGAGCGCTTTCAAGAGTTGTTGAGGAGATGTCCACATCATGGATCTCTTGTATGGCAGCAGGTTCAGACTTTTTACAATGGTTTATCACCTGCAAATCGTTCACTTATTGATGCTATTGCGGGAGGGACAATATGAAGGAAAACACCTACTGAGAGCCAAGCATTAATTGAAGAAATAGCGCTGAACAGTTATCAGTGGCAGAATGAGCGCCAGGCTCCTAAGAAACAAGTAGGTGTACATGTTATTGATTCTTCTATAGTAATTCTGAGTCAATTGGAAGCTTTGACGAAGAAGGTGGAGACTCTGATGGTGACAAATAGTGCAGTCCCACTAATCATTTGTGAGGCATGTGGAGGATTGGGTCATACAAATGCAAATTATCAAGTTGGTAGTCCATTTGGCCTCGAGCTAAAGTAGCAAATTTTTTTAGTAATTCGAACTGGTAGCAGTACAATCCGTATTCAAATACGTATAATCCTAGTTGGAATGATCACCCGAATTTCAAATAGGGAAATCCGCAAGGCTATCAGTAGAATCAGCAGAGAGCTCCACCACCACCTCTAGGTTTCCAACCACCTGCAGAGAAGCCAAGTTTTGAAGATCTAGTTATGAAGTACATGCAAAATTCTGATGCCAGAATGAAGAATATAGAGATTCAGATCAGTCAGCTGACTACATTGATGACAGCGAGGGCACCAAGGACATTGCCTAGCACTACTGAGACTAATCTAAGGGAACAGGCCCATGCAATTTTCCTTAGAAGTGGTAAGGAACTTAAGGAGTCCTCTCAAAAGAAGGAAATGC
Organism: Ormosia semicastrata; assembly: GCA_029884595.1. Lineage (NCBI taxonomy): Eukaryota > Viridiplantae > Streptophyta > Magnoliopsida > Fabales > Fabaceae > Ormosia > Ormosia semicastrata. Next base: position 3,828,879 of record JAQQTO010000044.1, read on the forward strand.
CAGAGCTTAGAGATTCTCTTATTCAGTCAGTGCATGAAAATGAGAAGGCAACTGAAGCATCTAGCTCATCAAGAATTGAGACAAAGAAGAATGATGTCCTTACTGAATATGTCAATCAAGAAAGAGAGGTTGAGAAGAAAGCACCAAAGTGGCAGAGAGCGAAGAAGGATCGTGAGCAAAGCGCAATTTATGAACCATCCCCATATGCCAAGATCCCATTCCCTCAGAGGCTCAAGAACAATCAGCCAGATCAGCAATTTGCCAAATTCTTGGAGATATTCAAGAAATTACAAATTAATATTCTATTTGTTGAAGCCATCTCTCAAATGCCCAAGTATGCGAAGTTTTTGAAGGAAATACTTACAAAGAAATGCAAGCTTAGGGAATTTGAGATTGTATGTCTTACTGAGGAGTGTTCTGCCATTTTTTTAAAGAAGTTACCCCTAAAATTAAAAGATTCAGGGAGTTTTACTATTCTTTGCACTATTGGTAACTCTTATTTTGATAAGGCATTATGTGATTTAGGTGCTAGTCTTAATTTGATGCCTTTCTCTGTATTTAAGAAATTGGGAATGCAAGAATTGAAGCCCACTAATATTTCACTACAGTTGGCTGATAGATCTTTCGCTTACTCGCGTGGTGTGGTGGAGGATTTTTTAGTGAAGGTGGATAAATTCATATTCCCAGTCGATTTTGTGGTGCTAGATATGGAAGAGGATGCTGATATTCTTCTCATTCTTGGAAGACCGTTTTTGGCCACTTCTAGAGTTGTGATTGATGTACCTCGGGATGAGCTCATCTTGAGAGTGGATGGAGATAATGTTATCATTAATATCTTTAGGGAGGCTAAATCTTCCCCAATGTCAAATCTCCATGCCCCTATCAATTTTGTTCAAGCTAAGAAGTAGGAACCCTTAGCTATCAAGGACCATCCACCATCATACAATGTTGATGTTGATCTTCTGGAAAGTCAAGCTACTGAAATAGATAAATGTCCTCCTATGTTTCATGTTTCTTTACATATTAGTCCTTCATTTGTTGATCAAGTACGACTACCATAGCCTAGTGGAGTCAAGGCGTAATTGGGACATCCAAGCTCTTGTCAAGTTCAGAATGTTGATGGAAGCAATCCCAATGCCATTGTCGAAGGGAGGAAGAACTATTTTGAAAAAAAGAAGGCGTCCTCCTATTTCTCTTGCTTTAAGCCACCTTGATTTATCTGAAAAAGGCAACGTCGAGCTAATGACATTAAACAAGCGCTTCACAGAAGCAACCTGTGTTTCTTCTTCCTTTATTTTTTTTAGTTGTTTTTGTTATTTTCATTTTTCTTTTAGATTCTACTCATGAGTTTTGGGATTTTATTTTTCAGATTCTGTTCCTGCACTGACTCTTGTGCTTCTCCTTTGCCTGACATTGTGTCATTGTCCATTAAGTTGTGCTGTTCTTTTCTTTACCCCTTTTATTTCTTTTTCTTCCACATTGAGGATAATGTTTATCTTTAGTGTGGGGGTTACTTTTACAATTTTTGTGCAAAAAAAAAAAATTGTTGAAGCACTTGAGTAATGTTGGTAATTAAGCTGGAATTGTGGGTTGATGTCTTGATTAATTCTGAACTGATATAGATATGTTTTTTAAAAGGGATTCCATTGAACATGGGCTAATAATGTGTGAAGCAATCTTTTTTAATGAAGAAAAATGAAATTTAGCATCTTTATTTGGAAATTAGTCATGTCTGCTTGCTTTTGTTCTCTTTATCTAGCCAGAAAGTGAGTTTTGAGTTTTAATAATTGGATTTTTCATAAATGAAATCCTATTTTTCCTCTTGAGTGAGTTTTCTCTTGATTGATGTGCGCTAGAACTTGCTTTGATATCTTGTTGAAGCTTTAATGATTCATATGCATACTTGAACATGATTAAGACAATTAGGCTTAATTCTTTCTTAACTTCCAAAGTTGCATTGATTAAATAATCCCTTAGTTGCCCTATTTGAGCTTGAAATTGATTTCTTTAAATACCCAATTGATTAATCAGGTTGAATTCTTTGGAGCAATTGATGTGTTGATTGAAAAGTATTGAAAGGTTGCTTTTGTTTTCAAGGGTTGAAAAAAAAAAGTTTGGAAAAAGAAAGAAAAAAATGAAAAAAAAGAAAAAGAAAAAGAAATTATTAGTGAAGAATAATAAAAATATTGGGTTGAAAGTAAGGAGTTATATTCTTGTGCATCATGCTTTATCTGTCATCTTTTCAGCCTGATTCTGCTTTGTATTGATTTATTCATGAGCATTCTTTATCCTATTTTATCCCTTCTTCCTACCCTTCATTATACCCTTGGCCCTGTTACAACCAAAGGAAAGTCCTTTTGATTCTTGTGTTGTATGTGAACCTAAGTGGAGATGAGATTGATAAGCAAGCTTATGGTATTACATTTTTCAAAAGAAATTTGAGTGATCTCTTTGTCCTTTAAACACTTGAACGATGGAAAGTTGAGTGATCTCAGATGTTTGATGAAGAGAATAGTTGCAAGTTAGACTCAAGCCTTTAATTATTTAAGTGCTAAATGATCTTGCTTGATTGAATTTGATTGCTGAACTTGAATTTCGTTTAATTGTGGAATTTTCCTTTGATTCATATTTCTTGATGTTGAGTTTAATCTTGTTGTTGATTCCTATTCTTTGCTTGAGGACAAGCAATGCTAAAGTGTGGGGAAGTTGATGAACCGTCAACATGTCATATTTTTACGATTCAATTTCTTGGTTTTTCATATTCTTTTCATTTATTTTTATTTAATTTTGTTCATAAGTTTTATTATATTTTTATTATTGTTTAAGTGTTTTTATTGAGTGTTTTGTGTATTTTTGTTAGGTAATTTTTCATGGAGAAAAATGGATATTCAAAGGAGCAAGAAAAGAAGAATTTTGTAGTAGTGTTCAGCGCTCAAGCGCTGAGAGTGGAGCGCCTGAGCGCTCAAAGCGTATGCAGCAGCGTTGATCTAGTGATTCAGCGCCTGAGCGTTGGGTGAGGAGCGCCTGAGCGCGTAGGAGGTTTTAGCGCGCATATAGACTTAAGTGGCTGAGTGCTTGAGCACTCAGATTTGAACGCCTAGGCGTTGGTTGCGTAACAGAACACATGATTTTCATTAAATAGGAAAAGTTACGCCAAATTCAACACACAGAGTACATTACACAGAAAATCCCTAATCCTGAGAGAGTTGTTTTACGATAGCAGACCTTGGAGGAAGGCTTGAAGGAGGAATCAATTCTTAAAGGCTTAGATATCATAATCTCCATAAAAGGGGTTTTGATTTCTCTTTCTTTTTAGTTTTCCTTTTTCTTTGGGTTTTCTTTCTATGAGTTTGTATTCTGATATGGGTTTGTTTTTATTGAACATGAGTAGCTAAACCCATAGCTAGGATTATGGGGGATCTTGTTTTTCTTATTATTTGGATTTGATTTCTAATTTGATTATGGTAATTTCTTTTTGGGTTTATCATATTGCTTATATTCTTGTCAGAATTTGATCACTTTTGGCATGTGTTAATTCATTGTTTGACCGATGACCATCCATATTGAATGAGTGAATTTATATGGTAAGCCTAGGATTAGATTGGTGAATGACCAAGAATTAATTTTTCCTACTAATGGAATTAACGGTATGTTAGTTCATCTCTTGAATTGAAGCTTAATGAATTCTTGATTAATTCAACTACATGACCTAATAAGTGAATTAAATTAAGAATAGAATATTGTTTCATCCATGACCATTGGGATTTAATAGCAAATAAGAGAATATTGGTAAAAGAATTACCTTGATCATAATTGAAAGAAAATCTGAATAATTGGATTCAAGTGAACCTTGCGCCCTAGTTGATAACTGCACAGAGTGCAGTTATTTGTGCCCTATATTTGTGCTTTATGACATGATTAGTCCTTGTTTGTAAGCAGTAATGGAAGGTTTTAGCATCATTTATATCTAATTTCATTCTGATGGCTTCCACTGTGATCTTGAGCAAATACTTTCAAAACTATGATAAAATTGAGTACATTTGCATGATTTAATGAATTGATACTTTCTTTGTTATAGGAAGGTCTCAAATGAAGAATGGAAATGAAGAAATTGAGGTAGCTTTGGACCAAGAAGCCTAAGAGAAGATTAAAAGTGAAGATTAGCACCCAACGCCGCGACATGGATTGGTGGCGCCGCGGCGCTCCCCTGCTTCAATACATAAAACCCGAGGCTGGAGCGCCGCAACATTGAAAAGTAGGCGCCTCAGGCGCCAGTGACCTAATTGTATGCACGCCGTGGCGTGACATGTTGGACGCCGCGACATGACACTGTTTTATTCAGCCTATATATACGTTTGTACCCATTTTCTAAAGGGAATAATTAGAAATAGATTACAGCTGCTAGGGTTACGAGTTTTTGGATAGAAAAGAAGCAGAAATAGCCAAGATTGGAAGCCTTCTTCACCTTGGTGGAGGATTGAAGCTTGAAGGATCATCTCCCTAAGCTTTATTCTTCCTTTTTCTTCTCCTTTCTTATCTCTATCTCCATGACTATGATTATCCTTGTTATATTTCCATTTGTCATGGCTGGCTAGGCTGTTATAGGGTTTTTCTTTGGATCTTCCTATGGATATTGATTAATTTTGTAATTCTTTAAGTTATATACATGATTTGGCTTTTGTTCAGTTATGTAGTGCTTAATGCTTTGATAGTCTGATCAACTTTCAATTAATTTGTTTAAATCTAATAAACCTAGACATAGGAATTTGGGTTTAAGATCATGTGTATGATTGATGCATGTTCTATTTCATTCAATTGGGTTGGATGCAATGATTCGTTAATAGGATAGGAATATACCTATTGACCATGTATAGTAATTAGTTGGGAATAGATCTTAATGAGTGGATTTACTCTAGTTCTCATGGAAACATAGTGAATTAGGTAATGGAAGCGGGGTTAATTGACCTAGACATAGGCTTTTAACTAATTGTGATTCCCAAGCTAAACTAACCATTTCATTTATATTGCTCGTAAGGATTACTTGTTAACAATTGACATAGGAAGTGAAAAAGGAATCCATATTCTTGAAATATCAACTCTCACATTAATTTAATAGTTTTTAAGTTCTTATAATTAACAAATACATGAATTTTCCAATTTATAAGTCCTTGAATAGAAGTACTTGAATTATTGGTTTATACTTAACACTTAATTTAATGTTTTTTCCTCGTGGGAACGATATCTGACTCCTAGCTAAACTACAAGTGCGACCCGTGCACTTGCGGTAAGCAAAGAGCGAACACTAGTCTCTCTTTCATTGATTATCTTTTCTTTGTTTAATTGTTCATTGTTTTTCTTTATTTGTTTATTTTGATTTTAACTTGAATTTTTTCATCCACTTTTGATTGTCTGAATAATAAAAAGTGTAGCGAATCTAGTAATTACTAATTATTTTTCGTGGGATCGATAACTGGGACTCAAGTCCTATATTACTTGGCGATAAAGTGCACTTGCTCTTAGTGTATTTTACGTGTACCAAGAACCTACAGGGTCATACACTTAGAACATATTAAGTTGGAGCAATTAGAATCTAAGTTGGACTAGGGTTCTATCTTGGGTCAAATTCATGACAGATGAGTCCAAGGTTGCACTGCTAAACCTACTGCTACTCTCACTCGCATAAAGCAGCCACTATTATAAATAGTACTGCTAAGGGGCTGTCAAGGATATCGGTTGCAAACCTTAGCTGCACCCTAATAGAAATAGTAAGTGAGTGAGTGACATGTTTCTCTTCTCTCTGCAGCTAGCATTGTGTAGCAGACGTAAAACTCAAAGATCGCAAACATTGGATGACTGTGAGTCTGTTCGTGTGGATAACATAGAGGTGCCATTGTTACTTCGGTGCTTATGATTTGTTTGATCATTTTTCATCTGTCTTCAAGAGGTAAACTCAAAAATCATGTTTCATGGCTCTTCTTTTTGCATGGATCCTTAGTGGGAATCTTTTTTTTTCGTTGTGCTTTTGTTCACAATTTTCCCAACAGACTATTGTATGGGCTGTTGTTGTGCTTGGTTGCCTGGCTTGTTTGATGGTATCTTAGGGTTGTATGGACGTTCTTTGATATTATTAATTTTCAGATATTTTGTTACATAAAGTGTATATATGTTTTTAGGTGGTTTATTTGTTGTTAAATAGATAACTGTTGGTTTTGGTATGCTAATACTGAGAATTTTGTGAGTTTTTACCCCTATGTGTTCCATGTAAATCCAGGTGAATGTGTTTGGAGTATACCTTTGAAGACTTGTTTTGATGATAACAAACGTGAAGACTAAATGAAGATGATAAATAGACTAAGTCCAAGTTTATATTTGATTAGCATTAGGACTTAGGTTTTGTTATACGGAGCTCACTTTGATATCTCTCTGTTTTTGAAAGAAAAGATAAAACTTGTTTTAAAAAAAAACTTAGTGTCTTTGAAAACATCTTTTTCAAAACGGTTTTGCATTGATTTATTCGAATAGAGCTTAGTCTATTCGAATAAACACCTTCACGAGGGTCTGTTTTTAAAAGGTGCTATTCGAATAACTATCCTGTTATTCGAATAACTAAGGTTTTTCAGAACTATGTTTTTAAGTGAGTTATTCGAATAACTCAAACGTTATTCGAATAAACCTATTTTTATCTGAACAGTTTTTTTAAACGTGTTATTCGAATAACATAGAGGTTATTCAAATAACCTATACCAGATGGCCTTTCACGATGGTTAAGGAACAGTGTTATTCGAATAGAATGTTAAGCTATTCGAATAAACACGATGGTTACGAACACTGATATGGAAACAAACAGCGTTTTAATTCGGTTAAATTGCTTTTAATGCTACCCAACGACTAATTCATCTATTTTTCCCTATAAATAGCAACCTTGGGTCACGAATATTTTTGCCTATAACTCTGAACTATTTTCTGCTTGCTCTAATCTGTGAAAATTATTTTCTATGCTCTTTTTGATTAAAAAATTTGAGATATTTCTGTGAGAGCTCCATTAGCACTTCAATTTGTATTACCTACTCTGAGTGAGAGTTTCTCTTCATCTACTTTCTGATATTCTGTATCGAGGGTGAGGTATCCCTCAAGGTTTATATAAGGGTGAGGTATCCTTGCAGGCTGAGGCTTTAGCACAAGGGTAGAGTTTTCCTGTGTGTGAAAAGTGCTCTTTTGTGTAATGGTAGTAAGCACCTATTGAAGCTTGTATAATTAGTGAAAAATCTCAGCTTTCGAGGACTGGACGTAGACCACAAGTGGGTTAGTGGTCAAACCAGGATAAATATTGTGCCTGCTTCTCTCTTCTTAATCTCTTTATTTTATGCAATTTTAATTTACTACATATTTATTTTCTGCTGCTTTTATTGTTTCTTTTCTTCTTCTCATTCCTTCTGTGCATTTATTTATTAAGGTTTTAATATTTGTTTTTGATAAAAATAGGTTTTAAGAAAAAGTTTTATACTCAATTCACCCCCCTCTTGAGTACTGGAAGCCACTTTGTAACAGTGAAGACTCTCCAAAGCAAAAAGGCAAGAAAAAAGCAAAATGCTTAGTTTAGTTATTTGTTTCTTTTTGTATCAGCTTGTATTTATTTACTTTGCTAAATAGTTGTATAAAAGTTTATGTATTACAGTGTGACTTTCTAGCCAGTGATGTATATATATAATCTTTTTCATCTTCGTGGCTTTTTATAATGATTATACAGGTTATTATGGATTTATGTTTTATGCTTTTTAGAAGGTGACATACTTGATATGCTTTATCTTGAAATATTCTGATTATTTTATGATAAATTTGTGTTACAGTGTTGCATTATGGTATCAGAGGAGTTAATCCTATTGAGGCGGGGTGTGGACTGACTATGCTTAGGCATGTTTAGGAGTTCCTTTGTGTGTTGTGCATTTCTTTGTCTCTTGTGTAACATGTTTGATAGAACTACATGACTTGCCTTTGGTATGATTATTTTTAGCTATTGTTGCACAGTTACATGATATTGAGACTGATTAGCTAAATATATATTATTCTATATGTACAGGAAACTATGGCGTCTCCTAGGAAAACCTGTGGGAACAGGAACTCAGCCAATAAAGGCCCTGGCATGGTTGGAGCCTTTATGGCAATGGCCGATGCAATGAGGGAGCAGACATACGAGAGTAAACAATCGCTACTACTAAGGCTATTAGAAAGCAAGCAACTGTGACAACTAGGATGTTTGAGAGGATGAATACCACTCAGCATCAACTGCCTACACCACCACCACTACATCATCAAGGGCAACCAAACCAGGAGATAGTTGGAAGGAACAAGACTTTCCAAGACCTCTCGGAGTTCAGGAAATCTAATCCATCATCTTTCAAGGGTGAGTACGACCTAATCAGAGTTAAGGGTTGGCTCAAAGAAATAGAGAAGATTTTTACTGTTATGGCTTGCTCAAATGAGCAAAAGGTGTTTTTTGCTTCATATATGCTGGAAGGTGAAGCAAAGGATTGGTGGGTAGACATCAAGAGAGCTTTTGAGGTATCAGGAACTCTTGTTACTTGGGAGATCTTTAAGAATTCATTTTTGAGAAAGTTCTTTCCACAAAACCTTCAGAATGCACAGAATATGGAATTTCTTAGGTTAGAGCAGGGGGATATGTCTATTGGTCAATATGTGACCAAATTCAATGAATTATCAAAGTTCTCATCTTGCATCAGGCTTAACCCAAATGAGTCATAAAAGTGTGTTAAGTTTGAGGAGGGACTGAGGGAAGACATTCAGAAAGCTACCTAACCATTTGAGATTCGGGACTTTGTAACTTTGATGAATAAATGTCGTATAATTGAAGGGCGTGCTGGTAAGCCTTCAGTGGAACCTAAGTCATAAGACTTTCAAAAGAGAAAGTAGGGTGACAAAAAGTTCAAGAAGGGACCTTCTAAATCTAGCTTTCCTCAAGAAAAGGGTAAATAGGTTCAAAAGGAGTTTTTAGGACCTAAGTGTTCTAAGTGTAGGGAATAGCAGGGAGACCGGCCTTGCTCAGTGTGCTTTGTTTATGGACAACTTGGGCATTTTGCTAAGAAGTGTCTGCTGAAGAAGGAAGCTGCGCCTACCCAAAAATCGCAAGCCAAAGGAAGACTTTACATTCTAGGTGGTGAAATGGTGACTCAGTCTTCTGATCTTATCGAAGGTAAATGCATAATTTACAATCACCTTTTAACTATGATGTATGATTCGGGAGCATCCCACTCCTTTGTTTCTAATGATTGTGTGAATGTGCTGGATTTACCTGCATTTGAACTTTCATATGACTTGTCTGTATATACTTCTACTGGTAAACATGTTACAACATCCAGAATGTGTCTTGATTGTTGCGTAAAGGTAGAAGATAGGACATTCCGTGTAAACTTTATCTGTTTGTCTCTTGTAGATATTGATGACATTCTTGGCATGGATTGGTTATCTGCCAACCATGTAATGTTGAATTATTCAAATAAATCCCTAGTTTCCTTGTCAGATATACCTACCAGAGTCGTTCCATCGGAGTCATTGTATCTCAATGTGAATCAGGTTAATCTCTATTTGGAGGAGGGAGCTCTAGGATATGTTCTCTTATTTTCCCTTAGTGTTGAGGTTGAGCAAAACCTAGGTGAATTACCTGTGGTGAGATAATATCCTGATGTATTCCCAAGTGACATAGTGGATTTGCCACCCGAGCGAGAAATAGAGTTCACTATGGACTTAGTGCCTAGGACGGACTTATCTCTATAGGACCCTATAGAATGACATTACTAGAGTTAGTAGAACTCAAGAAGTAAATTGAAGATTTTTTCGACAAATAATTCATTAGGCTGAGTGTTTCTCTGTGGGGAGCACCTGTGTTACTAGTGAAGAAAAAGGATGGTACCATGAGGCTCTGTGTGGATTATAGATAGCTGAATAAGGTAACCATTAAAAAAAGTATATGTTACCTAGGATATATGATCCAATGGATCAACTGAGAGGAGCTACGATTTTCTCAAAGATTGATCTTAGGTCATGGTATCATCAGATAAGGGTTAAGGAAGAGGATATCCCTAAAACCGCTTTTCGGACTAGGTATGGACATTATGAGTATCTGGTGATGTCTTTTGAGTTGACAAATATACCGACAGTATTCATGGATTACATGAACATGATCTTTAGACCCTACCTGGATTAGTTTGTTGTGGTGTTTATCGATGATATTCTAATCTATTCTAAGAATGTGGAGGAGCATGAACAACATTTAAGGATAGTGTTGGAGATCCTTAAGGAGAATAGGTTGTTTACCAAACTATCTAAGTGTGTGTTCTGGCTTTCACGAGTGTAGTTCTTGGGACATGTGATATCTCAGGGTAGGACTTTTGTGGACCCAAGCAAGGTTGATGCAGTGTTGCAATGGGAGAGACCCACCACTGTGACCGAGATCAAAAGTTTTATAGGCCTAACGGGGTACTATAGAAGATTCATAACGGGTTTTTCTCAATTAGCACTACCCTTGACTAGATTGACTAGGAAAGGTAGTACTTTTGAGTGGATTCATATTTGTGAGGATAGTTTCCAAGAGCTAAAATTGAAGTTGACTACTACACTGGTGTTGGTAATTTTGGGTCCTTTAGAGAACTTTGAGGTGTATTGTGACATGTCAAAGATGGGGTTGGGGTGTGTTCTGATGCAACATAGGAGAGTTGTTGCCTATGCATAGAGGCAGTTGAGGCCTCATGAGAAAAACTACCATACTCATGATCTAGAGTTAGCTGCTGTAATATTTGCCCTAAAAGTTTGGAGACATTACTTATATGGAGTCCAATTTGAGGTGTTTAGTGATCACAAGTGTTTGAAGTACTTATTTGATCAAAAAGAGTTGAACATAAGACAATGGAGATGGATGAAGTTTTTAAAAGACTACGACTTTGAGTTAAAGTATCATCCGGATAAAGCCAATGTGGTGGCTGATGCACTAAGTAGAAAATCTCTACACGTGCCCTAGATGATGATCCGGGAGAGCGAACTTCTTGAGAGTTTTAGAGACATAAGGATTTTAGTAATTGTGTTACCACATAGTCTCAGTGTGAGTCGAGTGGACATAGTGAGTAACTTGAGGACTTAGATCTTGGAAGCTCAAAAGTAAGATGAGACTTTTAAGTATATAAGTGAGCATATCTTTTTAGGAAATCCTAGAGAGTTTGATATGATGGATGATGGGATAATTAAGTTTAGAGGTAGACTTTGCATTCCTAGAGAATCCGAAATCAAGGAAAGGATCCTTGAAGAAGCTCACTATAGTCAGTATACTATCCATCCTGAGGCCACTAAAATGTATCAAGACTTGAAAAAGATGTTTTGGTGGTCTGGAATGAAGAGGGACATAGTTGAGTCTATGTCTAGGTGCCTAACTTGTCAAAAGGTCAAGATAGAACACCAGAAACCCTCTAGACCTCTTCAATCTTTAGAAATCCCTGAGTGAAAATGAGATAACATCACAATGGATTTTAGGATGGGGTTGCCTAGGACTTAATTAGGTTTTGATGCAGTTTAGGTTATAGTGGATAGACTAACCAATTCTGCCCATTTTATACCTATCAGAGCTAACTACTCAATGGATAAGCTTGCCCAGCTATACCTTTAGGAGATAGTTATGATGCATGGTGTACCCCTTAGTTTAGTCTTTTAGAAAGACCCTATATTTACATCTAAATTTTGGGGAGCCTTGCAAAAAGCTTTTAGGATAAAGCTTAGTTTGAGTACAATATACCTTCCACAGACAGATGGACAGTCAGAAAAGACCATCTAAACCCTTGAGGATATGCTAAGAGCATGTGTGCCAGAGCAGAAAGGTAGTTGGGATAAGTTCTTATCTTTAGTGGAGTTTTCATACTAGAATAGGTATGGCACCATATGAAGCACTTTATGGCAGAAAGTGTAGGTCCCCTTTGTGTTGGTATGAGGTTGGAGAGAGAACCATCCTAGGTCTTGAGTTGGTACAGCAAACCACATATCAGATTAAAATGATCAATGATAGGTTGGTTATGGCTCAAAGTAGGCAGAAGAGCTATGCGGATAAGAGGAGAAGACTTCTAGAGTTCAATGATGGAGATTATGTTTTCTTGAGAGTCACTACTATAACAGGGATTGGTAGAGCATTGAGAATACAAAAGTTGAATCCTCGTTTTATTGGTCCCTACCAAATCCTAAAGAGAATTGGTCTTGTAGCCTACCAAATTGCCCTTCCTCCCATTTTGTCAAACTTTCATGATGTATTCCATGTATCACAACATAAGAAATATAATTCAGATCCTTCACATGTCATAAAAAATGAATCTGTGTAGTTAAGAGATGATTTATCTTATGCTATGCTTTCGATGAGGATCGTGGATAGAAGGGTCAAAGAGCTTAGAAGTAAGTGGATTCCTCTAGTGAAGGTGCTTTAGGATGGTGCAGACTTTGAGGATGCGACTTGGGAGTTGGAGTCCCATATGCAGCAAAACTACTCGCAATTATTTATATGAGGTAAGCAATTTTGGGGATAAAATTTTAAAAAGAATGGGAGAAATGTAACATCCTCTAAAACATATTAGACTTGTAAATTAGTTACAGAGGTAGTTTAATACTTATTTATCATGCATGTTAAGTTTTGTGATAGTTTGAGTTAGTTTACACACTTTGTTGTAAATTGAAAGGTGAAATGTAGTTTAAAATGACCCAGATATTAGCATAAATGGCTTAGCTAATGGAAATAAATGTGGATAATTTGTTTCTAGGTCACAAATGTATAGTTTGTGATGTGGTTAAAATTTGAGAATAATCAAAGTCAGTTTGGTATTTTTAAGCATACTGGTTGTGAGTTTTAATGCCAAATTGACTAGTCACAAATATGGAAGTCGCAACCGTGATCGCGACAAGAGTGGTGAAAAATAAATAAATTAATGCCACTAAACAACTTTGCATTTGCTTTTTTCCTAATAATTTGAGCCCAACTCCAACATCCTAAAAATAACAACATATAAACCCAAATAAGGTCAGCAACCCAAACAACATACACTCAAAGTAATAATAAATAAATGAAAAAAAGTAATATGAATGCGACTCCAACATCCTAAAAATAACAACATATAAACCCGGTGGCTAGGCTCAGCAAAAAAAAAAGATTTGACCGAGTGAGCACGGTGGACTACGCGGACTCACGGCTCATACGATGGGGCTGTTGGGTCATGCGGTGTGCATTCAAGATTCAGGTCACGCGGCTGGAGGTGCGATGCGGTACAAGCCGGTGGGCTCTTCACGGTGTTGAGTCAGAGTCTTGGTGCGTGGGTGATGACGGCATGGCTTGTGGTGGTCCGAGGTGGATCAAGAGGAGAATGGTGGTTGAGGACGGTGGTTGAACGGTCCTACGAGGTGGTGTCGATGATAGTAGAGGATGATGGTATTGGAGGGTGGTTGAAGATTGAAGATAAAGGTGGTGAGGATGGATTAGTGGTTTTGGAGGTTGAAGATGGTTGGGTTATTTATGAAGGTTGAAGCGAAAAATGGAAATTTGTTATGGTGGGATGTGTTGGTGAAGTGGTTATAGTTATGTTTGGTTGATGAAAGGAGAGGTTTTAGGTGGTGATTCGGTTGTTGTGGTTATGGTGGTTGGGTGGTGAGGACAAAGATGATGATGTAGTTTTGTTGGAGATGGGTGATGGAGGGTGAAGATGGAAGGGTTGTTAGTGTGGCTGCCTTCCTTTTTATTGCTGCTTACTTGGGGATTTATAGGGGTACATTAGGGTTTAGAGGTTATGGATTTTAGGCTCAGGTTTTGTGGGTCTTGGGCTAGAATGGATCATGGAATCAAATTATTTTATTTTTTTATTTTGTATTAAAAAAAATTTTACTGATCCAGACCAAATTGGGTGTTCACAATTGTCTCTCTTTACTTGTTTCTTACTAGATATTAGGAAAAATAGTAATTTTTCTTATTATCGTCGTAAGAAATGAGTAACGACGTGAACTTAAATTTTGTCCGACAAAGCATGGGATGATGTGAATGGACAAGGCAAAGATGTCAATTAAAGACCAGTGAGCTCAAAATGCGGATTCATGAGCTATCGTAGCATTGTTAATCCTACTAATGTGAAGCTTAGCATAAAGCCAGAGACGTCACCACCTCGTCAATAAGTTGTCGTAGCTTAATTGACATTTATTGATTAAAAAGAGTTTATTAAAAGAAAAGGGAATTTAAATGACATTGGGTGATTTTGTGACTGAAATATAAAAAAAAAAAAACAGTGAGCTTGGCCTGGAATTTAAAAGACATTAGGTATCTAGTGTCCCGTAATTTAAAAGACAATAGGCGTGGCCCAAAATTTAAAAGACAGTGGATTTGACCCAGAATTTAAAAGGTAGTGAGCATCTAGTGTACCGAAATTTAAAAGACATTGGGTATCTGGTTTTCTGAAATTTTAAAAGGCATTGGCATCTGATATCTCGAAATTTAAAAGGCAATGATTTTAAAAAGGCAATGGGCATCTTGGCCCAAAAAGATTTTTTTTCTTCTCCTTTTTCCTTTTTTTCTTCTTTTTTTATTTTTTCTTCTTTTCTTCTTTTTTCTTTTAAGTAACATGGCAATGTGACCAAAAGTTAAATGACACGAAACTTTCCTATGTTTTCCTTTTTTTTCTTCTTTTTTGTTTTTCTTTTAAGAAAGATCATTAGGCCATGGACCTAAATTTTATAAAAGCAAGTCATCAAGTCATGGACTTGAGATTTTTGGAACCTCATCGAGCCATAGACTTGGAATTTTGTAAAGCCACCAAGTCAAGGACTTGGATTTTTTTTTTTTTGACAATTCATCAGGCCATGGACCTGGAAATTTTTTTAGTCATCAAGTCAAAGACTTTGATTTTTTTAAAAGTATCTTTGAAAAGTCTCTTAGTAAAAATTAAGATTTCTTTGAACCACGCGCTTCCTCGAAATAGCTTATGCAACTAAACCTGCTCTCATGCTTGTTTTCTGACTTTTAATTTAGATGAATTTTGTGACGCAATTTTTTCAAAATACTTACTTCCATCTCTCTCTTTTTCTTTTTCTTTTCTTTTCTCCTTTTTTATTAAAAGTCATTTAAACTAATGACAACTTTGGAAAACTTTAACCTATCAAACCCTTATTCATGTGCTTTTACTCGTCGGACTGGTAGCCTCGATCCTACTTATCCATCTTTTCTCTCATTCTTTTCTTCTTTCTCTTTCTATTTTTTTTCATCTTGTTTTGTTTTTTGATTTTAACTTTCCTTTTGAGAAGTGAGATGATCATCCCTTGTTGTGAACCCTCACTTGGAGCTACTAAGTCCTTGCGAGAAAATTCTGCCCTAGTATTTAACTTTGTTCTTCATCCAATTGATTTCCTGCAACTGCTTGATAACTTAACCATTGTCCTTGTTGCTACTTCTTTTAACATATCTTCTTATTAATCCTTCAGAAATCTTGCCCCAGTATGGCTAATCGAGCGCAAATAAAAATTTTCCCTAGTTTGGAGAACCTTTCAGACCATCTTCCTATTTATTTGCCTTAACTTTTGCTTAAACTGCCCTTTTGGATTTTCAATCTAATGGGCTCTTTTTTGTTTTGTTTTGGTATCTCTTATTTCTGGATTATCCATTGGGACGTCATTGCCCCTTTAATTGAAACTTCTAAATTCTTTTCGGTCTGAATTATTCATTAGTGACTTGTCATTGGATGGTTAAAGCATAGTATTGTACTCATGTTCTTCTTACCTGAAGCATTACGTAACAGATAGACATGGATTTGAAAGTACAACAGAAAAGCAATTTACTAAAAAAGACAACTCCCAAATTGATCTTGGAAGTTTGACTATACAAAAGGATATTTACAAAGGATGAATTGTATGGTAAAAGACACAAACAATAGTATAGGATTCAAAGGGGTGTTGCCCCAATATGGATTGGTTTGATCTTTATGAAATCGATCTTTAGTTGCTTACTAGACATTAATGTCAATGATTTCCTTTTGCTGAGCACCTGCATCATGAAATTGAACCAAAGAGAAATTTACCCCAGTCTATGACTGAATTGAATAGGGCAGAACCTTGCCCTAATGACCGGAAGATTTGCCCTAGTGTAGGTCAAATTAAACTAGGGAAAAGAAAAATTGCCCAAGTTTAGGGTCAAATCGATTAGGGTAGAAACTTGTCCTAGTGTAAAATCAAATCAAACTAAAATATTTGCTCAGTGTAGGTCAAACTAAGCTAGAGAAAAAAAAAATGCCCCAGTGCAGGGCCAGCTCAAACAGGGTAGAAACTTGTCCCAGTGTAAGTCTATTTTTTCTTCTTTTTTTTCTTTCTTTTTCCTTTTTAATTCTTTTTTTTAATAGCAATGAGCTAGATACTTGGATGAGCATAACATTTTGCCTTAACATTAAAACTTATGAAAATAAAAGTAATCATTCATTGATCTGAATGGACTTTTTAAGGATTGTAACATGGCCAATGTTAGTGGTTATGAAAAGAAATGTATAAGGCTCAAACAAGTGTTTAAGAGTTAAATGAGACCAAGGATCTTTGTTTAAAATTAAACTTTGTTGACTGCTTTTGTGCTTTGAAGCACACTTTTCTTTTATTATTCTCCATTTCTTCCCTTTTCTTTTTCACTTCGATCATTTACCTTTGTCATGAACCATTTCATTTCATTCCATTTTCTTTTTTCTTTCTTCTTTCTTTCCCTTCTCTTTTTCTATTATGCTTCAAAATAATCACCATGGCAATCAACCTTTGTTTTGTGTTATCCTTTAGTATAGGGGTTGATCCTTGTTTAATGTTTATTGAAGAAAACTTTCAAGCTCAAAAGGGACAACGAGAGATAATGAAAAGATGAATTCTTATGAAGGAGGAAAAAAGATGATCAATCTTCATTTCAAATCTTGATTGCTCATTTTCAAAATTTTTAATTTAGAGACAAAAGGATAATGCACGCCAAGTGATTACTTATTTGCTCTTTTTTTTCTTTTTTTTTAAATAATTTTTTCACGTCTCCTTTTGCCTTCTTCTTTTTTTCTTTTTCTTTTTTTGCAAAGGGCACCTGCACATGTGGGCTTCATGACCACCAAAAGTTTTCTAGAATAAGAGTCCTATACAATCTGAACTAAAAGAAAATAAGTAAAAGAAAGAAAAGAATGACAAGAACATGAGTGCCAATAACTTAGGAAAAGGAAACAAGGTATGTTAAGATCTATGCAAATCCATTACATTAATGCTTCAAGAAGGTTTACATAAGTTCAAGCATTACAAAAAGTCTAGGATGACAAACACATCAATTAACGCCTCAAATCACTAATTATTCAGAGGTTCTGAGTTGCTGGAGGGCGGTTGGTATGGACAGAACGAGTTAGGACATATGAACGCGGTGAGGGAACTTGGTATGAGGTTTGGTAAACATTGACTTTTGGCTCTTCCTCCCTTGTCGGTTCCACCATCTCGGGAAAAATGCTCTCTATATTCCCAACAAGTAACTTGTCTGATCTTGCAAGCTTCTCAATCCTTTCCCCAGCCAAAATTAGGTCAGAAAAATCCTCGTAGGCAGCCCTTGTCATCAGCTCAATAAAAGGTGCTCTTAAGGTCCCCATAAAGTACGCGCTCATTTCTGATGAAGTCAAAGGTGGTTGAACTTGGGCTACCAACATTCTCCATCTTTGAGCGTATTGCTTGAAAGTCTCATCATTCTTCTTTTGCATTGCCCCTAGCTGCTCTCGAGTAGGTGCGGTATCGATGTTAAATCGATATTGCCCCAAGAATAGATTTGTCAAATCATCCCAAAAAGAAACCTTTGAATGGTCAAGTTGCATGTACTATTCTAATGCCGGCCCAGTCAGGCTTTCATGAAAGAAATTGATTAGGAATTTTTGATCCCGTGACCAAATGGCCATTTTAGTGATGTAGGTCTTCAGATGAAACTTTGGATTGGTGCTTCCATCGTGCTTCAAGAAATATGGAATTTTAAAGTCCTTAGGGATATTAACTTCAGCCTCCAGGCACAGTTCATCGATTCCCACCAAGTCATACGGGTTAGGATCTTAAATGACTTTAATTTGCTTTTGCATATTTCCGAATTAATTCATCTCTGAATTTTTCTTTTTTTGAGTTGCTATTCAGGAATATCTTCACTGGCTGCTCATGAGTGGCTTCTGCATTGTTATTCTCCCCTTCATGATTTCTGTTCATCGAATCATCCTCTTCATTTGCATCTACTCCAGTGTCGAAAGGGGTTCCATTTGTTGTTCTAAGGATCTTAATTAACTATCTCAGTAAATTCTCAACCCTTGATTATCCTTCTGCCATCGCATCAATTATTCCCCTCATTTCATCCATCTCTCAACCCAAATTTCTTTCCGAGTTTGACATCTTTTGCAGCCTAGTTTACAACCTAGTTTCGTAGGTTCGGGTTTGTGCGATCTGCATTTTTCGAGGACGAGCAATGGTTCAAGTTTTTTTTTTAAAAAAGAATATTAATATTAATGGAATTAAAAAAATTATTTATTATTATTATTATTATTTTAAAAAAAAGAACATATACGAGAATGCATGATGAAAATTTGTTTTTTTTTATTTCAATATATAGGATGAATGCAAAAGTTGGTCCTTTAATAGTGACTTGCCCATCCCCTTTTTAAAAAAAAACCTTTTTTTTTAAGTAAGAAAGAAAAAATTTTCCTTGAGAAGGGTGGATTGTGGCTTATCACATTAATGGACTATACTACTTATGATGCATACGTACAATAGAGATTATGACATGGATAAATTTAAAGATAGCAAAAATGTATGCTCCCCTTGTGCCCTAAAAGATTGCCTTAAATTTAAGGAGTTCTATTCTAACGATCTATGAGTCTTTCTGATTCGTGAGAACTTTCATTGGGTGACTCTACTACTTTAAAGGTCTCTAGAGCTAAGTCTCATTTCAGAATGTTGACCACAAACAGTGGGTAAACTATTAAATATAGAACATTCATGAAAAAGGAATACTCTAGATGGAGTTTTCACAATAATCAAATAGGATGTACATCTAAAATGGCTACCACTACGCAACCTTTTCCTAACTTAGGATTCACTTAGACCCGGGTATAAGGCCCTACTCGAATGTGTGTGTGCTAAACGTCTAGGTGCAGTGTGTGTAGGGAGCATACAAACCTTCATAATTCTAAAGACTACCCACATTCTGCAAAACAAAACAAACGCAGAATAACACTTCCCAAAAATCCTCTATCCTAAGGTTTGCATAAAAAAACTCAGTTTAAAAAAAATCAATAAACAAACTAAACAAAACAAAAACAAAAAAGGTAAAACAAACACATAAATGTTACAAAAAAAAGTGCACAACTAACTTACAAAGACTTGACTCTCAAGGTCCTTAGTGGAGTCACCAACTATCGCGACCGTGATCGCGGTGAGAGTGGCGATAAATAAATAAAATTAGGAACCGCCACCAATTTTATTTGAAACAGGAAAAATTAGAAAACTTAAAAAATGGTCTTCAAAACTAGATCAGATTCGAAAGTCGATTATGTATAGGGAATGGTGAAAACTTAATCTCACAGCACTCCTAATACATCCGTCCTAAGACGGTTACCTTAAATCAGTTGTGTAAATTTTTTATAACTCTTACAAATATTTGTTTTATCCTTTCTATATTAAAAAAAACAAAATAAACAAATAAATTATGAAAATTTAATTTTGGCTTGACAGAATAGATATTCTGCTCTTACGTATCCTCAGATGCAATGAGGAATTCAAAGTCACATCATTCTTTAGAAAAACGATTATGGGTTGGTTATTTTTACTTTTGAAAAGATTTTTATTTTGAAAATTCATTTGATTTTTTATTTCCCTTTTTTTAAAAATGAATCATCAAGTTGTCACAACTTATATGACTCTAATAGTTACAAGATTAGCAAGTTGTCACAACTCAGTTAATCCCATTTTATAAAAAAGAAACTTTCATTTGTAAAATTAGTGCAAGATCATTATTTAAAACAAAGATTAATAATAAACATGCCAATATGATAAGTTAACAAAAAAAAAACAAAACATTTTTTTTAATTTTTGTTCACATCTTCAATCACTCTAGCCTTAGATCAAATTATGTGACTACAAATTATGTTAACAATTCTTCTATTTTTTATTTTATTGTTTTCTTTTACTTAAAAAAAAGAAACAAACATAACTTTACGAAAACTCATAATTTCTTGACAACTCTCAACACACAACTTGTTTAATTTGGCCCAACTAAAACATCACTAGCGCAAATTCAAACGAGTAGGAAATCAAAGCCACTAAACAACTTTCATAACCCAACTCAAAGACTACTTCAAGCCTATTTGAGGTTGTTCATTATTTTTTATTTTTGTTCCTATTTTTATTCTTTTTTTTTTAAGCAGCATAAGAACCAAAGCTTAAATTTGCCTTATTCCTAATAATTTGAGCACAACTCTAACATCCTGAAAATAACAACATATGGGCCCAAACAAGGTCAGCAGCTGAAACAACATACACTCAAAGTAATAATAAATAAATGAAAAAAAAAACTCAAAGCAAAAGAAAAAAAAAAGAATTAGACCAAGTAAAAAGAAATGGCAGTGGCTTTCAAAGAACATAACTAAAGGGGGGAATGAAGCTTAACAGAAGGCAGCGCAGCAGCTCAGCGAGATGCGTGGTGGCTCGTACAGTACGAATCTGGGCCGAAGAGGGGCGGTGTTGTGCTATGGTGGCCAGTCAAGTCATGGTAGTGCGGGATCTGCGCCGATGAACGCAACTGACAGTGGCTAGGCTCACAAATCTGAGCCGGTGAACACACTGGACGGTGGCTCATGAATCTAGTGGGAGTGGGTCGTGCAGTGCACATTCAAGATTTAGGTCACGCGGTACAAGTCGATGGAGTCTTCACGGTGTTGAGTCATGGTGTTAGTGCTTGGGTGACGACGGCGTGGCTTGTGGTGGTCCGAGGTGGATCAGTTCTGTTTGGGTTACGGACGGTGGTTGAGCGGTCCTACGAGGTCGTGTTAGAAGGTAAAGGATGATGGTATTGGAGGGTGGTTTAGAGGGTGGTTAAAGATTGAAGATGAAGGTGGTGAGGATGGCTTAGTGGTTTTGGAGGTTGAAGATGGTTGGGTTGTTTATGAAGGTTAAAGACGAAAAAAATGGGGCTATTATGGTGGGGTGTGTTGGTGAAGTGGTTATAGTTGTGTTTGGTTGATGAAGGGAGAGGTTTTAGGTGATGATTCTAGTTATTATGGTTATGGTGGTTAGGTGGTGAGGACGAAGATGGTGATGCGGTTTTGTTGGAGATAGGTGATAAAGGGTGAAGATGGAAGGGTCGTTAGTGTGGCTGCCTCCCTCTTGCTTGCTGCTTACTTAGGGATTTATAGGGGTACATTAGGGTTTAGAGGTTATGGATTTTGGGCTCGGGTTTTGTGGGTCTTGGGCTAGAATAGATCATGGAATCAAATTATTTTATTTTTTTATTTTGAATAAATTTTTTTTACTAATTTGGACAAAATTGTGTGTTCACAATGGAAATATATGATTTTGGTGCAATAAGATTTTTTATGAATCTTATGATTTGTTTTAAACTTGTTAGAAGTTGGAAAACTATATTTGGAGAAATCTGAGTGTTCTAAACTGATCAAAAGTTGTCACTTGGTCACTTAAGTGACTAAGTCCTTCACAAGCAGCCTATTTCTTTGACTCACTTTTACGATATTTATTTCACTTTCCTTGGCTTTCACTCGCACTCTCTCTCGATTATGGAACCAGAAACAAAAATAGGCAGAGAACAAAGAGAAAAAAAGGAAAAACAAGGGGAAGAATAGGAAAGAAAGAAGAGGAGAGCTAAGGGGAAGAGTAAGCTTGAGAACTTGTGACCATCTTCATCATCTTGGTTCCAAAGGTAGGGGGTTTCTATCCACTTTATCTCTTTTGTTCCATCTTGTGTGGAATTAGAGTTCTTGGATGGAGTTTCTGGTTTAGTAAGCTAAATCTTTGTTCTTAACTCGGTTCTTGATTTCTAGAGTTGAATTAGAGCATTTCCAACTCATTGGATGCCATGGTTGCTGGTTTAGCTTAGTGAATGTCCTTATGCCTATTTGATGAGCATTTTAGGTTTTGGATGTTTGTTGGCTTGATTTGGTTTGAATCTATGATTCTTGAGTTGTGTTTAGTATTTGATGATTCTACCATGATTAGTGACCATGATTAGAGTTAGAAAACACTTAAAATCCAAGTTTATATGATTGGGAGCTGATTTGGGGCCAATGGAATAGTGGCTCGATTCTGCATAATTTTCTACAAAATTGGCCTCGCCTAGGCGCAGCTTGGTCACACCTAGCCATGGACTGATCAGTTTTTGGTCCTGATTAGACAGAGCTCTGCGCTTAGGCGTGTTAGAGTTACGCCAAGCCGTGGCTTCCTAGGAGTTACAGAGTTGTTGCCCTGCCACCTTCATGCCTAGGCGTGGGTGGGTGGCGCCTAGGCGTAACTTCTAATTATGGACAAATGTTGAATCGTGATGTTTTGGGATTCCCTAAGTGTTGGGATCACTCATATATACCTTTTTAAGTGTGTTGAGACACTAATGATGATATTTCTTAGAGAGAATAACCACCTAACATATATGAGAATTTGTGAAAACCTTATATGTTCTTTGAGAGGTTGAATGCCTTAGGAGAGTACCTAAAACATTGTTCAATATGAGGTTGACTTTGGAGTCACTTGTAAAGTGATGTTTAGAGGTTCTAGCTGTGAGTGACCTAGTGATATGGTTCTTGCCACTTTGTTGGATAAGTGAGGCTAGATTTATATGTGCTAGTGCTTAAAATGTGGTTTAATGATACTTTGGTATTTCTTGTTTTCAAACTTGATACTTACTAGTTTCTTAGGTATTGTAACCTTAAATGGTGTGCACAACCATATAACCTAAGAATGAGGTGTTCAATCTAAATTCTCCTTGCATCTCCTTGCATTTATGTTAGAATGCTCAGGGTTACCGGTATGGGGGTGGAAGTAGTACTCTTACTTTGGTGAGGGGAAAGTATCTACATATTACTAAGTGAGGTTTAGGCTTTTAGGCTTATCCTACTTTGTATATACAAGGAACGAAGGTTCTTGGGAAATAAGTAAGTACCTTGTGTTTTCAAAAACTAAAACCTGCATTATCTTTACATAATCATATTATTAGGGCTTTGTGTGAGCATAATCATACCTCACTACATAAAACATTGCATTGTTGATGATTGTATAGGCAGTTGTCGTGCTTGGTTGCCTGGCTTGTTCGATGGTATCTTAGGGTTGTATGGACGATTCTTTGATATTATTAATTATCAGATATTCTGTTACATAGAGTATATATATGTTTTCAGTTAGTTTATTTGTTATTAAATAAATAACTGCTGGTTTTGGTATACTAATACTAAGAATTTTATGAGTTCTCACCCCTATGTATTCCATATAAATCCAGGTGAAGACCTTCCAAAGCAAGAGGGTAAGAAAAAGAAGAAGCAAAAGACTTAGTTTAGGTATTTGTTTCTTTTTGTATCAACTTGTATTTATTTATTTTGCTAAATAGTTGTATAAAAGTTTATGTATTACAGTGTGGCTTTCTAGCCAGTAATGTATATATATGATCTTTTCAATCTTCGTGACTCTCTATGATGACTGTACAAGTTATTATAAATTTATGTTTTATGCTTTTTAGAAGGTAACATACTTGATATGCTTTATCTTGAAATATTCTAGTTATTTTATGGTAAATTTGTGTTAGGGTGTTACAGTTGTAGTCCCTAATTTTTTGTTGTTTGATTGTTTGAGTGCTCTGTCAATAGGATTGTTTAATTTTTTATTCTTTGATTGTGTCCCCATGTGTTGAGTGTTCTGTGTTAGGGGGGTTCTTTAATTGTTTATTCTTTGATTGTTGTCCCATGCACTTGTACTTGTTTGTTGATCATGCATGTTATTTTTTGTATCATATAAATGTCAACTTTCACATGCGTGTTCGATTATGGAGGGAGGTTACAATATTTACCTTCATTGGGATATTCAAGGGGTGTTTGTGAGGAGTTGAAGGAGTTTGACCCTAATTTACTATTTATGACTCATCTTTGTTCTCATGTAAGGGAAAAAGGATATAGTGAACCTAGATGATTTTTGTATAAATTTGTGGAGGATAGTTTTGATGATGTGAAGGATTTGTGGAGGGATAATGATGTTCTAAACTTAATTAAAGTATTGGAGGGTAAACATATTATTGTATTGCTATTGTATGTTGCATATTCAAATGAAGTTGATAAGGAAAGTCAAAATGTGGTTAAAAAAAAAAAGTTAAGAATACAATTGATAGGCTATTTAGCACAGTGGTTAAAATTATGATTGGTGAAAGATTTGGTATTGTGGCTGACTCTATGGTTCACGGTGGAGTTGAGCTAGTTGATAACACTATGGTTGATAGGGGTATTGAGGAGGTTCATGAAATTGTGGCTGAGATGGAAGTTCATGAAATTGTGGTTAGGAGGGATAAACATGAAATTGTTGTTGAGAGGGAGAAGCGAGAAATTGGCGGAGGGATGGAAGTAGAGAGTGATGTGCTAGATTTAAATCTGAAGGGTTTAAAGGAAAAAAAGGTAAAAAGAACAAGGGAAAAAAGAAAGATAAATAAGGGAGAAAAGCCAAGGCAAGTGAAAAAGGAAAAGGAAAACATACCTTGAATGAAATTGAAAAAGGAAAAGGAAATCTAAAAGAAAAAGAATTTGAAAAGGGTAAATCAAGGGGAAAAGGAAAGGGCAAATTAAAGAGGATTAAGGAGGATGATGATGATGGTTTAGAAGGTTGAGTTTGAAGATAGTGATAATGAGAATTGATGATCACATATTTGATACATTAATAAGCCTTCATTTTTAGTTATTTACACTCTCCATATACTTAATTGATTGAGTTTGATTATGTTTTGGAAGTTTGGACTCAAATTGGACTTAATTGAATTTTTCAGCATAATTTATGTCTTACATTATTTCTGTATTTGGGTTATAGCTTGGGATGTAGGTGACCAAATGGGGTAAATCTAGTAACATTTTAAAGATAAGAGAGAGCTCTATAACTTTCATGAAGACTTCAAAGGCCCAATCACACGAGTAGATAACTCAAATTGGGGTTGAAGCAAGAACTAGAGTGCTGTTCCTGACAGCTTGACCTATGTGTACTGTTCATGCCAAATTTCGGGCTAGAGGTTGTCAAATGGGCTGAAATTTTGATGCTGAATAGTTGAGACCTATATCTACAACTTTCATGTTGAACACTTTTCCAGAATCTGAGGCCTGATAGGTGATATTGGGCTTACAAGTCAGAATAGAGGAGCTATGACTAAGCCTGAGTAGTGTACAGTAATTTGAACGTATCTAGAGTTATAGAAATGATATTGGACTCAAACTAAATCCATTTGAAAGCTACGATCCATCCCTACAACTTTGATGAAGATCACATTTGCTCATTCTAACGTATTCAATAACTTCAGAGCTAAATGATTTCGTAGATAAGGAATCTCCATAATTTTCCTTTCACCAAAAGTCATTTGGCATTTTTCACTCATTTTCCACTCATCCACCCACTAATGACTCACCCCCCTTATCATTTTGTATCTCTAATCCTCTATAAAAGGGGGCCTTAGCAGATCATTGAAGGTGTTAGGTGTTAGGTACCAAAATGATGCTAGTTTATTACTAGGTTTTCTTGTAGTAATTTTTCTTTGTTCTAAATTGAAGTCATGTTCTTCTTCTTCTTCTTCTCTCTTTCTTTCTTCTTATCTATGAGTAACTAAGTTTCATTTTTTCTTAGGTGAAAGAGTGAAGCTCTTGGTAATGAAATAAGGTTAGATTAATTTCTCTCTTGTGCTTAAATGATATATTTTCAAGTGGTCATTATACGTATTATATTTTATTTCCAATTAATTTAAAAACCCTCCTTGTAAAGTGGAGTTCTTGATTTGTTGTAGACAAGATATTGGCACAATGAATGCTTTAACTTATTTACAAGTGGTGGTGCTAGAAACTCTCCTTATAAAGTGGAGACCTTGATTTGTTGTAGACAAGATTTTGGCACAATGAATGCTTGATCCCATTTATGAGTGGTGGTGTTAATA
This sequence comes from Ormosia semicastrata, assembly GCA_029884595.1. Taxonomy (NCBI): domain Eukaryota; kingdom Viridiplantae; phylum Streptophyta; class Magnoliopsida; order Fabales; family Fabaceae; genus Ormosia; species Ormosia semicastrata. The sequence continues at coordinate 3,855,082 of JAQQTO010000044.1, forward strand.
GATGATTAAACGAATCATAATATAATTATGTATATAATTTTTAATGAACTTTGAACATTGTATTTTCCGATTGGAACCTCCATTATGTGTGGATTCTAATTGAGTTATAAAAGAATTAATCTTGTCCTTAATTTATTTACCAAGAGCGGATCTCCTAACCCAAGCAATTCCTTTTTACTTGTGAACAATTTTATTTATCATCTTTATTGTTGTAACAAAATATTTACTTTACTTTAATTAATTTTTCTTCATCAAGTCTCTGTGGTTCGACCTCGGACTCACCGAGAATTTATTACTTGAGATAACTGTACTTGGGTTTGTAACTTTTAATCCCGCATCAAGTTTTTGCGCGCCGTTGCCGGGGACTTGATTTGAAGAACAAATTTCTGGTGTAAATATTTTGTATATATTTTCTACTCTTTTAATTTTTTTTCTTTTGTACATACTAACTTATTAACAGTGGGGGAACCTCTCCCTTTTATTTTCTTTGTACATATTAACTTAGTGTGGGTAACTCTCCCTTTTATTTTCTATACATACTAACTTAGTGGGAACCTCTCCCTTTTATTTTTTTTTTTGTACTTTATTAACTTTGTGGGGAAATCTCTTCTTTTTATTTTTTTGTACATACTAACAGTGGGAGAAACTCTCCTTTTTACTTTTACTGTAATTTACTTTTCGCATTTTATTTTATGTATGTTATTTTTTTTATTTGGTGGTTGGTTCATACCACACCTTTGTTATTTTTTTTTATTTGGTGGTTGGTTTATTACCACACCTTTATATATATATATATTTGGTGGTTAGTTCATACCACACCTTTGTTATTTTTTTATTTAGTGGTTAGTTTATTACCACACCTTAGTGTTAATATATATTTGATGGCTGGTTTATACCACATCTTTGTTAATATTTAATGGACGATTTATATAGCTAGCTTGTACATTTTCTTTTCTATTTTAAGTTACTTATTTATGCTTAATTGATATCGTGATTCAAATGCTTGTCGTTTGGTTAAAGTTAATCCTAGTACTTTATATATTGATTTGTCTGGATCACAATCACACACATCAAACACAATGGCTGAAAATGAAAGTGTGCATGATAAACATGAAAATCAACCGTTACAAACCATGCGTGAGTATTTGCAACCATCTCGAAATTCTAGTCCATCATGTTTTATCTTTTCACCCAATGCTAACAATTTTAGATTCAAGCCAGGTATGATTTCTTTACTTCCTAATTTTCATGGTTTAGAATCTGAAAGCCCATATTTATATTTAAAAGAATTTGAGGAAGTATATACTGTTTTTCATGATCAAACTTGCATTGAAGAAGTTATTAAGTTTAAATTGTTTCCTTTTTCTTTGAAAGATAAAGCAAAAACTTGGCTTAATACTTTGAAACTAAGATCAATTGGCACATGGCAAGAAATACAAGGTGAGTTTTTAAAGAAATTTTTTCCAACACATAAAACCAATGCTTTGAAAAGACAAATCCAAATTTTTTCCAAAATTCGAATGAATCATATTTTCAAAGTTGGGAACGTTTTAAAGATTTGTTAAATTCTTGCCCACATCATGGTTTTGAAAAATGGTACACTATAAGTTTCTTTTATGAAGGGTTAACACCCGAAACTAAACAATTTGTGGAAACAATGTGCAATGGTGAATTTCTTCATAAAGAACCTGAAGAAGCTGTAGACTATTTAGACCATTTGGCTGAAAATTCTCAATCTTGGCATGGTACTAATCCTTCTGAAAATTCAATTAGATCAAACCTTGCAAATGCTAGTAAAGGAAAATATCAACTTAGTCAATAAGAAGATCTAAATGCAAGGTTTGCTAGTTTGGCTAGAAAGATTGAAGCTATGGAATCAGGGAAAGTGAAAGAAATTAAATTTATGCAAAATGAAGAAATTTGTAGTATTTGTGATGAATTAGGATACCCAATAAATGAATGTCCAAAAATTTCTATTTTTAAAGAAGTTGTGCATGAGCAAGTAACTGCAATGAATAATTTTAAAAAGTCATTCACTTCTTCTTTTTTAGATACATACAATCCGGGATGGAGAAATCACCTGAACTTCAGTTGGAGGACCAACAATCAGGCATAATTCATACAACCACCACCTCCTCAGGCACAATAGGGCTCTCAAAATTTTTAAGGATATGCACCTTTTGTCCTACCATACAGGAATAACCTTGAAGAAACATTGCATGCATTCATGGAAAAGGAAGATGTCATTATTAATCAAAACACTCAAACCATGATTGACATAAAAGACACTCTTGCTAAACTTTCTTCTGCACTCACCATTCACGAGAAAGAAAAATTTCCTTCTCAACCTCAACTAAATCCCAAGGGTCAATACAGTCTAAATGATGGTAATTCAGAAAACCAACAAATAGATCAAGTCAAGTCAGTGATAACCCTTAGGAATGGAAATGTTGTTGAAGAAAGCAAGGAGATAAAGAGCCAAATGTCCAAAGTGATGAAGTCCTTGAGTGTGAATGAGCTAGAGGATGTGGAAAAGAATCAAGATAGTAGTGATGCTGAGCTACCCAAGGAACCTGAGGTGACAAAAAGTCTTGTTAAGCCAAAAAATGATGATGAGGGCCACCAGACATACATGATTGACTCAATCATGGATAAGGGAGTTTCTACAACCTATGATTTTGATCCCCTTGAGAATTTTCTTGTCAATTTTGAGTTTGATTCTATCAGTAATCCCTCTGATGTAGTTGATATTTCTACTTTTTTTTATAAAACTCAGGATCGTGACACTCAGGCATGGCAACCAAAGTTTAAGGAGTTTCCTAAGAAAGGTTGGAACATTGCTGATAAAAAAGTTGTTTGTCCCTTGGTCTGTTCTTATAAAATTAATTTAGAAAAAGGTAAATGGTCAGCAGTTGAAGCTATAACTTGAGTTGAAGGATCCAGATGTAGCAGAGACTTTGGTAGACGATCCTATCTACCAAAGCTGAGGTAAGTTTTTAGTATTTCGTGTTTTTATTGAGTCGGCTTAAGTGTCTCCCAAATTTCGGAGCCTTTGTATGGGGATGTAAATAGTGTCGGCCAATAAAAAAAAATTATAAAACAAAAGAACCCAAAAAAAAATGTTTGCATGCTTGTTTATTTCATTTTTTTTTTTTTTTTTGTCATTGCTAACCATTGTCAAGATGTAGTTATTCTCTTCTCGTCTAAGCATTTCGGGTATGTGACTTCTCCCTATTACTTTGTTTAATTTTGTCCCAATAATTTCTTTGATGTATATTGATGATTATTTCTTCAATCTGGATTTAATTGTTAACATTGAGGATAATGTTGTGATCTGGTTGGGGGGAAGGATAGTTGTGTAAAAAAAAACTAAAAAAAAAAAAAAATTTAGGAAGTGTGTGTATTAATATGTTTGTTGTGTTTATATGATTGTTAGTAATTTACTATACCAGTTAAGGATGGCAGAGTAAGGAGTAAATTTTACTCTTAAGATGCATCTTAGTTGGGGTAGACAACTAGTTTGTGTAAAAGTAGCAATTCAAATTCAGGAAAATTTGTATGATTGAGTTAATTGTCTTCTTTCTTAAAAATCACATGCTTGGTTATGGATGTTGAATTGGTGGACTGAGAATGATAGAATTATGCCTTGTGAGATTTTGAGCTTATTGATGAATGGATTGAACATTTGTACTATTCTCTTCTTTCTTGTGTGAATTTCACTCATGGAATTGTTACTCAGAACTTGCTTTGATTCTTTTTTAGACTACATTTTCACATGTATACATAAACATGATTGAGGCATTTTTCTTGTAATAGCTACTTTAGTCAAATAGCCAACCTTATATATTTTCTGTTGCTTAACCCCTTTAAGCTTATTTGACCATTCTTTATTTCGAACTCATTATGTGCCTTAAATGAAAAATCATATTCTTACCTGACCTTAGGGAATAAGAGAACATTAGCTTTGTCATTCGATGAGTTCTTGAACAAGTGTGGGGGTGTGTGTGCAGAATGGTTAAAAATATATATATATATATATATATATATATATATATATATATATATATATATATATATGATGTTTTTTTTGTAAAAAAATAAAAAAAAAAATCAAAAAAATCAAAAAATCAAAAATAAAAAAAATGTAAAAAGAAAAAGAGGGTCAACAAGGCAATAAAGGAAAGAAAAAGAATATGTAAAGGGAATTTGTATTAGGTGGAGTTGGGATGAACTTTCATACTTGTTAATTGAACTTAGCTTTCATGTTCTTTTATTCTCTTTGGTATTTAACTTGTCATATCCATATTACCTTCTCCTTTACCTTGACCCTATTACAATCTTGAATAAAGTCCTCATGATTTGTGTGTGCATGTGTTCTGAGTAGTGGAGAAGTAGAAGATAAGCAAGCTTATGGTAGTGCAATTTTTATGGGCTGACTTGAGTGAAATGCCTACCTTTTAAACACTTGAGGGATTGAGAGTGAATCTTGTGAAGATCTATCATTCTTGACTCATGCTTTTCAATTGAAGTTTCCTTGCTTTTTAGTTTAAGATGTGAAGATATGCCACCTTATGAATGTTTTGATTACTTGAATGATTGGTTGCTCTTCATTTTTAAATATTATTAGAAATTAAGTCTTTTAGAGTGTTTAACTTTTGAGTCTGTTTCGTTTTTTTTAGTTTTGGTCTTGTGTGTTTTGCCTAGGAGTGCAAAAAGCTAAGTGTGAGGGAATTTGATTATCACATATTTGATACATTAATAAACCTTCATTTTTTGTCATTTACACTCTCCATATACTTAATTGATTGAGTTTGATTATGTTTTGTAAGTTTAGACTCAAATTGGACTTAATTGAATTTTTTAACATAATTTATGTTTTACATTATTTCTGTATTTGGGTTATAGCTTGGGATGTATGTGGCCAAATGAGGTAAATCTGGTAGTATTTTAAAGATAAGAGAGAGCTCTATAACTTTCATGAAGACTTCAAAGGCCCAATCACACGAGTAGATAACTCAAATTGGGGTTGAAGCAAGAACTAGAGTACTGTTCCTGATAGCTTGACCTATGTGTACTATTCATGCCAAATTGCGGGCTAGAAGTTGTCAAATGGGCTGAAATTTTGATTCTGAATAGTTGAGACCTATATCTACAACTTTCAAGTTGAACACTTTTCCAGAATCTGAGGCCTAATGGGTGATATTGGGCTTGCAAGTCAGAATAGAGAAGCTATGACTAGGCTTGAGTAGTGTGCAATAATTTGAACGTATTTGGAGTTATAGAAACGATATTGGACTCAAACTAAATCCATTTGAAAGCTAAGATCCAGCCCTACAACTTTGATGAAGATCACATTTGCTCATTCTGACGTATTCAATAACTTCAGAGCTAAATGATTTCGGAGACAAGGAATCTCCATAATTTTTCACTCACCGAAAGTCATTTAGCATTTTCCACTCATTTTCCACTCATCCACCCACTAATGACTCACCTCCCTTGTCATTTTGTATCTCTAATCCTCTATAAAAGGGGGCCTTAGCAGGTCATTGAAGGTGTTAGGTGTTAGGTACCAAAATGATGCTAGTTTGTTACTAGGTTTTCTTGTAGTAATTTTTCTTTGTTCTAAATTGAAGTCATGTTCTTCTTCTTCTTCTTCTCTCTTTCTTTCTTCTTATCTATGAGTAACTAAGTTTCATTTTGCTTGGGTGAAAGAGTGAAGCTCTTGGTAATGAAATAAGGTTAGATTAATTTCTCTCTTGTGCTTAAATGATATATTTTCAAGTGGTCATTATACGTATTATATTTTATTTCCAATTAATTTAAAAATCCTCCTTGTAAAGTGGAGTTCTTGATTTGTTGTAGACAAGATATTGGCACAATAAATGCTTTAACCCATTTACAAGTGGTGGTGCTAGAAATTCTCCTTATAAAGTGGAGACCTTGATTTGTTGTAGACAATATTTTGGCATAATGAATGCTTGATCCCATTTATGAGTGGTGATGTTAATAGATGATTAAAGGAATCATAATATAATTACGTATATAATTTTTAATGAACTTTGAACGTTGTATTTTTCGATTGGAACCTCCGTTATGTGTGGATTCTAATTGAGTTATAAAAGAATTAATCTTGTCCTTAATTTATTTATCAAGAGTGGGTCTCCTAACCCAAGCAATTCCTTTTTACTTGTGAACAATTTTATTTATCATTTTTATTGTTGTAACAAAATATTTACTTTACTTTAATTAATTTTTCTTCATCAAGTCTCTGTGGTTTGATCTCGGACTCATCAAGAATTTATTACTTGAGATAACCTGCACTTGGATTTTCAACTTTTAATCCCGCATCAAGAATGTTGACCTATTCTTTGAAGACAATGGGAGGCATGTTATTTAAGAAATGGGTAAACACAAGGTTCCTCATTGAAGTGGATATGATGGTCATAATGGGATAGGAGGTGGTGAAGGACAAGCAGATGTGGGCTAGTCTAGCAATGGTATGGATGTTAAGATGGGTCCACACTGGGATGGAGATTAGCATTCTGACTATGACGACATTGATACACTTCTGACCCCTAATTTATCAAATAAAGAAGGTAATTTACTTTTATTGTTGTATTCAATTTACATTTACTATTCTTAATTTACATTACTAACATGTACAGAAGAAGAGCAGAGGAAAAAAATTTCAGAATTTAACCAGTTTACTGACATGAAGAAGAAGATTGAACTTTAGATGAGCATGAAGTTTGCTAATCACAAAGACTTTAGGGAGGCTCTAAGACAATATGGCATCGAAAGTGGTGTAGACTTCTACTTTGTGAAGAATGATTCGAAGAGAATTACAGTCCACTAAAAGAGGAGTTGTGGTTGGAAGATGCATGCAAGGCACATAGAAGAGAGAAAATGCTTCTAAATTAAGACTTAGTATAATGCATAGCACAAGGACTATGGATGGAGTAATAAAAATACAAAGGCAACTACAAGGTGGCCATCCAACAAATACCAAGACTACATAAGAGACCATAAAGGTAGATGGTACAAATGAGCCATTCATAAACCAAGTAGCAAGAAAGCACAAGATCTTTGTCTTAAGGTTTCAAGTTTATAGGGCTAATAAGATGGCTATGCAGAAGCTTCAAGGAAGCCATGTAGCTCAATATGGCCTATTATAGAATTATTATGCTGCAATAAGGTTGTATAATCTTGAATCAACCATGAAATTAAAGGTTGAAGCAAACTAGTTCTAGAGATTGTCTGCATGTTTAGATGCACTGAAAAGAGGTCTCAATCTATATGGGTGTTTCTTAAAGGCTGGTTTTGGGGGTCAACTGCTAGTGGCCGTTGGAAGATATGGTAATAACAATATCTTCCCAATTGCCTATACTACAGTGGAGACAGAGTTGAAAGATAGTTGGCAGTGGTTTCTAGAGTTGTTACTTGAAGACATTGGACCTGTGGAGGAGCATGGCTAGGTATTTATGTCTGATATACAGAAGGTATAAATCTTGGTTGCTTAACATTGTGTAAACAATTTCACTTTTTGAAAAAGATATTTGTTGAACATGTTTGTATCTATTTTGCAAGGTTTGAAAAAAGATACTTGAGGAAATGGTTATTGAATATAGAATTTGTATTCGACACCTATATGCAAATTTCAAGCTTACCTACAAAGGGTGGACATTGAAGGATATGCTTTGGAATGCTGCAAGGGCTATTACTAAGAGTGAGTTCAGGCGCCACATTGAAGAGATTAGGAAGTTAGATGATGGATTAGCTGCTTGGTTAAAAGAAAGGGGTCCTACAACTTGGTTAAGACACATATTCACACCAATTGCTAAATGTGGGGCTTTGCAAAATAACATTGCAGAATCCTTCAATTATGCCATACTACTTGCAAGAGACAAGCCAATCATCACAATGATGGAGACAATTCACAGAATGTTAATGAAGAAGTTTACGGCCAAGAAGGAAGGCATGATGAAGTACAATGGGGTCGCATGTCCAAGGATTCAAGCTAAGCTAGAGAAATCAAAAGAAAAGGCAGTGTTGTATATTCCACATATGAATAGAGATGGAAATTTTGAGGTTGATACATTCTCAAGAAGTAAGAGGGTGGTGGACTTGGTTGTTGGAAGCTGCTTATGCAGACTTTGGGATCTAACTGGTATCCCGACCATGTTCACATGCTATGAGTGCAATCTACTCTCAGAGAGAAGTTCTTGAGAATTATGTTAGTGATTACTACAAGAAGGAAACATTCTTGGCAACTTATGGGATTATGATAAATTACATGCCTTCTTATGAATATATATTGGCCCCAATGTGATTATGACCCTATTTTGTCACCCTTTGCTAGAGTACAAGTTGGAAGACCAATGAAGGCTAGAAGAAGGGTAATTAATGAGCCAAGGTATACAAGTAGAGTGACTAAATCTGGTAATAGAAAAAGGTGTGGAAACTGCTTATAGTGGGATCACAATAGTTGTAAGTGTAAGGAGCTTAAAAATCCAAATAGAAAAATTTATAGAAAGAAGAAGAGTGTCATTGGTTCTATTCCAAATAACTCTACTTCAAGTCTTAGTTTCTTTTGTCCTAAAGGATGGTTTTCCACTACTGTTTTCTATTATTGGTTTTATTTGAAATTGACTCTATTGTTTTGGCTCTTTGGAAGGTTCAATAGTAGGTGGGGATAGTCCAAGTATGGCTGTTGGTTTTAGTCCAAGCAACCCAGCTTCTGGTCAAAATTGTTTCATTTTTGAAATTGTTATCTTTTGAATTACTGAAGTGTTTTGTATGTTGTCTTTGGATAATCCTGATACTGGCTTGATTACTTGGCAGATTCAACTATTGCTGGGTTAGGTACAAGTACTGGTGGGTTTAGTCTAAGTCTTGTTATTGCTTCTGGTACAAATGTTATCTTATTCACTATTGGTGTTCTTTTTAATTACTATTTTCATTTGTCTGGTCTAAGTCTTGTTGTTATTTTTTAATTCACTAAATGTTTGGTTCTTTAGCAAGTTCAAATGCAATTGTGTTTAGTGCAAGTGCTAGTGGGTCTTATGCAACTACTGATGCTACTAGTGCTAGACCTATCACAAGAAGTGCACGTGGAGCTGGTGGTCTAAGTACTAAAACAAGTCCAAGACTTGTCACAAGGAGTGTATCTGGAGCTAGTAGTCCAAGTGCTAGCACAAGTCCAAGACCTGTCACAAGGAGCGTATCAGCAAATGGTAGACCAAGTGCTAATACAAGTCCTAGACCTATCACAAGGAGTGTTACTGCAGCTGGTAGTCTAAGTGCAAACCTAAGTGCAAGTGGTTCACTAACTTAACCAATTCCAAAGGAACCACCTCGAAAAAGACCGAGATTAGGACTGAAATTAGGAAGGTCAACATAGTGAGAAAGGTAATTGATCAAACTGTTTTGGGAGCTTGACTTGTTATTGTTGCCTATGTTGGATGATTTTTTGTTTGTTTTGTTTTTAGGTTGTAACAACTATGCCTTGTTATACAGCCTTGTTTTAGGAGCCTATGTTAATTGAATCTTGTTTAGTATTTTGTGGACCAAACTTGGGTGTCAATTGTCTTTAGCATTGTGGTTGTTAGGTAAAATATAGACAAAATGATGCTTGGTTTCAATTAATTACAAAAGTCTCTTAATCTTTTATTGCTTATCATTTCTACTTATCATTTGTCTATTGTCTTATTAATACTACTTGATAATAGATAACAAGTTTTATATTAGCTTAGTGTTCTAGAAACTGCAAGCTTTTTTATAACACCTTCATTTGTTGTAGCTTATCCAATTTTAGCAAATGCAAGTTCACAGTATCATGTATTGGTAGACTACATTCACAGTGTTCAAATTTATTTCACATTCGCAGTGTTGAAATTTATATCACATTCACAGTTATCTCCAATTAAAGACTTCAGTAACAGAAAACTTATGCATTGTATTACAATGAAAATTTGTTATAATGGCAACCTTTTACAACCATCCAAAGACATAGCATAATGAAACCCTTTTACAAGCATTTCCTAATGCCAAAATCCTACTGCATACATCTAAACCCCTAAACCCCTTTTACAACCATTGAAGTAGTTTTCCCACCACAATGATCAGTATGCAACCTAGAATGAAACGTAAGTTCTTGACTTGACCCTTATGTGCTTCCACCTTCCTACTTAACACCATCAATTCTGCCTTATATGATTCCAACTTATCACTTAAGAGCATTAATTGTGCCTTTTGTACTTCCACCACTTCTCTTAAATCTTTGTTCTTCAACAATCTATGGATAACCTTCCCCGATCTTCCTATTGTAGGTGGGTCATGCCAAAGAAAGAATTTGCCATGTGCTGAGGTGTTCTACGCTGCACACCCAAAGAACCTCCTATCTAGGTTTCTTTTTGTCCATGAAGTTTGAAGGTTACAAGGAACACCATAGATGTAGAAATGGAGGCCACCATTAATGTTGGACGAAGTGTAGCTCTTAGAAGACCTAGAAATTTCCATCCTCACAAAGAAACGAAGTTGAATCCCCTTTGCCCCTCACGAAGAACTCCAAGGCGTCTCCCCTTTGTTGTCGTCTCCCCTTTATTGTTATGGATTTAGGTTAAAGGGGTGTTAAGGCTCGATCAGGTTTTTGTGTTGAAGGGATTTAATTGAGGTGGAATGGATCTGATTTGGGGGAAGATTTGTGTCTTAGGGTTTGAGGGGAAAGGGTTACAGTCTTAGGGTTTATGAGAAATTCACATGTGCATGTCATGTGAGTGCACTTAAGGATATTTGTGTCACAAAAATAGACATGTGTCACTCACATGACCAAATTTGTTAGCAAATGACGAAAAAATAGATGGAATGGTTGTTTTACACATTTTGCAAATGTTGGGGATTGGGATATAGATTTTTAAACATTGAGGACTAAAGTGCACATGACCTAAAGTTCAAGGGGCTAAAGTGCATTTTCCCTATTTTTTTAATATGGCATTAATTATGTTTTATATAATAAAATAAATAATAGAGATATATAATAAATAATTGGATAAAATGTAAGGAACTCATTTAACTATAAGCCATTTTCAGAAAAATCCCATGTAGCTCAAAATTCAACAAATTGACTTCCTAAAGATTATCAAATTGTGCAATGTAATGTAAAATTAACCCTCGTATATGTGCAAAGAAACCCCCTTGCAAGGTAATATGTAAGGTTTGATAAGTTGAATGAATCAAGTTGTTGAGTTTTGAATCATGACATTGACCGAGATTGAAGGAAGTTTCTTGCTCTTAGCCTAAATAATTTATAAATATTAAGGGGTTATGTGTTAAAAAAAAAGAGTAGAATACTCCAACCTCTTTTCTATTTAATTAATTTTCCACTAACCTCTCCTCTATTTTCAAAAGCTACATATACATCTCTTGTATTATAAAATTGTGCTACACATAAATCTAATTAAGTATAAAAACTTTAAAATTGACTAACAGACCTATTAGATAACAATTAAATATGATTGAAATGACAAAAACACCCTTTTAAATTTATTAATCATTTTAAATAAAATAAAAAGTTTGTGAGGCCATGTAATAACATGTGATCTTCTCATTCATAATGTTAAACCGGAATGAAGAATAATGGGAAGAGTATTGGAGTAGGAAAGACAGACTGTGAACAACACAACACCTACAAGAAGAATCACGAGACCTTTATTGGATGAACCAAAAACAATACCTACTTTTTTTCTTGGGATTTCAGGTTACAGATAGTATAGTTGAAGATAAGTTGCTTTGGATCCATTTTTTAGCAAGGTTTCAAATTGTGATAAATACATCACCTAAACATGTGTGCAATACAAGTATAATTTCCTTAGGTGGCATATTCAGGTAGATGAAGTTTAGGTTGCATATTTGTGTTACCAAGTGGCCTCAATACTCAAGAGGGGGGGTGAATTGAGTATGAAAACTAAGTTCGCAAATCTTTCACAAATTGTTTGATAACTTATTTTTGTTGAAGCTATTGAATGATTAGAAATAATTGGAAGGACAAGATAAACACTTTTACTTATAATAGAAATAGTCTACGGAGACAGTATCCAAGAAAATCAATAAAATAGTATACAAAATAAACAGAGGAGGGTTTAAAGATAACAAACACAGTCGTTTATCTTGGTTCGATCACCAATCCACTTGTGATCTATGTCCAGTCCCCAAGCAACAACTTGAGATTTTCCACTATATCTTCAAGCTTCAATGGGTGCTTGACAACCACTACAACCTTGAGCACTCAACCTTTTTGGGATACCTCACTCTTGGAGCTTGAGTCTCTTCAACTAAGGGATACCTCACCCTTTACACTTTTAGAGGGATGCCTCACCCTCTTTATAAAGTAATAATGATAGATAGAATGAAGCTCTCAATAGAGCAAATGAATACAAATTGAAGCTCTAATATGCTCTCAAAGATTTTTCACGTTTTTGACAGAAAACAGAGCAAGAAAATGATATGAGGATTGATTCACGTTTGGACATATTGGTAATCAGTTTTTGGTTCAAGGTCAACCTCAAATAAAGACCCAACTTTGGTATTTATAAGTTTCTCATTCAATAGAGCCATTGGGGTTTTCTGGGCATGCATTAAATGCATTAAATATAGCCGTTGGACGTTGTCAGGATTCTTGTAATCGATTACTCAACTTATGTAATCGATTACTTATGTTGTTCCAACGTGTTCTTGACTTTTTGGGCTCTGTGTAATCGATTACATTCTTGGTGTAATCGATTACATGGCTTCTGATTTGTGTGTAATCGATTATAATATCTGTGTAATCGATTACATGACTCGACTTCTTGTGTGTAATCGATTACAATATCCATGTAATCGATTACATGACTCTTTGAACGTGTTTATGCTTTTTGGGCTTGATGTAATCGATTACATGATATTGTGTAATCGATTACATGGCCTCGACTTGTTTTTGTATGTCGATTACATTGCTCATGTAATCGATTGCATGCCTTCTGTTTGCTGTGTAATCGATTACAAACGTCGTGTAATCGATTACATTGGCTATTGAACACATTTTTCAAGTCCAATAAAGCTTGTAAGTCATTTCTAACACCTTGAGACAATTGTTTAAACATGAATCTTTTTAAGAGTGTTAGTTTTAAGATTGAAACACAAGTTTTCTTGAAAGCCATGTTTATCTTTGAAATTTCCCATTTATTTTGAAATCATATATTGAAAAACCATTTGAAAAATTTTGAGAGCATTTAACATTAGTGTCCTAAGTCTTATAACTAAATAAACCTTCTTGTCTTCTTTCTTTGATCTTGATTTTTTCCCTTTGCGCTTGATCTTCACTATTGCACTTGATCTTCGCTTTTGTCTTTGTTATCATCAAAAAGCATTTGACATGCCTTAGAGACATAAGCATTCACATTCTCCCCCTTTTTGATGATGACAAACTGATCATAAGAAAAAGAAAGAATTTTTGCAATTTTATATAATAGACATTTAGGCGCAATGCTCCCCCAGAGTTTATGCATGATATTGGGTTAGATTTCATATAAAAAGCTTAAGAGCGCAAAAGCTCAATAACTCCCCCGTACTCATGCAGCCTTAATTACTCATGCAACCTTTATTTCATTTTTCCTTATTTTCTCCCCCGTTGGCATTATCAAAAAGACACAAGCATTTAAAAAAAAAATTAGACAGCATAACAGCTATAATTCATGATTCCCTAAATTTTGCCAGAACAACAATGCCAAGGATATCAATCAGTTCATGCAATATTGACAAACAGTCAAACATTCAAAGCGGAAACAAGTTCATATTTTATTAATTAGCCATGGACAAAGTAATGTTTTCATAGCCAGTATACCCAATAATCAAAGAACACCATAAATGTATACCAATGAAATATAATCAGAGTCAAAACAAAATAAATACATAGTGTTTATCAAAACAAATATCAAGACAAGGAGCCATAATCACTGTCAATGGCCTCGCTGTCACAAAAGGCATCACCCTCTGGATCCGCAGCAGTATCATTGTTATCATCATTGTCATCGCTGGGCATAAGATCATCGTCAGAGTCCAAAGGCTCTTCATCATCAGCAGGAACTCCAGATGGGCCAGCGAAGGAGAGGGGAACTAGAGAGGCAGGGGATGTGCGAGGTGCAGCAGCAGCGCTCTGAGGAATAGGAGGTCCACCCAAGAGAGATCGAATGGAGGCAAGCTCCTGATCAGAGTAGTCCATCCTCAGCTCAAGATGGTCAATCTTCTGCTCGATATGATCCATGCGTGTATTTACATTAGCGCTCAGGTTGCGTATTTCTTGGAGCAGGAGATCAAGAGTAGTAGGAGTGGGAGCTGGAGCAGGGGCAGGAGTAGGATGCTGAGCCTCCTCATCCTCGTCACTATCTGGGTCATGATGGATATGGCCAAAAGTGCCATGAGCGATGCAATTCCATCTGTCATCCACCTTATAAAGCTGGAGCTTCCTCAGAGTATGCAGCCCAATTGATTGTGGTCCCTTGGAGCTGGTGTCCTTAGACTCTTCAGCCAACGAAATGCGACAGTGCTCAAGTATAGTGGTTACCAACATGGCGAAGGGGAGAGCAGAGTTCTTCTTTTTCTTGACGTCCAGCATGTGCTCTAAGATATAATAACCCCAGTTAATAGGCCTCCCTGTAGTCATTGCCCATAATGCAATCACATTATCCTTGAGGACTTGGGAGTAATTCCCTCCCCTGAGAATCAAGCCACGGACCAAAAGATAGTGGAGAACCCTGTTCTCCATGGTGAGGCCAGTAACCATAATTCTTCGTTTAGGATCACTCGGGGGTGGTAGCGGCCCTAATCAAAGAGAGAAGAGCAGCCTTGTGCTCAAACTCATGTCCCCATACATTGGCATTCCCACAGAACTGAGCTCCATCTGGAGTGAGCTTTGTCAGCCTATACCACTCTGCCATTGATAACCTGATTTGTTACTTTTTCACTTCAGAAATGATATAGTTATCCTCAACCTTCAAGTTCGCATAAAAGACACGTACAAGATTAGGGTAAATGGCTTTCTCTATGCTCAGGAATCCCAGCAAGCCTAAGTTTTCTATTGTCCTAAAGCTCTCTAATGGTTCACTCTCGCAGAAGGTGATGGGTAGATACCTGGGAGAGATGATCTTGCGAAGCTGGAATTTCTTCCTGAACAATTCAGCTCGCTTCACAGTGGAGAAGTGCCTCGTGAGGTCCAAGCCGGATATGTTACGTGAAGAACCACCAGAAGTCCCTGCAATGGCAGCCCCTGTTCTTGGGCGCTTTGAACAATGAGAAGATTCAGCCATTGAGGAGTAGGAGTGGAGTGGGAGGAGTGGAAATGGTTGGGGATGAGTGAGAGAGAGAAAGGGACGAAATTAGGTTAGAGAAACGGAGATGGGGTTCGTGAGAGAAGATGGGGAGATTTGGGTGAGGGATGTGAGGAGATTTTGAGAGATGGGTTGTGTGGAGAGGGGATTTCTGAGATTGAGAGAGGTAAAATGAGGGATTTTGATGGAAATTTGAGTGAGAAATGAGAGATTTTGAGGTTTGAGAGGTTTAGGGTGCGTGGGAGCAAGAGAGGAGGAGGACGAAGAATATGAACAGGTTCTGAAAAAAAAGGGCTCTACGCGTGTCAGAAACCTTTTTAAAACACTCTGTGTAATCAATTACATTGAGTGTGTAATCGATTATATGCATTCTGGTGGGTGTGTAATCGATTACATTTTGGTGTAATCGATTACATGCTTTCTGGAAACCTTGTAATCGATTACATGGATATTGTAATCAATTACCTGAGTTCGAGTTGATTGTAATCGATTACAAAAGGTGTGTAATCGATTACATGCGTGATATAACACTGTATAATCGATTACAAAGGCATTGTAATTGATTACCAGCACTCTTTAACTCAGATTTTGCATTCCAGACAGCATATAATCAACTTTAATCAATCCAAATTAGTTTTAAAACAACTTAGATCAATTCAAAGCATCATTCAACCATATAATCTAATCATATTATGATTCAACTCACGTAATTTATCAAAAATTACTATTTTTACCAAGATTTTTACCATTTTTGGTGAAATTTTGAGGATGTTGAGTTGCTTGTGAGTCTTGGTCATGAGGGAGCACCTGCAAAACAACTTAGGGGAAATCTCCGACGCTCAAGTCAGTATTGGATTCAAATATAATGAAAAATTCAGAGATTATGCAGCAATTTGGCGTGATTATGCAGAAAAATGCAAGGTTATGCATTAGATTCAGGATTATGCAGCAGAAGTTAATTTATGCATGAATGATCCAATATACCAAGTTCATTTCTTATGTAGAAAAATGCTTCTTTTGCTAGGGGTTTAGTGAAAATGTCAGCTAGTTGCTTAGTGGTTTCTACAAACTCAAGCATACAGTCACCCTTTTGAACATGGTCTCTAATGAAATGATGTCTTATTTCAATATGTTTAGTCCTAGAATGCAAAATGGGATTTTTAGACAAGTTGATTGCACTAGTATTATCACATCTTATGGGGATGTGATCAAGTTCAAGACCATAGTCCAAGAGTTGTTGTTTCATCCAAAGGATTTGAGAACAACAACTCCCAGCTGCAATATATTCAGCTTCAGCTGTAGACAATGCCACACTATTTTGCTTCTTGCTATGCCAAGAAACTAGTGAGCTTCTAAGCAAGTGGCATGTCCCACTAGTGCTCTTTCGATCCATTTTGCACCCAGCAAAATCAGAATCAGAATACCCAATAGGACTACATGAGGCACCTTTAGGATACCATAAACCCATTTGTGATGTGCCTATTAGATATTTCATTATTCTTTTAACAGCACTTAGGTGTGATTCTTTAGGATTAGCTTGATATCTAGCACACATGCATACACTACACATTATATCAGGCCTACTTGCAGTAAGATAAAGGAGTGAGCCAATCATACCTCTATATTTTGTAATTTCTACTGATTTACCTCCTTCATCCTTGTCCAAATAGCAAGAGGTGCCCATAGGAGTAGCCATATGCTTGGCATTGTTCATTCCAAACTTCTTGAGCAGCTCCTTGCAATACTTGGATTGGCTTATGAGTGTTCCTTCTCTTATTTGCTTGATTTGGAGACCAAGGAAGAAGTTGAGTTCACCCATCATAGACATCTCAAACTCACTTTGCATAATATTTGAAAATTCTTTTCAAAGAGAGTTGTTAGTAGCTTCAAATATAATGTCATCAACATAGATTTGAACTAGAAGTATGTCATGCATTTTATGTTTTATGAAAAGGGTTGTGTCAACTTTGCCTCTAGAAAATCCTTTTTCTAAAAGAAATTTGCTCAACCTTTCATACCAAGCTCTAGGAGCTTGTTTCAAGCCATACAAGGCCTTTTTCAGTTTAAAAACATGGTTGGGCATTACAAAATCCTCAAAACCAGGAGGTTGTTCTACATACACCTCTTCTTGTATAAAATCATTTAAAAAGGCACTTTTGACATCCATTTGATAGAGTTTGAAATCCATGATGCAAGCATATGCAAGTAACATTCTAATGGCCTCTAATCTAGCTATGGGAGCATACGTTTCTTCATAGTCTATGCCTTCTTCTTGATTATATCCCTTAGCTACAAGCCTAACTTTATTTCTTATTATTAAGCCTGTTTCATCAAGTTTGTTCCTAAAGACCCATTTGGTGCCAATTATTGGACGATCATTGGGCCTTGGAACTAATTCCCAAACTTGATTTCTCTCAAATTGGTTTAGTTCTTCTTGCATGGCCAAGATCCAATGCTCATCATTAATGGCCTCATTTATGTCTTTAGTTTCAACTTGAGAGACAAAGGTTAGGTGATTACATGCATCTCTAAGTGAGTTTCGAGTAATTACCCCTTTTGATACACCACCTATCACCTTGTCAAGAGGATGATATATTGAAGTCCTCCATTCCTTGGGTAGATTCACAATTTCTGAATCTTCTTGCTTTTTGGATTCTTTCTCTTGATTTTCCAAGTGTGTTTTTACCAAGATTTCTGTAACATCATCAACAAGCTCCTTTCTTGGCTCATTTGGGTTAGTTTCATCAAATGCAACATGTATGGACTCTTCTATGGTTATAGTTCGTTTATTATAGACTCTAAAGGCCTTACTATGAATAGAATAACCAATGAATATTCCCTCATCAGAATTTGCATCAAACTTCCCCAAGTTATCTTTTCCATTATTCAAAATAAAGCATTTACATCCAAAGACATGAAAATGTGACACATTGGGTTTCCTTCCTTTGTACAATTTATATGGGGTTTTCTTTAAAATTGGCCTTATTAGGGCTCTATTCATAACATAACACGCGGTATTGACCGCATCGGCCCAAAAATACTTAGGAAGGTTGGCCTCATTAAGCATAGTTCTTGCCATTTTCTCTAAAGATCGATTTTTCCTTTCTACAACACCATTTTGTCGTGGTGTCCTAGGGGCAGAAAAATTATGCTCAATGCCATGTTCATTACAAAAAGTTTCAAATTCATGATTTTTAAATTCATCACAATGGTCACTTCTTATGGATGCAATACAAAAATCTTTTTCGTTTTGAATAACTTTGGCAAGTTTTCTAAATGATTGAAAAGCATTATTTTTGTGGGCCAAGAATAATGTCCATGTAAACCTAGAAAAATCATCCACAATCACTAATGCATAGTAATTTCCACCAAAGCTCATAGTTCTAGAGGGACCAAAAAGATTCATGTGCAAAAGTTGTAAAGGTCTAGAAGTTGAAACTAAGTTTTTAGCTTTAAAAGAGACCTTTACTTGTTTTCCCTTTTGACATGCATCACAAAGTTTGTCTTTTTCAAATTTGAGCTTTGGAAGACCAATTACTAGTTCTTTAGAAACTAATTTGTTTAAGTGATCCATGTGAATGTGAGCAATTCTTCTATGCCATAACCATGAATCATTTTCTTTACTCATAAAGCATTTAGCATCATTTGAGGAGATATCATCTAGACTAATCATGTATATATTATTGACTCTATGACCAACAAACTTAACTTGCCTATCATCCTTTCCCTCAATTATGCAACAAGAAGAATCAAATATAACTCTATTGCCTTTATCACATAATTGACTAATACTAAGCAAATTATGTATAAGTCCTTCAACAAGCAAAACATTATCAATAGATGATGAAGGGATCTTACCAACTTTGCCAATTCTAAGAATCTTCCCTTTGTTGTTATCACCATATGTGACATGACCATGTTTCTTGTGTGTAAGAGAGGAGAACTTGGAGCCATCACCGGTCATGTGCTTGGAGCAACCACTATCAAGATACCAACTTGAGCTCTTGGTCTTCAAGCACACCTACAACACACATTCAAGTTTTAACTTTTGGTACCCAAATTGTCTTGGGTCCTTGTGTGTTAGAATTAGGCATGGTGCCTTTAGGAGCCCAAACTCTTTTTATTCCAACCTTAGTGTTTATGTTCTTTCTAACATTACAAGTTGATGCACTATACCCTTTCTTACCACAATGAAAACATTTGACAAAGGGACTACTTGAGGTATTTGAGGAAATAAAGAAATTCTTATAAGACTTTTGATGATTGTTTGGATTAAATCCCAAGCCAGCTTTTTGAAAAACACATTTTTATCTCCCTAACAACACATTCAAGTTATCTCTTCCAAAAGTGAATTTTGCAAGAGTGTTATTTAAGTCTTCAATTTCTTTTTCAAAAGCTTTACATGATGAACAAGGTAATGATATGGATGCACTATCATGTGAGGAGCAAGTCATGCATAATGAATTAGCGTCTATGAGTCCTAAGGTCTTATTTTCGATTTTAAGTTCATTTATCTCCTTGGTTAAAGTAGAAACTTTCTTTGTCAATAGGGAGATTGTTTTATTGGAAGACAAAATCATTTTTGTGAGCCTCAAAGACTCATCATGCAATTCTTGAAAGGTATCTTGCAATTCATCATAAGAAGGTGAAGGTTCTAGGTTAGAGGAGGTTACCTCGGTGTCGCTTTCTTCACTTTCTTCTCCTTGAGCCATGAGGCAAAGATGGGCTTCTTCATTTTCCGAATCGTCGGAAGAGCTTAAGTCATTGTCCTCCCAAGCTATATATGCTCTTCTTCCTTTCCTTTCCTTAGAAGGCCTTTTCTCAAACTTCTCCGTCTTCTTGAGATACATAGGACACTCCATTTTCATGTATCCCGATTTTCCACATTCATAGCATTTTGGAGGAGTAGAGGATCCTTCTCCTTTGTGATATGCTTTCTTTTGAGGAAAGGGTGGCCTTCTTTGAAATCCCTTGTTCTTTAGGAATCTTCCAAATTTTCTCACAAGGAGACTAAAATTCTCCTCACTTAGCTCCCCACTTTCACCATCCTCTTCACCATCTTCATCATCATCTTCAATTGTAGAGGAAGTAGCTTTGAGTGCGATTCCCTTCTTCTTTTTGTCATGCTCTTCATTTTGGTTGAGCCTATTTAGTTCCAGCTCATGTTCTTGAAGCTTTCCAAATAAGGTGGCTAGAGACATTGTTGATAAATTTCTTGATTCCGCAATCGCCGTCACTTTGGCTTGCCAATTCCTGCTTAGACATCTCAACACTTTGTTAATAAGATCCTCATTAGGAAATGTCTTTCCCAATGAGATAAGATGATTAACAATATGAGTAAACCTCTTTTGCATATCTTGAATACTCTCACCTTGGTTCATTCTAAACAATTCATATTCATGAGTAAGAGTATTTATTCGAGATCGTTTTACCTCACTAGTACCTTCATGAGTTACTTGTAGAGTATCCCACATTTCTTTTGCGATTTTACAATTTGATACCCTAAAGAATCCATCATACCCCTAAAGATGTGGTGATGATGTTCTTGGCTCTCAAGTTGTATTAAACCTTCTTTTTATCATCATCGGTCCATTCATTTCTAGGTGTATTAATTTTCACACCATCTTTAGTTTGTGTTGGGATAAAAACACCATTTTCAACGGCGTCCCACACATCTAAGTCAATAGTTTCAATAAAAATTTCCATCATTTCTTTTCAATAGGCATAACCATCCCCATTGAAATAAGGAGGTCTGTTTATAGAAGAACCTTCATTTGAAAAACCATTTGAAGTCATTACTTCTCTTGAAGCTGCTAAGCTCTTTATAGAAGAGTCTAGCTCTGATACCATTTGTTACCAAGTGGCCTCAATACTCAAGAAGGGGGGTGAATTGAGTATGAAAACTAAGTTCGCAAATCTTTCACAAATCGTTTGATAACTTATTTTTGTTGAAGCTATTGAATGATTAGAAATAATTGGAAGGACGAGATAAACACTTTTACTTATAACAGAAATAATCTACGGAGACAGTATCCAAGAAAATCAATAAAACAGTATACAAAATAAACAGAGGAGGGTTTAGAGATAACAAACACAGTCATTTATCTTAGTTCGATCACCAATCCACTTGTGATCTACGTCCAGTCCCCAAGCAATAACTTGAGATTTTTCACTATATCTTCAAGCTTCAATGGGTGCTTGACAACCACTACAACCTTGAGCACTCAACCCTTTTGGGATACCTCACCCTTGGAGCTTGAGTCTCTTCAACTAAGGGATACCTCACCCTTTACACTTTTGGAGGGATGCCTCACCCTCTTTACAAAGCAATAATGATAGATAGAATGAAGCTCTCAATAGAGCAGATGAATACAAATTGAAGCTCTAATATGCTCTCAAAGATTTTTCACGTTTTTGATGAGAAATGAGCAAGAAAATGATATGAGGATTGATTCATGTTTGGACGTATTGGTAATCGTTTTTAGTTCAAGGTCAACCTCAAATAAAGACCCAACTTTGGTATTTATAAGTTTCTCATTCAATAGAGCCGTTGGGGTTTTTTAGGCACGCATTAAATGCATTAAATATAGCCGTTGGACGTTGTCAGGATTCTTGTAATAGATTACTCAACTTATGTAATCGATTACATATGTTGTTCCAACGTGTTCTTGACTTTCTAGGCTCTGTGTAATCGATTACATTCTTGGTGTAATCGATTACATAACTTCGACTTGTGTGTAATCGATTATAATATCCGTGTAATCGATTACATGACTTCGACTTCTTGCGTGTAATCGATTACAATATCCATGTAATCGATTACATGACTCTTTGAACGTGTTTATGCTTTTTCGGGCTTGATGTAATCGATTACAGATATTGTGTAATCGATTACATGGCCTCTGACTTGCTTGTAATCGATTACATTGCTCATGTAATCGATTACATGCCTTCTGTTTGCTGTGTAATCGATTACAAACGTCGTGTAATCGATTACATTGGCTATTGAACACATTTTTCAAGTCCAATAAAGCTTGTAAGTCATTTCTAACACCTTGAGACAATTGTTTAAACATGAATCTTTTTAAGAGTGTTAGTTTTAAGATTGAAACACAAGTTTTCTTGAAAGCCATGTTTATCTTTGAAATTTCCCATTTATTTTGAAATCATATATTGAAAAACCATTTGAGAAATTTTGAGAGCATTTAACATTAGTGTCCTACGTCTTATAACTAAATAAACCTTCTTGTCTTTTTTCTTTGATCTTGATTTTTTCCCTTTGCGCTTGATCTTCACTATTGCACTTGATCTTCGCTTTTGTCTTTGTTATCATCAAAAACCATTTGACATGCCTTAGAGACATAAGCATTCACAATTTGGTTTTCTAAAGCTTTATACTAGTATTATTTTTGGTAAATTAATGCTTCAAACTCAAAATTTTAATCTCACATATAATAATAGTAAAATGGTCCATCAATATTCAAATAGGAATAGAAAAATTTTGGTTACAAACTTACATATCAAATAGGAAGAGTGATTTCATTCATGTACTAATGGTAAGATGCTACTCTAAAGTGACAAATGTTTTTGTGTACTTGTTTGTTGAAGTCTTTAAAGTCTTTTGCTTAATGGATTAAAACATGTTTCTATTGGGATACAACTTTAAAAACCTTCATTTTTAGACTTGAAATTGTTATCTCATCATTTATATCAAATTTGTCAAAAAAAATTTATGAATTAATTAATAGCCTAGTTAGCCTTCTTGTTGGTTGGCAGATAGCAATCATGCTAGTTAACGTGGCCTTTATTAAGTAGACCTTCTTGTATGCTAGCAGATAGGGGTGTTCACGAGTTGGGTTAGTTCAAATTTGGGAAAGAAAAAAACCTAATCAAATCAAATTAATTGGTTCAGTTTGGTAATTTTTTTGTCAATCAACGCGAACCAAACCAACCTGACTTAGATCGGGTTGGTTTTGTTCAGATCATTGAGTCTTTCAACAATTTTTTTTCTTTAGAATAATATTCATTCAAGGAACATAAATTTTCAAAACAAACTGAAATCTCTCAACCTCACAATCTTAACTCTTAAGTCCACAACATTCCATTCTTAGAAAACCAAAAACTGCCTAATTTTTTTCTTTTTATACTTGAGAAAAAAGTGAAAAAAATGACCTATGAATAGTTAAGATCTTGGTAGATCTACTTGGAGAGATGAAATCTTATGGCTAGAAATGCAAATATGTGTGCCACAAAAGTTTGTCTCTAGAGATGCAAATCTATTCACACCTCACCACCACAACTTCATGGGCATGACAGGTTTGAGGATGCATAACAACAAAAGGGCATGGCGGAAAGGAAGCATGGTGATTTTGAGGGGAACAATGTCGAGTTGCAAGCTCATTGGCTCATAACAAGAGTTAGAGCAGCGTAGTAGATCAAAGGTCAAAGTTACTGACTGCACAAAAAGAAAATACAACAACGACAAGCAATGGTTAAGGGTGGTCTAGTGTGGAGGAGGACAAAGAGAGAAGAGAAAGAAATTAGGGAAGAATGCCCCTAATCAGATACAAGCTCTCCTAAAGTCCAAAATGCACAGCTTTATTATATGTAAAAAAAATGGATTAGGCGATTAGTTCAGATAATCGAGTCTTAGGTTGAAAAATTACAAATATGAGAATCGAACCAACATAAATCAATTTTTATTAGGTTTTACCTGATACCTCTACTAGCATATAACGATTATCTTCTCATCATTCTTATTGGCTTTATTTCGTGTGGCCCTTGTTCACTTCCCAAAAAACATATGGAAAATTATATAAAATAAAACTAGTGGATGGTTAGCCAATATGATTTCAGTTTATGAATAGTTAAATAATTCGAACAAAACTACACTCCATTTAAAATGGAATAAGGTAATATGAGTCTCAAATACTGTAGCATTATGCGCACTTAAAAAATAGCAGTTGTCAAGATTATGATTTAACTTAGAAAGCATTGGAGGCAAAATATTCATCCTACAACAATAAAAAACTAAAGGCAATGATAGCAAAAGAATAATATTATTAAGAACTGTTGAACTGTGATAGTATTTAAAATTGATGGAATGTAACATAATTAAAACTAAAATGATATCTACTGTCTCATGAGTGAATGAACTATTTGTCAATATTATGATTTCTTTCTAGAGGAATCAAGCATGTCTCCATGGGTGCATAAATCAGATTTGGGGATGGAAATGGGAAAAAGTTAGGGGTTAGAAGGAGGCAATGGAGGTGCATTGTATAGCTGTCACAACGAACTGGCTTGACCCATTCTGGCCGGGCCATTTTCAGGTTAGGACAAATGGAAATATGAGTTTTGAACTAGTATTTTGTTTTGTTAACCTAATCCGCTCCTATGTAATGTTAACGGACCGAACTAGACCAGGCCGGTCCATTCGGATCAGGCTAATTCGAGTTATTTTTAATTTTATATTCACTTTTGTTAGCTCAATTTGTCTATTTTGTTGGACTATTCAGATCAGTCTATCAGACTTACTCATTTTGACTACTTTTTTGCATTGTGAGTGTCAGATTGAGGTTGACTAAGAGAGAATAGGTATAAAAGGGCAATTTCAAATTTCTCTAATTTAGTGAAATATTATTAATTGATTGAGATAATTAAATTTATGTGTAATTTTGAAAATAGATGAGAGATATATGAAAAATCAAGTAAATGGATGGGAGGTTCGATAATTTACTCAAAAAATTAAACATTAAGCTTGAAATGCAAAAATCGCTTGAACTTCAAGGCTAATCTATAATTTATCCAAAAATAAAAAAAAAATGAATTTTTCTTTGCTTCTTTCCATTCCTTTTTCTTTAGGGGTGTGCAAACAAAATTGTAGACCAAACGAAACTGCTGAACCGAATTGCACTGGACTGAAAAGAACTAGATTGTTTGAACCAAAATAATATCGAACCGATTTTCTAATGAAAAAAATGGTTTCAGTTAATTCTACAAAAAAATAATGTAGTTAACCACAATTAACCAAACCAAATTAGTAAAAAAAAATACAATAATTTATTCATTAAACTAAAAAGGCAAATATGTATCTGTATTATTTATTTTGTATAAAATTAAAAACATAATTAATTAATAAAATTACTAATTACTAATAAAAAATAAAATAAAAGAAAAAATTAGTTCATTGTTAAGCATTTTCTCGAAAAATTTCATCGAAAGGAAAATCACCGAATGCTCATTTTCAATCCATTTTGGTTTTATTCTTGGCTCCATTCAAATCTTCATCTTTTTCTCGCTTAAGGATAATGATAGGAAATTAGATGGAAAAATGCACGCACTCTTCCACAAAATGCATGCACCCTTGCCGAGACTTGGTACCAGATTCCGGCGTTGTTTGTTTCTGTCGATGACCTCCAATCTGCAACTCAACCAATAAAGCCATCACAGATCGACCTCTTCTACAACGCCATCACAGATTTGCAACTCGATCTGCAACTCTATCACAAAAGAGAGTACGAGATCTCAAATCTGCAACTCGACCTTGTCGATCTGTAACGCCATCGCAGTGGAGAATGCGTTTTAAGTAAAATAAAAAGTTAATGAGGCCATGTAATAACATGTGATCTTCTCATTCATAATGTTAAACCGGAATGAAGAATAATGGGAAGAGTACTGGAGTAGGAAAGACAGACCGTGAACAACACAACACCTACAAGAAGAATCACGAGACCTTTGTTGGATGAACCAAAAACAATAGCTACTTTTTTTCTTGGGATTTCAGGTTACAGATAGTATAGTTGAAGATAAGTTGTTTTGGATCCATTTTTTAGCAAGGTTTCAAATTGTGATAAATACATCACCTAAACATGTGTGCAATACAAGTATAATTTCCTTATATGGCATATTCAGGTAGATGAAGTTTAGGTTGCATATTTGGTTTTCTAAAGCTTTATACCAATATTATTTTTGGTAAATTAAAGCTTCAAACTCAAAATTTTAATCTCACATATGATAATAGTAAAATAGTCCATCAATATTCAAATAGGAATAGAAAAATTTTGGTTACAAACTTACATATCAAATAGGAAGAGTGATTTCATTCATGTACTAATGGTAAGATACTACTCTAAAGTGACAAATGTTTTTGTGTACTTGTTTGTTGAAGTCTTTAAAGTCTTTTGCTTAATGGATTAAAACATGTTTCTATTGGGATGTAACTTTAAAAACCTTCACTATTAGACTTTAAATTGTTATCTTGTCATTTATATCAAATTTGTCAAAAAAAATTTATGAATTGATTAATAGGCTGGTTAGCCTTCTTGTTGGTTGGCAGATAGCAATCATGCTAGTTAACGTGGCCTTTATTATGTAGACCTTCTTGTATGCTAGCAGATAGGGGTGTTCACGAGTTGGGTTAGTTCAAATTTGGGAAAGAAAAAAACTTAATCAAATCAAATTAATTGGTTCAGTTTGAAAATTTTTTTGTCAATCAACCCAAACCAAACAAACCCGACTTAGATTGAGTTGGTTTTGTTCGGATCATCGAGTCTTTCATTAATTTTTTTTCTTCAGAATAACATTTATTCAAGGAACCTAAATTTCAAAACAAACTGAAATCTCTCAACCTCACAATCTTAACTCTCAAGTCCACAACATTCCATTCTTAGAAAACCAAAAATTACCCAATTTTTTTCTTTTTATACTTAAGAAAAAAGTGAAAAAAATGACCGATGAACAGTTCACCATAAGATCTTGGTAGATCAACTTGGAGAGATGAAATCTTATGGCTAGAAATGCAAATATGTGTGTCACAAACAGTTTGTCTCTAGAGATGCAAATATGTTCACACCTCACCACCACAACTTCATGGGCATGACAGGTTTGAGGATGCATAACAACAAAAGGGCATGGCGGCAAGGAAGCATGGCGGTTTTGAGGGGAATAATGTCGGGTTACAAGCTCATTGGCTCGTAACAAGAGTTAGAGCAATGTAGTAGATCAAAGGTCAAAGTTACTGACTGCGCAAAAAGGAAATACAGCAACAACAAGCAATGGTTGAGGGTGGTCTGGTGTGGAGGAGGACAAAGAGAGAAGAGAAGGAAATTAGGGAAGAATGCCCCAAATCAGATACAAGCTCTCCTAAAGTCCAAAACGCACAGCTTTATTATATGTAAAAAAAAATTGGATCAGGCGATTAGTTTAGATAATCGAGTCTTAGGTTGAAAAATTACAAATATGAGAAACGAACCAACATAAATCAATTTTTATTAGGTTTTACCTGATACCCCTACTAGCAGATAACAATTATTATCTCATCATTCTTATTGGCTTTATTTCGTGTGGCCCTTTTTTCACTTCCCAAAAAACATACGAAAAATTATATAAAATAAAACTAATGGATGGTTAGCCAATATGATTTTAGTTTATGAATAGTTAATCAATTCGAACAAAACTACACTCCATTTCAAATGGAATAAGGTAATATGAGTTTCAAATACTGTAGCATTATATGCGCACTTGAAAAATAGCAGTTGTCAAGATTATGATTTAACTTAGAAAGCATTGGAGGCAAAATATTCATCCTACAACAATAAAAAAACTAAAGGCAATGATAGCAAAAGAAGAATATTATTAAGAACTGTTGGACTGTGATATTATTTAAAATTGATGGAATGTAACATAATTAAAACTAAAATGATATCTACTGTCTCATGAGTGAATGAACTATTTGTCAATATTATGATTTCTTTCTAGAGGAATCAAGCATGTCTCCATGGGTGCATGAATCAGATTTGGGGATGGAAATGGGAAAAAGTTAGGGATTAGAAGGGGGCAATGGAGGTGCATTGTATAGCTATCACAACGGACTGGCTTGACCCATTTCGGCTTGGCCATTTTCAGGTTGGGACAAATGGAAATATAAGTTTCAGACTAGTATTTTATTTTGTTAACCTAATCCGCTCCTATATAATGTTAACGGGCTGATCCATTTGGGTCGGGCTAATTCGAGTTATTTTTAATTTTATATTCATTTTTGTTAGCTCAATTTATTTATTTTAGTGGACTATTCAGATCAGTCCATCAGACTTACTCATTTTGACTATTTTTTTACATTGTGAGTGATAGATTGAGGTTGGCTAAGAGAGAATGGGTATCAAAGGACAATTTTGAATTTCTCTAATTTAGTGAAATATTATTAACTTATTGAGATAACTGAATTTATGTGTAATTTTAAAAATAGATGAGATATATATGAAAAATCAAGTAAATGGATGGGAGGTTCGGTAATTTACTCAAAAAAGTAAACATTGAGCATGAAATGCGAAAATTGCTTGAACTTCAGGGCTAATCTATAATTTACCCAAAAATTAAACAATTGAATTTTTCTTTGCTTCTTTCCATTCCCTTTTCTTTAGGGGTGTGCAAACAGAATTGTAGACCAAACCAAATTGCTGAACCGAATTGCACTGAATTGAAAAGAACTGGATTGTTTGAACCAAATTAATATCGAACCGGTTTTCTAATGAAAAAAAAATGATTTCAATTAATTCTACAAAAAAAACAATGTGGTTAACCACAATTAACCAAACCAAATTAGTAAAAAAAAAAACAATTATATATTCATTAAATTTAAACTAAAAAGGCAAATATGTATCTGTATTATTTATATTTATTATTTATTTTGTATAAAACTAAAAACATAATTAATTAATAAAATTACTAATTACTAATAAAAAATAAAATAAAAGAAAAAAATTAGTTCATTGTTAAGCATTTTCCCGGAAAATTTCATCGAAAGGAAAATCACCGAATGCTCATTTTCAATCCATTTTGGTTCTATTCTTGGCTCCATTCAAATCTTCATCTTTTTCTGCTTAAGGATAATGATAGGAAATTAGATGGAAAAATGCACGCACTCTTCCACAAAATGCATGCACCCTTGCCGAGACTTGGTACCAGATTCCGGCGTTGTTTGTTTCCGTCGATGACCTCCGATCTGCAACTCAACCAATAAAGCCATCACAGATCGACCTCTTCTACAACGCCATCACAGATTTGCAACTCGATCTGCAACTCTATCACAAAAAAGAGAGTGCGAATCTCAAATCAGAAAAGTTTTCTTCCTTTGACCAATTGAACTTCATCCTCATTCGGCACACACTCTCTTATACCTTTGAAATGAAGATCTGAGCGAGTTGAACCTGAAGCAGTGAACACAACAGAGGCATTGGCATCAACAACAATGAGTGGTGCTCGACTGTGCGCATTGCTTGGAGAATTGGGGTACGAAGGTTCGGAGGGATTGGACCCAGACAGCTTCGAATGGCCCTTCCAATACGAAGACACTCGCCCTATCCTCCACTGGATCTGCTCCAGTCTCCGCCCCTCCAATGTCCTCTCCCTCTCCGAGCTTTCCCAGTTACTCTTCGGACACTCTCTCTCTCTCTCTCTCTCTCTCATTTTGACCCCTACCCATTTGCATTTTCCCCTCATTTTTTGTGTTTTTTTTGGGTAAAAAAATAGATTATTTTAGTGCAAACTCTTCTCTCTCATTTTCGCCCCTACCCATTTGCATGTATTGCTTACTTTTTTTGTTGTGTGTTTTTTGGTGAAAAAAAATGATTTTCTTTTTTTAGTGCAAACTCCCTGTTAGTTTGATACACTATCCCATGTGTGTGAAAACTCTTCTGATTTTTTTGGTTGTGTGGAATTGGAAATTGATTTTTTTTTTTGGTTGGGCTAATTTGATTATGTGGGTTTTCAGGTATGAGCAGTTTAAGCAAGAAGGGAAGCTCTTGGAGGTAGAATACTCATGCCAATTTATGTGGAATCCAATTTTAATTTCTATTTCATTGTTGAAAGTGTGGAAATGGGCACTAAATAATTGTTGTTGCTGAACAGGGGGAAGATTTGGACTTTGCTTATGATAGCATTTCAGCCTTCTCTGATAGGAGAGACAACCAGGAAGCGGTTTTTGGCACTGAGGAAGGAATAAAGGATATAAAGTACTCTATTTATTGCCTTATGTTAACTATGTGTGTGTGTGTGTAATTGGTTAACTCATAGTCAGAGAATGACAATTGGATGACCAATATGATTCTGTGAAGATAGATTTGATTTTATTGTTGCTTTTCAATAGTTGATGGCAAAAGGTACTTTCAAAAGTTGCTTTGTGAATGACAATTTGATAGTTTACTGTAGATTTAATTTTTGATTAACTGTTTGAAATGTTGCTTGGTTTTGCCTATTGAAGAAAACATGGTAGAATATTGTTTAAAGTGGTTTGGCCATGTGAGAAGAAGACCAATAGAAACCCTAATAAGAAGACTTGATTAGATGGAGGATAGCCAAAAAGTTAGAGGTAAGAGGGAGTCCTAGAAAAATTCTAGGTGAAACTATTAAAAAGGACTTGGATCTAAAGGGTCTTTATGAATACTTGGTTTATGAAAGAACATAATGGCGTCGTTTAATCCATGTAGCCAATCCCACCTAGTGAGAAAAAGCTTTTGTTGTTGTTTGAAAGATTGCTTAGTTGAGTGTTTGATAAATATTAACTAGAAAAGGAACAAAACGGACATGCAAAAGGGCAGAAGTTATGAATATTTCGATAGTATTTAATTGTAATTTTGTGCAGATGTTAGGTATTTTTGAATTCTGAATTCTGATAAACAAAGAGGATAAGTGACATCTAGAAGCATCCCCTAACTTGATTCTGAAAGTAACTTTTCAAATGGCAACTGAATTTCCTGAAAAGTAGTGCATTAGGAATTTACGAAAATCTTAGTTTTAATGATTTTGCTTCTGATAAGTACAAGCCACTCACAAAAAGCACTTGCAAGCTCACTGTTTCACCTATTCCAAAACGTAGTTCATTGGAAGATCATATTTTGAAAATTAGCTACTCTCTGCTTTGCTTTGTCACTTAGTCTTAGTCTACAAAAACTTTCTGACTGAAACTTCTAGGCATGATAATGCCTGATTCAGTGATTTCAGACAAACAAGCAGATGTAGGCTTGTGATGAGCAGTCAGTATCTGATTATCATATGCAGATAGCAGATCAAAGTTCAATGCAATCAGCTTTATTTATGAACTATTTCCTTTCTGAAGATTACCAAAGAAACTAAAATGGAAATGGTAGAAAAAACCATGGGAAAAACTTAATAGTTAAATGTAACTTGGATTTTGGGATTATTGATAACTCCTGAAAAGTTCAGATCTATATTTCACTATGAAAATATTATGAATGTTTAGACATCAATAAAGCTAAATAGTAGACTTGATTATTGCCCCTTATCTATCTTGTTGGATTTTTTCCTTTAGGTTTTCCATTAGGCAATAAAGTAGTAGTCATAGTTGTCAAATTGTGAATCATATCGAAAATTGTTTGTTCAATTTTTGAATTGTGAATTGTGAATCATAACGTATTGTACGATTTAGAAACACACTAATAAAAACTTAAATATACATGATTCCACATCCTTCTTCCCCTTCTTCTTAGCCTTAGGAGCCATACAGAGTGACTGCATGAACACTGCACCAAAAGAACAAAAACAGTGACTGCATGAACACTCTGCATCAGAAGAACTAAAACAGAGTGACTGCCTTTGTGTGAATGCCCAGTTACCCGTTTAGTTATTTTTATTAAACCTCTAAGCTCCTTCGAATTCTTTGATGAGAATATTGGTGAAAAAAAAAGCAAAAAAAGAAGAAGAAAATATGACCGGATTGTAGAATTGTGTGAATCATATTGGTGATACAGAATCACACTGATTCATGCGATACATGCATGATTGAAAGCCATTAGTGATTCAACACATGATATGAATCATTGGCTTGCTGAATCATATTGAATCATGCAATTCAGACAACTATAGTCTTTTCAGGCAATTTGGCTGAGGCTTGAACTTGAAAGAAACTTAAAATC
The DNA here is from genome assembly GCA_029884595.1 of Ormosia semicastrata. Classification (NCBI taxonomy): domain Eukaryota; kingdom Viridiplantae; phylum Streptophyta; class Magnoliopsida; order Fabales; family Fabaceae; genus Ormosia; species Ormosia semicastrata. The sequence goes on from JAQQTO010000044.1 coordinate 3,887,375, forward strand.
TGTCTGACAAGGTAATGCAAGATTTTAGATGAGGAAGTTTTGAAGTATGACAGGTGAGAATCTGCCCATAGTGGCTTCTCAAAGGGTTTTAGGACTCCAAAGTTGAACATTTTTGGTTAGGCAATGTTGGAGAAGGACTTTAGGGCTTATAAATTGGATTACGGTGCTGCAATGATAGAAGGTCGGTGGTAAGAGCAACCAAAAGGCTGATCTAGTGTTTATGCCCATAAGATTCTACAGTGCTTTTAGCTGACTATCAACTTAATGCAATCATCCTCTCTGTTTTGGTCTTGTGATTGGATATTTGAAAAACACTGTCTGATTAAAATTCTAGACTAGGAGTTTCTTCTTTTTCCCTCCTCCGTTTCTAAATAGGATATATGGATGTGGTTGGTGTCCATCAGAATTAATCCATTGATCCTTTGAGCAAAATTTTTCCTTTCTGCATGTGATTGGTTTTCTGTTGAATCATAAATTGGAAATATTATAGCTGCAGTACCTTGTTTCCCTTATGAATGCCTGTTTGTCTTCAGGGAGGCAACTCTGGCATATAAAGCTGAAGCTTCAGACTTGCAAAGACAGCTAAGGCATCTGCAATATCAGTTTGATATGCTTACTGGCCAGGCATCAACTTTGACACAAGGGAGACGAGCGCGGGTTGGTGCAACATCTATTGTAAATGGACACCTTACAACGATAGATGATAGCCTTTCAGTGAGAAATTTACAGGTGCTTAACCAAAGTCTTAGGTCTTAAACAATATATTTGGATGATTCTATGCTAAAAATTTCTGCTTTTTTTGCTCTACATTATCCATGTTGATGAATTATAGTGTTTCCCAAATAAATAATTTTATTGCTGATTTTGCCTCAATAATGTTGTCTTCAATAGAAATCATACATATTGTAGCAAAGCAATAAATCCAATAATATTTCTTAGTGGATCTCTTACAGACTCAAGTAAAGAATAAGTAGGATATTATTATTGTTAGAGATATAAAATCAATTTAGAGCCTTCACCAGTTCACGTAGTTGCTTAAGCTTTTAGGAGAGTTGGTCCTTAACAATTATGAACACTACCTTACTATTGAAATTCCAAAATGTTCCCTCAGATGTTGACTCTTCATTTGTTCTTCTGCTAGAAGTTATCTTGCTAATGTTATTGACTATTTCATCAAGCACCATCTGCTATTTTAATTTTTACATTCAATTTTGTCCCATGGAATCCCTATTCCATTTTCGTTGAAGAATGTTTTTATTAAATTCCTTTATTGTTTAGATGAATGCAGTTCTTGGAAGAATTGCTTCCACAGCACAGGAGTTGGCTCATTATCATTCGGGAGATGGTAATATTCCCTGTTCTTATTTCATTCTGATGTTACTTGTTCTACTTTTTTTTTTCATTTCTGTTATCAGTGTATATGTGATCCACAAGTAACAGCCTGAAATTTATTGGTTTTATCTTTGTTGAAGCTTTACTGTTCAACCATGCCATGTCAGGCAATGTGACATCAAATGACAATTTCCCTGGTTTATGTTTTCAAGTTTCAGCTTTGGTTGTTGAATTTGCTATACAGAAGAGCTTCAAAATGGAAATCTTCCAAGGAGATAATTTTTTGCTGAAATTCCATTTTTCTGAAAATTTGGTTTTTGATAGGGAACAATGGTGTCATTTGATACTTGAAGCCGATCCCACTTAATGTGATAAGGCTTCTATTTGTTGTAAAGCCCATGGTCTTTTTAAAGGGGTTTCTCTAACAGAAACATTGAGAGATTGGACAGCTTTGCTTCATTGATTTTTTTTTTTAACCTTCTTTTCTTCGTCTTAATGAATTTCTTCTTTTATCAAAAAAAAGAAAGAAAGAAAACTCATAACCATGGGACTCAAGATAGATACTGAACAGCATACCTCCTATAGTCATAGAGAATGCAAAGGAAAATGGAAGTCTATCATTTGAAACATTTGAAGACTTTAAGGACTTCTTTGGGGACAAAAATAGAGGGTGTATTGACAGCCAATAGTAATATTTTGCCACCAGTTTCTCTTCAATGATTCCAAACCATTCTTGTTTTTTAGAAAAGTAAAATAGTGAGCAATAGTGATATCATAGTCTTTCTTGCTCCAACTTTCAACATTGCATAAGATGCTAAAACTTCGGCACTGTGATTTGTGAGAGAAAACACTCTTGGTCATGATGTATGTTTGACACATATCTGATTGTTACATTTTAACATGAAGTTACTGCTTCATGCCTTGCTAGCAGTTTCGTTCTTCTATTTTGTTCTTCATTTCTATTTATTTGTATTTTTTATTTTAAATTTGTTTTGCCATTGAATTTTGGCTGATTTGGTCATTCTTCTGATGAGTTTAATTACTTTGAAATGCAGAAGATGGTATATATTTGGCATACTCAGATTTCAACCAATACTTGCTTGGAGACTCATTTTGTCTAAAAGAGCTAAATCAGTGGTTTGCTAAGCAATTGGACACAGTATGTGGGCAGAACACTTTCCTTCTTTATTTTCTTCTAACTGTATGTTTTTCCTCAAAAAATGATGATATTGTGTTCTTATCCAAAAATAAAAAATTGTTATTAATTCTGACAAATTGACAATACACTTATTTTAGAAGAATGAGTACCTTTAGAGGGTGAGCCTTGCCGCAACGGTAAAGGTTGCTGCCTTGTGACCTGGTGGTCACAGGTTCTAGTTGTGGAAACAGCCTCTCTGCTCATGAGGGTATGGTTGCAAATAGATGACCCTTCTCACACCCCAAAATGGTGGGAGCCTCATGCATTGGGCCTCCCTCTTTTGTAGGTTCCGCTTTACTCAGTTCCACTGCATTATTATAAAGCAATTTCTGATAGCTGGTTCACATTTTGCTTAAGTTACATTTATTATTTGAGGATATTTATTTCCTTACTCTGGCCTATTGATTATTTACAAATTTCATTTGTTCTTAAATGTACCACAGATTTTAGACCTTGAAAATCTGGATAGTAACATTTGAGGGCTAGTTCTATTAATGCTACTGTCAAGGAGTGAGTCCCATACCGACTGGGTGTGTGACATAGAACTCCCATTTAAAGTAGGGGCTCTCCCCTCTTAGTGACCTGGCTTTTAAGAGTGGGTTCTCCTCTATATGAGCTATCCATTGGACTCAAAATTCCTTCACTGCTGCTTGTTTATCACTGACTTCATGTTTCTCATTTATTTCGTGATACTTTTGCTTCTGGAAAAGAACTAGAATTCTATAAGTTTTCATGTATTGAAATTTATATAAAGCTATTATGCTTAAATACTTAAGCGACTCTTGTACTTTGTAATGAGGTTGAAAACTAAGAATCATGATTATATTAAAGTGCCCTTTTTTAGGTATGTTAAACTTGTGATTCTGGGCAGCAAGTGCTTGGCTTTAATTTTGAATACGAACATCTTGTACGAGAAACTTGTCTAGTTTTCCTTTGGGTTTTGCTTTTAGGAGTCTTAACCTCCCCATGTTGTACTTTCTCTCCTTCCTTCCTAATAGAAAAGAAAGAAAAATCGTATGCGATGCTTAAACCATGTGAAAATTTGGTGGCTAAGTTATTCCACGGCCATGGGTCAGGATCAACACTGGTGTATGATTTGATATGCTTAACCATTGAATAACTTAAAGATTGCGATTTTTATATCAATCTAACTGTTGAACTATGAGTAATTGAATCTTACAGTAATTGAATCTTACAGTAGAGTCCATTGATCTGGACCCATATTATAAAGTGCTGTTTTTTTGGAAATTCTGTCTGTTTTCTTGTTGAAATACTGATGAAAGGTTCATGCTTAAATATGGTTTTTGCTAATATAATCTCCCTGGATATTGTTATTCTTTCCCTTGTATAATATTATTAAATTTAAAATATTGATTTTTTCTGGCCAGGAGAATTTTGATCTGAAACATGTTTCAGTTCAAGTTTTGCATCATAGTGTTTCTTGCTGAGCTCTGCCTACTAATAAAACAAGCTAGAATGGGGAAAGACTAAGAAGGGTGGAAAAGGAAACATGGAATAAAAGACATATATGTCGCTTCCTGACCTTAAAATGGACTTATAAAATTAGGTCAGTTACTGTAAGTCCTGATGCATGGGTGTGATTAGGACTTAGGATAGACATCTTAGGGTCAATCTCATGTAGGTGTAACGCATCCCCCCTCCCAAGCGGTTCTTCCAAAAGAAAGAATATTAGGTTTCTTGTTGCAAATTGAAACACTACTTAAACTCTGTGTAACAAATACTTGTAAGCTTTCCTCTGTTCTCAAAATGTTCTTTTTCTTTCCAGATCTTTTCATACCATATATATTGGTATTTTATGTAATATTTCAAAGGATATAGTGCTTGACAGTGATCATGCAAGATGAACTTTTCACGTTAATTTCCTTTGTCTTTATTTATCTAGATGATAAATGAAATCTTGAAAATGGTGGTTTATACTTCTTGTACTTCTAGGGTCGATTGATCCATGTAGTTGACCCTACCTTGTGGGTCAGATAAGGGTTGTTTGTTGTTGTTGTTGACTTAACTATCTGGGTGTCACTCATTCTGTTGTATATTTTCTGAAAAAGATGTTTTGAACTTCTTAATTTCTTATCTCTTTAGGTCTTGATGCCCTTTTATTTATTTATTTATTTTTAATTACTATTATTATTTTTATTTAATATCAGGGTCCATTCCGACTTGTTGCTGAGGAGGGAAAATCTAAATGCTCTTGGGTGAGTCTTGATGACATCTCAAATATCTATGTTAGAGGTATACCCACCAGTTCGTACAATTCACTATTTCTTTTCCTCATCCTCAATACAGTCGTATTATCTTACCCATCATGGCTCCCAAAATTTCATGGGATCTTTCTGCCTCCTTACTGGCAACATGAGTTTTTTTCTTTATTCTTATCAATGTAAATATCTCTTGTTGTATATATGATAATTATTTTTCTACTGATCTGAAAACTAGTTAACATGTGAATTCATTTTCATTTTGGTTACTTATTTGTGGCTCTATTGAAGTGGTATGGACAAGGACTTAAAAATTCTGGCATTCCTGTTCCAACCCTATACACCATAAGGCTGCAGTCAAAAGACTGATAAAATTATACTCACCTTACTTCACTTAAAGCCTCTGTACTGTACCAACTAACAATGCTCTAGAGTCTCTGGACAAAACCAAGGCTCATAAAAATCTATCTGTATCTCACTGTATAGATTAAATGCAACCATGCTGTGGCTTATGCAAAGATATATGTATCCTGTATGAACTAGCATATTTTTTAACTGGAACTGTTGTACTGTTGTTATTGGTTTTTTCTTCTTTTTTTTTGGGTCTAGCTATAATTTAGATTAGAAAACACAATAAAACGTTCATTTGTTTTGTGGTTGAGCAGATTTAGAAAAATCACATCATCAACGTGTATCTGAGTTGCAACGGCTTCGCTCAATGTATGTGATTCTTTCCTATAAGATTGCAGATTACTTGCTTCTGTAATTTGTAGATTGATTTAATATGTACCAAGTTGTACTACCAGAGGAGTTGTATATATAGTGCTGATTTGCTTCATAAGAAGCGAGAATTAGGGTGGTTATCTATGTTGTTGATTATGATGTACTCCTGTCTTATAAATCCTTAATTGGTTTGAGTAGCAACCCCAAACTTGAGTTCTAGCCAGACCTACGTGTGATAATCATGCCTATATTATTAGCATGTTAGACAAAATTGTTTTGTTTCTATTTGATGTAGTTCTGGGGATGGAATGACATGAAATCATTGTGTCCTGTGTTTAGTCCTATTTTTGCCTTCCCACCATCTGTGATCATTTCATTAGATAGCTTCTGAAGACATAAAAAGCACATTTTGTAATAGCTGCTTTTTTTTTTGGGTACTGTTTGATTTATTTAGACTGGATGCCAGACTCTTGTTTCTAATATTCCACCAATCTTTTAGTGTTTATGGTCTGTGTAAAAATATGACAGATTTGGAATAAGTGAAAGACAATGGGTGGAAGCGCAAGTTGAGAATGCCAAGCAGCAGGCTATTTTAATGACACTTAAATCACAAGTATCATCAGATGAAGCTCACATTCATCTTGATCTTCATTCTCTTAGGTACTTGCCTCTAACTGTAGCTTTAAATGTTAATATGCTCTTTATAATGCTTTTATGTATTCTGGGTCTTAGATTTGTAAAATCTGACCTCCCTTATGACCAATTTTTCAAGACCCACGCCTTGATCTTTTGCATTGTGCATTAGGAACCTTGATAACACCATTTGTGATCCCTTAATGTAAAAGTACAAAGAATATATATGGATGATAATGCTGTAACAAAATCGTTTTTGGACTTATAGGCTCAGCATTATTTGATTATTAGCAGGTTGATAGACATACAGGAAAAGAAGAAGTCTTGATTTGCTGCAAGATGAAGTGTTAATTTGTTGTAATTGTAAATAAAATATTTTGATAGGTTGATACATATACAGGAAAAGAATCAGTCTGAGTTGTTGCAAGTTAAGGTGTTAATTTGATGTAAATCTAATATATTGGATATTAAGATGGAAAGAAGGTTTTTGTCCTGAAAAAGATGGAGTTTTAGGCACTTCAGTATTTTATATAAACTTTAGGGATTGAGTTTACAAAAGCATTTTTCTGTCAAGAAATTCTTTCTATTTTTTGAACATTTCTTTTGTTGTGTAATGGTATTGTTTGGTGTAATGTTCAGGGCATTCTGAATTGAAAGGTGAACTTTCAAATTCATTTGTCCAGAAATGTTTTTTATTTTTTAAACTTACAGTTTTTTATATGAATCATGTCATGTGGTGTAATGTTCAGGAGAAAGCATTCTGAATTGAAAGGAGAACTTTCAAATCTTTATAGCCGTGAAGAAAAGCTGCTATCAGAGGTTTGTTACCACACGGCTTGAGTCCAAGGCTTGTTGTACCTTCTAGCTAATGCCATTGATTGTTTCCAATAAAAATGGGTGGACTTTTCCATCTAACGGGCCACATCATTAGCAATTTAGCATTTAGCAGTTTGAGTTATGTGCTATGTGAATATTGAAGGCATTGCAGTCACCATTCTCTAACATTTTCAAGGTTGACCTTTTTCTTGTCAGTTGTTTTGAAAGTTGGTCCTTTTTCCAGCCACTTTGTTAAGGTTGACATAAATGTTAGTCTATTATGAAATCTTATTCTACTGATGCCCATTCTCCAATTCAGATCCAAAATAACCGCACTGCTAGATAGGGGCCATTACACTAACTACTCCATAGAGTATTCTGCTAACACAGTTTCTGCTGCATGCATGTTAAGGCTTCAATGGCCTATGTTTAGTTTCATCAACAAGGGAAGAAAGGGCAACACATGAAGAACTCCCAGCTTTTGATGTTTCAGTTTGTTCAATCTTTAAAAAACACATACCTTGAATATAGGGAAAAATAAAGTTTTTCAACAAATTGATATGTTTCACTTTGTCAATGAACCAATTGACCTAAAAGTTTGAGCTGTTGAGCAAGGAACAATGAATGACTCTTATAAACAGAGTTTCTGCTGCATGCATGTTAAGGCTTCGATGGCCTATGTTTAGTTTCATCAAGTTAAGAAAGGGCAACACAGGAAGAACTCCCGGCTTTTGATGTTTCACTTTGTTCAGTCTTTAAAAAACACATACCTTGAATATAGGGAAAGATGAAGTTATTCAACAAATTGATATGTTTAATTTTGTCAATGAACCAATTGACCTAAAAGTTTGAGCTGTTGAGCAAGGAACAAAGAATGACTCTTATAATGTTGGCTTAATACAATTATGTAATTCATCATGGCATTTTTCATTGAGATCCAAAAGCTACCTAAACTTATGGAGAAAATGAAGTAATGGGAAATACTTAATCAAATGAAACATAACTGTCATTGAATGATTAAAAAAGATGGTACTGTCGAATTATGTCCTAGGGGATGCCTTCTGGTTTTCTTGAACGTTATCACTTCCATGTGCTGAAATATTCTACCATTTTATGATTGTATCTCTGGTTAAATATACACTCTTTTATCTGATTACATTTTCTTCCCTTTTTAGACTATTCCGGATTTGTGCTGGGAACTAGCTCAACTCCAAGACACATACATTTTGCAAGGTATTTTCTTGACTCTCAATTATTGGGAAGAAATTCAATTTTTGTATTTGAGATGACTCCTTGTAGAAATTTATTATGGTTCAAATCTTTTATTCTCTAGGTGATTATGATTTGAAGGTCATGCGCCAAGAGTACTACATTAACCGGCAGAAAGCAGTAAGCTTAACCACTTTTTGTTTATTATGATTGCCTTTTGTAATTATGTCCTTGAGTCTTGTGATATGTCCGTTAGATTCATGTGTACATCCTCCAATTTGAGATTGTTCACTAAGTTGTTAACAGTTACTTAGCAGTTAGTCATACATTGTTTTGACGCATAAAGTTTGTTGAATGTACATAGTTTTACATGGAAAACTAAAACCAGGCATTTAGCCTAACCTATTTTCTGAATATAGCAATTTCTTCGAAAGAATCTGTTTTCAGTTTGGAGCATACTGTATTTGGCGTCAAAGCTGATGGCTTTTTATCTGCTAAGTATTGCTGAGATATTTTTTTACTTATGGGTTTTACTTTTTCTTTTCTTTGTTCTGGAGGGATACCTTATTCGCCTTCTTTGTATCCCTTCATTTTTCTTCTTGATAGAAGAAAAATACTGACTTGAATTAGAAAGGGCTAAGATCTAAATGACCTTTCTGAAGACTTGGTTTTTAACAAAACACAATGGCGTTAGTTGATCCATGTAGCTGTCTCACCTGGTGGGAAAAGACTTTTGCTGTTGTTGTAGTTTTTTTTTCCCCCTCTAAATGAAAGTTTCAATTAGTCAGTCAAAATTTTAACTGGTATAATGAATTTACTGGATTGTTATTTTTCTTTAGTTGGTCATTGTCATTGATAAAATGTAAATCTCATGACCATTTCTTTCTTTTTCATTCTTCTAATAAGGAAATTTATATATGGATATTTGAGAGTTTCATTAGTTCAATACCTGGAATTATCATCCATGGCACTACTAACATATTAGTGTTAAATGATCTTTGACCTTTGAATTTTATACATGTATTTAACCTTTGGTAACAAGCACTCAATTCTCGTGGCAGTTCATAAACCATCTCATCAATCTGCTTGCTAGACATCAGTTCTTAAAGATAGCCTGTCAATTGGAAAAGAAGAACATGCTTGGAGCTTATTCATTGCTTAAAGTTATTGAGTCTGAGCTGCAAGCATACTTGTCTGCAACCGAGGGACGGGTGGTATATATCCTTACAATTTTCCATTTCACTTTTTCTTTATTTTTTATTTTTTTTTTATGGTTTTTTTTTATTCTTTTGTCATTGCTTTCTTTGCAACATTTTATTCGTTTGTGGTAATGGTATTACTCTTATTTTAGTTCACTTTCTCCTTTTACTCCTTCCTCTCCAACCTCTGACTCTGTTTGCACATGGGTACATCTGGAGTGAATGCTGATCTTTCAGGTTGCTTCTAAACAAATATGCATTTAAAATTATGCGACCATGTATTTTGCATATCTGTCCAAACCAATGTGACAGGGAAGGCATGCAACAATAGGTTGTATCATTCATGGCTTGTTGGTTGCACTTGAAAAATTTTGGTGGTTAACATTCAAATAGTTGCATGGTGGTTTTATAATGTCATGCTAGGGATAATAGTTTATTAAATAAATTTTACTTTTTGTCCTTTGCCACTACAATGTCCTTGAGTGCCTCCTCAGCATGAGCTAGAACTATTTGAAACTAAAACTATATTGGTATATGGGTTTTGCTATCTTGGCATTCCTTATATTTTCCTTCATAATCTCTAGTTTCAAAATCATATTACAGTTTACCATGGAACTTCTACTTTTACATTTTGAACTTTCCTTCTTGATGGTTTGCAGGGTCATTGCCTGGCCCTTATTCAAGCTGCGTCTGATGTTCAAGAACAAGGGGGAGTACATGACAGTGATCATTTTTTGCATGCTATTAGAGACCTGCTAAAAGTTTATTCAAGTGAAGATTCACTCATCAAATTTTATGATTTATTCTAGTTATAATGGTCTTTTTAGCCTTCTAATGAGCTGTCTTGTCCATTTTCTTGGTACTTTACCTTTTTTCCCCAGATACTCAAGCTGCATTATCGACATATGTATCAGCACCAGGCATTGTCCAGCAGATTTCAGCTCTTCATTCAGATTTGATGACCCTTCAGTCAGACCTTGAGAATTCTCTTCCAGAAGACAGAAATCGGTGTATTAATGAACTGTAAGTTTATTTACAAAAATTAATGAACTGTAAGTTATGATATCTTTCTCAGCTTTAATGGCTTTTGATTCAATAGTGGGACCTTTGTATGTAGTATCATAAAGAATTCTTAAGCCTCAGTGGCCTGTTGTAAACAACAGTGCACTTTTGGATGCCAAAAGTATTTTCTTTCTGTTGTCTTATCAGAGGGTTAGGATATGTTGATGCTGGTGTAAATCAAAGTCAATCTTACACCAATGAATAACTCTTTTGTCGGATGAATTTCTCACAAAATCCACTGTTGCATTGAAGTTTGTATCATGACATGATGCTCAAAATTTCATGTTAATTTGACATTGTCTTCTACTCCATTGAAATGTCTTAAAATGAATGTAAAGAAACTAAAATATCAACTGCTTGACCACATACTTATTATTGTTTAATTCATCTAGAATTTGGCATGCAAGATCTGCATAATAATAATTCAATGGTTGGATTAATCAAAATCATTTTATAAGGAGTCATTGATTGGTGTAAGTGTATTAAGTTTTACATTGGTGTCATTTGATATAATTCTTAAAATCATTGGAGGCTGATATTTCTGTGAATTTAGCATATATGAAGGTGTGAAGGTTTACCAAAACTAGGACAGACATGCTTACACAATTAATGATGCATTTATGTTACTGACAGTTGTGGCAATCCTTATCCTGGCGGCCTAAGAGGCTGGGTTCAAATGCCACCTAACACAGATCTATTTGGACTGAGCTGTAAAGTATTGTTGTTTGAGACATTCTGTCTTTCTTGATCAGCTGCATCATTGTCAAATTTGGATACCATGTCTAACTAATTTTGTATTTACAATCATATTAAAAGTTGCTGCCTGTTTTTAGTAACATAGACAATGATTTTTCTTTCCCATGGTGGTCAAGTTTTGACCTTTTCTTCCTGATTTACAAAAATTGGGAAAGCATTCATGTCAATTGTTAAATCTATAGGTGCACACTTATTCAAAGTCTGCAGCAACTGCTCTTTGCATCTTCAACAACGGCGCAGCCAATACTGACCCCTCGGGTATGACTGTCAAACTTGCTTCCATGGCTTCATGATTTTGCTGTTAGCATATTAAATTATTTTTCCTTTTTCTTCTCTGTTTTTAGTTGTGTAAGTTCTTTTCTCATGTGTTTCACAGTTCACACAAGGGCAAGAATGGTATACTCAATACATTACCTATATAATGTGTAGGCTTTTCGTCACTTTAAAGTTTAAAGTTTAAACATCTAAACTCCATTTTGATGAGAACATCACAGGCCGGCATTTTATTGTATTAGGGCTACTGTATTTGTGGATTGAATGGAAGATAGTCCAATTAAAGGGAGTAGACGAAGACCGAGAAAAGTCTATAGGAGGAGCCATTAAAAAACCTTACTCTAAATGGTTTTATTGGAAGTTTGGATTTTAGTAGAGTGCAATGGCGTTGATTGATTCATTTAGGGATAATGCCTTGATTGTTGTATTGTTGTAGGGCTACTGCATATTAGTCATTTTCTTATATGGTGAAGTGAACACATTTGACCTTCTATATGGAGGTCTAGAGGTTGAATATTTCACCTGATTCATTGATAATGCAAAAATTAAATTATTAATCTTTTTTAATTTGTAACATATAACCACTGGGGTGCATTTGGATTTCTTTATAAGACAATTTAGTTAATTATTTTTGTCAAGTCCATTATTAGAAAAATTAAAGGTGGTATTCCTTTGTCGGGGTTTTAAGGGAATAGATTACTTTGTGGTGATGTAATTGAGAATCATGTGGAGCTTATTGAAGTAATCCGACATTTTGACTACATTTCCGAGCAATTTGTAGTTTCTATTTCTGGATCAAAGTTGTATAAAAATGAGCATCTCAGCCTTTTCACTTTTTGTTTGTATTGTGATTTGACATTTGTCTTGTTCCATCTGATGTCTTATTCAGCCATTAATGAAAGAGCTTGATGAAATGGAAAAGATTAATGCAAAGCTCTCTGCTGCTGTGGAAGAGGTGACACTAGAGCATGTCAAAAAGAATGAGGTAATGTTGCTTTTAAGGTTCTGTTCCATCTGATTTGTTCTGCACACAAGATGTTTATGCAAACATCAAGTTGTTTCATCGTTTGTGGGTTGTATACCCGTAATAGTTCCTACAGATATATGTCCTCAGCTTTTCATCATGCCATCTAATCAATAATTTCCGTGTCAATGATTTCTCAGAAGTAATCTTGTTATTGGATTGCTTCTAATTGATTTGAATCTTGTGAATAATAAGTGAAATTTTTATCTAAGCCTATTATAATGGATTAAAATAAATAAAATCATTAACACTATGCATACACACTTTAGAATTTATGCTCATATTAACATGATCCATTAACTAGAATATGTTCTTTAGTGACAATTCTTTCCTAATTTTTAAGCCTTGTCCTGTATTCCTGCTTTATGCCATTCCTCTTCCTGCTTTTTATTGTTCAGGGGTGATCTTTTAGTTATAGTTTACATAGGAGCTTAACATTGAGAAAGCATAACCGTGACATAGATAATTTATGTGATGCATTAAAATGCTAGGAGGATTCTTTCACCCCACCCCCCCCCCCCCCACCCCAAAAAAAAGGCTAGGATTCTTTTTGATACAGTAAACGGGAGTATTCAACTCTTCTCAACAGACATCCTGAATTGAGAATTAGAAAATGAGGACCTCTTGCTTCTCTCTTAATAACTCTTGCAAAGTAACTTTCATGAAATAATTCCTTAGTAAAATTTACTTTTTATATTCTTGTATCTGAAAACTTAAAGCACAAGGACCATAAAGGAGTGTAGTTTATCAATTTATGCAAATTGAGCCTTGCTTCTTTCACCAAAAAGAATATTTTAAGTTTGGGTTTAAGTCATTGTGGTCACTCTTGACCCATACTGAATTTTTTCTTGATACCAAAACTCATCACTTCTTTCATTTCCACCTCTTCTCCATAACATTATATCACTCCTCTATTTTCAGAGGAAGTAATTTTTTGCATGAGTATAGAATGCAAGAGATTCAGAATATATTTCTGTTACATTACGACTTTGATAGACACCTCCACATCATTTACAAAGATTCTGAACCTATTTCTGTTATGTTGACTGAAACTTGATTTGCATTCTGGCATCTAGATTGTGAAACATCATTCACAAGAGATTGGGCTTCAAAGGCGAGTGTTCGTTGATTTCTTTTGCAATCCTGAGCGATTGAGGAGCCAAGTTAGGGAGCTGACTGCTCGTGTCAGAGCCTTGCAAATTTCCTAGCAGTCTTAAGTTCTCTTTTCTACTTTCCATTTCCTTTTCTTTGGATTATTTTATTATTTTTCCTATATTCTCTCTCTATCTTCTCCAAGTGAGGAATGTGCTATCCCTTGTTTATATCAATGTTTTATGTTTGGAACATATATTTGCTGACTTGTATATATTAATATTTGAAAGACATTAATTTGGTGGTCACTTTCTTCCCCCTTGCCACTTCTTTCTCACCTTTTGTTACTGTTTACAAGTCAACTTAGAACTCTTCTGCTCTGAAAGATGCACATTGGTATTCTTTAGTAGGAGTGTAAATTAACTGAGTCAAGTTTAACATTTAAGTTTGACTTGTAAAAAAAATAAATTATTCAAACTTGACTCATTTATTTAAACGAGTCAAATGTAAAGTTTCAACTTAACTTGTTTAAAAATATAAAAGTTTGGGTTCAGTTTGTTTGTGACTTAATTATTATTTTTTTATTATTAAATCTCTCAATAAAATATTTTTTTAAATTTATTAAGGTAATAATTAATAAATATCTTTATAATAAATGAATTAAAAATAAAAATAAAGACTTTTTTGTTATAATTCATTACAAAAAATGATAAAAAAAATTCAGTCTTTTATTATTACAAAAAGAAATTTCAAAAGAAATTTTAACACTTAAAAATGTTATACATATTTTTACAATGAAATGGTCTTTTTCTTGGTATAAGGAGATAGAACTTATTTACAATTATATATACTTGTTAACTATTTATAAATTAAGATAAATAACTTTAATAATTATATAATTTTTATTTTCTTATTAACTATAGTAATTTTTGCTTACTATATATATATATATATATATATATATATATATATATATAGGTAAAATTAACTTATATCAATGTAAGATTTAACACATTTATATTACTCAATAACTTTGTAGAATGTGTTTTTTATTGATTTAATTGTTGAATTATAATTATTTATTATGTTGATCTTGACGTACCATTGAGGTATTAAACAACTTTAGATTAATGTAAAATTTTTAGATATGATCTTTATGATAGGAATTTTGAATTCAATAGTAAATTTTGTGAGAAAATTATTTAATAGAAAGTTATTTAATAAGGTTAGAGAATAGTAGAATTTGACATTAATAAAGAGAGAATTTACTTCTTGAATATAAAATTTTTACAAAACAGTATATAATAAATACTATTGGAATAACTAATTTATAATATTCATTTAAACTTGTTCATTTTATATATTTTAAGTATTAGATATCAAATACATAAAAAAGATTACATAAAAGAAATGTGAGACACAAAGGCTTACAAGTAAATGATATAATTACCCTAAGAATTACCGAATCATTTGAACCAAATTTCGTTACATTATTGTTATTTCTGTTTGACTGTTTTTATTATTTATTCTTTTAATCTTGCAATTTTTTAAAGAATATAAATTTAATATGTAAGTAAATTAAAAAATAAAAAAAAGGATGAAAAAAAGTATAGGATAGCTCTTTGCCTCTACCAACCATCGCTGTGCATTCAAGTTCGCGTAATGTTTAATTTTTTTTGTGTAAATGTTTAATTTTTTGTATTTCACTTTTATTTCTACTAATTTTTTTTTATTTGAGTTTCTTTAAACTTTCTTAAACTATAAAATTAGATAGGTGTTTTTACATTTCAGTATAATTACCAATTGCCCATGAATTTGGGACCAATATGTTTGCATTTTTCTCCAATTAGCATATCGCTACAATACATGTCTATTATACAACTAGTTAGATTAATAACTTAAAAAAATATTATAGTTGATACAGATTAAAAAAATATATTATAGTTGATAGACATATGAGAAATCCTTATAGCCTATAGAAAAACTCATACGAACTCTAACGAGTTTTAATATCTATAATTATAAATTATTTTATCTGTAATTTTATCTGTATTTATTGATTTAAATTATATATTTTTCAAAAAATAAATATATTAATATATTTAAATTTTAATGAATATTATAATTTAATAAATAGAGTCAAGATTCAATTTATCTCTCTTCATTAACTCAAATTTCACTACTCTCTCTCCTTAACAAAATTTGATTTTATTATTCTCCGTCTTTATTAAATTGAGAGATCTTCAACCATTAGATTAAAACAAAATTAATGGTCAAATATTATTGTAAGAGTTTTACTCTTAAACAAGTGTCAAATGATCCTGACTCTTATATATATATATAGAGAGAGAGGATCTTATTCAGGTGAGAATAGTGTTTATTGTGATAAGTGAGAGTAGTGAATCTTGACCATTAGATTTTTTATGAATGGTCAAGATTAGAACATAAATGTATGTGACTTTTTTAAGTGATCACATGACCTTCAAGTAACTTTTAATCTTGATCATCCATATATGATTGTATGGTCAAGATTTACTCCTTTTACCCTCTCACAATAAAAACTTCTCTCACTAGATATGTTCTCTATATATATATATATATATATATATATCTATATATATATTTCACCCTCTCATAATAAAAACTCCTCTCATTTAGATATGTTTTCCTATATATATATATGGAAAAAGATATTCTTACATTCGTAAAAAGTGGTGTATTACTGTTTACACTACTTTTGATGAGTGTGATTAAGTGAGAGAAAGTGATAGAAAAAAGTATATATGATGAATGGTATTAGATGAGATGTGAAAAGAGGTGTATATCTATTTGATGTAAAAATATAAGAGTTGTATATATATATATATATATATATATATATATATATATATATATATATATATATATATATATATATACTCCTAATCTTTAAACAAATAACACATTTGCATATTATTGGTTAATTCAGAGTGTAGGTTGCATTTATTTCTTTCTCTTTTTAAATATAATGTTTCGTTTTCTGATTTATAATTGTCATTAGGTTTTATTCGTAATAATTTTTTTTCTCATAAAATAGAAAAAAAAAAGTAAGACTTGTTAATATCTTGAGTTGAAGCTGCAAGAAATATATGTATTTAGACAAAATTAGTGGTTATCGCACCATTATTACATGATTGTGGGTTGTTCGGCAACGACGGCAAGTAGCCTATGTTGATTAACCTTTATTCTATACTCTTGTAATCGTTACTTATTAATATTCTTATTATAAATAGTGTATATATATTTTTTTATATTTTTTAATATTATTTATTATATTTATTTTTATTATTATTTTCTCTCACTTAATCATAACTCATAAAAAATATAAATAGTAATACACCCTTTTTTAAAGATGTAAAAGTATCATTTTTCTTACTTATTAGAAACTTGTTCATCCCCCAATGGCATTGCATTTGAGGAGCAATTTGAAGTATTTTAGATATTTTGGAATTCAGAGTCCAGAGTTCAAATACTAAATTGTTAAATGTTATTAACATGTTTCATTTTGCATTATTTATTTAGTGATAACAAAGCAAAGGAGTATTGAGATGATAACTACTGAACTTTAAATCACTTGATTATAAGTTTCAATATCATGATAAGAATAAACTTTCATAAAAGGCTAAACTTTTGAGTAAGAGTTTATGAATGAGTTTATATCTGTAACTCCAATATACTGATTAATTGACGCCTTAAGTTCATCAAATAAAAGTAATATCTAATAAGATATTTAACAACTAATTAGGATATGCCCTGATACATAGGAAAAAGACTTAGGTATTGGGGTAATTTCTTATAGGGGTGACAATAAAATCATTAAATTTTAATTCTTTCAATTCATTCATATTTTAACCAATCTAGTCCATCCATTAAAATAACATATATAATGGATCTGATATATTGGATTAATTTTGTTAATGCAACTAAATTATAGCCAATCCAATGGATGAGCGTAAGAAGCTTTGTTCTTGGAGGTGAGATGGTACTTCCACCACGTGGCAACAGATTGTTGGTTGCTCATAGGTGTTGGGGATGAGAGTGAGGTAATGAAATAGGAGATTATGGCTTTTTGGGATGGATTGAACTGACTATGAGCCTCAACTCAACACCACCCAAAACCACCTCAGCATCCACCGCCGCTATCCTGCGATCTTAGACATCTAGAATATCCAAGCTTCAACCTGCTCAAATGCAAGCCATCACTTTCCCCATTCTATGTTATTATTATTATTATTATTATTATTTGTTCTTTCTTCTTTTGTTTTAAAGTAGAAAAATAATAAAAATTTAAAAATATAAAATAGAATATTTGAATGAAATAGTTCAAAGAAATTTTTTTAGAAAAAAAAAAGAAATTTGTTCAAATGTGTTTTTTAAAATATAATTTTAAATTAATAAGTTAAATATTCATCTATTAAATTTTGTCTTAAATGAATTAGATGATTTTAATAATTTATAATTGATTTTAAATGAATTAATTGTTTATTTTTTATCCATTCATTATAATTTTAATTATTTGTCACCCCTAATTTCTTGGATACACGTAATGTAAAAGCAAACTTTAATAACACGTCACTGACATATATCAATTTAAAAAAAAATTATCATACATTTTTTTTAAAAGTATATATACTGTTAATATTATTTTTAAAAATTTTCAATTTAATAAAAAATTAAATATAACAAATAATATTAAAAAAATATAAAAAAATATATAATATTAATAATAAAAATATCACAACTCATGAATTTTATATGTGGATCATATAAAATTAGAGATAATAATGGCGTACATAGTTTATATGATACAAGGCTGCCCCCGCCCCCCTTCCATATGATGAAATAAATGTGTTTTGAGACCAACGTCATTCTATTGTACTAGTCTTCTTTCTTTTCCCTTTGTTTCATTTCCCAGCCAAAAGAAAATGTAAAGTTTTTAGTTTTCCTTTTGGCTTTTCATTATCGATGTAATATTTTAAATTTTTTCATTAGTTAGAGGAAATTTGCAAACCATAATTCTGTAAATTTGAAAGTTATTTTTACATTTTAGCGAGTGAAACTGCAAATAAGAAAAAAAAAAAGGAATTACTATTACCTTACAGTATTTTTGGATAATTAAACTAGAAAAATACAATGTTAAGAATAAATATGTAAGATGCAATTGACAACCGTCTATCTTGATTTTCTGTATGGCCAAAATACTGAGTATCTTGAACGCAAGCCTGTATTAACATTGACAAAAACCATTTTTAAAAAAAAAAACTAATTAAAAGATTATAACATAGATAGAATTTTCACATATTTAGTTCATTAGATCATGATTTGGTAGGGATCCACTTACATTAGCTATCATGGCATGTTTACACTGTTGAATAACTTTTTAAATTTCATCAATCTAACCGTTGGATTAAAAGTTTTCATGAAGTAGATTAGTTTACAAAATTTCATACAATTTAAAAATTAGTTGATATTTCATCTCAACACTTTATTTTAATATATAATGTGTTTTTTAAATATATGTAAATGTCGACTATTATATTACGCATATGAAATGTTCAACATATCTAAAATTTGGTATACATGATCATTAAGATAATATCACATAATTGAATGATAAGATTGGTTAAATTTGTATTCTACGAAAAAGTTATTAACGGTGTAAGTTTCCAAGACTTATTTTTTAAACTAAATATATGAAAAACTAAATCCTTTTTGTGAAAAAAAATAGATTTTATTAAGTTATAAATTTAAATTTAACTCATTGAGCTAAATGGCCAAATTGATACAAAAAAGGGATGTTTGGCATGACAGTACTTGGAGATGATTGATACAAAAAAGGGATATTATGCGCCTCCTTACGCTTCTTCACTTTTGAAAAAATTGAAGTTGTTTTAGTTATCTTAGACGAATAAGTTGATTATTGTCACGTCTTGGGAGCCAACATGGCTGGTTCTTATGATGCAAGGTTTGATTATGGCTAGTAATTGGCTATAAATAGGTAGTTGAATGTCCATGACGCTTGATACAGGATATGTAGGGATAAGCAGCAGGCGGGACGGGGAAATTTAGATTTCCTCCGTAGATTGTATGCCATGAATAATATCCGCCCCGCCCGCATTCCATATCATCATGCGAGCTTTTGCTTATCTTTCCCACGCGGGTAAGAAGGATATCTCGGATATTATGTGGCATCCTAATAAATTGTAAAAAAAATTTAAAAAAATCAAAAATAAAAATAAAAAAATGAAAAATAAAAAAAAAAGTGTAATACTATAATTTTTCAAAATTTGTCTAACATAACTTAATTTAAAAATAATGTTAAACACTTAAAATACTTTTAATTTATATAACTTTGTAATATTTTAATTTATATAATTAAATTTTTTAATAATTTTATATAAAATATTTATATAAAATTTTTTTAGTATGCATTACGCTATACGGGGGAACCACCCCGCCCGCCCCGTTTATTAAACGAGGATAGTATTAAACGGGTATTTATATCGGTGATTTTGAGCCAGCAGTACCCGCCCGTCACGGTATTACCATGGTATGCCCGGGGAAAGTAAAATTGCCATCCCTAAGGATATGGAAGCTTTAGGCCCCCAGAGAAATTTAGATTTCTTATCTAGATTGTATGCTATGAAGTTTTTCCTACTAATGTCATGCGGGTTCAACGAGGGGTTTGCTTAAATCCTGCTTGTGTTCTTGTCATATAACTAAGGAAGGATATCCTCCCTTGTTTATGTGACATCCTTCCTTGTGGAGATTTCTCTTGCAATGGACACTGTCTTGCTAAATGCCATTAGGCATTACATTTGCAATCTGACGTGGCATTATTTTTAGTGATGGAACAATCACTTGCTAAAATTGTGTGATGAACAGTAAGCCGTTGTTGATGAATTTAGCAACAGACAAATCCTTGGCTAAATACAGTTTGGCGATTGTTGCTTTTTAGAGACTAAATTAGCCTAGCTAAATTCTGATTTTCTTGTAGTAGCACCTATGTGCTATTCTTGGAAGTAATCTTCTAAGTGGGAATGTCCCTAACCTTCTAGTATTTTAGGCAATTCAGTGACCCTTTAGCCAGCAGTATTAGAGCAAGTAGAAGTGTACATAAGGGTTGGGATTGTTTTAACTTGATTTAAATCTGACTTGATATTTTGATCGGAATAAATCTTTGAACTCGAACCTGGCCTAGTTACATCCCAATTAATGATCGGATGATGATAAAGACTAAAAGATATTCCAATTAAACTACAGATGATGATTATTTGCAGTTACTTTCAAACTGCATGAGATGAGATTCTATCCCTTAAATATATTTTATTGTAAGATAAATTTATTTTTAAAAATTGCAATTCAATAAATTCAATGGTTAGGTAATGAACTACACTCCTTGCCATTTTTTTTTAATTCTTTTTCCTATAGCAAGGGATCTATGTAACACCCTCCTTAGGGCATCACATTTCCGACTCCCAACTCATAATCTGAAAAAAAGTTCGCACAAAGTTTGAGTTATAAAAGATGGGTTTCAAAATTTCTTCTTTACTGAAACGTAAATTTATTGAAAATATTAAGTAATATTGAAAATCATGTTTCAACTATTCATTATGCAATATTGACACCAATTAATATCACAATTTAAAGAAAAATATAAAATTAACAGACTTATTTTTTTTTTAAAATCCAAATTCATTTAAATCCCATGACGGGTCCTACTTAATTGCACTGCATACAACACTAACGAGAAACTTTAATATACTTATTCCTTTTTCTGTCCATCTTGATGCATCAGACATCTGTTTCTTTGTCAACACTGCACACCTTCGAGTCCTGAATGTCCACTCCTTATTGTTGTCACCAATCTCAGAGTATCCATCACCCGTTATGTCTAAGACAACTCGATCCTTCTATTATTTGATTTTAACAATACAGACAAAGCAAAACAATATAACAAAAATGTGAAATCACTTACACCCATACCAACATGGCAGCATAGAGATAACACAAATAGCAATATCATACAGATAGATCATACCATAATCATGCTATCAACATTAATCAACTATCATCATCTAATCATTTATCAGTTCGATCATCATCCAAGTACTCAAAACAATTGTCATAGCCAACATTCCTCAATTAATATATCATACAGATATAAATGCTCAGATTTATGCATATGCACAAAAACTCGGTTTATCAAAAACAACTCCATGGAGGTTCTCACAATTTCGAGAAGAATGCTCTGGTTAATTGTCAGCCTTAGCCCAAAGACAATCTCCCAGTCGTTGAAAAGAATCGTGTTCTTGTCGAGTATCGTCAATGCGTAGCAACGGACTGCATCACCAAGTGGCACAGTACTCGCTAACCGTTTTCCATCGGTCGACCGTCCGCCTCGGACGCCCCAAGATCCATCATAGACCTTACTATCAATTCTCATTCCCTCTTCAACCACAAGGGCCATAATAGCTATTAGCTATATTTTATACAATGCACGAATATATATGTAAGTCCAACCCCAAAGGGCCAAATCTTTTCAATTTCATTTGTTCAATGTAATCATATGCTTCAACGCATATTTTTCCAATGCACGTATAATGCGCTAAATCCAATCACAGACATATCTTTCGAATGCATGTATAATGAACCAAATGCCAATCACAGGCAAAACATGTCATTTTTCACACACAAGATCCATATATTGGTTCTACAAAAGATTTATACTATATTTTCAACGGAAAATCATATTATCACATTTTCATAGTTATAAAACACTTTAGTCGTATTTTCACAAAATTGCGCAACATTTCCATTTCGTTTTCACAATTCTAAAACATTTCTGTTATATTTTCACAATACCATAACACTTCTTTTACGTTTTTAAAATTTCGTAACATTTCTGTTATATTTTCAAAATATTGCAACACTTGTTGACTTTTAAATCACGTATTTAATTTTTCAATGTTTTTCTCAATCACATAAAAATATACGTTTCTCAAATTGCGTAACAATTTTTCACCATTTTCAAAATTGCGTAACTTAAAAATCATTCTTTTAAGTTGCGTAAATCATTTTCCATCATTCTCAAAATATTTAAAACACTTTCCAAATCACATAAGATTTTCTGTTATTTTCACAATTACGTAAAAATATTCTATTATTATTTAATCACGTAGTGATTTTTCAATAATATTTTCTATAGTGTAAAATATTTAAGTGCTTTCCAAATTGCGTAGAAATATTTTAACATTTTTCAAATTACGTAAAAATATTTTCTTGTATTTCAAATCGTTTTTAAGATCGTAAAATATTTTTCAACATTTTACAATTACGTAAAATATTCCTCAATATTCCAAACATTATTTTGGACTTAAATAAATCAATCCTAATTTCAACACATTCTTCAAATTGCGTAACTTAAAAATCACGTTTTTAAGATACGTAAAACATTTTTCATCACAATTTCATTACATAAATATTTCTTAACCTTGAAAATTCCTTTTAACTTTTCTCAAAATAATATAACTTTGTATTTTATTTTTCATATTTTCCTTATTCAAGAAAATCTTTTTCCACATTTCTTAATTCAAGAAATCCTTTTCCAAAATATTACAAAATCACTTTTCCATTGATATAAATCAACGTTTCAAAACTTAGCATTTTTTAACGACTTCAAAACTCAAAAATAAGTTATATGTTAGTAAATTTTTAAAATACCATTATATTCTCCATTTTTCCCAAATCATTTCCAAATCAACCTTCCTCAAAATAATATAACTTTCTACTTCATTTAATATATCTTCTTATTCAAGAAAATTATTTTTCATAGTATATTTCACAAATTCACAATTTCATTGAATTAAATCAATGTTTTTAACTTTAAAAATTACTAACGCTTTCCAAAATCCAACGGGATTTTAATAAATTCTTTTTAAAACAAATTGAGGCTCACTTGCAACCTCTCTTTTTCATTTACATAAAAATTCATTTCTCAAGTGCTAAAATACTCTGATTCCCTTTTCAATTTTCTTGTATTAAATTAATTATATTTTCACTTGAAAAATCACTTTGTTTCATCAAAATCAATGCATTACAAGCCTTCGAAAACGTGGACATGACTATTGAAAATTATCAAAACATTTTTCCTTCTAAATTGATATGGTTTTACACAAACAAAACCATTAAAATTTTATTTTCAAAACCGAAGTACCGATGGTTATAAAAACCAAACCCATTTGTCCAAATTCATTTTTACTTTCTTTGCAAATCATTTTTCACTTTCTTTGCAAATCCTTAAAATCAACGTTTGTCCGTTTCATTCAAAACTCATGTTTAGAAAAATACTCAAGATCTTTGTACACAAAATAAATAAATAAAAATTCTTCAAAAATCGTGTTCTTGTTCTCTTGAAAAACAAACCCTTTGTTTATTTTTCATACTCTTCAAATCATTCATTTTCATCCTTCATGAAATTATTAATTTATGAACACCTATTTAGAGGTGTCTTGGCCGAAATTCACTAAGTTCTAGGAACCAAAAATTAATTCCCTTATTCTTGAAAATTTTCAACATGAACTCTAATTTTTGGGAGCTCAAAACCGTGACATTCTCTATGACCTTTGGAGCCAAAATTTCTTGTTTTATCATACTTTCATCATAATATATTCAATATATCTTCATCATGCATATCATAAGCATACCATATAAGCAAATAAAAATCATACTAAGCATGCATACACAAGTAAATCATGCAAAGCATATTAAGCATAAGCAAATAAATCAAAGCTCATAAACATACATAAATTATTACATGACCATGGATTGGAATCCTCACATGGATTCACCATCCATCAAATATAAGACCATCTCTCACCACCATACTTGGTTGGTGAGATGGATTTCCCTCTTACCTCTTGAAGATCCTAAAAAACTTCTTGATTTGCTTCTTTTTCCAAGTCCTTCACCACCAAATGCTTCTCAAATACAAAACAAAATACATAGAAATTAGTATACTAAGCTTGATTAAGAGGAACCATGGATCAAACATGGTTTAGAACATGAAAAAGAAAGAAGAAATGAAGTTTCCTTACACTTTACCTCAAAAATCCAATAACTTTGATCTTGAAGAAAGTCCATGAAGATGAATGATTTAGATAAAGTCTCCAACATGAAAGTTGTTTAGAATATCATGTAGATTCAAGATCTATGGTTGGATTAAATTAAACAAACTTGAAGGGTGGTCTTAGGGTGGTTGACCGAATTCCTCACAAGAAGGAAAACATAAGCTTTTTGATCTTTAACTTGAAGGACAAGGTTGTAGATGATAGAATTTTGAGAAGTTCCTAACATGAAAGTGTTTTGGATTGATGAGAGGATTCAAGATATGTAACTAGATAAAATTATGAAAGATTCAAAGTGGTTCTATGGGTGGTGACCGAATAGCTCAAAGAAGAGAGAAGATGGTATTCTTTGTATTTGTTCTTGGTGTTCTTGAACAATTGGAAGAGAGAGAAGAGAGAGAATGGTCTTTGTGTTGCTAAGTGTGATAAAAATAAAAATAGAAGGCTGAATTTGAAGTGGGCAGCCGTAAGAGTGAAAGAATGGAGAGATAAAAATTTATTTAGCATAATTGAAGGCTTTCACATGCATGCACATGGTCTTCACATGATCTAAGTCACTAAATGTCATCCATTGGTCATAAAAGTCTATTCAAGAACCTTGGAGAAGCTCTCCAAGCTGCATGACCGTGTGGCTCTTCATAGGATTAGGGACTTAATTGTTCTCAATTAAAACCTAATTGTATGCTAATTAATTAGTTAATTAATTAGGTCTAGTTTCCTAATTTCACTTAATTAACATTCTAACTATATAACTAATTAATTAAACATATTATGGCATATATCATAGTCTCTAAATAAAATTAGGACATTTAATTAGTAATTAGATTATCACTAATTAATAATTAGATTAGTTCACTTAACTTATTAATTAGGCTATTAGATTAACTAAATTAGGATTAATTAGTTACTAATCAAATTCAAGCTACTATTGTTGACTTCATCTTTTCTTTGGCCTAAAAAGTTCTATTCAAAGTTGTCTAATATTTTGTTGTCTCTTGTCTAAACACTCTCCTAAGGATGCAAACAAATCAATAATGGTCAAGAATGATGTAATATTGACCATGACAAGTAATAATGGTCATCAAATCACCTTTAGCTCCAAAATACTACAAAAATCGTCCCCTCCTTGCATTATGCATGCAATAATATTGTCATCTTTTTCAAGCCATTTTTTTGAAGATTCCTAACCATTGATTAATTCAATAGTTAGGATTTGGTAGACTTTTGATTTTTAGAAGACTAAATCTAAAGCCAGTCAATGAATTTCTCCTTTAAATCCAACCATTAGATGTGTCTCCAAAATAAAGCACAAGATTACTCCTTCTTACTTTTAATCCAAGGGTTATAATTAGTCATAACCTTTTTAGAAGATCAAATCTCCACCATTGATTAAATCCAAATCCAATGGTCATAAATGATCCTTGTTATTTTATAAGACTAAATCTCCACCCTTGATCAATTCTAAATCCAATGGTTGTAAATGGTCATACCACTTTATATAACCAATTTTACAACCGTTGATTAAATCTACGGTTGATATTGAAGTCTTCCTAACTAAGTTTATTCTCACACCATTGATTAAATCAATGGTGATTATCCAATGCTTCTTTATTTAAATTTGTTTCTTAACTGTTGATTAAATCAATGGTTAATCTTCAAACTAAGTATTCTCATCCAATGGTACAAATCAAGTCAAGCCCTCTTTGTTGACTACGCAGTATAATTTTTATTATTTTTATCTGCTATAACCCTACAAATAATATTTTTACTGTATTTTTATCACCTGATAAATAAATATAGTATAAAATACAGTAAAAGAAAATTATAAAAATTATTTTCAGATTCAGGTTTAGTAAGATCTCCTGTCTCCGTCTAAACAGTACAAATTTTTCTATCCGTAGAAAAATTTTTATTTTGCGGGACTCACCTGGGCCCACGTATGGCCACCTGGGCCCACATAGGATCACCTGGGCCCACATACAGTAAAAAAAATTTATAATTCCACAAAATCACAAATATTAGAAAACACACAAATATCAAATCAGATCACGTAAAATAATTAAAACCTAATGGTAAAAATTAAATTACGTAAAGTTTTCCCCGGCCCGAAAATTTTTATTTTCCTGACACGGAGTAAATCACTTAAAACGATCAAATACGCTGACGGAATAATCAAAATAATTTTACAGCATCCAAAAATTACTAAACAGTAAAATTCTGTTAACTGTCAAAATTACTGTTTACAATATAGGAAATTTTGGGGTGTTACAATCTATGTTCATTTAACTACACTTTACCGGTATCCTTCATTCACCAAAAAATTGTTTTAGCGGAGAAGTTGGACAATACTCATTTGTCATTTCCTTGCTCCGTAGGTTAGAGAATACTTGTTCTATCTTTCTTCACCAAAGATATGTAATTCTTGCTAACAGAGCAGTAGTTTCAAATTTCAAGTATCTTTCACTTGTACACAAATCATAACTTAATTAAATCCAAATTCATTTGAAAACTGCTTTATTTTGGGATCTAATCCTCCAATCTACTTTACATGTACTTCAATGAACTTTCTTATTATTACTTTTTTCAAAATATCTTTTCACTTAATGAGTGAGAGACTAATCTCTTAAAATACGATTAAGCGCTTAAGTAGGGACCTCTTGAAATACGATTAATCTCTTAAAATACTCAAGTGAGATAAGTATTTATTATAATATGTGAGATGAGTGAATATTGACCATTGGATCTTTCATGAATGATCGACAAGATTAGAACATAAATGTATGTGACTTTTTTAAGTGATCACATGACCTTCAAGTAACTTTTAATCTTGACCATCCATGTATGGTTGTATAGTCAAGATTTACTCCTCTCACACTCTCACAATAAAAACTCCTCTTACTAGATATGTCTCATTTTTTTCATACACATGAATCCTGATATCAAATACAAGATTACATACTTAGAAAACCTGAATTCATTCCATTCAAACCAACACACATTAATAACTCTTATTATCTACACAAGCCCTTAAACTTCCTTTGTAAAATGATATTTAAAAAGAAAAAAATATATACTCATTTGAATGAGCTTATAAAATAAAATATGTTTTAACGTGATTTTTTTAAAAAGTCTTTTAAAAATAAAAAAATATTTTATATTTGAATATAATATTTGAGAAGTATTTTTTTTTTCATGTTTGAACAACTTTTTTATATTATAAACAAGGTTATATTTTAGAAGCACTAAAATCTAATTAGAAAAAAAATATGTTTTAGTAGTTTTAAATTTTTTAAAGAATTCATTTAAACATAATAAAAAATGCAAAATTTATATTTTAATATAAATAATATTTTTACATCACATCCGAACAAGCTTATATCCTCCTCCTAAAAGGTGGAAATGAAACTGGTGAAGTTAATTTCTAATATGTTTGATTTTTTTTTTAAAAGTGTATATATTATTGATATATTTTTTAAGAGTATTAAATTTAATAAAATAATAATAATAAATAATTATAATAAATAATATTAAATAAAATATAAAAAAATGTATATAATATTTTTATAAGAATATCAAAATTGTTTCTAAAATACACCATGTTAAGTTTTGGTACGTGATGCACCACCTTCATTACCAACAATAACAGGTCTCTCTTTCTATGCTTGTACGGGAAACTAGCACGCACAACACTCTCCACCATGAACCAACACTGTTGAGCTACCCTATTATCAATTCACCCAAATCGAATCACCGCCTCCATGGCCACAAAACAACACTCTCCACCACGAGCCGCAGCCCAATACCGCTCACCGTCAACAACCACCATAGCCTTTGCCGCATAACCTCCGCCCAACATTCATGGCCACTGAACCGAGCCACCATCGTTGCCTATCATTGTCGCACCAGGAAAATGCCAACGTCCCCAACCATCACTTCCCCGCCGTGCCAACACTGAATCACCCCAACCCCCACAGTCCTACCATTAGCCTCTTCGAAGCCGCCAAATGCCATGCCTTAAGAATGTGCAACACCTTTAGTTCCTCTGTTGAATCCACAACTTCAGGGCCCATGCTGCTCTGTGTTCAGTGTTCACCTTCCTGTGCTGCAAACTAGAGTCAAAGGGCCTTTTTTTTTAATTTTTATTTGTCCTCTGTTTTAAATTGGAAACCCCAAACTCAAGGAAAAGTTGTATACAAAAATTTTCAAGTGCATTTTAAGATGGTGAAAATGATAAAATGCAATACCTTGACATGGAGAAAAAGAAAAAGCATTTCGGTGCTGAAGAGCAAGAAACGATCTCGATAATTGGTGGTGGATCTGGGGATTTAATCCTTCATCCACGCCACAACCCCTTCCTCGACAGCACAGTCCCTTCCCATCTTTTTACATTACCAGGATGATTTTAAATTATAGTTGTAATTACACTGCATTTATTATAATTATGAATAATTACAAAAAAATATAATTAATGTGATCACAATTACAGTTATGATACGTTACAAAAATTACTAAAATCATAATATTATAACTGTAATTGTGATTATGGACTATAATTTAAAACCATAATTACCAATAAAAACCATGGTCGATAGTGGCAATGGCGATAAGCAGTGATGGTGGGTTACGGTTTAGAAATTTTGGTGCTCAGGATTATGACCTTTTTCACAAGTTTCTAGATTTGCATCTTTGTCAATGATTTTTTAAATTAATATATCAACGGCAGAGCCTTCTTAGTGCATCATGCACCACAGCACCACAATTTTTTTGGTGCGTATTAGGCAAATCCATGAAACTACTATCACCATGTTACGGGCAAATATTCGAATTCCAAAAGGAGATTTAGGTGGTGAGAAAATTTTTAGTTAGATACGGTTTATTACGTAATTATTTAAGTATTTAAATTATTATTTTATATATATAAAAATATTATTAATAATTATAATTTTATAATAATTTATATTATTTTATATATATTAAATAATAATTTAAATGTTTATAATAAATTATATTCACTCAATTATTCTAAGTGTGGAAGGCTTGCGCCTTGAAAGAACAAAGCTAAAGTGGTCTTGTTCAAATTTAAATCCCACCCCCTTTCGAATCCCGAGAAAATCATAACTATCAAGCTTTGCATCGATTCAAAACTCATCCCGAAATAAAAGGAAGTTGCTTTCCTAGTACAAGGAAAGTTTGCTAATTTAAATACTTGCTGGCAGGAAACATCAGTGAACTCAAGTTCTCTTCCACTTGTATATTTATTTGTTTGATATTTGTAGCGATAAAGTACAATGTTAATAACGAATTAAATTTTGAAAAAATATAAATATATAAATAAATGAATTTATTAAAGTTTACTCTTGTTTTAAAAAATTTTCTTATCAATTGTTATCGGATACACTTTATCTTCTAAAGTACTTCCTACAATATAAAATATCCAAATCCTTAATCAGACAATTAACAATTTTGATTACGTTCTAAGCTAAGATCTTTTTAGAATAAAGGAAGGAATGAATAGGACTCATTTTTCATTTTAAGTAAATTTTCTCCGTATTTGATAATTTTTTAAAATGAAAAAAATAAAATAAAATTATGATGTAATCTTTTAACTATACCTTATTCATTTTTATAAATATTTTATATTTCTAATTTAAAAATAAAAAAAATTATCAGTCCATCCAAAGTTCCAAACATCGTAGGGAACAAGCAGGAACACCAGGGCTGAAATAAGTTTATGATTCCATAAATTTTACTTATTTATGATAGAATACTTTTGCAAATGCTTCTAATAACTCTTCTGATGTAATCTGAATAATTTGCATCAACCTGAAAGAATATATAGCAATCATCCATTCAACAAAAAAAATAAATAAATGATTGAGGCATTTTTCATGAGAAAGAAAAAAGGTTTTCGTAGAACTCGTGTGGATAAACTTTTAAAATAAGATATATTTTTTAAAAAGGTAAATACTATCTTATATTTAGATGTAATATTAAAGAAGTATTTATTTTAATATTTGAACAGTTTTTTTATGTTATAAAAATGTCTTTTTTAATAAACACCAAAATTTAACTTCTAAGAAAAGTACAATTTGTCTTTTTTTCTAATACTTTTTAAAAAAAATATTTAAACATACTAAAAATGAATAAAAATACTTATTTCTAAAAAACTCCTTTATATCTAAAAAAAATTTATCAGTCCCTCTCTTTATCTCCAAACTATTCCATCCAAAGTTCCAAACATCGTAGGGAACAAGCAGGAACACCAGGGCTGAAATAAGTTTATGATTCCATAAAATTTACTTATTTATGATAGAATACTTTTGCAAATGCTTCTAATAACTCTTCTGATGTAATCTGAATAATTTGCATCAGCCTGAAAGAATATATAGCAATCATCCATCCAACAAAAAAAAAAAAAAAATGATTGAGGCATTTTTCATGAGAAAGAAAAAGGTTTTCGTAGAACTCGTGTGGATAAACTTTTAAAATAAGATATTTTTTTTTTAAAAGTAAATACTATCTTATATTTAGATGTAATATTAAAGAAGTATTTATTTTAATATTTGAACAGTTTTTTTATGTTATAAAAATGTCTATTTTAATAAACACCAAAATTTAACTTCTAAAAAAATATAATTTGTGTTTTTTTCTAGTACTTTAAAAAAAAAAATATTTAAACATACTAAAAGTGAATAAAAATACTTATTTTAAAAAAAAATCCATTTTATCTAAAAAAACACATCCAAACAAGTTCGTAAAAACATTTTCTTAGGTTCGTATCTAAGTTTAAATGTGAACAACAGGGTTATAGTTAATTGTTTCATATACCAAATCTTCTGTCACCATTCCTTGTCATCCTAAAATAATTGCACCTTCTCCTAAATGAGAGATTACAGAAATTTTTGTAGGTTCACAGCATTTTATATTGGGAGAGGTAATTGAAAAAATATGATTAATTATTGAAAGTAACCATTAGTCTATACCTATGAAACATAGACACAAACACAGAACACGATACAGACATGAAGATATGCCAAATTCAAAATATTGTAGGACATAGACACGATATATATATATATATATATAATTACAAAATTTAAAAAAATATATTCATAATTCATTAATATCATTTCTATTAGTTTGAAGATTTACAATATTTTAATATATGTCAGCTAATATTTGTTACCTAATAAACTTCTTTTAAAAAAATATGAAACATAATTTCAATTGATATTTTTAAAAAAATCTTTTAAACTAACTTCTCTTAATTAAACTAATCATGTACAAGTACATGTGCATAAAAAAAATTAACTAGACGAAATATTGATGTGAGGTAAGATTCAGTGATGACGAAGTAGACGGCTTGATACAAGTATAGGTAGAAAGAACATATAAAAATAATAGTATGTAAAAAGATAAAACTTAAAAGTCTAATAGTGATGTATAAAAAGATAAAATTTAAAATATTAATATGTAAAAATAGTGACTTGAGATGTCAGACATGTGAATGAACTTAGATGAGTTACGAATTTATTAATTGAACGTTAATCATGAAAATTAAATTTTTAAAAAATATATATTAATGGATCATGTCCTAAACGTGTCTGAGATGTGTTCAAGTATATCTGAGACGTGTCTAAACTAAAAATAATAATTTTTTTAATTAGATATATTTAGACACACAAGACACGTGTATTGTACAAATATCTTCATGTAACCGACACGTGAACATACCTAAAAAACGACGTATCCGTACTTTATAGGTCCTAGATAAGAGAAGAAAAAGAAAGAGATGTTAAACTTCTTTCATTGTCCAAGTTCTCCCTAACCTAACCCCTTCTAAAAATGCAGGGGTTTCATGGAAACCTTTGACATCGACTAGTTCAGTTCAGACCCAACTTGTATACAGCAACACTTAAAAAATCAAAATTATATGTAGACCCTATAAAAGCTATCAACATTAACTATTTTCATATCTCATATAGACCCAAAAATATAGTCTATAAGTTGAACATGAAAATAAGCTGAGTTCTTAAGCAGATTCCACCCCAGATAGTTGGATTAGGCTATCATGTGGTCCCACTTCAGCAGAGGCAACCCTACCAAACCTTGACAACTGAGGCTTGAACTCTACTATCCCCTGTGCACGCTTGGATTTCAACCTCAGATTGCTATTCTTTTCATTGGCTGACTTCTTTGCTGCACTGATGCGGTGAAGATGACACCTGAATGAACCTTCATGAGTGGTTGGTGAACAAAAGCACGTCTTCTTAGAATGTGTACCTGATTTACTTTTGCTTTCTTTTATGTTCAATTTCTCAGTCTCCTTCTTTACCACCTTCAACAATTCCTTTCCACTATGATTCTGCAGATGGTGAGCATAAATGCATGTCTTCTTGGAGTCAGTAAATGGTTTGCTTTCCATTTCATTCCCCTTAATAGTAGTCCTCTTTCTGATCAATGCCTTCAACAGTTCTTGTCCTCTTTCACTTGGCATATTCTGCATTTTGCTAGTTCTGGTGATAACAGCAGTGACACACACAGAGTAAGTGGCACATTACTTAATAACAGGACATAGAAAATATTGCCTAGTTGGCTATTAACAAATGGGTGAATGGTCATTCTCTATTATATTCACTGTTTAGATAAACAAAAGGGGGCCAAAAAGAGAGAAACAATATAAGAGAATTTGCAACCATCCTTAGCAGTACTAGGGTGATTAAAAATGGATTTGAAGTCCCAACATATGATAGAGAAAACACATTTTATTGGGGAGGAACCAACATTACTTCTGCAGGGGACAACCAATTTTACACATATATCATGAGACTATCCAGTTCTTAAAGAAAATGAAACAACCCAAATCCATTAAAAATAGCTAATTAATCTATGTGATTTTGATTTTAATTAACCAACCCCTTAAGTTAGCTTTCACGATCCCAGTCAAAAATCTAAATCAACAAATATATGTTACTATCAGGCTTTCAATTAAAGCGCAAAATAACTACTACCTAAAAGAGTGAAACAAGTATTTAGCATTGGGTCCAAGTTTACATTGGACAACAAAAGACGCACCATAATTACTGGCATGATTGTCAACTGTTCAGATAGAAAAATCTCTTAAAACCTATTTGAATATTGATTTCTTCCCTAGCAATTGCTCATACAAGTGCAGTAAATTCTTGAATTACACAGTAAGAAGAAAACCAAATTCTCAATTAATCTCTCTTTCAATCTTTCATCACGCGTTAGAAACGGAACAGCATCACATACATACACATTGGGTATTCAAGAATTACACATATCATAGCAACACACAAACCAATTGAAATAACAGACAAAAGAAGGAGCTTCAGAAGAGTAACATACTGGGGAGAAGTGTTCTTGGAAACAGTCTTGGAGTGAGAATCAAGGTGAAAGCTCTTCACTTGTGTTGCCATTGTTGATCACAGTACTAATTTGGACGTGAGAATTCAAGAACTCAGATAAAAAGCTTAACAAAATAAAAGTTGTGGGTAGGTTCAGATTAGCAAAAAAGAAGGAATTTCATCACTTTTGTGGGACTAGGAGTTCAAGAAAAAGAAGGAAAGATTTTTTATATAACAGAACGAATCTTTATTGCTATCATGATGCAGAGAGAGAAGAGAAAAGTGAAGCACTTGAATGGGTTACACGTTCTCTCATGCAAGATTTAGAAACTCGACACTTGGACTTACGAGTCAGTTTGTACTACGCGATAGTCCAATGAGGATGAGAATGGTGTCCCTGACTCTGAACTGGATAATTAATTTTAGAAAATTAATTAATTGAAATTGTATTGGGAAATAACCAGATATAAGAGGTTGTATGGTTTTACTCTTTGAGAAAATAAAATAAAAAATAAATAAAAATAATACATTTTAAATAAAATTTTGGGAGAAAAGGCCTCCTTCATACTACAAAAAGCGTCTTATCGCTTCATTTTTAGACACTTAAATAATTACTCTTCATTGTTATTACTCTTTGATCTGCTTTTGATTTTTAACTTTTTTACAGTGATATTTTTTATTTTAATTTTTTTGAAATCACAAATTATTCTTATAAGTTTAATCTATTTGAACAATTCATAGAATTAATCTTTGCTTAACCATGAGAACACAAGGATTATGTAATCTTCTTATAAAAATTATCATTTTTTGAATTTTTTCCTCTCTTGATAATATTATAATTTCACGTAGTTGAGGGTGAAAAAATAAAAAAGAGAAAAAAAATCCCATTTTTATTAGATTGTTATATAAGTTGTTGAATAATTTTTTACATTTTTTTTATTATCTTAAGAGATTTTTCTATATCTTTTTAATGTAAAATTAATTTATATATCAATAAAATTTGAACGATTGAGATTAAAAATATAAGCACTCAAAGTGGAAGCAGTGACAGCTATAACAAAATACTTATAGGAGTTAGATGAAAAAGAAAAGTTAAAAAACTGAGGTGGGCAGGTCCAAATTTAAAAAATTTATATTTTAAAAAAATAAAATAAAATGACAGGGGCAAAGTCATCTTGCCACCCTCAACACCTCAAATTTAATTTCAAATTTAGTAAATAATATTTTAAAATAAATTTAATGATATGTATGATTATGCAGGTCACATATCACATTTTTATTGGATTTAGTATAAGTATACTTATGCTTGAATCTCCCCTCAACCATAAGGAGGCGCAACTCCTACGTGAAAATTGACCCTATATCAATGGTGAGGTTATGGAAAGCAATTAAAAAATAATTTTTTATATATATATATTCAAAATATAAAAAAAAAATAAAATAGAAATTGTAAAATTAAAACAGAAATAGAAAATATAATGTAAATTCTTCTTTTGCACTTAAATTTTACATTGTTCTCAATGTAAAACTTATAAAACATCAAATCATCAATATCCATTAAAAATTATTAACAAATTTAAGATAAGTAAAATAAAAGAGGGAAAGATAAAACATCATTATCAAGTAATGTATATGACCGCTTGCAAGTGGACCTCCTCCACTGTGTCCTCTTGAACTCCCTCATAGAATTGCTTGAGGCGATGTCTATTGATTTTAAAAGATTTGTTAGTTGTCTCACTTGTGATTTCCACTGCACCATAAGAAAAAACCTTATTGACTATAAAAAGACCTAACCACCTAGATCGAAGCTTACCAGGCATGAGCTTGAGGCGAGAATTGTAAAATGAGAACTTTTTGATCAATCACAAATTCTTTTCTTGCAATCATCTTATCATGAAAAGCTTTGGTCTTCTCTTTGTAGATACAGGAGTTCTCATAAGCTTCCAACCGAATCTCTTCTAGTTCTTGTAGTTAGAGTTTTCTTTGGGATCCGGCTTGGTTCAGGTTAAGGTTGCACTTTTTTATTGCCCAGTAAGCCTTGTGCTCAATCTCCACCAAAAGGTGACATATCTTGCCAAAGACTATCTTATAGGGAGACATGCCTAAAGGAGTCTTGAAGGTAGTCCTATACGTCCACAATGCGTCATCTAGCCTCTTGCTCCAATCTTTTCTATTCGGTTGGACTATTTTTTCCAAGATTTGTTTCAGCTCCCTATTCGAAACTTCGGCTTGCCCATTAGTTTGTGGATGATAGGGAGTCAAAACCTTATGCATGACACCATATTTCTTCAACAATGTCTCCATGTTTTTATTACAGAAATGAGAGCCTTGGTCACTGATTATGGCACTTGGAACTCCAAACTTGCAGAAAATGTGAGACCTGACAAAGTCTAAAACAACATGAGAATCATTAGTCCGAGTGGCCTTTGCCTCCACCCACTTAGATACATAATCAATATTTAACAGAATGTAAACAAAATCAAAGGAATTGGGAAAGAGACCCATGAAATCAATGTCTTACACATCAAATATCTCACAAAACAAAAATGGTTGTTAAGGCATCTCATTCCTACGAGAAATGTTACTTGTCTGTTGGCATTATTCATAATTCTTACAATAATTGTAAGTATCGTGAAACAAGGTGGGCGAATACAATTTAGAGTTTAAAATCTTTTAACAGTGTGTTGCAGTCCAAAGTGACCACCACATGCAGGGGTAGGACAAAAATGTAGAATAGACTGAAACTCATAATCAGACACACAACGTCTAATTACTTGGACACTACACAATCTCCACAGATAAGGATCATCTCATATCTAATATTTCGCATCACTCTTAAGCTTATCAATTTGATGTTACCAAGTGGCCTCAATACTCAAGAGGGGGTGAATTGAGTAGTTAAAAATAAGCTCGCAAATCTTTCGCAAATCGTTTGACAATCAATTTTCGTTGAAGCTATTGAATGATTAGAGATAATTGAATAGATGAGTTAAACACTTTTACTTATAAACTTAATAGCCAAGGAGACAATATCCAAGTAAAACAATGAAACAGTGCACAAAGATAAGCAGAGGAGGGTTTAGAGAAACAAACACAGTTGTTTATCCTGGTTCAATCACCACTCCACTCGTGATCTACGTCCAAGTCCCAAGCAACAACTTGAGATTTTTCACTATGTCGTCAAGCTTCAATGGGTGCTTGACAAACCACTACAACCTTGAGCACTCAACAATATGGGATACCTCACCCAAAAGCTTGAGCCTCTATTTTCAAAGGGATACCTCACCCTTACAATGCTTGAGGGATACCTCACCCTCACTAGATAAATTGTGTAAGATTTGAATGGAAGAAACTCTCTCTAGAGCAAGTGTTTACAAATTGAAGCTCTAATATTGCTCTCAAAGATATTTTACGTTTTTGCAGAAAAACAGAGCAAGAAATGAACTCAAAGATTGATTCACGTTTTGGAAGAATTGATGATCAGTTTTTAAGTTCAAGATTAACCTCAAATAAAGACTCAACTATGGTATTTATAAGTTTCTCAATAAATGGATCCGTTAGAGGTAGTTGGGTATGCATTTAATGCATTTAAAATAGCCGTTGTAGGTTGTCAGAGTTCGTGTAATCGATTACACAACTTATGTAATCGATTACATTATTGTTCCAACGTGTTCTTGACTTTCGGGCTCTGTGTGTAATCGATTACATTGCTTGTGTAATCGATTACATGGCTTCGACTTTGCTTGTAATCGATTACATTGTCCAGGTAATCGATTACATGACTTCGACTTCACGTGTAATCGATTACATTGTTCATGTAATCGATTACATGACTCTTTAAACGTGTTCTTGCCTTTTTCGGGCTTGATGTAATCGATTACATATATTGTGTAATCGATTACATGGCTTCGATTTTCAGTGTAATCGATTACATATCTCATGTAATCGATTACATGGCTTCGTTCTTGTTTAATCGATTACAAACGTCATATAATCGATTACATTGACCTTTGAACACATTTTTTAAGTCCAATGAAGCTTGTAAGTCATTTCTAACACCTTGAGACAATTGTTTAAACATAAATCCTTTTAAGAGTGTTAGATTTAAGATTGAAACACGCGTTTTCTTGAAAGCCATGTTTAACTTTGAAATTTCCCATTTATTTTGAAATCATATATTGAAAAACCATTTGAGAAATCTTGAGAGCATTTAACATTAATGTTCTAAGCCCTATTACTAAATGAACCTCTTGACTTCTTTCTTTGATCTTGATTTTTCCTTTTGCGCTTGATCTTCTCTTTTGCACTTGAACTTCTCTTTTGCACTTGAACTTCACTTGATCTTTACTTTGGTCTTTGTTATCATCAAAAACCATTTGACATGCCTTAAAGACATAAGCATTCACATTCTCCCCCTTTTTGATGATGACAAACTGAACATGGGAAAAAGAAAGGGTTTTTGCATTTGTATATAATAGTTATTTAGGCGTAATGCTCCCCCGAAGTTTATGCATGATATTGGGTTATATTTTATACAAAAAGCTACTCAATGCACCTTAATTTCTCATGCAACCATTAATTAGATTTCATTTTTCCTTATTTTCTCCCCGTTGGCATTATCAAAAAGACATAAGCATGCTAAAAAAAAAAATGGATGAGAATGACTATATTTCATGATTCTCAAATTTTTGCCAGAATAGGAAAGCCACAGAGATTAAGCAGTCCAATCAATATTCCAAAAAGGCCAAACATTCAAAGTAAAAGCAAGTTCATTAATAATCAGTATGTATAAAGGAGCTTATCACAACCAGTAGTCAATAAGCAAAAGATAACCATAAATGTAAACCAATTTTATATAATCAGAGTCAAAAACAAAATAAGTACAAGGTGGTCATCAAAACAAGAAAAGTATCAAGGCAATGGGCCATGATCGCTATCAATGGCCTCGCTGTCACAAAAAGCTTCACCCTCTGGATCCGCAGCAGGTCGCCTAGATCAATGTTAACATCGGCCGAGCTCAAGATCGTCGTCGAGTCCGAAGCTCCTCATCATCGGCGGGAACTCTAGACGGACCAAATGGGCGAAGGACAGAGGAACGGGAGGGCGAGAGGATGTGGGAGGTGCAAAGAATGGCGCTTGGAGGAACAGGAGGTCCACCCAAGAGAGAGCGAATGGAGGCAAGCTCCTGATCAGTGTAGTCCATCCTCAGCTCAATATGGTCAATCTTCTGCTCTATGTGATCCATGCGTGTGTTTACATTTGCGCTTAGGTTGCGCATCTCTTGGAGCAGGAGATCAAGAGTAGTAGGAGTGGGAGCAGGAGCAGAGGCAGGATGCTGAGCCTCCTCATTATCATCACTATCTGGATCGTGATGGATATGACCAAAAGTGCCATGAGCAATGTAATGCCACCTATCATCCACCTTATAGAGCTGAAGCTTCTTCAGAGTATGCAACCCAATTGATTGGGGTCCCTTCGAGCTGTTGTCCTTGGACTCTTCAGCCAGCGAAATGCGACAGTACTCGAGGATTGTGGTGACCAACATGGCGAAGGGGAGAGCAGAGTTCTTCTTTTTCTTGACGTCCAGCATATGCTCTAAAATGTAGTAGCCCCAGTTTATTGGGTGCCCTGTGGTCATTGCCCATAATGCCACAACATCATCCTTGAGGACTTGGGAGTAATTCCCTCCTCTGGGAATCAATCCACGAACCAAGAGGTAGTGGAGAACCCTGTTT
The DNA here is from genome assembly GCA_029884595.1 of Ormosia semicastrata. NCBI lineage: Eukaryota > Viridiplantae > Streptophyta > Magnoliopsida > Fabales > Fabaceae > Ormosia > Ormosia semicastrata. The sequence continues at coordinate 3,927,179 of JAQQTO010000044.1, forward strand.
TCCATAGTGAGGCCAGTGGCCATTATTCTTCGTTTAGGATCACTAGGGAGGTGGTATCCAGTCCTGATCAAAGAGAGAAGAGCAGCCTTATGCTCAAACTCACTCCCCCAGACATTAGCGTTTCCACAGAACTGAGCTCCATCAGGAGTGAGCTTTGTTAGCCTATACCATTCTGCCATTGTTAACCTGATTTGTTGCTTTTTCACTTCAGAGATTATGCAATTATCCTCAACTTTCAGGTTTGCATAAAAGATTCGCACAAGGTTTGGGTAGATTGCTTTCTCTATGCTTAGGAAACCTAGCAAGCCTAAATTTTCTATTGTCCTAAAGCTCTCTAATGGTTCACTCTCGCAGAAAGTGATGGGAAGATACCTGGGAGAGATGAACTTGCGAAGTTGGAAGTTCTTTCGGAACAATTCAGCTTTCTTCACAGTGGAGAAATGTCTCGTGAGGTCCAGGCCAGATATATTACGTGAAGAGCCACCAGAGGACCCTCCAACAGCAGTCCCTGTTCTTGGGCGCTTCGAGCGATGAGAGGATTCAACCATTGATGAGAAGGAGAAGCAAGGGATGAGTGATTAATGATTGGGGATAAGAGAGGGACGAGATTAGGGCGAGAAATGGAGATGGGGTTCGTGAGAGAAGATGGGGAGATTTGGATGAGGGATGTGAGGAGATTGGAAGAGATGGGTTGTGTGGAAAGGGGATTTCCGAGATCGAGAGAGGTGAAATGTGGGATGTTGATGGAGATTTGAGTGAAAAATAAGAGATTTTGGGGTTTGAGAGGTTTTGGGTGCGTAGGAGCAGAGGAGAAGATGAATAGGGTCCGAAAAAATATGAGCCTTACGCGCGTCGAAACCTTTTAAAAACCCCGTGTAATCGATTACATTGAGTGTGTATCGATTACATGCATTCTCAGTGGGTATGTAATCGATTACATTTTTGATGTAATCGATTACATGCTTTCTCAGGAACCTTGTAATCGATTACATAGTTTATGTAATCGATTACTGAGTTCTCGAGTTGGTTGTAATCGATTACAAAATGAGTGTAATCGATTACATGCGTGACAGAAACTGTGTAATCGATTACATATGCAATGTAATCGATTACCAATACTTTTTAACTCAGATTTTGCGTTCCAAACAGCATATAATCAACTTTAATTCATCCAAATCAGTTTCAAAGCAACTTAGATTAGTTCAAATCATCATGCAAGCATATAGACTAATCATATTATGATTCAACTCATATAATTGATCAAAATTATCATTTTTACCAAGAATTTCACCCTTTTTGGTGAAATTTGAGGTTGTTGAATTTCTTGTCAAAATTGGACATGAGGGAGCACCTGCAAAACAACTTAGGGGAAATCTCCGACGCTCAAGTTAGTATGGGATTCAAATATAATGAAAATTCAGAGATTTTGCAGCAATGTGGTATAATTATGCAGAAAAACGCAAGCTTAGGCATTTGTTTTAGGATTATGCAGCAAATATCTAATTTATGCATGATTGATCTAAGATGCCAAGTTCATTTCTTATATAGAAAAATGCTTCTTTTGCTAGGGGTTTAGTGAAAATGTCAGCTAGTTGCTTAGTGGTTTCTACAAACTCAAGTATACAATCACCCTTTTGAACATGATCTCTAATGAAATGATGTCTTATTTCAATATGTTTAGTTCTAGAATGCAAAATGGGATTTTTGGACAAGTTGATTGCACTAATATTATCACATCTTATGGGGATGTGATCAAGCTCAAGACCATAGTCCAAGAGTTGTTGTTTCATCCAAAGGATTTGAGAACAACAACTTCCAGCTGCAACATATTCAAACCAATGTAGACAATGCCACACTATTTTGTTTCTTCTTGTGCCAAGAAACTAGTGAGCTTCCAAGCAAGTGGCATGTCCCACTAGTGCTTTTTTCGATCCATTTTGCATCCAAAGCAAAATCAGAATGAGTACCCAATAAGGCTACATGAGGCACCCTTAGGGTACCACAAACCCATTTGTGATGTGCCTATTAGATATTTCATTATTCTCTTAACAACACTTAGGTGTGATTCCTTAGGATTAGCTTGATATCTTGCACACATGCATACACTAAACATTATATCATGCCTACTTGCAGTGAGATAAAGGAGTGAGCCAATCATACCTCTATATTTTGTAATTTCTACCGATTTACCTCATTCATCCTTGTCCAAATAACAAGAGGTGCCCATAGGGGTAGCCATATGCTTGGCATTTTCCATTCTAAATTTTTTGAGAAGACTCCTTGCAATACTTGGATTGGCTTATGAACGTTCCTTCTCTTGCTTGCTTGATTTGAAGACCAAGGAAGAAGTTGAGCTCACCCATCATAGACATCTCAAACTCACTTTGCATAATATTTGAAAATTCTTCACAAAGAGAGTTGTTAGTAGCACCAAATATAATGTCATCAACATAGATTTGAACTAAAAGAATGTCATGCATTTTGTGTTTTATGAAAAGAGTGGTGTCAACCTTGCCTCTAGAAAAACTTTTTTCTAAAAGAAATTTGCTCAACCTTTCATACTAAGCTCTAGGAGCTTGTTTCAAGCCGTACAAGGCCTTTTTCAATTTGAAAACATGGTTGGGCAAATCAAAAACCTCAAAACCAGGAGGTTGTTCAACATACACCTCCTCTTGTATAAAATCATTTAAAAAGGCACTTTTGACATCCATTTGGTAGAGTTTGAAATCCATGATGCAAGCATATGCAAGTAATATTCTAATGGCCTCTAACCTAGCTACGGGAGCATAAGTTTCTTCATAATCTATGCCTTCTTCTTGATTATATCCCTTAGCTACAAGCCTAGCTTTATTTCTTATTATTAAACCCGTTTCATCAAGTTTGTTCCTAAAGACCCATTTGGTGCCAATTATAGGATGATCATTGGGCATTGGAACTAATTCCCAAACTTGATTCCTCTCAAATTGGTTTAGTTCTTCTTGCATGGCCAAGATCCAATGCTCATCATTAATGGCCTCATTTATGTCTTTAGGTTCAACTTGAGAGACAAAGGCTAGGTGATTACATGCATTTCTAAGAGAGTTTCGAGTGATTACCCATTTTGATACATCACCTATCACCTTGTCAAAAGGATGATACCTTGAAGTCCTCCATTCCTTGGGTAGATCCAAGATTTTAGAATCTTCTTGCCATGAGTGATCAAGGAGTCTCTCTTCTTCCTTCTTGGACTCTATCTCTTGATTTTCCAAGTGCGTCTTTGCCAAGATTTCTGCAACATCATCAACAAGTTCCTTTCTCGGCTCATTTGGGTTAGTTTCATCAAATGCAACATGTATGGATTCTTCTATGGTCATAGTTCGTTTATTATAAACTCTAAAGGCCTTACTATGAATAGAATAACCAATGAATATTCTTTCATCAGATTTTGCATCAAACTTCCCCAAGTTATCCTTTCCATTATTCAAAATAAAGCATTTACATCCAAAAACATGAAAATGTGACACATTAGGTTTCCTTCCTTTGTACAATATATATGGAGTTTTCTTTAAAATTGGCCTTATTAGGGCTCTATTCATAACATAACAAGCGGTGTTAACCGCATCCGCCCAAAAGTACTTAGGAAGGTTGGTCTCATTGAGCATAGTTCTTGCCATTTCTTCTAAAGATCGATTTTTCCTTTCTACAACACCATTTTGTTGTGGTGTTCTAGGAGCAGAAAAATTATGCTCAATGCCATGTTCATCACAAAAAGTTTCAAATTCATGATTTTCAAATTCACCACCATGATCACTTCTTATGGATGCAATACTAAAACCTTTTTCGTTTTGGATAACTTTGGCAAGTTTTCTAAATGATTGAAAAGCATCATTTTTGTGGGCCAAGAATAATGTCCATGTAAATCTAGAAAAATCATCCACAATCACTAATGCATAGTAATTCCCACCAAAGCTTATAGTTCTAGAGGGTCCAAAAAGATCCATGTGCAAAAGTTGTAAAGGTCTAGAAGTTGAAACTATGTTTTTAGCTTTAAAAGAGACATTTACTTGTTTTCCTTTTTGACATGCATCACAAAGTTTGTCTTTTTCAAATTTGAGCTTTGGAAGACCAATTACTAGTTCTTTCGAAACTAATTTGTTTAAGTGATCCATGTGAATGTGAGCAATTCTTCTATGCCATAACCATGAATCATTTTCTTTACTCATAAAGCACTTAGCATCATTTGAGGAGATATCATCGAGACTAATCATATATATGTTATTGACCCTATGACCAACAAATTTAACTTGCTTATCATCATTTCCCTCAATTATGCAATAAGAGGAATCAAATATAACTCTATTTCCTTTATCACACAATTGACTAATACTAAGTAAATTATGTTTAAGTCCTTCAACAAGTAAGACATTATCAATAGATGATGAAGGGATCTTACCAACTTTGCCAATTCCAAGAATCTTCTCTTTGTTGTTGTCACCATATGTGACATGACCATGTTTCTTGTGTGTAAGGGAGGAGAACTTGGAGCCATCACCGGTCATGTGCTTGGAACAACCACTATCAAGATACCAACTTGAGCTCTTGGTCTTCAAGCACACCTACAACACACATTTAAGATTTAACTTTTGGTACCCAAATTGTTTTGAGTCCTTGTGTGTTAGAATTAGGTATGGTGCCTTTAGGGACCCAAACCCTTTTGATTCCAACCTTGGTGTTTATGTTCTTTCTAACATTGCAAGTGGATGCACTATGCCCTTTCCTACCACAATGAAAACATTTAACAAAGGGGCTACTTGAAGTTTTTGAGGAAACAAAGAAGTTCTTATAAGACTTTTAATGGTTGTTTGGATTAAATCCCAAATCGACTTTTTGAAAAACACATTTTTGTCTTCCCAACAACACATTCAAGTTGTCTCTACCAAAAGTGAATTTTGCAAGAGTGTTGTTCAAGTCTTCAATCTCTTTTTCAAAAGCTTTACATGATAAACAAGGTAATGATATGGATGTATTGTCATGTGATGAACAAGTCATGCATAATGAATTAGCATCTATAAGTCCTAAGGTCTCATTTTTTATCTTAAGTTCATTTATCTCCTTAGTTAAAGTGGAAACTTTCTTTGTCAATAGGGAGATTGTTTTATTGGAAGACAAAATCATTTTTGTGAGCCTCAAAGATTCATCATGCAATTCTTGAAAGGCATCTTGTAATTCATCATAAGAAGGTGGAGGTTCTAGGTTAGAAGAGGTTACCTCGGTGTCGCTTTCTCCACTTTCTTCTCCTTGAGCCATGAGGCAAAGATGAGCTTCTTCATTCTCCGAATCGTCAGAAGAGCTTAAATCATTGTCCTCCCAAGCTATGTATGCTCTTCTTCCTTTCTTTTCCTTGGAGGGCATTTTCTCAAATTTCTCTGTCTTTTTGAGATATATAGGACACTCCATTTTTATGTGCCCCGGTTTTCCGCATTCATAGCATTTTGGAGGAGTGGAGGATCCTTCTCCTTTGTGATATGCTTTCTTTTGAGGAAACAGTGGTCTTCTTTGAAATCCCTTTTTCTTCAAGAATCTTCTGAATTTTCTCACAAGGAGACTAAGATTCTCCTCACTTAGCTCAATATTTTCACCATCCTCTTCACCATCTTCATCATCATCTTCAAGTATGGAAGAGGTGGCCTTGAGTGCAATTCCCTTCTTCTTTTTGTCATGTTCTTCATTTTGATTGAGCCTATTTAGTTCCAGCTCATGCTCTTGAAGTTTTCCGAATAGGGTGGCTAGAGACATAGTTGATAAATCTCTTGATTCTCGCAATCGCCGTTACCTTGGGTTGCCAATTCTGCTTAGACATCTCAAGACTTTGTTAATAAGATCCTCATTAGGAAATGTCTTTCCCAATGAGATGAGATGATTAACAATATGAGTGAATCTCTTTTGCATATCTTGAATACTCTCACCTTGATTCATTCTAAACAATTCATATTCATGAGTAAGAGTGTTTATTCGAGATCTTTTTACCTCACTAGTACCTTCATGAGTTACTTGTAGGGTATCCCACATTTCTTTTTTGCGGTCTTACAATTTGACACCCTAAAGAATTCATCATACCTCAAAGATGTGGTGATGATGTTCTTGGCTCTCAAATTATATTGAACCTTCTTTTTATCATCATCGGTCCAATCACTTCTAGGTGTATTAATTGTCACACCATCCTTAGTTTGTGTAGGGACAAAAGCACCATTTTCAACGGCGTCCCACACATCTAAGTCAATAGCTTCAATAAAAATTTTCATTCTTTCTTTCCAATAGGCATAACCATCCCCATTGAAATAAGGAGGTCTATTTATAGAAGATCCTTCATTTGAAAAACCATTTGAAGCCATCACTTCTCTTGAAGCTGCTAAGCTCTTTATACAAGAGTCTAGCTCTGATACCACTTGTTACCAAGTGGCCTCAATACTCAAGAGGGGGGGTGAATTGAGTAGTTAAAAATAAGCTCGCAAATCTTTCGCAAATCGTTTGACAATCAATTTTCGTTGAAGCTATTAAATGACTAGAGATAATTGAATAGATGAGTTAAACACTTTTACTTATAAACGTAATAGCCAAGGAGACAATATCCAAGTAAAATAATGAAACAGTGCACAAAGATAAGCAGAGGAGGGTTTAGAGAAACAAACACAGTCGTTTATCGTGGTTCAATCACCACTCCACTTGTGATCTACGTCCAGTCCCCAAGCAACAACTTGAGATTTTCCACTATGTCGTCAAGCTTCAATGGGTGCTTGACAAACCACTACAACCTTGAGCACTCAACAATATGGGATACCTCACCCAAAAGCTTGAGCCTCTATTTTCAAAGGGATACCTCACCCTTACAATGCTTGAGGGATACCTCACCCTCACTAGATAAATTGTGTAAGATTTGAATGGAAGAAACTCTCTCTAGAGCAAGTGTTTACAAATTGAAGCTCTAATATTCCTCTCAAAGATATTTTACGTTTTTGCAGAAAAACAGAGCAAGAAATGAACTCAAAGATTGATTCACGTTTTGGAAGAATTGATGACCAGTTTTTAAGTTCAAGATTAACCTCAAATAAAGACTCAACTATGGTATTTATAAGTTTCTCAATAAATGGATCCGTTGGAGGTAGTTGGGTATGCATTTAATGCATTTAAAATAGCCGTTGTAGGTTGTCAGAGTTCGTGTAATCGATTACACAACTTATGTAATCGATTACATTATTGTTCCAACGTGTTCTTGACTTTCTGGGCTCTGTGTAATCGATTACATTGCTTGTGTAATCGATTACATGGCTTCTGACTTCCGTGTAATCGATTACATATCTCATGTAATCGATTACATGGCTTCTGTTTGCTGTGTAATCGATTACAAACGTCATGTAATCGATTACATTGACCTTTGAACACATTTTTTAAGTCCAATGAAGCTTGTAAGTCATTTCTAACACCTTGAGACAATTGTTTAAACATAAATCCTTTTAAGAGTGTTAGATTTAAGATTGAAACACGCGTTTTCTTGAAAGCCATGTTTAACTTTGAAATTTCTCATTTATTTTGAAATCATATATTGAAAAATCATTTGAGAAATCTTGAGAGCATTTAACATTAATGTTCTAAGCCCTATTACTAAATGAACCTCTTGACTTCTTTCTTTGATCTTGATTTTTTCTTTTGCGTTTGATCTTCTCTTTTGCACTTGAACTTCACTTGATCTTTACTTTGGTCTTTGTTATCATAAAAAACCATTTGACATGCCTTAGAGACATAAGCATTCACATTTGATGTTTCTTAAAATAAGCAGGTAACTCAGATACAACTAGATAATTCAATAAATCAAAATACCAAGAGCCATTACCTCGCAGCTGAAAAAACTACTCATCTGGGAAGGTCTCTCGGATAGAAAGAGTGTCCACTGCCTGTGGGATCCGACTCAGATGATCTGCCACCAAGTTCTCAACTCCGCTCTTATCTCTAATCTCAATGTTAAACTCCTACAAGAGTAACATCCACCGAATGGGTCTAGGCTTCGCCTCGGGCTTCTTTAGCAAGAACTTCAAGGTTGCATGGTCAGAGAAAACAATAATTTTAGTGCCCATCAAATAGGAACAAAATCTATCTAAAGCAAAAGCAATTGCTAAAAGCTCCTTTTTAGTGGTGGTGTAATTGACTTGGGCATAATTCAAAGTACGAGAGACATAAGATATCACATGAGGTTGCTTGCCAACTCATTGAGAAAGGATCATGCCAACTACAAAGTTGGAGGCGTCACATATTAGCTCAAAAGGAAGTTCTAAAAAAAAAAGGATTGTACACCTTACTGCTGCCATTTGAAAGAAGAAAAAAAGAAGAAAGAACATTATGTGTTTACATCAGAGTTTTCTCCAAGATTTTGTCTTAAATAGAAATTTTCCTAATATCTTAATAAACTCCTTTTTACTTAATCATGGACTTATTTTTATGAAAAATGTTATCTGATAATCTTGCATTATAGTTTAGAGAATAAAAGAAAGATAAGGGAATTAAAATGTTTTTTGTATTTAATACAATTGGAAATTATCATGGTTTTATAAAATTATTATTGATTTTTATTTTTTTATTAAAAATTTTATTCTCACATTGTTAGCATCGTATATTTAGATATTTGAAAATGCATATTTTACGCATATTCATGGAATTCCATTTCTTTAAAAAAATTATTATATGAAAAATTACTTCCAAATACTAAACAAAAAAATATTATATGAAAAAAGTACTTTCAAATATACAAAGTGATAATAATCTATTAATTGGATAATAATATAAATTAAGAAATTAAAAATACTATTAAATATGAGTATATAGTCTAGTGGTAAAATATAGTTCATAATAATGACTTTTAAGGACAATGTTCAAATCTTAAAAGTTAAATTTTTTAAGTTTCAACTCAAATAAAAAAAAAAAAACATAAACCCAAGTCAACCTTCTAGGAGGGTCACTGAGTTTCCTGGGTTTGACCAGGTCGATGGAAAAAATGGTCCAATTAGTTGATTGGACTGGCTTGGAACTTGTGTCACAGGTTTCCCAAGTGAACTGGTCAGGCCAGTTTGGTAGAGTTTTTGGTAGAGTTTCAGCAAAAGCTACTCTCCGGGGTTGTATCGATTGGTTGAAAGGTCTGAAAAAGAACGTTGCTTTAAGGGGAATGATACCCATTGGTACCAGATTCAAAAGAGTAATGCACTGTTCAAGGCCAAGGCAACATAACAAGATTACCTTGGAAATAAAAAATAATAATGTATTCGAGGGAGAAATGGGAGATATTTTGTTCCACCACAAAGAATTTTTATTTATTTTTTCATTTCAAAGAATTTATGCGATACATCATAGCAATCATTTCTAGGATTTAATGATTCCTAAGAGTGGATTCATCCCCTTTAAATGCAATAATTTGATTTGGTAATAAAAGATAATAATAAAGAAACAATCTATATAACTATGTATGTATATGTGCAAGGTTCAACTTGTTAAACTCAGTCATATGAGACTATTTCAAACCTTATTCCATCTCAAGATCCATCTTAAACCACCTCACAAACTGTTTGTTCCTCCCCTTTATTTGTCTATTCTTCTCCTATAATGAATGCTAACAACTGTTTATGTGTGTGTGTGTGTGTATAGGTACCACCATCTCAGCCTCAATCATCCAAGTCTACTCGTTCCTATACTCCTCTCAAATGGCATCTCAAACCACTCCACACAATGTTTGTTCCTCACCATTTATTTTCTCTGCTTTTCTTATAATGTATGCAAACAAATATGTAACTTACACTCTCTTTTTTTATGTGAATGATGGGATCAGGACCTCAACCTCAGTCATCTGCTTATATTCCATCTTCAGCTCCATCAGGATGAGGATAAGGAGTTAAGAATGTTTGTTCCTCCTTATGAGGCTATTTTTTAATCTCTAACTTCATGTCATACCACTGTGAATAACATTGTTTTTGTATTGTATGGAAGACTAATCCTACTAAAAGTTTTATCAAGTTTTGTGCGTCACCAATGAGGCCAAGAGGTGTCATCCTATCTTGTGCCATGAAGCCTCCAGGTTTCAGGTCACCACTAGTGAGATCTAGAGGTTTAAGGCCACTATTGAGAGTTACAAGTTTAAGGCCATCAATTATGAGACATGGACATCAACCACAAGCTGCCATTGCTACTAAATTTGACACTCTTACTCCTAGTTCGATTGCAATTGCCACTACCACTCCAACTCCATCCCATACCACTGCAAGACTTGCTCCATCACCCCCTGAAGCTATTGGTGCAAAAACTATGCAAACAGCAAGTCGTGCTACTCAAGAAGGGTTCATGAGGTCCATGTCAACTCTAGGCCTCAACCTCAAATATTGGACCAAAGAAGAAATGAAGTCCTATTGATCTATGAAGAATTTTAGATAATGTATCTAGGGTAGTAATGTATATGATGCTGGAATTGGTGTTCTTTTTTGAAATAGATACAAGTGTAGTATACTTTATGGTACTAGATTTGGATGTTCCTTTTTGTGCATATGTCAATTATAGGACACAAGTACGGTTTAAATGTCTTTCTGTAAATGCTTCTCATGGAAATGTTAAGAGTTTTGTTAGTTGTGGGACACAAGTACAATTACAAGAGTACAATTATGGGACACAAGTAAATGTCAAGGGTTTAGGTAGTACTGAAAATGCCATTTTGTAAATGCTCCTCATGGAGTTTTTGTTATATGTATCTATTGAGTCTTTTTGTAAGACATTCAAGTCAATTTAAATGAATAATCAATACCATTTTATCAAGTTCAACTTTGTTCCTACTCTTACCATTTTACTTAAGTTAATGTATTACCATTTAACACAATTACAGACCACATTAACATTTACCAAAAACATATTCATTGATGTTAATCAAAAGCATAACAATTCATTAATGTCACCTACCACCAAACCATTACATTAAAAACCCATATCCTAATGTCGTTACCCTCTCAACTATACATATCCTAATTCCAATACCTGTGCAACTACTTCAAGAAAAGAACTAACTCCCAAATTATTATAAAAACCATCATCATAACACATATTACTATTACACTCAATCTTAGACTCCTAATTTCACTCTGCAAACTTTTGATCGCCTACATAAGATTCATCCTTCAAATTTCATTCTCATTTGTGCCAATTGTAGTGTCATCATTTCTTTCATCGACCCAAGGTAATAATGACAATTATTCTCATCATCCTGCAAACAAGGTGTAAGGATGTTAATAGGTAAGCAACTCATAAGGAAATACAAAGAACACATCTAACACTTCTTACCTTAGGCAATGGGCATAAATATAAAGGTCTACCAGGATATCTTTGGGTCTTGAAGGTGTGCACAACGGCTTTCATTCCACAATTGCAAAAACTTCCATCATGTCCCTTTAATAGGGACCATTACTTATCGAACTTGCACTTGCACACGCACTCACATTTGCACTCCAGCTACCTTTAGACATTAAGGCTCTTTGGTGTTATCGATTTATGAAATGGAGATTTTCATCACCCATCATCTTGCTATGTCTTTGTTTGAGCCTCTGTTGCAATGGGAAGCAGGGGTGAAATTAGGGGATAGGGATTTGGGGTTTGGAAATTATGGTTCAGGGTGGGAATTTTGATGAAGATGATAACAAAAAACAACGTTGTTTTGCATTTAGGAAGGAGAGGGGGAGTGGTCTACCACCCGTGCAGCCAATAAGGCACTTAATGTGCTCTGTTTGCATCTCCATTAAGGTTAACTAATGCAGGTAAATGTTTGGACTAAATGATGGAATGTAGACTGAGGGACCATGGTAGTAACTTCCTTCATCTAGGGACTCATATGACTGATGGTCTCACTTTCAAGGATTAAAGTGACCATTTAGTTCATATTTAATGTTTTGTTATAATCAAAATATAACTTGGCCTTCATAGGCAAACACAATTGGTAGGGTAGTCTCTCCCAACTAAATTGGAAAAAGTAAGCCAAACACCTTTGAAGCTTGGGATGTTTTATGGTAGCATTTGATTTGTATAGTTTTTTTCCCTAATAAATTGCTCATGCAATTTCAAGCCTGGTTGATTAATATAGTTTGAAATTAAGATTTTTTTTTGTGAATTGAAATTGATAATTTTGTTTCTTAATATAGCTATGTAAATTTCTTTTTTTATTGTAATAAAACAAACAATTTTTATATATAAGTTATAATATTTTGCATTTCATGTAAATGACAAAGTTGTTTTATTAAATTTATTAATTAGATAAAAATTATTTTATTAAAATTGTTATATTAATTTATCATAAAATAAAAATATTGTAATAACTTTTACCAACAAGGGGTTGGTCAGATGATAGTAACTTTTTTAAGGTGGGAACCAAAATTCAAACCCTAAAAAAAAATTTGCTAGAAGGGAATTGGTTTCATAAAAATGTCTATGAAAATACATTCCTCAAAGACCAAAAATTGTAATTATATTTATAATGTAAATGTTTACCGTGTGTCCTTTGAAAAGACTTTCAGATGCCCCACAGCATCAAAATTACAAAAATGATCATCTTATCTTATTTTTATTTAATATTATTTTTTACACTCATTTTAGATAGATATAATTAAGTGAAAAAAATAAAAAAATAAATATAATAAATGATTAAAAAATTGAAAAATGTAAAAAATAAAATAATTATATATATATATATTATGGATCAACAAAATGCTACCACTTCTCATTATTATATAAACTAATTATTTAAGAGGGAGAAGTAATAATTATATAGAATTAATATTTTATTAAATATAATAAATTAGTGAAAAAGAGTACCACTAGAAAAATATGACAAATCCACAAGTAATTGTGTTGTGAGTATTGGTAAGCGCATTGTATTTACAAAAAAGAACAAAAGTTCAAGTCTTAAAAATAGTACTATAGAGAAGATCTAATTATATTACTTCATACTTTAAAAGATTAATCACGTGCCCCAAGGTGTGAGAATTCTGTAGGAACCAAAAAAAAATTTAATAGAATTTAATAAAAATTTATCAACATTTAAAGATAATTGTTGAATAATATATTTAAGTAAACCACCTATTTATTCAGAAATTTCTCATAATAGTTGTTTAAGAGAGATAATAAAATTATTCATATACTTTTACTTAAGAGATTAAGCCGGGGAGATAATTCATAAAATGGTACTAGAGTTTATATGACTAAATAGTTTAAAATTTAATCCTCACATCCTATTTTTTTAAATAAAAGTTAAATATTAACCCATGATAAAAATATTCCTCAACTGTTTCAGGAGGAGACTTATTTTATAATAAAGTCATTTATGTTATTAATTCTAAAAACATTTTAACTAATATTTTCTTAACAAAATTTATCCGGTTCTCATCTTACTTCTTGTTGGAAAGCAATCATTAGGACCAAGGATTCGTCTAACATGCACCTTGGCTCTAGGCTCTTGATTTATTAATAAAAAATAGCAAGCATCAAGAGGCAACCCATTATGCAGGTCACCTCCACCCAAAATTCGTGAACCGCCCCCATCTCGCTCTCTGCCACGCCATGAGACCCGCCAGCCCTTGTAGAGCCATGCTGGTGCCACAGTTGCTCATCCGCTGCCATCGGAACACTTGTCAGAACTGAAAACAGTTCAAATCCGGAACCACCATGTCCATTATGTCATTCTAGCTTTGGCCGTCAACCACCCGGACCCGCGAATCCCGCTACCGTTTTTGCTCGCTACAACCATCATGTCCATTATGTCATTCTTGTTGTGGTTGGTGCATGTGGTTGTTTCAATAGTGTGTATGGGATATGATCTCCATGATTCAGGGTTTGCTAGTGGTAGAGGAGGGTAGTGCGAGGCATGCTGGTGGCGGTGTGAAGAACGGCAGTGGTGGAGGTGAGGTGGTTTCCAGTGAAGGAACCCTGAAATTTGATGGAGGCTATGTTCAGGTGGTGGGGTGAGGTGGTGGTTCAAGTGATAGTGGTTTTAAGAGTTTTTGTTTTTGAAAAAAAAACAATAAACATAAAACCGAGTGGCTAATAGCACCAAAATTCCTTATAGTGCATCATAGCATCCTCCTAGGACCAATTATACTATACCGGGAGTTCTTGCATTTCATCTATGCAGTCTTCGGTCAACATAAAGAGTTTAACAGGGAATATTCGTAAGAATTAGCTGACATGTACAGATGAACTTTTTTCAACCTTTTTTCTCTAGTTTCTCTTTACACAGCTTTTCAAACCAAAGTTCCAATCCTAACAATGAGTCACCCCAAAGTACACCAAGACTAGACGGAAAAGTGAAAGAATAAACCACCCTTAAATTGGCAAGAAGATATTCCCATAATAACCATGACTACAATAATAATCTTCTTGGACCAAAAATATGCTACTTTTACATAAACATCATCCAATTGAAGTGTCTATTCCTCTATTTCACGTATATGTCACGAAGCCTTCTCGATTACTTCTCCGGGTTTCAGGCAATGCAAGTTGGTAACAAGCAGCTAGAAAAGAAACACAACCCTCTCTTCTGCACTCAATAAAATAAGAAAGCAAAAAAACAAATTAGAAAAGGAAATTAATCAAAAACTTTATCAAAAGATGCAAAAGCTGTGAGCAAAGAGTAGAAAATTAGGAAAATGAAAGTAATTAAAGATCAATGAAAATCTCAGTTTTATGACGAAAAAGTAAAGGGGGTGTGGGGGTCGACCTTTTTAGTTTTCGCATACAGTAGCCCTGGTGAGATCTGATACAAGTCCTCATCAACAGGTTTTGGGGTTGGCCTTGGAAGTGGAGTTGGGCTAGGTGGCTCAATGTTCACATCACTGACCCAATTCTTCTTTTTTGCTTCTTTTTCGTGCTGGTCACGGACCTTTGCCTGCAATGTCAACAACACATTTAAGAACACTATAAATGCTTTACATAAAGTCATCTTTGAAGCTGACATGTCCCTCTACACACAGGAATGCTAATTATCTAGCAAAGTTATGCCATCATAATTACAATTTCATTACTTTTGTTACTTTATTGACACATTATTAATGAATATGAGCACAACAACTAAACAAACAACTTGGTCTTGATTTAATACAAGCTCCTGTTACTGTTATGCCTCGTGAACAGGCTCCTGCGTTAATAATTTCTCGCGCTATGCGTGAATCATGGATGTCATTCATTAATTAGGAGGCCCCGCTATAAAGTACAAAGTGTGACCAACTATGCACAGAGAAAGTATTAACAAAGGCAAAGTTGCTTTATTTTTCACCACTCACGGTGTTACCCTATCAGTATATGACTACATGACTATGATGCTGGACCTTAGTTTTCCTGTCACTTTATTAATTTCATGTTCTTTTCAGGCACTGCACTTCTTTTTATAGAGGATTGCAAATGACTTTGGTGCATTTACACCAAGATAGCAAAATTAGATGTGTGGTGTTAGCTATGCACATTTACACATATAATTTTGTTTCTACTCAATTTTTATTATTTAATCATAATTGATTCACGAAGAGTGTTAAAAACTCCCTTTTATCGTATTTTTTTTAATATTTTTTTATTAAATCATATCATTCATTAAAATAATATTTAAATTTAATTATATATCATTTAAAATTAATTATATACTGATCAAATTAAATATTATTTTAATATATGATGTGATTCGATAAAAAAAAAATTTAACAGTACGTGACAGAGAGTGTTATTAGCATTATCCTTAACTCTAACTAATTTTTTACAGACTTAAACTCTCATTCTGTTAAGTAGACAAATGTATATGATGTGAGCTATAAAATAACCTGTGAGAAACATTTTCTAAATTAAAATATAAGTGTATAAAAAATTATAACTAGTTGTAATAGAATGATGAAAATTGTGTAAATGAGGTAATATATTAATAATTGAAGTTCAAAATGAAATCGAAACATCAAATCGTGATTGAACCCCAAGTACATGTATATGCAAATCAACTAGATAATGAAATATATATATAATTAAAGCACTTGTTGCAGTCACAACAATTTATTTTCTCTATCAGCTAATCACAAGCAAATTTTGCCAATAGAGAGAGAACAATTAGAAGAGCTTAATTTTATGCCATATATACCTTTCTGCGAGGAACAACGATCATGGCAGGTGTGACAACATCATTCTCATACAAGTCCCCTGTAACATAAAGATCCCGATCTTCAGACTCAGAGTAACTGTAGCGTAGCAAACCAGCTTGCCTCGCTGACTCAAAGCACTGTGTGAATGGGAGATTGTCATTCCAATCCCAGCTCCCAAATGCTGGTACATGGCTCCTCTTGTAGTAGTACTCCTATTATATATACCACAAATAAAAAATAAATAAATGAAACTCAGAAACCATTCTATAATAGTTCACATAACCAAGCAAATCAAGAAGATGAAAGTTGAACAAGTAAGTAGTAACAACACAAAAAGACTCACTTCCATTGAAGCTGAACAAGAGATAAGTGATAGAACAAGGGTCTCAAAGAATGGTTTGAAAATAAGCTTATCTTTGTTGTGTGTCTGAGCGTGGGTTTGCAACTGATTTAAAAAGAGAAGAATGTGACCGTGTGTGAGGTAGAAAGAAGGATGAGAGAGAGTAAAGTTTTGAGTAATGGGGTATGGGATATAAAGCAAAATAACCTCTAATGGTAATAGGAAAGAAACCAGATAACGAAGTTTCACAGTACCAGACAGAGGGACAAAGAGGTAAGGTATGAGGAGAGGGCCAGAGAAGGTGAAAAGCAAGGAGAGAGAGACAGAGAGAGAGAGGTTGGTAGGTAGGTTGCTTTTATTAAGGTTCATTTTAAATTCGTTCCTCAACTTTTGTTTTTGGTGATCAGTGTATAACTTTGGGTCTATTTTTTACTTTACTAGTTTGTCTCTGATCAAATGTATATTCCAATGCATGAGAAAAGGACTAAAGGTGGAAATTACTTCTTTTCGTGGTACTCCAAAGGCTCTCCGGTTAATGATGGGTATAGCTTTTAAATAATTATATATGTATTTATAACACATTATTTTATTATTATATAATTTTTATTATCTAGTTAAATTTAATATTACTTTATTCTTTACACACATATACAAACTTGGACTTTTTGACCCAAATGTCATTTTTTAGAAATTTATTTACTAAATTGTCATAATTTTAAAATTATTTATCCGAATGCCATCGTTTTTTATTTGGATTATTTTATTATTTAAAAATTATATAGAAATTGGGAAAATACGCATGGCGTAAACGTAAGCGTCTGGCGTTAAGCTAATCCCACGTGGATATGGCGTGTTGGCGCATCCCACGTGATTACATCGGCGTGTTGGCGCATTTGGATATTATTGGCGCATCAAGGTACACGTCAATAAACCCCCTCCCCTCTCCCTTTCACGCCACTTCCTTCATTTATCAAATTTCTACCTTTCTCTAAAAATTTTATAGATCTAAACTCTCGAAAAGATGAGATAAAATTCACACATATATGTAAGTATTTTTACCCCTGTCATTTATTTTGTTTGTTGAAAAATATATTATTGTGTTTATTTTTAAGTTTATATATTTAGTGTGTTGTATATGTAGTTTAGTTGTAGGATTTTTTATTATTGTTATCTCTTGTATATTTGTTCTTTTGTTAGCTAATAGGTTATTGAAATTTGTTCATACAAAAAATAACAATTTGATTATTAGTTGAGTTTTGTAATTTTATTTATTATTTTGAATTGATTTAAATTGTTGATTTATTGAGATTGAAATCAGTTAGTATAAAACATATTTGTTTCGGTTGTCAAATGAGTTAATTGATTTCATCTATGTTGTGTTGTTATTATTCGAAGTTTAAGATGACCAAACACCTTGTTGTTCTCATTTACTACAATGGGAGAATGTCGAGGTGAAGAGGTTTAATGTTTGAAGGTCCTCCTCCTAAGTCTATCATGAGACATGATACGACTTTTGAACTCGAAAAGGAGAATTCATTTAAAATTAAAGCTCCAAGAAAATCAAGTTGTGTCCAAGATTGTGTATAGATTTCCACAAAAGAAAAAATAATAATCTTGAAATGGATAGGTCTTCCATTAGAAGATGATGAAGACGTTGGTTGCATGATTGATTGCTTTGATCAACATGCTAACTTAACTTCCATGGAATTGTATGTGGAAAAAACGAGTAAAAGTACAATGAGCATGTTGAGAAAATGAGAAACAGGTTACATAGTGGTCCTTTAATCTTGTTGAATCATCGATTATCAATACTAATTCTCCATGACACATGCTTTTCTTCAAGATACAATCTAAGAAGTTGGTACACTTACGCAATGCACGAAGGGAGCTCATTTAGGTTGGATTTGAAGTCGATAACCCGCTTGACACGGATGCATTTACGACACAAGCGATGATGAAGGAGAGATGCGAGGGTGAAGAGAATCGACTTAGAAGAAGATCAATCGACCGATGTAAATGTACAACAACTTGCTCCTCCATTGATAGTTGCTCGAATCTACATTTGTGCCTCCATGCCCTGTTTTACGAAATCAATTGGGATCGTTGAATAACGATAATTTGATCGAATTAGATTCTCGTGGTGTTTGGAGTCCAGATGAAGAATTTTATGTTGGATTGCAATTTCCCTCTAAAGATCTTTGTCAAGTTGGCCTTAAAACATTATTCAATTATTAGACATAGAATTACAAGGTTGAAGATTCGATACAAGGCTAATTGTTAAATGTCCAATGTGATGGTTGTATGTGGAGGCTCGGGGCCATTCAAGGCAAGAAATCAAACATGTGAGAAATTAGAAAATATGATGGACCTCACACTGTGTCAAATTTTAATCTGTCACAAGATCATGAAGTTAGATTAATTTATGATATGTTCTTCCATTCGGAGATGGTTAAAAAAACCCGATTTACTGTATGCACGATTATTGAAAGGGTTCGATGTCAATTTGGATATGATGTGTCTTATCGGAAAGCTTGGAAGGCAAAACAAATTGCCATTGTGAAGGTATTTGGAGAATTTGGGATAAATCTTATGTGGTGTTGCCTAGATGGATACTTGCCATGCAAAGAGACATGCTTACAGTGGTGGAGATGCAAAATTGTTGATTATGTCGAGCGCAATAGATATACCGTTCAAAACTTGTATTGCATCGCTTATTTTGGACATTCAAACCATGTGTGGTTGGATTCCAATAGCAAGCCCATTATTCAGATTGACGGCACTTATTTGTATGGTAAATATCGTCATAAACTATTGATTGCAACAACTCAAGATGGCGATAGAAAACCTTTGCCAATTGCATTTGCCATTGTTGAAGGAGAAACAAAGGATGCTTGGAGAGTTCTTAGCCTTGATTCGCAAACATGTCACACAACAACAAGACTTGTGCTTGATAACCGACATCAAGGCATCATACGTCTATGGCGAACCCACATTGGGATGGCGACCACTCGCGCATCATGTTAATTTGTATTCGACATATTGTAGCAACTTTAACGGCGCCTTATGTAATCGGCCCTAAAAAAATATTTGATAAACACAATGTAATAAAACATTTCTTACATTCTATGTGTTTAGGGTACTACTTATCATGCTACAAGATTTGTTGTTAATATTAATTCATTCAATATTCTACATTTAAGGGTATGAACCAATGGCATACAAATTTGAGGCTAGGTAAATAAAAAGTTGACCGCTACTTAAATGGCACATTGGATTAATTCGATTCTAAAACAACAATGGAGTTTAGCAATGAAACGTTTGGTCATATGAAAACTTATTCGAGTGCATGAATGGAGTGTTGAAAGGTCTAAACCTACCAATAACCCTTGGTTCGGATGACATATTATAAATTGGTAGAGTACTTTGTTAATCGAAAAGATGATGCAAACGAGAGAGTTGTTGATGGTACAGATTGATGATGATTTCATGAAGACTGGAATGTCAACGTGCTCAAGGCAAGCTCTCATCAAGTCCGTCGATTTGATATACATTCTCAAATTTTTGGTCGAAGAGGCATTCAACCCATTACACAACAGGTGGAGTTAAATATTCTCAGTAAACCTTAATGAACACACGATGTGACTATGGCTGTTTCAAGCGTTGCATTTCCCTTGCTTCATGGATGTTCTTCTAGGACACTTGACGTGTTTCGATATGTGCATAGTGTTTGAATGCATACTTTGTACAAGGCTTATGAGATTGATTGGGGAGTCATTAAGGATGAACCATGGTGGCCACCATAATTCTGGTGATTACATTAGTACCCGATCGTCAATTGCTTAGATCTAAAGGTCGACCGAAATCAACTCGACTTAGAAATGAGATGGATTGGCGTGAGCCGGACAGGGACAAAGATGTAAAAAATGTGGTGAATCTGGACATAACTCTCGTAGTTGTCGTCGTGGTGGATCGATTTCATGCGGAATGACTAGGACGAGCCATCTACTTAATTAGGACATAATTTCATAATTAGTGTAACATTTGATGACTATCGGTGTGTAATTGAGGCTTGATTATGTTTGTTTGCATTTGATTATGTTTGTGAACCATCTACTTTGTTAATCGACACAAATTTGATTATGTTTGTTTAATATCATTCCTCCTTCTCTTTGTTATGTTTAATATAGTCATGTTTATTATGTATATTCATTTTATAATATGTCTTATTATTTGAAGGCTTATCTATTGTTGCTATCTACGTTGTAGACATGGCATTCCACTTGCGCCTGTGAAGAGGACCCTTCAAGATCTGGAGTTGCGGGAGTTTCATGTTTAACATATATGGCAAGGTCAACGATCGTCATCTACGTGTTAGACGTGCTCATAAATTCGACATATGGACCCGGATGAGCGGATGCTCCCATATCTACATAAAAAATGGTTTCATCGGGGTTTGGGATATTGCACCATCGATCACTCATTGATTACGCGTTGGTTGAGAGATGGCGCCCCGAGACACACACTTTTCATATGCCGACCGGAGAGTGCACCATCACATTGGAGGACGAGCCATTATCTCGGGATTTCAATTGATGCCGTGAACGGGCGTACATCATGTGGAGATTGGAGCTATGTCGGGACTTGTTAGGTTCGCGGCACTATTGAGTCAACGTATCGGGTGGACGTATCGATATGTCATGGCTTTGGAGTGCATTCATGAGACGACTAACCGAGGCCGATGGAGCCGCTTATGTGATGCACACGTACACGAGCATATATACTTCGATTGATCGGGGGGATTGCTATTTCCCGACCATTCGGTAGATATGTGCATATGATGTTCCTTCCACTCTTGGAAGACTTTGAGGCTTTGGGCATTAAGTTGGGGATCTGCGGTCTTGGCGTAACTAGAGCTGTGCAAGGCCACAGACCAGCGTGCACGAGATGGAGGTGCTTGCATTTTGTTAAATCTTGGGTTTGGCATAGATTTCCCCCTGGTCCCCTGCACTTTAATGATACCGATATAATATAATATGCCGCCGATCGTTATTGGGATTTAATAAGTTTAAAATATCTTTTGTTTATATTAGTTTGTTATATGCAATACTTGTTTTGACATCATATTACTCGACATTTAAATAGGTGGCATAAACACAAGGTGTTGAATGAAAAATGGGGGTGCTTTAAGTACTATCGTCGATTCTTTGATCAGTTGAAGAGTGATGAGGTCAATATTTTTTTACATTGATTTATGCATGTTATTTTCACTTGCTTTCTAATGTTTTGAACACATCATTTTGCAGATAACATGACAACCTTATACGGATGAGATTGTGGCTTCACTACCAGATTTTTGTCGACAGAGACATTATATTGGCGATGGTTCCGCTCATCTTTTTCATATTGTTGAGTGGCACCCGGCCAGATAGGGTGATGCGTCGGACTTGGTCCTGGATCAACCAATAAGCGGAGACCACACCAACTCCGATGAGTTGCACTCGATTACTTTAGCCGAGCCGACATGAGGAGGATTGGCGAGTTACACACCTACAACACATAACCATCCGGGACTTCGGTGGGAAAGATGTGTTCTTGGGATTATTTTGGGAGCTTCCTCACCGCGCAAGATTCGAGTACATGCTTGAAAGTACTAGAGTAAGAATTACTAGACGTTGGATTTCTCATCTTGGTGCTTCTATTGGATCGTGGTTAGTTTTTTACCAATATAGAATACTATTTGCTAAATGTATTTTATATTGATCATGACAAATTGAGAGGTGTGTTAGTTAAATTATGCGGAGAACGTCCATGCTTGGCTTAGGAACCCTAGTTCGGGCTTTAGTACGGCTAGCCTTCTACAAATCCATGGAGGACATATTAGCTTCAGTGAGGGAGCATGATCGCATTACCTTATCTCAGCTTCGTCCAGCTCCTCTTGTCAGATGACATCCCGGTTGACCATCCGATATATCCGATGAAGCGAGAGACCGCGTAGTAGAAGGAGAGGGTTAGCGAGTACTCGATCTCGATTACGACCCTCGAGAGGACTCGATTCTTCGGGTGTGCCTAAGACTCACCCCCGTCCGGTTCTCACGCTACTTATCCACCATCTTACCACCACCTCTATCTTGCCCACCATATCCGGGTTATCCACCATCTAAAAGATACCCACCCTTACACTTATCCACCATTTCCTTTGACTTTTACCCCGACACGTCTTTTCCATATCCACCATATATGGGTTACCCACCATATCCTCCTCCTCGACCCCTCACAGTCGGGACCTTCTTGTGATCCCCCTCACACCACCACATTCGATCCTGGTCCTTCTCATTGATGTAGTCATTGTACTTTATGTATGGATTTCTTATTCTTTTATTACATTTTCTTAGATGGGATATTTAACGATGTATATGTATAAATGCAGATTATAGTATATATATATATATATATATATATATATATATATATATATAAATGTCTCATTATACTTAGGATGATATACTTTGAGAACGCCTAATTTTTAGGGGATATTCGTTGAATTTTTCATAGAATCGAACGATTGAACTATTAAGGTTAATTGAATTTGTTAGGTTCTATAGGATTATATTTTTGCCAATGAATTGGTCATGACGTTAAGAGTGTGATCAACTTCGATTTTTAAAATCAATCCAAATTGTACAAATTGATTGATTGTAATATTTTATTTATTAATGGTTTCATAATTAGATTTAATTTGCAATGTTTAGTTTCATTATTTCATTGAAACAATTTTCTAAACCTACACTTGACCTTTCATTTAATTGGGTAAAGACTTTACATAATTAAGAATAGAGGCATATGTATATTTTGATGGTAAAATAGTTTATTTTCCATATTCACTAAACTCATATGATCAAATGAAACACTACACAACATTTTTATGAAAAGATCAATTTTTTGGTAGACGGTAATGATCTGCGATATGTTAAACATTAAAACTACGTGGGATAAACAACTAGCGTATTCACGAAATAGATGTAGTAATATTTTTCAACGATGGATACGCCATCTTGTTATCCAAGCGTGGAACGCCAGACCATTGGCGATACAACGTGGATACTAAAGGCGTTACATATACAACGTGGATACGTCGGTAAGCGCATCACGTACCAAAATTGATAAAATAATCCAAATGCAAAAACGATGGATTGATAAATAGTTTTAAAACTATGACGATTTGGTAAATAAGTTTTAGAAATGACATTTTGGTCAAAAGGCCTACTAACTTGATCACCTAATATCAACATGAGAATAATTATTTTTTAAGTGATACTTTTTCCATTTTTTATTTATTTTTAAAATTTTTATATAGAAATTAAAGATACTATTAAATAATTTTAAATTAAGTAAAATATAAATTAATATGATTAAATTATTCTTTTTTATATTATTAAATGTATTTAAAAAATTATAAAAGTTAATTAATATATATAATTATTAAATTTAGTAGATATAATAAAAGATGAGATAAAATTAAAAAAAAATTGAGATAAAATGCATTTTTTAAAAAATAAATAAAAAGTAACGAAATGAGTATACAATAAACATCGTTCTTTAAGCTTTTTGTCCTCACATGCGTACCCAAAGTGAACTTAGTGCTTTGTGCAATGACTGGTCAGTGTGTGTGTGGATGCTCGTGACTTTTGCTTGTGACCTAGTAGACAAACTGTGAAACTGGTCCAAGACTGAGTTAAAAATTGCAGAGGTCATTTAAGAGGTCGGCAACTCACAAGTCACAATCCAGAGTAAGGTTGCAAAATTGCAGTCTTTGGGTTTTGACCAGATATGTTTTGGGAACTCAAAATAAAATAATAAGGAAAGGATAACAAACGTAAGTAACGATAAGGTAAACAAAGAAAAAATAATAATCTTAAAAGCTCTTTAGTTGACCTGCAGTTAGGGTTAGCCTCGAGATGTTTTGTTGTGGAAAAAGGAGTAAAAATCGTACAATATAAAGAGAAAATGAGGAGAGTGATCCATATTTTTCTCCTTTGATTATAGTATAAATCCTGCTTTTTCTTCAAGATTAATGATAAAATGTACTTTGAAGATGTTCATATATATATTTTCCAAACTGCATTTATTTACTTCTCCAATTTTTATAAGAAAAGAAAACTATCGACATTATCAGTTTGCTATAGTTCGAACAAGCTGGTGTTTTAATATTTGTATCTATAAAATTAATAAATTAAGATCGACTAGCTTGTTTGAGGGTTTTTGACCAGCCCAAAAGTGCTTTTTATATACAGAAATCTGGTTCTAAAAACATTCAAATGTCAGACTAGTTTATTTTAATTTAAAGTAAATTTTAATTATTAAATTTTGTATAAATAATTAAGATTAAAATATAAAATTATTATTTTTAAATGATTTTTATGACTTTTAAATAAATTTTAATTTCAACTATTTATATATGATTTAATAATTAAAATTTATTTTCTCACCTCTTTAAAAATATCACATCTCTTACTAAATATGTCCCCATCAAATAAGGTAGTCTTATATTTTATGCTCACATTTACGATGTCAAGGGCATGAAAAATATGGGTGGCAAATTGATGAAGGAGATTTATTTTAAATCAAATTATAATATATAAATAAAATATAAATTATCTGTCCAAGAGTAGTTTGTTACATTAGAAATAGATTATAATGTTTAAGAGTTTTGAATCAAATTTTAAAATCATTATTTTAAAAAAAACTTTACCTAACTATCACTTAAGAGAGTGAAATTTCGAGAGTAATTACTTGAACTACAAAATTATATGCTAAAAGATTACTTAAGAAACTGAAGACGTCTATAGCCATTTGACTCATGTGTTAATTTATATTAATGATTGTAAATTTAACCTATGTAACCTTTTCATATACACAACCAATGAATAAAGTTTCTTCAGTGAATTTATATTTAAAGTGCGCAAGTAAATAAGTATTTATTATTACATTTAATGAATTAAAATATAATATATTTTAAATTAAATAAAAATAAATTAAATATATCATTATTTATTATTTTAAAAAAATTATTTTAAAGAAACGTTTTTTCATAAAAAATTATTGACTAGGTAGGCTATCTAGGCTCATTCCATTCATTTATTGGGGTAATCAATGTTGTCAAAAATATGATCAGACCGTACAGTTTGATCTGTGTATGAATACGATAACAATTATAGATCAATCTCATAATCAAATTCATGGCCAGATCATTTTAAACTAGTTAAAACCAATTCAACCGATTGATTTAGTGCTGGTTTATTTTGGATTTTATGAGGCGCATTTATCATGGTTGGCTACTTTTTTGCCGAAAACAAACATGATACTGCGTTCACCAAATTAATTCTAGTGACAACAACTCCAGGGAGATTTCAGTTTTGCACCGTTGAAATGTTGATTGATAATTTACCACAATACCTTCATTTATTTCTCTATTTATTTCATTTAAGATTACATTACATTCTTTTTGGTAATTTTATCCCTAAAAGTAATTTTACTTTTATCTTCTCCAAACAAAACATATCTTTTGAATTAACTTTTAAAATATCAATTTCAAACATAAATAAATTCTTTTAATATCTCTTTTAGAATCAATTCTTTCAGCATCAACTCTTTTGAATTCAGTTATGCTAAAATCTGAGCCAATAGGGCTCTTAACAATTGAACCAACGACCATTAAATTAAAACAAAAAGCTCAATATTTTTCTTTCCACATTTCATAAAACATTTTATATTTTTTATATTCTTGCATGTAGATTATTTATATGATGTCACTCAATTGGATCAATTTCAATTGTTGAACCTACATCAAAAGTATCTCCGATTCACTATTTAATATGATCTTAACAACTAGGGGTAGAAATAGGTCAGTTCGCTTTCGTCAAAAACTATGCTTTGATTTTGAGCTGGGCTCGATTTATTTAACACTGTTTTTAAACAAGTTAGCGTAATGCTTTTTCAAAAGCCTGTTTAACTAAAAAGATCGGCCTTAAAGCCATCTAATAGGTATTTTAAGCTTGGTAGGCGGTCTAGTCTATTTAATTATATATAATATAATATATATTATTATAATAATTATAAATTATAACTATAATTATTAATTTATTATAATATATTAATATATTTTTTAATTAAATTTTAATAAAAGTCAATAATTAAAACTTAAAGTTAGTAAGTTAAAATAAAAATAACATATTTATTAATATATTTAACGTAATATATTTATTAGAATGAAAATAATAAGTTAACACTCACCTCTTATTTTTATAGATGTTCACTACTTTCTTACTCTGATCTTTGATCGATGTGGGACTTGAAAGACTAGAGTAAGAAAGTGAGCAACTTGGTATACCTCTAAGTCCCACATCGACCAAAAACTAGAGTAAGAAAGTAGGGAACATCTATAACACCCACCCCTTACTTTTATAGATACTCACTATTTTCTTACTCTGATCTTTGGTCGATGTGGGACTTGAAAGACTAGAGTAAGAAAGTGAGCAACTTGGTATATCTCCAAGTCCCACATCGATCAAAGACTAGAGTAAAAAAGTAGTGAGCATCTATAAAATTAGAAGGTGAGTGTTAAATTATAACAAAGGTCCATTGGCTTTGAGTAGGCCCGTTGGCTTATTTCAAGGCTTAGGCCTGTTAGTTTATGTAAATGCATATTGACTTATTTAAAGGTAGGTCTGTTAGCCTATTTACGACATGTTGGCCTATTTAAAAGTAAGTCTGTTAATCTATGTAAAGGCCTGTTGGCTTATTTAAAGGTAGGCCTATTAGCCTATTTAAAGGTCTCATTGCAAAGTAGGCCTTTAAATAAGCTTTCAGGCCATACTAGGCTTTTAAAAGGCAGTCGACCTTAAAAATCGGCCTATTACAGCCTCTCATAGGCCGACTCAGGCCTTATAATTAGGATCTGAGTGCTAGAGCTGTTTAAGGCAAAGTTCGACTGCCTGGCTTTGTTTCCACCCCTATTAACAACATTGGATGTCACATAAAGGTACCATCACTCTTAGTTCTAATAGGGTTAAAAAAAACGTCTAACTTGACTTGGAAAGATATTTAACGTGAATCGAGCTGGGCCAGGTTGGGATCGTATCATTTACTAGTGTTAAAATGGGCTCAACTTAATGAGGCTCTCTAGGCTGAAAACACACTTGTGCTCACTTTTACCAGTCAAGGCCTTGAATATTAACTCTAGTCAATTACTCATGATTTGATGAGATACTCCTTTCATTTTAAATATTTATCGTTTGTTTTATTTTATTTATTATTTTAAAAAATTTAAGTAAGTATTAATTATTATTATTTTAATGTCTCCACTAAGTAGAATGAGACAGAAGAAGTGAAAGAGTATTTTAGTCAAATATAATTATATTTTCTTAAAATTAAAAGTATTTTATATATTTTTTATAATCTTTGTATAAAAACCTTAAACAACTAATATTTTGAAATAGATGTAGTAATATTTTTTTGATATTATATGTTACCAAGTGGCCTCAATACTCAAGAGGGGGTGAATTGAGTATGAAAACTAAGTTCGCAAATCTTTCGCAAATCATTTGATAAACAATTTTCGTTGAAGCTAATTGATAATTAGAGATGATTGGATATAAGAGATAAACACATTCACTTATAAATGCAATAGCCAAAGGGATCAATATTCAAACAATTCAATAAAACAGTACTCAATGTAAAGAGAAGGGTTTAGAGAAAACAAACACAATGATTTATCCTGGTTCGATCACCAATCCACTTGTGATCTACGTCCAGTCCTCAAGTAACTGCTAGAGATTTTTCACTATTTCTTCAAGTTTCAATAGGTGCTTGATAACTTTTACAACATTTGAGCACTCAACACTTTGGGATACTTCACCCTTGGAGCTTGAGTCTCTTCAACTAAGGGATACCTCACCCTTTACACTTTTGGAGGGATGCCTCACCCTCTTTACAAAGCAATAGAGATTGATTGAATGAAGCTCTCACTAGAATAAATGATTACAAATTGAAACTCTAATATGCTCTCAAAGATTATCCCAAGTTTTTACAAAAAATAGAGCAAGAAATGGATTTGAGGATTGATTTACGTTTGGAAGTATTGGTAATCAGTTTTTGGTTCAAGGTTAACCTCAAATGAAGACCCAACATTGGTATTTATAAGTTTCTCAATTAATGGAGCCGTTGGGGGGATTTTAGCCATGCATTTAATGCATTTAGTATAGCCGTTGGACGTTGTCAGAGTGCGTGTAATCGATTACATAACAAATGTAATCGATTACATTGTTGTTCCAACGTGTTCTTGGCTTTCTGGACTCTGTGAAATCGATTACATTATTGGTGTAATCGATTACATGGCTTCTGACTTGCTTGTAATCGATTACAATATCCATGTAATCGATTACATGACTTCTGACTTGCTGTGTAATCGATTACAATATCCATGTAATCGATTACATGACTCTTTGAACGTGTTCTTGCCTTTCTCGGCTTAATGTAATCGATTACATTACTTGTGTAATCGATTACATGGCCTCTGACTTGCTTGTAATCGATTACATTGCTCATGTAATTGATTACAAGGCCTCTATTTGTTGTGTAATCGATTACAAATATCATGTAATCGATTATATTGGCCTTTGAACACATCTTTCAAGTCCAATAAAGCTTGTGAACCATTTCTAACACCTCAAGACAACTGATTAAACATAAATCCTTTTAAGAGTGTTAGATTTAAGATAGAAACTCAAGTTTCTTGAAAAACATGTTTAACTTTGAAATTTCCCACTTATTTTGAAATGATATATTGAAAAACCATTTGAGAAATTTTGAGAGCATTTAACATTAATGTTCTAAGTCTTATAACTAAATAAACCTCTTGACTTCTTTCTTTGATCTTGATTTTTCCTTTTGCGCTTGATCTTCACTTTTGCATTTGATCTTCACTTTGGCTTTTGTTATCATCAAAAACTATTTGGCATGCTTTAGGGACATAAGCATTCACATTCTCCCCCTTTTTGATGATGACAAGCTGATCATAGGAAAAAGAAAGAGTTTTTACATTTGTATATAATAGACATTTAGGTGCAATGCTGCCCCAGAGTTTATGCATGATATTGAGTTAGATTTTGCATGTAAAAAGCTTAAGAGCTCAAAAGCTCAATAATTCCCCCGTACTCATGCAACCTTAATTACTAATGTAACCTTAATTAGATTTCATTTCATTTTCCCTATTCTCTCCCCCATTGGCATTATCAAAAAGACATAAGCATTCAAAGAAAAAATGGACAGCATGACAGCTATATTTCATGTTTTCCCAAATTTTGCTAGAACAAGAAAGCCAAAAAGATTAATCAGTCCAATCAATATTTCAAAAAGCCAAACATTCAAAGCGGAAACAAGTTCATATATCATTAATCAGCATGTACAAAGGAACTTATCACAACCAGTATAGCCAATAACCAAACACACCAGAAATGTATACCAATGTTATATAACTGATCCAAAACAAAAAATACAATATAATTATCAGAAACATCAGGGCAATGGGCCATGATCGCTATCAGTAGTCTCGCTGTCACTGTCTGGATCCGTAGCAATGTCTCCTAGATCAACGTTATCATTGCCGGGCTCAAGATCGTCATCAGAGTCCAGAAGCTCCTCATTATCAGCAGGGACGCAAGATGGATGAAAAGGACGAGAGGAACAGAGAGAGGCGAGAGGATGTGGGAGGTGCAGCAGAAGAAAGACTCGGAGGAAAGGGAGGTCCACCCAGGAGGGATCGAATGGAGGCAAGCTCCTGATCTGAGTAGTCCATCCTCAGCTCAAGGTGATCTATCTTCTGCTCTAGGTGATCCATGCGTGTGTCTACATTAGCGCTCAGGTTTCGCATCTCTTGGAGCAGGAGGTCAAGAGTAGCTGGAGCGGGACCAGGAGCAGGGGTAGGATGCTGAGCCTCCTCATCATCGTCACTATCCGGATCATGATGGAGATGACCAAACGTGCCATGAGCAATGTAATGCCACCTATCACCCACTTTGTAGAGCTGGAGCTTTTTTAGGGTATGCAAGCAAATGGATTGTGATCCTTTCGAGCTGGTATCCTTGGACTCCTCAGCTAGGGAAATGCGATAGTGCTCTAGGATGGTTGTGACCAACATAGCAAATGGGAGAGCAGAGTTCTTCTTTTTCTTTACATCCAACATATGCTCTATAATGTAGTAACCCCAGTTTATTGGCCGCCCTATGGTCATTGCCCATAAGGCAACCACATCATCCTTGAGAACCTGTGAGTAATTCCCTCCCCTGGGAATCAATCCTCTGACCAAAAGGTAGTGGAGAACCCAGTTCTCCATAGTTAGGCCAGTGGCCATAATTCTCCTTTTAGGATCACTCCGGGGGTAATAACCAGTCCTAATCAATGAGAGAAGAGCAGCCTTATGCTCAAACTCATGCCCCCAGATATTTGCATTCCCACAGAAGTTAGCTCCATCAGGAGTGAGCTTCGTTAGCCTATACCACTCAGCCATAGTTATCCTTATTTGTCACTTTTTCACTTCAGAGATTATGCAATTGTCCTCAAATTTCAGATTGGCATAAAAGACTCTCACTAGGTTTGGGTAGATAGCCTTCTCTATACTCAGGAAACCCAGCAAGCCTAAATTTTCTATGGTTCTAAAGCTCTCCAAAGGTTCACTCTCGCAGAAGGTGATGGGAAGATACCTAGGAGAAATGATCTTGCGTAGCTGGAAGTTCTTCCGGAACAACTCAGCTCGCTTCACTGTGGAGAAGTGGCGCGTGAAGTCCAGGCCAGAGATGTTGCGTGAAGCTCCACCAGAGGACCCTCCAATGGCAGCCCCTGTTCTTGGGCGCTTTGAGCGATGAGAGGATTCAGCCATTGATGAGAAGGAGTAGAGTGAGATGAGAGGTAAGTGTTTGGGGATGAATGAGGAGAGAGAGAGGGATGAAATTAGGGCAGAGAAGTAGGGATGGGGTTCGTGAGAGGTGATGGGGAGATTTGAATGAGGGATGTGAGGAGATTTTGAGAGATCTGTGTGGAGAGGAGTTTTTCGAGATTGAGAGAGGTGAAATGAGAGATTTTGATGGAGATTTGAGTGAGAAATGAGAGATTGAGAGGTTTGGGCTGCGTGGGAGCAGAGGAGGAAGACGAAGGAGATGAAAAGGTTCTGAAAAATGAGCTCTGCGCGCATCAGAAACCTTTTAAAAAACCTTGTGTAATCGATTACATTAGGTGTGTAATCGATTACATTGGGTGTGTAATCGATTACATTTTTTGTGTAATCGATTACCACGCTTCTGGGGAACCTTGTAATCGATTACATAGTTGATGTAATCGACACTTTCGAGTTGATTTAATCGATTACAAAAATTGTATAATCGATTACATGCTTGCAAACTGAAAAATCGATTACAAAGGCATTGTAATCGATTACCAGCACTCTTTAACTCAGATTTTGCATTCCAATCAGCATATAATCAATTTTAATCCATCCAAATCAGTTCCAAAGTAACTTAGATCAATTCAAATCATCATGCAAACATATAATCTAATCATATTATGATTCAACTCACATAATTGATCAAAATTACTATTTTTACCAAGAATTACACTATTTTTGGTGAAATTGTGAGGATGTTGAGTTGCTTGGGAGTCTTGGGCATGAGGGAGCACCTGCAAAATAACTTAGGGGAAATCTCCGAAGCTCAAGTCAGTACTGGATTCAAATATGATGAAAAATTTAGAGATTGTGCAGCAATATGGCATGATTATGCAGAAAAAATACAAGTTAGACATTAGTTTTATGATTATGCAAATAGTTAATTTATGCATGATTGATCCAATATACCAAGTTCATTTCTTATATAGAAAAATGCTTCTTTTGCTAGGGATTTAGTGAAAATATCAGGTAGTTGCTTAGTGGTTTCTACAAATTCAAGCATACAATCACCCTTTTGAACATGGTCTCTAATGAAATGATGTCTTATTTCAAACTTGATTTCTCTCAAATTGGTTTAGTTCTTCTTGCATGGCCAAGATCCAATGCTCATCATTAATGGCCTCATTTATGTCTTTAGGTTCAACTTGAAAGACAAAGGCTAGGTGATTACATGCATTTCTAAGTGAGTTTCGAGTGATTACCCCTTTTGATACATCACCAATCACCTTGTCGAGAGGGTGATATCTTGAAGTCCTCCATTCCTTGGGTAGGTCTAAGATTTCTGAATCTTTTTGCTATGAGTGATCAAGGAGTCTCTCTTCTTGCTTCTTAGACTCTTTCTCTTGATTTTCCAAGTGCGTTTTTGCCAAGATTTCTGCAACATCATCAACAAGATCCTTTCTCAGCTCATTTGGGTTAGTTTCATCAAATACAACATGTATGGACTCTTCTATGGTCATAGTTCATTTATTATAGACTCTAAAGGCCTTACTATGTATAGAATAGCCAATGAATATTCCCTCATCAGATTTTGCATCAAACTTCCCCAAGTTATCCTTTCCATTATTCAAAACAAGGCATTTACATCCAAAGACATGAAAGTGTGACACATTTGGCTTCCTTCCTTTGTACAATTCATATGGGATTTTCTTTAAAATTAGTCTTGTTAGGGCTCTATTCATAACATAACAAGCGATGTTAACCGTATCCGCCCAAAAATACTTAGGAATGTTGGCCTCATTGAGCATAGTTCTTGCCATTTCCTCTAAAAATCGATTTTTCCTTTCTACAACATCATTTTGTTGTGGTGTTCTAGGGGCAGAAAAATTATGCTCAATGCCATATTCATCACAAAAAGTTTCAAATTCATGATTTTTAAACTCACCACCATGGTCACTTCTTATAGATGTAATACAAAAACCTTTTTCGTTTTGGATAACTTTGGCAAGCTTTTTAAATGATTGAAAAGCATCATTTTTGTGGGCCAAGAATAATGTCCATGTAAACCTAGAAAAATCATCTACAATCACTAATGCATAGTAATTCCCTCCAAAGCTCATAGTTCTAGAGGGACCAAAAAGATCTATGTGCAAAAGTTGTAAAGGTCTAGAAGTTGAAACTATGTTTTTAGCTTTAAAAGAGACCTTTACTTATTTTTCCTTTTGACATGCATCACAAAGTTTGTCTTTTTCAAATTTAAGCTTTGGAAGACCAATTACTAGCTCTTTAGAAACCAATTTGTTTAAGTGATCCATGTGAATGTGAGTAATTCTTCTATGCCATAACCATGAATCATTTTCTTTACTTATAAAGCATTTAACATCATTTGAGGAGATATCATTGAGACTAATCATATATATATTATTGACTCTATGACCAACAAACTTAACTTGCTTATTATCATTTCCCTCAATTATGCAGCAAGAAGAATTAAATATAACTCTATTGCCTTTATCACACAATCGACTAATGCTAAGCAAATTATGTTTAAGTCTTTCAACAAGCAAAACATTATCAATAGATGATGAAGGGATCTTACCAACTTTGCCAATTCTAAGAATCTTCCCTTCGTTGTTATCACCATATGTGACATGACCATGTTTCTTGTGAGTAAGGGAGGAGAACTTGGAGCCATCATGGTCATGTGCTTGGAGCAACCACTATCAAGATACCAACTTGAGCTCTTGGTCTTCAAGCACACCTACAACACACATTCAAGTTTTAACTTTTGGTACCCAAATTGTCTTGGGTCCTTATGTGTTAGAGTTAGGCATGGTGCCTTTAGAAATCCAAACTCTTTTTATTCTAACTTTAGTGTTTTTGTTCTTTCTAACATTACAAGTGGATGCACTATGCCCTTTCTTACTACAGTGAAAGCATTTAACAAAGGGACTACTTGAAGTATTTGAGGAAATAAAGAAGTTCTTATATGATTTTTGATGGTTATTTGGATTAAATCCTAAATCGGCTTTTTGAAACACACATTTTTATTTCCTTAACAACACATTCAAGTTGTCTCTTCCAAAAGTGAATTTTGCAAGAGTGTTGTTCAAGTCTTCAATTTTTTTTTCTAATACTTTGCATGATGAACAAGGTAATGATATGGATGTGTTATCATGTAAGGAACAAGTCATGCATAGTGAATTAGCATCAATAAGTCCTAAGGTCTCATTTTCAATCTTAAGCTCATTTATCTCCTTACTTAAGATAGAAACTTTGTTTACCAATAAGGAAATTATTTTGTTAGAGGACAAAACCATTTTTGTGAGCCTTAAGGATTCATCATGCAATTCTTGAAAGGCATCTTGCAATTCATCATATGAAGGTAGAGATTCTGAGTTAGAAGAAGTTACCTCGGTGTCGCTCTCTTCACTTTCTTCTCCTTGAGCCATGAGACAAAGATGAGCTTCTTCATCGTCTGAATTGTCGGAGGAGCTTAAGTCATTATCCTCCCAAGCTATGTATGCTCTCCTTCCTTTCTTTTCTTTGGAAGGTCTCTTCTCAAACTTCTCCATTTTCTTGAGATACATAGGGCATTCCATTTTCATGTGCCCCGGTTTTCCACATTCATAGCATTTTGGAGGAGTAGAGGATCCTTCTCCTTTGTGATACACTTTATTTTGAGGAAAGGGTGGTCTTCTTTGAAATCCTTTTTTCTTTAGGAATCTTTCAAATTTTCTCACAAGGAGTCTAAGATTTTCCTCACTTAGCTCAACACTTTCAGCATCCTCTTCACCATCTTCATCATCATCTTGAATTGTAGAGGAAGTGGCTTTGCGTGCGATTCCCTTCTTCTTTTTGTCATGCTCTTCATTTTGATTGAGCCTATTTAGTTCCAGCTCATGTTCTTGAAGCTTTCCAAATAAGGTGGCTAGAGACATTGTTGATAAATCTCTTGATTCTGCAATCGCCATTACTTTGGGTTGCCAATTCCTGCTTAGACATCTCAAGACTTTGTTAAGAAGATCCTCATTAGGAAATGTCTTTCCCAATGAGATAAGATAATTAACAATATGAGTAAACCTCTTTTGCATATCTTGAATACTCTCACCTTGGTTCATTCTAAACAATTCGTATTCATGAGTAAGAGTATTTATTCGAGATCGTTTTACCTTACTAGTACCTTGATGAGTTACTTGTAGGGTATCCCACATTTCTTTTGCAGTCTTACAATTTGACACCCTAAAGAATTCATCGTACCCCAAGGATGTGGTGATGATGTTCTTGGCTCTCAAATTATATTGAACCTTCTTTTTATCATCATCGGTCCATTCATTTCTAGGTGTATTAATTTTTACACCATCTTTAGTTTGTGTTAGAACAAAAGCACCATTTTCAACGGCGTCCCACACATCTAAATCAATAGCTTCAATAAAAATTTTCATCCTTTCTTTCCAATAGGCATAACCATCTCCATTGAAATAAGGAGGTTGTGAATGCTTATGTCTCTAAGGCATGTCGAAAGGTTTTTGATGATAACAAAAGCAAAAGAGAAGATCAAGCACAAAAGGAAAAATCAAGATCAAAGAAAGAAGACAGAAGGTTTAATTAGTTATTTAGACTTAGGACATTAATGTTAAATGCTCTCAAGATTTCTCAAATGGTTTTTCAATATATATGATTTCAAAATAAATGGGAAATTTCAAAGATAAACATGGATATTGTAATCGATTACACAGCAAGTCAGAAGTCATGTAATCGATTACATGAGCATTGTAATCGACAAGCAAAGTCGAAGCTATGTAATCGATTACCTCAAGAATGTAATCGATTACACGAGCTCGGAAAGTTCGAGAAAACGTTGGAACAATAATGTAATCGATTACCGAGATATGTAATCGATTACACGCATCTCCGACAACGTCCAACGGCTATATTAAATGCATTAAATGCATGCCCAACTACCTCCAACGGCTCTATTAATTGAGAAACTTATAAATACCCAAGTTGGGTCTTTGTTTACTGGTTGACCTTGAATCGAAACCGATCATTATACTTCAAAACGTGAATCAATTCTTAAAATCATTTCTTGCTCTGCTTTTCGACTAAAAACGTGAAAAATCTTTGAGAGCATATTAGAGCTTCAATTTGTAAACACTTGCTCTAGAGAGAGCTTCTTCTATTTCAATCTTATACATTCGATTAGTGAGGGTGAGGTATCCCTCAAGTATTGTAAGGGTGAGGTATCCCTTGGAAAATAGAGGCTCAAGCTTTTGGGTGAGGTATCCCATTCTCGTTGAGTGCTCAAGGTTGTAGTGGTTTTTCAAGCACCCATTGAAGCTTGAAGATATAGTGGAAAATCTCAAGGTGTTGCTTGGGACTGGACGTAGATCACAAGTGGAGTAGTGATTGAACCAGGATAAACGACCGTGTTTGTTTCTCTAAACTCTCCTCTGTTTATCTTTGTGCATCGTTTCATTGTTTTATTTGAATATTGTCTCCTTGGCTATTACGTTCATTAGTAAAAGTGCCTAACTCATCTATTCAATTATCTCGATCATTCAATAGCTTCAACGAAAATTGATTGTCAAACGATTTGCAAAAAATTTGTGAACTTATTTTTAACTACTCAATTCACCCCCTCTTGAGTATTGAGGCCACTTGGTAACAAGTGGTATCGTAGCTAGACTCTTGTATAAAGAGCTTAGCAAACTTCAAGAGAAGTGATGGCTTCAAATGGTTTTTCAAATGAAGGTTCTTCTATAAATAGACCTCCTTATTTCAATGGGGATGGTTATGCCTATTGGAAAGAAAGGATGAAAATTTTTATTGAAGCTATTGACTTAGATGTGTGGGACGCAGATTGAAAATGGTGCCTTTGTCCCTACACAAACTAAGGATGGTGTAACAATTAATACACCTAGAAGTGATTGGACCGATGATGATAAAAAGAAGGTTCAATATAATTTGAGAGCCAAGAACATCATCACCACATCTTTGGGGTATGATGAATTCTTTAGGGTGTCAAATTGTAAGACCGCAAAAGAAATGTGGGATACCCTACAAGTAACTCATGAAGGTACTAGTGAAGTAAAAGATCTCGAATAAACACTCTTACTCATGAATATGAATTGTTTAGAATGAATCAAGGTGAGAGTATTCAAGATATGCAAAAGAGATTTACTCATATTGTTAATCATCTCATCTCATTGGGAAAGACATTTCCTAATGAGGATCTTATTAACAAAGTCTTGAGATGTCTAAGCAGGAATTGGCAACCCAAGGTAACTGCGATTGCGGAATCAAGAGATTTATCAACCATGTCTCTAGCCACCCTATTCGGAAAACTTCAAGAGCATGAGCTGGAACTAAGTAGGCTCAATCAAAATGAAGAACATGACAAAAAGAAGAAGGGAATTGCACTCAAGGCCACCTCTCCCATACTTGAAGATGATGATGAAGATGGTGAAGAGGATGCTGAAAATATTGAGCTAAGTGAGGAGAATCTTAGTCTCCTTGTGAGAAAATTTGGAAGATTCTTGAAGAAAAGGGATTTCAAAGAAGACCACCGTTTCCTCAAAAGAAAGCATATCACAAAGGAGAAGGATCCTCCACTCCTCCAAAATGCTATGAATGCGGA
Source organism: Ormosia semicastrata (assembly GCA_029884595.1). Lineage (NCBI taxonomy): Eukaryota > Viridiplantae > Streptophyta > Magnoliopsida > Fabales > Fabaceae > Ormosia > Ormosia semicastrata. The sequence continues at coordinate 3,965,251 of JAQQTO010000044.1, forward strand.
AAATCGGGGCACATGAAAATGGAGTGTCCTATATATCTCAAGAAGACGGAGAAGTTTGAGAAAAGACCCTCCAAGGAAAAGAAAGGAAGAAGAGCATATATAGCTTGGGAGGATAATGACTTAAGCTCTTCCGATGATTCAGAAAATGAGGAAGCCCATCTTTGCCTCATGGCTCAAGGAGAAGAAAGTGGAGAAAGCGACACCGAGGTAACCTCTTCTAACCTAGAACCTCCACCTTCTTATGATGAATTGCAAGATGCCTTTCAAGAATTGCATGATGAATCCTTGAGGCTCACAAAAATGATTTTGTCTTCCAATAAAACAATCTCCTATTGACAAAGAAAGTTTCTACTTTAACCAAGGAGATAAATGAACTTAAAATTGAAAATGAGACTTTAGGACTCATAGATGCTAATTCATCATGCATGATTTGTTCCTCACATGATAATGCATCCATATCATTACCTTGTTTATCATGCAAAGCTTTTGAAAAAGAAATTGAAGACTTGAACAACACTCTTGCAAAATTCACTTTTGGAAGAGACAACTTGAATGTGTTGTTAGGAAGACAAAAATGTGTTTTCCAAAAAGCCGGTTTAGGATTTAATCCAAACAACCATCAAAAATCTTATAAGAACTTCTTCTTTGTTTCCTCAAAAACTTCAAGTAGCCCCTTTGTTAAATGTTTTCATTGTGGTAGGAAAGGGCATAGTGCATCCACTTGCAATGTTAGAAAGAACATAAACACCAAGGTTGGAATCAAAAGGGTTTGGGTCCCTAAAGGCACCATACCTAATTCTAACACACAAGGACCCAAAACAATTTGGGTACCAAAAGTTAAATCTTGAATGTGTGTTGTAGGTGTGCTTGAAGACCAAGAGCTCAAGTTGGTATCTTGATAGTGGTTGCTCCAAGCACATGACCGGTGATGGCTCCAAGTTCTCCTCCCTTACACACAAGAAACATGGTCATGTCACATATGGTGACAACAACAAAGGGAAGATTCTTGGAATTGGCAAAGTTAGTAAGATCCCTTCATCATCTATTGATAATGTCTTACTTGTTGAAGGACTTAAACATAATTTACTTAGTATTAGTCAATTGTGTGATAAAGGAAATAGAGTTATATTTGATTCTTCTTGTTGTATAATTGAGGGAAAGGATGATAAGCAAGTTAAGTTTGTTGGTCATAGGGTCAATAACATATATATGATTAGTCTTGATGATATCTCCTCAAATGATGCTAAATGCTTTATGAGTAGAGAAAATGATTCATGGTTATGGCATAGAAGAATTGCTCACATTCACATGGATCACTTAAACAAATTGGTTTCTAAAGAACTAGTAATTGGTCTTCCAAAGCTCAAATTTGAAAAAGACAAATTTTGTGATGCATGTCAAAAAGGAAAACAAGTAAAGGTCTCTTTCAAAGCTAAAAACATAGTTTCAACTTCTAGACCTTTACAACTTTTGCACATGGATCTTTTTGGACCCTCTAGAACTATGAGCTTTGGTGGGAATTACTATGCATTAGTGATTGTGGATGATTTTTCTAGATTTACATGGACATTATTCTTGGCTCACAAAAATGATGCTTTTCAATCATTTAGAAAACTTGCCAAAGTTATCCAAAATGAAAAAGGTTTTTGTATTGCATCCATAAGAAGTGATCATGGTGGTGAATTTGAAAATCATGAATTTGAAACTTTTTGTGATGAACATGGCATTGAGCATAATTTTTTTGCCCCTAGAACACCACAACAAAATGGTGTTGTAGAAAGGAAAAATCGATCTTTAGAAGAAATGGCAAGAACTATGCTCAATGAGGCCAATCTTCCTAAGTACTTTTGGGCGGATGCAGTTAACACCGCTTGTTATGTTATGAATAGAGCCCTAATAAGGCCAATTTTAAAGAAAACCCCATATGAATTGTACAAAGGAAGGAAACCTAATGTGTCACATTTTCATGTTTTTGGATGTAAATGCTTTGTTTTGAATAATGGAAAGGATAACTTGGGGAAGTTTGATGCAAAATCTCGATGAGGAATATTCATTGGTTATTCTATTCATAGCAAGGCCTTTAGAGTCTATAATAAACGAACTATGACCATAGAAGAATTCATACATGTTGCATTTGATGAAACTAACCCAAATGAGCCGAGAAAGGAACTTGTTGATGATGTTGCAGAAATCTTGGCAAAGACGCACTTGGAAAATCAAGAGATAGAGTCTAAGAAGAAAGAAGAGAGACTCCTTGATCACTCATGGCAAGAAGATTCTAAAATCCTAGATCTACCCAAGGAATGGAGGACTTCAAGGTATCATCCTCTTGACAAGGTGACAGGTGATGTATCAAAAGGGGTAATCACTCGAAACTCACTTAGAGATGCATGTAATCATCTAGCCTTTGTCTCTCAAGTTGAACCTAAAGACATAAATGAGGCCATTAATGATGAGCATTGGATCTTGGCCATGCAAGAAGAACTAAACCAATTTGAGAGGAATCAAGTTTGGGATTAGTTCCAAGGCCCAATGATCATCCTATAATTGGCACCAAATGGGTCTTTAGGAACAAACTTGATGAAACGGGTTTAATAATAAGAAATAAAACTAGGCTTGTAGCTAAGGGATATAATCAAGAAGAAGGCATAGATTATGAAGAAACTTATGCTCCCGTAGCTAGATTAGAGGCCATTAGAATGCTACTTGCATATGCTTGCATCATGGATTTCAAACTCTATCAAATGAATGTCAAAAGTGCTTTTTTAAATGGTTTTATACAAGAAGAGGTGTATGTAGAACAACCTCCTGGTTTTGAGGACTTTGAAATGCCCAACCATGTTTTTAAATTGAAAAAGGCTTTGTATGGCTTGAAACAAACTCCTAGAGCTTGGTATGAAAGGTTGAGCAAATTTCTTTTAGAAAAAGGCTTTTTTAGAGGTAAAGTTGACACCACTCTTTTCATAAAACACAAAATGCATGACATTCTTCTAGTTCAAATCTATGTTGATGACATTATATTTGGAGCTACTAACAACTCTCTTTGTAAAGAATTTTCAAATATTATGCAAAGTGAGTTTGAGATGTCCATGATGGGTGAGCTCAACTTCTTCCTTGGTCTACAAATCAAGCAAACAAGAGAAGGAACATTTATAAGCCAATTCAAGTATTGCAAGGAGCTGCTCAAAAAGTTTGGAATGGACAATGCCAAGCATATGGCTACTCCTATGGGCACCTCTTGCTATTTGGACAAGGATGAAGGAGGTAAATCGGTAGAAATTACAAAATATAGAGGTATGATTGGCTCACTCCTTTATCTCACGCAAGTAGGCCCGATATAATGTTTAGTGTATGCATGTGTGCTAGATATCAAGCTAATCCTAAGGAATCACACCTAAGTGCTTTGTTAAGAGAATAATGAAATATCTAATAGGCACATCACAAATGGGTTTATGGTACCCTAAGGGTGCCTCATGTAGTCTTATTGGGTACTCTGATTCTGATTTTGCTGGATGCAAAATGGATCGAAAGAGCACTAGTGGGACATGCCACTTGCTAGGAAGCTCACTAGTTTCTTGGCACAAAGAAGAAACAAAATAGTGTGGCATTGTCACAATGAAGTCGAATATGTTGCGGTACGGGAGTTGCTTTGTGCTCAAGTCCTTTGGATGAAACAAGAACTCTTGGACTATGGTCTTGAGCTTGATCACATTCCCATAAAATGTGATAATACTAGTGCAATTAACTTGTCAAAAAATCCCATTTTGCATTCTAGAACTAAGCATATTGAAATAAGACATCATTTCATTAGAGATCATGTTCAAAGGGGTGATTGCATACTTGAATTTGTTGAAACAACTAAGCAATTAGCTGATATTTTCACCAAACCCTTGCAAAAGAAGCATTTTTCTACATTAGAAATGAACTGGGTATATTGGACCATTCATGCATAAATTAAAATATTTGTCGCATAATCCTAAAACAAAAGCCTAAGCTTGCGTTTTTCGCATAATTATGCCACATTCTTCGCACAATCTCTGAATTTTCATTATATATTTGAATCCCATACTAACTTGAGCGTCGGAGGTTTCCCCCTAAATTATTTTGCAGTGTGCTCCTCATGTCCAACTTTGACAAGAAATTCAACAACCTCAAATTTCACCAAAAAGGGTGAAATTCTTGGTAAAAATGATAATTTTGATCAATTATATGAGTTGAATCATAATATGATTAGTCTATATGCTTGCATGATGATTTGAATTGATTTAAGTTGCTTTAAAACTGTTTTGGATGGATTAAAATTGATTATATGTCTGTTTGGAACGCAAAATCTGAAAGTTAAAGAAGTCTTTGTAATCGATTACAATGCCTTTGTAATCGATTACATGTGTTCTGTTCATCACGCATGTAATCGATTACACACATTTTGTAATCGATTACAAATAACTCGAACTCAGTGTAATCGATTACATCACCTATGTAATTGATTACAAGGTTCCAGAAGGCATGTAATCGATTACACTAAAAATGTAATCGATTACATACCCACCAGAAGCATGTAATCGATTACACCAAAAATGTAATCGATTACATACCCACTGGGAATGCATGTAATCGATTACACACTCAATGTAATCGATTACACAGGGTTTTTTAAAAGGCTCGACGCGTAGAGATCATTTCTGTTTGGCCCTGTTTCATCTTCCTCATTCTCTCCTTTCGCTCCCACGCACCTCAAATCTCCAAATCTCTCTTTTCTCACTCAAATCTCCATAAAAACAGTCATTTCGCCTCTCTCAATCTCGGAAATCCCCTCTCCACATAACCCACCGATCAAATCCCCTCACATCCCTCATCCAAATCTCCCCATCTTCTCTCACGAACACCCTCTCCCCTTTTCTGACCTAATTTCGCCCTCTCTCTCTCCTCACTCATCCCCAACCATTTACCACTCAACCCTTGCTTCTCCTTCTCATCAATGGCTGAATCCTCTCATCGCTCGAAGCGCCCAAGAACAGGGGCTGCTATTGGAGGTTCCTCTGGTGGCTCTTCACGCAATATCTCTGGCCTGGACCTCACGAGGCACTTCTCCACCGTGAAGAAAGCTGAGTTGTTCCGGAAGAACTTCCAGCTTCGCAAAATCATCTCTCCCAGGTATCTACCCATCACCTTCTGCGAGAGTGAACCCTTAGAGAGCTTTAGGACCATAGAAAACTTAGGCTTCATTGGGATTCCTGAGTATAGAGAAGGCCATCTACCCTAACCTTGTCCGAGTGTTTTATGCTAACCCGAAGGTTGAAGATAATTGCGTCATCTCGAAGTGAAAAAGCAACAAATCAAAGTTAACCATGGCAGAAGAGTGGTATAGGCTCACCAAGCTCACTCCCCGATGGAGCTCAATTCCGTGGAAATGCCAAAACTGGGGCATGAGTTTGAGCACAAGGTCGCTTCTTCTTTCCTTGATTAGGACCGGCTACCACCTCCCGGTGATCCTAGACGCAGAATAATGGCCACTGGCCTCACTATGGAAAACAGGGTCCTCCACTACCTCTTGGTTCGTGGATTGATTCCCAGAGGAGGAATTACTCCCAAGTCCTCAAGGACGATGTAGTGGCATTATGGGCAATGACCACGGTGGCACCCAATAAACCGGGGATACTACATTCTACAAAGATATGCTGGACATCAAGAAAAAGAAGAACTCGCTTCTCCCTTCGCCATGTTAGTCACCACAATCCTTGAGTACTGTCGCATTTCGCTGACTGAAGAGTCCAAGGACACCAGCTCAAAGGGACCCCAATCAATTGGGCTGCATACTCTGAAGAAGCTTCAGCTCTACAAGATGGAGGATAGGTGGCATTACATTACTCATGGCACATTTGGCCATATCCATCACGATCCAGACAGTGATGATGAGGAGGCTCAGTACCCTGCCTCTGCTCCTGCCCAAGCTTCTCTTGATCTTCTGCTCCAAGAAATGCGCAATCTGAGCGCCAACGTAAACACACGCATGGATCATATAGAGCAAAAGATCGACCATCTTGAGCTGAGGATGGACTACTCGGACCAGGAGCTTGCCTCCATTCGTTCCCCTCCTACGTGGACCTCCCGTTCTCGAGAGTCCCGCCGTCGCCGCACCCCCACATCCTCTCGCCCCTCCGGATCCCATATCCTTCGCCGGTCCATCCGGAGTTCCCGCCGATGATGAGGAGCTTCGGACTCGACGACGATCTTATGCCCGGCCGATGATGACATTGATCTAGGAGACTCGTGCGGATCCGAGAGGGTGATGTCTTTTGTGACAGCCGAGGACACTGATAGTGATCCTGGCCTTATGCCTTGATTTGTTTTTCCACCTTGTACTTATTTTGTTTTTAACTCTGATTATATAAAATTGGTATACCTTTATGGTTATCTTTTGATTATTGCCTACTGGCTGTGACATGTTTATTTGTACATGCTGATTATTAATACATAAACTTGTTTTCACTTTGAATGGTTGACTGTTGGAATATTGCTTGGACTGATCTTTGTGGCTTTTCTGTTATGGCAAACAATTGGGAATCATGAACAATAACTGTCATGCTGTCCATTTTTTTTTCTTCAATGCTTATGTCTTTTTGATAATGCCAACGGGGGAGAAAATAAGGAAAAATGAAATGTAATTAATAGTTGCATGAGAAATTAAACGTTGCATAAGTACGGGGGAGTTATTAAGCTTTTCATATGCAAAATCTAACCCAATATCATGCATAATCTCCGGGGACAGCATTGTACCTAAATGACTATGATATACAAATGCAAAAACTCTTTCTTTTTCCTATGATCAGTTTGTCATCATCAAAAAGGGGGAGAATGTGAATGCTTATGTCTCTAAGGCATGTCGAAAGGTTTTTGATGATAACAAAAGCAAAAGAGAAGATCAAGCACAAAAGGAAAAATCAAGATCAAAGAAAGAAGACAGAAGGTTTAATTAGTTATTTAGACTTAGGACATTAATGTTAAATGCTCTCAAGATTTCTCAAATGGTTTTTCAATATATATGATTTCAAAATAAATGGGAAATTTCAAAGATAAACATGGATATTGTAATCGATTACACAGCAAGTCAGAAGTCATGTAATCGATTACATGAGCATTGTAATCGATTACAAGCAAAGTCAGAAGCCATGTAATCGATTACCTCAAGAATGTAATCGATTACACAGAGCCCGTAGAAAGTTCGGTAAAAACGTTGGAACAATAATGTAATCGATTACGAGATATGTAATCGATTACACGCATCCTGACAACGTCCAACGGCTATATTAAATGCATTAAATGCATGCCCAACTACCTCCAACGGCTCTATTAATTGAGAAACTTATAAATACCCAAGTTGGGTCTTTGTTTACGGTTGACCTTGAATCAGAAACTGATCATTATACTTCAAAACGTGAATCAATTCTTAAAATCATTTCTTGCTCTGTTTTCTGACTAAAAACGTGAAAAATCTTTGAGAGCATATTAGAGCTTCAATTTGTAAACACTTGCTCTAGAGAGAGCTTCTTCTATTTCAATCTTATACATTCTGATTAGTGAGGGTGAGGTATCCCTCAAGTATTGTAAGGGTGAGGTATCCCTTGGAAAATAGAGGCTCAAGCTTTTGGGTGAGGTATCCCATACTGTTGAGTGCTCAAGGTTGTAGTGGTTTTTCAAGCACCCATTGAAGCTTGAAGATATAGTGGAAAATCTCAAGGTGTTGCTTGGGGACTGGACGTAGATCACAAGTGGAGTAGTGATTGAACCAGGATAAACGACTGTGTTTGTTTCTCTAAACTCTCCTCTGTTTATCTTTGTGCACTGTTTCATTGTTTTATTTGAATATTGTCTCCTTGGCTATTACGTTCATTAGTAAAAGTGCCTAACTCATCTATTCAATTATCTCTGATCATTCAATAGCTTCAACGAAAATTGATTGTCAAACGATTTGCGAAAAATTTGTGAACTTATTTTTAACTACTCAATTCACCCCCTCTCTTGAGTATTGAGGCCACTTGGTAACAGAGGTCTGTTTATAGAAGAACCTTCATTTGAAAAACCATTTGAAGCCATCACTTCTCTTGAAGCTGCTAAGCTCTTTATACAATAGTCTAACTCTGATACCACTTGTTACCAAGTGGCCTCAATACTCAAGAGGGGGGTGAATTGAGTATGAAAACTAAGTTCGCAAATCTTTCACAAATCGTTTGATAAACAATTTTCGTTAAAACTAATGGATGATTAGAGATGATTGGATATAAGAGATAAACACTTTCACTTATAAATGCAATAGCCAAATGGACCAATATTCAAACAATTTAATAAAACAGTACTCAATGTAAAGAGAAGGGTTTAGAGAAAACAAACACAATGATTTATCCTGGTTCGATCACCAATCCACTTGTGATCTACGTCCAGTCCTCAAGCAACCGCTAGAGATTTTTCACTATTTCTTCAAGCTTCAATAGGTGCTTGATAACCTTTACAACCTTTGAACACTCAACACTTTGGGATACCTCACCCTTGGAGCTTAAGTCTCTTCAACTAAGGGATACCTCACACTTTTGAAGGGATGCCTCACCCTCTTTACAAAGCAATAGATATTAATTGAATGAAACTCTCACTAGAGTAGATGATTACAAATTAAAGCTCTAATATGCTCTCAAAGATTATCCCAAGTTTTTACAAAAAACAGAGCAAGAAATGAATTTGAGGATTGATTTACGTTTGGAAGTATTAGTAATCAGTTTTTAGTTCAAGGTCAACCTCAAATGAAGACTCAACATTGGTATTTATAAGTTTCTCAATTAATGGAGCCGTTGGGGGGATTTTAGCCATGCATTTAATGCATTTAATATAGCCATTGGATGTTGTCAGAGTGCGTGTAATCGATTACACAACAAATGTAATCGATTACATTGTTGTTCCAACGTGTTCTTGGCTTTCTAGGCTCTGTGTAATCGATTACATTATTGGTGTAATCGATTACATGACTTCTGACTTGCTTGTAATCGATTACAATATCCATATAATCGATTACATGACTTCTGACTTGCTGTGTAATCGATTACAATATCCATGTAATCGATTACATGACTCTTTGAACGTGTTCTTGCTTTTCTGAGCTTAATGTAATCGATTACATTACTTGTGTAATCGATTACATGGCCTCTGACTTGCTTGTAATCGATTACATTGCTCATGTAATCGATTACAAGGCCTCTGTTTGCTGTGTAATCGATTACAAACATTATGTAATCGATTACATTGGCCTTTGAACACATTTTTCAAGTCCAATAAAGCTTGTAATCCATTTCTAACACCTCAAGACAATTGATTAAACATAAATCCTTTTAAGAGTGTTAGATTTAAGATAGAAACTCAAGTTTCTTGAAAAACATGTTTAACTTTGAAATTTCCCACTTATTTTGAAATGATATATTGAAAAACCATTTGAAAATTTTTTAGAGCATTTAACATTAATGTTCTAAATCTTATAACTAAATAAACCTCTTGATTTCTTTCTTTGATCTTGATTTTTCCTTTTGCGCTTGATCTTCACTTTTGCATTTGATCTTCACTTTGGCCTTTGTTATCATCAAAAACTATTTGGCATACTTTATGGACATAAGCATTCACATTATAGTCAGGTGATATTTAGGTCAATTTGTGTGCTCGTTGTCTAATTTATCTTTCACTCTAGTTCAGAATTAGATGATTCATAATGATATTCCTAGCAGATTAATCCTAAATAATTGACATAACTATAATTCAAACTTATGATATTATGTTTATCTATACATCACATGTTCATTCACCTGCAAACCCCATGCGTTATCTAATAAGATAACATTGGTTGAGGAAAAATAGGAGTAAACCATCATTTTAGTTCCTAAAATTGTAACCACTGGTCACAATAGTCCTTGAATTTAAGAAATTGACTAATTAATTTCTAACATTGCACTCCATCATTCAAATTGGTCCAGGCGTCAACAGACGTCAATTAAACTTGACGGACATGCTCATGTAACACGTTAATTGTCATGATGGATGCCTATATAGCAAAGATGCTACTTCCCCCCCTTAAAAAATGACAATGTATTCCTAACCACTAAACAAAATGGCTACATTTTGGGCATTGGAGGGAAAACGAGTATTACCCATTTCCCCCCAAATTTCAACGATATATAGACATTGAAAACCTTAACCTTCCCTAAAAATTTTCTTATTCCCAATCTCCCATATGGTCTAGTGCTAAAATCAAGCGAGTTTGCTCTCAATCAAACTCTGTTTGTTATGAAATCTTGTACGTGACTCTGAATTTGAGAAATGTATGAATCCTAAACTCCAAATATTCCATGTTTTGTGTGCATTGTGTTGTTCCTTTTTTGGTGTTGTGGTCCATGCACTTGTCTTCCCTTTTTGGTATATGTGGTCCCCTTTAATTGTAATATATTATTATGTTGTTGATTTCTTGCATGCTATGGTGGTCCCATTTTTGATGCATTTGCATAACACATGTGTGCATCCATTTTTAGTTGATTTGTTGTTTAGTTGTATTATGCATCCATTTGCACAACACAAATGTATATCCATGTCATGTTGCTTTGTTGTTTAGTTGTGCACACGTGTTTAATTTAGTAAGTGTTGTGTGTATTTGTGTAGATATTATGACTTTTCTTTTACCATGAGGGTAATTTTGTTAAAGAAGGTGGAAGGAAAGTTCGGTATAAAGGGGGTGAAGTAGATAGGTGGCCTGAGTGTAATGAGGACAAAATAGATGTGTTTAGTCTCATTAGGTATAACAAGCAGCTAGGTTACCGTAAAGTTGACAATGTGTTCTGCTTGATGCCTAAGCAATCATTTGCTTCTAGTTTAAGGAACATGAAGACAAATGCACATCTCATTGAGATGGTCAATGCTGATAGGCTTAATAATGGCGGGATGCTATATTATAAACACCCCATTATTACTGACCTAGAGCTTGTTGTGGTAGCGTACCCTCATGATGAGGCACCAAATGAACGTAATGAGAGCCAACCCGAGACACCTATTGGTGAGCAAGTCCAACAACACCTTGTGAATGACCCTGTACCCACTAAACAACCAGCACTTGTAGTAACTGGACTTGTAGTTAGCTCTATCTCTGATTATTATGAAAATGTACAAGCCAACCCTATAGGCCTCCTCCTTTGGACCCTGATAAGGATAAGTATGAAGAAATTCCTGTGAAGAAGGATAAGAGGAGTAAAAGCCAAGTACAGAAAAAGAGGAAAAAGGTTATAGGGGTGAAGAAGAAGAACAAGAAGCAGGTTGTAGACTATTAATAGGCTTAAATAGAGCGTTCTTGAAAGGGTATACAGTGGCTAAATATTGTTTGCTGTGGGACAAGATGTCAACAATGATATTTTTGTGATAGCATATGCTATTGTGGATGTTGATAACAAAGAGAATTAGAAGTGGTACTTGACACTCTTGTATAAGGACTTAGGGACTACAAACAACATAGGTGGAACTTCATTTCAAATATGTAGGAGGTAAGTAATCATATTCGTAGGGACTAGTTGGACTTTATTTTATACATTATAGGGACTAAAATGAATTAGTTGTGTATGTTTTAAGGACTAATATGAATTATTTGTGTTACCAAGGACTGATACCAGCTATGCAAGAAGTGATGCCTAAAGTGCATCATAAGTTTTGTGTTTAGCATATGTGGAAATTTTTTTCAAAACAATGGAAGGATAAGGAAATAAGTGAGATGGTATGGGACTGTGCAAGGTCAACTACTATGTCTCAATTTTTAGCAAACATGAAGACTGAATATTATGACTCAAAAGGCATGGGCCTATCTAGACAGTGGCCCAGAGAATCTTGGACAAAGGTATACTTCAACAAGTGGCCTAAGATTGACAACATACGAAACAATATTTATGAAGTTTTTAACTCTAAGATAATGAAGTTTAGGAGCAAGCTAATCTTGACAATGGCAGAAGAGGTAAGGTGCTACATCAAGAGGATCGTGGCTACAAATAAGATGATGTTGTCTTGGTATAGAGGCACCTTAGCTCCCAAGCAACAGAGTAGGCTGGACAAGGAGAAGATGGAGGGTAACAAATTGACATCTGTGTGGTTAGGTAATAGAAGATATGCATCCTATGCTTGTACCTTATTATATGTTACCACAATTATAGATTTCTTACTTTTATTTTGCTTTACATATAATGTATTATCAAGTGATGATGATAGACATAAGTTTAAGGTGCATGGCTATCCTTCTAAAGTGGTTGTGAATTTAGGCACCCAGACCTACACCTGCAAGTTTTGGCAACTCACATGTATTATGTTGAATTTGTTAATTTTAGTTAAGCTTGTTAAACATAATATTACAAATTATATCTAATTCTACCATTGCAACAAGTATGCCTTGTATGCATGCTATTACTGTTATAGCATACAAGGATGAAAAGTCTGAGGATTATTGCCATGCTTGGCTAACCATGGCATCTTATAATGCAACATATGAACACTTTGTTCAGCCATTGCAAGGCCAATAGTATTGGGAGCATACAAATCACCCTCAGCCTATCCCACCACCTATTAAGAGGTCTGGTGATAGACCCAAAAGACAAAGGAGAAAAAGTAAAAAAGAGGAATTAGTCAACCCCAATCCACACAAGCTAAAAGGTTAATACCCTAAATTCACTTGCTATAAGTGTGGTGGAGAAGGTCACAACAGCAAAGGCTGCAAACACCAAGGGGTCCCTAAGCAAAAAAAATATAAAGCAAGTTCATATGGGGCTGGTCCAAGTACTGAGACAGGGGTAGCAACTGCTGCTAGGGAAGGAACTGAGCCTAAGGCACCAGTTGACCCTGTGATACCAAATGAGATTGATCTATCATAGACTCAGCCAAGTTCTCAACCACAGTTCTCTCAAGCTGCAACTCTTATATAGGTCCTCTCTATTTCATATTGTATTTGATGGTTGATATACATTAATATTGATGTGAATATTATATTACATTAATTCACTACTTTTTTTTATATCAATGCAAGAAACTCAAGCTCCAACTGCTCCAATAGTAACAACTCAATTTATTCTTATATTTTATGTCTTAGTTTATTATATTATCTATCTCAATAACTAACTTGGCTTATTGCATATGCTGTAGGGAAATGTCATACCACCATCTACCAGACCATTTAGTTTAAGGGTTGAACTCCCTGTCAAGTCAATTGGTTTAAGGCCACTAGTTAAACCCACTGCAACTTCAGCTCCACCACTTAAACCCATTGCAACATTAGTTCTAACACCTATTACCACTGCTTCAGTTCCACCACCTACTGTCACTGCAACACTTGTTCAAGCTCTAATTACAACTACAAGATCTGGTTGACCAGCACCACATGGCTATGTTAATGCAGAAATAATTGCAACAAGTCCAACTACAACATCAAGGTTCATGAGGTTCATGCCAATACCTGATTTTAGAGTTGCTCCACCAAAGAATATGAAATGAAGATGATATGAAGCATTGTCCCCTTTTTGATGATGTATAGGTTTATAATGTTATTGGACATAGGATTTGATCATTTTTCTTTTGAAAGATGCTTATAAATGGTTATTTAGATACTTGTGATAGAAGTTTAACCTTTTGAAAATGTTCTTAGGCAAGTTGATGTTACTAGTGGTCTTTTTTTTATAAATGATCTTCATGCTTATACATGCTTCTTTTGATACTTATGAAAGAAGTTTTTTTTGTAAATGTTCTTATGTCCAAACTTGTAAGACCCACTCAAAGGTCAATGAAATATGTTTCATTATGCATTTCCAAGTGTTTTCAATTTATATTTAGTTCATTATGCAAATCCTTACAATTCATATTCAATAAGCTTCATCACTCAATGTACTTGAACAATGAGCAGTAACATCTCCATATTCTTTTATTTGAATATATTATCATTACAAACACAGATAACTATATGACAAAAGTCAAATGACCAATTACACAACATGACAAACTAAGTATTTACCTACTTCCCCAAACAAATTAAGCATCGCATTATGATAAAAACCAGTATCATAATACACTATTTATTACCGAGTGATGATGTGAGTCGCCTTGTCAGGGGCTTTCCATTGCCCAATGCACGTTTATTATCGAGTGATTTGCTGTTAGATGCTGCTAATGATGCTTAACCGTTTGATAGTAAATAGCAAATATTTGAAGCCAATTGCTGGCCTTAATAATTTTGATTTTTTTTGGTTTCCTCTTGTTATTCGTCCTCCACTTTTCTGCTCTAGATTCTTCTTTCACTCCTCTCTTACTTCATATCCTGTTCTCGTTCATATTGCTTTGCTCCCTTCTCCCTCTTTACGACAAGGATCATCACTTGGTTTTCTAGGTATTCTGATTTACTTTTCTGTCTTTAGAATTTCTATTCAGTCTATCTATTATGGTAGATTAGTTATTTTCTGGTTACGAAGTATATGTGTTGTTATTAGGGATGGACAGGATAATGACAATTTTGTTGATATTATTAGGGAATTCCCTCGATGAACCCTTAATTCTTGTTCGTAGGAGACAATAAATCATAAAAGAAATCATAAAGGAACATGGATAGGGAAATCTAGGGTTTTACTGACCTCTACATTGGTCGAATACAAATATAGTAGAGAACGCAGCCTAGCCTTATGAGACAACCTTGAAGATAAATTAGATGATATATTTAGTTCAGATTCTTCCGACCTCTCTAGTTCTTTGGACCTTTCTAGTTTCGAAATTGACGATGTATCATTTTCTAATAGAGAGATCGAGGTGGAAGGTAGTTTACAAGCTACTAGGGGGATCTTGCAGATTTGGCTACTGAGTATAAGTGTGTTAGTGATGAAGTTCTGAAATACCACTCGACTTATATGAATGTTGCCACTCTTCAAGAAATTCGACCAACTTTGAGAATTATTCATGAGGGGCCTAGTGTTGAGTATTTGCTTCAACCTTGCCCTGAGAACGATTGTATTTACAGCATCCATTTGCCCTCTTTCAACACCTGGAGCTTCATGATGTATGAAATGTGCTTTACTTGAATCAGCGTTTGATTTCCTTTGACTGACTTTGAGGTCAGCATTCTATCGGTCATGAATGTGGTTCCTTCCCACCTTCATCCAAACAGTCAAACATTGATCATCTGATGTTTCAAAATGCTTTGTCGTCATCTTCACATTTCCTTGACCCATATGAAGTTCCTCTACTTTTTCCAATTTTCCTTAGTAAAAGATAGCAAGGAAGGTCTTATATCATTTACTAGTTGCCATGGTAGAAAGATTCTTACTTTTTTCTTATTCTTCTTATAAGTTATTTAAAGCTGGGTATTTTTGGGTGACACCTCATTTTGACATATACCATTCTTCTTGACTAAGAAAGTTGTTCCTAAGTCTCCATTTCTCTGAGTCAAAGGTTTAGGGAACTCTCCTATGGTTCATTGTGACGAGTTTTTGGATAATAAATGGAAAGAAGTGGAAAAACTAAAGATTTTTGTTCCCTATAAGTGTTAAAAAATAATTAAGTGGGAATACAACAAGGCTATTATGGATCAATACTTTCATATGTAAAGTTTTTGTGTAGCAGAGCTTTCTTTTTACCTTTTATTATGCCTTAATTTGTTTGCTTTTCTATTTTTTCCCCAAGGAATATGGAACCAAAGTTCTCGGGGAAGGATGTTCTTTTGTAATGGCAATAGAAGTAGAAAAAGTAAGTTCTTGTTCCCACTCCTGCCTTGAGCCCTGACCTAATGATAAAATCTTCTAAAGAGACTAACTCAGCCCCCTTCATTAGAAAAGAAGAAAACTTGAAGAGAACCCTTTAATTTCTCAATTGGAGTGTATTGATATCACTACTTCTGCTAACAACTTTGACCATGTTGTTTCTAAGCGGGATGTGACCATCATGTACCCTTATCATTCAGCCCTTATTGCCTAGTATATAGGGAAAGGTCAAGAAATTCATTTTCCTTTTCCTGATCCTTGCTTAAATCTCGATGTTCTAAAAGACTTTACTCTTGACACTGCAGATCGAGAAAAGTGCTATCTTTGGAACAAGCAATATTTGGAATAGAATTTCATAGATCTCCTTTTGGCTCCAGTCGACCTTGACAAATTTGAACAAGTTGGAGGCCAAAGTCTAAACTCCTGGATTGAGACCAATACTTTGTGGATCATTAGCATAGCTCAAGCCAATAAAAAAGAATTTAGTGCAATGGAGCGTTACATCGCTTTTTAGCAGTAGAAAATCCAATTAGCTTCCACCATTCATGAGCAAGAAAAAGAAATTTTAGGAAAGAAAATTTCTGGAATGGAAGGTTGCCTTAGCTAAGTGAAGGACCTTGAATAGAGCCTCAAGAAGGCTCAAGAGCACATCTCCTCCTTTGAGGTTGATGCTTCAAAGCTTTCGGGAGCTGAAAAGAATGCTGCTAAAGAAGTTGAACAACTTTGCAACTCTGACATAGAGTGCCGCAAAAAGTTGACATTTTGGAAAAGATGGCTAAGGAGAATGCTGAGACTATCAAGTCTTGTCAGGAATCATGGCAAGAAGTGAAGTACAATCTTGGCAACCAATTTCTTGATGGGCTCAAGACAGTTATTTGTCAAGCTCAATTTTTGTATCCAATTGCAGATTTTTCATCTTGTAGGTTGTTAAAATAAATTAATGATGGAACTTTGGTCAGTGATGAATATTCCTCTCCTCGACCAGGGGATGATGAAGATTAACCAATTTAAGGAAAAAGGCGGCCAACGTAAGATGAAGAGTGAGTTGCTGAAGATCAGGTTGACCAGGGTAGTGCTACTGAGCGAGGTGATCATGAAAAATGAGGGAATGCCCTTAGTATTTTGTATATTTTTGTTAAAATTAAAAGCTTAGTTGGATATAGACAACTTCCTTTATTAGGACCTACTATTTTAATACTAGTTTATTAGCTGCATACTATTTCATTTATTTTTTTTGGGTTCAAGTTTGATTACAAATATGCAACTTAAATGCTATTTCATTCTATGGTTCATTTTATTCTCTGGAGTTAAGATATCATTAGACCTCACTCTTATTTGTTCAAGGTATAATTATAATGCAGTCAATTAACCATAATTCATAACCAAAATAGGCTTTCAAAGTTAAAGTATTTGATAATATCTCATTTAATCATACCTTATAATTGATTTGTAAGATATGGTTTTTCAAGACGATATTTTCTTGAATGTAGCGCTCTACATATCAAAATGGCAAGATAATTATATTTTATGCGACCCTGATAATTCTCATTTAGAGTTGCCTTAAATACCTTTCTCAATTGTAAGATCACGACATAAATATTTCCATTTCCCGATCGTAAAACCCAAGCATAAGGATTTTCGTTTAGACCTGCCTTGAGGTACCTTACCCGATCTCAAGATCCAACCGTAAGGTTGTTTTGGTTCACACACCAAGCATCCTCTTGGATTAGGTTGAGTCTAGGTATATTCGTAGTATTAACCAATCCTTCTCTCTCCTGGGTTCTACCTTATATAAAGGAATATTTAGAATCTTGGCATGACCAGGTGGGATGAGGACACGTGTCTTGTTTCGTCTCCTTCCCTGACTTCCAAGAAGATATTTTACCACTAGGTTTATGTGTCAATATAGCCCTTCATGTAGGGTACAAAATCTACACATGCATAGCCTATATGAATCAAGGAATATCACTTCGGAGCTTCCTAATGCACCCATTGATTTGAATGTTTATTTTTTTCTTTTATCTTCATTCGTAAATTGATTTTTACTAATTTTTTAGATAGATATTTTAAATAAGCATTTTATAAAGCATACAAAGGAGTACCAATGTGATGTGAGTAAAAAAATAAAGAAAAAAAAGTAAAGAAAGCAACCCAAAATTTTTGTGCTTTTACATCCTTTCCACAAGACCAATTCATAATTTCACATGTTCAGCCTCAGGTGGAAACTTTTTACCATGTTCAACAGTGCATTCTTTTCCTACGTATCAAATCATCTAAAACTAAAATGGCATAAGGAGAAAATGCGAAAAAAAAAAATAGAGTAAGGAAGATACATTCTAAAAGAAAACATCAAAAGTATTGTTTGAGACAAATGGAAGGAGGGATTCTAACAAGTAGGGAAAGATTGAGAAAGTATACATGCAAAACATATATCACAAACACAATGGTATATCTTTGTTTGGCTCGAAGCTAATTCTACATATAATTCTCAAGCTCTCATGTTAGACTTTTTAATAAATCAAATACTCTTAAATACATCTTAAACTTCTTTAAGTTAGACTACGATAACACTCAACAAAGTTTTTGTTTTAGGTCATGTTTTGGTTAGATGGAATAATTCTAAGAAAATGGAAATGGTTGCATGGAAATGAAATGGGGTGAAATATTCATTCTTATAGTTTTGATATAGATGAAATCGTGGAAGCGGACCTTTGATTTCCTTGGACCACGTAAGAATTCGTCGTCCGATTGAATCTTCTTGTTCCTGAATGCTTCATAGGAATCCATCGCTATTCCTTTCTTCCACCGAGAAAGGTTCATTCCGAGTCACAAGAGCAATTTCTCTTTTTTTTTTTTCGTTATGGTAATGCAATGCAAGAGGTCTCGGAAATCGGGTTGTTTCTGATGATGAAAACCCGATATTTAAAGGTCGGTAATGTTAGAAGACGACTGTCGGTATCTTATGATAAGTAAGATGGTATATCTTTGAAAGCTCAGATGGAGAGAATAAACGGACTCCTCGAGGGCTACTTAAGGCACTTTAGTGCAAACCAACCAGAAGGACTGGAGCTGTTGGATGTTGCTCAGTGCTGCTATAAATTAACAACCAAAAAGCTCTGCGTCGAACTTCAGCCCCTTCGAGTTGGCCACGGGGCAACAGCCTCTGACGCCCCACACCATTGCGGCAGGAGGAGGCTTGCCCATCAGCCTACTTTGCCAAGACGTGGCAGGAGCGCTTAGACCTAGCCCAAACCTACTTAAACTAAAGGCTTGGCCCGGTCTGACTGAAGGAAGAAGAAAGTAGACCTTGTAGAGAAGCGGATAGGAGAGGTAGCCTATAGACTCAAGCGATCAGCTCGGTTAAAACTCACCCCGTATTCCATGTGTGTGAGTCAGTTGACTTCGATTAGACCAGACCGACCCAGAGAGGAACGTGCCCAGCCCACGAGGGCACCACCAGATGTTGTAGATTCACTTACTAAGAAAGAAAAAGAGTAAGATATCATAGCTGACCGCACCATGGGCTAGCCCATACACCCACTGCACGAGTAGAATACTACATAGTCAAGAAGAAGGGCTAACCTTGTAATTGGCTAGTTGGCATTAAAGACTTGTTTTGATTATAACAAACATGAAGATGATAGTAAGACTAAGTCCAAGAACTTCAAGAATAGCTTTAGGACTTAGAGTCTTTTTGTAAGAAGCCTTCTAGATATCTCATTGGTTTTGGAAGAAAAGTTCTAAACTTGTTTTTCAATAAATCCAAATAGCACACATGGCTTTCAAGACTTCAAAATGGCTTTTGGAAATAGTTAAAAGGTTGTTGGGTTTTTGGAAACAACTAGCAAGTTTTAAAAAGTGTTTAAAAAATATTTTTAAACAGGTTTATTCGAATAAAGCTCTCAACTAAACCAAGAGATATTCTTGTGTGTATACAAATGCACCACATCACATTTACACACAAAAGATAAAAAGTTAGAGAGAGATGATGAATGGGTCCCATTAAACTCACTCATCACAAAAAATCATTATCTCTCTCCAACTTTTTATCTCTTGCATGTAAATGTGACGTGGTGTATCTGTATGCACACAAGAATATCTTCTAAATCAAATGATCAATTTTTATCAAGGTTTATTCAAATAACCTTAGAGTTATTCAAATAACAACTTTTTAAACTAGCTGCATGTTTCTGTTTTCAAAAAGAATTATTCGAATAACACTTATACTTTTCGAATAAAGGTGTTCCAGAACGTATCTTTTAAAATGGTTTATTCGAATAACAAGAATGTTATTCGAATAAATATGCTTTTTAGAAAACTCTGTTAAAATGAGTTATTCGAATAACTAAAATGTTATTCGAATAATATATCTCAGAATCAGTGTCTTCGTGGGTCATTTAAATGTGTTATTCGAATAACACACGAGTTATTCGAATAAACAAAGTTCCCATTTTAGAAACAAACGGCTATTTTCGCATTCAATACGTGATTTAAATTACCCACAATGATTATTTTCTCAATAACACTAAAAATACATGGTTTTAGGTCATCTTTTACACACTCCCAACTATCTAAAATAATTCTTTCATGCTTTAATCTGTGATTCATATTTTATAAATTTCTTATGCTCTTTTTCGTCAAAATTTGAGATATCCTTAAAGAACTTCATAGAGTTTCTAGTTGTACTATCCACTCTTCTGAGAGCTTCTTTTCTACTATATTCTAATTCATTGTAAAGAGGGTGAGGTATCCCTCAAAAGTTTTGCAAGGGTGAGGTATCCCTGACTATTGAGGCTCTAGCACAAGGGTGGGGTATTCCAAGGAGTGAAGAGTGCTTTGATTTGTAAAGGTAACAGGCACCTGTTCAAACATGAAGTTATAGTGGAAAAATATCGGGTGTTTACTTGAGGTTTAGACGTAGGTCACAAGTGGTTGGTGGCTAAATTAGGATAAATATTACGTTTGTTCTTCTCATCTCAAACTCTTTTATTTCTTGCACTTTATTTTTATATACATGTTTGATTACTTTCTATCTTGGCTTGTTTATTTTGTGAGTTAAGTTGTTTATCTTATCTATTTATTCACTTTATTTGAGAAATAGCTTCAACGAAAATTATTTTTCAAGTGTTTGCGAAAAGTTTTTTATATACTCAATTCATCCTCTCTTGAGTACTGAAGTCACTTGGTAATAAGTGGTATCAGAGCTAGACTCTTGTATAAAGAGCTTAGCATCTTCAAGAGAACATGACTTCTTCAAATGATTTTTTAGAAGGATCTTTCATAAACCGACCACCCTTTTTCAATGGGGATGATTATGCCTATTGAAAGGAAAGAATGAAAATTTTCATTGAAACTATTGATCTAAATGTGTGAGATGCTGTTGAAAATGGTACTTTTGTTCCCACACATGTTGTTAATGGTGTAAAAATTGAAACACCAAGAAGTAAATGGACGGATGAGGACAAGAAAAATGTTCAATATAATTTGACAGCCAAGAACATCATTACCACATCTTTGGGGTATGATGAATTCTCTAGGATTTTAAATTGTAAAACTGTCCAAAAAATGTGGAACACTTTACAAATTACCCATGAGGGTACTAGTGAATTAAAGAGGTTGAGAATCAATTCTCTAACTCGTGAATATGAACTGTTTAGAATGAACCAAGGAGAAAGCATTCAAGAAATGCAAAAAAGGTTCACTCACATTGTAAATCATCTTGCTTCATTATGAAAGAATTTTTCTAACGAAGATTTTATTAACAAAGTTTTGAGATGTTTAAGTAGGATTTGGCAACACAAAGTAACAGCTATTTCAGAATCAAGAAATTTATCAACAATGACACTAGCTATCTCTTTAGGAAGTTTCAAGAGCACGAGTTGGAGCTAAACATGCTTGATCAAAGTGAGGAAAATGATAAGAAAAAGAAAGAGATTGCGCTCAAGGCTACTTCCTCTGCAATTGATGATGATGATGAGGATGGAGAAGGCACAGAGATCCTTGAGCTAAATAAAAAAAATCTCAGTCTTCTTGTAAGAAAGTTTGGAAAATTCCTCAAGAAAAAAGGAACTCAAAGAAAACTGTCTTTCCCTCCAACAAGACCCATCCCAAGGGAAGAAACATCATCAACTCCAACTTGCTATGAGTGTGAAAAATCGGGACACATGAAAATAGAGTGCACAATTTACCAAAAGAAGATGAAGAAATTTGAAAAGAAACTTTCCAATGAAAGAAAAAGAAGAAGAGTCTACATAACATGGGATGACAATGACATGGACTCCACAGATAGCTCAGATAGTGAGGAAGCCTATCTATGTCTTATGGCTAGAGGAGAAGAAGAAGAAGAAGAAGAAAACGACATGGAGGTAATTTCTAACATTGACTTATCTCCTTCCGATAATGAATTATAAGATGCTTTCGAAGAATTACATGATGAATCACAAAGGCTTACAAAATTAATTTCTACATCTAAGAAAATAATTTCTTCTTTGGAAAATCAAATTCTTATTTTAAACTAAGAAATTGAAGAACTAAAAATTGAGAACGAAACACTAGGATTAATTGATGTTAATTCTTCTTGCACAATTTATTCTTCACATGCATCTTCATCTTATTTATCATGCCAAGTTTTTGAAAAAGAAATTGAAGATTTAAAGAATACTCTTTCAAAATTTACTTTCAGAAGAGATAATCTAAATATTTTGTTAGGAAAACAAAGGGTTACTTTTCAAAAAGCCAGGATAGGATATAATCCTAAAAATTAGCATAAATTTTATAAAAATTTCTTTATCTATTCAAGTACTTCTAGCAGTCTTTTTATTAAATATTTTCATTGTGGAAAGAAAGAACATAGTACCTCAACATGTAATGTAACGAAAAACATCAACACAAAATTTAGGACTAAAATGATTTGGGTCCCCAAGGGTACTATATCCAAAACTAACGCATAATGACCCAAGAAAATTTGGGTACCAAAAGTTCAAAATTAAATATGTGTTGTAGGTGTGCTTGAAGGCCAAGAGCTCAATTGGTACCTCGATAGTGGATGCTCCAAGCACATGACCGATGATGACTCCAAGTTCTCATTCTTGATTCCCAAGACACACGAACATTTAACTTATGGAGATAACAACAAAGGAAAGATTCTTGGAGTTGGCAAAGTTAGTAAAAGTCCTACTTCTTCTATTGATAATGTATTGCTTATTGAATGACTTAAACATAACTTGCTTAGTATTAGTCAATTATGTGATAAAGGAAATAATGTTATATTTGATTCTAACTGTTGTATAATTGAATGAAAAGATTATAAGCATGTTAAGTTTGTGGATCATAGAGTTAATAATATCGATATGATTAGCCTTGATGATATATCTTGAAATGATGCGAAATGTTTTTTAAGTAAGGAAAATGATTCATGATTATGGCATAGAAGAATTTACACACATTCACATAGATCACTTAAATAAATTGGTATCTAAAGAACTAGTAATTGGACTACCTAAGCTCAAATTTGAAAAAGACAAATTATATGATGCATGTCAAAAGGGAAAACAAGTAAAGATTTCTTTTTAGAGCTAAAAATATTATTTTAACATCTAGACCTTTACAACTTTTGCACATGGATCTTTTTGGACTATCTAGAACTATGAGCTTTTGTGAGAATTACTATGCATTAATAATTGTGGATGATTTTTCTAGATTCATATATACTTTATTTCTTTCTCACAAAAATGATGCATTTTAAGCTTTTAAGAAACTTGCCAACGTTATCCAAAATGAAAAAAGATTTTTGCATTACATTAATAAGAAGTGATCATGGTGGCGAGTTTAAAAATCGTGATTTTGAAACTTTTTGTGATGAACATGACATTGAGCATAATTTTTCAGCCCCTAGAACTCTACAAAAAAATAGAGTCGTAGAGAGAAAAAATCGATCTTTAGAAGAAATGAGAAGGACTATGCTCAATGAGGCTACACTTCCTAAGTATTTATGGGCGGATGTAGTAAGTACCGCTTGTTATGTAATGAATAGGGCCCTGATAAGGCCAATTTAAAAAAAAAACCCATATGATTTATATAAAGGAAGGAAGCCAAATGTCTCACATTTTCATGTTTTTGGATGTAAGTGTTTTGTTTTAAATAATAGAAATGATAACTTAGGAAAATTTGATGCTAAGTCTGATGAAAGTATATTTCTTGGTTATTCTAATCATAGTGAGGCTTTTAGAATTTATAATAAAAGAACTATGACTATTGAAGAGTCCACTCATGTTGCTTTTGATGAAACTAACCCAAATGGACCGAGAAAGGACTTTGTTGATGATATTGTAGAAATCTTAGCAAGACCCCATTTGGACAACAAGAAGGAAGAAGTCAAGAAGCAAGAGGAAAGTAAAGGAGACACCCCAAGATAAGAGGATTCAAAAGTCATGGACCTTCCCAAGGAGTGGAGGACTTCAAGATATCATCTTCTTGACTCTGTGATAGGTGATATATCAAAAGGGGTAATTACTAGAAATTCTCTTAGAAATGCATGTAACTATATGACTTTCGTTTCACAAATTGAGCCTAAGACCTAAATGACGCCTTTGATGATGAACATTGGATCTTGACTTTGCAAGAGGAACTAAATCAATTTGAAAGAAATCAAGTTTGGAAATTAATTTCAAGACCCAATATCATTAGCACCAAATAGGTCTTTAGAAACAAACTTGATGAAATTGGCCTAATAAAAAGAAATAAAGTTAGGTTAGTTGCAAAAGGCTATAATAAAGAAGAATAAATAGATTATGAAGAAACTTATACGCTTGTTGCTAGATTAGAAGCCATTAGAATGTTACTTGCATTTGCTTGCATCATGGATTTTAAGTTATATCAAATGAAAGTTAAAAGTGCATTTTTAAATGATTTTATTCAAGAGGAGATGTATGTTGAACAACCTTAGGTTTTGAAAATTATGAACTATCCAACCATGTTTTTAAACTAAAAGAGGCCTTGTATGACTTAAAACAAACTCCTAGAGCTTGATATGAAATGTTGAGTACGTTTCTTTTAAAAAATGATTTTACAAGAGAAAAGGTTAACACAAGCCTTTTTATCAAAAATAAAAGGCCTGATATTTTCCTTGTACAAGTTTATTCTGATGATATAATTTTAATTTGGTGCTACAATTGAGTCCCTTTGTAAGGAATTTGCTAACACCATGCAAAATGAGTTTGAGATGTCAATGACGGGAGAACTCAATTTCTTCCCTGGACTCCGAATCAAGCAAACTAAGGAAGGGATATTCATAAGCCAAACTAAATATTGCAAGGAACTGCTCAAAAAATTTAGAATGGACAATGCCAAGTACATGGCTACACCAATGGACACTTCTTATTATTTAGACAAAGATAAAAGAGGTAAATCTGTAGAAATTACTAAATATAAAGGTATGATTGAATCTCTCCATTATCTTACTGCTAGTAGGCCAGACATAATGTTTAGTGTGTACATGTGTGCCAGATATCAAGTTAATCCTAAAGAATCACACTTATGTGCTGTAAAAAGAATCATGAAATACCTAGTAGACACTTTATAAATGGGTTTGTGGTACCCCACGGGGGCCTCATGTAGCCTAATTGGTTATTTCAATTCTGATTTTGCTAGATGAAAAATGGATAGGAAAAGTACTAGTGAGATATGCCACTTGCTTAGAAGTTTTTTAGTTTCTTGGCATAGCAAGAAGACAAATAATGTGGCATTGTCTATAGCTGAAGTTAAATATGTTGCAGTTGAAAGTTGTTGTGCATAAATCCTTTGGATGAAGCAACAACTTCTAAACTATGGACTCTAGCTTGATCACATCCCTATAAGATGTGATAACACTAGTGTAATCAATTTGTCTAAAAATCTCATTTTTTTACTCTAGAACAAAGAACATAGAAATAATGCACTACTTCATTAGAGACCATGTACAAAAATGAGATTCCATACTTGAGTTTATTGAAACATCTAAACAACTTGCAAATATCTTCACTAAACCATTAGCAAAAGAAGAATTCTTTTTATATTAGAAGAGAATTAGGCATAACTGATCAATTATACATATGAATGAATGCTTGTATTTGTTGCTTTCTTATTGATTTATCACTCTTGAATTATTACTGATTTGAGCGTCGGAGGTATCCCAAAATTTGGTTTGTAGGTACTCTATCTTTGGGTAAGTTTCCTCCCCTCATACTGTATCTTTGAACGTGCTTACTGGTGTTTTCCTGATAAATTTATTCGAATAGACCTTTGCCTATTCTAATAACAAAAGTCAGTAGCTCAAATATTTGTGTTTTTGTTTGTTTTATTCGAATAATGCTAGACTTATTTGAATAGATAAAGTCAGTAATTACATTTTTTGTGTTTTTCGTATTATTCGAATAAGAAACCTCTCATTTAAATAATGTTTTGATAGAGGCGTAAACAAATCTATTTCTATCTAGTTTTATTCGAATAATCAGATGGTTATTCGAATAAAACTTAGCAGAAAGCCAAGTCAACAGGCTTGGTTATTCGAATAACAAACTAGCTATTCAAATAACGTCTGGCTGAAAGCCCAGACTATTGGGTTACCATGCATTTATTCGAATAACGCCCATGTTATTCGAATAAACACGGGCTCTATATATGTGTCAACAACGCACACACTCTCACACTTCTCATTTTCCCTTCTCCTTCTCTGTTTCCCCTTCTCCATTTACTTTCTGTGTGGTGCGCGCTCTCTTTGCCCAGTAATCCCAGCCCTTGCTCTTTCCATTTTCTCTTCTCCATTCGCCCTCTTGCTCTCCCTCCACCATTGCTACACTCACCGTACCCATCTTTTCTATAATGCTCTCTCACAAACACCGTAGCCATGGCTTCCTCTTCCTGCGTAAAACGTGGCCAAATGAAAACCACTCCCTGCAACAACCAATTTGACCTTCGAAGACTCTCCTCTAATGAGAGTGATCTGGGTTGCTTCATAACTCATTTTTGGGAGCGAAATCTCATGCAACCAAAGTACATTGATTTGAATTTCTTTAAGAAAGAAAGAGAATTTGGCTTTCTGGATCTTCTAAATCATCAAGGAGTGCTATGACTCTACACTCACCAGATGGTAATCTACCCTAATTTGGTCAAAATGTTCTATTGCAACTTAACAATTGATGGTCAGGCTCCCCAAGATTGGTTACAGATGTTTGGTTTGTAGACAACTAGTCACAACATTGAAGAAGATAGGAGTTCGTTTGTCCAGGAGTATAAGAAGATACAAACCATTGAAGATATGTTGAAACCTGGCCTCAAGGGAGGTATATTGAAGAGCCAAGACAGGCTCTTACACTATGCATATGCACATATCCTGGCTCCTCGAGGAGGTAGCTATGCCTACCTGAGTGAGGATGATATCTTCATGCTATGGATCTTGAAGAAAGGATACCAAATCAATTGGCCAAACTTCATCATAAAGCATATGATGAAGGCAAATGGTAAAGAAAAGTCTGATTTGCCCTACAGCATGGTCATCACTGTTTTTCTTGCAAAATATCCTCAGATTCTGGAAACTGAGCGGGCAACCATGCTGACTCATCATAGTGTCTCCTGTTCTTTCACACTAAAAAAAATGAAGATGATCAGAACTGTAGATGGCTGGGTGTACCTGGATGAGGTAGAAGACGATGAGAATGAGCAATAAGGCAACCCCGCTGCTCCTGCTGCTGATGTTCCTGTTGATGTTCCTATTGATGTTGCTGCTGTTGGCCTAGTCACAAATTAACAGCTCATGGCAACCATGCTAGACAACAGAGCTTACATGGAGAACATCTTTTCTATTTTGTTTGATAGGATAGAAGGTGTAAAGCGCGAACAGGCAGCCATACGAGCTTTACTGACTGGCAGGGCACCTAACTCCCCTCCTCTTCCACCAGATGCATATTTCTAGACTTAGGATATTTGTTGGTTTTTGTATTGGTTGTTTTTTGATGCAAATGTAAATGTAAGTGGTCAATTTGTTTTTATGAATGAAATGCATTTATTTTTTGCTTCTCATTACATCTTATTTTTTATTAGGCCTGTATTCATGTGATCAATTTACTACCTTCAATAAAAATACCATGTTGGACTTAAATGAATATCAATTGCTTCTACTTTGGCTTTCTCTTATCCCATCTTTTTCATCATGACAAAAGGGGGAGAAAAAGTTTGATCTCTTTGATGAGTTTCTTTGTTTGAGAAAAGACAAGCAAGACAGGTAAAACCAAAATGGAAATTGGATTCCAAAAGTAAAGGGGAGTTGCATACATCTCTGATATAAATCACCTCTTACGAAAAAGAGAGGGAATAAGTCTCTCAAATTAACTTTGTGAATTCCAATTTATCTGAATAAATTCTTTTCTCAATACTATAGTGTCATCATAAAAAAAGCAGAGAATGTAATTGGCTAGTTGACATTAAAGATTTGTTTTGATGATAACAAACATGAAGATGATAGTAAGACTAAGTCTAAGAACTTTAAGAATAGCTTTAGGACTTAGTGTCTTTTTGTAAGAAGTCTTCTAGATATTTCATTGGTTTTGAAAGAAAAGTTCTAAACTTGTTTTTCAATAAATCCAAATAGCACATACGGCTTTCAAGACTTCAAAATGACTTTTGGAAATAGTTAAAAGGTTGTTGGGCTTTTGGAAACAATTGAAAAATTTTAAAAAGTGTTTAAAAAATGTTTTTAAATAGGTTTATTCGAATAAAGCTCTCTCTATTCGAATAAACTTAATCAAATGATCAGTTTCTAACAAGGTTTATTTGAATAACCTTCGCCTTGTTATATTAGAGTGAAGACAATACGAATATGATAATTATGTGTACTAATAATAGCCAAAGGTTTAAAAAAAATTAAAATGTAGAATTTCAAACATTATCCTTTGATATTGGAGTACACCATTTTGTTTTCGAATATCATTTGCTTCGTTTGACTTGTAATTGTAACTCAGATTTAAGTATTGATGATTTGATCATCATATTATTAAGAATTTAATTTTGATATATTATTAATGTAAAAGTAGTAATCGTAAGAATAAAATATTTTTTATGATATAATAATATATAATTAAATAATTATGTAAATTTTTTTTTACATTAACAGTGCATTCAAATTAAATGTTGAATATATATATGTTGTTTCTAAAGACCACCTTGATGTACTCTCTCTTTCACTCTTTTGATATGATCTTTGCTTTTGTGAGAGTGCAAGAGTAGGGATTGTTGTTTTCCTTCTTTGGTGACAACCCATCGTCTTCTCTTCTTTTGTTTTGGTGTGTTTTTTCAATAAGTAGCTCAGATCTGTTAAATCTTGAGCATGTTTATCTAGATCTTTTTCTCTGAATGGTAAATCTTGTTATTTTGGTTTTGTTTATGTTGTTCTTTTTTATGGTGTTTTGGTTAATTTCTCCTTGTGATTGTTCCTATCTTGATGGTCTTGCAAGTGGGGGAGATTTTGAGAAGAGACATAATACACTCTTCAAGCTGCAACACTTTTTATGTTAGTCTCCGATATGAAAAGTACTTAGACATTGATATTCTTTGAGTAAGGAGCAGAACTACAAATCATTGGTTAGTTCAGTGTATAAAATATATTTGTTTATTATTCTTTTTAAATTTGATGTATCTTTTTTAATTTGTAAGTGTCATTAAACTTTGTTTTTAGTAAATCTTTTTTCTTTCTAGTAAAAAAAATACTAAATATATTTGTTAATATTCGGTTCCGTCTTTTTGCCATATTATTTTGTTGAGCGTCCAGCACAATATATTGCACAAATATGCATGCTTTTTTAGGAATTTTACAAGTGGATCTAATGGTCTTGATTCAATTTTTTTTCTTAATATTCATCATCTCTTTTGGATTGTGTGATTTTTACTTTCATATCTAATTACCTTTCAATCTCATTTATGTATACCCCAAGTACATCTACAATTTGAGATTTTTTATTAAGCAAATAGACATATTCATAATGTGAAAAGTTCACATATATAGATATGTATAATTTCAAGATGTTAAGTACTTGGAGCATCTTTCTGATTTGTATGCCATAATTCATCTAGCATGCTATGCTTTATTCCAACATCTCTATGAGCAATAAGTAAAGATTCAACAAAAATATTATTAATTTTCAGTTTATAAACTATCAATAAGAATATCAAAATTAACAAACTCAGTATTTTTAAACACACTGAAACAACCATGTTCAAATTTAACATCAAACCCAAAAACATCAAGTCTTGAAAGGGAAACTAGTTTCTTATATACAAAGGGGTGTTTGGTTTTGTTTTTTGTTTTCTTTTTTTCCTTCACAAAATCCTAAATATAGGAAACAAAATAAAAATAATATGTCATTTTTGTAATTACAAGTGAAAATATATTAAATGAAAATAAAAATATCAGTCCGTGTATTTTCACTAATAATTATAAAAATATCACCTTATTTTACTTTATTTTTTATTTTCAAACTTTTATAAAAAATAATAAAAATAAGAAAAAATTATTTTCATTATTTTCATTATAAAAGTTTAAAAATAAAAAATAAAATAATAATAATGTAACATTTTTATAATTATTAATACAAATACACTAACTAAAAATAAAAATAAAAAATAATCTAAACACCTCATAAAAGTACATAAAAGACTCTATAATAAACCTAGACAATGAACAATATCTAATACCAAATGATAAGTCTTTATACCCTTAATTGAAGCCTTAATGCGATTCCCCATAAACAGAAAAAAAATATTACTTGAATTTGTGGCTCGGATCATAAAGAATCATTCCATCATGTATGGATAAAACATCTAAAACATATGGTGCATTTTAAAGGATCAAGTACTAAATGCATAACTATTTATTTTAAAATACTTTTTTTTACTAATTACGATGTATCCTATCTTGATTGAACTGACTTGTCAAAATGAATTGACCCAATTGTCGAGTCCTTTTGTTGGAATCAGCCCAAATGTAATGAAAATATTAGGTAAGTCTAAATTGTGCTGACTCATTCAGACTATTTCTTTTTATCAGGTTGAGCTTGCCCTACTAAAAGATAGGATTGAAAAATTGGACCCGACTAGCAAAAATGGGTGGGCTGGACCGAAATTTTCAACTTGTGGAACAATTTATCCACTCCTAAATCTTTTTATCAAAAAAATAAAATTAGCTTTTTTCTAGAAAACTCCTCTTTGTATAACAAAGCAATATATATTATTTGAAAACTCAAATCTTCCTGACCTAAAAAAAAAGTCAAATCTTCTACTTCTCTCCATGTTCCTCGAATAAAAGGTTTTACCTTTTTTTTCCAATTCACAATATTTTATTAGGAACAAAATTTGGGACAGAGAATTTGGATTCATTAGGTGGTAGGGTTATGTTGCTGCACACAAAAAAATCTGAGTTGTGTAATAGGATCTATCCTGTCATTGTCTCTGTCATCAAGCGACAATAATCTCAAGCATTTTTCTTCTTAAGTTGTGCTAGAGATACTTGTTGAAAAAGATAAAGTAAAAAATTTTAAATAAAAAATAAAATATTTTTAATTTTTATTGTATTGGATAATTTGTTTACATAAAAAAATTTCTATCTTGACTTCCTTAATAAATATCTTCATATGAATGTGACCTAATCATAAATAGTCCTTGTTCTGAAAGCTTTGCAGGCAACATCCAAAGTTGTTCAGATTACTGGGTATCTTAATCTGGAAATACTACTTTTATATCAGTCATGCATTATGTATATTATTTTTTCTTCAAATGCTACCACTGATAAATACTCTCTATTATCCAAAATCATTTATGGTAATTATATTTTTTTTTTGTCTTTAACCATGTATCTCCAAAAGCAATTGTTATAAGACTAAATGTCCTCCTAACAATTTCCTTATCCAAGACTTGAACTTTAGTCCCTTTTGTAACATAACTCGCTTACCACCTCACCCAATCTTTGTTGGTATTTGTGGTAACTAAATAATGGATAGGGACCCTTTCTTGTTGGCCAAAACCAGGAGAGTGTCCTGTTACTTATATCTCGGCCATTCGTCTATTTTCTTAGAAACATGGTTTCGCATGTTTCAAGTTTAGCCACCCCCTTCAACATGTTTAATAGAATGTCACTGACAGTAGCCTTTCTTGTATGAAATTGCTTTTGAAATATGCATTGTTGGCCAGTCCCTCTTTTTATTTTGAATCTTGGATGATCTGAGTGGTTACGCTAGGCAATCTGCACCCCACGCCAGAATTTGAACTCACATGAATATCACTCTACTACTTATTTGATTATGCGTGTTTGGGTGATTTGTACATGAGCTTTCGATGGAATGCCATAATAAGAGTGTCTATTTGATGTATGCAGAACTGTTCATAGACAGGATATTCTATGTTTAATCTTTATATTTCATTTCCTGTTTGTGTCCAACTTCTTTAATTCTCAATGCTTGCTGATGGAGAGGATGTTGGTTCACTAGATTGTGGACATGAGTTCCACATAAACTGCATCAAGCAATTGCTAATGCAGAAGAAGAACATGTGCCCCATTTGCCAAACAACTGCCTTAGCTACATATGATAGCAAGAACCTCTACCCTCTAGGCCAGGAAGAAAATTTCCTAGCTGACAGATCATTTGTCTACTAGTTTGGTTTAGCTTGATGAAGCTTGGTATAAAGAAATTTCTTTTTACTTGTATCCATTTGTGTTTAGATTGATTATTTAGTAATTATTGTGAAATGAACTACATATATATATTATAGAACCTTTTGTCCCATGATGTCCAATTGACATGGTAGTAGGATCCATAAATTAGGAAAATCAAATCACATGATAGTTTGCAAGAAAATGTTCATTAATTGTACAAATGGAAATGGTATAAATTAATTCAATTATCTAGTGGTAGTTAATGCCTGAATGAATTGACTGGTGGAGTAAGATAGAGTACTCTATCTTATTCGATTTTGAATCTGCTGCAAGAAATAACACATCTCTCACTCTCTCGGGGGTAATGTTCATTTTAGTACATATATGGACTTCTAACAAATTTCATCTTATAACAGGTCATACGATGAGGCCCAACATCGAATTGGATTGGTCATCGTCAGAGGATGAGGATCAGGTGGCTCTGAAGCTTTAGTCGCAGCTCATGGTGGCTCAGCCGATGGCGCAACTCATGGTGGCTCTGCCGATGGCGCAGGACACCGTGGTGGTGAAACTGAGGCCCAACAACGGCAACGAGAGCGTGGATTTGGATATGAAGGTTGTTAAGAGAAGGGAGGCTCTCAGGGCTATCACAATGACCAAGGTTTGTTTGCCTTCGGGTAGCACAACGATGGGACTGGGGCCTAGATTCGCTTGTTGCACTCCAATTTGGCTTCAGTGGCGCTGCCTACGGTTGCGGAGGGGGTCGTCGGTGATAATGGAGGGGTGGTGGGGGGAAGACAAAATGTGTAATAAAAAAGAAGAAAAAGAAGCTGGAAAACCTGTGATAATGGGTCAAAATATTGGTGCATTGATGGACCAAAAGTTCTGAAGGTCCATAATCGCAAGCTCCGAAACAACAATGGGGTGCAACTTAGCGTTGCCTCTAATGTCCATAAACAGGCCTCTTTTTGCAGCTAAATTTTTGCTGTGTGTAGTGTAGAGACAAGATTAATAAAGAGTTTTTGGCAAAAATTCCGTTATTTGCATATCTAAATTTGATATCCAACTTACACTTCTCTTACATTGGCATATAGTAAGTCCATTTTACTTCAAAATATGATATATCTTAATATTCATCCACACTTACATCAATAAATGATATCTATAGGAGAGGTCAAATTTAGTTAATGATACAAAAAATATTTTCCTTCTATCAGTATGTACAGTGAGTAGTAGTGAGTGAGAGATTTATTTTTATTTTTATTTTAAATTTGGAATTTTTATATTTTATTATTTAACCTATTTTTTTTTTGAAATTTGGGCTAAGCTATGCTATAGATTTTGGGCCATTTAAAAAAACTTTAATTCTAAGGAAAATTAGGCCAAATAGGTGGGCTTGTGTTAATGTACAATTTTTTTGTATTTTTTATATTTTTCTCTCTTTTTTTGTATTTTTTAATTATTTTTTTATGATATAAACAAAATTGAGTGTTCAAAAATATCAAGCCTAGGTATAGGGTTTTGTCAATGCAAGTGTAGTGTAAATGTGTGAGCAAGGGAACATACAAAACAGTCCACACAAGTCAACACATAATGTGTAAATACAAAAATATATGAAAAATAAAACAAACAAAATAATAAGGATCAATAAATAAATAAGTAGATAATAAGAGATCAAAAGTACGACTTAACCCTCTATTGTCCTCAGTGAAATCGTCAGCTGTTGCAACCGCCTGGAAGGGGAAGCCGCGTTGGGAGAAGACAACTCAAAGTTAAATCAAATTTGAGAGTCACCATCAATCGCTTTATCTGTTAAAATGGAATGATGCAATTGAATACCTTAAAAGATATGGTCTGTGCTCTAGAGTATAGGTCCTGGAGTTAATTACATATAGGGAATATATTAGCATCATACGCCATCCATTCAAAAAATGGTTACGTATTTAATCTAATGTTATCCACTAACTTAGTCGAATTAATCTTATTTATTCAAAACAATTTTTATATTTATTTTTAAATGTCCTATTTTATCTAGCATGTTATCAAAAATGATAAATGACTATGATAGAGAATGAGTGGCTAAATAGCTATTATTTTATGGAATAAATTTAAAACCCACAATATATTATATGAAAGTGATGAATTTAAAAAATAGTTTTTCAATAAGATAATTTTTAGAAAAAAAGGGTCAAATAAGATTTTAATTTAAAATAAAAAACTAATTTTGAAATGATTTCACCAAAGGTTTTTATTTAAAAAAGTTCACCACAATCAAAAGGTAAGAGATATATGAATTTGCTCATATTTATTTTAATTATTTTTTAAGAAAAATATTTTATTTATTTTAATTGTTAAAATTAGGTCCAATCAGCGCTTCTGATTAAGTCTAATAATAATAGTCTTAGAGTATTAGGAACAGTTTAACAATTGTCACTTCGATTATCTCTCAAAATTTCCATTGTTACTCAAGTTTTATAAGTTAATATTTGTAGTATAAGATGACACACATTAAAATTAATTTAAATAATATCTGGAATAAGATTATATTAGAGAACGTTTAAAGCCCCACCAGTACTTCTGACAAAACTTAAGTGATTGCTCTAGAAAGCCAAGAATTTCATCGTCACTTTAACTAATTATGATTATTCCATTGTTAGAGCCTTAACCCATAACATTGACAAAAAAAAATATGAGAACAATTTTTTATTAGAGATTAATTAGGACCCGTCAACGCTTCTAGCAAAATTTAAGAAACTTTCTTACTTTTAAAAAAATAAAAATTTTGTCATCATTTTGATTAATTTTAGATATTTCATCGCCAGAAATATAACCAATAATTAATAAAAATATAACAAAATATGTGATCATACAAAGAGAAGAAGCGATAAAGTAAAAAATGGTTGAGATACCTAACAAACTATCAGGTCACAAATGAGTTACCTGGGCCTTTACTTATTTGCAACTGATGTCAAAAGTCAGAGAAGACAAATTAGCTGCAACTAACATCAGAAGTTAGAGAATACAAATTGGTAAAAAGGCAGGTACAAGAAGGGAACGTGGTTCAATTATATAAATTTCATATAAAAAAACTTTCAACCAATGGTGAGTGAACGCTGCCTCGGCGTGATATGAACTCGTTTACAGCCCTTATATTGGAAGTTGTGATTTAGAGTAGAGGTGGGTGTAACAGAATGTGCAAACTTAGGCTGCTTTTTTCCATGTGTTTTCTCGAATGGGGCTACTCTAGATTCTTTAATTATGTGTGTTTAAGTGACTCCCTTATATTTATTTCTATAAGCCTAAGAGAGTAGCTTTGCAATCTTATCCTGATAAAATTTTATCCTTTATTTATTTTTACTTACTTTCTTTTCTTCTTTTCTCAATCTATATTTTTGCTTTCTGATGCCATCCCATAAATTACTCTCTTCAATTTTTTTTTATCTCCTTTTAAATTTAAAAAATTCTGTTCACATCTCCTTTTTATTATATTTTATACTTTTTTAATATTTTTGAATTATTGACCAACATATTTTTTACTTTTAGAAATAGTCCAGATAAAATTGGTTGCTTACAAGTGGTTAGCATGATAGAGATTATGATTGATTGATTGAGATTGTAATTGATTTCATACATAATTGTATTTTATTATTTTCTTTTTCTGCATAACAGTCTTCTTGTATAAATAAAAGTTAATTATCATGTATACAATTATTTAACAATATACACAAATTTATCCATCTTTTTCTACCTGTTTCTGTTTCTAACTTGGTATCAGAGAGTCTAGGCTCTCGATCCAATCCTTCCGCTCAACGATATTGTCCCTGTCGTGTTTTCAGTTGACACTATCATTGGGAACTCACTGTCTTCTAGACATCGCTCCAGGTCACCGCCATTCATCGCTCTGTCACCGTCCAGACACTGTTTTTCGTCGTTGCTCTAAAAGTTTAGTTTTTGTGTTCTCCCTTGCTATAATGGAGAAACCAGACATTGCTCAAACTATTTCAGTCCCAGATGTTACAGATATTGTAAATATCCATAACACTTAATTGAGAATTATTCCACATGCCCTTCAAGGTCTAATCAGAACATATTTCAACCTTATCTCAGTTCTTCTAAGTTTGTGCTTGTTGTTACTGCTACTAGTGGATCCCTAGTTTCTTCCGTCACACCACAGACTACCTTTTCTACTAATGATCTCGTGTCTCTTCTTAAGTGTCTACTATCCAATTCTGGTAATATCTCTTCTGCTTTATCAACCACACTAGGTAATACTAGATGGTACTTTGACTCTGCTTGTTGTAATCATATGACGTCCACATCTCAGTCTTTTTCATTCTTATCCGTTAATGACATTGCACATTCTATACATACAGCCAATGGATCTCTTATGAATGTTAGTCATAAGAGTTCTGTCTCTCTGCCCATTCTTAGCTTACCTAATGCATATCTCATTCCCAAACTAAACTTCAATCTAATTTCTGTTGGTCAACTATGTGACTTTGGTTATAAAGTCACATTTTCTTCTTCTGGTTGTCGTGTGCAGGATCCATGGACAAGACAAATCATAGGTATTAAATATAAAGTTGGAAGGTTGTTTGAGCTCACTAACTTTCATGTTCCTCTTGCCTCAAATCTTTGTACAACATCCACCTCATCCTCTATTCAACTATGGCACCAACATTTTGCTCATAGTTCTTTAAGGAAGCTATATCCCCTCTTATCTCAACGGGCTCTTGGTTCGGTTAATAATGAGTCTTTTCACTGCACTTCTTGTCAAACTGGTAAACACACTATACTTTCCTTTTGTAAAAGTACCTCTATTTTTAAATCTCCTTTTGACCTTGTGCATTCTGATGTCTGGGGGCTTGCCCCCACACCAATTATGGGAAGTAATTGATATTTTGTAATATTTATTAATGATTTTTCTCATTTTACTTGGATATATTTAATGAAAAATCATTTAGAATTTTCTCAAGTTTACATTAATTTTACTAATATGATCAAAACCCAATTCTCAAAATTAATTAAAGTTTTTCATTGTGATAATGCTTTTGAATAACGTGATTCAAAACTTCTCACTTTTCTTGTTGAACAGGGTATACTCTCTGAGTTTTCTTCTCTTGGTACCTCTTAACAAAATAGTCACGCTGAAAAAAAATATCGTCATATCTTTGACTCTGCCCGTGCTATGCTCATCTTCTCCTCTTATCCTGAACGTGCTTGGGGTGAAGCCACTCTCGTCGTTGTCTATGTCATCAACCGTCTTCCTTCCTCTGTTCAGGGTAATGTATCTCCCTTTGAATGGTTTCACCATACTTCTCCATATTATAACTCTCTTAAAGTTTTTGGCTATGCTTATTTTGTTCTCCTTCAACCTCATCAGTACACTAAACTTGAGCCCCGATCACGTCTTTGTTGCTTTCTTGGTTATGACACTGAACATATGGGTTATTGCTATTGGGATCTAATCTCTCAACGCATCTGTATCTCCCGTCTTGTCATCTTCTGGGAAGACACCATATTCTCCTCATTCTCCTAATTCAAGTTCATCCCTTCCACTTCAACTTATTTTGTACTAACCCCTTTGTTGATCTCTTTCCTAGTGATTTTGAAGCAGGTTCCTCTAGTGAGCTTCCAGTCATTTGTGATGTTCCGACCACTCCCAATGATGTCATTCCAGATGTAGATCCTGCACCTATCATTACACCCCATCTTTTTTCTGTGCGTCCAACTAAGATAAGAACTCAACTTACCTATCTTCATGATTATCGTTGTTTTTCTACCATGCTTTATTTACATGAACCTTAGTCCTATCAAGAAGCCTCCACATATTCTCATTAGTAGCATGCTATGTAAGAAGAGTTATAGGCTTTGGTGAACAGTAATACTTGGGACCTTATTGATTCTCCTTCTGGTAAGACACTTGTGGGATGTAAATGAGTGTTCAAGATCAAGACTCGTTCTGATGCCTCCATTGAGCACTATAAGGCTAGTTTAGTTGCCAAAGCTTTCACTTAAGAATATGACATTAATTATAAGGAGACCTTTGCACTTGTTGCTTTCATCACTTTAGTTCGTACTCTCCTTACTATTGTAGCAACTCAGAAATGGACTCTAAATCAGATGGATGTGAAGAATGTCTTTCTTAATGGTGATTTGGAAAAAGAAGTTTATATGCGTCCACCTCTTGGTTACACTTGTCCACCAAATAAAGTTTACCATATTTGAAAGGTTTTATATGACCTTAAACAAGCACATTGAACCTGGTTTACCAAGTTTCACAACACAATGAGTCAGTTTGGCTTTTCCTCCAGTGCTCATGATTTTGCTATGTTTACTCACAAAATTGATAGAGGTACTGTTGTGAAAAAAAATATATATATATATATATAATATAAAAAAATAAAAAAAATTAGGAAGTGTGTTTATTTATATGATTGTTAGCAATTTATTAACAGTAAAACTAATTAAGGATGACAGAGTAAAGAGTAAATTATGCCCTTGAGGTAAATTTGCTCTTGAGATGCATCAAAATTGGTAGCAGAGTAAGGAGTAATTAGGTAGATAACTATATTGTGTGGAAGTAGCAATTCAAGTTCAGGGAACATATCATGATCGAGTAAATTGTCTTCTTTCTTAAAAATCACATGCTTGGTTATGGATGTTGAATTGGTGGACTGAGAATGATAGAATTATGCCTTGTGAGATTTTGAGCCTATTGATGAATGGATTGAACATTTGTACCATTCTTTTTTTTCTTGTGTGATTTTCACTCATGGAATTGTTACTCTAGAACTTGCTTTGATTCTTTTTGAGACTACATTTTCACATGCATACATAAACATGATTGATGCATTTTTCTTGAAATAACTACTTTAACCAAATAGCCCATAATGATTGGCGCACAAATAGGTAGCCTTGCTCAGCAGCATATTGTCTCAATATGATATCAAGCACTCTTATGACTTCTTAAAAATTCTCTGATTCCTGCCAATGTAAGGCATTGAAAATGACCTATTTCCCCTTGCTTAACCTTTTTGAGCTTATTTGACCATTCTTTGTTTCGGACTCATTATGTGTCTTAAATGAAAAACTATGTTCTTACCCGACCTTAGGGAATAAAAAAACATTAGCTTTGTCATTGGATGAGTTCTTGAACAAGTGTGGCGGTGTGTATGCAGAATGGTTAAAAAAAGTGTTTAATTAAAAAAAATGTATATATTATGTTTATCTTCAAAAACAAAAACAAAAAAAACTAATGTGTAAAGAAGGGCCAACAAGGCAATAAAGGAAAGGAAAAGAATATGTAAAGGGAATTTGTATTAGGTAGAGTTGGGATGAACTTTTATGCTTGTTAATTGAACTCAGCTCTCACGCTCTTTTATTCTATTTAGTATTTAACTTGTCATATCCATATTACCTCCTCCTTTACCTTGACCCCATTACAACCTTAAATAAAGTCCCCATGATTTGTGTGTGCATGTGTTCTGAGTAGTGGAGAAGTAGAAGATAAGCAAGCTTATGGTAGTGTAATTTTCATGAGTTGAATTGAGTGAAATACCTACCTTTTAAACACTTGAGGGATTGAGAGTAAATCTTGTGAAGATATATCATTCTTGACTCATGCTTTTCAATTGAAGTTTCCTTACTTGTTAGTTTGAGATGTGAAGAAACGTTATCTCATAAATGTTTTGATCCCTTGAATCTTTGGTCGCTCTTCATTCTTAAATATTATTAGAAATTGAGTCTTTTAGAGTGTTTAGCTTTTGAGTCTATGTCATTTTTTTCCTAGTTTTGGTCTTGTCTGTTTTGCCTAAGAATGCAAAAAGTTAAGTGTGGGGGGATTTGATAATCACATATTTGATACATTAATAAACCCTCATTTTTAGTTATTTACACTTTCCATATACTTAATTGATTGAGTTTGGTTATGTTTTGTAAGTTTGAGCTCAAATTGGACTTAATTGATTTTTTTCAGCATGATTTACGTCGTACACTGTTTTTGTATTTTGGCCATATCTTGAGTTCTAGATGCCTAAGAATTATGTATTTTACCTTGTAGGAAAGATAAGAGATATCTCTACAACTTTCATGAGAGCTCTTGGTCAAAATCAGACATCTGGTGGAGCTAATTAGGCTTGGAATTCAGAACACAGGTTTTGTGATTTGAACCTGAACAGTGTGTAGTAATTACAGTATAACTCGGGCTGTAGAAACTTCCATGGGCTGAAATTTTGGCATCTGCAAGTTAAGACCCATATCTACAACTTTCATGAGAACACAAGACTCAGATCGGATTGCTTAGAGGACATATTGGGCTTGCAAGTCAGAACAGAGGAGCTGTAGCTGGACCTGAGTAGTGTATAGTAATCAGGCCATATCTCGAGTTTTAGGAATGATTTTGGGCTGAAATTTTAGCATCTGAAAGTTAAAATCCATATCTACAACTTTCATCAAGACCATTTTGCCATTTGCTGATTACATCCATGAGTTCATCATTGAATGATTTTGGAGACAAAGAATCTCAATAATTTTTTGCTCATCAAAAGTCATTTGGCATTTTTCACTCATCCACCCACTTATCCACTCACTCATTAATCAGCCCCCTTGTCATTTTGTATCCCTAATCCTCTATAAAAGGCACCATTGGCTGATCATTTGGAATCTTGGTTTTAGATATCAAGATCATGCTATTGTGTTGTTTGTTTATCTTGTTGTAGTTTTTTTTTGTTCTAAGTTGAAGTTATGTTTTTCTTCTTCTTCTTCTTCTCTATTTCTTTCCTCTTGTCTATGAGTAATTAATTTTCATTTTACTTAGGTGAAAGGATGAAGCTTTTGGTAATAAGTTAAGGTTAGATTAATTTCTTTCTTGTGCTTAAATGATATATTTTCAAGTAGTCATTACATGTATTGTATTTTGTTTCCAATCAATTTAGAAACGCTCCTTGTAAAGTGGTGATCTTAATTTGTTGTAGACAAGATATTGACACAATGAATGCTTGAGTCCATTTATAAGTGGTAGTGTTAATAGATAATTAAAGGAATCATAATATAATTACGTATATAATCTTAAATGAATGTTAAATGTTGTATTTTCCTATTGGAACCTCCATTATGCGTGGATTCTAATTGAGTTATAAAAAAATTAATCTTGTTCTTAATTTATTTACCAAGAGTGGATCTCCTAACCCAAGTAAATCTTTTTTATTTGTGACCAAGTTTTATCACTTTTATTATTGTGACAAAATATTTTCCTTATGTCAAAGAATTTTTCTTCATCAATTTCCTGTGAATTGACCTTGGACTCCCAAGAATTTATTACTTGAAACAACCTGCACTTGGATTTGTAACTTATAATTCGCATCAAGTTTTTGGTGCCGTTGCCGAGGAAAGCAAGAGGCCAAGAGATGTGTGGAAGTAGCAATTTACTCAATCATGAAATGTCTCTTTCAATAGGTGGTAAGATTGTGAAGGCTACTGCACTCATGACGCGCAGTATAAAGATATGCCATGAAACCTGTACATAAAGATATGTCATCATTTGTTATTATTATTTTATCTTTGTATGATTTTGTTGTATTTTGGTTTTAGACAGACGATCCTTTGGGCGGGGTCCTTCAGGGGTTTCTAGACTTCTTTACCCTGATGGTTTTCTTGAAGTCTAAATAATAATAATAATAATAAATAAAAAAATAAAAAAAAAAAAAACAAAGTTGCTTAAATTCAAACTTTTCTAACAACAGCCAACCTACCCATATAGGAGCTATAATTACTTTTTCTATTCTCTTTCCTATCTAAACACTCCATTTTCTTCACTTTCCTGTAACTCATAATCATTCAAAGAGAGTGTACATGTAGAAATGGAGGGAGTTTCTTCTTCGGTTCGTAAATTTATCAGTGTCTG
This sequence comes from Ormosia semicastrata, assembly GCA_029884595.1. Lineage (NCBI taxonomy): Eukaryota > Viridiplantae > Streptophyta > Magnoliopsida > Fabales > Fabaceae > Ormosia > Ormosia semicastrata. The sequence goes on from JAQQTO010000044.1 coordinate 4,007,618, forward strand.
TGTATTTTGTGGGACAAGTTATGGGAAGGATTTAGAATTTGTAAATGCAGTAAGCACTATTGGTAGAACACTTGCTGCGAGGGATATTCGTGTAGTATATGGGGGAGGTAACATTGGGTTAATGAGGGTTGTATCACTTTCTACACATCTAAGAAGTGGTCAAGTTTTAGGTGTCATTCTTGAACCTTTAACTCGAAAGAACATCACTGAAAAGAAAATTGGGCAGGAACTTCAAGTATTATCTATGTATGGACGAATGAGGACAATGCTTGAAAACTCTGATGCATTCATTGCTTTACCGAGTGGTTTTGGTACTTTGGAAGAAGTTTTTCAAATTATCACTTAGCCCAACTGAACATCCACCATAAACCCATAGGTTTGGTAAATGTTAATAATTTCCTTGATAATTTGTTATCTTTTGTTGACCATGCTGTGGAACAGAACTTTATCACACCTTCGGCAAGACGAATCCTTATATCTACTTCAACTGTTGATGAATTAATTGATAAATTAAAAACTTTTGTTCATGAACCTGAACCAATTATAGCTCAGATAGATTGGTCAGAACGAAGTAGTAAGGGAGGTAGCAAAGAACTTGGGTGTGATCTGACACTTCATCTTTAACTTTCCTTTACCTTTGTTTTATTCATCGTACTTTGTTTTTGTATAAATTTGTGAAGGATTTCTTTTTTCAGTAATTGTAACAACAAGTACTATCGTGTATCCTTTACCTATCTATGTTTTGACATTGAGGACAATGTTGTAATCTGGTTGGGGGGAAAGATAGTTGTGTAAAAAAAAACCAAAAAAATAATATTAAAAAACCAAAAAAATTAGGAAGTGTGTTTATTAATATGTTTGTTAGCAACTTACTAACAGCAAAACTAATTAAGGATGGCAGAGAAATTATGCCCTTGAGGTAAATTTGCTCTTGAGATGCATCGAAATTGGTGGCAGAGTAAGGAGTAATTAGGTATATAACTAGTTTGTGTAGAAGTAGCAATTCAAATTCAGGGAACATATCATGATTGAGTAAATTGTATTCTTTCTTAAAAATCACATGCTTGGTTATGGATGTTGAATTAGTGGACTGAGAATGATAGAATTATGGCTTGTGAGATTTTGAGCCTATTGATGAATGGATTGAACATTTGTATCATTCTCTTCTTTCTTGTGTGATTTTCACTCATAGAATTGTTACTCTAGAACTTGCTTTGATTCTTTTTTAGACTACATTTTCACATGTATACATAAACATGATTGATGCATTTTTCTTGAAATAGCTACTTTAACCAAATAGCCCAGAATGATTGGTGCACAAATAGGCAGCCTTACTTAGCAGCATATTGTCTCAATATGATATCAAACACTCTTATGGCTTCTTGAAAATTCTCAAAGCATTGAAAATAGCTTATTTCCCCTTGCTTAACCTCTTTAAGCTGATTTGACCATTTTTTGTTTTGAGCTCATTATGTGCCTTAAATGAAAAATCATGTTCTTACCTAACCTTAGGGAATAAGAGAACATTAGCTTTGTCATTGGATGAGTTCTTGAATAAGTGTGGAGGTGTGTGTACAAAATGGTTGAAAAAAATTGTTTAAATGTATATATTTGTTCATCTTGTAAAAAAATGTTTTAAAAAAATTCAAAAAAAAAAGTGTAAAGAAGGGCCAACAAGGCAATAAAGGAAAGGAAAAAAATATGTAAAGGAAATTTGTACTAGGTGGAGTTGGGATAAACTTTCATACTTGTTAATTGAACTCAGCTCTCATGCACTTTTATTCTCTTTGGTATTTAACTTGTCATATCCATATTACCTCTTCCTTTACCTTGACCTCATTACAACCTTAAATAAAGTCCTCATGATTTGTGTGTGCATGTGTTTTGAGTAGTGGAGAAGTATAAGATAAGCAAGCTTATGGTAGTGCAATTTTCATGGGTTGAATTGAGTGAAATACCTACCTTTTAAATACTTAAGGGATTGAGAGTAAATTTTGTGAAGATCTATCATTCTTGACTCATGCTTTTCAATTGAAGTTTCCTTACTTGTTAGTTTGAGATGTGAATAAACATTACCTCATAAATGTTTTGATCCCTTGAATCTTTGGTTGCTCTTCATTCTTAAATATTATTAGAAATTGAGTCTTTTAGAGTGTATAGCTTTTGAGTCTATGTCATTTTTTTTTCTAGTATTATGTTAGTCTTGTGTGTTTTGTCCAAGAGTGCAAAATATTAAGTGTGGAAAAATTTGAGAATCACATATTTTATACATTAATAAACCCTCTTTTTTAGTCATTTACACTCTCCATGTACTTAATTGAATGAGCTTGGTTATGTTTTGTAAGTTTGGACTCAAATTGGACTTAATTGATTTTTTCTAGCATGATTTATGTCTTACACTGTTTCTATATTTTGGCCATATCTTGAGTTTTAGATATCTAATAATTATGTATCTTACCTTGTAGGAAAGATAAGAGAGAGATCTATAACTTTCATGGAGCTCTAGGTCAAAATCAGACATCTAGTAGAACTAATTGGGCTTGAAAGTTAAAATACGAGTTTTGTGATTGGAACTTGAATAATGTGTAGTAATCAGAGCATAACTTGGGCTGTAGGAATTTAATTGGGCTGAAACTTTGGCTTTTGAAATTTAAGATCCATATCTACAACTTTCATGAAAACATAAGAGGAAAGTCAGGTTGCTGGGAGGTTATATTGGGCTTGCAAGTCAGAACAAAGGAGCTGTAACTGGACTTGAGTAGTGTGTAATAATCAGGACATATCTCGGGCTGTAGGAATTGAATTGGGCTGAAATTTTGGCATTTGAAAGTTAAGATCCATATCTACAACTTTCATGAAGACCATTTTGTCATTTGCTGACTGCATCCATGAGTTCATCATTGAATGATTTCAGAAACAAAGAATCTCAATAATTTTTCACTCATCAAAAGTCATTTGACATTTTCCACTCATCCACCCACTCATCCACTCACTCATTAATCAGTTCCCTTGTCATTTTGTATCCCCAATCCTTTATAAAAGACACCATTGGTTGATTATTTAGGAATCTTGGTCTTAGAGATCAAGATCATACTATTGTGTTGTTTGTTTCTCTTGTTGTAATTTTCTTTTGTTCTAAATTGAAGTTATGTTCTTCTTCTTCTTCTTCTTCTTCTTCTTCTTCTTCTTCTTCTTCTTCTTCTTCTTCTTCTTCTTCTTCTTTTTCTCTTTCTTTCTTCTTGTCTATGAGGAACTAATTTTCATTTTACTTGGGTGAAAGGGTGATGCTCTTGGTAATAAGTTAAGGTTAGATTAATTTTTTTCTTGTTCTTAAATGATATATTTTCAAGTGGTCATTATATGTATTGTATTTTGTTTCCAATCAATTTAGAAACTCTCCTTGTAGAGTGGAGATCTTGATTCATTGTAGACAAGAGATTGGCACAATGAATGCTTGAGCCCATTTATAAGTGGTGGTGATAATTAAAGGAATCATAATATAATTACGTATATAATCTTAAATGAACTTTGAATGTTGTATTTTCTGATTAGAACCTCCATTATATGTGGATTCTAATTGATGAGTGAGCAACATGATCATTTAGGAAATTTACTCTTTCCATGCGTGAGCAGCATGTATTCATGGAAAAGCAAGAGGTCATTAATAACTAAAACACTCAAGTCATGATTGACATAAAAGACACTCTTGCTAAACTTTCTTCTACACTCGCCATTCACGAGAAAGGAAAGTTTCCCTCTTAACCTCAACCGAATCCCAAGGGTCAGTATAGCCTAAATGAGCGTTGTTCAGAAAGCCAACAAATAGATTAAGTCAAGTCGGTGATAATTATTAGAAGTGGAAAGGTTGTTAAAAAATAAATTCCTAAATCTTGTGAGAAAGATGATGAATTAAGTCCTAAAGATGAGGAAGGAGTTGATATGTCACCTGGCCAAAAGGAGACCAAACTCTTGCCTTCACCCCATATCTTCAAGCATTAAATAATTCAACTAAAGTGAACCATAATAGTGACATTTTTGAAATTTTTAAATAAGTGAATGTCAATATTCCTCTGTTAGATGCTATCAAACAGATTCCCTATTATGCCAAATTTTTGAAGGACTTGTGCACTGTTAAAAAGAAACATAATGTGAAAAAAATGCATTTTTGACTGAACAGGTAAGCTCCATTCTTCATAACAATAATGCGTTGAAATATAAAGACCCTAGTTGTCCTACAGTTTCAAGCATTATTGGAGAACATAAAATTGAATGAGCTTTACTTGATCTTAGTGCTAGTGTTAATTTGCTTCCATATTCAGTTTATCAGCAAATCAACCTGGGTGAGTTAAAACTAACTTCTGTAACTCTTCTACTTGTAGATAGATTAATTAAAATTCCAAAAGGAATAGTGAAAGATGTGTTGGTACAAGTTGATAAATTCATATATCCTATGAATTTTATTGTCTTGGAGACTGAACCTATGGAAAATAGTAGCAAGTGAATTCTTGTTATTTTAGGTCACCTATTTTTAGCAACATCTAATGTAATTAAATAAATTGCAGAAATGACACTAGATGTAACGCCCCTCTTCCAAGGGAACGCCACATGGTCGATTACAATGCGGAAATAAAGTTAGGTGAGTTGAGACCCGGTTCGTTTTAATAAGACGCGTATATTCACTAGATTATAGTTGGGTATTTTAATTGGCGGTTAGGTTATATACATACTTTTTTTTTTCATAATTATAATTAGTAACCATGTTGACGAGACATCAATGGGAATAAAAGATCAAACAGAAGTAAAATATGCATAGGAATTAACATCTGCATCATCATACATATATATATATAAGTTTATCAAAACATTTAGTTACAAGCCTGGTACATCAAAAAGCAAAGCTATACCGCCCCAAAGTATTACATACACATCCCCACGGTATCAGAATTTCTGACCCCTTTACAAACAAAACATCGGGCCCCCAAAATAAAATGCTGGTAGCCTTCAGTAGCTACGAGTAACATCAATCCCTCAAGTGAGGAGGAATCGTGTCAGGATCCTCTTCAGGGTCCTCTTCGGGGTCGTCCTCAGGGACTTCCTCGGGATCTTCCTCAGGATCTTCCTCATCATCAGAGGAAATCACCATAGGAATAGCAGAGACACGGGACGGGGCCCGAGCTATAGAACGAAAAGAGTCCTCTCTCGGAGTGAAGTAACGATCGCCCCACATCTCACGTATCGGTAGCTGAAACTCCAAACGTAGGCTAATACAGCAGGTGAAGACAGGTGGTTTGTGGCGCCTCCAGGCTAGGGATATCGAGACATCTCCCGTGTAGACACAGCGTTCAGAACTATAGTTGATATACCAAAGACTCCGGCCCTCCTAAGAAAGTCAGACGTACATCTCCCAAAAATACGTGCGTACGGGGCTCCATAGTCTTCTCGTAGTCGCTCGGTCAAGATAAGGCCAAAAACCGGGGAAGTTGGGAGCTTAGGTTCCTCACGGTTGTCTTCGATGAGACGCAATGTACGGATAAACAGAAATGGAGAGACGGGGAAGGAAAGAGGTAAGACATCCTTCCGTCATTACCAATTATAGCATCAAGAAACCAAACGGCGCAAAGCGCCCACATAGCATTTGAAAAGTAATAGTAATAGACATTCTAGAGCGAGTTATGATCAAGCAAAGTTCCGAGCAGTCAAAGGTATATCAACAATATATCAATGCCAGACCATAATAATGATAAATGCAAATAATGCACGGACTCTATACACATGAGCCCTCAATAACCAAGATCCTACTCCATGGAGCTAGACACAAAACACTCGGAGAGAATGATCAGGGAGACATGCTAGTATCTCGTCAGCCATAAAAACAAGTGCTTTCCAGCAAATAATCAGTCATTTTGCGCAACAAGGCTTTATACAGCAGCATTCTCACAAGATCTCGATATAGGACTGTGGCCAGTCAGGATCGTCGGTGCGTTTGCATCGGTTTGTCTCACGGTCCAGAGGGGCTACCACTGCCCTTTGTGAAACACCCGCGCCCCAACGCCCTCAAGGCCAACTACAGGACCCCACTTGTCTATTCGCACCCGCACTAAGGTGTGTTCAACTCCTAGGCAACTAGGCCTTACGACAGTCCAACGGACAAATCACAATGCATACAGACTCTATGCATAATCATGTATGATCATTATTACATACTATTCCATCATATGTCACAATTTGCCAAAGTAAGAATTAATACGATCAATGGTCTCTCACATGGACCCATGATAGCATAATATTGTCATTAAATAATTCAATACCTTTTTAAAACGTATTATGAATTCTTGCTTAGGTTTAGCTTTACTTACAGGGTTTGTCTCTAAAGGAATTCTCTTAGTTAACTTAAGTCCTCTTAGGTAATTTATTCATATGCCCTTAGAAGGTTATTTTAAGATCTCAAAATCTCACACTCTCATGTTCTTCCCTGTTTATGCATCCCTAAGTAATTTCTAGTCATCCCACTTATTTATAATCAATATTCCTCTATTAGTCCCAAGGTTTTGGGTCCAGGAAACTACACGGTCGGAATCACAAATTGAGTCACAGATTTCAATTACTAGGTGTTGGGTGATAGGTATACATTTGAATTCGACAGAGACTACGTTTTATGAATAATTGAAGTTGCCATTCGACGAAGAATAATGTAACAGGAGGAGGAAAGAATGGGGAAAACATTTTTATAATAGGATTGGTAAGAAATCATTTTTACGTCGGATGGGGTTTATTCGGACGAAGAAATCATTTTTCGTCGGATGGGGGTTACTTTTCGGACGAAGAAATCATTTTCGTCGGATGGGGGTTCGTCGGACGAAGATCAAACTGTCGAACCCTCCCGGATGGTCAGCAAAAGCCTCAATTCGACGGGTATAGGTGTCGACATTAGAGAAAATCTCCCAAGTGTCGAACCGACGAACACTGGTCGAAATCTCTAATTTCGACGGGTTTGGAGAAATTCATCTACTCGACAGGCATTGTCTCTCAAATTCGACGATTATTGACTTTGGGGCATTTTCTTGTAAGTGTCCAGGGACTCTATTCGACGGGTTTTGGTCGGAAGATCAATCTCGACGGGCATGATCGGGGTTCTTACTCGACGGATTTTGACATTGTGTCTAGTGGCCAAAGATCTAAACTCGACGGATTTTCACTTTGTGTTTGGTGGTCAGAAATCTAAACTCGACGGGTTTTGACATTCGACGGAAATGGTCAGAAGTCTAAACTCGACGGATTTCAACATTTTACTAAGTGATTAGGTTATCACATTCGACAGGTTTGGCCATGAGTCCTTACTCGACGGATTTTAACATTTTATTAAGTGATTAGGTTATCACGTTCGACAGGTTTGGCCATGAGTCCTTACTCGACGGATTTTAACATTTTATTAAGTGATTAGGTTATCACGTTCGACAGGTTTGGCTATGGGTCCTTACTCGACGGATTTTATCATTCGACGAAAATGGTCAGAAATCTTCATTCGACGGATTTTGACATATCACCAAAAGATCAAGGTATTATATTCGACGAGTTTGGCCAAATTTCATACTATTACTAGTTTCCACATTAAGTTTCCAAATTCTGGGCTCAACACCGTAACTATCCGAAAATCACTCGGAACTCATTCCCTTCAATATTACACATTTCAATACATCCGATTATATTTATATATATGTACATTCAAAACTCAAACAATCAAATAGCATATATACCATACAAACAACATACAAAAGCAGAAAGACCCTCAACACAATCACAGACGTTCCTAAATGCTAAGAGAGGTGAGGAGGAGTGTCTTCCTCTTTACTTAGAGAAGCACAAAGAAAGGTCGCTCCTTTTGGTCGAAATTATATTTTTCAGCTCCCAAGAGATCCTTGAATATTCAAGCTCACCAAAATCAGAATCAAGTGTTGAAATAGATACCCATGGTCATCAAAATGATGTGGGTTACGAAAATGAGGAGAGATGAGGAAAAAGCTAAGGACTTTACCTTAAAGTTCCAACCTTTAAGCTTCAACCGTGGAGGAAAAAGAAGATGAAGAAAACGTAGAACTTTGAAGATGATTCCCTCGGGTATGGTGTTTCTCCAAACACGAAATGGTGCTAGGAGTGTGACGGTATTGGAGGATGAAAATATGAAGGTGGGTGGATGGTCTGTCATTGTAAGGAGAAATGGAAAGAGAGAAAGATGAGTGAATAGTGAGTGCTACGTACGGGAGGAGGAAAATGTGTGGATTGAAGAATGAATTAAGTCCCTTAATTCAAATGTGCAACACAAAAAATGGGAGAGAGAGAAATAATAAAAAAAATGATTCAAAGAAGCTTCCTTGAGAAGCTTCGCACGCTTCTCTACGAAGTGCATAGTAAGCTTGTCTCCTTGATTAAATACATCGACAGATGATTTATTACACTTGAGATAAAACCTCAAAAATGTAGACCTCGTAAATTGTGCCCTGGGACTCGGGTTTAGTAAGATCCCGTTGACACGTTGACAGTCCAAGGTTTACCAGCCTCAGGAAAAATATTCTATTCTCCTGGCTCCACTCAGCACACACATAAAACGAAGAATATATTAAAATATTCATCATCTCCAGAAAATTCCACAAAAATTCTTAAAAATTACAAATATTATAAAATGATCGTTTTTAACAAAATAATAAATTTTCGGGATGTTACAACACTCCCCTTCTAAAAAGAAATTTCGTCCTCGAAATTTGCATACCTTAGAATAACTGTGGGTATTGCTCTCTTATCTTGTCTTCCAACTCCCAGGTTGCATCTCCAGTCACCTCATTCCAGATCACTTTCACCAATGCGATCTCCTTGCCTCTTAATCGCTTTATCCTGCTATCCTCGATTCTTATAGGAGACGTCTCATAAGTTAAGTTTTCTTTTAGTTGTCTTGTATACGGTGCTATGATATGACTTGGGTCGGAAGGTATTTCCGAAGTTGTGACACATGGAAAACATTATGAATGTTTGAAAGAAAAGGAGGTAAGGATATTTGGTATGCTACGGGACCTACACGACCAATGATTTGGTATGGTCCAAGAAATTTAGGAGTGAGTTTTCTAGATTTTAAAGCCCGCCCACCCCGTCGTAGGTGTGACTTTCGGGAATACATGCTCACCTTCCTCAAACTCAAGAGGTTTTCTCCTTCGGTTTGCATAACTCTTTTTTGTCGACTCGAGCCGTCCTCATCTTTTCCTGAATCATTTTAACCTTCTCGCTTGTTATGCATTGTATAATCTCGGGTCCAAAAGTAAGGCGCTCGCCGTCTTGGTACCAACACATAGGTGTTCGACATCGTCGTCCATACAAAGCTTCATAGGGTGCCATCCCTATGCTCGAATGATAATCTTGTTGTTGTAGGTGAATTCTATCAAGGGTAGAATGTCATCCCAACTCCGGCCTTGCTCTATGGTGCAAGCTCTAAGCAAATCTTCCAAAGATTGGATTGTTCTCTTCGACTGACCGTCGGTCTGCGGATGATAAGCAGAACTAAGTTGTAATTTTGTCCCCAATGCTTCTTGCAAACTCTCCCAGAAATTTGAAGTAAACCTCGGATCTCTATCTGAAACAATACTTGTAGGCACACCGTGCAGTCTGACAATCTCTCCAATATAGATCTGAGTCAATCTCTCTAGCTTGTACTTGATGTCGATCGGAAGAAAATGTGTTGATTTCGTGAGTCGGTCCACAATTACCCAAATCGAATCATGACCTTTTCTTGTCCTTGGTAATCCGACTACAAAGTCCATTGCAATACTGTCCCACTTCCATTCCGGAATAGATAACGGTTGCAACAATCCTGCTGGTCTCGATGCCACTTTAGCTTTTTGACAAACCAGACAAGTAGATACACGTCTAGTAACGTCACTCTTCATTCCGTGCCACCAGAACAACTTCTTCAAGTCTTGATACATCTTCGTCATGCCCGGGTGCATACTCAGTTGGCTTGTGTGAGCATGATTAATGATGTATTCTCTAAGTTCTTGATTCCGAGGGACACAAACTCTCCCGTGGAATCTCAAAATTCCATCCGTTCCCTCTGCAAACTCTGTTTCATTTCCTTGCTTCATATGTTCCCTCACTTCTTGCAAGAATTTGTCCTTCTTCTGCTCTTTTCTTATGTTGTCCATCAACTTGCTTGAGATGGTAACCATATTCATGCAAATCTTTCCAGGTTCTAACTTCACAAAAGACCATACATCTCTGAATTGCTCTATTAGATCCTTTTCCTTGATCATCAGGGCAGAGACACTGATCATCTTCCTACTTAGAGCGTCTGCCACAACATTTGCCTTGCCAGGATGATACAGAAGTTGGAAATCGTAATCCTTCAGGAATTCTAACCACCTCCGTTGCCTCATGTTCAACTCCTTCTGATCATACAAATACTTCAGACTCTTGTGATCACTGAAAATGTCGAACGTTGCTCGTAGAGAAAATGCCTCCATATTTTCGAGCAAAAACTACTGCCGCTAGCTCCAGGTCGTGCGTCGGATAATTCTTCTCGTGCACTCGTAACTGCCTTGAAGCATAAGCCACCACTCTTCCATGTTGCATAAGTACAGATCCTAGCCCTTAGTATGAAGCGTTGCAGTATACTTCAAACTGTTCATTCGGATCGGGTAGCACTAACACCGGTGAGGTAGTCAGTCGATTCTTCAACTCTTGGAAACTTCGCTCACAGGTGTCGGTCCACTCAAGAGTTTGGTTTTCCTTGTGAGTTGTGTAAGTGGTCCAACAATCTTGGAGAATCCCTCAATGAACCTCCGGTAATATCCCGCTAAACCCACAAAGCTTCGAATCTCTGTTGACTGACTTCGGCCTTTCCCATCGTAGTACTGCCTCCACTTTCGATGGATCCACAAAGCAATCCCACTCTTTGAGATCACGTGACCTAGAAACTTGACTTCTTCCGGCCAAAACTCACATTTTGACGGTTTGGCATACAATTCCTTCTCCTTCGTAATCGAAGAACTATCTTGAGGTGTTCGGCATGGTCCTCCCGATTTTGAGAGTATATCGAATGTCATCAATGAAGACCACAACGAACCTATCCAAGTAAGGTCGAAAGATTCGGTTCATGTAGTCCATGAAGATAGGCGGTGCATTCGTCACACCAAACGGCATCACCAAATACTCGTAGTGACCGTATCGGGTGCGGCATCTTGGGCACATCCTCTGTCTTCACTCGTATCTCGATGATACCCGGATCGCAGAATCAATCTTGGAAAACACCGCCGCTCCCTTCGGTTGGTCCATCAAGTCGTCAATCCTCGGGAGTGGATATTTGTTCTTAATCGTCACTTTGTTCACCGCCGATAGTCCACACATAACCTTGAGGTGCCATCCTTCTTGCGAACTAACAAAGACTTTGGTGCTCCCCATGGTGACACACTTGGCACGACAAATTGCTTTTCCAAAAGCTCTTCTAGCTGTTTCTTTAGCTCGGCTAACTCTGTTGGTGCCATCCCAGACGGTGTTATAGACACGGGACTAGCTCCGGTACTAAGTCGATAGCAAACTCTATCTCTCGAGCTTCGGTGGCAAACCAGGCACACTCTCGGGAAAGACTTCGGGAAACTCATTCACCACTGGAATTGTGTCCACATCAACCTCGTTCTCGATTTTCAAAGAAGACAAGAGTAGCATGTATCCGTGAGCTCCTTCTTTCAAGAGAGCTTGAACTCGGTTGGCCGTCGAGAAATCTAGAATTCTCATTTATGGGAAAAACTATGGTCTTTCTGGGACGCAGTCTAATGAACATGGTTAGAAGACAACCTTGATCCATCCCTAGGATAATATCTTGGGAAAGAGGTAAACAAATCAGATCGACCAAAAAGGATCGACCTTCAACAATCAATGGACGAGTTTAGACAAACTTTGGTAGTAACTACCGGTTTATCAGTGGGGGTAGAAACGGTTAAGTCAAAAGGTAAGGACGACACAGGTAGACTCAGTTTTTGCACACAGTCATACGATATAAAAGAATGGGTTGCCCCAGAGTCATACAGTACAGTTAAAAGATTACCTTCTATGATGCCTTCTCCCTGTATCAAATCTTCGGATTCGGAGGCTTCAGCTCCGCTCATAGTGTAAACTCGTCCTCCAGCTTGCGGTTTCTTGGCTTTTGCAACATTCATTGAAGGTTCGACCTTCGCTTGATTGCAGTCTCTGTAGATGTGTCCAGGTTTCCCACATCGAAAACAGATAATCCCTTTGATAGGACAATCCCTTGTCAGATGATCTTTCCACACTTCAGGCATTTGGAGGGGTATGCCAAGTTTTGGCCAGTCCGGTTCCCACTAGAACCTCCACTTGAACTTCCACCCATGACTTGTTGGTGACTTCCCGTTGGTCGAGAGTATGGCTTCTTCTGGAAGCGGTTAGCACCTTGTTATTGCCGCCTCTCCGGAATCTCGCAGCCCAAAGTTTCTATTCCTCATATCTCTAGATTGCTCCGAGCCTCTACATCACAGCAAGTATCCAACAGTTGTGAGAATTCATTGATCCTCAAGGTGATCACAGCTTTCCTCAGTTCGTACCTCAATCCTTCCGTGAATCTTCGGCACTTCCAAGCCTCATCTGGTTGGTTACGAAAGTAGGTCGAAAAGCGTGACAAGTTTTCGAATCTCGCTGCGTACTCGCTACCGGATCATATTCCCCACGTCGCGGGTTGAGGAATTCGACTCCTTCGCATGCCTTGCACTCGCAGAAAATACTTGTCCAAGAATTTTTCTTTGAACAACTCCCAAGTAATATCTCGGTTCGCGAGCTTCTAGCATCCTCCGCACTCCGTTCCACCGGTTCTCGGCGTTGCCTATCAAAGCATAAAAGTAGCATAATCCACCTTCTTACCCTCGCGCAATTCATTCCTCGAAATACCTTCTCCAACTCCTTGATCCATAGACTAGCTTTGTCCTGGGATCAAATTCTCCTTTAAATTGAGGAGGATTATGACGTCGAAACTCGCTAAATTCGAGCATCGGCGAAGTAGCCTCTAAGCGTTGAGCACTCGCTCTTGTTGTTGCGTAACTCTCTCTCTTTGTCGTGCGGCTTGCTCGGTTGTTGTGCGATGACCTCACCATCCTTTGCATTCTTTGTAATAGGCTGCTGCCATGTCTTCCTTCGTGCCATCTCACTTTCTCGATTGATTATCGAAAACACAGAAAAGTCAGTTGTATTCACTAAGAATACCAAACACTACTCCTTTACGAATACCATTCAGAGAACACACAAAGACAAACAAGACAGACTCAACCACAAGACCCAAAGAAACATAAACCGGGGCTCGATACCAAAATGTAACGCCCTCTTCCAGATTCAATAAGGGAACGCCACATGGTCGATTACAATGCGGAAATAAAGTTAGGTGAGTTGAGACCCGGTTCATTTTAATAAGACGCGTATATTCACTAGATTATAGTTGGGTATTTTAATTGGCGGTTAGGTTATATACATACTTTTTTTTTTTCATAATTATAATTAGTAACCATGTTGACGAGACATCAATGGGAATAAAAGATCAAACAGAAGTAAAATATGCATAGGAATTAACATCTGCATCATCATACATATATATATATAAGTTTATCAAAACATTTAGTTACAAGCCTGGTACATCAAAAAGCAAAGCTATACCTGCCCCCAAAGTATTACATACACATCCCCACGGTATCAGAATTTACAGCCCTTTACAAACAAAACATCGGGCCCCCAAAATAAAATGCTGGTAGCCTTCAGTAGCTACGAGTAACATCAATCCCTCAAGTGAGGAGGAATCGTGTCAGGATCCTCTTCAGGGTCCTCTTCGGGGTCGTCCTCAGGGACTTCCTCGGGATCTTCCTCAGGATCTTCCTCATCATCAGAGGAAATCACCATAGGAATAGCAGAGACACGGGACGGGGCCCGGAAATTTGTAGAACGAAAAGAGTCTCTCTCGGAGTGAAGTAACGATCGCCCCACATCTCACGTATCGGTGGTGAAACTCCAAACGTAGGCTAATACAAACGGGTGAAGACAGGGTGGTTCGTGGCGCCTCCCGGCTAGGGATATCGAGACATCTCCCGTGTAGACACGGCGTTCGAACTATAGTTGATATACCAAAGACTCGGCCCTCCTAAGAAAGTCGGACGTACATCTCCCAAAAATGCGTGCGTGCGTACGGGGCTCCATAGTCTTCGTAGTCGCTCACGGTCAAGATAAGGCCAAAAACCGGGAAGTTGGGAGCTTTAGGTTCCTCACGGTTGTCTTCGATGAGACGTAATGTACGGATAAACGAGAAATGGAGAGACGGGAAGGAAAGAGGTAAGACATCCTTCCGTCATTACCAATTATAGCATCAAGAAACCAAACGGCGAAAGCGCCCACATAGCATTTACAACAACAAGTAATAGTAATAGACATTCTAGAAGCGATTATGATCAAGCAAACAGTTCCGGCAGTCAAAGGTATATCAACAATATATCAATGCCAGACCATAATAATGATAAATGCAAATAATGCACGGACTCTATACACATGAGCCCTCAATAACCAAGATCCTACTCCATGGAGCTAGACACAAAACACTCGGAGAGAATGATCAGGGAGACATGCTAGTATCTCGTCACCATAAAAACAAGTGCTTTCCGGCAAATAATCGGTCACTTTTTGCGCAACAAGGCTTTTATACAAGAAACATTCTCACAAGATCTCGATATAGGACTCGTGGCCGGTCGGGATCGTCGGTGCGTTTGCATCGGTTTGTCTCACGGTCCGTAGGGGCTACCACGCCCTTTGTGAAACACCGCGCCCCAACGCCCTCAAGGCCAACTACGGGACCCCACTTGTCTATTCGTACCCGCACTAAGGTGTGTTCAACTCCTAGGCAACTAGGCCTTTACGACAATCCAACGGACAAATCACAATGCATACAGACTCTATGCATAATCATGTATGATCATTATTACATACTATTCCATCATATGTCACAATTTGCCAAAGTAAGAATTAATACGATCAATGGTCTCTCACATGGACCCACAATAGCATAATATTGTCATTAAATAATTCAATACCTTTTTAAAACGTATTATGAATTCTTGCTTAGGTTTAGCTTTACTTGTGGTTTGTCTCTAAAGGAATTCTCTTAGTTAACTTAAGTCCTCTTAGGTAATTTATTCATATGCCCTTAGAAGGTTATTTTGAGATCTCAAAATCTCACACTCTCATGTTCTTCCCGTTTATGCATCCCTAAGTAATTTCTAGTCATCCCACTTATTTATAATCAATATTCCTCTATTAGTCCCAAGGTTTTGGGTCCAGGAAACTACACGGCCGGAATCACAAATTGAGTCACAGATTTCAATTACTAGGTGTTGGGTGATAGGTATACATTTGAATTCGACAGAGACTACGTTTTATGAATAATTGAAGTTGCCATTCGACGAAGAATAATGTAACAGGAGGAGGAAAGAATGGGGAAAATATTTTTATAATAGGATTGGTAAGAAATCATTTTTTCGTCGGATGGGGGTTACGTCGGACGAAGAAATCATTTTTTCGGATGGGGGTTACGTCGGACGAAGAAATCATTTTCTCGTCGGATGGGGGTTCGTCGGACGAAGATCAAAGCGTCGAACCCTCCAGATGGTCAGCAAAAGCCTCAATTCGACGGGTATAGGTGTCGACGTTGGAGAAAATCTCCCAAGTGTCGAACCGACGAACACCTTTGGTCGAAATCTCTAATTTCGACGAGATGTCCGGAGAAATTCATCTACTCGACACGGGCATTGTCTCTCAAATTCGACGATTATTGACTTTGGGGCATTTTCTTGTAAGTGTCCAGGGACTCTATTCGACGGGTTTTGGTCGGAAGATCAATCTCGACGGGCATGATCGGGGTTCTTACTCGACGGATTTTGACATTGTGTCTAGTGGCCAAAGATCTAAACTCGACGGATTTTCACTTTGTGTTTGGTGGTCAGAAATCTAAACTCGACGGGTTTTGACATTCGATGGAAATGGTCAGAAGTCTAAACTCGACGGATTTCAACATTTTACTAAGTGATTAGGTTATCACATTCGACAGGTTTGGCCATGAGTCCTTACTCGACGGATTTTAACATTTTATTAAGTGATTAGGTTATCACGTTCGACAGGTTTGGCCATGAGTCCTTACTCGACGGATTTTAACATTTTATTAAGTGATTAGGTTATCACGTTCGAAGTTTGGCTATGGGTCCTTACTCGACGGATTTTATCATTCGACGAAAATGGTCAGAAATCTTCATTCGACGGATTTTGACATATCACCAAAAGATCAAGGTATTATATTCGATGAGTTTGGCCAAATTTCATACTATTACTAGTTTCCACATTAAGTTTCCAAATTCTGGGCTCAACACCGTAACTATCCGAAAATCACGGTATGGAACTCATTCCCTTCAATATTACACATTTCAATACATCCGATTATATTTATATATATGTACATTCAAAACTCAAACAATCAAATAGCATATATACCATACAAACAACATACAAAAGAGAAAGACCCTCAACACAATCACAGACGTTCCTAAATGCTAAGAGAGGTGAGGAGGAGTGTCTTCCTCTTACCTTAGAGAAACACAAAGAAAAGGCTGCTCCTTTTGGAAGAAATTATATTTTCGGCTCCCAAGAGATCCTTGAATATTCAAGCTCACCAAAATCGAGAATCAAGTGTTGAAATGGATACCCATGGTCATCAAAATGGAGTGGGTTACGAAAATGAGGAGAGATGAGGAAAAAGCTAAGGACTTTACCTTAAAGTTCCAACCTTTAAGCTTCAACCGTGGAGGAAAAAGAAGATGAAGAAAACGTAGAACTTTGAAGATGATTCCCTCGGGTATGGTGTTTCTCCAAACACGAAATGGTGCTAGGAGTGTGACGGTATTGGAGGATGAAAATATGAAGGTGGGTGGATGGTGTTCATTTGTAAGGAGAAATGGAAAGAGAGAAAGATGAGTGAATAATGAGTGCTACGTACAGGAGGAGGAAAATGTGTGGATTGAAGAATGAATTAAGTCCCTTAATTCAAATGTGCAGCACAAAAAATGGGAGGAGAGAGAAATAATAAAAAAAATGATTCAAAGAAGCTTCCTTGAGAAGCTTCGCACGCTTTCTACGAAGTGCATAGTAAGCTTGTCTCCTTGATTAAATACCTCTGATAGATGATTTATTACACTAGCAGATAAAACCTCAAAAATGTAGACCTCGTAAAAAGCTGTCTTGGACTCGGGTTTAGTAAGATCCCCGTTGACACGTTGACAGTCAAGGTTTACCAACCTCGGGAAAATATTCTATTCTCCCGGCTCTACTCAGCACACACATAAAACGAAGAATATATTAAAATATTCATCATCTCCAGAAAATTCCACAAAAATTCTTAAAAATTACAAATATTATAAAATGATCGCTTTTAACAAAATAATAAATTTTCGGGATGTTACACTAGAGCTTAATGTTTTCAATATGTGCAAGCAACCACAAGAAGTTTATGATAAAAAGGAAGAAATTGAAGGGATTAAGGCCATTACACACGATCATCTTCAAACCAGAAGTTCTTCTGATCCATTAGAAATTTATTTAATTAATTCCTTTGACTTAGGTACATAATTAGATGATGATATTTCTGAAGTATGCTCTTTGCTTGATTGTACACAGGTAATGGAATACAAAAGATGGAAGCCAAGATTCGAAGAGCTAAAACCCGTGAATGATGATACTCATGAAGAAGTACCGACACTGGAACTAAAGCCATTACCTTCTGGGTTGAAGTATACATTTTTTAGAAAAGAAGAAAGCTTTCCAGTAGTAATTTCCTCCTCCTTGACCAAAAAACAAGAAGGTATGTTGATAGAAGTACTTAAAAGGCATAAAAGTGTAATTGGATGGACATTAAATGATATAAAAGATATTAATCCGTTAATTTGTACACATAGAATACATTTAGAGGATAATGCTAAAACATCTCAATAACCTCAAAGAAGACTAAATCCACACATGAAAGAGGTAGTTAAAGTTGAAGTTATTAAATTGCTTGATGTTGAAATTATCTACCCAATCTCTGATAGCCAGTGGGTAAGCCCTACACAAGTTGTGCCTAAGAAATCTGAAATAACAATGGTTGAAAATGAAACAGATGAATTAATACCTACCCGAGTCTCATCCAGTTGGCGTATGTGTATTGATTTTAGAAATTTGAATGCAGCCAGTAGGAAAGATCATTTTCCCTTGCCATTTCTTGATCAAATTCTGGAAAGAGTAGCAGGACATCCCTACTATTGTTTTCTTGATGAAGACAAGAAACAACAATGACACAACAACTTCGGCTATAACTTTCCTTTATCTTTAGTTATTCAGGGTATAATCAAATACCAGTTGCATTAGAGGATCAAGAAAAAACCACTTTTACGTGCTCCTTTGGCACTTTTGCATATAGAAGAATGTCTTTTGGTCTTTGTAATACTCTGAAAATTTTTCAAAGATACATGTTAAGTATTTTCAATGACATGATTGAGCATTATTTAGAGGTTTTCATGGATGACCTAACAGTTTTTAGAAATTCTTTTGAAAATTGTCTTGATAATTTGGAAAAAGTTCTTAAAAGATGCAAAGAAAAAGGATTTGTGTTAAATTAAGAAAAATGTCATTACATGGTTACCTCAAGAATAGTATTAGGTCATGTGATATCTTCTAAGGAAATTGAAGTTGATAAGGCCAAAGTTGAATTAATTGCTCATTTGTCTTCCCAAAAACAGTCAGAGAAGTTCGTTCCTTTTTAGGACATGCAGAATTTTACAGAAGATTCGTTAAAGACTTTAGTGTCATATCTAGACCATTATGTAATCTTCTAACAAAAGATGCATCATTTGATTGGACTCAAGATTGTCAGAAATCTTTTAAAAAATTAATCAGTCTTCTGACATCTGCTCCTATCATGCAATCTTCTGACTGGTATTTGCCTTTTGAGTTAATGCGTGATGCTAGTGATTTTACTGTTGGTATTGTTTTAGGACAGAGAAAGGAAGGTAAGCCTCAATAATTTATTATGCAAGTCGAACTTTGAATAGTGTACAAATGAATTATACTATTACCGAAAAAAAACTACTTGCTGTAATTTTTGTATTGGACAAATTTTGAGCTTATTTAATTAATTCTTCTACTATTATTTTCATTGATCATGTTACTGTTAGATATTTAATGTCTAAGTAGGATGCCAAACCTAGGTTGATACGGTGGATCTTGTTGCTTCAAAAATTCAACATCACAATAAAAGACAAGAAATGAGTCAAAAATGTTGTAGATCATTTGTCCAGACTTACAACAGGCTCACCTTTTGATAACACACCCATCAATGATTCTTTTCCCGATGAATTTTTTTTTTCTATCAATTCCATGCCTTGGTTTGCTATCATTGTCAATTTTCTTATAATAGGTAAGATGCCACCTCAGTGGACACACCAAGACAGAAAAAAAAATTTAATTGAGGTGAAAAATTTCTATTGGAATGACTCATATTTGTTTAAATATTGTCCTGATCAAATCTTTCGAAGATGTGTACCCGATAGTAAGGTAGGTAATGTCATTAAATTTTGTCATTTAGAAGCATGTGGATGTCATTTTTCTTCAAAGAAAACAGAAGCAAAAATCTTGTAGTGTACATTTTATTGGCCCACTTTATTTAAGGACAGTTATACTTTTTGCAAAAGTTATGAAAATTGTCAAAAATTGGGATCTATTTGTAAACAAGACATGATGCCTTTGAATCCTATCATTGTCATTGAAATTTTTGATTGTTGGGGAATTGATTTCATAGGTCCATTTCCATCATCATTTGGATTTGTGTATATTTTGGTTGCAGTTGATTATTTCTCAAAATGGATTGAGGCGATTCCATGTTGACATAATGATCACAAAACTGTTCTTAAATTTAAAAAAAAATAATTTGAGTTGATTTGGAATCCCTCGAGCTATCATCACTGATGGGGAAAAATATTTTTGTAATAAATCATTTGAATCTTTAATGAAGAAATATGGCATCACACCCAAAATTGCCACCCCTTATCACCCTCAGACAAGTGGACAAGTAGAATTAGCAAATAGAGAGATTAAACAAATTTTAGAAAAAACAGTTAACTCAAATCGTAAAAATTAGTCTTTAAAATTAAACAATGCACTTTGGGCTTACTGTACTACTTTTAAAATATCTTTAGGCATGTCACCCTATCGGTTAGTCTATGGAAAACTTTGTCACTTGCCTGTAGAACTGAAGCATAAAGCATTTTGGGCCATTAAAGCTTTCAACTCAAATCCTGATGATGCTTGCAAGTTATGCAAATTGCAATTGAATGAACTTGAGGAATTGAGAAATGATGCATATGAAAACTCAAAAATTTATAAAGTTAGAACAAAAGCTTTTCATAACAAATCAATTTTGAGAAAATCTTTTGAAATTAGTCAAAAAGTTCTACTTTATAATTCTCGTCTTCACCTATTCCATGAAAAATTGAGATCTAGATGGAGTGACCCTTTTATTGTCAAACATGTGTATCCTCATGGGGCCATAGATATTGAGAACCTTAGGAATGGTAATGTATTTAAGGTCAATGGACAAAGACTCAAACCATTTCTGGAGAACCAAGTTGTTGAGGTAGAATTCATTTCCCTTTCTAATTCATGTTATGAGTAGAAATTTTTTTTTTGCTTTCTTTTTTGTAGTTCTTTGTGTTTCCGGTTAAGTGGTGGATAACGGTACTCTGTGACTCTCAAGTCGATTTATTTTTCAATTTTTCATAATAACTGATTCCTTTTCCTTTTAAAATGGATGTCATTCTCTCGAATTTAAGAAAACATTTTCATTCTCTTTCTCAAAATGCTCTAACAAAAATCTACAAAGTTAGGTGTGAAAGACTAAGACTGTTAATGTACAAGGGCATCCCAGAAGATATACGCTAGATAATCGAAGTAAAGGTTCGTTTAGCTAGTGAATCTTCAGATTCATTTGTCTCATACATGTCGGGTCTCAATAAAAGTTCATATTCAAAAAGGAGAAGAGCAAAAAGAATGCAAGTTTGTTACAAATGTGTGTGATGGAATTGCAATACATGATGTCGTTCTTTAGGAATGGTTTTTGTAAATTGAGAAGATAAAATATACTTTATTAAGAATAGACTGAGTAAGGAGTCATTAGATGATATCTTATTGACTCTTGAAATGCATTCTTATGGAGTTGTGCATCGTGAACTTCTTAATTTGTGGAATCTCTTTAGGGACGAGCAAAAGCATTACAGTCTTGGGAATCTGACTCAAAAAGATCCTGTTTGTCAATTTATAAGAAAATTAGATGGGCTGCTTATCTTCGACTCATAGAAGGTGCTTAATCTGTTATTGGACATAAAACCAGAGGAAGATGTGAGCCACAATCATAACAACATGTATATATTATCTTGTACATCTCCTAAAATAAAAAAAATAAAAAAAAGGTGAAACTTCGGTTGTACTTAGTCTTTAATTAGATTAGGAGCCCTGGGTAGATGCCCGTCTCGTCATTGACTCGGGTAGACCTTCGCACGTCGGTCCATAACTAAGGTTTGTATGCCATGCTCTATATAGAACTGTGCAAGCATTCCCAAGTTTTAACCGTAGGCTCTGCTTGCTGATGGATAGATAGAAGCATCTCGTGTTTGCATTCTCGCATGACAATGCCTCTGAGCTCAATTCCTGGTATTGATTTATTGGGTTCCTGAGCGTAGCTCTACTGGTTGTGGTCATTGGTCATCGTATTCAGATTTTCTCTCTTTAACTAGAAGGATGATGCATAGGCTGGGATATCCCACAAGCGGGAGGAGTGCCTTAAGTCTAAATTCCTTAAGGGAATTTGATGTCTCTTTCAAGGGGTGGTAAGATTATGAAGGCTACTGCACTCATGACGCGTAGTATAAAGATATGTCATGAAACCTGTACATAAAGGTATATCATCATTTGTTATTATTATTTCATCTTTATTTGATTTTGTTGTATTTTAGTTTTAGATACACGATCCTTTGGAAGGGGTCCTTCAGGGGTTTCCAAACTTCTTTACCCTGATGGTTTTCTTGAAATCTAAAAATAAAAATAAAAAAAAAGTTTCTTAAATTCAAACTTTTCTGACAACAGCCAACATACCCATATAGGAGCTATTATTACTTTTTCTATTTTTTTTCCTATTTAAACACTCCATTTTCTTCACTTTCTTGTAACTCATAATCATTCAAAGGGAGTGTGAGTGTAGAAATGGAGGGAGCTTCTTCTTCAGTTCGTAAACTTACTAATATCTGTGTATTTTGTGGGACAAGTTATGGGAAAGGTTTAAAGTTTGTAAACACAGTAAGCATTGTTGGTAGAACACTTGTTGCGAGGGACATTCGTGTAGTATATGGGGGAGGTAGCATTGGGTTAATGGGGGCTGTATCACTTTCTGCACATCTAAGAGGTGGTCAAGTTTTAGGTGTCATTGCTAAACCTTCAACTCGAAAGAATATCACTAGAATGACAATTAGGCAGGAACTTCAAGTATCATCTATGCATGGACGAATGAAGGCAATGCTTGAAAACTCTGATGCATTCACTGCCTTACCGAGTGGTTTTGGTACTTTGGAAGAAGTTTTTCAAATTATCTCTTGGGCCCAACTAAACATCCACCATAAACCTATAGGTTTGTTGAATGTTAATAAATTTTTTGATAATTTGTTATCTTTTGTTGACCATGTTATGGAACAGAACTACATCACACTTTCGGCAAGACGACTCCTTATATATGTTTCAATTGTTGATGAATTAATTGATAAATTATAAACTTTTATTTATGAACCTAAACCAGTTATAGCTCAGATAGATTGGTCAGAAGGAAGTAGCAAGGGAGGTAGCAAGGAAAATGGGTGTGATCTGACACTTCATCTTTAACTTTTCTTTACCTTTGGTTTTATTCATCGTATTTTGTTTCTATATAAATTTGTGTAGGGTTTCTCTTTTCAGTAATTGCAACAACAGGTACTATCTTCTATCCTTTACCTATCTATGTTTTGATATTGAGGACAATGTTGTGATCTGGTTGAGGGGAAGGATAGTTGTGTAAAAAAAACTTGATGCGAATTATAAGTTGCAAACCTAAGTGTAGGTTGTCTCAAATAATAAATTCTCGGGGGTACAAGGTCGATCCACAGGAAATTGATGAAGAAAAAATTTATTGACGTAAGGAAAAATATTTTGCCACAACGATAAAGGTGATAAAAGTTGGTCATAAATGAAAATGATTTACTTGGGTTAGGAGATCCACTCTTGTAAATAAATTAAGAACAAGATTAATTCTTTTTATAACTCAATTAGAATCCACGTATAATGGAAGTTTCAATTGGAAAATACAACATTCAAAGTTCATTTAAGATTATATACGTAATTATATTATAATTCCTTTAATCATCTATTAATACCACCACTTATAAATGGGCTCAAGCATTCATTGTGTCAATATCTTGTCTACAACAAATCAAGATCTCTACTTTATAAGGAGGGCTTCTAAATTGATTGGAAACAAAATATAATACATATAATGACCACTTGATAATATATCATTTAAGTACAAGAAAGAGATTAATCTAACATTATTTCACTACCAAGAGAAAATTAGAAAAAAAGAAAATTATAACAAGATAAGCAAATAACACAATAGCATGATCTTGATCTATAAGACCAAGATTCATAAATAATCAGCCAATGGTGCCTTTTATAGAGGATTAGGGATACAAAATGACAAGGGAGCTGATTAATGAGTGAGTGGATGAGCGGGTGGATGAGTGAAAAATGCCAAATGACTTTTGATGAGTGGAAAATTATTGAGATTCTTTGTCTCTGAAACCATTCAATGATGAACTCACAGATGCAGTTAGAAAATGGCAAAATAGTCTTCAAGAAAGTTGTATATATGAATCTTAACTTTCAGATGCCAAAATTTCAACCCAAAATCATTCCTAAAACTTGAGATATTGCCTCATTACTGTACACTACTTAGGTCCAGCTACAGCTCCTCTGTTCTGACTTGTAAGCCCAATATGACCTCTAAGCAATCTGATATGGGTCTGGTGTTCTTTATGAAAGTTGTAGATATAAGTCTTAACTTACAGATGCCAAAAGTTTAGCCCATAGAAGTTCCTACAGCCCGAGGTATGCTTTCATTGCTACACACTGTTTAGGTTCCAATCACAAAACCTGTGTTCTGATTTCCAAGCTCAATTAGCTCTATTAGATGTCCGATTTTGACTAAGAGCTCTTCATCCTTGTGCTAGAGCCTCCCATTCTTGGGATACCTCCTCACACATTGGGATACCTCACCCTTGTGTTAGAGCCTCCAATTCTTCAAGTTTCACAGGTGCTTGATGACTTTTACAATTTTGAGCACTTAACACCTTGGAATACCTCACCCTTTGTACTTGAGCCTCTACTTTCAAGGGATGCCTCACCCTTTACAATTCTTGAGGGATACCTCACCCTCTTACAATGATTTCAAGATTAAGAAAAAGAATAGAAACTCTCACAAGAGTAGATATACAACTTGAAGAACAAAGTATGGATAATAAGAAAATTCTCTCAAGAGTGGATAATACAAGTTGAAGCTCAATGGGTATAAAGGATTCACACTTTAAAGCTCAAAATATGATTTTTATGATTCAAGGATCAATTCTAATGTTCAAGAGGTGTATAAGCTTCATACAACACTTATATATAGAGCCCAAGTGATAAAATAGCCATTGGTAGTGTTTTATAATGATTTTCTATGAAAACTAGCCATTTATAGCTGTTAGAAACGTTCCTGGGCACTTGGTAATCGATTACAAGCTTCATGTAATCGATTACAAGCTTTCAGGCACTTTGTAATCGATTACACACTTCATGTAATCGATTACACGGCACGACTTTCTAATCAACGTTGTAATCGATTACATGGCCTATGTAATCGATTACAACATTTTCTGGTTTTGAAAACTGACTTTAAAAGGTCATAACTTCTTCATTTCTTATCCGATTAAAGCGAATGACCACTCATTGGAAAGATATTTGAGTCTATTTTCATATGAAAGAAGTTTCAGAATAAAACTCAAAGTATTTGAAAGATATGATCAAAATAGTAATCAAATGTCAGATTTTCAAAACTCAAACTTTAATTGGTCATAACTTTTTCGTTTCCTATCCGTTTAAAGCAAACGACCACTCATTAGAAAAATATTTGAGTCTATTTTTATATGAAATAAGTTCAAAACAAAACTCAAAGTAATTTGAAAGTTATGATCAAAAGAGTAACTAAATGTCAGTTTTACAAAATACAAACTTGACTAATTTTAAAGATATTTAAAACTTGTTTGACACAGCTTTGATTTAAAGATATTTAAAACTTGTTTGAGCTTAGTGTGATTCCTTATGAAATACCACCTATAAAGGCTAGCTTTCCAAAAACATTTTGTTGGGCATTTAAACATTTTAGAAACACTTATAAAGATATTTAAAACTTGTTTAAGCTTAGTGTGATTCCTTTTGACCTTTATACAAGATCTAAGTCCTATAAGCTATTCTTAAAGAACCTTAAGACTTAATCTTTGCACTTTCAATCCTTTGGCTTCTTGATGTAATCCAAGCTTCCAAAATTTTCTTCTCTTCGTGTCTTGCACAAGCTTGGAACATTTTTATTATTTTCATCCTTCTTGAATTAAGCATAGTTGTGATCTTTTTACTTTCTTGTTGCAATGCTCACTCTTGGTACTTGGACTATCCTACAAAGTATTACTCACTTAAAATAAGCATAGTTAGTCCAAATTCATAACTCAATATCTTCATATGCATGATTCATAAATGTATAACTATAGTTAGTCTAACATGCATATAAGACTTTCATAGACACATTCAAATAAGATATTTATCAATTACAAATAGATATGCCTATATAAGATGCAACAAAGAACACTTTACATATTTTCATCAAAATAGAATCAAATCCAATATTAATTCAATACAACTCATATAATGTATTATTGGATATATTATATGATGAATGTTACATATATCTCATTGCATGATTATTAAATGAAATATAATTAGATAAATTACATCATCATGCATGATACAATATATCTCATTAAGCACATCTATGTAACATGATCAATATTCTTTTGTGATGCATTTGACATCTATTAAGCACAACTATAAAGCATAAGCATCATTCTTTTTGTTTTGTATTTGTCATCATCAAAACCTAACATATTAAACCATTGGGGTAAACTTATTTCCACAACATCGCATATTACAATTTCATCGCGCATATTTGTAACAAACTTGCATTCTTTTTACTCTTCTCCTTTTAGAACACAAACTTTTACCAAGACCCGGTAGGTATGGGACAAATGAATCTAAAGATTCACCAGCTCAACGAACCTTTACTTCGATTATCCAACGTATATCTTCTGGGATGCCCTTGTACATTAACAATCTCAGTCTTTCAAACCTAGTTTTGTAGATTTTTGTTAGAACATTTTGAGGAAGAGAAAGAAAATGTTTACTGAAATTTGAGAGAATGACATCCATTTTAAAGGAGAAGGAATCAGTTATTATGGGAAACTGAAAAATAAACTGACTTGAGAGTCACAGAGTATCGTTATCCGCCACTTAACCGGAAACACAAAGAACTTAACAACTTAGTTTTCCATAAATGGTTTGATTCTTTATCCATTGACCTTAAATACACTATCATTCCTAGGATTCTCAATGTCTATGGCCCCATAAGAATACACATGTTTGACAATAAAAGGGTCACGCCACCTAAATCTCAATTTTTTAGTGAATAGGTGAAGACAAGAATTATAAAGCAGAACTTTTGGATCAATTTCAAAATTTTTTCTTAAAATTGATTTATCATGAAAAACTTTTGCTTAGAAATTTTTGTATTTTCATATGCATCATTTCTTAATTTCTCAACAATAAAAAATTTCAATGACAATGATAGGGTTTAGAGGCATCCTATTTCGCTTAGAAATTAACCCTATTTTTGACAGTTTTCACAACTTTTTTCAAAATGTATAGTTGTCTTTAAATAAAGTGGGCTAATAAAATTCATACTGCAAGATTTTCACAATAGTTTTCTTTGAAGAAAAGTAACCTCCACATGCTTTTGAGTGCCAAAATTTAATGACATTACCTACCTCACTGTTGGGCACACATCTCTAAACGATTTGATCAGGATAATTGAGGCGGGATCATTCATGTTACAAGAAAATTGATTATGTTAGCAAACCAAGGCTTGAAATTGACAGAAAATAAAAATTCATCGGGAAAAGAATCATTGATAGGTGTGATATCAAAAGGTGAGCCTGTTGTAAGTATGGAAAAATGATCTGTAACAATATTTTTGACTTCTTTCTTATCTTTTATTGTGATGTTGAATTCTTGAAGCAACAAAATCCACCATATCAACCTAGGTTTACAAAAACTTGTTGAGAAAATCGACAAGTGCACCGAATCGTCAAAGTAATAAAGTAGTAAAAAGAGTATCGTTCCCACGAGGAATTAGTTTACCAAGTACCACTTTTCTAAAATAAATACTATCTAGGCAACCAATAATGAAAAATGATTCAAAACAATTAAAGACACAAAATTATTTAAAAACAAAAAAAAAAAAAAACACACTAAAACGCATGAAATTAAGAGGGAAAAGAGAGAACAAAGCACATGAATGCAAATCACATTAAGGATGTAAACACATGAAATTTAAAACTCTAGGGATCTGACTTCACTTAATTCAACAATCTATCATAGACAATAAAGTAACTTTGGGATCTTCATTCTAATTAATTTCTAATCATTCAATTGATGGAAAGAATCCCTTAATTAATTAAAACTCAATTCCTTAGTCTAAACTTTAACTCTTAAAGGCATGACCTTTACTCTATGGATTCTCATGGAAAATACTACAATTCTCTCACACAACCTATAACCTCTATTCCTAGATGATTATAAATTATGACATTTATTATTTATAGTTTAAGTTGTATGCAAACCTCTCGATTCTACACACATCTCACTAGATCAATTTATGAGTGGTCAATTAATAAAAATATTAAGAACCATAATAAGCACTCAAATTGAATAAAAAAATAATTAAAATTCCAATCTTAATACATGTCGATTGAATTAAGTTACATCTTTACCCTAGAAATACACGAATTTAACTACACATGACAAAAAATAAGAAGAGATAGGAAGAATAATATAAAAATATATACAGAGCTCGACCTTCCATAAAAAATATTAACAAGTAGGCAGTATAAAACAACCATTAAATATTAACAAGTAGGCGGTATAAACCAGCCATTAAATATTAACAAGTAGGCAATATAAACCAACCATTAAATATTTATTAACAAATGTGTGGTATAAACTAACCACCAAATAAATATTAACAAAAGTATGGTATAAACTAGCCACCAATTATATATTAACATGTAGTAAATAAATATTAATAAGGGTGTGGTATAAACCAACCATCAAATAAGTTAGTAAGCAGATAAATTAAAAAGTTAGTAAGTAAATAAATTAAAATATTAGAAAGCAGGTAAATTAAAATGTTAGAAAGTTAAAAAGTTAGTAAGTTAGAAAGTTAGATTTAAAGTGCGAGAAAGTAAAATACGAAAGTAAAGTACAAAAAATAAAATACAAAAAATAAAGTGTAGAAAGTAAAATGCAGAAAGTAAATTGTAGAAAGTAAATTTAAAATATAAAAATCAGAGAGAGGCAGAGCCCCACCAGAGCCGACAAAGGAAGAAAAAGAGAAGAGCCAAAATTGAGATATTATTAGAACATAAAGTAAAAATCGAGAGAATCAACAAGTCAATTTTTTTTTTGATTTTTTCAGTGAGAGAGAAGAGAAGAAGAAAAATTATTTAATTAATAATTAAAGATTACAAAGGGAGAAGTGAGAGTTTCTCTCACTAAATTAGTACGTTAGTATGTACAAAGAAAAAAATTAAAAGAGTAGAAATATATATATATATATATATATAAGATCCACAGGAAAAAAGTATAAATATAGATATACAAAATATTTACACAATAAATTTATTCTTCAAATCAAGTCCTCGACAACGACGCCAAAAACTTGATGGGAATTATAAGTTGGAAACTCAAGTGCAGGATGTTTCAAATAATAAATTCTAGAAAGTCCGAGGTTGATCCACAGGGAATTGATGAAGAAAAATTCTGACATAAGGAAAATATTTTGTCACAACAATAAAAGTGATAAAACTTAGTCACAAATAAAAAAGATTTACTTGAGTTAAGAAATCCACTCTTGGTAAATAAATTAAGGACAAGATTAATTTTTTTTATAATTTAATTAGAATCCACGCATAATGAAGGTTCCAATCGGAAAATATAACATTCAACGTTCATTTAAGATTATATACGTAATTATATTATGATTCCTTTAATTATCTATTAACACCACCACTTATAAATGGACTCAAGCATTCATTGCGCTAATATCTTGTCTACAACAAATCAAGATTACCATTTTACAAGGGGGTTTCTAAATTGATTGGAAACAAAATACAATACATATAATGACCACTTGAAAATATATCCTTTAAGTACAAGAAAGAAATTAATCTAACATTAACTTATTACCAAAAGCTTCAACTTTTTACCCAAGTAAAATAAAAATTAGTTACTCATAGACAAGAGGAAAGAAAGAGAGAAGAAGAAGAACATAACTTCAATTTAGAATAAAAGAAAACTACAACAAGATAAACAAATAACACAATAACATGATCTCGATATCTAAAACTAAGATTCCTAAATGATCAGTCAATGGTGCCTTTTATAGAGGATTAGGGATACAAAATGACAAGGGGACTGAATAATGAGTGAGTGGATGAGTGGGTAGATGAGTGAAAAATGCCAAATGACTTTTAATGAGTGAAAAATTATTGAGACTCTTTGTCTCTGAAATCATTCAATGATGAACTCATGGATGCAGTCAACAAATGGCAAAATATTCTTTATGAAAGTTGTAGATATGGATCTTAACTTTCAGATGCCAAAATTTCAGCCTAAAAGCATTCCTAAAACTCAAGATATGACTTAATTACTGTACACTACTCAGGTCTAACTATAGCTCCTCTGTTCTAACTTGCAAGCCCAATATGACCCCTAAGAAATCCGATCTAGGTCTTGTGTTCTTCATGAAAGTTGTAGATATGGTCTTAACTTGCAGATGCCAAAATTTCAGCCCATGGAAGTTCCTATAGCCCGAGTTATGCTCTGATTGCTACACACTGTTCAGGTTCCATTCACAAAACCCGTGTTCTAACTTCCATGCCCAATTAGCTCCACTAGATGTCCGATTTTGACCAAGAGCTCTCATGAAAGTTGTAGAGCTCTCTCTTATCTTTGCTACAAGGTAAAATACATAATTCTTAGACATCTAGAACTCAAGATATGGCCAAAATACAGAAATAGTATAAGACGTAAATCACGATGAAAAAAATTAATTAAGTCCAATTTGAGCTCAAACTTACAAAACATAACCAAACTCGATCAATTAAGTACATGGAGAGTGTAAATGACTAAAAATGAGGGTTTATTAATGTATCAAATTTATGATTATCAACTTTTATGTTATTTCTCTATGTTAATGATATGATTATTATTGGTGATGATATTACTGGTATTACTGAGCTTAAACAGTTCTTGAATTAATATTTTAAGATGAAAGATCTTGGACCTCTCAGTTACTTTCTAGGTCTTGAAGTCCTTTCTTCTACTGATGACATTTTTCTATCTCAAGCTAAATATGTCTTAGATCTTATCTCTCAAGTTGGTCTCACTGACAGTTGCACCGGATCAACTCCTCTAGAGCCTAATGTGAGATTCATACCTTTGGATGGTACAATGTTTGATAACCCTATGCTCTATCGGTAGTTAGTTGGCAACTTAATTTATCTTATTGGTACTCACCCATATATTTCATATGTTATTCATTTAATTAATCAATTTATGTTAGCTCTGCGCACCACTCATTATGTTGTTGTTCTCCATATTATTCGGGAAGTGAAAGGGACCTTATTTCATGGAATTTATTTTTTTAACGGATCCTCATTGATCCTTTGAGCCTATTCTGATACTGATTGGGGTGGAGACCCCATTGATCGTTGATCCACTACTGGTTATTGTATTTTTCTTGGTGATGCTCTTATTTCATAGTGAAGTAAGAAACAGACTTTAACTACAGGTTCTAGTATTGAAGCAAAGTATCGGGCACTTGCTGACACCACTTTTGAAATACTTTGGTTACGTTGGCTTCTTAAAGACTTGGGTTTCTCTCAGTCTTTTTCCACTGTTCTTTACTGTGATAATAGGAGTGCTATTCAGATTGCTCACAATAATGTCTTTCATGAGCGCACTAAGCATATTGAGATCGACTGCCACTTCATTCGTCAACACATTCTTCGTGGTGCTCTTCATCTCATTTCCATTGACACTATTGACCAGCCAGCCGATTTGTTCACTAAAGCTTATCAACTTGGTCAATTTTGCACTCTGGTTTCTAAACTCAAGTTTGTTTCCTCAACACCCACTTGAGTTTGAGGGGGGATGTTAGCGTGATTGAGATTATGATTGATTGATTAAGATTATAATTGATTTAGTATATAATTTTATTTTATTTTCCTTTTCTGTATAACAGTCTTTTTGTATAAATAAAGGTTAATCCTCATGTATATAATTATTCAGAAATAAACACAAATTTATCAGTCTTTTTCTCCCTATTTTTGTTTCTAACTCAAGTAACATTATGTTGTTACATCTTTTTCATAGTTATTGTTATTACATCTTATTTATTAGTGTAAAAAAAAATAGTAGTTTAGATTCATGTACGTTTTGAATTTTCGTGTTTCACTCATAGGAGATACCAAAAACACATATTAATTTATTCAATTGAGGATGGACATATTAGACTTCCTCGTTTAGACGATGATGATGAAGTTCATGTCACCATTTTGCATTTTTTATTTTGTTCTATTTGGTAAATTATACTGTATTTCCAAAAAAGTTTTATTTTATACTTTGATCTACGATTGTGGAGTACTAGACAAAAACATTTTATGTTCACAAAATAATTTGGCTTATGATTATGAAAATATGAAATAAACATTTATGTAATCTTATTTATGTTTATTAAGAAGTGAAATTAAAGAATGAATTGAATTGAATGAAAAATGAATATAGAATGATCTAATTTATAGCTATGTTGCAGCATAAAAAACTAACATTGCACTAACATAGTGCTGACTATGTTGTTGCATAACTAGCTTGCTAACAATTGCTAACTTGCTAACAACTGCTAACTATAACTAACTAACTCTAAATAAGTAAATAATAATAACTAACTAACTTCAAATACAAATGCTAAAACTTCCCCTCAAGGTGGGAAATAGATGTCAATTGTTCCCATCTTGC
Organism: Ormosia semicastrata; assembly: GCA_029884595.1. Taxonomy (NCBI): domain Eukaryota; kingdom Viridiplantae; phylum Streptophyta; class Magnoliopsida; order Fabales; family Fabaceae; genus Ormosia; species Ormosia semicastrata. The sequence goes on from JAQQTO010000044.1 coordinate 4,040,228, forward strand.
ATAATAAGATCTTGAACAAAGGTGCAGCAATTGGTTTAGTGAGAATATCTGCAAGTTGATGAGAAGATTTCATATGTATTAAATGGATCAAACAATCATGAACCTTTTCACTGATAAAATGGCAATCAATTTCAACGTGTTCAGACCTTTCATGAAAAGAGGGATTTGAAGCAAGATGTATAGCAGCTTGATTGTCACAAAAATCAAAAGTTGGACCAATGACAATTTTGAAATCTTGCAGCAAGGAAGAGATCCAAGATCTCACTAGTGACACTTGCCAATACTATATATTCTACCTCTGCAGAAGATCATGACACTGTGTGTTACTTCTTTGACTTCCATGAGATCAAGGAATTTTCTAAGAAAACACAATGGCTAGTAGTTGACCTTCTTATGTCAATGCAATTCTCCCAATCAACATCTACATATGTTTTGAGGTGTATGGATGAGGATGATGAAAACACAAACCTTTGGCCTGGATAAGATTTCAAGTACCTCAATAAATGATGAACTACATCTAAATGAAGAGCTCTTGGAGCAGTCATGAATTGACTGAGTTTGTTTACTGCATAGCAGATATCAGGCCTAGAGATTGTCAAATACAAAAGCCTACCAATCAACTTTCTGTAATGAGAGTCATTAGGCAAATGATCACCATCAATAGAACTTAATTTAGGATTAGGATCCATAGGCAGTGAGGCTGGTTTGCAGTCCAAAAAACTTATGTCCTTAAGAAGTGTTAAAGTATAATTCCTTTGAGATAAGCAAATGCCTTGCTTAGACTTTGCAATTTCTAATCCAAGAAAATATTTTAGATTTCTAAGGATTTTTAACTTGAGCAACTGTTGCAAAGTGCCTTTAACTTGATCAATAGCAGCTAGATTCTTGTTAGCTATGATAATATCATATGCATAAACTAGTAAGGCTACAAAAAAAAAGTCCTGAACCAGTGGTGAACAATAAGTAATCTTATTGGGATTGCTTAACACTATGTGTTAGCAAAGCAGAAGAGAATTTATTAAACCACTGTCTAGAAGCCTGCCTTAGACCATAAATAGATCTATTGAGTTTACAAGCCATATTATCCCCCCTCAACCTTGTATCCAAGTGGCAATTCCATAAATACTTCTTCAAACAAATCACCATTAAGAAAAGCATTATTAATATCAAGTTGGAGTAATTACCAACCTTTTATAACAGCCAAGATCAGTAACACCCTGATAGTAGTCAGCTTTGCTACAGGCGAAAAGGTGTCTAAGAAATTCACACTAGCTTGTTGAGTGTAACCATTAGCTACTAATCTGGCTTTTAACATGTTAACACTGACATCACTTTTCCTTTTTACTTTGTAGATCCATCTACAGCCAATAGTATGCTTTCCTTGTGGAAAAGGGATAACTTCACCACGTATAGTTTGCTTCCATGGCAGAAATCTCTTCCTGTATAGCTTTCTTCCATTCAAGGTATTTGGCATCTTGATAGTAGAACTGTGGCTCATAAACACTGGATACTTGAAGAGCAAAGTGTTTGTAACTAGTGGAAAGTCTATCATATGATATGTAATTGGCTATAGGATATGGAGAAACAGTATTGCAGTGATACTGTTGAAGATATGAAGGTGGTCTAGATGATTGAGAAGATCATCTAATAGGTGGTGGATGAGAAGATGTGGCAGGAACATCATGCTATTATGATTCTGTATTAATGTGTGGTGCAAGAAATAAGACAATTTTAGTTACTAGTAATGGATGAACCGCATCAGGAAAAGGGTCAACTATAGGAGAAGGTGGTGATAAGGTATGAAATGGGAAAGTAATTTCATGAAAAACTACATCCTTAAAAACAAAAGTTTTTCTAGTTTGGAGATTGTATAGCTTGTACACCCTTTATACCTGAGTGGATAGCCAAAAAAGACTGATGGAACAACTCTTGGTGTGAATTTGTCTCTTGGAAAAATGAGAGTAGATGCAAATGTTAAACAAACAAAGACTCTGAAATTTGGGTAATTAGGTTTCTTTTCGAACAGCAACTGATATGGGCTTTATTGCTTTAACAGTGGTGTTGGAGTTCTATTAACTAGGAAAATAGTAGTTTGCAAACAGTCACCCCAAAAAACAAGTGAAACTTTGGATTGAAAATATAAAGATCTTGCAACCTTCAATAAATGCTGGTATTTTCTTTTTACTATAGCATCTTGTTAAGGTATCTTAACACAACTAAACTATGCAACGTGCCTTTATGTGTCAAAAAATTAGCTAATTGTAATTTAGCATTGTCTAATCTGAACTGCTTGATTATTGTGTGAAACTAAGTTTCAACCAAAGTAAAAAAGTGTTCAACTAGGGTTGGCACCTCAGACTTGTTTTTCATTAAGTATATCCAAGTAAATCTAGTGTTGTCATCTACCAAGGTGAGAAAATACCTCTTTCCATCATAGGTAAAAGTATGATAAGGTCCCCAAATGTCACAATGTACCAAATCAAAAGGTAAAACAACAAGATGATTATTAGAAGTGAAAGATAATCTTTTTTGTTTGGTTAATAGATAGATATCACAATTATTACTAGAATAAGAACTAGGAATTGAAAAATGAAATTTATTATTCAGAGTTTGCAAATATTTAAGAGAAATGTGTCCTAGTCTAGCATGCCAAATATCAGTATGTACTTTATTCACAATAGAATTTGAAACTGAACTATGAATGTCTTTGTTTACAACAGAAATAGAAGCAATAGAATCTAGAAGTATGGTTGGGCTAGGCTTGTAGACATGGAGTCCTTGAACCAAATCACCCTTGCTAATCATCTTCGAGAGACTGTGGTCCTATATGACAAAGGAAGTATCAGTGAAGCTAACTAATAAATGAGAATGAACTAGCAAAGCACTCACAGAAATAAGATTAACACGAAAAGATGCTATATACAAAATATTGTGTATAACAAAATCAAGACTAAGACAAACAGTTCCTATAGAGTGCACAAAGACAATGGACTTATCAGGTAATATGACAAAGGAATTAGACATTATAGTATGACTAATGAAATGTTCTAGAGAACGAGCAATATGACTTATTGCTCCACAATCTAAAATCCAATATTAAGAAAAATTAGATATAACATAAATAGAACATGGGAGGAGAATAAGACAATACTCTCAGAATTATCTTGAGGAAAAAAATCAATAATTGGCTTAGCAGCCTAAGACATTTGGGATGACAACAACAAGATCAATTATTTGTATTATGCTATAGTTAGCATAGAAGAGACATCTTGGGAAGATGTTCTAGAATTTGTGACTTGATGCACAATAGTTGAAGAACCCAAGGACTTCTTGGATTTTTATCTAGGTAGATATCCATGAATGCGCTAATTCTATCTATCAAGCCACAACAGGTACAAGTAGGATAATCTTTTTAACCATCTTTTGATCTAGAATCTGCACTCATGGAAGTTACTGAATTCACAGCAAAGTCAACCTAAGATTTAGGATTTTGAGGAAATGTAGCACTGATGTCTTGTTGCCTCTCATCTCAAACAATCAATGAATACACCTTTATAATGGATAGCAATGGATCCATTAACAAGATCTGACTACGATCCTGAGCATGAGCATCATTTAACCCAATGAGAAAAACCAAAACATATTCTTGCTGAGTATGATCCATCAAAGATCGAGCACTACCACATCTGCAATTACAATTTGGGCGAAAATCATTAAGCTCCTCCTAAATTGCTTTTAGCTTGGTGAAATATTGATTCATAGTCATAGATCCTTGTTGAAGATTGATTAAATCTTTCTTCAGCTGATAAATTCTTGGAGTATTTTTTTGTTGAAAACGATCCCTCAAATCCATCCAAATTGCTATTGCAAAAATCAACATATATAATGCTTGCTACAAGCTCCTTCGATACTGAATTGAGCAACCAAGAACTAACAATGTTGTTGTTACGTTCCCAAGAAGACAGAAGCTGAAAATCTCTATCATCGAGTTTGAAAATTGGGCCATCAACAAAGCCAAATTTGTTCTTGGCATTAAAGGTCATTTTCATGGATCTGTTCTATGAATTGTAATTTTCTCTTGTAAATGCTATGAAATTAAGATCAAGCCAAGACTATTAGAAGGACAAATGAAGAAAGGATTTAAAGAATCATCAATAGCCGATTGAAAGAGCGCCGTGAGAGAACAGAGTTAAGAAAGAAACAAGAATGATCGAAGAAGAAAAAGAGCGTGTAGGGAAAAAAAACTAGTTAACTGCTAATACCATATTAAGAAGTCAGATTGAAGAATGAATTGAATTGAATTGAACAAAAAATCAATATAGAGTGATCTATTTATAACTATACTACAGCATAACAAACTAACTAACATTGCACTAACATAATGTTGAATGACTTGCTACATAACTAACTTTAACTGCATAACTAACTTGCTAACAGTTACTAATTGTAACTAACTAACTCTAAATAAGTAACTAATAATAACTAATTGAATTTAAATACAAATGCTAAAACTCTCCCTCAAGGTGGGAAATAGATGTCAGTTGTTCTTATCTTACATAATAAAGTCCTAAACAAAGGTGCTGGAATAGGTTTAGTGAGAATATTTGTAAATTGATGAGCAGATTTCACATGTATTAAACATATCAAACCATCATTAACCTTCTCACGGATAAAATGACAATCAATTTTAATGTGTTTAGACCTTTCATGAAAAGTTGGATTTGAAGCAAGATATATAGCAGCTTGATTGTCACAAAAAAATAAGAGTTGGACTAATGACAATTTTGAAGTCTTGTAGCAGGGAAGTGATCCAAGTGATCTCACTAGTGACACTTGTCAATGCTCTATATTCTGCCTCTGTAGAAGATCGTGACATTGTGTATTACTTCTTTGACTTCCATGAAATCAAGGAATCTCCCAAGAAAAAACAATGGCCAGTAGTTGACCTTCTTATGTCAATGCAATTCCCCTAATCAGCATTTGCATATGCTTTGAGGTGTAAGGAGGAGGAGGATGAAAATAGCAGCTCCAGATCTGGAGAGGATTTCAAGTACCTCAATAAATGATGGAGTGCATCTAAATGAGGAGCTCTTGTAGCAGCCATGAATTGGTTGTGTTCATTTACTACATAGCATACATTAGGCCTGAAGATTGCCAAATACAAAAGCTTACCAATCAACCTTCTGTATTGAGAGTCATTAGCCAAAGGACCATCATAAATAGATCTTAATTTCATATTAGGATCCATAAGCAGTAAGGCTAGTTTGCAGTCCTAAAAATATGTGTCCTCAAGAAATGTTAAAGTATAATTCCTTTGAGATAAGCAAATGTCTTGCTTAGACTATGCAATTTCCAATCCAAGAAAGTATTTCATATTTCTAAGGATTTTTAACTTGAACAACTCCTACAAAATGCCTTTAACTTGATCAATAGTAGTTGAATTCTTGCTAGCTATGATAATAACATCTATATAAACCAGCAAGGCTACAAAAGAATGTCCTGAACTAGTGGTGAACAATGAGTAATCTGATTTAGATTGCTTCAAACCATGTGTTAGCAGAACAGAAGAGAATTTATTGAACCACTGTCTAGAAGCTTTCCTTAGACCATAAATAGATTTATTGAGTTTACAAGTCATATTCTCACCCTTAACTTTATATCTAAGTGGCAATTCCGTAAACACTTCTTCAAACAAATCACCATTAAGCATTATTAATATCAAGTTAAAGTAATTGCTAACCTTTTACAACAGCCAAAGCAAGTAACACCCTGACAGTAGTCAGCTTTACAATAGGTGAAAAGGTGTCTAAGAAATCCACACCTTCTTGATGAGTGTAACATTTGGCTACTATTTTGGGTTTTAACCTACCAACACTGCTATCAGTTTTCCTTTTTACTTTGTAGATCCATCTACAACCAATAGTATGCTTTCTTTTTGGAAGAGGGACAACTTCCCAAGTATGGTTTGCTTCCATGGTAGAAATCTCTTCCTGCATAGCTTTCAACCATTCAGAATATTTGGCATCTTGATGGTAGAACTGTGGCTCATAAACACTAGATACTTGAAAATCAAAGTGTCTGTAACCAATGGAAAGTCTATCATGTTAGTCATGGCAACCATTACCCAAGAGGAGGGTGAATTGGGTATTAAAAAACTTTTCACAAATGCTCTTGAAATAAACACAAATATTTAAGCTATTAAATAAAAAAGAAAGAATTGCGGGATGAAGAATAAAAGCTTTAAGAACAGAAAATAAATAAATGTGTAATAATATAAAATTAAGTAAAATAAAGCGATTGAGAAGAAAAAAGCAGGCACGATATTTATCTTGGTTCGACCACTAACCCACTTGTGGTCTACGTCCAGTTCTCGAAAACAATCCAAGATTTTTTACTATGTATACAAGTTTCAATAGGTGCTTTCAACCGTTACATAAAAGAGAACTTTTCACACATAGGAAAACTCTACCCTTGTGCTAAAGCCTCAGCCTGCAGGGATACCTCACCCTTATACAAACCTTGAAGGATACCTCACCCTCAATATAGAAGAACAGAAATATAGATGAAGAGAAACTCTCACTCAGAGCAAATTATACAAATTGAAGTGCTAAGAGGCTCTCAAAGGATATCTCAAAGTTTCAGCAAAAAGAGCACAGAAAATAGGCGTAAATTATAAATCACATTTTTTAAAGCAAGCATGAATTAAACAGATAGCTGGGCTGCTTGCAGATGAGACTCACGGTCTCCATTTATAGAGTCGGAAAGAAAATGTTCGTTGGAGGAATTTAATGTGATATTAAATGCGTTAACATATACGTATGATTTCAAAAAACAAAACAGAGTCTCGTGGGTTATTTGAATACCATTATGGGGTATTCGAATACCACTGTTTTCATTTCTTATAAAAAACAGTTTAGAAGTAGGTTATTCAAATACCACAAGAGTGTATTCGAATACCTCTATTTTAAACACATTTAAAAGGCTATTTAGAAGGATGTTATTCGAATACCATTCAAGGTTATTTGAATACCTCTGTTTAAAAAACAGTTAAAAGGCTATTTAGAAGGATGTTATTCGAATACCTTTTAAGGTTATTCGAATACCTCTATTTAAAAATAGTTATAAATGTTTGAAAAACATCACAGAAAGTTTATCAAAAACACAAAAACATTTTTAAGTTATTTTCAAGATCAAAACAGTTTTGGTATAAGTTTAAGGAAACATTTTGTTTTATCTTAACGCACTATGAGATATCCAAAGAGATCCTCGAGCAGAGAGACTCTAAGTTCTAAAGCTATTCGTATAAAGATCTTGGACTTAGTCTTCCCATCATGTGTGTTATCAAAACAAATCTTCAAAGACATATGTTTAATCACATTCTTCTTGTGTTGAGCTTAATTGAGATCTTTTACTTTCTTGTTGCAATGCTCACTCTTAGTACTTGGACTGTCCTACAAAGTATTGCTCACTTAAACAAGCATAGTTAGTCCAAAATCATAATTCAATGTCTTCATATGCATGATTCATAAATGTATAACTCTAGTTAGTTTAACATGCATATAAAACTTTCATAGACATATCCAAATAAGACATTTAATAATTATTAATAGATATGCTCTATGTAGGATGCAACAGAACACATTGCACATTTTCATTTAAGCAAGGTCAAATCCAATATTAATTCATTTATAACTCATATAAATCATTATTAGATATATTATATGATGAATGTTACATATATCTTATTGCATAATTATTAAGTAAAATATAACTAGATAAGGTACATATCATGCATGATACAATATATCACATTAAGCACATCTGTCAATTATAAGCATCATTCTATTTGTCTTGTATTTATCATCATCAAAACTTAACATATAAAACCATTTGGGGCAAACTTATTTTCATATGTCACATGATATGTAATTGGCTATAGGATATGGAGAAACAATATTGCAGTGATACTGTTGAAGATATGAAGGTGGTCTAGATGATCGAGAAGATCTTCTTATAGGTGGAGGATGAGAAGATGTGGCAAGAGCATTATGTTGTACTAGTTCTATCTTAACTTATGGTGCAAGAAATAAGACAATATTAGTTACTAGTAATGGACGAACCACATTAGGAAAAGGGTCAATTGTAGGAGAAGGTGGTGGTAAGGTATGAAATAGGAAAGTAGTTTCATGAAAAACTACATCCCTAGAAACAAAAATTTTTCTAGTTTGGAGATTGTATAGCTTGTACGCTTTATACCCGAGTAGATAGCCAAAAAAGACTGATGAATAACTCTTGGTGTGAATTTGTCTCTTGTAGAAATGAGAGTAGATACAAATGTTAAACAACCAAAGACTTTAAAATATGAGCAATTAGGTTCCTTTTCGAACAGCAATTGATATAGACTGTGTTGCTTTAACAGTGATGTTGGAGTTCTATTAACTATGAAAACAACAGTCTGCAAATAATCACCCCCAAAAAGCAAGTGAAACTCTGGATTGAAAATATAAAGCTCTTGCAATATTCAATAATTGTTGGTGTTTTCTTTCAACCACAACATTTTGTTAATGTTTCTCAATACAATTAAACTGATGCAACATGCCTTTATGTGTCAAAAAATTAGCTAACTATAATTCTTTAGCATTATTTGATCTGAATTGCTTTATTATTGTGTGAAACTGAGTTTCAACCAAAGTAAAAAACTATTTAACTAGGGTTAGCAACTCAGACTTGTTTTTCATTAAGTATATCTAAGTAAATCTAGTGTTGTCATCTACCAATGTGAGAAAATACATCTTCCCATCATAGGTTGAAGTATGATAAGGTCCTCAAATGTCACAATATACCAAATCAAAAGGTAAAATGGCAAGATGATTATTAGAAGTGAAAGATAATCTTTTCTATTTGGTTAATAGACATATATCACAATCACTACTAGAAAATGAATAAGGAATTGAAAAATGAAATTTATTATTCAGAGTTTACAAACATTTACGAGAAATGTGTTTTAGTCTAGCATGCCAAATATCAACATGTACTTTATTCACAACAGAATTTAAACTAAACTATGAATGTCTTTGTTTACAACAGAAACAGAAGCAACAGAATGTAGAAGTATGGTTGGGCTATGCTTGTAGACATAGAGTCCTTGAACCAAATCACCATTTCCAATCATCTTCGAGAGACTATGGTCCTGTATGACAAAGGAAGTATCAGTGAAGCTAACTGATAAATGAAAATGAACTAGCAAAGCACTCATAGAAATGAGATTGACATGAAAAGATGGTGTATACAAAATATTGTGTATAACAAAATCAAGACTAAGACAAAAAGTTCCTATAGAGTGCATAGAGATAGTGGACTTATCAGGTAATATGACAAAGGAATTAGACATTGTAGTATGACTAATGAAATGTTCTAGAGAACAAGCAACATGACTTATTGCTCCAAAATCTAAAATCCAATATTAAGAAAAATCATATATAACAAAAAAAGAACATAGCAAAGAGAACAAGACCATACCCTTAGAATTATCTTAAGCAGAAGAATCAACAATTGGTTTGGCAGCCTGAGACATTTGGGATGACAACAACGAGATCAATTGTTTGTATTGTTTGTAGCTAGCATAGAAGAGACATCTTAAGAAGATGTTGCAAAATCTGTGACTTGATGCACATTAGTTGAAGAACTTGAGGACTTCTTGGATTTATATCCAGGTGGATATCCATGAATGCGATAAGATTTATCCATTGTATGACCTATAAAGCCACAATGGGCACAAGTAGGACGATCCTTTTTACCAATTTTTGATATGGAATCTACATTCTTGGAAGTTGCTGATTTTACAATAAAGGCAACCTGAGATTCAGGATTTTAAGGAAATGTAACACCAATATCTTGTTGCCTCTCATCTTGAACAATCAATGAATACACTTTTGTAATAGATGGCAATGGATCCATCAACAAGATTTGATTGCGAGCTTGAGCATGAACATTATTTAACCCCATGAGAAAAACCAAAACATATTCTTACTGAGTATGATCCATCAGAGATCAAGCACCACCACATGTGCAATTGCAATTTGGGCAAAAATCATTAAGCTCCTCCTAAATTGCTTTTAGCTTGGTGAAATACTGGTTCACAATCATAGATCTTTGTTGAAGATTGACTAAATCTTTCTTCAGTTGATAAATCTTTAGAGAATTTTTTTTTGTTGAAAATGATCTATCAAATCCATCCAAATTGCTGCTGCAAAATCAACATATATAATGCTTGCTATAACCTCCTTCGATATTGAATTAAGCTACCAGGAACTAACAATGTTGTTGTTACGTTCCTAGGAAGAAAGAAGATGAAGATCTCCATCATCAAGTTTGGAAATTATGCCTTCAACAAAGCCAAATTTGTTCTTGACATTCAAGGCCATTTTCATGGATCTGCTCCATGAATTGTAATTCTCACCTGTAAGTGGCTAAGAAACTAAAATCAAGCTAGGACTATTAGAAGGATGAATGAAGAAAGGACTTGAAGAATCATCAATGGCGGACTAGAAGCGCGCCATGAGAGAACGGAGTCAAGAAAGAAACAAGAATGATCAAAGAAGAGAAAGAGTGTGCAGGGAAAAAAACTAGTTAAATGTTGATACCATATTAAGAAGTCAAATTGAAGAATGAATCGAATTGAATTAAATTGAACGAAAAATAAATATAAAGTGATTTGTTTTATATTTATACTGCGGTATAACAAACTAACTAACATTGCACTAACATAGTACTGACTAACTTGCTGCATAACTATCTCTAACTGCATAACTAACTTGCCGACAGTTACTAACTATAACTAACTAACTCTAAACAAGTAATTAATAATAACTGACTGACTTTAAATACAAATGCTAAAAATGTTTAGAATGTGATGAGAGATAGCTAAATCTTACTTATGGTTGAGCTCTGCATGTTATATTAATATAGGAATCTTTGGGTTTCTAAGATGTTATAGTGAGCTATGAAATGTTAAGATGATTGGTTTGGTTATATTCTTCTGTAACCTGTTTTAGTCCTAGTGATAGAATTTTGCAATTGGTTTTATTCACAAATTTTTATCTGTGTTTGAATTAACTTATTTTATATTTAAAATATTTTATAATTAAAATTTCTTGAAAGAATTTTTAAAAAACAAGCAATTATTTCTTTTAAATAAGTTGAACTAAATATGTTTTTAGCCTTCTAGGCATACTTAAGGCTTATAGGAAGTTAATTTCATATTGGTACATTTGACTTATTCGGCCTGGTAGCCTGGGGCCTGAATAGTGTAAATAGTTAAGAATAAGCCCAAAGTTCGGGCTTGTAATAGGTGACAAACCAAGCTCATGTACAGCAACACACATGACAAAAAAAAAAAGTACAGCAGCACATGTTGACCGAAATAAAAAAGTACAGCAGCACATTTCTATCCTTTTTTTTTGGGGGTTATGTGCACACCTTCATTGACATACACTTTATAATAGGAAGGCCTCTTAGTAATTAATTATTTATAGCTAAACACCTTAACTGACGTATGCCATTTTGCATTGAGAAAACACTAGTGGAAGGAAGAACAAAGACAGGAACATGGTCTTGGATATTTTCAGTGTTTCAGTAACTATTCTATGCTTGCCTTTTGTTCCCATATCATTGCCTAGATCAGATAGTTCTCCATTCTTCACTCAATTAGTGTGCTGGATTCATGTGATCATATTTAAATTCTTTTTTTACATAAATGACTCTAATTTGATCAAATTTAAAAATCATATTTTGGTTTGGCTGTCTTTTTTTTTTTCCTGATCAAATAAATAGACAAATAGTGAAACCAGTTAAATAAGCCTTAAATGGATTAAATTTTATGGCCATGAATAGTTTTTTTTTTCAAAAGTTAAAAGTTGAGCATTTTTTTAAAAAGTTATTGGAATTATTATATACTTTGAGGTATAAATATTATTTTATCATCAATTAAATAAATTTTTTAACCAATCAAATAATATTTATAATTATTCTATACTATTTTAATAATTTAATACATAAAAATAATTTTTTTATATTATCTAAATAAAATAGATTAATTTAAAATCACTTTTTAACTAATATATCTAAATATAAAATTAATTCTATTATAATTGATTATAACAAAAAAAAATTATATAATAATTAATTATTAAAATAATTAAATTTTCATAATTATTCTAATCATATACTTACTCTAAATATTTATGATCTATGACTGAAAAGTAATACATCTTTTGCTTCTGTGCCATTATTACTCTAAATACAACAATTTTTTACTAAAAAAAGTATTTAAAACTAAACCAAACAAGCTCTAAATCACTAAAATAAGTGACTCACAATTATTACCTAAAAAATCTAACTTTTTTAAATAATATACCAATGCATCATTAAATAATAATAATAATAATAATAATAATAATAATAATAATAATAATAATAATAATAATAATAATATAAAACATTTGACAATATACACATACAATAATGATATTTTTATCACATTTTTCTCTCACATAACTTTTTATATCACTCTCTATATTATTGATTACATCACTTTTTCTTTATTATTTTCTTTCACTTAATCGCAACCATAAAAAAGTAATAAAAATGTGATAAAAAAAGTATAATAAGATAAACAACTATGATTTTTTTATCTCATTTTTTATATCACTTTTTACACTACTCCTTACAATATTAATCATATCATTTTTTTTATTATCACTTTCTCTCACTTAATCACAATCCTTCAATATAAATATAAAAAATAATATTTATTTAAAAATAATATAAGAATATCATTTTTATAAGATAAATATTTTCCATTCACATGTACTTGGATACTTCACATAATTTGTATAAATATATTTTCCTTAACCGATATGACCAAAGTATTAAACTCATACGCCAATGCTTAAAGCAGCAAATGTATACAGCTAGCACATCTGCCACGCCAATCACACTACTGAACAAGGAAAACATTTTACGTGTAATTTTTATATACACATTATATTTATATTATATATTAATATTAAAAAGATATTAAATTAATTTATATATAATTTTAATATTTTCAAATAATATAAAATAAATTTATAAATAAATTAAAAAATTAAACATATAAAAATTAATCAAGAAGATCATGACACACGGAGTCACGTTATCTACAGGCCTTTTTATATTTTTTTTAAAGTAAATTACACTCACTTCTTTTAAATTTAATAATATTACACTTAACTTCATTCTTTTATAAAAATAAAACCCACCTTCATTAATTAATTAAGTTATATAATTATATAAATATTATCAGTTAAGATTTATAAAATTTTCAGTATTTATAGTTATTTATAAAAAAAATTATTATGTATCAATATTATCAATTAAAATTTGATAATATTTTTTTATTAGTTAAAATTTAATAATATTACTAGTTAAAAAATATATATATATATTTTTAAAAAACTCTTTACACACCCACACAGAGAAAATTATAAAAAAAATTTATAAAAAAATATTATTATATATAAATATTACTAATTAAAATCTGTAAGATTTTTAATATACACAATTATTTTTAATATACACAATTTTTCATAAATAACTGTGAATACTAAAAAATTTATAAATTTTAACTGATAATATTTATATAATTATGTAATTTAATCAATTAATTAAAGAATAAGTGTCATTTTTAAAAAAAATAGGATTGTTATTTTTTTAAAAAGATATTTTTTATAAATAATTAATAATATTTATATAATTATATAATTTAATTAATTAATAAAAATAAATATTATTTTAAAAAATAAGACTAATATAATATCATCGAACTTGAAAAAATAATTATAATTTATTCTTTTTCTTATATACAATCATCTACAGCATTTTGTTCATGTACTGTTGACCCATGACCTTTAACTATTCAAGTTTTGCAAGTCATACAACAATGACACGTAGGGCATAAATAGACAATATTAAATTTTTCTTCATATAAAAAAAATAATTCTTATATTCTTATCAGTATATATATTTTTTATATTTTTTAATATTATTTATTATATATATATTTTTTATTATTATTTTTACTTAATCATAATTTTTAAAAAATATATAAATAATAATACACTTATTTTTATGAGTGTTCGTAAAAGAATACTCTTCGGCTCACCAATCGAAAATAAACTCCGAAAATAATTTTCAAATAAAAAAGGTTACAGAGGGTATATAAATAAAAGATAAGAGAATGCATGGTTCTAATTATGCATCCCAAATGTTCCCAAAATATAAAAAATCATGAAACTAAAAATGGAAGACGCAGATTTCAACATATCTCATATCTGTCAAAAGGATTTGACTCTGCCAAAACAGTAACAAAATCTGTGAGAATAAATGGAATAATATATTTCGTATAATTAAAATATATATATTATATTTATATAATAAATTTATATAAAAGAGATATTAAATTAAATTATATATTATTATAATATTTTTATAAAATACAAAATAAATTTATAAAAAAATTAAATAAAAATTAAATATTTTAATTAAACGAATAATGATATTAAAATAAATATATCAAAACACACGCCAAACATATTAGTTTGAAAAATATTTTTAATCCAATCAAATATCTTTTAACTTTTATCTACCATATTTTTATATAAAAAAAAATTAACTTAAATTATATGAAACAATATCATTCTTGTGAGATACAATATAAATTTATAAGTGAGTTAAAAAAAATTAAAGTATAAAAATTATACGAATAACAGGAACGTATTAATTTCCATGCAATGGCAGGCACGAACCATTATTATACAAACACCACCAAAGACCCTTTCCCCACTCCAACCCTCTAAAACAGCTAAACACATTATCCATATGTTATCAAACACCTTCAGTGCCAGTACCATTATTGGTGGCAGTTAGGGTTGTGGCGGTGGTGGAGGAGTTTTGATCCAGCTTGCTTGAAACCTCTTTGCAAACCTTTGCTGGGTACTTAATAGCATTGAGTTCAACCTTTCTCAAAGCAGCTTTACCAAGATCAACACCACAGATGTCAGAGAGCCTGACAAGGTAAAGTAAGACATCTGAAAGCTCTTCCCCAAGATGAATTTTTTCCTCCTCTTTCCAATCTGGAAGACCTTTTGGAACCTCACCTTTCCACTGAAATATCTGACAATTCTCCCACTTCACCCACCTGCAGAATCACCAAAAAAACAATGATAATGCCCAAATCTGCATATTGCATCCCAGGAGTAAACAAAAGTTAAAGTAGAACAGAAGGCAAAAGAAAAAATAAAGAGAAAAAATATATTACATGTCTTCTATGGTAACAACAAAATTATTACATGTCTTCAAAATTAAATCTGTTTGCACAGTGGATTTGGCTTAGGCTTGGCAAAGGGACAAAAGCTCAGAAATAGACCATGACCAATATGAAAAGCATTGGGATTTAACAAAGTTTAAAGCTTAAAAAAATAAAAAAGGACACAACTTGCAATGAAAAACCATAAAAAAACATTCAGAATCTGTGCCAATCCCACTCATATCAGATGTGCATATCAGTTGGGTCAGTCTTCAAAGTTCAAACAACCATAAAGAAAATGGAATAAATTAAAATAACAATAAAAGTTATTCTTCTTCCCCTAGACCTACCCTCCTTTCGTGGATCATAATAGGACCATAAGAGACACAACACAACCCCCTCACCAAGAGTAACCCAATAAAAAATGAAAAACTCAAATGGGTATTCCTCAAAAATGACATAAAAAACAAATCAAGTTTGTCCAAACTCCAAAGGTGCAAGAAGAAACAGAAAAAGATTCATTTTTTTTTAATCTGGGTATTTGAAAAGAAGCACACCAAAGCCAAAAGAAGGTTCCTTGGGCTGTGAAACTTCTCCCAGTCCCTCTCCTTGGCAAACTGAGCCATTATCTGCTTAAGCCTGTCAAGGGTAACAGACTCTCCTCCTTCAGGAACCCCAGTCATCTTGAAGAGAAGTGTGGAAGGAAAGAGAACAAAGAAGACCCAAAAGATGAGAGTAAAGAGGAAAGAAGCAAGAGAAGAGATAATCAAGGAATGAGAATTTGAAGCATTGCTTGTTTCTTGGGAAGGAGCAGAGTGCGTTATTATAAAAGGAAATCCTTTTTCTTACTACTAAATATGTTTAATTTTTCGTTCATCATATTTTTGTGTGAAAAAAATATTATATTAAATTGTATATAAATATAGTATTTATGTAGAATATAATATGAATTTATAAATAAATTAAAAAATTAAAAAATATTTTATAAACAAATAACGAGACTAATTATATAAATATATAAAAAAATTAAATATAAAAATAGAATATATATAGAAAGAAGAAAATAAAAAATAATTATCTCAATTTTTTTTAACATCGCTTTTATATTAGTTAACGAAATATAAAATTATAATTAATTAGGCATATTCATTAATTAATAAAAATTATATATGTGAATTAATTAATAAAATATTTATTAATAAATTTATATATATGAATAATTATAAATTTATATTTTATTAATTAATATAAAAAATAATGTAAAAAAGTTTAGATTAAAAAATAAAACTTAGATAAAGTTTCTTAAGTGCTTGTGATACTTTTCTTTAATAAAAATATGACATGTATCATATTCTCTAATAAAAATATAACATGTGTCCTACTTTTTAGCTACTTAATCATCATTTTTAAAATTTTCATTTATGAATTATAAAAAAATATATACATGTCATATTTTTATTAGAGAAAAGTACCACAACCACATAAGTAACTTTACTTAAGTTTTGTCCATAATGAGAAATACATATAAAAAATAGAGTAAATATACACTTTAGTCTCTAAATATTTCGTGACATAACACTTTAGTCCTTAAAAAAATTGACATATACGTTAGTCTTTGAGAGTTTTTCCATCCTATCAAGTTAATTCTTCTGTTAACTACTCATGTTAAATACTAATGGAATTTCTTACATGTACCGTTAAGTGCCAAATAAGATCCCAACTGTCAATCACACCTGTCCCTTCCTCCTCCTCTTCTTCTTCTAATTTCCACCCTCATCTCCCCTCCCCAAACGCAAACCCAAATTCAACAATAGATGAAGAAACTCAAACTCATTTAATGGTTACAGAGACTCTGAGTGCATCTGGGGCCCGTTGATGTCAAGCTCAAAGTAGTTCTGTGTCAGTGTTTTTGGGTCTGAGTATCATGAAACCATGTGGGTACACTTCAAGTTTTGAGCTTTTTGGGTTATGATGGATTTTCAAGTTTTGAGGCTTTGAGCTTCTCTGGGTTTGTGATGAGAGAGAAAGAAGTGGAGTTGTAGATTACAATGAAGGTGAAGGGTTTTGTTTGGTTAGTACAAAGATGATAAAAATGATTTTGTTTTTTTTTTAATCACTCACACATCAACCAACACAAAATCACTTTCAAAAACCCCAATCTTTGAATCAATCAAAGATGAAGAGGGAGCACCACCATCTTCGTCCCAACCCAGGTGACCCACCATCATGGCTGCAACAGCAACTAGCTCTAATTGTAGTGGTGGTGGTGGCTATTCCATACCCATCACCGAAAAATCAAAACTTTGGGAGGAGGAAGTTGTAGATGGCGGGATGGACGAGCTTCTAGCGGTGGTGGAGAACAAGGTGAGATCATCAAATATGGCAAAAGTAGCCTAGAAGCTAGAACAACTTGAACAAGGCATGGGCAACGTTCAAGACAGAATCCCTCAACTCTCCTCCGAAACCATCTACTATAACCCTTCAGACATCTCCACCTGAATCGAATCCATGCTCTCTGGTCTCAACCCACTACCATCCACGACGATGGCGATGCCATCCCCTCTAGACGATAGAGGAAGGGGAGGTGAGGGTGGAGATTAGGGTTTGCGTTTGGGGAGGGGGAGAGGAGGGTGGAGATTAGAAGAGGAAGGGACACGTGAAATCCTATTTGGCACTTTCGTTAGTATTTAACATGTGTGATTAACAAAAAAATTAACCTGCTAGGACGGAAAAATTTTCAAGGACTAACGTGTGTGTAATTTTTTTTAAGGATTAAAATGTAATGTCACGAAATATTCAATGATTAAAGTGTATATTTACTCTAAAATAAAAGAAGAAAACTAATAAAGTGATATAGTTCACATAACATTTCTTATGATTTTTGCTACGAAAAACTATATATATATAGAGGGAGGATCAACTTACATCAGTGTAAGTCTTTTTTCTCTTACACTCATTTTCAATCGTTAGTTTCACTTTCATCTAATGGTTATCTTTAATGAAATAATCTCAACCATTAGATGAAAGTGAAACTAATGGTTAAAAATGATGTAAGAGAAAAAAGACTTACACTAATATAAGTTGATCTCTCCTCATATATATATATATATATATTGTGTAGGTTAATAGTTTAGATATTTAGTAGAGAATCTGGGAATAACATTATTTAAAAAAAAAAACACATCGTATTAGAAATAGTCATTCACGCACAATCATTAGTGATATGAAAACGGGTAAATGAAATAAGTTAAAATTATGATAGGAGTTCAATCAAAATATACATAGAGAGTGTATATGTTCTAAGTAGAAAACTTAATTAGACAAAGATCATCTGAAACAAAAATGTTAGATCGCAAAAGATAAAACAGCAATTACTATATACGATGCAAATTAATTGTTATTTTCCTTTTTCTTATTTTTGTTGGTTTCTATAACGTTAAACTTTCAAACAACTTTTTCTTTTGTCTGTAACACATTAGTACACCTACCTTTCATTGGATTTAATTTTTTTAATGCGACGAATATGTTTTAGCGAATAAATTACATAATTAATAATTGTTAACCCGCATGAAGTGATGTAATGAAAGCGCAATGTATTTTTTAGGAGAGTATATGTATTCAATCTTTAGATAAATCTCTTATTGGGAGAGTGTTTTATTATTTTGCTCCCAACCTAAATAGACTTGAGATCTAAAAATGGTCCCTGTTCACCTATAACATAGATATGTGAGCGAACCAACTCCTTTTCACATATAAGTTTACCAAAAAAGTAATTAATAATTCTTATTGAAAAAAATAGTGGTTATGAAATAGAATAACTTATATAATATAATATGAATATGTGAAAATCTATTTTTCTTTATTTTCTCATAAACAATTGCCACTTACACTTTATTTTTAAAGTGTATCTCTCTCTTCAAAAATTATAAATCTTTTTTATTCATTCATTTAATTAACATTTAAAATTGTAATTAAAAATTTATTTTTTTCCTTTTTTTACCTTATATACTTTGACATATAGGAAACCATATAGAGTTTAATCAAGAATTGACTCACACACCAACACATAGACACTATACTTAGAGAGAAGGAGGCAACATTAAGTTTACTCATATGTCATAAATGAGTGAAAGTGAAATTTGATTTCGGATCTTTGCAATCACCTGGAGAAGACTACCAACTAAACTAGCTATTCCCATAAAATATTATCTTCTTCAAAGTATAAGGGAAAGATCTAATGCTATTTTGATCATGAAATCGTCATTCGATCATAATTGATTTAGGCACTTCATATTAAAACTAAATAATTTCGCGTGTTTCACATCATCTATTAAATAATTTATTGCGTTCGTATGAAAGACTTACATATATATATATATATTAAAACCAAACAATTTGCGTGTTTGACATCATTTATTAAATAATTTATTACGTCATATGAAAGACTTATATATAACAATATATGGACCTTTTTACATAATATATGGATATTTAATTAAATGTATTGTCATTGTAAATTTTTTTACACTATCACCTAATTATATATTTTCACATCATTAAAAATATTTGACTATCACAATAACTATTTCAAAAATTATATACATAATATTGTATAATTGATTAATGTTATAAAAATCTTATTCGATATGCATCAAAATTAAACTCATAATATATATATTTTGGTATCCCAATTAGTATTAAATTTTTTTGTATTTTTTTTTTGTAAAATTATGTTACAAAATGTATATGAAGCAATGGACTTTAATTGCGGATTATAGATTCCACCTATTTAATATTTTATCTCACTATCCTATCCTAGAGTATAAATATATTTTAATTAATTATCAAATTAAGTTAATTATTTATTTACATATTATTAATAATAAACTCATGAATTATTTATTCAAGCTAATGTAATTAATCATTTATTTAATTGAAATAATTAAATTTTATGATATATCACTTAATTAAAGATACACAAATCCCTTATGATAGATTAGAGTACTCTATATATTATCTACGAGTGTTGATCCAAGTAAAAGAGACTCGAGTCTCTTTAAATATGTGATCCTAAATTTGATATTGAAACTCATATATATGTAAAGAAATAACATCTTTTAAGAGAAACTTTTACTTAATCATTTGATTATATTTTAAGAAATTAGTTTATCACCTATCGAGTAAGGAATACTTTAATAAACAAAAAATTGAATATCCTATATATTTTTAATCCAAGGGATTCACCTAGTGAATAAGTGCATGATCACAAGTTTAAATCATACTTATATCAATTTTTAGAAGTTAAACTTCAAAAAATATTCTTATAAATTACTTAATCTTGATGATTAGCTTAAATGGCCTTCTTTTAACTAGACTAGAAAGATTGATTAATTAAAATGTACATAAACTATCCCGGATACCACTAACTGCAATAAAAGAAAAAAACAAAGAATCCCCTATACTTTATACTGCACGTGCTACACATGAGCTCCAGCTGTAAAACATTTCCAAAAGTGAATACAATTAATAAATAATATAAGACCAAAAATTTATATAGGATAATGTGTAGCATCCCACTCAATTTCTTTAGCTATCGAGAATCCAAATCTTATCATTATCGAAAAAAAAAAATACAAATATACAGTCCCTGAGCTATAGCGTGAAAACATATTTGAGATGATAGTCAAGTAGATATGTTAGTTTATCCAGTAGAAAATCTTACAAATCTTTTTAAGTGAAAGTGATTTGTTTTTTAACGTGTTCTTACACTTTTTGAGTATAAGATTAAGTATAAAATGATATGATTAGACTCTCTTACAAATTACGTTTCTAGGATTTGAACCTTTATACACATAATTTGCTTTTTACAATGCCTAATCCTTTTTTAAGTAAAAGTAAATTTATACATGATTTGAATTTAAA
Organism: Ormosia semicastrata; assembly: GCA_029884595.1. Lineage (NCBI taxonomy): Eukaryota > Viridiplantae > Streptophyta > Magnoliopsida > Fabales > Fabaceae > Ormosia > Ormosia semicastrata. Next base: position 4,061,496 of record JAQQTO010000044.1, read on the forward strand.
AATATATAAAATATAAATATTATTAATGATTATTCCGACAATAGCAAACTGTTAAAGATTTTATTGTCAATAATTTTTAGTGGAGAATATTATGTCTCGTCTCTATTTTTATATATGTATGAGATATAAATCTCTCGGTTATACTCCAAATAAATATAAGAACAAAATTTGGCTACTTATGCAAATTAAAAGTTATAAATTTAAGTACAGGTTATTTTAAGTAATAAATTTTTGAGAGTCCGAGGTCAATTCACAGGAAATTGATGAAAAAAATTTATTGACATAAAGTAAATATTTTGTCACAACAATAAAAGTGATAAAACTTAATCACAAATAAAAAAACTTATTTGGGTTAGGAGATCCTCTCTTGGTAAGTAAATTAAAGATAATATTAATTTTTTTATAACTCAATTAGAATCCACACATAATGGAGGTTTCAATCGAAAAATATAATATTCAAAGTTCATTAAAAATTATATACGTAATTATATTATGATTCCTTTAATCATTTATTAACATCACAACTCATAAATGGGATCAAGTATTCATTGTGTCAATATCTTATTTACAACAAATCAAGATCTCCACTTTACAAGGTTGAAAAAATAATCTCTAAATCAATCTCTAAATCAGTTGTTAAATGGGTTGTTAAAACAATTTAATTTTAAATTTGGTAATATGATTTTCCAGCCACTACGGATGACTCCAACCCAAGACCATAGATCCTAACTTTTGTGACCGAATTAGTGATTGAATAATTAAAAAATCTGGTTGCTACATTCAATTAAATTTTGGACTCTTTTTTTTAAAACAAATATTAGTTAGGATCTCTTTCCCAAAATATTTCAAATCAAACAAATATCAACACTAATTAAGAATACTAATCATATATATTCAGTCCTCCTCCTAATCTTCTTATGCTCCCTTTGTCTTAGGAAGACACCCTAGAATGAATGCAAAAACTAAATGTTTATCCTTGTCATTATCTCTTCTACCAACTGGTTTGTCATCCCAAACTACTCCTATTATTTTCTAACCTGGCCTAAACTCATCGCTCTATCTCTTATTATCTTTCAACCTGGCCCAAAGCTCATCTTTCACATCTCCTATTTCATGAAGATTTTCCCCTTGAGCGCACTCTGATGATGAAGGACTTGAGCTACAGTATTGTGGTATTCTGGCCACTACAATTGACTCTAACACAAGATCATAGATCCTTTATTGTGATTGAAATAGTGATCGAATAATTAAAAAAATTGATTGCTACTTTCAGTTAAATTTTAGTCTTCTTATAAAAAAAACAGGTAGAGACTGAAATAGAGACTGATTTCAAACCAAAAAAATCAAAATCTATACCAGTGTCTAATTCAATCACTACATAGGTCACTAAACTCTAAATATATTATACATTTTTGAAAGATGGTAGCTAATTTGGTCACTATTTTTTGATTTATTTTTAGAAAATATATTGATTCAGTCTCTAAATTGGTCGCTAAATTTTAGGCTTATTTTTATAAAATATATTAATATGTCTTTAATTCGGTCTCCAATTCGTGTTATGAATTTATAATCACTTTTAAATTTATTAAAATCCATTTTTTTAACACACCTAATGATAAACTGTAAAACAACAACAATCATATATATATATATATAGGACATATATAGTGAGAGAAGTTTTTATTGTGAGAGTGTGAGCGAAGTAAATCTTGACCATACAACTATATATGCATGGTCAAGATTAAAAGTTACTTAAAGGTCATGTGACCACTTAAAAAAATTACATACATTTACATTCTAATCTTGACCATTCATGTATAAGATCAAATGGTCAAAATTCAATCCTCTTACCTCTTACAATAAACATTCATCTCATCAGATATGCTCCTTATATATATGGTCAATATTTACTCCTTTCACAATAAAAACTTCTCTAACTAGATATGCCCTCATATAAACATATATATAACAAAACACAAATTAAGATATTACAAAATATTAGGCATTGTTTAGAATATCTCATTACTAAAGTTCAACACAAACTAAAAACTCTAATCATAAACACCTAGACCTCCTCCTCTTCTACTGCTTCCTCTATCTCAAGAAATGGCTGATACCCCATAAATGACTGATACATCTGAAATGGCTATAAGACTGAAAGTTCAACCTTGTCATCATGTCTTGTACTAATAAGTTTATTGTCTCAAACTTTTTCCCATTTTTTTCAACTGGGCCCGAAGCTTATCTCTCTCATTTCATTGTTCTTTAAGTTCTTCCCGTCACACCCACTCAGATGATGAAGAACTTAAGCTACTGTATTGTCGTCCTCTGGCCACAGTAGTTGACTCCATTCCAAAACAACGGATCCCAACTTTTGTGCCCGAATTAGCAACCAAATAATTAAAAAACTCAGTCGCTACTTTTGGTAAAAATTTGGTCTTTTTTTATAAAAAAAAAAAAAAGAATCAGTTAGAGGCCGAAATAGTGATTGATTTTTAGAGACTGAAAAAAATCAATTTCTAAACCAGTCATTAAACTCTAAACATATTATATATTTTTTAAAATTGGTTGTTATTTTTGTCGCTAACTGCAAATTTATTTTAAAATATTATATTGATTCAGTCTCTAAATTAGTCGCTAAAATTTCATATTTATTTTTAAAAAATATAATAATCGATCTCTAATTTAGTCTCTAATATATATATATATATATATATATATATATATATATATATATATATATATATATATATATATATATATATATATATTATGCTAATTAAGATGGCATAAAATATTACACATTGTCTAGAATATCTCATTCCTAAAATATTTCAAATCTAGCAATGTTCAACACAAACTTAAAACTCTAATCAGAAACATTTTGTTCTCCTCCTACTCCACTTCCTCTTCCTCTTCTTCTACTCCCTATGTCTTAGGAAATGAGTGATACCCTGGAAATGGCCTTAAAGGCTAATAGTTCATCCTTGTCATCATCTCTTGTACCAACTGGTTTGTCGTCCTAATCTCTCTCTCATTATTTTCCAATCTGACTCGAAGCTTGTTTCTCTCATTTCATAATTTTTCATATTCTTTTCTTCGCACCCATTTAGATGATGAAAAACTTGAGCCACGGTATTGTGGTCCTTCGGCCACTATAGTTGACTCCAACCCAAGACCATAGATCCTAACTTTTGTGACCGAATTAGCAACCGAATAATTAGAAAATTCGATTGCTACTTTCGGTTAAATTTTGGTCTTTTTAAAAAAAAAAACAATTAGTCAGAGACCGAAATAGTGACTGGGATTTAGAGATTGAAAAGTAGTCTCTAAACTTATCTCTAAATTGGTTGTGAAACTCTAAATATATTATAGACTTTTTAAAATCGGTTGCTAATTTTAATGTTTATTTTAAAGTATTATATTGATTCAGTCTCTAAATTGGTTGCTAAAATTTCATACTTATTTTTTTAAAAAATATTAATCTAGTCTCTGATTTAGTGTCTAATTCGTGTTACAAATTGATAATCATTTTTTGATTTACCAAAATCTAATTTTTTTAAAACACCTAACGATAAACAACAATGCACTAAGAATCAACACAAACTTAAAACTCTAAACAAAACACACTAGAGATGGCTTTGTCTAGAATATCTCATTCATAAAATATTTCAAATCTAACAAATTAAAGTTCAGCACAAACTTTAAACTCTAAACAAAATAATTTGTCCTCCTCCTACTCCACTTCTTCCTTCTCTTCTTCTGCTCCCTATGTCTCAAGAAATGATTGATACCTTTGAAATGTCTAATACCCCAGAAATGGCCTCAATGGCTAAGAGTTCATCCTTGTCATCATCACTTGTACTAATCAGTCTATCATCTTAATTTGTCTCTCATTATTTTATAACCTAATCTGAAGCTGATCTCTCTCATTTCATAATTCTTCAAGTTCTTCCCTTCGCGCCTACTCAGATGATGACAAACTTGAACTATAGTATTATGGTCTTCCAACCACTACATACCAATGTAATTTAAAAAACTATTACATACCTATCTATATCAAGATATAAAACTAGCTTGCTACCACTCATTTGTATCTCTGATGCATCTTGAATATCACTTGATCAAGGTGTAGATCCTACATTTGTTGGAGGGATAGATTATTCAAGAGTGTCAGGAGACTCTAGTGTCAGAGGCACTACATTGTGAGATGATGGGCTAAAGCAAGATGGTTGTGCAATAGGTGGTCATTGTACAACTAGCATCGAAGGTGGTAGAGTAGAATGAGGTGTCCTGGGTGTAGTGACAAAAGGGGATAATGTGGGTATTGGAGTAGTAGTAGAAGTTGAAGAACTAGTAAAGGCTAACTATGAGTGAGTAGTAGAGGGTCACATCGACTATTATTGTTTTAGGCAACCCTTAGAAGCATTTGTTTTACCTCGATCTTCATCTGACATCTACAATGAACACAAATGTAATTTAAACTAAAATGTTTATCAAATAAATAAAAATTAATATGTGCAAAATTCAAAACACAATTAATTTACCCTTTTAAACAAATAAAAAATACAAATACTAATCATCATCATCATCATCATTAAGTAATTCATATTGTTAAAGATCTTCTTTGTTATTTTCATAATCATTGTCAAAATCAAACTCATCGTCCTCTTCATCCTCTTCTTCATTTTTTTCTACCTCATCTTCCTCCTTATCCTCCTCATCCCTATATACATCCACTTCTACCTCATCATAATCAGCTTCTTTATCTCTTAAGTTTCTAAGTGGCTCATCATTTGTTATAAAATCCACATAAGTTTGATATGTAATCTATGATGTTTATCGATCATCAATTGTGCATCTTGGTTTAGTTGTAATGACAATCCACCAATCAGCCTTTTATTTTATTTTGTTCAAGGTAAGGTGCATAATACATTTGAGTTGCATTTTGTTCAAATATGAAGGGTTCGTATCTTGAATATCGTCGAGTATATCAAACTTTCACGATTCCATATTGTTTATGAACCTTGACACCATGATTAATTATAGCATCTGACCATTTACAATTAAACAACACTAATTGTTTCATTAGTTCTCATGGGCATTCTACTTCCACAATCTCTAATTTTCTTCTTCTTGTTGTTCTTCACACTAACACAAACCTCACAATTGATGGTTGTTTTATTGATACTCCATTCTTCTGTATGAAACTTATAACCATTGACAAAGTAGATAGGCCATGTATGAACCTTTCTCTTATAACCCCATGCTAAGTGGTGTAAAAATAGAATTTGTACAAGTTATTTCTATTGTGAACTTTCCAATGGCAAAGGTAAAATCATTATAATTTATATCATAACTAACAAGTATTTATATCATTACAAAAAAAAAAGTTTTAAGACACATACGTAACTTTGAACCAATTTGAAAATTCATATGCAATCCTACCATCAACAACAATGCGGCTGATGTTTGGATTAGCTACAACGTTGCTAAAAATATCTAACATGCATAAGAATATTACATATGAGCCAATTAATGTAAAATGATCAAATCAAGAATGAATTAATTCACTTACCCAATATATGGTTGAACCTCTTCACAATCAGTAGAATATGTAAATGTGTAGCAGCTAGTTCCCTATCCATTAAATATCTACTCATACAAGTTCCAATTCAACAACCAGGATGATTGAAAATGGATAAAGTAAGTTGGATTGTATCATCTAAACCTCCATCATCATTTCAACCAACTCTATTTCTCATTGGTTGTACATGAGATTTAAAATTGTATGAAGAAAAATGAGAAGTCTCTTGGCATAAATATGTCTCACATACGGACCCTTCCACACGTTATTTATTTTTAACCATCCGTTTCAACCTATTCAAGTACCCAAAAGTAACATGATATTATAAATTACTAAACTTTGAAATAAAAACATTAACACGTTTTAAAATGTAATATAGTAGGTAATTACCTCTCAAGTTAATACAATTATTGATATTGAACAGGGCCTTCTACTCTTACCTCATATGACAAACGAATAGGTAAATGCTCCATTGAGTTAAAATATCAAAGTGGAAATATTAGTTCTAATTTATATGTTGTAACGATGCTGCTTTGTTTCATTAACAACAAATTAGGCACTTGTAACATTGTTCATTATAAATCTTTGAAAAATTTACTCAACCGAGTTAAAGACTTTCACACTGGATCTGACAGTGCACCAAAAGTAATTGGCAGCAATTGCTCCATAAACACATGACAATCATGGCTTTTCATCCTAAATAACTTCCCTTCTCTTATGTTTACACATATATGCATGCAAATTAGAGACATATCCATCAGGCATTTTTAACTTATGAACCCATTTACATACAACCCTTCTTTACTCCATGGACAAGGCAAATTTTGGTTTAGGCTTCACAACTTTTTCATTACGCAATTGTTGCAACTGTAGTTCCTTCCGCCTACAATACTCTTTCAAATCATTCTTACTTCAACATTATCTTGGTTTTGTTTGTAATATCTATCACTATATTAAAGACATTATCAATCATATTTTTCTCAATATACACCACATCAAGATTGTGTTTAATTATATTAATTTTTCAATATGGTAACTCCCAGAAGATGGATTGCTATGTCCAATTATAAGTAACCCTGAACCCAAGACATGTACATAGACCTGCCTCAATTATTTTTCAAAGATAAGAAACATTTTCTCACACCTCAGCCTAGGACATGTACATGGACACACCTAAGAAGATTACCATTCTTCCTTTTTCCATTTATTCAAGGTACTATTGATCTGTAATAATTTCAGCTCTTAAAAGTCTTTTGTTTGATCTAATTGGATTCCATATGTGCTCAATTATTGACATTTAGCTAAGTTTCTGATTTAGAGTTGTCATTGGATGTTTATTGTGAAACTATGCTTAAATGTGGTTATAAACACTCATAAATGTATTGTGATTTTCAGGAGATCTATAAGTGATGGAGTCCATTGGCATTGAACCATTGAGAAGAGAGTTAAAGACTCAAGGGAATCAGTATCAACCCCTAGAAGCAAAGGAAGAAGGGCATTCATGAAGAATCAAGGTTGGATTTGAAGAAAGTGATCAACACGGCCCGTGTCAAATGACATGGGGTGGGCCGTGTTCTTCTCTGACTTTGGAATTAGCTGGAGTTCTGTTACTAGAATCAGACACGAGTTGGGCCGTGTCATATGACACAACCCGTGTCATCGGCTCAGAAGTTTAATTTCGTGTTTTAATGCTAAATTAGGTATCAAAACCAATAAATAGGGTTGCTTAGAGTCCCTAAAGGATCTGGATAGAGAGAGCCGTCAAGGAAACTGAGAGAAACACAAAGACCAAGAAAGAGAAGGATTCGATTAAGGATTGGAGACTCGGATTCGAGTGATCAAAGATCAATCACTCTCAAGCCTTGGAAACTAGTTTGATCTTTAGTTTTTCTTTTCTTCTTTTGTTCTGAACAATGTTTTTCTTTGATTCTTCTTCTGTGTTTAAATTTGCCATATGTGGCTAAACTTCTTGATTGGTTAAGGGAAGATGAAACTCTAGTTTTGATTATGTGAATCTTGTATATTTCTTTATATCCAGACAATTATGTTTTTATTCATATCTTTCTGTTCTTAAATCAATATAAAGGTCTTTATATTCTTGCCAAACTTCGAGAGTGGTAAAACTAGGATTGCTATGCACGGTTGCGGTGGTATATCTGGTGAGACATATGATCTAAGTAATTTAATCCCGGTGTGTGATTAGACCTTAGTGTGATTGGTTTTCTAATCATTAGGGAAATGTAAGAGCGATTGCTTTACAAATAACTTATGGTTAGAGTTTGATTTGAGTGGTTACTGAATTAAGCGAAACTTAAGGAAAACAAGGGATTTATCTCATAATTACATAAGAACATAATTGATCATGTTGGTATAAAGAGTATGTAAGTTGGCATAATCATATAAATCTAGTGGTGGATTCTATCTCTTAACCAATTTCTTTAACTTAATAATTCAATTTGTGTTTACTATTTTGGTTTAAGTTTAATTTCTTTTGTTAGCTTTAATTAACAAAATCTCCCTTTTTTACTTTTACTGTTTACTTTTCATCAGAGTTTAATTTAGGAATTAGATTGATAGTGTCAATTGAATTAGTTCTCTGTAGATCAACCCTTACTTACTACAACTGGTTGCAAGATTTTTTATATTTTTAGTGGAACTTGGCAACTATTTTTAATATTAATTTTTAATCGTATTCCACACCACACTAAATTTTGGCGCCGTTGCCGGGGAGCTAATTTTCAATTACACTATTAATTTGTTTCCTATTTTTTTCTCTATTTTTGTTTTAATTTTAATAGTTTTAGTTGTTCTCTTCAACTGTCTCGCAGGTGTTCATGTCCAGTGAAGAGTTGAACGAGCAATTGAGGAATCTAAGGCATTACTATGAACAAATCAGCTCGCAATTTATACCTGCTGACGTTGAAGCTGCCCGTCACATAGTCCTTTCAAGTTCTGAGGCATCTGAGATATCTGAGCTACCTGAAGAAGTAGTGATAGCAAAAAATACATTAAAGATGTTGGGTGCTCCAGATTTGGACCAACAACCTCTGTGCATAGAAATTCCTAAGAATGAGGAGGCATTTAGGTTGAAATTTGGTCTAATCCACCTTTTGCCATCTTTCAATGGACTAGCTGGAGAAGACCGTAACAAGCATCTGAAAGAAATCCATGTTGTGTGTTCTAGCATGAAGCCTACAGGAATTTCAGTGGAACAAGTCAAGTTGAGAGCTTTTTCGTTTTCCCTGAAGGATTCTGCAAAGGAGTGGCTATACTACTTGCCACCTGGATCAATTCAGACATGGCAGGACATGGCTCAGACTTTCCTAGACAGATATTCAAAGGCAGCCACTATCAAAAAAGAAATTTGCGACATCCAACAAAGACATGGGGAATCACTTCATGAATACTGGAAGAGATTTAAGAGATTGTGTGCTAGTTACCCTCAACATCAAATCAGTGAACAGCTTCTGATTCAGTACTTCTATGAAGGTTTGCTAGTGATGGACCGCAACATGATTGATGCTGCCAGTGGAAGAGCCTTGGTTGATAAGACTCCTCGAGAAGCTAGAAACTTGATATCTAGAATGGCTGCGAACACTCAACAATTTTTCACTTGGAATGATACAAGAGTGAGAGCAGTTAAAGAGGCTGACACTACTAGTTTATAGCATCAAATAACCCAGTTAACTGCCATGGTTCAGAAGCTGATGGACAATGGGAAAGCACCAGTACAAGCATGTGAGATTTGTTGCTCTTCAGGACATCCCACCGATATGTGTCCCACTTTACAAGAGGACACAAATGAAGAGGCCAAGGCAGTGGGGGATTTTCTGCCTCATCCAAGAATTACAACCCCTACTCCAACACACGTAATCCAGGGTGGAGAGATCATCCCAACTTTAGCTATGCAAAGCAGCCTCAAGCTCAAGCTCAACCTCAACCTCAAGCTTATGGGCCTCCAGGGTTTCAGCAAAGACAAGCACCCTTTCCTCCGAGGCAGCCACAAGTTCAAGCTCCTAGGCAACCTGAGCCTTCGTTGGAAGAACTAGTGAGACAAATGACCACCAATAATATTCAGTTTCAGCAAGAAACAAAGGCCACAATCAGTACCTTGCAAAACCAAGTGGGACAGTTGGCCACTGAGATCAACAAGGTGCAGAGTTAGATTTCTGGAAAAGTTCCCTCGCAGCCAGAGGTGAACCCAAGAGAAAATGCTAGTGCTATCACCTTGCGAAGTGGGAAGACACTTGACGGACCCACATTTTCCCAAGTCACTGAAGACAAAGCTCAAAAGCCTAAGGATGTAGAAAAAGAGTGGCTTAATTATAAGACCCCTAAGGTAAGTGTTTCTGACCCACTTCCTAAATATGTCACTAAGGCCCCTTTTCCGAGTAGGTTGGTTAAAAATAAGAAAGAAGAAGCGGATAAAGAGATCTTAGAGACCTTTAGGAAAGTTAAAGTTAACATTCCTCTGTTAGATGCCATTAAGCAAGTGCCTAGATATACTAAGTTCTTAAAAGAATTATGCACTAACAAAAGGAAGTTGAAAGGTAATGAACGGGTCCAAGTGGGAGCAAATGTTTCAACTATTTTTAATAAGAAACTCCAAACTAAATGTAAGGATCCTGGTACATTCACTATACCATGCACTATCGGTAATGCCAGGTTTAAGAGGGCCATGCTAGATTTAGGTGCATCCATTAATGTCATGCCCTTTTCTATTTATGCATCTTTACATCTAGGATATTTAGAACCTACTGGAGTTATCATTCAACTGGCTAACAGGTCTAACGTATACCCTAAGGGAGTTGTTGAAGATGTTTTGGTGTAGGTAAATGAACTAGTGTTTCTGGCAGATTTCTATGTGCTAGACATGGAGGAGGACAAATCTCCCAAATCTGCCCCCATTCTGTTGGGGAGGCCATTCCTAAAGATTGCATGAACTAAAATTGATGTGTATTCGGGAACATTGATAATGGAATTTGATGGAGAGTTGATCAGATTCAACATCTTTGAAGCCATGAGATACCCGAGTGATGTGCACTCTGCTTATGTTATTGATTCCTTTGATGTTTTTGAATCTTTAATTTCTGTTATTTTTGAGTCTAATCAATTTAATGTCCTTGATACAGTTATGACTCGCAGTTTAGATTTTCAGGATTCAAAGAAGGATAACCAAGAAGAGCCATGGAGCAAGGAGGTTAATGAAGTAATGGTAGCCTTACATACACTTTCTTCTATCTCAGAAGGACATGAGGTATCGTATGTTGAGCTACCTCTTACCACTAATGTACCTAAACCTTCTGTTGTGCAGGCACCAGAGTTGGAATTGAAGGAATTGTCTGCCCATCTGAAATATATTTTTTTGGGTAAAAAGGAGACACTTCCGGTAATAATTGTTAAATCCCTTACCAAAGAGCAAGAGGAGAGCTTAATTTCTATGTTGAAAGAACACAAGACAGCCATCGGGTGGACTATTGCAGACATCAAAGGCATTAGCCCCTCCATATGCATGCATAGAATCTTAATGGAGGAGGGGGCTAAGCCAATGAGAGAACCACAGAGGAGGTTAAATCCCCCGATGATGGATGTTATGAAGAAGGAGATACTGAAACTCCTAAGTGTGGGGGTCGTCTACCCCATTTCTGACAACAAGTGGGTAAGCCCGGTCTAGGTAGTACTAAAGAAATCTGGCATTACTATGGTAAGAAATGCTGAGAATGAGCTTATTCCTACTAGATTACAGACAGGGTGGCGTGTTTATATAGATTATAGAAAATTGAATGCTGCCACCAGAAAAGGCCATTTCCCTTTACCTTTTATTAATCAAATGTTAGAGAGGTTAGCTGATCATTCTCATTATTATTTTTTAGATGAATTTTCAGGTTATAACCAGATTGCTATTGCTCCGGAAGATCAAGACAAGACCACTTTTACTTGTCCTTTTGGCACATTTACTTATAGGTGAATGCCTTTTGGACTTTGTAATACACTAGGGACCTTTCAGAGATGTATGGTGAGTCTATTTTCTGATTATATAGAGAACATCATTGAGGTCTTCATGGATGATTTTAGTGTATTTGGGAATGGCTTTGAGAAATGCTTGGAACATTTAGCTTTGGTTTTAAAGAGATGCATTGACACTAACCTTGTTTTAAATTGGGAAAAATGTCATTTCATGGTAGAAGAATATATTGTGTTAAGTCATGTAATCTCTGCTAGGGGCATTGAAGTTGATAAAGCTAAGGTAGAGCTTGTGCGTTCATTACCTCCGCCCACTAGTGTGCGGGACATTCGTTCTTTTCTTGGTCATGCAGGTTTCTATCGGCGCTTCATCAAAGACTTCTCCAAGATATCAGCGCCCCTCTGCACACTTCTCCAAAAAGATGTGTCATTCCATTTTAATGAGAAGTGTATGAAGGCTTTCACTACACTTAAGGAGTTGATGACTGAGGCACCTATCATTAGGCCACCAAATTGGGAGCTTCCATTCGAGTTAATGTGTGATGCGAGTGACTTTGCGGTAGAGGCTGTCTTAGGACAGCGAGTTAATAGGGTTCCTTATGCTATTTACTATGCATCAAGGACCCTAAATGATGCTCAACTGAATTATTCCACAACTGAGAAAGAACTTTTTGCTGTTGTTTTTGCTTTAGAAAAATTTAGATCATATTTAATTGGTTCTAAAGTAATTATTTTTTCTGATCATGCAGCACTGAAGTACTTACTGGCAAAGAAGGAGGCGAAGCCAAGATTGCTCTGATGGATTCTATTGCTCCAAGAGTTTGACTTGGAGATTAAAGATAAAAAAAGGAGCAAAAGCTTAGTGACAGACCATTTGAGCAGGTTGGTGACTAAAGATGAGGACATACCTATTCAAGAGAGCTTTCCGGATGAGCATTTAATGGCTATCATAACCACCATTCCGTGGTATGCTGATATTGCTAATTACTTAGCCACCAATGACTTTTCGGAGGGCCTGAACAAGGCCCAGCGAGATAAGCTGAGGAGTGATTGCAAGTATTACATTTGGGACGATCCTTACCTTTGGAAGCATTGCACGGATCAAGTGATTCGGAGATGTATCCCGGATTCAGAGACTCACTCCGTTCTCTCTTTTTGCCATACCTATGCCTGTGGAGGACATTTTGGCATGAAAAGGACAGCCAACAAAGTACTTGACAGTGGTTGCTACTGGCCTACCATCGTTAAGGATGCTTATAATTTCTGTAAGTCATATGACCGCTATCAAAGAACAAGTAATATTGGTCCGCGAAATCAAATGTCTCAAACTCTAATAATCTTTGTGGAAATCTTTGATGTTTAGGGCATTGACTTCATGAGACCATTTCCTCCTTCTTTCGGTTTCTCCTATATTCTTTTAGCTGTGGATTATGTTTCAAAATAGGTGGAAGCTAAAGCCATTAAATCTGATGATTCTAAGACTATTGTGGATTTTGTGAAGTCCTATATTTTTTTCAGGTTTAGCACTCCCAGAGCCATCATTAGTGACCAAGGGACATATTTTTGCAACAGAATATTTGAAGCCCTTTAGAAGAAATATGGTGTGGTGCACCGGACCTCTACTCCTTACCATCCTCAGATGAATGGCCAGACAAAGGTGTCCAATCGGGAGATCAAGTCTATCCTTGAAAAAATTGTGACTCCAATGGACAAGGATTGGAGTACTAGACTTACTGATGCCTTGTGGGCTTATCGGACTGCATACAAGACCCCTATTAGCATGTCCCTATTCCGATTGGTTTATGGGAAACCCTGTCACTTGCCAGTAGAGCTGGAACATCGATCTTACTGGGCTATCAAGCAAGTTAACTTGAACTTGGAAAGTACTGGCAAGCAGAGAAAGCTCCAAATTCAGGAGTTGGAAGAATTGAGGAATGAGGCCTTTGAGAGTGCCCTCATTTACAAGGCCAAGACTAAAGCATTACATGATCATATGATCTCTAGGAAAAGTTTCCACTAAGGTCAAAGAGTGTTACTATACCAATCTAGGCTCAAATTATTTCCAGGTAAGTTACGTTCTAAATGGATTGGCCCATTTGTAGTGACTACTGTTTTTTCTTCTGGTGTAGTGGAGATCATGAACGAGGCCTCTGGAAAGACATTCAAGGTCAATGGGCACCGTCTCAAGCCTTACCATGAGCTTCCGAAGAATGCAGAAGTTGAGGACATGCCTCTTCTCCATCCATCTTATGCAGAACAATGAGGAGCATCGTAATGTCTGGCTGAGGACAATAAACCAAGCGCTTATTGGGAGGCAACCCAATCAGATTTGCTTTCTTTTCCCTTTCTATTTTGCATTATTTAGTTTCTTAGTTTAGCCCGTTTTCATGTGTTCCTTACTTGATGAAACATGTATCTTTGCCGATATTTGTGTTTTGACTTGCTCGATTTTGGTTTGGTTGCTTAAGTTATGGTTTGTTGAGTGCATGCAGTCCTGAGGAACAGTTTGGAGTGTTTTTTTTTTATAAGTCAGCATCATACACGGGGTGGGCCGTGTCATATGACACGACCCGTGTTTTCGTAGGTAGCAGGTCTGTGGTGATTCCAGAGAGGTACACGGGTAGGCTTGTGTCATATGACACGGCTCGTGTTGTCATGCCCAGCAGAACCTATGTTTTCTAGAGAGGTACACGGGGTGGGTCGTGTCATATGACACGGCCCGTGTTGTCATGCCCAGCAGAACCCATGTTTTCCAGAGAGGTACACGAGGTGGCCTATGTCATATGACATGGCCCATGTTGGTGTGCGCAGTAGTTCACCTGATTTCCAGAGGAGTACACGGGTGTGGCCGTGTCATATGACACGGCCCGTGTACTCGTGGCAGCGCATCACTTAAACCCCGTTTAGGGTTTTCTTCCCTATTTTTTCCCCAATTCCCCTTCTCCCCCTCTTCTCAGCGCAGCTACCACCCTTCTCCTCCTCCACAATCTTCTTGACCCACCATTTTCTCCACCTCTCCACCACCTTTCCCTTCAATTTCTCTTCCCTCTTTCTTTCTCCTTCCAATTTTTGCACCATTGTCACCTCCTCATCTTCCAACACGCAGCCACTACCCTTCTCCTCCTCCAAAATCCTCTTTTCCACCATGCAGCTCCATAGCCATTGTTTTATTGTTCCATAGCCATTGTTCCATTCTCCACCTTCTATCACCACCACCATCTTCCATTATTTTTCCTCTTTTCCACCACGCAGCTCCCAATTTCTCCCTACATTCCCACGTTCACGGTCCCAGTCCACTTTTTCTTCTTCTTCCTTTTTTCTGCTTCCTCAATGATAGGTCCTAAAAAGCACGTCAAGACCACAACTACTTCCTGTTCGCTCCATCCCCATCGTACCTCCTCTAGGCGTGCTCGGTCTCCATCACCCCCGCGTGAGCCTTCACCCCCTCAGGTGCCAGTCAACCCTATAGATAGAAAGGTAGTGGTTCCCACTCGCTTTTTAAATGTAGATACCCTTAGGGCTATAGGGTTATATGATGAGGTGTTTGCTTTATTGAGTAGGATTGGTTGGGTTGATTTTGCACTGTTAAAAAGGCCTATTTTTGCTGAGTTAACTGGAGAGTTTATTTCTAGTTTTAATGGTAAGCTTTATCCTCTGTGTGATCAAGACACATGGCCTAGTGAGATCACTTTTAGGTTGCTAGGCAATTCTCATTCTGCTGATATTCACTTGTTTAGATCTGTTTTTGGTTTTCCTGAGGGGCAAAATATGTTACCCCGTGATTTTAACCCTGATCGTGTGTGGTCTACTCTCACTGTATCTAGGTCTGGTGACTATGACCCTAAGATGTCTAAGGCTTCTAGGCTTAGGTCTCCTGCCCATCGCTATATTCAGAAATGGTTAGCTAATACCATTTGTGGTAGGGGGAAAGTCAAGGTATAATTAGCTGTTTTGAATTATTTTTCTTGCACTGCATGCTTGAGGGAGAACCTGTTAATGAGGGGTATTGGCTCTGCAATCAGTTTCACCATATAGGGACCACTCTAGCTGGCCGCATAGTGATGGGGGGGTATGTGACTGCCATTGCTGATCATTTTGATTATTTGGATTTGTTGGAGAAGGCACCGGTCTTGGGTCCCAATGCTATTGATGGGGCCATTTTGGTATCTATGAAGCTACGCACTCGTCTAAATGGCAAACTTGATCTTTTTCTTGCGTTTTCTATCCATCCCCTCCCCATCTTAATGTATTTTCATTTCTTTTGAGGCATTGTACTTGATTTGATGGCTTAGTGGACATTGTTTTGAGCTGCTGTCACGTGAGCTTACCATTGATGTTATAAAATTAGGACCTGATACGACTGGTTACTATTTTGTACTTGCTATGGTACAATTTTCTTATCTTGCTTGGAGATACTTTGGCTTATTTATTTGCCTGTGGCTTTAGGACATTGAGGATCCATCCCCCGAGCCCATAAGGATATTGCCGTCTCCCCTCATCCCGAGTTTTTTTGATGATGTGGGCCCTTCCACTCACGTGTGATTCCAATTTGTGATTATAGCCTTTCCTATGATTTTGTTTTATTATAGCTATTGAGCCTAATAGTGATTACAACCCCCTTAGGGAGTAGAAGGCTGGATCATCTTGTGTTCGCTTGGGGGTGATTACATTGTTTTGCCGCTAGAGGAGAAAATGACTTTCGTGCTTTGGAGGTTGTGCGCGATCAAGCAAAAGAGGATGGATGCCATTGATGGCAAACTTGATCTTTGCTTGAGCGTTTATTTTTTCCTATCCCCTCCCCTTTTATCTTAATGTATTTTCATTTTCTTTTGAGGCATTGTACTTGATTTATCCCTGGCTTAGTGGACATTGTTTTGGTTACTATGTGATCTTTGCTCATTGTTCAAGATTACTTTTATTACTTTTTTGATTTTATGTTTTTGCCTGGAGTGCAAAAGGTTAAGTGTGGGACAGTCTTTTTATTTTGGTTACTATTGGTTACTATTTTGTACTTGACTATGTTTCATGATGCCGGAATCAATTTCTTCGCAGATACTTTGCTTATTTATTTGGATATCTTTTATCTGTTGTGTATGCTTTGACATTGAGGACACTGTCTATTTTAAGTGTGGGGGGAGGTTTGGGTTTGACCTTAATTGCACATTCTGATCTTAATTGCATATCTGGTGCATGTCTTTCTAACTGGTTTTTAGAGTATGTTGTGCAATGAGTAAGCGATTGATTTTTTTTGACAAGTTTTTAAGCCTAAAAGAGTTGACTTTCTTGCTTCTAAACTTGCACTGAGAGGTTTTGAAAATTGAAAGGGTTTTGAGAATATGATAAAATTGGGACCTAGTGAGTTTTTGGGCCTTGATGTGAATGACTAATTTTAAGTCATTTCTGTTCTTTGTTGTGTGATTCCACTTGTGATTATATACTTTTCAGAACTTTATTTGACTTTCTTTTAAGTTTTTTATATTTTTAGTAAAACTTGCAAATGATCTTTCGCATTTTTGAGATGATAGAGGCATTTCTTTCTTTCAGCCACTGGCCAAATAGCGATCCTTGTATTTTGATCCATTGTTTCACCCCTTTGAGCCTGAATGATATCCTTTCTTTTTATTATAGCTCAATACAAGCCTAATAGTGAAAAACCATTACTACCCTACCTTAGGGAGTAGAAGAGCTTGATAATTATGTTGGGAATTGTGTTTGAATAAGTGTGGGGGTGATTACATTGTTTTGCCTATGTTTTTAAATCAAAAAAGAAAGAAAGAAAGAAAATGAGCTCTCAAAAGAGAAAAGAAAGAAATAAAAAAGGGAATGAAAAGTTGGTTGTTGAATGGAGAAAGTCAAGCAAAAGATGAAGATGAATTGAAAAGTGCTGGGGTAATTGTGCAAAAGCGTTTGATTTTTATATTTCCCTTTGCTATTCTATTTTCGACGGTCTAACTTTGTTTATTCTTAATATATCCTACCTTGACCTTGACCCTATTACAACCTGATTAAAGACCTTTTGATCTTTGTGTGCATGTGATTTAGGTGGTGGAGAAGTAGAGACTTGTCAAGCCTATGATAGAGCATGCTTTCATGAGTTGGTTGAGAGTAAATACAAGCCCAAAATACTTGAGTGAAAGAGAGTATATCAGTGATGATTTATCATGTTGATTTAATCCTAATATTGGATTGACCCGACTTGCTGATTTGGATTGTTGAGAGAGGAAAGTCCTGATTGCTTAGATTGCTTGAAAGGACTGATGTGTGTAGATCTTTGCTCATTGTTCAGTACTTTTATTACTTTTTGGAAAGCATGTGCTTGATTTTATGTTTTTGCCCAGGAGTGCAAAAGGTTAAGTGTGGGGGTATTTGATCTGCAATAATTTTAGCTCTTAAAAGTCTTTTGTTTGATCTAATTGGACTCCATATGTGCTCAATTGTTGACATTTAGCTAAGTTTCTGATTTAGAGTTGTCATTGGATGTTTATTGTGAAACTATGCTTAAATGTGGTTATAAACACTCAAAATGTATTGTGATTTTCAAGAGATCTATGAGTGATGAAGTCCATTGGCATTGAACCATTAAGAAGAGAGTTAAAGACTCAAGGGAATCAGTATCAACCCCTAGAAGCAAAGGAATAAGGGCATTCATGAAAAATCAAGGTTGGATTTGAAGAAAGTGATCAACATGACCCGTGTCAAATGACATGGGGTAGGCCGTGTACTCCTCTGACTATGAAGACTGGAGTTTTTGGACTAACACGGCCCGTGTCAAATGACACGGGGTGGGCCGTGTTCTTCTTTGACTTTGGAATTAGCTGAAGTTCTGTTACTAGAATCAGACACGGGTTAGGCCGTGTCATATGACACGGCCCGTGTCATCGGCTCAGAAGTTTAATTTCGTGTTTTAATGCTAAATTAGGTATCAAAACCTATAAATAGGGTTGCTTAGAGTCGCTAAAGGATCTGGACAGAGAGAGCGTCAAGGAAACTGAGAGAAACACAAAGACCAAGAAAGAGAAGGATTCGATTGAGGATTGGAGACTTGGATTCGAGCGATCAAAGATCAATCACTCTCAAGCCTTGAAAACTAGTTTGATCTTTAGTTTTTCTTTTCTTCTTTTGTTCTGAACAATGTTTTTCTTTGATTCTTCTTCTGTGTTTAAATTTTTCATGTGTGGCTAAACTTCTTGATTGGTTAAGGGAAGATGAAACTCTAGTTTTGATTATGTGAATCTTGCATATTTCTTTATATCCATACAATTATGTTTTTATTGATATGTTTCTGTTCTTAAATCAATATAAAGGTCTTTATATTCTTGCCAAACTTCGAGAGTGGTAAAACTAGGATTGCTATGCAATTGAACATCAATCAATTTGCGTGATGAGGTTGTAGTATATCCACGGTGAGACATATGATCTAAGTAATTTAATCTCGGTGTATGATTAGACTTTAGTGTGATTGGTTTTCTAATTTTTAATGCAATCATTAGGGATATGTAAGAGCGATTGCTTTACAAATAACTTATGATTTGAGTTTGATTTGAGCGATTACTGAATTAAGCGAAACTTAAGGAAAATAATGGATTTATCTCACAATTGCATAAGAACATAATTGATCATATTAGTATAAAGAGTATGTAAGTTGGCATAATCATATAAATCTAGTGATGAATTTTATCTCTTAACCAATTTCTTTAACTTAATAATTCAATTTGTGTTTACTGTTTTGGTTTAAGTTTAATTTCTTTTGTTAGCTTTAATTAACAAAACTTCCCTTTTTACTTTTATTGTTTACTTTTCATTAGAGTTTAATTTAAGAATTGGATTGATAGTGTCAATTGAATTAGTTCTCTGTGGATCGATCCTTACTTACTACAACTGGTTGTAAAGTTTTTTATATTTTTAGTAAAACTTGACAACTATTTTTAATATTAATTTTTAATCGTATTCCACACCACACCAACTATAAAATAGCAGTTCGTGTTTCAAACTGCACATCTATCAAGCACAACCTTCAAAAATAATACTTCTGCAAAATCTCCAAAAGTCGCAATCTAAAAAGATAAAAATACCAAATCAAGAAAAAAAAATTAAAAAAACTAATAAACATGCAAGACACACTCATGTAAGGATTCAAAGAATCACCAACAACAAGAAGATTAGCTGCAAATCGAAGATGGAGGAAGAGAAAATATGGAGGACATGGTGGTGGCAGCAGGGTCGACGGTGGCAAGCCTGGCGGTGCGGACGAGGTGGTGGTGGCAGACGCACGATATGGACGCTGGCAAACCCGCGGTGTAGAATGTGGCAGACCAGTGGTGTGGACGGGGTGGCAGTGGCAAGGTGGCCAGAAAAATGGGGGTGGCCGCAGTTAAGAGTGAGGAAGGCGATGTGGTGCGGTGGAAACACCAGCAACAACACTAGCTGAAGGGCGGCGATGGCGGAAACACTAGCAAAATAGTTAGCGAAGGCGCAAACTCCAGTAGTGATGCTGGCGTGCGGGGTCGAATGGGAAGACAATCTATGTAGCGCTAGAGTTCAACAGATCCCCTGGTACCAAATGAGGAAGACGACGTGACGAGTTGCAATAAATGGGAATTAGCAACCGAATAATTGGTCGCTAACGCGGATCTGAGATACAAAGCAATTTTTTTTAATATGCAACTAGCGCTACAACTTATTCCAATTTTTTTTTAATTTGTGACTGAAAATCGGTCACTAAAGAAAACTGTTGTAGTATTTTTTTTTTTTTAATATACAACTAGTAAATGATATTCCAACTTCTTCCCCTCTCTGACCCTATCTTCTTCTTCCTCTCTTTAGACTCTACTTCTCTCTATGTATTTTCCATTTGCTTCTTAACACTTTCAGTGTTGTTCCTATGGAATTTTTTGTATTTCCATCTACTGATTTCATAATAAAATCATTGTGCAATATCCAGTACTAATTAGCTCTATGACTGCTATTAGTGTTTATTTTTAGATCAGCCTCATTACACCTTTACATAACTGGGCTAACTGATCTTGACCAATTTCATTATTGGTGATGTAAAAACAATATCAAATACATCATGCTTTGAGTCATGTGCTAAAGTGGGACAGCTGAAATTTTACGTCGTCAATACCATGTTCAACATACAGTACCATGTGAAACAGTAGAGTTGACCCTAAATAACCGAAACATTAAAGAAAAACACAAAATGCATTTAAAATTAACTATCAATGCTTCAATCATTGAAGCATGACAAGATTATTGAATCAAGACATTGTCCTAAACAAGTCCTACGCTTATTAGTAGGAGCCTCACCCGGGTTTCTTCATACTCATCTCAGGAAGGAACAAGCCAAAGTTTGATCTTGGCTCAAACCATCCAATGTTTTCCACTAGCCTCTTCATCAGGGTACCAGCAACGTAAGTAAGTAT
Source organism: Ormosia semicastrata (assembly GCA_029884595.1). Lineage (NCBI taxonomy): Eukaryota > Viridiplantae > Streptophyta > Magnoliopsida > Fabales > Fabaceae > Ormosia > Ormosia semicastrata. Next base: position 4,082,469 of record JAQQTO010000044.1, read on the forward strand.
TGAGGCCATAACTCTGCTAACATAGTAAAGTACAATTTTGAAGTATGTCAAATAACTATTGGTATTGATACTTTGGATATAAGCCTTGGCAATGGCAAGCAATGTGATGCATGCATAGTAGAGAAGCTCCTGCAACTGCTGCAAGCTTGAAATCCTTGTCGTCACTCATAAAATGAGAAACCATATACTACTGGTGGCACTAACCCAAAAACAAGGAATGATACGATAGCAACAAAGACATGCAGAATGAAATTATCCTTATCCCCCAGTAACTCAGAATATCATCCAGTGGTGCATCTGTTTGACTGTCCTCTCTTTTAACAAAGAAATTTATACTATGTGAACACGGAAAGACACCCTCCAAAAAAGATACTTTAAAAGGCATGAGGATTTCTTTATGTTGCCAAAAAAGTGCTAAGAAAAGCAATAAATTGTACAACGAAAAGAAAAGGAAAAAATAATAAAGAAACTGTGATAATAGTGCTTTTCTTTCTTGAACTTGTAATTTCAACAACAAATTTTAAAGCTTGGAATTAAATTGGAGTCCAGAACCTAAAAGCAAATTAATTTTCGGCTTCATTTATTCACGGATTTTATAGTCAATTTGAATTTGTAACTATATAAATAAACAGGATTTTATTAACAAGTACTTTAAAAGCATTGGTTAAGGAAGTTAAAATAAAATTTTTAAATAAAAACAAGACAAATAATTTTTTTTTTTATATTTTCAATACATTAAATATCTTTTTATCTAAAATTTTATATTTTTACATCCTTAACATATCTCCTTAGGGTACTTTAGAAAAACCCAAATAAATTTGATGCATTATGATTTAAACTTAGATATTATTTTGCTTGTAGATTTAAGTTGAACACAAGTACCAAAATGATTAACACAACAATAAAATGCAGCATTTTGAATATAACTCACATTTTGAACCAAGACGAAAAGTCCACCAATCATGTTTGCAATAGCCAGAGCAGCAACGTTCACTGCAAATACAAAATGATGAATACCATTAAGTCAATGAATTGATTAGGACGACTGCAAGTTCCAGGTCTATGGCATTTCTTATTTGTTGTGCAATTAATACTACTGACCTAATACCTGTCATGTTGTCTGGCATACTTGCAAGTCGCTAATCTTAGAATATTTAACCTTACCATTAAAATGATGATATCATCACAAAAAATTGTAAGTTTGACAATTTTATGTTATGCATCAACTTCTTTTATTGTGGAAAGATCCTACTCATCCGAGTACCTTGATTTGATAATGATACATCTGATAAACTACACTTCCGTTTCTATAGTGGACTAATCACATCAGTTTGTAATTGTATATAACCCTTTCTTAGGAAGACAACAGAATTATTTAAAACAAAATGTATAATCCAATTAATACTCATGTGAATGGCCAAAAAACAAAATTAATGGTCTTGTTCAATGATGATTTCAGAAGCAAAATTAAGAGAAAAAAAAGGGAGAGAGAGAGAGAAAAGGTACATGTGGTAGCATCAGCACTTGCAGCAGATGTCACAACACTAAGGCTTGCTAGTATTTCAATCAGACCTCCATACACAATGCTTTTAAGAATTTCCCATGCCTTGCTACTTCCTGTTCCTGGTCTTATAACCACATGTTGCTCTGGTATAATACCAGTTGGCTGATCTGCTGGTAGAGCAATAGGTGGCTTTGGTACAGTATCATGTTGCTCCAAGGTTTTAAATTGCAGTCACATTGCGTAACAGTCTAATTCGGGCCAATGCGGCTACAATCTCAGCCATATGCAATTGTGGCGGCCGAGATGTTGTTTCCGCATCAACGGATGCAGTCTGCTATTCAAAACCTTGTGTGGCTCTGGTGGTATAATGACAATTGTGCTTGGCGCTGCTTATCAAATATAGCACATAATTCCATTGCATCAAATTAGAGTGAATATATGCAGAGTGTTAAATATAATTATCAAAAGATATATATACTAATATTATCTTACTGGACTTTAAGATAAAATTTGTATTTCTCATTTTGTATTTCTCTTCTTCTCCTTGGATTAATAATTAAACATCTAATCTAATTAAATCAAATGTACGTTTTCGTGGTAAAGCAAAAATAGTCAAATTTAACAAGTCACATATTGCATATGCCTAAAAGACTTCAAAAATGTCACTTAGTAAGGATTATTACAGTCCAAATATATAGACCAGAGTAGCAAGAAAACTAATACAATGATCAAGTAGTTGAACTCATTTATAGGGAGTGTTCTATCCAAGAGTCAGGATAGAAAGTGCCTCTCACCTCGAACAAAACGATGGATGAGGATAATTAATGGAGGTTTTTGAGAAGGTAACAAAATGATTGTTCAAAATTTGGAATTGGCGTCTTCACAATATGATATATTATCCAAGTAAAATTCTATTATAGAATTCAATGTTTTAAAAATTGAATAAGAGATTAAATTGGTGAGACTTTGGAATCATAATTTGATTGGTTCAACTGATTAAATTTGTGATTAAACTAATAAAAATTGTTCAAACCAAAAATATGATCAATTCATGATTTAATAGCCCATTCGATTTGATTTTTAAAACATTGACAATTAGCTTTTCTCATTTAATTATAACAACTTGCAAAGGGTTTTAAACTTGTGTTATGTTAATAAGGCCATTTTTTTTTCAGTTTTTTAACTTATGTGTCATATAAATGATTAGTATTCAAAATAAATGAGAAATAAAAAATATTTAATTACTTTTCTTCAAAATTCCAAATATGGGCATGTTGATGATGATAAGCTCATTCCAGAAGTCAATTATGGCTGTCTTTAAATTCCCCAATTAGTTAGATAGGTTGAGAAAGCACATTACCTTCACCTCCTGATCCCCACCTTTGAAACAACTGACTGGCTGTTAAAAACCAAAGAGTTTGAAGTCCAGCTCATATTTTGATGTATGATATTAATTAGGAAATGAAAATTACATATCAAATGCAAGAACTTTAGGTGTACTTTCAAGTGTTTATGCGTGTGGGTATTCATATGGTTTGAACAATTGACAATTATAGTTCACAGATATAGAACACATCAAATATATTGGATCGCTGAAGATGTACATGAGGTTCATTAAAATAATCAAGATGAACCTTGGGAGAAAATACTAATAAATTAAGCTTAATGAATGCTTTTAAAGAAGATAGAACGTAGAATACAATGCCAACGGAGGTAGAAAATTTTTAAAATGCACACTCAACGGGATTCTAGTTCTGGTTCCTTCCAAATAATAAAAATTATGTGTGCTGTTAGTTCCAGCACATGAATAGCTTGAAAGGTCCGGTGATTTCAAGCATTATATTTTAGCCATGATTTTTATTTACCATTTCAGACAAAGCTTTCTACTGCATCATAAACATTTAAATCCAGTTAAGAAAGCTACCCTTAAAGATTTGGGTAGTGATAACTTAAGTTGCACTTTCAAAATGCAATTAAGAAAATATATTAACGACAATAATCATAATCGCCACCATCACGATTTTTGAACAACTGCTATAGGTAAATCGGTCTTGTGACATGGCAATAAATTAAAAGGATTTCAGCAATTATCAAATATGAGTATCCCTCTTATATTCATTCATTTAAAAATATACATAAATTATTAATATTTATTTTTTTATTTTTATTTCTAACAGTATTAGTGTGTCTAAACTCTCGATTCAATCATAAATTCTAAATTCCAGACTCAAAACTTTATTTTCAGACATTATTCTAGATCTCACAGACGGTGTGCATATTTTTTTTCGGCACCATGCTCTTCTGCACATCTATCGTGCTCTACGGCCCACGTTGTTGTCTTTGTTGCGGTACAACCCATACAATCATGCTCTGCTGCCCACGTTGCTCTCTTTGTTGCGTGCATTTTGGTGCATTTTGTTTCTACTGTTGCTGATTGGTATTTTGATTAATTCTCTCGCATAGTGCTGCCTATTTTGTTTCTGTTACTGGAACTTACTGAAGTGACACCAGATCTTTTCTAAGATTTTTTTTGGATCTTTTTTTTTTTTTTTATTTTTTTTGTTAATTTAGCTCCAAAAATACATTTTTTGTTATTATTATTCTCTGCTAATATGAAAATGTTTGATGTTAATTAACCTATTCTAATTTTACTCAATAGTTCAAACTATACTCATTGGGTTGAGGCCATGTGTGGCTTTTTAAAATGTTGAAAACTTTGACGATATGTCACAGGTGATATTACTTGTCCCGTCAAAGCTGAAGATGACAATGATGAGAAATATGTCAAAAAATTAGAAAATTGAGATAGCAAAAATCATCAAAATATCACCTGGTTCCAAAACACCTCCACTCCCAACATTCATTTGCAGTTTTGACGTTTTGACACTGCCAAAGAGGTATAAGATCATTTAAAAAACAAATATACAATTTCTGATTTATCTCATCAATATCAGTTGTTGAAGGAACTCAACAGTCTAAAACAAGAACCTGACCAAGTTGTATATGAGTTCATGGCTCAGATGGAAGCTATTTGGGATCAACTGATTCTGTGTGATCCAAACTTGAAACACAAAAGTGATGCCAAACTATACGAGGAGTACCATGATCGCACCAAGCTCATCTAGTTTTTGATGACTCTCATTGATGACTATGAGCCTGTTTGAGCTTCTCTACTACATCAGGATCCTCTACTCACACTTGAGGATGCACTTCCTCATCTGAAATCAGAAGAAACTAGATTGGGTCTTCTTCTATCTGAAGCAAATTTAGCTTTTACAGTTACTCATCAAAGAGGCACATTATGTGGTCGACGTTGCCGCAAACCTAGTCATATCTTTGCTGAATGTCCCATCATAAAGTGCAGCATTTGTAAGAAGAATGGTCATATTACTCCTAACTGCCCCTCTAAGGTATGCATATATTGCAAAATTTCAGGACATTTGATTGAGTAGTGCCCTAGTCGTTCATAGAACTCTACTCGTCCACAAATGTTTGATTAGAGAAAGTTTTAAACTCGTACTAGTTCCTCCTCCAATGCTATAATTATAGCTTCAGTTGCCAATGATGCCTCAGATTCCCAGATCTTTCTTTTTACTACTGATCTTGAGTCTTTTCTTAAGCAAGTCCTTTCTCATTTTGGTTATACTCTTACTGCCTTAGCTACTACTCTAAGTAATAATCGTTGGTATTTTGATTTTGCATGTTGTAATCACATGACTTCCTCATCCCATGCATTCTCTTCTTTTTCTTCCAGAGATACCATTCGTTCATTTCAAACTGCTAATGGGTCTCTTATAAAAGTAAGTCATAAGGGTTCTACCTTCCTACCTACTCTTACCCTATCAAACACTTACCTTATTCCCAAATTAAACTTTATTCTGATATTTGTTGGCCAATTGTGTGACCTTAGTTATATATACTTACTTTTTCTTCTACTGGTTGTTCTATACACAATCCACGGACTGGGCAGATCATTGGGAATGCTCACAAAGTTGGACAATTGTTTGAGCTCACTGCCCTCCATGTTCCTCTGCCTACTGTGTCAACTATTTGTGTTGCTTCTACTACTTCTTCTCTTCAGTTGTGGCATAAACGTCTTGGTCACAGTTCTCTTAATAAATTATGTCATCTAATTTCTCAGGGTGTCTTAGGATCCGTTAAAGAAGAATCTTTGTAATGTACGCCTTGTCAAACAGCCAAACAATCTGCTTTATCTTTTAATAAAAGTACTTATATTTCTGTTGCTCATTTGATCTTGTTCATTATATTTGGGGTCCAGCTCCTACACCCACTATGGGGGGTTGTCAATATTTTGTTATTTTTATTGATGACTATTTACGTTTCTACTGGATACATTTAAGGAAAAATCGTTCTGAACTTTCTCTCAAATCTACATTACCTTTGCCACTATGATTAAAACTCAGTTTTCAAAGACAATTAAGGTTTTTCATCGTGATAATACCTTAGAATATCGTGATTCAAAACTACTCATTTTTCTTACTAAATAGGGAACCTTTTCTGAGTTTTCATGTCCTAATACATCTCAGCAAAATGGTTGTGCTGAAAGAAAGCATCAGCACATTCTTGACTCTGTTCTAGCTATGCTTATTTCCTTTTCTTGTCCCTATTTCCTTTTCTTGTCCTGAACGTATGTGGGGTGAAGTTGCTTTTATTGTTGTTTATGTTATCAAATCTCCCTTCTTCTATTCTTGGTAATGTATCTCCTTATGAACGTCTTCACTTGAGACCTCCAAACAACAGTTCTCTCAAAGTTTTTGGTTGTGCCTGTTTTGTTCTTATTCAACTCCATGAACACTCTAAGCCTGAACCTCGTTCCAATCTCTGTTACTTCCTTAGCTATGCTATTGAACACAAAGGCTATCATTATTGGGATCCAGTCTCTCAACGTATTCGTATTTCTTGTCATGTTATCTTTTGGGAAGATACTTTATTCTCCACATTTTCTCAATTTAAGTCTATTCCTTCCACTTCTACCCCCTTATTCACTACACTATCTATTGATCTTTTTTCATATGATTTTGATACAAATTCTTTAGATGTGTTTGAGATAGGTTCTCCACCTCCAGGTTCCTCTTTCGATTCTCCCAGTGAGCTCTCATCATCATTTGAAGTTTCAACTCATTCCGCCAACATTATCCCGACCGTTGATTCTGTATCTGACACTGTCATTCGTCCTTCTCAGGTAAGTAACCTTCCTACCTACCTTTATGATTATCATTGTTTTTCTACCATGCTTCACCTTCAAGAACCACAGACATATTCAGAGGCATCCACTGATTCTCATTAGCAACAAGTTATGAATGAAGAATTATAGGCTTTGGAGAATAATGATACTTTGAAAACTATTGATCTTCTTTCTGATAAGGCTTTTGTTGGATGCAAATGGGTTTACATGATTAAAACTTAATCTGATAGGTCTATTGATCGTTATAAGGCCCACTTAGTGGCCAAAGGTTTTACAAGAATATGAGATTGATTATGAAGAAACTTTTACTTCAGTTGCTCGTCTTACTTCAGTTCGTACTCTTCTTGCTATTGCTACCACTTACAAATGGACTCTTAATCAGATGGATATAAAGAATGTCTTTATTAATGGTGACTTAGAAGAAGAAGTCTATTTGCGACCACCACCAGGTTACTCTTATCCACCTAATAAGGTCTATCTTTTTCACAAAACATTATATGGTCTTAAACAAGCTTTTCGAGCCTGGTTTGCTAAGTTTAGTTCTACCATTAGTTAGCTTGGATACTCCTCTAGTTCTCATGATTCAGCACTCTTCATCCGTATAATTGATAGTGACACTGTGTTACTGCGTCTTTATGTTGATAACATGATTATTACAAGTGATGATACTATTGGTATTGCTGATCTTAAAGCATCTTTGAGCTGCAATTTTGAGATGAAGGATCTTGGTCCTCTCAGTTATTTTTTGGGTCTTGAGGTTCTTTCCTCTATAGGTGGTATTTATTTGTCCCAAGCTAAATATGCTTTGGATCTTATTTCTCGAGTTGGTCTCTCAGACATTTGCACCAAGTCTACTCCTTTAGAACCTAATGTCAGCTTTACACCTTTAGATGGTACTACACATGATGATCCTATTCTCTATCAATAGTTGGTTGGCAACCTGATTTATCTTACCGTTACTCATCCAGACATTTCATATGTTGTTCATGCGCACTACTCATTATGCTACTGTTCTATGTATCATTTGGTATATAAAAGGAACTCTGTTTCACGAACTTCATTTCCCAGCCAACTACTTATTAGTTCTCCAGGTTTATTTTGATGTTGATTGGATTGGAGATCCCACTGATCGTCGATCCGTCACTAGCTATTATATCTATCTTGGTGATGCATTTATTTTATAGCGAAGCAAGAAACAAACTTTAACATGATGTTCCAGTACTGAAACAGAATATCGGGCACTAGTTGACACCACATCTAAGATACTATGGTTACGTTGGCTTCTTGACGACTTGGGTATTTCTCATTCCTCTCTCACTGCTCTTTACTGTGATAATAGAATTACTATTCAGATTACTCACAATGATGTTTTTCATGAGCACACTAAGCATATTGAGTTCAACTGCCACTTAATCTTTCAACACATTTTTCGTGGAGCTCTTCGTCTCTTTTCTATTAGCACTCTTGAATAGTTAGTCGATCTGTGCACTAAAGCTCATTATTCTAGTAGATTCTACAATCTAGTTCCAAACTTAAATTGGTTTCTTCTACACCTACTTGAGTTTGAAGGGGGATGTTAGCGTACGTGATTGATCACAATTGATTTTAGGGATGATTCATGATTAATTGTGATTGATCATGAATAATTTTAAGAATAATTGTAATTGATTTAGTACAGAATTAGTTTAATTTAGTACATAATTATAATTTATTATTTTCTTTTTCTGTACATCCGCCTTCTTATATAAATAAAAGTTAGTACTCTTGTATTAATTCATTCATTCAAAAATATATACAGATTATCAATATTTATTCTTTTTATTTTTGTTTCTAACTAGTGGCATGATAAATATCTTTTTCAGATAAAATTCTTGCTCTTCATCTTTATTTTGTATGACTACGCCTACTGGTGCACTTTGGGTTATCACGTAGCTATCTTGACCCATTTAATTATTGATGATGATGAAGAAACAATATCAAATACATCACGCTTTGAGTGATGACGATGACGATGATATAAAACAATAACAAAATACATCATGCTTTGAGTCATGTGCTAAAGTGAGACAGCTGAAATTTTACGTCGTCAATACCATGTTCAACATATAGTATCAAGTGAAACAGTAGAGTTGACCCCGACTAACCAAAACATTAAAGAAAAACACAAAATGCATTTAAAATTAACTATCAATGCTTCAACCATTGAAGCATGACAAGATTATTGAATCAAGAAATTGTCCTAAACATGTCCTACTCTTATTAGTAGGAGCCCCATCCAGGTTTCTTCATACTGATCTCAGGAAGGAACATGCCAAAGTTCGATCTTGGCTCAAACCATCCAAGGTTTTCCAATAGCCTCTTCAGCAGGGTACCAGCTACGTAAGTAAGTATTGAGGTCAATGCTCTAGTGCTAACATAGTAAAGTACTATTTTGAAGTGTGCCAAATAGCTATTGGTACTTCGGATATAAGCCTTGGCAAGGGCAAGTATTGTGATGCATAGTAGAGAAGCTCCGGCAACTGCTGCAAGCTTGAAATCATTGTCGTCACTCATAAAATGAGAAGCCATACACTACTGGTGGCACTAACCCAAAAACAAGGAATGATACGATAGCAACAAAGATATGCAGAATGAAATTATCCTTATCCCCCAGCAACTCAGAATATCATCCAGTGGTGCATCTGTTTGACTGTCCTCTCCTTTAGCATTCTTAGTTTTCAGTTCCCTAAGCTGTAAATATACCTGTTATTAGTTTTAAATGCAAGAAATTTATACTATGTGGACACCTAAAGATACCCTCCAAAAAAGATAACCTTAAAAGGCATGAGGATTTCTTTATGTTGCCAAAAAAGTGCTAAGAAAAGTAATAAATTGTACAACGAAAAGAAAAGGAAAAAATAATAAAGAAACTGTGGTAATAGTGCTTTTGTTTCTTGAACTTGTAATTTCAACAACAAATTTTAAAGCTTGGAATTAAATTGGAGTCCAGAACCTAAAAGCTAATTAATTTTCGGCTTCATTTATTCACGGATTTTATAGTCAATTTGAATTTATAACTATATAAATAAATAGGATTTTATTAACAAGTACTTTAAAAGCATTGGTTACGTAAGTTAAAATAATTTTTTTAAAATAAAAACAGGACAAATAATTTTTTTTTATATTTTCAATATATTAAATATCTTTTTATCTAAAATTTTATATTTTTACTTCCTTAACATATCTCCTTAGGGTACTTTAGAAAAACCCAAATAAATTTGATGCATTATGATTTAAACTTAGATATTATTTTGCTTGTAGATTTAAGTTGAACACAAGTACCAAAATGATTAACACAACAATAAAATGCAACATTTTGAATGTAACTCACATTTTGAACCAAGACGAAAAGTCCAACAATCATGTTTGCAATAGCCAGAGCAACAACGTTCACTGCAAATACGTACAAAATGATGAATACCATTAAGTCAATGAATTGATTAGCACGACTCCAAGTTCCAGGTCTATGGCATTTCTTATTTGTTGTGCAATTAATACTACTGACCTAATACCTGTCATGTTGTCTGGCGTACTTGCAAGTCGCTAATCTTAGAATATTTAACCTTACTATTAAAATGATGATATCATCACAAAAAATTGTAAGTTTGACAATTTTATGTTATGCATCAACTTCTTTTATTGTGGAAAAGATCCTACTCATCCGAGTACCTTGATTTGATAATGATATGATAAACTACACTTCCGTTTCTATAGTGGACTAATCACATCAGATTGTAATTGTATATAACCCGTTCTTACGAAGACAACAGAATTATTTAAAACAAAATGTATAATTCAATTAATACCCATGTGAATGGCCAAAAAACAAAATTAATGGTCTTGTTCAATGATGATTTCAGAAGCAAAATTAAGCAAAAAAAAAAGGGAGAGAGAGAGAGAGAAGATACATGTGGTAGCATCAGCACTTGCAGCGGATGTCACAACACCAAGGCTTGCTAGTATTTCAGTCAGACCTCCGTATACAATGCCATTAAGAATTTCCCATGCCTTACTGCTTCCTGTTCCTGGTCTTCTAACCACACGTTGCTCTAGTATAATACCAGTTGGCTGATCTGCTGGTAGAGGAATAGGTGGCTTTGGTACACTATCACATGGCTCCAAGTTTTTAAATTGCGGTCGTAGTTGCGTAGCAGTTTGATTCAGGCCGATGCGACTGCAATCGCAGCCATATGCAATTGCGGCGGCCGAGATGTTGCAGTCGCATCATGTGATGTTGTCTGCAATTCAAAACCTTGTGTGGCTCCGGTAGTATAGTAACAACTGTGCTTAGCGCTGCTTATCAAATATAGCATATAATTCCATTGCTTCATATTAGAGTGAATATATGCAAAGTGTTAACTATAATTATCAAAAGATATATATACTAATATTATCTTACTGGACTTTAAGATAAAATTTGTATTTCTCATTTTGTATTTCTCTTCTTCTCCTTGGATTAATAATTAAACAATTAATCTAATTAAATCAAAAGTACGTTTTCGTGGTAAAGCAAAAATAGTCAAATTTAACAAGTCACATATTGCATATGCCTAAAAGACACTTAAACAATTTCACTTAGTAAGGATTATTACAGTCCAAATATATAGACCAAAGTAGCAAGAAAACTAATACAATGATCAAGTAGTTGATCTCTTTTATAGGGAGTGTTCTATCCAAGAGTCAGGACAGAAAGTGCCTCTGACCTCGGGCAAAACGATGGATGAGGACAATGGAGATTTTTGAAAAGGAAACAAAATGATTTTTCAAAATTTGGAATTGGTGTCTTCACAATATGATATATTATCCAACTAAAATCCTATTATAATATTCAACATTTTAAAAATTAAATTAGATATTAAATCAGTGAGACTTTCGAGTCATGATTTGATTGGTTTAATTAATTAAATTTGTAGTTGAACTAATAAAAAATACACAAATAAAAAATTTGATTAATTCATGATTTAATTGTGAGTTCGATTTGATTTTTAAAACATTCACAATTAGCTTTTTTCATTTAATTAAATTAGGTAAACAACTTGCAAAGGGTTTTAAACTTGTGTTATGTTAATAAGGCCATTTTTTCCCCAGTTTTTTAACTTATGTGTCATATAAATGATTACTATTCAAAATAAATAAGAAAGAAAAAATATTTAATTACTTTTCTTCAAAATTCCAAATACGGGGCATGTTGATGATGATAAGCTCATTCCAGAAGTCAATTATGGCTGTCTTTAAATTCCCCAATTAGTTAGATAGGTTGAGAAAGTACATTACATGTGCGCTGTTAGTTACAGCACATGAATAGCTTGAAAGGTCCGGTGATTTCAAGCATTATATTTTAACCATGATTTTTATTTACCATTTCAGACAAAGCTTTCTACTGCATTATGAACATTTAAATCCAGTTAAGAAAGCTACCCTTAAAGATTTGGGTATAGTGATAACTTAAGTAGCACTTTCAAAATGCAATTAAGAAAATATATTAACGACAATAATCATAATCGCCACCATCACGATTTTTGAACAAGTGCTATAGGTAAATCGGTCTTGTGACATGGCAATAAATTAAAAGGATTTCAGCAATTATCAATATGAGTACCTATTCGAATGAGAAAAGGGAAGCAAGCTGAGCATCTGATTCTATCATCAATTTCTGGATGTCCATTTCCTTCAAATCCAACTTTTGGAGATTCAATTTCTTCTTGTCTTTTGTAAACTAACACCTTTTCCATGCGAACTGTACAACTGGGACAATAAAATCTATAACTCAGGTTAGTATGATTAATTATAATTAATTTTAGAGATAATTTATAATTAATTATAATTGATTATAATTGATTTTAAAAATAATTATAATTAATTTAATATAAAATTAATTTAATTTTGTATATAATTATAATTTATTAATTTTTTTTATATAATAATCTTTTTATATAAATAAATATTATTTTTCTTATATTTATTTATTTAAAAATATATATAAATTATTAATATTTTTTTATTTTTATTTTTAATATAATATTAGAGCATTTAAGCTCGCAGTCTAATCTTAGATTCTAAATATCACACACTAAACTTTGTATTCAATCACTGTTCCAGATCTTACAGACGGTGTGCACGTTCTTTTCTAGGCTTTACAACTCGTACTACCCTTTTTTTTTCGAGCACCGTGTTCTTCTGTATGTTTATCGTGCTCTGCTGCCCACGTTGCTGTTTTGTTGTGGTACAACCCGTACAATCATGCTCTGCTGCCCACGTTGCTATCTTTGTTGCGTGCATTTTGGTGCATTTTGTTTCTATTGTTGCTGATTGGTATTCTAATTAATTCTCTCACATCGTGCTGCCTATTTTGGTTCCGGTTACTGGAACTTACTAACGTGACGCCAGACATTTTTTAAGATTTTTTGATGAGATTTTTTTTATTTTTGATATTCTTTTTTATCAATTCAATCTTAAAAGTATATTTTTTGTTATTATTATTTTTTACTAATATGAAAAAATTTTATGTTGCTCAATCCATTCTAATTTTACTCAATAGTTCAAAGTACATTCATTAGGTTGAGACCAAGTGTGACTTTCTAAAAGGTTAAAAACTTTAATAATATGTCACAGGTGATATTACTTATCCTGTCAAAGCTAAAGATGACATTGATAAGAAATATGTCAAAAAATTGAAAACTTGGAATAGCAAAAATCATCAAATTATCACTTAGTTCTGAAATACTTTCACTTTCAACATTCATTTGTAGTTTGGACACTTTGATACTATTAAAGAGGTATGAGATCATCTAAAGAATAGATATACAATTTCTTATTTATCTCATCAATATCAGTTGCTAAAAGAACTCAACAGTCTGAAACAAGAACCCGACCAAGTTATATATGAGTAACTGGCTCTGATGGAAGTTATTTGGGATTAACTGATTCTGTGTGAGCCAACCTTGAAACACAAAAGTGATGTCAAACTATACGAGGAGTACCGTGATCGCACCAGGCTCATCTAGTTTTTGATGGCTCTCATTGATGACTATGAGCCTGTTCGAGCTTCCTTACTACATTAAGATCCCCTGCCTACACTTGAGGATGCACTTCCTCGTCTGAAATCGAAAGAAAATAGATTGGGTCTTCTTCTATCTAAAGGAGATTTAGCTTTTGTAGTTACTCATCAGAGAGGTACATTATGCGGTCGCTGCCACAAGCCTGGTCATATTTTTACTGAATGTCCCACCACAGAGTGCCACATTTATAAGAAAAAAAGGTCATATTACTCTTAACTACCCTTCTAAGGTATGCAAATATTGCAAAATTTTAGGAAATTTGATTGAGCAATGCCCTAGTCGTTCACAGAACTAGCTCGTCCACAAAGGTCTTATTAGAGAAAGTTTTAAACTCGTACTAGTTCCTCCTCTAAGCCTGTAATTATAACTTCAGTTGCCGATGATGCCTCAGATTCCTAGATATCTCTTTTCACTACCGATATTGAGTCTCTTCTTAAGCAAACCGTTTCTCATTTTGGTAATACCCCTACTGCCTTAGCCACTACCCCAAGTAATAATTGTTGGTATTTTGATTCTGCATGTTGTAATCACACGACTTCCTCATCCCATGCATTCTCTTCCTTTTCTTCTAGAGATATCATTCATTCATTTCATACTGCTGATGGGTCTCTTATGGAAGTAAGTCATAAGGGTTCTGTCTTCCTACCTACTCTTACCCTATCAGACACTTACCTTATTCCCAAATTAAACTTTATTCTTATCTTTGATAGCCAATTTTGTGACCTTGGTTATATATACTTACTTTTTCTTTTGCTGGTTGTTCTATACAGGATCCACCGACGGGGCAGATCATTGGAAATGCTCATAAAGTTAGACAATTGTTTGAGCTCACTGCCATCCATGTTCCTCCGTCTCCTATGTCAACTATTTGTGCTGCTTCTACTACTTCTTCTATTCAGTTGTGGCATAAACATCGTGGTCACAGTTCTCTTAATAAATTACGTCATCTCATTTCTTAGGGTGTCTTAGGATCTGTTAAAGAAGAATATTTGCAATGTACGCCTTGTCAAACAACCAAACAGTCTGCTTTACTTTTTAATAAAAGTACTTATATTTCTGTTTCCTCATTTGATCTTGTTCATTTTGATGTTTGGGGTCCAGTTCCTACACCCACTGTGGGGGGCTATCGATATTTTGTTATTTTTATTTATGACTATTTATGTTTCAACTAGATGTATTTAATGAAAAATCGTTATGAACTTTCTTAAATCTACGTTACCTTTGCCACTATGATTAAAACTCACTTTTCAAAGACAATTAAGGTTTTTCATCATGATAATGCCTTAGAATATTGTTATTCAAAACTACTCACTTTTCTTACTAAACAAAGAACCTTTTTTGAGTTTTCATGTCTTAGTATATCTCAGCAAAATGGTCGTACAAAAAGAAAGCATCGGCATATTCTTGACTCTGTTTGAGCTATGCTCATTTCCTTTTCTTGTCCTGAACTTATGTGGGGTGAAGCTGTTTTTACTGTTGTCTATGTTATCAATTGTCTCTCCTCCTCTATTCTTGGTAATGTATCTCCTTATGAACGTCTTCACTTGAAACCTTCAAACTACAGTTCTCTCAAAGTTTTTGGTTGTGTCTGTTTTGTTCTTATTTAACTCCATGAACACACTAACCTTGAACCCTATGCCCGTCTCTGTTACTTCCTTGGTTATACTACTGAACACAAAGGCTATCTCTGTTGGGATCTAGTCTCTCAGGGCATTTGTATTTCTCGTCATGTTATCTTTTGGAAAGATACTTTATTCTCCACGTTGTCTCAGTTTCAGTTCATTCCTTCCACTTCTACCCTCTTATTCACTACACTATCTATTGATCTTTTTCCATATGATTCTGATATAGAGTCTTCAGATGTGTCCGAGACAAGTTCTCCACCTCCAGGTTCCTCTTTCGATTCTCCTAGTGAGCTTTCATCATCATCTGAAGTTTCAACTCATTCCGCTAACATTATCCCGACCGTTGATTCTGCATCTGACACTGCTATTCGTCCTTCTCTAGTAAGTAACCTTCTCACCTACCTTCATGATTATCATTGTTTTTCTAGCATGCTTCACCTTCATGAACCATAGACATATTCAGAGGCATCCACTGATTTTCATTGGCAACAAGCTATGAATGAAGAATTATATAGGCTTTGGAGAATAATGATACTTGAAAAATTATTGATCTTCCTTCTGATAAGGCTCTTGTTAGATATAAATGGGTTTACAAGATTAAAACTTGATCTGATGAGTCTATTGATCGTTACAAAGCCCGCTTGGTGGCCAAAGGGTTTAACAGGAATATGAGATTGATTATGAAGAAACTTTTGCTCTAGTTGCTCGTCTTACTTCAGTTCGTACTCTTCTTGCTATTGCTACCACTCGCAAATGGACTCTTAATTAGATGAATGTGAAGAATGCCTTTATTAATGGTGACTTAGAAGAAGAAGTCTATATACGACCACCACCAGGTTACTCTTGTCCACCTAATAAGGTCTGTCTTCTTCACAAAGCCATGTATGGTCTTAAACAAGCTCCTTGAGCTTGGTTTGCTAAGTTTAGTTCTACCATCAGTTAGCTTGGATACTCCTCTAGTTTTCATAATTCAGCACTCTTCATCTGTACAACTGATAGTGGTCTGTATTACTGCTTCTTTATGTTGATGGCATGATTATTACATGTGATGATACTTCTGGTATTACTGATCTTAAAGCATCTTTGAGCCGCAATTTTGAGATGAAAGATCTTGGTCCTCTCAATTATTTTATGGGTCTTGAGCTTCTTTTCTCTGTTGATGGTATTTATTTGTCCCAAGCTAAATATGCTTTGGATCTGATTTCTCGAGTCGGTCTCTTAGACATTTGCACCGAGTCTACTCTTTTAGAACCTAATATCAGGTTTACACCTCTAGATGGTACTACACTTGATGATCCTATTCTCTATCGGCAGTTGGTTGGTAGCTTGATTTATCTTACCGTTACTCATCCAAACATTTCATATGTTGTTCATGCGCACTACTCATTATGCTACTATTGTACATATCATTCAGTATATAAAAGGAACTCTGTTTCTTGGACTTCATTTCTTAGCCAACTCCTCATTAGTTCTCCAAGCTTATTTTCATGTTAATTGGACTGGAGATTCCACTGATCGTCGATCCATCACTAGCTACTATATCTATCTTGGTGATGTACTTATTTTATGGCGAAGCAAGAAACAGACTTTAACAGCATGGTTTAGTACTGAAGCAGAATATTGGGCACTAGCTGACACCACATCTGCGATACTATGGTTATTTTGGCTTCTTGACAACTTGGGTATTTCTCAGTCCTCTCCCATTGCTCTTTACTGTAAATAATAGAAGTGCTATTCAAATTACTCACAATGATGTTTTTCATGCAGACCAAGCATATTGAGATCGACTGCCACTTAATCCTTCAACTCATTTTTCGTAGAGCTCTTCGTCTCTTATTCATTGGCACTCTTAATCAACTAGTCGATCTGTTCACCAAAGTTCATCATTCTAGTAGATTTTGCACTCTAGTTCCAAATTCAAGTTGATTTCTTCTGCACTTACTTGAGTTTGAAGGAGGATATTAGCATGATTAATTGTGATTGACCACGACTGAATTTAGGGATGATTATAATTAATTTAGAATAGAATTAGTTTAATTTAATACATAATTATAATTTATTTATTTTTTTTTTGTACACCAACTTTCTTGTATAAATAAATGTTAATCCTATTATATTTATTCATTTAAAAATATATACAGATTATTAATATTTGTTTTCTTATTTTGTTTCTAACTAGTGGCATGATAAATATCTTTTTCAGATAAAATTATTGCTCTTCATCTATATTTTGTATGACTACGCCTACTGGTGCACTTTGGGTTATCACGTAGCTATCTTGATCTTGACCCATTTAATTATTGATGATGATGAAGAAACAGTATCATATACATTATGCTTTGAGTGATGATGACGATGATAAAACAATAACAAATACATTATGCTTTGAGTCATGTGCTAAAGTGGGACAGCTGAAATTTTACGTCGTCAATACCATGTTCAACATACAGTACCATGTGAAACAGTAGAGTTGACCCTAAATAACCGAAACATTAAAGAAAAACACAAAATGCATTTAAAATTAACTATCAGTGCTTCAATCATTGAAGCATGACAAGATTATTGAATCAAGAAATTGTCCTAAACAAGTCCTACTCTTATTAGTAGGAGCCCCATCCAGGTTTCTTCATACTCATCTCAGGAAGGAACATGCCAAAGTTCGATCCTGGCTCAAACCATCCAAGGTTTTCCAATAGCCTCTTCAGCAGTGTACCAGCTACGTAAGTAAGTATTGAGGCCAATGCTCCAGTGCTAACATAGTAAAGTACTATTTTGATGTATGTCAAATAACTATTGGAACTCTGGATATAAGCCTTGGCAATGGCAAGCAATGTGATGCATAGTAGAGAAGCTCCTGCAACTGCTGCAAGCTTGAAATCCTTGTCGCCACTCTCATAAAATGAGAAGCCATATACTACTGGTGGCACTAACCCAAAAACAAGGAATGATAAGATAGCAACAAAGACATGCAGAATGAAATTATCCTTATCCCCCAGTAACTCAGAATATCGATCCAGTGGTGCATCTGTTTGACTGTCCTCTCCTTTAGCTTTAGGTTTCTCAGCTTTCAGTTCCCTAACCTGTAAATAAACATATTATTAGTTTTAAATGCAAGAAATTTGAACTATGTGAACACCTAAAGATACCCTCAAAAAAAGATAACCTTAAAAGGCATGAGAATTTCTTTATGTTGCCAAAAAAGTGCTAAGAAAAGCAATAAATTGTACAACGAAAAGGAAAGGAAAAAATAATAAAGAAACTGTGATAATAGTGCTTTTCTTTCTTGAACTTGTAATTTCAACAACAAATTTAAAAGCTTGGAATTAAATTGGATTCCAAAACCTTAAAGCTAATTAATTTTTGGCTTCATTTATTCAGAGCTTTTATAGTCAATTTAAATTTGTAATTATATAAATAGATAAGATTTTGCTAACAAGTGCTCTAAAAATACTTGTTAAAGAAGTCAAAATAAAAAAATTTAAATGAAAACAAGATAAATAGTAAAACTTTTTCAATTTTCAATACATTAAATATCTTGTTTTCATCTAAAATTTTCTATTTTTACTTCCTTAATAAATATCTTTAGGGCACTTTAGAAAAATCCAAATAAATTTGGTGCATTATGATTTAAACTTAAATATTATTTTGCTTGTAGAGTTAAGTTGAAGACAAGTACCAAAATGATTAATGCAACAGTCACAATAAGAAATGGGGGAAAGGAAAAAAAGCAACATTTTGAATATAACTCACATTATGAACCAAGACGAAAAGTCCACCAATCAGGTTTGCAATAGCCAGAGCAACAACGTTCACTGCAAATGATGAATACCATTAGGTCAATGAATTGATTAGCACGACTCCAAGTTCCAGGTCTATAGCATTTCTTATTTGTTGTGCAATTAAAATGATGACATCATCACAAAAAATTGTAAGTTCAACATCTTTATGTGATGCATAAACTTCTTTTATTCTGGAAAGATCCTACTCATCCTTGTACATTGATTTGACAATGATTCAGCTGTTAAACTACACTTCCGTTTTTTATAGTGGACTAATCACATCAGCTTATAATTATATGTAGCCCTTTCTTAAGAAGACAACAGAATTATTTCGAACAAAATCTATAATCCAATTAATACTCCGTGAATGGCCAAAAAACAAAATTAATGGTCATGTTCAATGATGATTTCAGAAGCAAAATTAAATAAAGAGAGAGAGAGAGAGAGAGAGAGAAGATACATGCGGTAGAATCAGCACTTGCAGCAGATGTCACAACACTAAGGCTTGCTAGTATTTCAGTCAGACCTCCATACACAATGCTTTTAAGAATTTCCCATGCCTTACTACTTCCTGTTCCTGGTCTTATAACCACACGTTGCTCTGGTATAATGCCAGTTGGCTGATCTGCTGGTAGAGCAACAGGTGGCCTTGGTACAATATCATGTCGATCTGGTGGTATAGGAACAACTATGCTTGGCTCTGCTCATCAAACAACGCACATAATTTGATTGCAGCAAATTAGAGTGAATATATGGAAAGAGTTAAATACAAGAAAGCACGTGTCCGTGTCCGTCTCCTAAAATGTGAGTTATAAATATAAAAAATGATTAATCCTCCTAACACATCCTCTTAATGTCTTTTATATTCTCAAGATAATAGTTGTATTTATTTTTTTATTTAATATTTTTTTTATTAAGTAGTAGGAGGATTATTAAAAAGATGTTTTAAGAAGATATAACAAAACTCTATATATATATATATATATATATATGAAAAGTTTATAAAAAATATTTATAATAAAATATATATATATATATATATATATATATATATATATATATGTCCGTGTCTTAAATTTTTGATTTTGGTGTGTCTCAGTATCTCCGTATTCGTAGGTGGTCCCGTATCCGTGTCCGTTTCCGTGCTTCATCTTAAATATAATTATCAAAAGATATAGATACTAATATTATCTCATTGGCCTTCAAGACAAAATTTGTATTTCTCATTTTGTATTTCCCTTCTTCTCCTCGGATTAATAATTAAACATCTAATCTAATTTAATCAAAAGTACGTATTCGTGGTAATACAAAAATAGTCAAATTTAACGAGTCACATATTGCATATGCCTAAAAGGCTTAAACAATTTCACTTAGTAAGGATTATGACTGTCCAAATAGATATGCGATGATCAAGTAGTTGATCTCATTTATAGGGAGTGTTCTATCCAAGAGTCAGTATAGAAGGTGCTTCTGACCTCGAGCAAAACGACGGATGAGGATAATGGAGATTTTTGAAAAGGTGACAAAATGATTTTTCAAAATTCTGAATTGGCTTCTTCACAATATGATATATTATCCAAGCAAAATCCCTTTATAATATTTATATTTTAAAAATCAAACAGTACATTAAACTAGTGAAACTTATAAGTCGGTTCAATTGGTTCAATTAATTAAATTTGCAGTTGAACAAAAAAATGTTCGAATAAAAAATATGACTAATTCATGATTCAATCGACCGGTTTGGTCTAATTTTTAAAACACTGATAATTAATTTTTCTTATTTAATTAAATTAGGTAAACAACTTGCAAGGGGTTTTTAACTTGGATTATGTTAATACGGCCATTTTTTAAAGTTTTTTTTAACTTATGTGTCATATAAATGACTAGTATTAAAAATAAATGAGAAAGAAAAATATTTAATAACTTTTCTTCAAAATTCCTAATATGGGGGTATGTTGACGATGATAAGCTCATTCCAGAAGTCAACTATGGCTGCTTTAAATTCCCCAATTAGTTAGATAGGTTGAGGAAGTACATTACCTTCACCTCCTGATCCCCACCCTTGAAACAACTGACTGCCTGTTAAAAATCAAAGAGTTTGAAGTCCAGGTCATATTTTGATATATGATATCGATTAGGAAATGAAAAGATACATATCAAATGCAAGAACTTTAGGTGTACTTTCAAGTGTTTATGCGTGTGGGTATTCATATGGTTTGAACAATCGACAATTATAGTTCACGGACATTGAACACATTAAATATACTTGAGATCGCGACTAAAGATGTACATGAGGTTCATTCAAATAGTCAAGATGAACCTTGGGAGAAAATACTAATAAATTAAGCTTAATGAATGCTTTTAAAGAAGATAGTAGAAGACAATGCCAACGGAGGTAGAAAGATTTTAAAAAGCACACTCAAAAGGATTCTACGTCTGGTTGCTTCCAAATAATAAAAAATGTGTGCTGTTAGTTCTAGCGCATGAATAACTTGAAAGGAAAGGTGATTTCAAGCAAAATATTTTAACCGTGATGTTTTTCTTTACCATTTCAGACAAAGCTTTCTACTGCATCATGAACATTTAAATCCAGTTAAGAAAGCAACCCTTAAACATTTGGATAGTGATAACTTAAGTAGCACTTTTAAAATGCAATTAAGAAAATATATTAATGACAGTAATCATAATCGCCACCATCACGATTTATGAACAAGTGCTATAGGTAAATCGGTCTTGTGACATGGCAGTAAATTAAAAGGATTTCAGCAATTATCAAGTATGAGTACCTATTCGAATGAGAAAACTGAAGCAAGCGAAGCATCTGATTCTTTCATCAATTTCAATTTCAGGATGTCCATTTCCTTCATTTTCAAGTCTTGGTTGTGCAGTTCCTTCATTTGCTTCTTGTCTTTTGTAAACTAACACCTTTTCGATGCAAACCTTACAATTGGGACAATAGAATCCATGACTTGGTGGCATGATAAAGATCTTTTTCAGATAAAATTCTTGCTCTTCATCCTTATTTTGTATGACTATGCCTACTGGTGCACTTTGGGTTGCCACGTAACTAGATGAAGAAGTAGAAGACTCGAAAATAGGAGGCTCGGGAGCAGGTAACAAATTTTTGTTCTTCGCGTTTTGAGATAAATTGTTCTTCCCATTTTCCTCATGTTCAAGGTGGATTCCGGCATCCACCTCTATGCTGACCTCATTTGTGGAGAAAGTAGCAAATCCTATAATTAGATATACATTGAAAAATTGCATCATATACATGAATAAAAACGAAAATGATACATGAAAACATATCTAAGCACATAAATAATAAACTGAAGAGAGACAAAAGTATCTCGTTGGAAACAGCTATGTGCTCCATCCGTTGTCCAAATTAACATTCAACAAAAAAATAAATAAAATAAAATTTCAGTTTATAGACTGATATTTCACACTATATCTAACTAGGGTAAAGTCTGCTTGTTAGAAAATCTAACTTCTACCCAAATAAGAACTTTTCGTTGATTTTTTTTTTCCGTGACAAAGAACATATAAAATTTGTTGTTTCTGGATTTTCTACCTTCTATGCCAATATTTGTAGTATTGATGTGCAGCTGTGCCTGCTGTTGTCGAAAAACCACTTCCTTATCATCAGCGTCTAGTCCCTCCCATTTCTGTATTACTGCTTCCATTGTCCTGAGACACTCTTCTTGGTCACCTTCACTGCCCAAATCCAGGGAACGCCTAGCCTACTGCATGTCATGTGTCCAAATAGCATAGCGCCAATACAATTTATAATGGGATTCTGCAGACTGACTTAGTCAATCTAGCAATATTCTAGGTATGAAAGCATAGTGTGTGTATGGTTGACTTTCAGACAAAGAGAATTAATGAAATGGCATGGTTAATACGTGTAAGGTAGGTACGTTATGGGAACCAATGACAGCTAAGTTAATGAAAAGTACAGCTAAGTTAATGAAACGGTTGGTAGAAGTAATTAGGAAAGAGAAGTAATTACTCATTAGGAAAAGGGAGAATGCAATTCCCATTGACACATTGGTAATATATAGGTGCCTAGTAAGGTACGGTAAATGGTTGGTACGAGGATATAGAAAAGGAAGAGAAGAACGTGTTTCACATTTAAATAATATTCTCAATAATATAACAATTTCATTGCAACTAATATCAAATTTAATTTAGCGTGTCATATAATAATGAAGATTCTTTTGTTACCCTTTATGAGGCTGCTGGTATTCTTAATAATTTAGTAGTTAATATTTAGTTACGTATCTCAAGTAATTAAGATATAAATATAAAAATAGTTTGTTGTTGTATATTGCAAATAAGTGAGAAAGGAATGATACCGCGAGAAATCTCCTAACATAAATAATGAGAAATACATATAAAAAAAAGAAGAAAACTAATAAACTGATATAGTTCACATAACATTTCCTATGATTTTTGCTACGATAAACTTAATTATATATATATATTATGTAGGTTAAGAGTTTAGATATTTAGTAGAGAATCTGGAATAACATTATTTTTTCCAAAAAAAAAAAACCACATCGTATTAGAATTAGTCATTCACGCACAATCATTAGTGATATGAAGACGGGAAAATGAAATAAGTTAAAATTATGATAGGAGTTCAATCAAAATATACATAAAGAGTGCATACGTTCTAAGTAGAAATCTTAATTAGACAAAGATCATCTGAAACAAAAATGTTAGATCGCAAAAGATAAAACAGCAATTACTATATAAGATACAAATTAATTGTTATTTTCCTTTTTCTTATTTTTGTTGGTTTTTATAATGTTAAACTTTCAAACAACTTTTTCTTTTGTCTGTAACACATTAGTACACCAACCTTTCATTGGATTTAAATTTTTTAAAGTGACGAATATGTTTTAGAGAATAAATTACATAATTAACAATTGTTAACCCTCATGAAGTGATGTAGTGGAAGCGCAATATATTTTTTCAGGAGAGGACATGTATTCAATCTTTAGATAAATCTTGTAGGGAGAGTGTTTTATTATTTTGCTCCCTGATATGCATAAAATACACTAAGAGTAAGTACATTCTATTGCAAAGTAATATAAAACTTAAGTCTCAGTTGTCGAGCTCATGAAGAATAAATTAATTACTAAATTCGTTAAACTCTTAATTATTTAAACAATTGAAAGTGTAAGAGAGAAATTACTTAAACAAATAAAGAAGAACAATGGACAATCAAACAATGTAGAGATAATCAATTAGAGAGAGATTATGACGTAAGGTTCACTTGAATCTAATTAATCAGATTTTCTTTCATTTATGATGTAAGGTAATTCTCTTGTCAATATTCTCTTAATTACTATTAAATCCCAATAGTCATGGATAAACAATATTCTATTCCTAAATTATTCACCTATTTAGTCATTTAGTTGAATTAATTAGGAATACATTAATCCCCAATTCAAGAGATGAATTAACATATCGTCAATTTGATTGATAGAATAAATTGATGTTTGATCATTCACTAATCTAATCTTACGTTTATTATATAGGTCCCCTCATTGGATGCAAATGGTCACCGATTAAACAATGAATTAAAACATGTCAAAAGTGATTAAGTTCTGACAAGAATACAAGTAACATAAGAGACCAAAAAAAAAAAATTACCTTAATCGAAGTTGAATTCAAAACCAATTAATTAGGAAAACAAAATCTCCTATAGCCTTAGCTGTGGGATTAGTTACTTATGTTTAATAACAAACTCATATCACAATACAAATCCATAGAAATAAAAACCTAAAGAAAGGGGGAAAACTAGATGAAAAGAGAAATCAAAACCATTTTTACAGATATTGTGATCTTCAAGCCTTCAAGAATTAATGTCGTCCTCCCTTTGTAGCCGTCCTCCAAGGATTTGTGGCAATTCTCTCTTTTAATATGTCTCTAAAAGTTTGTCATCACAAAAGTTATTTTTAGGTTTAGGGATTCGCTTTTATTTATAATATTTGGGACAAAAACTGCCGTTTTTACGCATAAGAAGCCTTACATGGCTGTGTCTAAGCTCAAAACGATCGTGTGAACTAAAATTGCGTAACTTACACCATAAGGGAGACATGGCCGTGTGACCCAGAGACACGGTCGTGTCTCTTAAAAAAATTAGATAGAAGCAATTTTCAAGTTAGACAGAGTCGTGTCTAACTTCAGATGTTAAAAACCCTATCAAAATGTCATCGTTTGAATAAGTGATCTTCATGAAAGTTGAAAGGTTTTATCTCAGATTTCTAATGCCACTAGTTTCAGCCCATTATGACTCCTATAGTCCAAGATACAACCTAATCTTTACAAACTATGCTCAGTTTCCAATGAGACCACATTTGTTCTGACTTCCAGACTTAATATAACCCACTAGACATCCGATTGAACTCTAGAGCTCTTCATCAAAGTTGTAGGTCTTCCTCTCAATTTTTATACAAGGTAAAATTTATAATTTTTAGATATCTATAACTCAAGTTATATCCGAAATACAAAAATAGTATAAAATTGCCACAATGCTAAAAAATACAACTAAACCCAATTTGAACTCAAACTTATAAATGGTGGCCAAAATCAATGCGATTAAGCACAAAGAGGTCTAAAATTCTGAATACAAGAGTTAACTAATATATAAAAATGATATTTATCAGTCGTGTCTAGGCTTGACACGGCCGTATTTAAGCCAAAATGGTTCTCTTTTGATCAAAAAACATGGTGTCTTCGCTTGCTTTCACTCCAAATGTGATAAATCTCTTTCAATTTATAAAATGAAGGCAATGATAAGGATTCATCTAAAATTTATCAATAAATATAAACAAATCACCACAATTTATCCAGTTTAAGATTATAAAATATAGGCTTATCACTCCTGACCTAAATAGACTTGAGATCTAAAAATGGTCGGTGCTCACCTATAACATAGATATGTGAGCAAACCAACTCCTTTTCACATATAGGTTTACCAAAAATGTAATTAATAATTGTTATTGCAAAAATTAGTGGTTATGAAATAGAAGAACTTCTATAACATACTATGAATATGTGAAAATCTATTTTTCTTTATTTTCTCATAAACAATTGCCACTTACACTTTATTTTTAAAGTGTATCTCTCACTTTAAAAAACATAAATATTTTTTATTCATTCAATTAATTAACATTTAAAATTGTAATTAATTTTTTTTTACCTTTTATAGTTTGACATATAAGAAATCATATAAAATTTAATCAGGAATTGACTCACACACCAACACATACACGTTATACTTGGAGAGGAGGAGGCAACATTAAGTTTACTCATATGTCACAAATGGGTGAAAATGAAATTTAATTCCATTTCTTCACAATCACCTGTAGAGTCACCAACTAAACAACTAAACTAGCTAATAACTTAAAATATTTTCTTCTTCAAAGTATAAGGGAAAGATATAATATTATTTTGATCATGAAATCGTCAATCGATCATGATTGATTTAGTCACTTCATATTAAAACTAAATAATTTCACGTGTTTCACATCATCTATTAAATAATTTATTGCGTTCATATGAAAGACTTACATATATTAAAACCAAACAATTTGCGTGTTTGACATCATCTATTAAACAATTTATTGCGTCATATGAAAGACTTATATATATATATATATATATATATATATATATATATATATTTTCAATCGTTAGTTCCACTTTCATAATATATATTTCATTAAAGATAACCATTGTGTGTGGATATTTATATATATATATGTGGATATTTAATTTAAATGCATTATATTGTAAAAGTTTTTAACACCATCATTCAATCATATATTTTCACATAATTAAAAATATTTGACTCTCACAATAATTATTTAAAAATTACACAAAAAATAATATATAATTGGTAATGATATAAAAAATCTTATACTGATATCTGCATCAAAATTAAATCCATAATATATATATTATGGTATCCCAATTAGTATTAAATTTTTTTTCATTTTTGTTGTAAAATTATGTTTCAAAATGCGTACGAAGCAATGGACTTTAATTGCGGATTATAGATTCCAACCGTTAATAATTTATCTCACTATCCTATCCTAGAGTATACATATATTTTAGTTAAGTTAATTATTTATTTAAATATCATTAATGATAAACTCATGAATTAACTAATGTAATTGATCATTTATTTAATTGAATTAATTATATTTTATGTTATATAACTTAATTAAAGGTACAGAAACCCCTTAAGATAGACACCAAAAAACCCTTATAATAGATTAGAATACCCTATATATTATCTATAGGTGTTAATCCGAGTAAAAGAGACTCAAGTCCTTTAAGCATGTGATTTTATATTTGATATTAAAATTTATGTGTATAAAAATATTATTATTGAGAAGAGTTTTTACTTAAGTGTTTGATCGTATTTTAAAAAATTAGTATCTTACTTATTGGATATGGAATACTCTGAAAAACAAAAAAATGAATATCCTATATATTTTAGCCCAAGAAATTCACCTAATGGATAGATACATAATTACAAGTTTAAATTTTATCTATATTCATTTTTAAGAGTCAAGCTTTATAAAAATATATTTGTAAATCTTTTAATCTAATAATGGGCTTAAATGGCCTACATTTAACTAAACTAAAAAAAATTGATTAATCAAAAAATATATAAACTACCCCAGATACCACTAATTGCAATAAAAGAAAAAGAAAAAAACAAAGAATCCCCTATATTTTATACTGCATGTGCTACACATGAGCTCCAGGCCTCCAGCTGTAAAACATTAATTTCAAAAGTGAATACTATTAATAAATAATATAAGACCAATAATTTAAATAGGATAAAGTGTAGCATTCCACTCAATTTCTTTCGCTGTCGAGAATCCAAATCATATCATTAACGAAAAAAAAGAAAGTACACATATACAGTCCCTGAGCTATAGCGTGAAAACATATTTGGGATGATAGTGAAGTAGATATGTTGGTTTATCCAGCAGAAAATCTTACGAATCTTTTTAAGTGAAAATGATTTTTTTTAACGTGTTCTTACATTTTTGAGTATGAGATTAATCATTTTAAATATAAAACGATATGATTAGGTTCTCTTACAAATTATGTTTTTAGATTTGAACCTTTATACATATAATTTGCTTTTTACAATGCCTAATCCTTGTGTGGTAAGTAAAAGTAAATTTATACATGATTTGAACTTTAAAAAATATAAAAAATTAATATTATTAATGATTATTCAGAGAATAACAATCTGTTAAGATTTTACTGTAAATAATTTTTAGTGGAGAATATTAAGTCTCCTCTCTACTTTTATGTATGTATGAGATATAAATCTCTTGCTTATACTCTTAATAAATATTTGTATTTCATATTACACTAATTGCCATTATTCAATTATCTTATATGTGGTATCAAAGTTACCTTAAAAGAATTTTTAATTTTACACAGAAATTTAAAATGAGATATGTTTTGGACTTAGTTATGGGTCCACGAATCTGGAATAACCCGACTCGCCAAAATAGAACCCAAGTGTTACTATGCACTAGTAACTGCCTGTTTAAGAGATATGAATACTAATCATATCTCATATAAACAAGGCATTAACTATAGGGAATAAAAGTTTTCCTGATTTCAGTCAATAACATTCAATTCAAATTGAATGTTGTAATTTTCAACACTCTAATACGCTCATACTTATACCTTGCAAGGATTAGAAGGTACTCATCTACCATCCAATACAAAACACTGCCTTCTTTGTGTACGGATTGACTTGTGCGTCAGAATGCTTTTTGTAAGTACCTATCGCCTCACACCACCGTTGTTGCTATCGTGCCACAGAAGTTTCCTCCTTCAACTACATACTCAGGTAACCCTCAGAACCTGATTCTGAGCATTGGCGTCATCTGTGGGGAAAGATAAACTTCTACTCCTATCACTACCATCATCATCGTTAACACGAGGAGAAGACAAACCTCAACCAATCAGAATCGCGCTTCTTTGCGCGCAACCCATCATCTACAAATCGTTGTCCAGCATCTATCCTTGTTCATGAGCCACTTCTAGAATTAGTCGTAGCTCAATTGGAGCCCAGGCAAGACGGGCTGGAGACTTCTTTCACCGAAGAGAATCTCCCCCTCCTTCCTAGTGAGTTCCAGTGAGACAATGTCTAGCTCCTCTAAGAGCACCTTCTGGGGATGATGGACAATGGGTATCAACACTGCAACACCTTGGAGATCGAGTGGAGAATGAAGTTCAGTCTCGCCATGCTGAATTTGATCATCAGGAGCTATCCAAAGCAGAACTTCTCTCTTTGGTTAGACTTCAAGATGAAATAATTTATCTCTAGGATGAAAGAATTCATAACTTGGAGAGAGATGCTAACCAAGACTACGAAGGCGAAAATCGATCTCAGAGAAGGAATCGCGAAAATAGAAGAGACAGAACTCAAGAGGATGATCGCCATCCAGAAAATTCTAAGATCACGGATCTTGGTCATAATGTTGAACTCGCCCATGCAAGAGAGTAGGAACACAAAGTAAGGAACTCAATTTCTTAGAACTAGTCTTTCTCTGATAAATTGATGGCCTACGAGATCCATAAGCATTTCAA
Organism: Ormosia semicastrata; assembly: GCA_029884595.1. Taxonomy (NCBI): domain Eukaryota; kingdom Viridiplantae; phylum Streptophyta; class Magnoliopsida; order Fabales; family Fabaceae; genus Ormosia; species Ormosia semicastrata. The sequence goes on from JAQQTO010000044.1 coordinate 4,112,324, forward strand.
GTATCCCACCAATATTGAAGCCTATGATGAGACCACGGACCCTCAAGAGCATTTGGATGCCTACATCTCTACACTTTTATTCGCTGAGGTTGATGACTCTCTAATGTCTCAAGCTTTCCCTCTATCACTAAAGAAAGCCATCTTGAGATGGTTCACCACCTTAGCTCCAAAGTCCGTTGTTAACTGGGAGGGCCTGTCCTCGAGATTTTTGCTACTTCACCACTAGCAAGATGCAGCTTAAATCCATTTCATGATTTTCCCAGATTAAGCAAGGAAATAAAGAGTCTCTCTGAGACTTTGTATCCCGATTGAATAAGGAGATTGTGAACGTACGTGACTAGGATGAAAGACTCAAATTGTACTACATCAGAGAAGGGCTCTGACCAGGACCACTATTATTTTCACTTGCTAAAGAAGGAGCCCTAGACCAGGGACGAGTTCTGTGCCCATACTGATAAATACATTAATGTCAAAAACGTTCTCTAAGCTAGGAAGCATCTTGAGAAGGGAGAGGATGCCAAGCCTAAGCCCAAACCATCCAATCAACAGGGCCAGAATTCAAATTCAGGGGGAAGTATGAGGAATACACTCCTCTAAACACATCTTAGGCTCAAATTTATTAGGAGGTAATGAACACCAAGTTCCAGGATGTGCAAAGACCTCCCCTTTTGAAGAAGCATGCGTAGAAAGACAAGTCTAAGCATTGCGTGTGGCATGATGACCACAGACATAACACAGAGGACTGTATTAACCTCCAAGATGTCATCAAATCGTTGATCCAAGATAGCCACCTAGGCCAATATGTGTGCCAATCTTGGAACAACCACAGGGGAGGGTAGAACTATAGGAAGTGGAGTTACAGCCCACAGATAAGTCCATCCCCACCCTACCAGAGAGGACGCTCTCTAACAAGGAACAATAACCCCAACATAGGCACATCACAAAATGCCAAAAACTGAGATAGGGCATAACCCTAAGATGTTGATCATGAAGATAACCGCCGCCACATTGAAGTAACCTAAACAATAAACACCATCTCAAGGGGCTTCACAAGAAATGGTGATTTTGGAAACACCAAGAAGAGGGCCCTCCAAGCTATACTGAGTGTAGCTTCCCTCACAGAAACTAAGTCAGGCAGAGGGTTAAGAAAAACCCCCACCGATCTCGTTCTTTGATGAGGATTATGGAAATACCATCCCAGATCACAATGAACCAGTGGTCATTACCAGGATAATCACAAATGTTGAGGTCCGCAAAATGTTTATGGATTAGGGGAGCTAGGTTGACATTATGTTTATAGACTTGTTCAACAAGCTAGGACTGTCAAAAGAAGAACTAATCCTATACACTGGCGAGTTGATCTGATTCATAGGGGATAAGATCACCTCGGTTGAGTATATTGAGACCTACCTGACTATGGGAAAAGACTCCTTCTTTAAAACTATCAAGGTCAAGCTCTTAGTGGTTGACTGTTAATAGTTGTTGAGACTATCAAGTTATATTAATTTATAAACTAATTCGCTAAAATACTTGTAGTATAAGGCACGACTTGGTCAAGCCACTGGATCACTCTAATTAAGCAATCAAATTCAGAGGTTAACAGAGGGGAAAAGGTTACAGAATTAATTAACAAAAACTAATTAAAAATCATAAACATAATTAAGTAAACAATCAATCTAAGAAAATAAACTATTCTTGAGTTTAATCCATCATTGATCATTAAGAATTCATTTAATTGCTAACCAAGCTTTTGGCTTTAGATCACATCAAGAAGCCTTAAGATGATTAATGAATTATCTACTAGATAAACATATAGAATTTAATTAATTAAGGCTAAACGAATTAAGCACCCACTTAATCCTAAATTATCTTAAAATCCATAATTCTACCAAGCTAAATAATCTATCAAACACCTTTGATGAATTGTTTAATTTCTTCCATTAAATTATTAATCAGATTCTTAGTCTTAAATCACATGAAGAAACCTAAAGATGATCCATGAATTCTCTACTAGATAAGTATCTAGAATTTAATTAATCAAGGTTAAGTGAATTAAGCACGCTTTTAATCCTAAATTAATCTAAAACCAGAATTCAACCAAGCTTAACAAACAACATCCAAGAAGCATTTGATGCATTCTTTAGTCTCTTTAATCCTCATTAACATATGGTAATTATGAAATTATCACATTAACATCCAAAATAAATTAAGCAATTCAATTCAGATTTAACAAAATCAAAAGAGGTGAAGAGAAACTTGATAAACAAGTACAGAGAAACTTGATCAACAATTAAATGTAAAATAATTAAAACAAAATCTCAAAATTAAACATTAAGATTTTCAATCCCTAGGATTGATTAAAAGGTTCTTTCCTCTCATTCATAGATGAGAGGGAAGATAAACATAAAAGAAAAAAAAACCTAGAGAGAAGGGAGAAGAAAAAAGATGAAGAGAGAAAGTGCAAGTAAGAGCGGCTAGGAGAAAATTAGGATTGAGTTTCGTGGTTGCAGCTACTACTTAAATAACTATATATAAAATTAAAATCCAAGTTTTCCCTCAGCTTAAGGTTAATCCTCTTCTTTTTAGCTTTAATTAAACACCTAATTTGCATAATTTGAGCTTAGGATGAAAGAATTATACCCAAAACATTCTTAACAGCTCTCTAAACCCATTAGCCAACTTCAAATGGTTAAAACACTAGTAAAACGTCACTGTTTAGATAAGTGGTCTCATAAGAATTGAAGATATATATATCTTCTTTCAAATGGCACTAATTTCAGGTCTATATCACACCTACAACCCAAATTATGATCCAATCTTTGCACATCGTCCAAGTTCTAATGACAGCATCTCTGTTATGAATTTGTGGCCCAATCTTACCTACTAGACATTTGATTCAGCCTTCGAGCTCTTCATCAAATTTGTAGAGTTCTCTCTCAATTTTTCTACAAGGCAAAATTTCTGATTTTTAGATTTCTAGAACTCAAGTTAGGCCCAAAATACAAAAATAGTATAAAATTCCTAATAATGCTAAAAAATACAATTAAGCCCAATTTGAACCCAAACTTATAAAATGTGGTCAAAACAAATCAATTAAGATATAAGAAGTCTAAGATACTAAATATGAGGGTTAACTAATATATAAAAATTATATTTATCAAATTCTCCTATACTTAGCTTTTGCATTCTCGGACAAAATTAGAAATTCAGCATAGGGAACAAGGAACAACAACACAAACTCAAAAGTTAAAAACTCTAAAAGACTCACTTTTCACTGATGTTTAAGAATGCAAAAGTCTACAAGCAAGAAGAGCAACCAAAGTTTCAAGGAATTAAAACATTCATGAAATAACATTTCTTTACATTTCAAATGAACAAGCAAGGTAACTTTTAATTGAAAAGCATAAGTCAAGAATGATAGAACCTCACAAGATACACTTTTAATTCCTCAAGTGTTTAAAAGGTAAGTGTTTCACTCAATTTAACTCATGAAAATTTATACTACCATATGTTTGCTTATCTTCTACTTCTCCAATACTCAAAACACCTGTAAACACAAATCAAAAGGACTTTATGCTAGGTTGTAATGAGCTCAAGGTAAGAGAGGAGAATAATATGAAGATGATAAGTTAAATACCAAAGAGAATAAAAGAAAATTAGGGATAAGTTCAAATAACAAACATAAAAGTTTAACCCAAACTCATGTAATGTAAATTCTCTTTACATATTCTTTTCCCTTTTCTTTTTTTTTTTTTTTTTCTTTCTCCTTTTTTTTAAAAAAATTTCTAATTTTTCTTCTAATTTTTTTTTCAATTGGCCACTTTTTCTTTTTTCTACCAAACATTTTGCACACTACTTAGTACACCTCACACTTGCTCAAGAACTCTTCCAATGATAATTGCAATACTCTCCTATTGCTTAAGGTTAGGTAAAAACATGGTTTTTCATTTAAAGGATGTAATGAGCTAAAAACAAAGAATGATCAAATAAGTTCAAAGAGATTAATCAAGGGAAAATATGCAAGGTTGACTATTTGGCTAAAATAGCTAATTCAAGAAAAATATCTCAATCATATTCATGTACGCATGTAAAAATGTATCTTAAAAAAGAATAAAAGCAAGTTCTAGAGTAACAAATTCCATAAGTGAAAATCACACGAGAAAGAAAAGAATGATACAAATGCTCAATTCATTCATTAAAAGGCTCAAAGTCTTAAAAGATACGCTTATATCAAACTCAATCTACTAATTCAATTTCCATTACCAAAATAGTTAATATCAAGATGAAAGACAATTTATTTACTTATGTTATAAACCTTTAACTTCAATTGATGCATGCTCACAACTTTCACAAACCTTAAAATTCCATTAAAAACAATTAAAAACACAATTTCTTATATATCTTTTAAAAAAAAATAGAAAAATAGAAATTTAAGAAAAAAATAAAACAGAAAAAGAATTTGAAAATAGAAAACATAAAATAGAAATAAAAAATGGCAACAAAAAATAAAAATAGAAATAGTAAAATTTAAAACAGAAGCAATAAAATTAAAACAAAAACAAGAAAATAAAAAATAGAAAAATAGAATTTAAAACAAAATAGTAAATAGAATGTAAATTCCCCCCACACTTAAATTATACATTGTCCTCAATGTAAAACTTAAAAATTATCAAATCATCAATATCCCATAATTATTATCAACAAATTTAGGACAAATAAAATAAATGAGAGAGGAAAGAAACATCCTTATCAAGTGATAGAAATGGTCGTTTGTTCTTGCATTTGAAGACCACAATTGTGTTGAAAATTACTTAAAACAAGGGAAAGAAGGGTTAGTAAAGAGTTAGTAGTTAATTATATTCCTAATATGATTAATTAAACTTAGAATGATCCTTGGCAACGATGCCAAAATTTGATAGTTGCCAAGACTATCAAATTATATCAATTTACAAATTGAATCACCAAAATACTTGTTAAATTACTCTAATTAAGCAATCAAATTAAGAGGTTAATAGGGGAAAATGTTACAGAATTAATTAATAGCAACTAATTAAAAATTATAAACATAATTAAGTAAATAATCAATCCAAAGAAATCAACTATTCTTGAATTTAATTCATCCTTGATTACTAAGAATCCATTCAATTTCTAACTAAGTTCTTGACTTTTGATCACATCAAGAAGCCTTAAGATGATCAATGAATTATCTACTAGATAAGCATCTGGAATTTAATTAATCAAGGTTAAATGATCGTTCCACATGTGATTATGCATTAATTTAGGTGATATTACTGCAAGTGCATAGATCAAACAAGTAATAAAGAGTGAGTATAATATTATTCCCATGAGGAATTAGTTTACTAAATACTAATTCTCTAATATTAATACTATCCAAACAACCAATAATTAAGAGTGATTCAAAGTAATTAAAGATAAAAAAATTATAAAAGAAAAAAGCACACAAGAATGCATGAAATTAAGAGGAAAAAGAGAGAACAAAGTACACGAATGCAAAACACATTAAGTATGTAAACACACGAAATTAAAACACTAGGGATCTGACTTCACTTAATTTAACAATATATCATATACAATGGAGTAGCTTTGAAATTTTTATTCTAATTAATTTCTAGTCATTCAATTGATAGGGAGAATCCTTTAATTAATTAAAACCCAAATCCTTAGTGGATTAATTCTCTTTAATTATCAAAGGCTAGCCAATTCCTTGATCTAAACCCCAACTCTTAAAGGTATGACCTTCACTTTATAGATTTTCATGAAAAATATCACAATTCATCCACACAACCTATAAACACAACCTATAACCTCTATTCCTGAATAATTATAAATCATAACACTTATTATTTATAGTTTAAGTCATATACAAATGTTCTGATTCTACACACATTTCACTAGATTAATTTATGAGTACTGGTTAATTCATAGAAGCATTAAGAACCATAATAAGCATTCAAATTGAATGGAAAAGAAATTAATTAAAAATCCAATATTAATATATGTCGATTGAATCAAGTTACATCTTTACCCTAAAAATACACTAATTTAACTACTCATGACAAAAGAGAAGAACAGATAGGAAGAGGAAAGATAATTCATCATGATAGAACCTTAGAGAAGAAAGCAAAACTCATTCATTAGTGATTTGATCTTCAACTCCATGAGAGATCCATGACGCCTCCTCCTCTCCTAAGACTCATCCCCTCGTTGCCTTTGAGCTTCCAAAACTCTATATTTTTTGTGTTTTTTTTGAACCAAAAGAAAGCTCATTTGCTAAACTCGTTTTTTTCCATTTTATAGAAAAGCTGACAACTTTTCATATATAACTTGCACAATTTTTATCACCCTTCAAATGGTCGAATTTGCCCTTAATCTCAATAGAGAAGTTGTAGGATTTTCTGTTAACTTTTCAATGTCGCAAATGATGCATCGATTTGACCTCTATAACCAAAGATATGACTCAATTACTAAGAAATGATCAGGATGCTGTTGTAATCCAAATTTTACTCTAAATCAAATCTCTTTGAGAATCTTTATCTAATCTCCAATTTAAGATTTTGCATCCAATTAAAACTATAATTAGCATATAAGAATAGGATAAGAATCTTTCAAATATTTATCTTTAAGAATTTCTTATTTTTTAATAAAATTTGATGATTTATCTTGAAAATTCAAATATGATTAGGTGAAAAGATAATTATTTAAAAATAAATTAAAAATCCTAATAATTAACATAAAAGATGAGTGTTTTTTACACTCATCATTAAATGAATTAAGCACTTATTTAATCCTAAATTAACTTAAAATCTATAATTCAACCAAGCTAAACAATCCATCAAACACCTTTGATGCATTGTTTAATCTCTTCCATTCAATTGCTAATCAAATTCTTAGTCTTAGATCACATTAAGAAGTCTTAAGATGATCCATGAATTCTCTACTAGAAAAGCATCTAGAATTTAATTAATCAAATTTAAATGAATTAAGCACCCATCTAATCCTCAATTAATCTAAAACCCAGAATTCAACCAAGCTTAACAAACAACATCCAAGAAGCCTTTGATGCATTATTTAGTCTCTTTACTCTTCATTAACATGTGGTAGTTATGTAATTATCACATTAACATCTAAATCAAATTAAGCAACTCAATTCAGATTTAAAAAAATCAAAAGCGGTAAAGAGAAACTTGATTAACAAGAGAAACTTGATTAACAATTAAATGTAAAACAATCAAAACAAGATCTCAAAATTAAACATCAAGATTATCAATCCTTAGGATTGATTAAAAGGTTCTTCCCTCTCAGCCATGGATGAGAGGGAAGAGAAACATAAAAGAAATAAACCTAGAGAGAATGGAGAAGAAGAAAGATGAGAAAGAAAGTGCAAGCAAGAATGGCAAGGAGAAAATTAGGATTGAGTTTCATGGTTATAGCTATAACTTAAATAACTATCTCTAAAATTCAAAATCCAAGTTTGTCCTCAGCTTATGGTTAATCCTCTTCCTCTTAACTTTAATTGGATACCTAATTTGCATAATTTGGGCTTAGGATGAGAGAGTTATGCCCAAAAAATTCTTAACAACTTTCTGAACTCATCAGCCAACTTTAAAGGGTTAAAACACCATCAAAATGTCACTGTTTGATTAAGTGGTCTGCATAAGAATTGAAGATATATGTTTCATCTTTCAAATGACACTAATTTGCAGGTCCATATCACACCTACAGTGTAAATTATGGCTCAATTATTGCACATCATCTAGGTTCCAGTGATAACATCTCTATTCTAAATTCATGACCTAATTTGACCTACTAGATATATGATTCAGCCTTCGCGCTCTTCATCAAAGCTGTAAAGCTTTCACTTAACTTTTCTATAAGGTAAATACATAATTTTTAGATGTTTGAAACTCAAGTTATGCCCAAAATATAGAAATAGTGTAAAATTCTCAATAATGCTGAAAAATACAATTAAGCCAAATTTGAACTCAAACTTATAAAATGTGGCCAAAATCAATTAATTAAGCATATAAGAGGTCTTAGATATTAAATATGAGAGTTAAATAATATATAAAATTTGTGTTTATCAACTATATTTCAGCTTATAAAGTTATTTTGGGTCATCCTTCACGTAATGTCTTGGGGGCCGTGATTTCTACACCCCACTTGGCCATGAAATTTTTGGACTAACAAGTTAGAGTTGTGATAGTCAAAGGAGACCAAACCACAGTGAGGAAGTGCTATAACAAGAGCCTAAGAATCGCCAAAAAACCACTATGTACACCGTCAATGTTCTCTTGACCGAGTTGGACGTATATGAAGAGATCTGTGGTACATGACTTTGGGGTACAAGCTGACATGACAAACCATGGTATTGAGGCCAACCCAAAGAAATGCTAAGCCTTGCTCAACATGTGCATCCCTCAATCCATCTAAGAGGTGTAGCAGCTGACAAGCTGGATCGTAGCCCTCACACGTTTCTTGGCCAAAGTTGCTCAAAATTCTCTTCCTTTCTTAAAAACTTTAAAAAAGAAAAAAAAATTTGAGTAGACCTCAGAATATGATGTCACTTTCCAAGAGTTGAAAAGGATGTTGTCCACGCCACTTATTCTAACAAGACTAGACCACGATGAGACACTTTATACCTATCTTTTTGTCATCAACGAGACAATTAGCTCAGTTCTGATAAGAGACACATACGAAGGTCAAAGGCTAGTTTACTTTGTTAGCAAAGTCCTATAAGGCCCCAAGGTCCGTTATCAAAAGATTGATAAGCTGGCCCTAGCATTGTTAATCACTGCAAGAAGGGTTGAGACAATATTTCCAATCCCATCTCTTTCGCCATGTTGATGCCCACTATGCATGCTTCGTATTCAACTTAGTTGTTTAATGTAGGAAACTCGAACCACAATGAATATTCTAATATGAGGCCGACTTCATTTTTCAACATGACCCTGGCATCGCTCCCTTTGGGATTCAAGGATCCATCAACATAGATGGTCTAGGGATGCACTCTAGGATGGCCGAACTCTGGTGTGAGCTTAACTAGGAAGTTGGATAGTACCTGAGCCTTTATAGTTGGTCTTGGCTTGTAGGTGATTTCGAACTCAGAGAGCTCTACTGACCAAGCGATCATTTTCCTGGAAAAATCTGGCTTGTGCAGTATTTGTCTGATTTGCTAGTCTGTCCTCACTATTGCATGGTAGCATTGAAAATATTATCTTAACCTTCTTACAGTGATTAATAGTGTCAGGGCTAACTTCTCAATCTTTTGATAATAGACCTCCATCTTCGTAATTTCTTTATTCAGCCTAGTCTTGGTCTGGTGGAGAAGTTCAAATTGAGCCAGGATACTGGCGAGGATGGACTCAAAAAAGGTTAAGTTCTCTCTCATTGCATTCTCCCGAGCTATTGCTTTGCCAAGCTGGACTCAGAGCGTGTCAGCCTCAACAACCTTAGTTCAAAGTGAAGCTACCTCAGTAACTTGACCTTAGAGGGAAATGACCTTAGCAACATCCATACTAAGACAGGTGGCCTCGACCTGGAGCCTATTGACCTCAGTGTTGCACAACTTGAGCTCTTTAGTAGCTTGAGCCAACTGCCTATCCTTCTGGGTAGCTTCCATCTCAAGACTTTGCTTTTCACCCCGAAGGATGTTAAGCTCCCTCTCTAAGCTAGAAGCCTCTTAAACGGTCTCCTAAGCCTCCTCCATAAATCGAAGGAAATAGGCATTGCGCAGACTCTGGAGTTAGGCTTCATGGAGGAGCTCCTCCATGTCATGCTTAATTAATAAGTCATACTCAACAAGACTCAATAAGGTGCCATCAATGCAAGTAGTATGATTAGCCCCACGAACCCACATTGATCTAGATGGGAAGCATAGCAAAGCACCTTCTAGGATAGCAGACCTTGGGCCGAATGGGATCTCGAACACCTCGGGCTCTTCCAAGATGATCTCAACGGCCGACCTTTTCCCCCTTGGGTACCTGTTGCTTTTGACCCGCCTTTTTAAGACCACAGAGGCTGAACTGGAGAACTGTTCTTAGCATCTCGGACCTTGGTTGGAGGCGGGGGGACTACCTTAGTTGAAGGTGGGGAGATTGTACTGCTCAAAGGTAGAGGAACAACAATGGTTACCCTTAGGGCAGCCGTCGGGGCCCATGATATGGATGCCTCAGCCCTCTTGGCCACCAATCTCTGAGCTAAGCGCTGGAGTCTGTCTTGTGGTGCCATGCTTTTTGCAAAAGGAGAAAAAGTGTTGCAACACTTAGATAAATATTAACTGCAAGAAAAAGAACGTGCAAGATGAGGTACCTAATAAAGCTTTTATGGAATCGGCGAGCTCATCCAAGATGTCCTTATAGTAGATGACCCTTTTCTAATTAGCCTAATCTACTAGGAAATGTAAGAACTCAGCTCCCATGCAAACTGAGTTCAGTATAAAAAGAGATGAAGCTGGCCGTCTAGAGTAACGAAAAAAGGGGTTGACCCTGGAGCGCTCTATATCTTAAAGAAATCGCTTTTGAAATTTTATATACTTTGAATGCCTTGCATCTTGACTGAGCTCATAGGGTAACCCACCCTTTTTGTTGATTATTCCCAGTAGGGAAAAATTGGGTAAAGAGAAAGAAAAAGGAGTTGACTGAATAAGGCCGTTCAAAAACTTGGCACACGAGCTTGAATTTTCAAATGAATCCCTAAGCATTTGGATGAAGTCGGGTTAGGCACCATGCGAAGGCAGTTGAGGACATCCATCTCGAACTCGGTAAAGGGAAGCCACACTCCAACTTGCGTAAAGAGCGCCTCATACATGTACATAAAATGTTTGCCCTCTGTATGGATGGAGCACACCTTTTTATCCTCAAGTGGGTGTTGGATTGCCTACTCTTGATCTCTTAGCCCATCCATGGTCAGTTGTATGTACTGTTGCTTCTCGTAGGCATCTTTGGTAGTCTTTACATTAGATAGGGTGCCTAGAATTTCTCGGTCAACCCATTGGTATATACTTACATCTCGGGGAAGAGTGAGTCCCTTTTGTTCTACAGGTGTTGCCCTTTGGTTTCTCGCCATTACATTATCTACAAAGGATGGACTGGTATTAGACTTTGGAAAATCACCTAAATCTCCTAATGCTACCATAAGCTTGGAGAACGGATGAGCTAACCTTTGTTTTGCCAACTCTTTGGCCTAATTCGCTCTCTGAATGGCCTCTAGAATCCTCATCTTAGTCAAGGGATTTGGATTTTCGTCAGAACCCCGATTTTGGGCTTGAAGCTTGCACCATGGCTGAGGCAGTGAGGACGATCGAGAACTTAAAACCTCCACTAATAGGTCACTATTTTGCATTATCTCCTCACTCCTTGACATTTTTTCCCTCGCTAAATGTTCACAAAAAGAAAAGGGTGAAAATGGAGAGTACCTTGAGGATTAGATGGAGAAAAGAACTTTAAACAGTGAGGAGATTGCAAATGAAGCTTGAAACCACCAACAATTGCTACAAGAGCTCACCGAAAATTGCCTAGTTCGCCAGAGAAAGGAGTTTGGAATGCGAGAGTAGGCAAAAAGTGGAAAGGGTTAAACCTCATTCCTATTTATAAGCATGAAAAAATCTCCCAAACTATTGTCATTAATAGGGGTAAAAATGCCTTTTCATTTTGAAAAGTTGAGAGCGACTAATCATAATTCCCAAATGACAGCCTTCGCTGTTCTTCAACCACGTAGCACACTATTTTTGAACAAAAGCAATTGAAAAGGACAATGCACAAAATGTTCAAAACTGAAACAACACATGATGTTTGAGAAAGACACCTAAGCCAAATCACAGACTTTCATCAAGACCCTAGTAAAAGCATAACTCGAAGCTTGGTTCTAAATCGAATTATATTCATAACATGGACCCCACAAACTACACATGGGGGTAACTTATTAAGTATTCTGGATAGCGGTATGATGACATGAGTAGAGTGATTCATTCTGGATCCCAACCTTACTCATTAACCTTGGGGGCATATTATGATACATCATGGACCTCGACCTTTTGGAAGAAATATCACGATATACAACGTTAACACCATGACTTAGACCTCTTTGACCACCGTATGCCATGTGCTCTTACTAAACTCAGATATCTTGACACTTAGCTGTCTCACCTAAGCGCCAAGCTGAGTGCAACTGTTCTGGACTGGGTTATGAGTCCACAGATCTGAAGCAATATGACCCGCTAGAATAGAACCCAAGTGCTACTGCATACTTATAACTACTTGTTTGCACCACATAAATCACTCAAAATCTTTAAGAAATATGAATACTAATCATATCCCACATAAACAGGGCATTAATTACAGGGAATAATAGTTTTCCTGATTTCAGTCAACATCATTCAATTCAAATTGAATGTTGTAACTGTCAACGCTTTAATACGCTCATACTTATACCCTGCAAGGATTAAAAGGTACGCATCTATCATCTAATAGAAAACACGGCCTTCCTTGCGCACTGACTGACTTGAGTGTTGGAATGCCTTTTGCAGGTATACACCCTCTCGCACCACTGTTGCTGCTACCGTGCCACGAAAGTTTCCTCCTTCAACTACTTACTCAGGTAAGCCTTAGAATCCAGTTCTGAACAAGATGCCTCAATGTTAAGTACATTGTATTTTCGATTCTTTATACATGCTTGGTAATTTATTTATTTTATATAAAACTCAATTTCATTGAATTAAAGCATCATTCTCTAACAGAGGTATAATAAAGATTGGTGGATCCTCAACCCAAATACTAGAATTACCATCTCAAGCATGATGGCGAAGGCATCAGCCACCTTATTACAGTTTCTAGATACAAAATCACAATAAAAAACGAAAACCATTAAGCAAAAATAAAACAATCTTTTAGAATAGAACTATTATGGCTTAGGTCTTCTACCTCCTCAAAGATGATGTTATACACTTCCTTTGCATCACCTTCGAGAATTATTTTCCTGAATCCTAATTCCCACGCAAAGAGCAAACCTTCCCTAGCTACTAAAAGTTCACCCCTATAAGGCTCAACGTTCTTAGAAATATGTTGAGATTTCCCAGCCATGAAGAGATCGTGACTATCTTTTACCATAATGTCGATCTCCAATGCTTGATTTTCCAGTTAGTTTGAGGCATCCACATTGATTTTGAACCAGCCCAGCCTCGATCTAGTCCATCTTTGGTGAAAATTGATCACTGTTTCACCTCAAAATCTACTTTGCTTGAAGAATTTGTTCGAGTTTTTCAAGTTCAACAATGACTGAGTCCCCACTTCTTGTGATACTTTGTGAGGTTTCCTCTACCAAATCTAATTTCTTGTTAACCATGAGTTACACCACACCATTACCACCACTTCTTGGTATTCTGATCTTAATGGCGATAGTGAAGACACTTGTTTATCAAGCCATATGTCCTTATTCCTGTTAGTCATGACAACCCTCACCTGAGAGGCGGTTGGGTGATTACAAACTTTTACAACAACATTAAGAAATTATGCATTTTGATAATTTCAATCAACACATGCAACAGAATAAGTCTAACAAAGATATGATTATTGTAGATTACTCAAATAAAATTTGGGTTATGGGATAAATCAAGCAAATAAACTAAATATCAAATTCAACTCAAGCATATATAATTAAAGTACAAATGTAAAGGAGATAAAAACTCTTTGAAAACTTTTATCAAACACTTAAAAAATAATTTTCTTTAAAGCTATTTATAAATTAAAGTGAATGAATATAAAAGATAGAAAGATGCACTTGTAAATGAATAACCCACACAGAAAGTAGTCGAGAAAATATATGAAATTAAAACATAAATATAAAGGAGTTTGAGTTTAGAGAAGCAAACACAATGATTTATCCTGATTCGGCCACCAACCACTTGTAGCCTACGTCCAGTCCTCAAGTAACCACCTGAGATTTTTCACTATCAATGCAAGCTTGAACAGGTGCTTGCTACCGTTATAGACTAGAGCGCTCCTTACACCTTGGGATACCTCACCCTTGTGCTTGTGCTTCAACTTTTAAGGATACATCACCCTTATAATTTCTCTGAAGGATATCTCACCCTCATTATAATTTCTCTGAGGGATACCTTACCCTTGTTACAAAGAATCAAAGAATAGAAGAAAAAAGAAACTCTCTCAAGAGTATGTATTACAAATTGAAGCCTTATGAAGTTCTTTCAAGAATATCTCAAAATCTCTAAAAAATAGAGCATATCAAGGAAAGAGATGAAACTCAGATTAAATCCAATAGAAAGATGTTTTTCAATGTTTGTTATATATAAAAGATGACACAAGAACATCTATTTAGAGTGTTCTATCCAAAAGAACCATTGGAGGTGTTTTAATATCTCATTAAATGCCAAGAAAAGAGTCGTTACGGACTTTCAGACTCATTGTAATCGATTACATGGATATTGTAATCGATTACATGGCTCTTAGAACACGTTTTGGGCACACTGGGCAAGATGTAATTGATTACAAGGTTCATGTAATCGATTACAGAGCCTCTGCCAGAGTGGTAATCGATTACGGAACTCTGGTTTCAAAAACTGACTTTAAATGGTCATAACTTCTTCATTTCTTATCCGTTTAAAGTAAATGACCACTCATTGGAAAGATCTCTGAGTCTATTTCATATGAGACACAACAAAAAACAAAGTTTTTTGAAAGTTATGATCAAAAGACTAAACAAAAGTCAGTTTTTCAAAACTCAAACTTCACTATTTTTCAAATTTTTTTTATTACTACCATGACTACTTTTCCAAAACATGTTTGTTGGGCATTTTAACATGTAAAAACCATTTGTAAAGATTTAAAAAACATATTTGAGTTCTTTCAAAAACATCATAAAACATTTTGAGATATATTGAAAACTTCTCACATAAACGACTCTAAGTCCTATTAACTATATCAATTGTACTTCCTTTGGACTTAGTCTTTGAGTTGGGTTTATTGTTATCAAAACCTTCATAAAATAGGCATTCACAATCTCCTTGAGTTGAGCATAATTGAGATCTTTTACTTTCTTGTTGCAATGCTCATTCTTGGTACTCAGACTATCCTTCAAAGTATTAATAACTTAAAACATAGTTAGTCCAAACTCATAATTCAATATATTTATATGCACGATTCATGAATGTATAACTCTAGTTAGTCTAATATGCATATAAGGCTTTTATAAACATATCCAAAGAAGACATTTATTAATTATTAATAAATATGCTCTATATAGGATGCAACAAAAATACTTTGCACATTTTCATTTAAGCAGAACCAAATTTAATATTAATTTAACCACTCATGTAACATATTATTGGATATATCATATAAAAGATACTATAAAGAGTATGCATGATTCTCATATGAAATATAACAAGATAGAGTACATGATCATACATGAACCAATATAATCTATTAAGTACATCTATGTAGTATAAGCATAATTCTTTTTGTCTTGTATTTGTCATCATAAAAAATTAACATATTAAACCATTGGAGGCAAACTTATTTCCACAATTCCTATCCAACAGATTCAATCATAGGTCAGATGCAAAAATGGTGTTCTTGTCAAAAAGGCAATCAAAGCACAAATGTGGTAATGATTCCTCTGGACCATCGCATAGGTAGCAGTCTCCTTGGACCTTAGCATACTTTGATTGTAACCTCTGAATTATTGGCAGAACATTCCTACAAATACACCAAAAGAAGATGTTAGGGATTTAAGTTTTGATGATGATATGCAAATTAAGTTATTTGAGCATATGTTTGATTTATTCAAACCCCCTTATTAGTTGAGATTGATTTACTTAAATCTTTTAATGTTAGTTAAATGTTAAAGATGGTTTTTAGCATGTGCCTTATATTTTAATTTCAACTTTGAAGTATAGAAGGAAAGTTTTCAAATTTGATTTTCCTATAAAATATTTCCTTACTCATAATTTCATTTCCATTATTTTTAGATACAAGCCATTTATACCTCTTTATGAGTGGATCAAGCTCTTTTAAGTGTAAATGAATGCTCCAACATTCAAAAATTGAAATAAATGTTGCTATACATAAACCAAAGAAAATGAGTGACTACTAAGTAAATGAGTAATTATTAGAGAACAGAAGGAGCAACTATGCGTTTTGTACATGGAATTAACTCCACGAATTAGAAGTTGATTTTCCCTAATGTTCTCTATATCGAATGGCTAGAAAAACATGAGGAAGCTTTACACTATAAATAGGAAGCCTTAGAGAAGATCAAGACATACCATTTGCTCAAATCAAAAGTGAGGAGTTATTAAAAATTTGTTATCTTTGTTTTCTTCCTCTTAGTTAGTTCTAAATTTGTGTATCTACTCTATAGAGAAAGTTTTGTTTTTGGGATCCATTGTAACTCATCTTATAAGACCATTAAAGGGAGAGTAAATTTTTGTTATAGTGAAATAGGTTACTCTTATTTAGGTAGAAGTTGAAGGAGGTTTGGTGGTATCTTTGGTGAAAGAAATCATTGTAACTCTACTTTGAGGCTAAGATAGAGGAAGGTTCGTCGAAGTCCTTGTAAGAGAAAATTCAACAAGTGAAGAAAATCTTGAGCTTTTGCTTAGGGGCTGATTATAGGTTGTGGATTATGGTCGAACTAGTATAAAAATTGTTTGTGTATTTCTCTCAACATTTTCCTCTTTACTTTCAACTTTTACTTGTGTTTGTATTGCAATTGTTGTTTAATTTTGAAATTTTGTTATTGAACCCTATAGAACCAATTCAACCCCCTATTAGTTCTGTCAATTGGTATCAAGAACTTAATTCTCTAGAAAGCCTAGCCACTTGAGAAGTAGATCCTTGTAGGTTCAATGGTAGGAAACTAGATGAACTCAAAATTCATTAAAGGACAATCCATTTCAAGGCCACCATACTTTAATGGGTTAAACTACACTTATTGGAAGGAGCGTATGAGAATATTTATTTAGTCCGTTGACTATAAATTGTCACTCGTGATAAAAAAAATGGACCATCCATTCCAAAGAAAAAGGTAGATGGCAAAGAGGTAGAGAAGACTAAAGAGGAATTCAATAATGAAGATATGAAGAAGATGGAAAAAAATATGAAAGCCAAAAAAATCTTCTATTGTGTCGTAAATCTGGAAGATTTTAGAAAAACCTCAAAGTGCAAAACGGCTAAGTAAATGTGGGATAAATTAGAGGTGACACACGAAGGAACAAGCCAAGTAAAAAAAGCAAAGATTGACATGCATGTTCATGAGTACGAGTTGTTTAACGTGAAAGAGGACGAAAAGATTGATGAGATGTTTGAGAGGTTCTCTAACATATTCAAGACCCTTGATGCCCTTAGGAAGGTCTACACAGATAGAGAGTTAGTAAGGAAGATATTAAGAAGTCTCATCAAAGAATGACAATCAGAGGTGGTTGCGATTCAAGAAGGATGAGACCTCAACACCATTTTCTATGATAAATTAAGAGGTAATCTCATAACCTATGGATTTACTTTTCTTAATAGATTACAGAAAGAGAACACAACAAGAAAAAGAGTTGCTCTTAAAGCAAAATCAACCTCACACCATAAGGAAGATGATAAAGGAACTCAAATAAGTAATGATGAAGAGATAGCATTCCTAACCAAGAGACTCTACAAACTTAACAAGTAAAAGTTTAGTTCAAGGAAGAGGTATCAATTCAAAAGGAATGATTCAAAAGAAGATCAAATTGTGCACTATGGATGTAGAAAGGTTAATCACTACTAATTTGATTATCTTCTCTCTAAGATGAAATTTCAAAAGAAGCCAAACAAGAAGAAAGCAATGGTAGCAAGCTCTATTTGGAGTGATTGCAATGACTCTTCATCGGAAAGTGAACATGAAAATAAAGATGAGGTGGCTCATATGTGTTTCATGGTAAGAAGTGAATAAGATGATGATATAAATGACTTTGACCATCATTCTTCTTATGATGAATTAAATGATGAGTTTGAACAATTGTTAAAGGATTCTATTATGCTATTTAAATCATATTTTGCTTTAAAATCTAAGTTTAATGATGCTTTTGTTGAACTTGAGAAGTTAAGAAAAGAAGTTAAGCTTTTGAAGTTAGAAAATGTTTCAAATGAAAATGAACAAAAATTGATTGTTGAAAATATTTTATTAAATGAAAAGGTTGATGAGCTTTTGAAGTTAGAAAATGTTTCAAATGAAAATAAACAATTGAGTGTTGAAAATATTTTATTGAATGAAAAGGTTGATGAGCTTACTAAAGATCTTGCAAAGTTTGTGAAAGGAAAATAGAATTTAGATATTCTTTTGGGAAAACAAAAATGCTTTTTTGATAAAGTTGGAATAGGATTTAATTAATGCAAAAAATAAAAAATACTATAAGAATTTTTTGTGAAAGCAAGTGTCTCTACAACTCCATATGTGACTTGTAACTATTGTATACAAAAAGGACACATCTCACATATATGTGCTATGAATAAAATGATTCTCTGATGATGTCGGTTCCTAAAGTCACTAAGGTTAGTTCTTCAAGCTCTAACCCCCAAGGACCCAAGAGAATTTGGGTACCAAAAGCGAAACCTATCTTGTAGGTGTGCTTGAAGACAAGTATCAAGGAACAATGATTCCTTGATATTGGATGCTCAAGAGTTAGTCAATTTTCTCTCCCACAAGCTCAAACAAGGAAGAACTATCATATTGGAGATAATGAGAAAGGATAAGCATTGGAGTTGGTAAAACTAGTATCAACTCATGCTTCTTTATTGCCTTTGCCCAATTATTTTTTTCAAAGCATATTATGTGTTAACTATTTTTCTTTGAACAAGTTGTTATACAAGAAATGCAATAATAAGACCAAGGTCCTAGAAATATAAATGGTGTAGCATTATCACAAGGTACTCATCCAAAGCTACCAAAGTACACAACATGAGAATGGTAAGGTAAATGAAAAAAAAGGTATATGAAGGTATAACATATTCTTAATTTAATTTTATGAAGCCTTAGCATATAATTTATCTTACTCATAATCATGCATTTTATGTTAATTTTGTGTTTTCTTGTTGAAGTGCATGAAATGATGAAGCTCATATGATAATTGTGTCATCTATAGTTCATTGGAACCATGTCTAAACATTTATTAAGATTTTCTTTCAAAATTTTTCAAGTTTTGATTTTGCACTCAAAAGGAGCAACTACTGAGAGAAATAACAACTATCCTGTAGTTGCTGGTTTTAATTGTTGTTCTTCTTTGCCTTTTGTATGGGATATTTTGCTGATTCACATTTTTCCATTAAGGACTTTTTAGTCCTTTGTTGTTTCTTTTTTAAAAAAATTCAAAAAGTGCTTTACTGTTTCTCGTATCTTCTTTCTTTCTTTCTTTCTTTCTTTCTTTCTTTCTTTCTTCTTCTCTCTCTCTCTCTCTCTCTCTTTCTCTCTCGTATCTGCTCTCATTCTCTTCAATTTTTCTTTCAAAACCTAAAATCCCAAATCCCAAATCCTTTTCTCGCATCTCCTCCTTTGTTTAAATTTTTTCCTCATATCACTCTTACACCACAAATCATGCATTTGACTGGTGCCCATGGCTTGAAACATGGTGCGTGAAATCCGCAAGTGTACGGTTTCATCATCAAGTAATAAAAAGATCAAATCTACAGGGACTGTGTGTATGAATACCAATTAATTAATTAATTTAATTAAATTAAATAAAAGAGAATATGATTGTTGATTGATAAGAACGTAGTAACAAAACAATTAAATAAAAATCAAGAAAATAGAATTTAGAACAAAAACGACAAGTTATCAAGAAGGGGTTTTGATTTAACAAAGCTTCCAAGATTGGGGTACCACAATGATACAAGACAAATCCTAATTGACAACCCTTTTATTAAATCTGAAATTCTATTGAAGGTGAATTACCCAAAATTAGTTAATGTTCTCTTTCAAGATACAAGACCCGTGTCCAATTAAACCAATTCCTACTTTCGTGGTAAATGAATTTAAATTGAACCTATTACGCTTTGTGGTAATTCATTGATTCCTCGAAAGGCTAAAACTACTCTCGTGATTTAGACCTCAAGTTCAATTCTAATGGTTCCAACACTTAGGTTCACCTCTCAGTATGTCCCTAAATGCCTATGAGATGCAAATAAGTGGCCAACAAATTCACATGAATAAAAGTAATAAGAATTGAATCAATGAACAATCAAGATCAACAAAAGGGAAAAACAACGTCAATTAATCATTATCAATGTATCAAAGGGCATTGCCCAATCCTAGAAACAAGAGTAACTACTCAGACATAGAGAAGAAGGAAACAAAAATCAAACTTAAAAACATCCCAAACCCGTAATAATGGAAGAAGAAGATGAAAGATGAAGAAACCAAGCCTCCTTTAGAACTATGTTTGAATCAAAGCTAGAATACCCTAATTGCATTCAGAACATCTATTAATAGCCTAGGGTTTTCATGGGCCAAAAGACCCCAAAAGAAATAAAAACCAAAAACTAAAAGCTTTACGCTTGTTGAAACCACGGTAGTGGTGGCCACCATGACGCCAAATTCGTGTAGGCCACCACGGCCAGGCCGTGGTTGAGTCTGTTTCAAATTTCTTCAATTTCCTGGTTCCCACGAACCATGGCCGTGGTTGAGACCACGGGTAAGCCGTGGAGCCCTCTGGAATGGCCTTTTTTTGCACCTTTATTGCTATCTATTAAGCTCCAACTTCAAACATGCAAGCATTCCATTCAATCCAAGGCCAATTCAACATTAATCCTGTACAAGAACACCAAAAACACGGCAGTTATCCGAACTAAGGGAAAAACAAACCAAAAGGGAAACTAAAACGCCTAAAATGCCCAAGAATGCATGCAAAATAAGAACAAAACATGATGTTGTTTCACACACATCAAATTCCCCCAAGCTTAAGACTTTACTTGTCCTCAAGTAATAATTAATGCCAAACCAAGAAGTGGGATCAAAAGACAATAAAGAATGAGGAACCCGAGAAAACAATATCCAAGCAATAGGCTAAGGCAAACAAAGAATCTGAGAGGTAATCAAAGTTAAGTCCAATTAGAGGCTAAGTTCTCAGAAATCATGCATCCTCACTGATTGAATCAAGTTCACTCCACTAACCACACTCAAAGTGTTTAAGGGTGAAAACAATACGCTCAAAATCCTTCAAAGAAAATGTACTTCCATATGCTTGATAAGAAACCAAATTTTCACTAATAATCAGCATGCATGCAAGAATCAAAAGGTCTTTCAAAGGTTGTAATGGGGCCATGGGAATGATGTTAGATAAGGTAGAGAAAAGAAGGTATGCACAAAGGGTTCATCAAAATTTTCAATAAGCTCAAGAAATCCAATAGAACATAAATGGAGCAAAGACAATTTTTCAATCTAAAACATAACTCCACATTTCAAAGAATTTTCTTCCTTAATTTTCCTTCTCCTCTTTCTCCTCTTTTTCAAGCTTTCATCTCATGATGTTTCTTTTATTTTTTTCTTTTCTTTTTTTTCTTTTTCTTTTTCTTTTTTGAGAAAGAGGAAGCGCAAATACATATAATTCTCAACACAACTTTCAAACAACTTTCAAGCCCAATTCACTCCATTTAATATTTTAAATGATAACCAACAATGTTTCAGCATAGGTATCAAGAAAACAAGTATGCAGTAAGCTCAAAATGGGCAATTAGAGGATGAAAGTGTAACAATTTCAGGAGGTCAGAAAAATACCTAAAATACCTTAATCACATTCAAGCATGCAACCAAAAATTTTGCCTCAAAAAAGTTTCAAATCAAGTTCTAGAGCACATGATCAATGAGGAATATCACTCAACACAAAGAATGGGAACAAAAATCATACAGTGCATAAGTCCCAAATAGGCTCAAAACTCATATTTAGAGGTTTAAAAATCAATGAGAAGCATAAATTTAAAGAACATTATGCTAATTATCAACTATCAAAAGATCACCTCTACTATCAATTAAAACAATGCTTGTTGCCAATTACATGAATCAACAAATTGGGTTCCAAATTAATACTATCTCAAAATTCTCAAAAGAGAGGGACACAAGTTCAACCAAAAACCCAAGAGATATGATGGTGTGAAAATGCAACATGAAAATGCAATGCAAAACAAGACATAAAAATGCATGAAACTAATGAGAATGAAAATAAGAAAATGAAGATGAAAATACCCCTCCAAACTTAGAACTTACATTGTCCCCAATGTAAAAATCTATAACAAGAGAAGGGAGAAAAGAAAAGAACTCACTGCGGTGGTGGAAAATCTTCTGGTGCTCAATCTATGGCCATGGAATTTTTCATGAGCTAGGTGTGGAACCTTCTGACTTCACTCTTCTTCTAAATTTAGCTTCAAAAAGGGTCAAACCTAGACAAAATCCAAAAGACAAACATCAAAACAATAATCTATCACACAAAATTAAAATAAAAAGAAGAAATTAAAAGGAAAAACAAAAACAAAGATACTTGGGTTGCCTCCCAAGAAGCATTTGTTTAAAGTCTTTAGCTTGACTTTGGTCTGGTTTTTGTGCTCAGGTGATGTCAATGGAGTAGTGCTCAGTCCCCACTCCTTCAAAGTGTTTTACTCTCTGGCTATTTATCATGAATGGCTTATGACCTTCTTTCTGCACCTCAAGCACACCGTAGGATAGAACTCGAACAATCTCATATGGTCCTGACCATTTCGACCATAACTTACTAGGACAGAAACGTAGAAGCGAGTTATTAACAAGAACTCTATCCCCGATTTTAAATTCACGCTTGTCGTCACACTTATCACTATGCTTCTTAAGTCCTTCCTTGCAGGGCATAGCATCAGTCACTGATTCCTGTATACTTGAAAGCACAACATTATCCATAACTTTAGTAGCATCTATGCGATTACATGAATTTGAGGAATTAGAATTATTTTCAGATTTAAAAACATCACAAACTACTTCCTCATCATTTAATCGCAAAGTCAATTTCCCTTCGTGGACATCAATGATCACCCTTCCAGTGGCAAGGAATGGATGCCTGAGTATGATCGGCATTATAGCATCAACTTTCATGTCAAGCACAATAAAATCCATCGGCATGTATAACTTACCAACCTTAATGGGAACATCCTCCAAGATACCTATGGGGTACTTGACAGACCGATCCGCCAATTGAAGTGAGATTGTTATGGGTTTCAGCTCACCTACTTTCAACTTCTTACACACAGAAAGGGGCATAAGACTAACACTAGCCCCCAAGTCACACAAAGCTTTATCAAAATTGGTATTCCTAATCAAGCAAGGAATAGATAAGCTGCCAGGATCTTTGAGTTTAGGAGGTAACTTATTTTGGATTAAAGCGCTACACTCCTCAGTTAATGCTACGGTCTCATACTCCTCTAGCTTTCTCTTATTAGACAAAATGTCCTTAAGAAATTTAGCATAAGTAGGCATTTGTTGCAATGCCTCAGTGAAGGGTACATTAATGTATAATTTCTTAAAAACCTCTAGGAACTTCCCAAACTGCTTATCTAGCTTGGCCTTGGCCAATCTTTGAGGAAAGGGCACTTGGGGTTGGTATGGCTCAGGGGGTACATACTTAGACACTTTCTTATTTGTTTCCTCCTCACCTAAAGGCTGTGTCTTAGTCTCTTTTTCCCCAGTCCCCTCATCTTTGTCACTCTCCCCCTTACCCTTGGGATTCTCTAACTTCTTTCCATTCCTCAAACTCACAGCCTTACAATGTTCATTCCCTGAGTTTATTTCTGGTTGACCAGGAAACTTACCTTGTTGCCTATGTGAAGTGCTTGCTTGGTGGGCAATCTGGGTTTCCAACATCTTATTATGAATGGCCAAATTGTCAACCTTAGCTGAAAACTCTCTAATGGCCTCACTAACAACTTGACCATGGTTCCTAAACTCTTCATTTTGCTTAGTTTGACTCTCTACAAAATTTTCAAGGAGAGTTTCGAGTTTAGACTTTTGTACCTGGGGGAATCCAATAGAGGGTTGAGCACTACCTTGTCCAGCTTGATTTTGATTGTTTCGATAGGAGAAGTTGGGATGAGACCTCCAACCGGGATTGTAAGTCTGTGAATATGGATCATTGCGCACCTTTGGTGGAATGTCATAGAAATTGTGGCAGGATTCCACTTGCTCCACCGGTGCACCATGTGAGGAACCCTTTTCAGCTTGGCATTCCGCACTCATATGTCCCTGAACTCCACAAATCTCACAAAAAATGTTAGCAGCACTTATGGCATTAGCACTAGCTTTTTCAAGCTTATCAAAACGTTTATTCAATGAGTCAAACTTAGCCATAATTAAACTAACACCATCCACCTCAAACTTACCTTCCGAGAGCTTTCTCGGGTTGTTACCTCTTTCACTGGCCCATTGGTGATGGTTTGCAGCGACACTTTCAATAATCTCATAGGCTTCTGTCAACCTTCTGTTCATTAAAGCTCCACCAGCTGCGGAGTCAAGAGACACCTTCGAAGAATATTCTAATCCATTGTAGAAGGTGTGAACGATCAACCACTTCTCTAACCCGTGGTGTGGGCAGGCTTCCAGCAAAGCCTTATATCTATCCCAAGCTTCTGACAATGACTCTCCATCTTTCTGAACGAAGCTTGTGATTTGGGTCCTTAGGTGAGCAGTCTTGGAAAGTGGAAAGAATTTGTCCAAAAAGGCTTGCTCCAATTGATTCCATGTGGTTAATGTATCAGTGGGTACCGATTTCAACCAAGCTCTAGCCTTGTCCCTTAATGATAATGGAAATAACCGGAGGCGAATGGCATCAACTGAGGCACCTTCAATTTTTAGAGTCTCACAGAATTCTAAGAACATCTCCACATGATCATTTGGGTCCTCCAATGATAAACCTCCAAATTGATTTTGCCTTATCATGGATAGTAAGGAAGGAGGTATGGTGAAGTGCCTGACTTCAATGTCTGGCCGAGCAATTCCAGATCGCAAACCCCGAGCATTAGGGGCTGCATACTCCTTTAAAGGTTTGTTATCCTCAGCTGCTGCCATGACAAGTGTTGGTTCAGATATTTCTCTCACTCTTTGCCTTCGTTGTTTTCTCTTTCTATGAAAAGTTCTTTCAATTTCAGAATCAGCTTCAATAAGAGTCCCGAAACGTCTAGTACTTTGCATAAACCAGAGAGATTACCTGCAGAGAGTCAAAGAGAAAACAAGAACGTAATAATATGGTAAAAAGAAAAAAAGGTTTAAAATAATTAAATTAAAAATTAAATTGATATTCAGAGAAAAACACAGTCCAAGCAAAACGGCGCCAAAAACTTGGTGCGTGAAATCCATGAAGTGTACTAACTTTTCGTCGTCAAGTAATAAAAAGATTAAATCCACATTGGAATTTGTGTGTATGAATACCAATTAATTAATTAATTTAATTTAATTAAATAAAAGGAAATATGATTGTTGATTGATAAGAACGTAGTAACAAAACAATTAAATAAAAATCAAGAAAATAGAATTTAGAACAAAAATAGCAAGTTATCAAGAAGGGGGTTTTCAGATTTAACAAAGCTTCCAAGATTGGGGTACCACAATGATACAAGATAAATCCTAATTGACAACCCTTTTATTAAATCTGAAATTCTATTGAAGGTGAATTACCCAAAATTAGTTAATGTTCTCTTTCAAGATACAAGACCCGTGTCCAATTAAACCAATTCCTACTTTCGTGGTAATTGAATTTAAATTGAACCTATTATGCTTTGTGGTAATTCATTGATTGCTCGAAAGGCTAAAACTACTCTCGTGATTTAGACCATAAGTTCAATTCTAATGGTTCCAACACTTAGGTTCACCTCTCAGTATGTCCTTAAATGCCTATGAGATGCAAATAAGTGGCCAACAAATTCACATGAATAAAAGCAATAAGAATTGAATTAATGAATAATCAAGATCAATAAAAGGGGAAAACAACGTCAATTAATCATTATCAATGTATCAAAGGACATTGCCCAATCCTAGAAACAAGAGTAACTACTCAGACATAGAGAAGAAGGAAACAAAAATCAAACTTAAAAACATCCCAAACCCGTAATAATGGAAGAAGAAGATGAAGGATGAAGAAACCAAGCCTCCTTTGTGCCTCCTTTAGAACTAGGTTTGAATCAAAGCTAGAATACCCTAATTGCATTTAGAACATCTATTAATAGCCTAGGGTTTTCATGGGCCAAAAGCCCCCAAAAGAAATAAAAACCAAAAACCAAAAACTAAAAACTCTTTGCGGCGCCTTAGAACCACCCGCCGTGGTTGATTCGAAAGTTGGAGGTTTTTTGTCATTGGCTCTTAACCACGGCCGTGGTTGAGTCTATTTCAAATTTCTTCAATTTCCTGGTTCCCACGAACCATGGCCGTGGTTGAGACCACGGGCAGGCCGTGGAGCCCTCTAGAATGACCTTTTTTTGCACCTTTATTGCTATCCATTAAGCTCCAACTTCAAACATGCAAGCATTCCATTCAATCCAAGGCCAATTCAACATTAATCCTGTACAAGAACACCAAAAACATGGCAGTTATCCGAACTAAGGGAAAAACAAACTAAAAGGAAAACTAAAACGCCTAAAATGCCCAAGAATGCATGCAAAATAAGAACAAAACATGATGTTATTTCACACACATCAAAACACAAGCGTGTTTGTTCATCTTAGTCAACTCTGTCGGCGTCGATCCTCCATTTTTTCCAATGACAAAGCTTCGCGATTATGCTCTGCTTGTCGTGAGCCTTTCACGACGTGCCACCAGCCACTGGTTCCACTCACCTAGGTTGTGCCATTACTATTGGTTTGTGGTCCACTAGAGATTAACCCGTGGTCAGTTCTTGGGTCAGACATTTGTGCCACCTCTAGCTTGTGATTTGTTCATGGTGATCCGATAATGGATTCTTAATTAATGGTTATCTACTCTGTTAGTCTAGTCTGCTGATTGAGTCTACTTTGTCTAGTTGTGACATTCTACTGATATGGGTTTTTGAAATGCTCTGATCTAGTTCTGTGATTTGGGTTAGTAAAATTCCTTTTTGGGTTGATTTTTGACTAATAATTCTCTCTGAAGTTACTGGTCTATTGATATTTACACTGTTTTTTCTTGACTGATTTAAAGACTGTGTGAGGTGGTATGGAACTTTGAATTATTGTTGTTATTCACTTTTCTTTGAATTTTTGAGATACCTTCTTGTAGTGTTGATCGAGTTGCTAAATGTTAGTCTGATTCTGAGATGCTGGCTTGTTTTTCTAATTGATTATCCAAATAAAGTTATTTGTCTCTCTCAATACTGCTACTTATTGGTACCTAGTGATCTCAGTCTGATCTTCTAAAGCCCAAGTGATTATCATTGCCTTTTGTTGGTATATCTAAGAATCATGACTCTAAGAATGGTATTCTGTTATGTGTTTAGTGTTTTTATATAAAAAAAAAAAAGATGGATATCTTCTTGAAGCTTGATGAATCTTTAACTTGTCAATTTATGCTTTGCTAATTTGGTTGTGATAAAAGAAACAATGAATAGAAAAATCTATGTGTTGTGTATTAATATTATCTTTGATGATCAAAGATTAAGTTATACTTTAGGATATGATAGTGTTGGCTTTGGAAACTTTATACTGTTGGTCCTTAAAATTGCTTAAAATCCTCTATGTTGTTCAAGTTGGCATACCAAGTGATGAGGAGCATAAAAGATCCACTATAAGTTTTGATGATGAATATTGAATTTCTTAAAGATAAATAGCTAAAAAAATGTTTTTTATTATAGTTTTATTGAGAACCATCTGCTCTTACACACCTTTAAATATCACTCATAATTTCTTCTGAAAGTTTATTCCAAAATGCTTTCTTAAACTTCTAAATCTTTTCAATATGATTTTGAAAATCTGAAACTTTGGTATGGTTACCCAATCTTGTACATTTTTGGCATGTTATCCTGATCATAGTACTTTACATCTTAATATACATTTGAAATTATATTATGTTATTTTTTTTATTGTTATGACTATCTTCACTGTGTTTTTTGCTACGAGTTTTGGACTATCTTTGCATTACACTTGACCTTTTTGATGCTAAAGGAGGAGAAATGACAAATTTATCAATTTGGAGCATGAACTTAGGGGAAGCTCACCTAAAAGCAAGTTCATGGATTAAGAGGGAGTATAGCAAGCCTCCAAGGATTAAGGGGGAACTCATGAATTAAGGGGGAGCCTTTTCTAAATCCTCTCTCTTTAATAAGTTTGACTTCTATATTATTGCTGCCAACTCTGATTATTGTTAAACATGTGATATATGAAATAATTATTGATTTCTACATTCCTTTGCGATGCTCAAATTGCTGATTATGTTTCATAATAGGGTCATTATAAGAAAAAAAATGGAGAATGTTGGATTTTTAAGTTTTGATGATGATATGTAAATTAAGTTATTTGAGTATGTGTTTGATTTATTCAAACCCCCTTATTAGTTGAGATTGATTTATTTAAATCTCTTAATGTTGGTTAAATGTTAAAGCTAGTTTTTAACATGTGCCTTATATTTGAATTTCAAATATGAAGTATAGAAGGAAAGTTTTAAAATTGATTTTCCTATAAAATATCTCCTTACTCATAATTTGATTTCCATTATTGTTAGAGACAAGTCATTTAGACCTCTTTATGATTGGATCAAGCTCTTTTAAGTGTAAATGAATGCTCAAACATTCAAAAATTGGAAGAAATGTTGTCATACATAAACCAGAGAAAATGAGCGACTGTTAGAGCAACTACTGGATAAAGGAGCAACTATTAGAGAACAGATGGAACAACTATGTGTTTTGTACATGAAATTAACTCCTATGACTTAGAGGCTGATTTTCCTTAATTTTCTTTGTCTCCAACAACTAAAAAACATGAGGAAGCTTTACACTATAAATAGGAAGCCTTAAAGAAGATCAAGACACACCATTTGCTCAAATCAAAAAGTGAGGAATTGTTAAAATTTTGTTATCTTTGTTTTTTTCCTCCTAGTTAGTTTTAAATTTGTGTATCCACTCAATAGTGAAACTTTTGTTTTTGGGATCCATTGTAACTCATCTTATAAGAGCATAAAAGTGAGAGGAAATTTTTGTTTTAGTGAAATAGGTTTGGTGGTATCCTTGGTGAAAAAACCATTGTAACTCTGCTTTGAGGTTAAGGTAAAGGAATGTTCGTCGGAGTCCTTATAAGAGAAAATTCAACAAGTGAAGAAAATCTTGAGCTTTTGCTTAGAGACTAGATATAGGTTGTAGATTATGGCCGAACTAGTAAAAATTTGTTTATGCATTTCTCGCAACCTTTTCCTTTTTACTTTCAACTTTTACTTGTGTTTGTATTGCAATTGTTATTTAATTTTAAAATTTTTTGTTATTGAATCCTATAGAACAAATTCTCCCTCCTCTTAGTTTTGTCAGAAGATTTGAATTTTTGGCTAAATTTCAATGTACCACATTGTACTCCACCAGTTAGTATGGCCTTTAAACTCATGCAGTAGATTGTATCCCTGCATTTGTATCAACTTCGCTAGTTAGGTACTTTTTCCAAGCATTCTTGTACACACTTTTAATAGAGAAAATACCCATTTTGTCATAATAACAGAATGGGATGTCCAGGTATTGCTCATGGTTTAGTGGAATACACAAGAAGTTCTTGACATGATTGTGTTTTTTCATATAATTTTTCATGGAAACTCATGCCAATATGTACATATAACTTGAAATTTATTGTCACAATTTCCCGTAGTAGATATATGTATCTTTGATCATTGTATAAACACATAGGTAGGTTTCGTGGTGCACCCTACACCAAGGCTTTTTAGCCATTGATTATGTATAAAAAAATCAATGGTAAGGATTTATAACCTATAACTTGCTTAAAAGTTAGGTTTTAAAAGTTGTAATTTATAAATTGTTCCCTAACTAATAGAGAAATTGTGTGCATTAGTTTTACAAAAAAACAAAGAAAAACAAAACTTGGCTTCAACCCTTCCCTCCAATCCCATTTAATCTCCCTCCAATTGTTACTTCCAATCCCATTAAATTGAGTTAATGGACACATAAAAGGAGATTAAATGGGGTTGGAGGCAAGCGTTGGAATCAAAGGTTGGAGTCAAGTTTTGTTTAAAAAAAAATACTTTTATATGGTGTAAGGCTCGACGATGCCGGTCTAATGGCAAGTCTTCATCTCCCTTGGTAAGGGTGGTCCCGTGAACACAATACCCATCCAAAAAAATCATGGGACAAAAAAAGTGAAGACTATATCTGATTTTAGGGATGATGAGTATAAATATATACTCTGTTTCTAGGTTGACTGTGTAGAAGAAGCAATTACTCTCAAACTTGGTGAAGAGTGGAAATAGAGGCAGGAAATATCTATAGTTCCTTCTAGTTATTACAATGGTCAATTCGATGCACAAAAAGTACTTTTTAATTATTAGAAGAATAACTCAAATTTTCTTACCACACTTTTCTCTCACATAACTTTTTAAATTACCCCCATATCATTGAGATCAACATTCACATATCAATACTTTCTCTCACTTAATTACAACCATTAAAAAGTGATGTAAAAAGTGATGTGAGATCATCATTTTCCTTAGAAGAATGGGTTCAAATACGTCTTTGTAAGGTACTTTTGAAGGAAAAGGTTCTGCCTTTTAGAAATCGGTATATCCTAAAACAAAGAGAATGATTCCATAATGCCTCGCAATTGCTTGCATTATGGTACTTAGTACTTTAGCCCATCATCGTCCACCAATACCCATCACCTACACTTCATCCTACCTGATTCTCTCACCAAAAGCACTGATTTTGTCAACACCCATCAAAGCTTTTGGATCTTTTTCTTAGGTTTCATCTTCCTTCCACATTTCTATGCCATTCAAGATTTATTGATAATTGCTTTAATAAGAATATCTTTCTCCCTTTAAGCTCTAGACCATCCTGGGCCTAGTAGGCCTATTATGATTAAAACAGATCTTAATGGACCGACCAGTATAGGCCAACGTCTGTGCTAGGTAGGCTTATTTTTGAGTAACAAGCCTAGTAAGCTGGGTCAACCCGACCGGAGTCTTGCTTGTGGGATCCGACCAGTCAGTACCTAAACGGAAACATATCGCTAGACACGTGCTTAATATGATTACCCAACGGTCACCAGTCGTTCGGCACCATCATGACCAATGGTTATGAATGGTTTCGCGTCATAATGACCAGACATAACAAATTGTAATGCTCGAAACCCTAAATGGTCTGAACGGAAGGTATCCAATGAGTCAGTCCACAGATCATCTTTATAAATCGGCCCGATAGCCAAGGTCAGACATGTTCCATCTTTTACCTAGACACTCAGACTAGCTTTCTAAGCATACTCTGCAATCATTCTTCTGACCTAATTAGGTTTCCTTTTTGCTTATTGACATCTTCCGACCTAGGACTTGTTCAGTACTCAGAACAACCTTTTTCCAAATTTGTTGGGTTTCACTTCTCAGTCTGAAGCTTTGAACTTCTACATTTGTAGATTATTCTAGTCATCATTATCATAGTAGCAACCATCATATTTTAATTCATGTTTGTATATATACAAAACTTAGCTTTTGAAATAGAGCAAAGATTGCTTCTTGTGTTCTTTAATTGCTTCTTAATTGATTCAATTTGTAATTGCTTCTCAATTTCTTTATGCATTCTTTAGTTGCTTCTTGATGAATCTTGAAGTCAACTAGAGACTTGGAGTTAGTGAATCTTGATATAATGGTCATGTGGTAGAGATGGCAAAACATGTGAACCAGCCCCGACTTGCCACAGGTTGGCAAAAAATGGGATGAAACAGGTTGACCTATTTTAAATATATGGGTTGAGAAATCTAATGATATGTGTATAAAATTTATACATCTTATGTTTAATTAAACATGGATTTTAGTTTTTTTTAGAGAATAATTATATTGCTTATTTATTATATTGAGTGATTCTGAGTCTATTAGATTAAATGTGTTTTTATTGTGTTTTGTAGGAATTAAAAGACTTTTGTAGAATTTTAGGCATAGTTACTAAAATTATGGTGAAGAACAATTTTAGATCCTTAATTAGAGTGCAAGTAATCTTTACTTTGTAATCAAGCATCTTTGTATTTAATGCAAGGATCTCAAGGTGAGCTTTCTAATCTGAGTGAAATATTTGTTTCCTAATTTATAAAGAATCAACAAGAAGAAAATATGAAACAAGAGATTTGGTCAAAGATTAATTAAGGAAAGTATTGCTTTCAAACTTGTCTTAGTAAATTGGGTATAATTTTTCTACAAGTATGTGGTTTACCTTATTTTGGTGGCGTTTGAAAGCTAAGAAAGATATCTACAAATGTCATGTTGATAATTTTCCTAAATTAAGCTACCTTTAATGCGAAACTTGCACCTCAAGTAATAGTAGAGCAAGGCTTGACCTTGTTTGCCTTAGATTTCTTGGATTATTATAAATAATGAGCAGTGGCACACAACACAAGGGAAGGAAGTAACAACACAGCAGGATCGAAGGGGATTGAAGGAGTTGATTATAATTCGAGGAACTATTCTTCTCTACTTTTAATGTATTTTGAATATTTTGAGATTTTTATCTCCACTATGTTAGGCTAGTTTCTCTTTTGGTTAAGGGTGATGTTGAATCCCTAAGATGATATGTTCTCTAATTTAATTTGACATTAATTTCTCTGTTCTTATACTTGAGTTGTTTGCAATTCTCCAGCACTTTAATATTTATGACATATTTGAAATTCTTTTAGCCTGATCATCTGAGTTTGTTTCAAAATTATCTATTGTTATATTAGGTTTTTGTGCTTCTATGGAATTCTAATTATTTGTAACATTATGATTAATTGTTATGGTCAAGTAATGGTTAATCTTCAAGAGGGAATTCAACATAGGCTCATAAGGTCCACGGGAAGTTGTTTTGCTTAGAACAACTTACCCTCTATTTCAATTGATAATTTGATTCTATACATTTTAGGATGAATTATTAGTTACGGTTAGGAAGGAACATTTTCTTCCTAGTTATTTTAGAGGGATGAGTAGTATACATTTAATTACTTATAATTGTTAGCTTAAGTGAATAGGGGAATTAACTAAAATTGAATTAGGAAAATAATAATCTTAGTTTTAAAAACTGATCCTTAGACCAAATCAATCAATCAATTTTAAACACATCACTTTACATAACTTTTCATTTTGGTTAATTTAATTACTTAAGTTTAATTTTAATTGTTGTTTTGTGTTTCTGTTATCCATATTAATTATTTAGTTTAATCAATTATCTTTTCTTAGGGAACGATACCCTATTGTGCTAAAATTTAACTTTTAAAATTGATAAAAATGATTTTAATTTGATAGTAAAATGACTATCACCTAACCCATGTAGTTTTATGATAAGTTAGCGGGTCAATCCATCTAAAAAAAATAAAGATGGATTGATAGGTCAATCTACCTAAAATTGAACAAAATTGGCAAGTTATGTAGTTTAACTCATGGGTTGACCTATTGAACTCACCTAACTTTATTAAACAAAAATGGTGAGTTTGGTGTACTGCATAACCCGCATAACTCAAATATACTATTTAACAAATAAAAAAAATTAAAAATAAAATTTAACCCAACGGATCAATTTGCTTTGACCTACCATAACTCGACCCGTCATAAACTAGTAGGTTAAGCAAGGTAGGTTAAATGAGTTGAGTTTCAAAAAAATTTTGACCAATGTAACTCAACCTACCATGTTTGATGGGTTAAAATGAGTTGACCCGATAGGTGAAACTTATATTGCCATCTTTACGTACGGAGACTTGAAGTTCGTTTCGTCAAAATTTATTTGATGATTAACTTAAAAAATCATAATAGTTATAGGATTAAAAAGAAAATAAACTAAATGAGTTATATTATAAAATATCATAACTTATGATGGTAGGTTTTTCTAAGAGAGTACACGGGTGCACCATAAAACGAGCGAAACTGTAATTTGGGCAACAATAGAAAGCCCGGCTGAAGAAGCACGGGATTGCTCGGCTATTATAAAGCACTTGTGTTTTTATTATGGGTCTTGTTATATGGTCAGGATAGAGACAAAACACACGTGTCCCAGCTACTTAAGAAACAAAAGTGAACCCCACTTATGAATGGGCACATCAACATAAGTTCACTCTGATGTATGCAATTCGGGTAGTTTTGGGATATCACACTCTAGGCTATATACTATTTTCCTTTTATATGTCAAATAGAATAATTTCTTTTTTCAAAAAAATTACACCTAACATTTCCAAGACAAATAATGCGACTCTCACTCTACACAATTACCTACTTATTCACGCAGAAACACAACTTAAAATAACAAAACAAAATAAGGAAATATTCTTAAATGTACCTAGAACAAAATATTTTTCTTATTCTATGTCATTTATTATTGTCTACATCAATTTTGTGGGTCATTCTTATCTTTTTAATTAAAATTTTAAAATTTTTAAAACATTAATCATGTTAACTAAATTTGTGCCCTAACCATCATTAACTTTCCACTTTTTTTTTTTGTCTTTCCTTATTTTTTTGTGGAGAACGTCCCGTCGTCTTCCAATCTGTTGAGACAGCTAGTTCAGAACGCCATAATGGTTGGTTTGATATTGGAAGGGCTGGTGTTGACTACAAGGCACATAGTCGGGCTTCTTAATCTTTAGAAGGACATGGAGTCTTGTGGTGAATATGCAAATACAAAAATTGTGTGGAAAACCGAAAATGATTCAATCTTTGTCTCCTTAATATGCCTACTACCAGAAAAGAGGATCAATGAGTCTTCATATTGTGGGTTCTATGTTTTCGGCCAACTTGAATTGTTGTTTCAGACATCTGCCAAGTGGTCCTAAATTTTCATTATGGACAAGTCCTGGTTTATAAGTGTGCTTGGTAAGAGTGGCGATGGAAGCAGCAGAGAGAAGTAATTAAAATTGGCAATGCTTCAATCTTGTCTATAGACTCGGATAGAAAAGAGGAAGGCAATTAGAAAAATTTTGGTTAGCTTTTGGTTAGAAAAGAGGAATTAGATGTGGGGCGATGTTGAAATTTTTAGAATTTTAAAGTGTTACGGTATAGATTTTTTAAAATTAAAAAAAAATTAAGTAAGGAAATAAGACTAGTTCACAAAATTGATGTAACAACAATGAATAGCAGAGTATGAAAAATTTCTTACTCTAGCTGTGTTTTAGAATTTCTCACTCGGAATTTGCGGTGTGCGTAGATATGTGAAAGTGAAACTGTGAATAAAGCAGCACCTTATAAATTACACTATTAAACAGTCCAATTTTGTTTTATTATCATAAATTTAATGAACAAATTATAAGGCAACAAGTATACATGTTTGTTGGTACTGTTTTAGAAACGTGGCAAACTAGCAAGTAGCTAACAATATGCACCCAAATCCGAAAATATCAAAGTACACAAAAAGTAAAAAACAAAACTCATTTGTCTTCCTAATAACATTAGTCAAATTGGAAATATATTCTAGATTAATCGATACCTTGCTGAAGAACATAATCACGAAGTGAAAATGATCATAATATATTCTAGATTAATTGATATGTCTAGCTAATGAACTTGATCAAATGAAATTGATATTATATTATTGATTAATAGATATGCTTTTCCGATCAATATAATCACGAGGAGAAATTGATAATACATTCTAGACTACAAAAAATAATTAAAAAAAGTAAACTCTCTAATTCATTTCTAGAAAATTTAGCAGCAGAGACACAAATTTTTGAAAAATGAAAGTCCCAACGTAATTTTTAAAAACTTCAAATGTCTGCCAAAATTATCTTTTTTATAGACTAATTTATCAACCACATTAGTTCTTATCAAAGATTAATTTAATCAATATTTGTGATTTTTAAGGATCACATTAAAAGTTTACATTTTTCAAAAACTAATGTGTTCGCTGTTAAATTTCTCAAAAATGAATTTAGTGGTTGATCATTCAAAAACGTATATTTTCATATCAAACTATATGCAAAACACAAATGATAATTACATATTTGATATATTAATAAATTCTCAATTTTAGTCATTTACACTCTCTATGTACTTAATTGATTGAGTTTGGTTATGTTTTGTAAGTTTGGACTCAAATTGGACTTAATTGATTTTTTCAACATGATTTATATCTTACATTGTTTTTATATTTTAGTCATATCTTGAGTTTTTAATGTATACTAATTATATATTTTACTTTTTTGGAAAGATAAGAGAGAGCTCTACAACTTTCATAAAGAGCTCGAGATCAAAGTCGGACATCTAGTAGAACTAATTGGGCTTGGAAGTCAAAATACCAGTTTTGTGATTGAAACCAGAATAATGTACAGTAATCAGAGCATAACTCTGGCTGTAAGATCTGGATTGGGCAAAAATTTTGATAAGTTCTAGTTGAGACCCATATCTAAAACTTTCATGAAGAAAACAAAATCCGGATCGGACTTCTTGGAGGTCATATTGGGCTTGCAAGTCAGAACAGAGGAGTTGGAACTAGACCTAAACACTCTGTAGTTATTAGGACATATCTCAGGCTATAGGTGGCCAAATGAGGTTATTTTGGTGGCATTTGAAAGCTAAGATTCAGGTCTACAACTTTCATGAAAATACTTGATTCAAAAATGAGGAATGCAATGACTTCAGAGCTGAATGATTTCAGAGACAAAGAATCTCCATAATTTTCCACTCACCAAAGTCATTTGGCATTTTCCACTCATTTTTCACTCATTCACTCACTAATAACTCAGCCCCCTTGTCATTTTGTATCTCTAATCCTCTATAAAAGGGAGCCTTAGCAGATCATTGAAGGTGTTAGGTGTTAGGTAGCAAAATGATGCTAGTTTGTTACTAGGTTTTCTTGTAGTAGTTTTCCTTTGTTCTAAATTGAAGTCATGTTCTTCTTCTTCTTCTTCTTCTCTCTTTCTTTCTTCTTGTCTATGACTAACTAAGTTTTATTTTACTTGGATGAAAAGGTGAAGCTCTTGGTAATGAAATAAGGTTAGATTCATTTCTTTCTTGTGCTTTAATGATATATTTTCAAGTGGTTATTATACGTATTGTATTTTGTTTTCAATCAATTTAGAAACTCTCATTGTAAAGTGGAGATCTTGATTTGTTGTAGACAAGATTTTAGCACAATAAATGCTTGATCCCATTTATGAGTGGTGGTGTTAATAGATGATTAAAGGAATCATAATATAATTACGTATATAAATTTTAATGAACTTTGAACATTGTATTTTTTGATTAGAACCTCCATTATGTGTAAATTTTAATTGAGTTATAAAAAGAATTAATTTTGTCCTTATTTTATTTACCAAGAGTGGATTTCCTAACCCAAGTAAGTCTTTTTTATTTGTGACCAAATTTTATTAATTTTATTATTGTGACAAAATATTTACTTTACGTTAAAGAATTTTTCTTCATCAATTCCCTATGGATCGACTTCGGACTCCCGAGAATTTATTACTTGAAACAATCTGCACTTGGATTTATAACTTTTAATTTGCATCAAGTTTTTGGCCGTTGCCGAGGAACTCATGATTTGAAGAACAAATTTATGGTGTAAATATTATATATATATTTTTTATATTTTTTTCTGTGGATCTTGTATATATATATATATATATATATATATATATATATATATATATATATATATATCTTTTAATTTTTTTCTTTGTACTTACTAACGTACTAACTTAGTTGGAGAAACTATCCCTAATCTCTCTGTAATCTTTAATCATTAATGAAATAATCTTTCTTCTTCACTTCTCTCTCACTGGAGCAAAAAATTGACTCTGTCGATTCTCTGGTTTTCATATTTTAAATTTACTTTTTGCACTTTATTTTTTGCATTTTAATTTCTGTACTTTACTTTTTGTATTTTATTTTTAACTTTCTAATTTACTAACCTACTAACCTTTTTAATTTTCTTGCTTACTAACTTATTAACTATCTAACTTTTTACTTTATCAGCTATCTAACTTTTTACTTTACCTGCTTCTAACATTTTAATTTACTTGCATACTAACTTTTTAATTTTTCTGCTTATTAACTTATTTGGTGGTTGGTTTATACCACACATTTGTTAATATTTATTTACTAAGTGCTAATATATATTTGGTGATTGTTTGTACCATATCTTTGTTAATATTTAATGGACGGTTTATACTGCTAGCTTGTACAATTTATTTTATATTTTAAGTTACTTGTTTATGCTTAATTGGTATCGTGATTTAAATTCTGGTCGTTTGGTTAAAGTTAATCCTAGTACTTTACATATTGATTTGTCTGAATCACAATCACACACATCAAACATAATGGCTGAAAATAAAAGTGTGCATGATGAACATGAAAATCAACCGTTGTGAACCATGCGTGAGTATTTGCAACCATCTCGAAATTATAGTCCATCATGTTTTATCTTATCACTCACTGCTAACAATTTTAGATTCAAACCAGGTATGATTTCTTTACTTCCTAATTTCCATGGTTTAGAATCTGAAAGCTCATATTTACATATAAAAGAATTTAAGGAAGTATGTACTGCTTTTAATTATCAAACTTGCACTGAAAAGGTTGTTAAGCTTAAATTGTTTCCTTTTTCTTTGAAAGATAAAGCAAAAACTTGGCTTAACGTTTTGAAACCAAGATCAATTGGCACATGGCAAGAAATGCAAGGTGAGTTTTTAAAGAAATTTTTTCCAACACATAAAACTAATGCTTTGAAAAGACAAATCTAAAATTTTTCCCAAAACTCAAATGAAGCATATTTTCAAAGTTAGAAACGTTTTAAAAATTTGTTGAATTCTTGCTCATATCATGGTTTTAAAAAATGCTGCACTATAAGCTTCTTTTATGAAGGGTTAATACCCGAAATTAAACAATTTATGGAAACAATGTGCAATGGTGAGTTTCTTCATAAAAAACTTGAAGAAGCTTTAGACTATTTAGACCATTTGGCTGAAAATTCTCAATCTTGGCATGGTGCTAATCCTTCTGAAAATTCAATTAGATATAACCTTGCAAATGCTAGTAAAGGAAAATATCATCTTAGTCAAGAAAAAGATCTAAATGCTAGGTTTGCTAGTTTGGCTAGAAAGGTTGAAGCCATGGAATCATGAAAAGTAAAAGAAATCAAATCTGTGCAAAATGAAGAAATTTGTAGCATTTGTGATGAATTGGGACATTCAACAAATGAATGTCCAATAATTTTTATTTTTAAAGAAGTTGTGCATGAGCAAGTAAATGCAATAAATAATTTTAAAAAGTCATTCACTTCTTCTTTTTCAGATACATATAATCCGGGATAGAGAAATCACCCAAACTTCAGTTGGAGGACCAACAATCAGGCACAATTCATGCAACCGCCACTTCCTCAGGCACAACAGGATTCACAAAATTCTCAAGGATATGTACCTTATGTCCCATCATATAGGAAAAACTTGAGGGAACATTGCATGCATTCATGGAAAAGTAAGAGGCCAGTAATAACCAAAACACTCAAGCCATGATTGATGTAAAAGACACTATTGGTAAACTTTCTTCTGCACTTACCATTCACAAGAAAGGACAATTTTCCTCTCAACCTTAACTAAATCCCAAGAGTCAATATAGCCTAAATGAGGGTAGTTCAGAAAGCCAACAAATAGATCAAGTCAAGTCAGTGATAGCTCTTAGGAGTGGAAAGATTGTTGAAAAATAAATTCTTGACCCTTGTGAGAAAAATGATGAGTCAAGTCCCAAAGATGAGGAAGGAGTTGGTAAGTCACCTAGCCAAAAGGAAACCAAACCCTTGCCTCCACCCTCATATCCTCAAGCATTAAACAATTCAAGTAAAGTGAACCATAATTGTGACATTTTTGAAATCCTTAAACAAGTGAATGTCAATATTTCTCTATTAGATGCTATCAAACAGATTCCTTGTTATGCCAAATTTTTGAAAGACTTGTGCACTGTTAAAAAGAAACATAATGTGAAAAAAAATGCCTTTTTGATTGAACAAGTAAGTTCCATTATTCAGAACAATAATGCATTGAAATATAAAGATCTTGGTTGTTCTACAGTTTCATGCATTATTGGTAAACATAAAATTGAACGAGCTTTACTTGATCTTAGTGCTAGTGTTAATTTGCTTCCATATTCAATTTATTAGCAACTCAACCTGGGTGAGTTAAAACTAATTTCTGTAACTCTTCTACTTGTTGATAGATCAATTAAAATTTCAAAAGGAATAGTAAAAGATGTGTTGCTACAAGTTGATAAATTCATATATCCTGTGAATTTTATTATCTTGGAAACTGAACCTATGGAAAATAGTAGCAAGTCAATTCGTGTTATTTTAGGTCGCCCATTTTTAGCAACATCTAATGCTTTGATAAATTGCAGAAATTGAATGATGAATTTAATATTTGGAAATATGACACTGGTACTTAATGTTTTCAACTTGTGTAAGCAACCGCAAGAAGTTTATGATGGAAATGAAGAAATTAAAGGGATTAAGGCCATTATAGATGATCATCTTCAAATCAGGAGTTCTTCTGACCTATTAGAAATTTGTTTAATTAATTCATTTGATTCAGCTACACAATTAGATGATGTTTCTGAAATATGCTATTTGCTTGATTATACACAGGTAATGGAATACAAAGGATGGAAGCCGAGATTCAAAGAGTTAAAAATTAAGAATGATGATACCCATGAATAAGTACCAATATTGGAGCTAAAGTCATTACTCGCTGGGTTGAAGTACACATTTTTGGGAGAAGAACAAAGCTTTCCAGTAGTAATTTCCTCATCCCTGACCAAAGAACAAGAATGTATGTTGATAGAAGTACTTAAAATGCATAAAAGTGCAATTGGATGGACATTAAAGGATATAAAAGGCATTAATCCATTAATTTGTACACATAGAATACATTTAGAGGATAATACTAAAACATCTCAATAACCTCAAAGAAGATTAAATCCACACATGAAAGAGGAAGTTAGAGCTGAAGTTCTTAAATTACTTGATGTTGAAATTATTTATCCTATCTTTGATAGCCAGTGGGTAAGCCCTACACAAGTTGTGCCTAAGAAATCTAGAATAACAGTGGTTGAAAATGAAAAAAGAGAATTAATACCTACTCGAGTCTCTTCTAGTTGGCGTATGTGTATTGATTTCAGAAAATTGAATGTAGCCACTAGGAAAGATCATTTCCCTTTACCATTTCTTGATCAAATTCTAGAAAAAGTAGTAGCACATCCCTATTATTGTTTTTTTGATAGTTATTCAGGGTATAATCAAATACTAATTGCATTAGAGGATCAAAAAAATACCATTTTTACTTATCCCTTTGGCACTTTTGCATATAGAAGAATGCCTTTTGGTCTTTGTAATGCTCCGGTAACTTTTCAAAGATGCATGTTAAGTATTTTCAGTGACATGATTGAGCATTATTTAGAGATTTTCATAGATGACCTGACAGTTTTTGGAAATTCTTTTGAAAATTGTCTTGATAATTTAGAAAAAGTTTTAAACGATATAAAGAAAAATGATTTGTGTTGAATTGGGAAAAATGTCATTACATGGTCACTTCAAGAATAGTGTTAGGTCATGTGATATCTTCTAAAGGAATTGAAGTTGATAAGGCCAAAGTTAAATTAATTGCTCATTTGTCTTCCCCAAAAATAGTCAGAGAAGTTCGTTCCTTTTTAGGACATGTAGGTTTCTATAGAAGATTCGTAAAGGATTTTAGTGCCATATCTAGACCATTTTGTAATATTCTAAAAAAAGATGCACCATTTGATTGGACCCAAGATTGTCAGAAATTTTTTAAAAAATTAATCGATCCTTTGACTTCTGTTCCTATCATGCAATCTCCTGATTGGTCTTTGTCTTTTAAGTTGATGTGTGATGCTAGTGATTTTGCTGTTGGCGCTGTTTTAGGTCAAAGAAAGGAAGGTAAACTTTATGTAATTTATTACGCACGTCAAACTTTAAATAATGCACAAATGAATTACACTACTACTGAAAAAGAACTACTTGCTGTAATTTTTGCATTAGACAAATTTTGAGCTTATTTAATTAGTTCTTCCACTGTTGTTTTTATCGATCATGCTGCTGTTAGATATTTAATGTCTAAGCAGGATGCCAAACCTAAGTTGATACGATGGATCTTGTTGCTTCAAGAATTCAACATCACAATAAAAGACAAGAAAGGAGCAGAAATACTGTTGCAGATCATTTGTCCAGACTTACAACAGGCTTATCTTTTGATAGCACACCTATCAATGATTCTTTTCCCGATGAATTTTTATTTTCTATTAATTTCATGCCTTGGTTTGCTAACATTGTCAATTTTCTTGTAACAGGTAAGATGCCACCTCAGTAGACACACCAAGATAGAATTTTTTTTTTTGATTGAGGTGAAAAATTTCTATTGGGATGACTCATATTTGTTCAAATATTATTCTGATCAAATCTTTAAGAGATGTGTACCCGACAATGAGGTAGGTAGTGTCATTAAATTTTATCATTCAGAAGCATATGGGGGTCATTTTTCTTCAAAGAAAATAGCTGCTAAAATCTTTCAGTGTGGATTTTATTGGCCATCTTTATTCAAGGACAGTTATACTTTTTGCAAAAATTGTAAAAATTGTCAAAAATTGGGGTCTATTTCTAAAAGAAATATGATGCCTTTGAACCCTATCCTTGTTATTGAAATTTTTGATTGTTGGAGAATTGATTTCATGGGTCCATTTCCATCATCATTTGGATTTGTGTATATTTTGATTGCAATTGATTATGTCTCAAAATGGATTGAGGCGATTCCATGTCGACACAATGATCACAAAATTGTTCTTAAATTTTTAAAAGAAAATGTTTTTAGTTGATTTGGAATCCCTCGAGCTATCATCAGTGATGGGGGAAAACATTTTTGTAATAAACAATTTAATTTTTTAATGAAGAAATATGACATTACACATAAAATTGCTACCCCTTATCACCCTCAGACAAGTGGACAAGTAGAATTAGCAAATAGGAAAATTAAACAAATTTTAGAAAAAATGGTTAACCCAAATCGTAAAGATTGGTCTTTAAGATTAAAACATGCACTTTGGGCTTACCGTACTGCTTTCAAAACATCTTTAGGCAAGTCACCCTATCGGTTAGTCTATGAAAAACCTTGTCACTTGCCTATAGAATTGGAGCATAAAGCATTTTGGGCAATTAAAGCTTTTAATTCAAATCTTGATGATGCTTCCAAGTTACACAAATTGTAATTGAATGAACTTGAGGAATTGAGAAATGATACATATGAAAACTCAAAGATTTATAAAGTTAGAACAAAAGCTTTTCATGA
Source organism: Ormosia semicastrata (assembly GCA_029884595.1). NCBI lineage: Eukaryota > Viridiplantae > Streptophyta > Magnoliopsida > Fabales > Fabaceae > Ormosia > Ormosia semicastrata. The sequence goes on from JAQQTO010000044.1 coordinate 4,155,796, forward strand.
CAAATCAATTTTGAGAAAATCTTTTGAAATTGGTCAAAAAGTTCTGCTTTATAATTCTCGTCTTCACCTATTCCCTGAAAAATTGAGATCTGGGTAGACTGGTCCTTTTATTGTCAAACATGTGTATCCTCATGGGGTCATAGACATTGAGAACCCTAGAAATGGTAATGTATTTAAGGTCAATGGACAAAGACTCAAACCATTTCTAGAACATTAAGTTGTTGAGGTAGAATCCATATCCCTTTCTAATCCTTGTTATGAGTAGAATTTATTTTAATTTTGTTTCTTTCTTTTTGCGGTTCTTTGTGTTCCCGGTTAAATGGCAGATAACGGTACTCCGTGACTCTCAAGTCGGTTTATTTTTCAGTTTTTCATAATAATTGATTTATTCTCCTTTTAAAATGAATGTCATTCTCTCAAATCTAAGAAAGCATTTCCCTTCTCTCTCTAAATGCTCTAACCAAAATCTACGAAGTTAGGTGTGAAAGATTGAGACTGTTAATGTATAAGGGCATCCCAGAAGATATACGCTGGATAATCAAAGCAAAAGTTCATTTAGCTGGTGAATCTTCAGATTCATTTGTCCTATAGATGTCGGGTCTCGGTAAAAGTTCATATTCAAAAAGGAAAAAAGTAAAAGGAATGAAAGTTTGTTACAAATGTGTGCGATAGAATTGTAATACGCGATGTCGTTCTTTGGTAATGGTTTCCGTAAACAGAGAAGATAAAATTTTCTTCATTAAGAATGGACTGAGTAAGGAGTCATTACATAATATCTTATTGATTCTTGAGACGCATTCTTGTGGATATGTGCAGCATGAACTTCTTAGTATGTAGAATTTTTTCAGGGACGAGCAAGAGCGTTACAGTTTTAGAAATCTGACTCAAAAAGACTCTGTTTGCCAATTTATAAGAAAATTAGATGGGAAGCTTATCCTCGACTCATAGAAGGCATTTAAGCCGTTTCTGGATGTGAAATCAGAGAAAGATATGAGCCACAATCACAACAACTTGTATATATTATCTTGTACATTTCTTTAAAAAAGAAAAAAAAAAAAAAAAAAAAAAAAAAGAGAAAAAAAAGGAAAAAAGGAAAAAAAAAAAAGAAAAAAAAAAGAAAGAAAGAATGGCGAACTTTTGTGTACTCTATCCTTAACTGGATCGAGAGCCCCTAACTTTAGGGCTTCAAATCAAATGGAGAGCCCCTAACCTTAAGGCTTCAAATGAAATGGAGAGCACTTAACCTTAGGGTCTCAGATCAATTCCCTAAGGATTAGACCCGTCATTGACTCGGGTGGACCTTCGCACGCTAGTCCGTAAATAAGGTTCGTGTGCCATGCTCTGTAGAGAGCCGCGCAAGCATTCCCAAGTTTCAACCGTATGCTCTACTTTCTGATGGACATATAGAAGCGTCCCGTGCTTGCATTCTCGCGTGATAATACCTCTGAGCTGGATCCTGTGATTTAATGTCATGGGCTCTCCAACGACCTCTCACTGGCTGTGGTCATTGGTGGGGCTGTCAAATTTATGCACTTTAATTAGTTGCGTCGTAGTTCAATCCAAAAATATCCCATAAGCGAGAGGGAAAAGAATTCCTAGATTGGCTGAGCCGTCTTGGTATTACTGCACTCATGACACGCTTTATAAAGATACGCCATGAAAACTGTACATAAAAGGTATGCCATCATTTGTTGTTTTAATTTTATCTTTGTTTAATTTTGTTGTATTTTGGTTTTGGATAGACGATACTTTGGGTAGGGTCCTTCAGGGATTTTTAGACTTCTTTACCCTGATGGTTTTCTTGAAGTCTAAAAACAAAAATAAAATATAAAATATAAAAAATTAAAAAAAAGTTTCTTAAATTCAAACTTTTCTGACAACAGCCAACCTACCCATATAAGAGCTATTATTACTTTTTCTATTCTTTTTCCTATTTAAATACTCCATTTTCTTCACTTTCCTGCAACTCATAATCATTCAAAGAGAGTGTAAGTGTAGAAATGGAGGGAGCTTCTTCTCCAGTTCATAGATTTATCAGTATTTGTGTATTTTGTTGGACAAGTTATGAGAAGGGTTTAGAGTTTGCAAACGTAGCAAGCACTGTTGGTACAACACTTGCTGCGAGGAACATTCGTGCAGTATATGAGGGAGGTAGAATTGGGTTAATGAGGGCTGTATCACTTTCTGCACATATAAGAGGTGGTCAAGTTTTAGGCATTATTCTTGAACCTTTAACTCGAATGAACATCATTGGACAGGTAATTGGGCTGGAAATTCAAGTATCATCTATGCATGGACGAATGAGGACAATGCTTGAAAACTCTGATGCATTCATTGCTGTATCGGGTGGTTTTGGTACTTTGGAAAAAGTTTTTCAAATTATCTCTTGGGCCCAACTGAACACCCACCATAAACCCATAGGTTTGTTGAATGTTAATAATTTCTTTGATAATTTGTTATCTTTTGTTGACCATGCTGTGGAACAGAGCTTTATCACACCTTCGGCAAAACGACTCCTTATATCTACTTCTACTGTTGATGAATTAATTGATAAGTTACAAGCTTTTGTTTATAAACCTGAACCAGTAATAACTTCGATAGATTAGTCATAAGGCAATAGCAAGGGAGGCAGCAAGGAACAAGAGTGTGATCTGGCACTTCATCTACAACTTTTCTTTATCTTTAGTTTTATTTATCGTACTTTGTTTCTGTTTTAATTTGTGTAAGGTTTCTCTTTTCAGTAATTGCAACAACAGGTACTATCTTCTATCCTTTACTTATCTATGTTTTGACATTGAGGACAATATTGTGATTTGGTTGGGGGGAAGGATAGTTATGTAAAAATAATAATAATTCAAAAAAATACACAAAAAAAAATTAAGAAGTATGTTTGTTAATATGTTTGTTGTGTTTACATGTTTATTAATAATTTATTAACAACAAAAGTAATTAGGGATGACAAAGTAAGGAGTAAATTATTTACTCTTGAGACGCATCAAAATTGGTGGCATAGTAAGGAGCAATTGGGTAGACAACTAGTTTGTGTAGAAGTAGCAATTCAAATTCAGGAAAATTTGCATGATTAAGTAAATTGTCTTCTTTCTTAAAATTCACATGCTTAGTTATGGATGTTGAATTAGTGGACTGAGAATGATATAATTATACCTTGTGAGATTTTGAACCTATTGATGAATGAATTGAACATTTGTACAATTCTCTTCTTTCTTGTGTGAATTTCACTCATAGAATTATTACTCTAGAATTTACTTTGATTCTTTTTGAGACTACATTTTCATATGCATACATAAATATGATTGAGACATTTTTCTTGAAATAGCTACTTTAATCAAATAGCCAGCTTTGCTTAGCAGCATATTGTTTCAATATGATATCAAACACTCTTATGACTTCTTGTAAATTTTTTGATTCCTAATATGATATCAAACACTCTTATGACTTCTTGTAAATTCTCTAATTCCTGCCAACGTAAAGTATTGGAAATGGCCTATTTTCCCTTGCTTAACCTCTTTGAGCTTATTTGATCATTCTTTGTTTCGAACTCATTATGTGCCTTAAATAAAAAAAAACCATGTTCTTACCTAACTTTAGGGAATAAGAGAACATTAGCTTTGTCATTGGATGAGTTCTTGAATAAGTGTGGGAGTGTGTGTATAGAATAGTTGAATTTTTTTTTTAAATGTATATATTATGTTCATCTTTTCTAAAAAAAAATAAAAAAATAAAAAATATAAAAAAAATTGTGTAAAGAAGGGTCAATAAGGCAATAAAGGAAAGAAAAAAATATGTAAAGGGAATTTGTATTAGGTAGAGTTGGGATGAACTTTTATATTTGTTAATTGAACTCAACTCTTATGCTATTTTATTCTCTTTGGTATTTAACTTGTCATATCCATATTACCTTCTCCTTTACCTTGACCTCATTACAACCTTGAATAAAGTCCTCATGATTTGTGTGTGCATGTGTTCTGAGTAGTGGAGAAGTAGAAGATAAGCAAGCTTATGGTAGTGCAATTTTCATGGGTTGAATTGAATGAAATACTTACTTTTTAAACACTTGAGGGATTGAGAGTGAATCTTGTGAAGATCTATCATTCTTAACTCATGCTTTTCAATTGAAGTTTCCTTACTTGTTGGTTTGAGATGTGAAAAAATATTACCTCATAAATGTTTTGATTACTTGAATGATTGGTTGCTCTTCATTCTTAAATATTATTAGAAATTGAGTCTTTTTGAGTGTTTAGCTTTTGAGTCTATGTCATTTTTTTCCCTAGTTTTAGTCTTGTGTGTTTTGCCCAAGAGTGCAAAAAGCTAAGTGTGGAGAAATTTGATAATCATATATTTGATACATTAATAAACCCTTAATTTTAGTCATTTACATTCTCTATGTACTTAATTGATTGAACTTAGATATGTTTTGTAAGTTTGGACTCAAATTAGACTTAATTGATTTTTTTCAGCATGATTTACGTCTTATACTATTTCTGTATTTTGGCTATATGTTGAGTTCTAAATGTCTACTAATTATGTATTTTATCTCGTTGAAAAGATAAGAGAGAGCTCTACAATTTTTATAAAGAGCTCAAGATCAAAGTCACACATCTAGTGAAACTAATTGGGCTTGGAAGTCAGAATACTAATTTTTTGATTGGAACCTAAATAGTGTACAGTAATCAAAGCATAACTCGGGCTGTAAGATCTAGATTAGGCTAAAATTTTGATATGTGCTATTTGAGACCCATATCTACAACTTTTATTAAAAATACAAAACCTGGATCGGACTTCTTGGAGGTCATAGTGGGCTTGCAAATCAGAACAGATGAGCTGGAATTGGGCCTGAACACTCTGCAGTAATTGGGACATATCTCTGGCTGTAGGTGGCCAAATGAGGTGATTCTAGTGGCATTTGAAAGCTAAGATCCAGGCCTACAACTTTCATGACGACCACTTGGTTCAAAAATGATGAATGTAATGACTTCAGATCTGAATGATTTCGAAGACAAAGAATCTCCATAATTTTTCACTCACCAAAGTCATTTGCCATTTTTCACTCATCCACTCACTAATGACTCAGCTCCCTTGTCATTTTATATCTCTAATCCTCTATAAAAGGGAGTCTTAGCAAATCATTGAAGGTATTAGGTGTTAGGTAGCAAAATGATGCTAGTTTGTTACTAGGTTTTCTTGTAGTAGTTTTCCTTTGTTCTAAATTGAAGTCATGTTCTTCTTTTTCTTCTTCTCTCTTTCTTTCTTCTTGTCTATGACTAACTAAGTTTTATTTTACTTGGGTGAAAGGGTGAAGCTCTTGGTAATGAAATAAGGTTAGATTCATTTCTTTCTTGTGCTTTAATGATATATTTTCAAGTGGTTATTATACGTATTGTATTTTGTTTTCAATCAATTTAGAAACTCTCCTTGTAAAGTGGAGATCTTGATTTGTTATAGACAAGATTTTGACACAATGAATGCTTGATCCCATTTATGAGTAGTGGTGTTAATAGATGATTAAGGGAATTATAATATAATTACGTATATAATTTTTAATGAATTGTGAACGTTGTATTTTTTGATTGGAACCTCCATTATGTGTGGATTCTAATTAAGTTATAAAAAAAATTAATCTTGTCCTTATTTTATTTACCAAGAGTGGATCTCCTAACCCAAGTAAGTCATTTTTATTTGTGACCAAGTTTTATCAGTTTTATTATTGTGACAAAATATTTACTTTACGTCAAAGATTTTTTCTTCATCAATTCCCTGTGGATCGACCTCGGACTCCCGAGAATTTATTACATGAAACAACCTGCACTTGAGTTGCAACTTTTAATCTGCATCAACAAACTATATGCATAAAGACAAAAAAAAAACTCTATCTTATTCTTTTCTCGTCACGAACAATTTTGAGTCGGTTAATTTTGTATCAAATTTTATATGAATATCCCATCTCAAAATTTAAAATTTCGTGTCATAACTTCCAAAAGTAACTTAAATTTAAAAGTAATCAATATTATTTTGGGATTGATATATTAGAAAAAAATTAATACTTTTTCAAATTGCATATGAAATGTTAGTAACTTTTGTTCCATCCTCTATATGAGTGAGTAGTCCCAAGATAACTTGATTAAATTGGAGAGCATTATGATGGTCGGTGTAATACTTTAGATAATCATGATAGGCTTGTAAATAGTTATAGAAGTAGCTTAATACTAGTTTGTCATGTCTGAAAAATTTTGTGACTGTCTGAGCACGTTTAGGTACTTTACTGTTGCATTATGTGTGAAATACAGTTATTTTTAGCCCAGGTTTTGACTTAAAATGCTTAGTTAATGGATATAAGTATGGAGAACTTATTTCTAGGTCACAAATATGTAGAAGTAGATGTGGTTAGAGTTTGAGGATAATCAAAGTTATTTTGATATTTTTAAGCATACTAGTTGTGTGTTTTAAAGCCGGTTTGACTAGCAACTGATATGAAAAAATATGGAAATGGTGAAACAAGATTTTTGATGAATCTTAGGATTTATTTTAAACTTATTGAAAGTTAGAAATCTGGATTTGGTGAAATCTAAGTGTTCTTATCATATAGGGTTTTGGTACCTATCCAAGAGAAGCCAAATTTGACTTCCCTTATTAAATGTCCCACGACAGAGAAGGGGAGAAGCAGAAAACAGAAGAAAGAAAAGAGAAAAGAGAGAAAGGAAAGAAGAAGGAGAAAATGGAAGAGAAGAAGAGGGAAACTAAGAGGCAAACAAGGATTGGAGAGCTTGGATCCATCCTTGGTCATCTTCAAGACCTTGAGGTAAGGGGAAAAACCTTGTTTTGACACTTTCTTTTCATCTCCTTCATTTTATCCATGGGTGGTTTGATGAGGGGAGTGAATTTTTAGTATTGTTCTTTGATGATTTATGCTAGAATCTTGTTGTGAACTTGAGGATAGCATGATTTTAGGTTTTTGATGTTTGATGAAGAGATTTCATCACTTAAACACTTAGGTTTTCTATTGAGATAGAAGATGAGTTTAGGGTTCAAGATGGATGATTTGATTCCATGATTTATGGTTTTGAATGGAATTAAAGTGGTATAAGAGTTGTAATGTGTTAATGGATGCTTTGTGATGTGGAAATTCACGTAGGATTAATGTTGGTGTGATTTGAGTACCTTTGTTCGTTAATGGAATAGTAGCTTCATCTGCAAAATTCTGTAGATTTTCTTTTGGGCGACTAGCACCTAGGCGCCCTAAGTAGAGCGTCTGTGCGCCCTCAGCCCAAGGAGAAGTTCGTGTGTTGCTGTATGATGAGTGCCTGAGCGCGCATCAAGCGCCTAAGCGCTATTGTGTGAGCGCCTGAGCGCCCTTCATTGGATAAAATAGAACAGAGCCTTTATTTGAGGAAAATGAAGGGGCTTGCTTATGTAATGCTTTCTTTTATGCTTCTTAATAAGTAGTGAGACTCTAATAGGAGTATTTAATGAAGTGTGAATGTGTTGAATCAAATGGATTCGTAGTGCTAATTATGTGGAATAATTAGGCATGACTATATACATAAATTGTGTATTATGATGATTTGAGGAAATGAGTTTTTCCTAAGAGTTAGAATCACTCATGTAAGCTTTTTTAAAAGTGTTAAGATACTTTTAGAAGTATTTGATGAAGTAAGTTTTGAAATGCATATAAATCAATTGTGGAGCTAATTATGGAAGTAATTAGTAATTGTATTGCATGTGATGTTTGTTGAGTAGTGAGGTGAGTAATATCCTCTCTATGTGTTTGTTGAGTAGTGAGGTGAGTAATATTCTCTCTATCATTATGAAACATATTGAGGTGCGTAATATTCTCTTTATGTTGTTGAGTAAGGAGGTGAGTAATATCCTCTTTAAATTGATTGTACAATGAGGTAAGTAATTCTTCTTTATGTTGAGGTACGTAATTCCTCATCATGATTGTTGGTTAATGGAGGTGAGCAATATCCTCCCTATAAATTGAAGAACAGTGGAGGTAAGTAATATCATCTATTTGTATTGATGGGTAGTGTAGGTAAGTCATATCCTCACTATACCTGATAATCCATGACATATCATAACATATCCTAGATTAGTTGAGGTGGGTAATATCCTCAATACATTTGAGGGCTCATGGCATAGACATACTCATTAGACATAATTAGGCATAGCATGACAATTGTATGGGCGGTTGCCACCATGACATGAAATCATGACATTGCAATTGTATGAGCAATTATGTACTTCTGTAATTGAAGTGTTAACTTTATGGTTGAGTAATCTGTATGATTGTATAAAATGCTGGTATTGGAATACTTCTACTGAGATATGTAATTTCTCACCCCAATTGTGTTGCCATGTAAATCCAAGTGCAAGTTCTTTGAAATGGAAGAAGAAGATGTATGATGACTAGTATAGTATAGATGTTGTTTTGGACTAAGCTTGTATGTATTTTATATTTGCACAGTTTGTTTTGAGTTATGTATAACAGTATGCCCCTTTGAGGCTGTGATGTATATGTATTACTGTTGGTACATGGCTCTCCATAATTATTTATTTATGTGAATATTATGAGTTTGGTTGTTAGTAGTAACATAGCCGATATTGATTATTCTTGGTTAGATCAAGTCTAACGGGATATTAGAATTGGGATGTTACAATCGGCAATGGCGGTCCGTCAATCAGAGATGGAGTGGGTACCTACAACGACAATCTGATGTTCAAGTTAGTCCCATAACCAAACAGAGAAAATAGTAAAGGTAGGGAAAGTGAAGAAACTTGAGGTGCCCTTAAGTGTGTGCTTATATAGAGAGTGAGACCCTTGGGGTCTTAGGTAACGAGTCATATGTAAGCTATTAGGCTTAGACTCAATAGGACATACTAGTCCATAACCCCCTAGCTCAGTAGTTGATGAACCGAGCGTATTGAGTGTTAAGCTATAAATGTATAGAGAAAAAGAACATGTCACACAACATCAAGATACCAATAAGAAGGATCTACCCAAAACATGACAAGGAAATCCAAAAAATTCCAAAGTAGCAATTATAACGACATATCATATCATATTAAAAAAAAACCATAATCCCCTCTTTCATAATGAAAACAACAAAGAATAATAATCAACAAATACAAAACAAAGTTCTAGGGTTAAAGTGTCATAGTGAAACAAAATATATCCAATGTGGCAGTCGTACATGATATACATATAGTTTATGTTTTGGATCGAGTTTCGGGTCCACGATTCCAGAGCAACTTGGCCCACGAGAATAGAATCTAGATATTATTGCACATTTGTAACCACCTAATGGCTAGACGTAACTCTCTCAAGGAATATAAATGCTAATCATATCTCACAGAAATAGGGATCTAGACACAATGAAAAATGATCCTCCAGATCTTTTGTAATAGCATTCAATCCGTATTGAATGCATAGATTCTCAATGCCCTAAGAGGCTACTATATACACTCAGCAAGGTAAAAAAGGTACGACCTAATTCCTAATACACACACTACCCTCTTTGTGCATATGCTGACTTGAGCATCGGAGTGCCTTTGGCAGGTACCCACCCCTCGCTCCATTGCTATTGTTGTTGTGCTACGGAGGAACTCACCATCTCTCACCTTCTTAGGTAACCCTCAGAACCCAATTCTGAACATTGGTTCCGTCTGTGTAAAATGATAAATTTCTACTCCCAACACTACTATCTGCACTTCCATCGCAGCCATCATCATGGTTAACACAAGGAGAAAACAAACCTCAACTAACTATAACCACGCTTCAGCTGCGCACAACCCACCTTCTACGAATCGCCGTTCAACATTTGTCCCTGCTGCTCATGAGCCACTTCTAGAACCAGTCGTAGCCTACTCGAAACCCAGGCAAAAAGGGCTGGAGACTTCTTTCACTAGTGAGAATCTCCCCTTCCTTCCTCGAGTGCTCCAGTGAGGCAATGCCTTGGGCCACAAAGAGCATCATCTGGGAATGCTAGGTAGTGGGTGTCAGTGCTGCAATGCCTTGGAGGTCGAGTGGAGAATAAAGCTCAGTCTTACTAGGCTGACACTGATGACTAGGAGCTATGTAGAGCAAAACTGCTCTCTCTAGTTAGGCTTCAGGATGAGAAGATTCATCGTTAAGATGAAAGAATCCAAAACCTGGAGAGAACTGCTAACCAGGACAATGAAGATGAAAACTAGTCTCCGAGGAGAGATCAGGAAAATGGAAGAAACTGACATCAGTGTGATGATCTCCATTCGGAGAACTCTAGGATTGCAGCTCCCGACCATAATGCAGAACTTGCCCATTCAAGAGAGCAGGAACACAGAGCAGGGAACATGGTTTCACAAAACTAACCATTCTCTGATAGACTGATGGCATACGAAATCCTTAGGCGCTTCAAGTATCCAACCAATATTGAAGCCTATGATGGGAGCATGGACCCTCAAGAACACTTGGATGCCTACATTTCTGTACTTTTGTTTGCTAGGGGCAATGACTCTCAAATGTGCTGCACTTTCCCTCTGTCTTTAAAGAAAGCCACCTTGAGATGGTTCACCACCTTAACTCCGAGGTCCGTGGATAACTGAGGGAACCTGTCCTCAAGATTTTTGCTACATTTCACCACTAGCAAAGTGCAGCCTAAATTCATTTCATGCCTTTCCTAGATCAAACAGGGAAAAGAGGAGTCTCTCCGAGACTTTATATCTTAATTCAACAAGGAGATTATGAATGAAAGACTTGGACTGTACTACAAGAGATAAGGGCTCTGATCTGGGGCATTCTCATTTTCTCTTTCAAAGAAGGAGCCCAAGACTATGGACGAGTTTTGTGCCTGCATTGGCAAATACATCAATGCTGAAGATGGTCTCTGAGCTAAAAAACATCTTGAGAAAGAAGATGCTAAGCCCAAGTCTAAGGAGCAATCAAACCAATAGGGATGGAATTCAAAGCAACCTTTCAAGGAAAAGTATGATAGCTATATTACCGTTAATACGCCTCAGGCTTAAATCTATCAGGAGGTCATGAACAACGAGCTGTGGGATATGCAGAGACCTCCCCCTTTGAAGAAGCATTTGTAAAGAGACACATCCAAGCACTGCGTGTGGCATGACGGCCATGGTCACAAACGGAGGATTGTACCAACCTCCAAGATGTCATTGCATATCTTATCCGAGACGATCGTTTGGGCTGGTATATGCGCCAAGCCCAGAACCATAATCAAAGGAGAAGTCATTATAGGAAATAGAGCTATAGCCTTTGAAGTCCCTCCCCTCCCTACCAAAGAAGACGTTCTCCAATTAGGAATAAAAACCCCGACCCACGTTCACCTCAAGTTTGCACCCATAATTACGTAATGCTTTTTAATTATTACTTCTTCCATGTAAGAAACATCTTATGATATTAATAAATCCATTGTTTTTCCCAATTGTTATTTCATCTAAGCTAATACCTAGGTCGTAACCTCGAGTCCATGAGTACTCCGGCCTGACATCACATAAGCCAATATCTCGATCGTAACCTTGAGTCCACGAATACTTTGGCTTGACATAGCCCCCAAGGTTACCACACCTTGGCTAAGTCTGAGGAATATAAAGTCCAAAGATGATCAGTTATTTCGATATCTGTACACGATGACCAAACAAGGGAATCCATTTGACTATCAACTGAGGTAAAGGAATGCATTCAAGGGTTTTCACTAACACCTTTTTGAGCTTGACCTTAACCCATAAACTAACTAGGTTTATAGAGGTTAAGCGTATTCTTACATAATAGCCAAGAAAGGGAATTGACTTGACTGTCAATCGAGGTCAAGGAGCGTATTCAAGGGTTTTCATTCGTACCCTTATGACCTGACCTTAACCCATAAAATGACTAGGTTTACAGTGGTTAAGCATAGCCGACTATAGCCCAGGGCTGTGGACTTCACACCAAGAGGCTTTCATGTCACATACAACTAAATGAACCCAACCACTGAGATTAAGCTTTGGACTCATCTTGATTAGGCAAAATGAGTGTTCGTCAAATTAAATAAACTCGACCACCAAGATCGAGCTTTGAACTCATCTCAATCAGGAAAAATAAGTGTTCGTCAAACTAAACAAACCCGACCACTAAGATCAAGAGTTGGACTCATCTTGGTCAGGCAAAGCGAGTGTTCATCATCAAGACATGGAGTTGAAAAGTAACTTTACAAGACACTGAAAAGCAGAATATTCAAAAAAAAAATTTATTATTATTCACATTCCAAACATCATCAACTCTACAAGAAAGACCTATAAGCTACTCTAATGCAAAGGTGCCCACTTGAAAGAGGCGAAGAAGGTAGGCTAGTAAGATGATAATGAGGATCAAGCACTAACCACAACCACCTCAACAGTTCCTCAAGCTGCACGCACTTATCGCCCTCTTGATCAACATGAGGAGAGTGCTTCATAACCCTACAACTCCAAAACACTCCTGCATAGCCAAGGCATGGGGAGAACCATCAGTGATAGTCAAAGGAGCAGAGGAGGGAGAAAGGTGAAGCCCATCCACGCCTCAAGGGAACTACAACGGAAGCCATGAACCTTCCCAACAAGAGTTGGATCTTTTTCTATTGCTGCACACATCGGGAAAGAAAGGCTTTTATTAATCGGAGGCGTGTTGATCAAGCCATATAGAGCAATTATTTGGCCCTCACTAAGCTATTGCGCTTGGAAAGAAATGCCTTCACCAAAATAATATGCAGGGAAAAAGGGAATGCCTTTAAGAATTTAGGAAAGAAATGAAAGATGATTCTAGAAAGGGACATAACCCTCAATACGCTCACAAGAAGCAAAATGGGCCACCTTCTGGAAAAGACCCAGTCTCAAACATAGCTTGAAAACTTAAGAAAGGAACAAGAGTAGCAGTCAGTTGGGAAACAAAGCAAAAAATTGCTATTGCATTAAAGCAGCTTTAATTCCTAATAAATGCAAAGCAATGATTACCGAGCCTACACAGACTGCTACAAATCGACGGGACGTTAGTTCCCTAAAAGCAATAAAGTTTCTACATTCCTTCAAGTAGCAATCAGTAGAGAGATTACAGAGAAAAGCATTGGATGAACATCAGACCATGGACCCCCAAGGATGCGGATAAATGCTTCAACAACCTGAAGTCTTTCCACCCAGATCGAGTGTTGGACCCGTCTCGGTGAACTATGTGAGTGAATTGCTAAGTGTAAAGTGAATACTGAGATTGAACGTTGGACCCATCTCAGCATTACAAAGGCTAAAATTCAAACAAGTATGAAAGAGGCACTGAGATTAAGCATTCGACTCATCTTGGTAAAAGGAAAGCACACATAAATACAAAGAAAACACCAAGTATTCAAATTAAACAAAAGATGGTCGAGGTTGGGACTTATCCAAATACATCAATAAAACCCCACACAAGGGGCAAGGAAATTTTTTAAAAAAATCAAACATCAGAAGGTGAGGCTTGAATCTTCTGGAGTCACCATCACCGCACTTGGACCGCGCTACCTCAATCTATGCTACCTCAGTCTGCACTGCCTCGGCCGCGAATAACCCCAGCCTCTCCTCATCTGGATTTCGATGTAACTTCTATCCCTCCTCCTCCATCCACCCTTCCATCCACTTGATCATTTGGGGCAGCCACGGGAACAACAACATCTATAATTTGACCATCCCGGACCTCTCTCAGTGCACCAACCCCCTCTTCATTAACACCGGGATTAAGAAAGCGGAGTTAGTTAAGGGCATTCTCAAACAATTCCTCCACGAATCTCGAACAGTCATCTACCATTTGTGTAAGTTCTTTATTCAGCCTGGTCTCGGTCTGGCGTAAAAGTTCACACTGAGCTTGGACACCAGTGAGGACAGACTTAGTCGAGGCTAAGCTCCCCCTCATTGCATTCTCTCGAGTCGTTGCTTTGCCAAGTTAGACTCGGAGCGAGTCCATCTCAGCAATTCGATCCCAGAGAGAAGTGACCTTGGCAGCATCTCTGGTAAAGCGGATGACCTTAGCCTAGACCTTATTTACCTCGAAGTCGCACAACTTATACTCTTTAATAGCCTGGGCTAGTTGCCCATCCTTTTGGGTTGCCTCCATAGCAGCCTGAGCTAGCTGCCTATCCTTTTGGGCAATATCCAGCTCAAGCTTTTGCTTTTCACCCCAAAGGGTATTAAACTCCCCCTCCAAGCTAGTGACTTCCCATACGGACTCCCAAGCTTCCTCCATAAATCAAAGGAAAGAGACGATGTACAAACCCTAGAGTCGGGTCTCACGAAAGAGCTTGTCATGTCATGCTCGATTAAGACATTGATCTCGATAGGACTCAATAAGGTATCCTTAATGAAGTTGATAGGATCAACCCCCCGATTCCACACCGATCTAACTAGAAAGCGAAGAGGATCACCCTCAGACCGCAGAGCACCCTCAGGCCATGGACTAGTTGGGACCTCTGGCAGCTCAGGCTCTTCCGAAATGCCCTCAATGGCTAGCCTCTTCCCTTTTACATCCCTATTGTTTTCTTTCTGTCTCTTCTTAGGTCGCAATGGGGAAGTAGGAGAACTAGTCCCAGCATCCAAATTCTTGATGTTCGTAAGGGGTGAGGGAACTACCTCAGTTGAAAGCAGAGGGACTACACTACTCGAAGGTGTAGGAACAACAACAATCACCTTTTGAGCAATGGCCGGGGCCCGAGATCTAGACTCTCTTCCACCCCTGGTTGCTAACTTCTCAACTAGGCGCTGGACTCCGGTCTATGCAGATATGCTTTCTGTAAAAGAAGAAATAATGTTACAACACTTAGACAATGAAAAGTACAAGAAAATAAGTACGGAAAGAAAAAATATGCAAGACGAGATACCTAGCAAGGCTTTTACATAATCGGAAGGGGCATTTAGAATATCTTTATGGTAGATGACCCCATTTTCTTTGGTCCAGTCAATCATGAAGTGCAAGACCATGACCTCAGGAGGAGAGATTTGGGAGATCAGAGCCTTTATCTCTTCATTACTCTGCTCCTAACTAGCTTCGGTCTAGTATAATTAAATGTATGGTTGGCCCTCTGAGGTGACAAAAAAATGTGTCGACCCCAGAGCCCCTTCTACCCTGAAATAGTCCTTTTTGAAAATTTTAAAGGAATCTTGATAAAGCTTGAAGACTTTGCACCAGTTTTGCACTCGCAAGGTGACCCACCCCTTGAGTTGATTGTTCCGGAGGTCGAAAATCAGGATAAAAGGTAGAAAAAAGAATTGATCGAGTACAGCTAATCGAGGACTTGGCAGACGAGCTCAAATGCTCGGGCAAATCCCCAAGCATTCAAATGGAGTTGAGTAGGCGCCACCCGCAAGCGGTTAAGGACACCCATCTCAAACTTGGTAAATGGCAGTCGAACCCCGATTCGAGTGAAGAGAGCTTTATACATGTACATGAAGTGTCTACCTTCCGTACAAATTGAGTACAACTTTTTATCCTCAAGAGGATACCGGATGGTGAACTCCCGGTCTCGAATCCTATCCACAGTCATTTGTATATATTGCTGCTTCCTATAGGCATCCTTGGCCATCTTTATTCTAGAAGGGGTGCCTAAAACCTCTCGGTCTACCCATCGCTATATACTTTTGTCTTGCAGAAAGATAAGTTTCCTCTGCTTTGCAGGTGCAGCCCTCCAAGTTCATGTCATACCTACAGAGGACACACCCGAGTTAGACTTGAAGAATCGCTTAAATCTCCTAATGCCATCAAAAGCTCAGAGAGCAGACGAAAAGGTCCATGCCTGGCCAGCTCTCTGGCTTGATTTGCCCTCCGGAGTGCCTCTAGGATCCTCACCCTGACCGAAGAACTCGGACCCTCATTAGAGTCCCTACTGAGGGCTTGAAGCCTCTGTCGTGGCTTAGGTGTTGGGGATAATGGAGGACTCAGAACTTCCACTAATGGACCACTGTTCTGCATCATCTCCTCACTCCTTGACATTTCCCATCTCTAAATGTTCACAGGAAAAAAAATGTAAAAGTGAGGAGTACCTTGAGTTTTGAAGAAGGAAATAAGTCGTAAACGGTGAAAAAAGTGCAGAAGAAGCTTTGAATCACCAACAACGCCATGAGAGTCATCGAAAATTGCCTAAGTTGCTGGAAGAAGAAATCTAAAATGCAAGAATAGACAAAAAGTGGGAAAAGTTAAACCTCGTTCCTATTTATAAGCATTGAAAAATCACCCCAATCATTGCTATTAACAAAGGCAGATACGCCTTTTCGGTTAAAGCGCCTCATCATGAAACCTCATTTTTGAAATTTGAAAATGGCTAATCATGATGCTACGAGCCCCAAATACGGCAACCACCGTTCCTCAGCCACGTGGTGTACTATTTCTAAGCAAAAGTAACTCAAAGGACAATGCGCAGAACGTTCGAAACTAAAACAACACGTGACGTTTGAGGACATTCTAACCCGGATCATGAACCCTCAGTGAGATACTATGGTATAACAACATTATGGATCTCGGTCCAAAACTGAGGTACATTCATAATACAGACCTCACAAATTACACATGAGAGCAACTTATTACCTACCACGGACAATGATATGAAGACTTAAACAGAGTGATCCATCATAGATCTCGGCCTTACTTATTAATCCCGGGAGCTTATTATGATATATCATGGACCTCGTCCTTTCATAAAAACTTTGTAAGATTTGATGTTGATACTATAACTCAGATCCCTTTGTCCATCATATACCGTGTGCTCCAGTTGAACTCGTATCTTGACACTTAACTGTCCCATCTAAGCACTAAATTTGAGACAACTATTTTGAACCGAGTTTTGAATTAACAATTCCGGAGCAACCCGCCCTACCAGAATAGAACTCAAATATTACTACACATTTATAACCACCTCATGGCTAAAAGTAACTCCCACAAAAGAATATAAATATTAATCATAGTCCACATAAATAGAAATCCAAACACAAAAAATAATATCCTCCAAATCTTTCGCAATTGGATTGAATGCAAATATTCTCAGCTTACTCATAAAACTAGATTTTGAGAACCCAAGTATTTTAGACTCTTTAACTCACTTTACCCATGTATTTTGAGTCGCAAAGATAGCTATGCACCCCTTGTTTCTCCGTTTCTGCAACTTCCTTCTCCGATTGCGACTCCACCTCGCTGGTGTCATTCGTTTGGTCGGCAGTTCTGCAACTTCCCTCTCCAGTTGCAACTTCGCCTTGCCAGTGAAGTTAGCTTGGTCAGTGGTTCTGTAACTTCCTTCTTCAGCTGTAACTCTGCCTTGCCCATTGCCATTGCGACTTCCACCTATGGGCTACAATAAAGGTCTTTCATATTTGGGTGTTGCACTGTTGGCTTTCAAAGTTTTTCAACCGTGAGTCTGCTACGGGTTAGAGTTTGCATGTGAGAGAAGAGTAAATCATATTTTAACTATTGGATGATAAGTGACTTTTTTTTTTATATTGCAGCTTTTCAATTATTTTATTTTATTTATCCTGCTTTTACTTTCTGAATAATTCAACTTTATCATTTATAATATAAACTTTACTATTTATTTGTGCTTTTTGTAATTTTATTGATTGAGTTCTTTTCTTACAAATTTTTTTCAAAGTGGAGTCATATTTTTTTTTATCATTATATGAATTATAAATTTTTTGATTTGCTATCGGAGTAACACCACTGTGTCTCCTTCCATATCATAATCTCAGCCGGCCAAACTCAACAACCACCATTCCACCATCAAACCAGAGTCGCCCCACCTCAACCACCGTCGTCGCGCCTCTGGTACAAATCCAACCGTTCTGTGCCCAACCACGATCCAGGACCTGCCTGACTAGATCGGTACCTAGCCCGCACCGTCGTGCCGCTCATCGCGAGTCAGATCCGCCGTCCCAGCGGCACCGCACGACTCGCTCTCTCCATCCGAACCGTAACAGATCTGGTCCTTGTTAACAATTTTAGTCAAACACGGTCATGATCTGGGATGATCATCAGGGCAAGTGCATGGCGAGTTGTCGTTTCGAGCTGCCATTCGCAGCGTCCGGCTTCGATGGGACCAGATAATCGTGGTGGTGGAGCAGAAGATATTCATTTACAACTTTGCGGACCTCAAGTTGATGCACTAGATTGAGACCATTATGAACCCTAAAGGGCTCTGCACGGTTTCGCAGTAGTTGGATTCTCTGGTGCTCGTGTGCCCTGATTTGCATAAGGGTCAGATTCAAATTGAGCACTACGTGCAGAAGAAAACCAAGTTCATTTTGGCGCATAATTCAAGAATAGCTTGTTTTGCTCTCACGCTTGATAGGCAGTTAATCACCATTGCCAACACCAACGGTACGCTGATTCAGATTTTTGATACAGATAGTGGCACGCTACTTTAGGAAGTATATGCTATGTGGTGTTTCTAATTTCTTTATATATTTTTTTTTCAATTTTGATGTTTGGTTTAGGATAAGTTTTATAATTTTAAAATTTTGGCATGAATTGTTGGCAGTGCAACAGTATATGCTTTTAGACTAAATCTGCATCTTGTTGAGTGCATTATGCTGTGGTTCAAAACTAATGACTTGAAAGCTAAACAGGGTTAGGTCCAAAATGTATATTAGTTTGGCATGAAGATGTTAGGATAATGAAGATACTGAGCTAACTGAAAAATAGAAGAATCAATTAAGTGAGTTCCCACTTCCCAATGTTGACCAGTTGGATGTTTTATGGTGCTATTTTGGACTAACACAGATTCATTCCTTTCAATTAATGGTTTTTCCAGATTATGAATAATTGCTATTGGTTTATTATCCACAGGAGAAATTAATTATTTAGTGTTTGGGAAAATAAGTGAAGTCGTCCTTAATGGAAGAACTTTGTGAACTTTGTTTATTAGCTATAGATGTATTTATAGTTCTAGTGTTTATCTCTGTTGCCTTATTTTGTTTCTCTCCTTTAAAGCTTGAATTTACTGTATGGGCATTTCAAACATTTTGGTCCTTGTGTATAAATTTATTGGATGTCAAATTTAGGTAAGAAGGGGTGCAAATGCAATAGAGATTTTTAGTTTGGCATTCTCTTCTACTGCTCTGTGGTTAGCAGTCTGAAGTGACAAGGGTACTGTCCATGTTTTCAACCTTAAGGTTAATTCTAGTGTCCCTGAGCATGAAAAGTCACAAAGTCCATCCAATTTGGATGCTGCCATTACTCCAATCTCTAGGTTCAACCCTTAGGGAACCAACTCTAGGTTCAACCGTTAGGAAACCAACTCTATGTTCGACCCGTAGGGAATCAACTCTAGGTTCGACCTCACTTGCTTGAGGGAACCAACTCACTAGGCTCAACCTCACTTGCTTGAGGGAACCAATTCACTCTTGCTACTACCCCATTTCAACTCAACTTATTGAAAAAGTAAAGCATTTACCACAAAACTTGCATATCTAACTCAACTTTAACTATTAAAGGAGTTACTAGTGTTTCTAGGACTCAAACCATCCCAAAACACCTTCAAATCTTGCCTAAAAAGACTGACTTTCAAGATTGCACCAAATATGCATCATAACTTAGAAAATTCTGAAATTTTATGGACAAATAGCTCTCTCTCATATCTTTCTAATCCATAAACCTCGCTTCATTTGGATAAGTGTAACTAAAGTTATATGACATTTTACGAAAATTTGAAATGGGGATTTCTTGGTTCATTGTTTCATACGACTTTAAATTGTGGCGGGAACAAATTACACATGGAAAAATTCTAAAATTTTAAAGACATTGAGCCTTGCATGTTAGCTTCAAACTTTAAAAATTTCATTTAAAAAGGACATCAGAGAAGGAAGTTATGCAATCTGGTTTATTGGTTGCCAGAATGCATTTTTTGCAGAATCTGCCTCAGATTCAAACAGAAACTGGTGCTAATTGGCTTGGTGAAAAATTATGAAATTTTATAGGCATGTAGCCCTATGTATTATCTTTAAAATGACAAAAAACCATGTCATTTCGATGTCTGTAACTCAAGTTATGTGACAAAAACTGCAGACTATTCAGAATGCATTTTCTACTGCATATAATGGGAGTGCCAATGCTCCCCTGCTTTGGTTCACTACTCTTCTTCTATAGCTTACTAGGGTTACTTATAACCCAAAAGGGTGTTAAACTCCATATTTACTAGGCCTATAACCAATTATACTATTTAGATAACTAGTTTAAGCATTTGAATCTATAACACCCTTTTTATCATACTCTTGATAAACTTGTAACTCAACTTGTACTCATGCCTAGTTGTTCATTTCTAATACTTCTTAATCTTTATTTTATACAATTCCATGTTAATTGAGTTTCTAGATACTCAATCAATGCAAAACACCACTTAGAATTGCATAAAAACTTGAAAATGGGGGATTACACATTTATGCTGTGACATAAAACTTAGAGTGCCATGGCCTCAGCTTCTCTGCCCCATAATTCTTGTGCAGCTGCAACTGGAGTGTCGCGACATGCACTTCCTTGGTGCTGTATGAACAGTGCCAAATTCTGGTTTTCCAGAATTGCACCAGGAGCTTCATCCTTTTGAACCCAAATCCAAATTTCAATCATTCTACACATTAAACTCATCACTAATCAACTTAATCAAGTTTCAATTATACTATATCTTCCTATTCTCACCCAAAACCATTAAATTTCAATCATGCTTGAGGAAGCTGTCCAATATATGAAGTTTTTACAGCTCCAAATTAAGGTAACAACTTGAGAGCCAACCTCACTCTGCATCTAAATTTTAGCTGGGTACAAAGATATTTTCCATTTTACTTGATAAATTTCGTTTAAATTGCATAATTTCTTTCATGAAAGTTGCACATGCATTACTTGATAAAGTGTCAATTTGTTCGTTAACTAATGATGAGTATTGGTCTTGTTTGTGAATGTTGGTAAATGATACGAAGAGCTTGATTGATAGTCTATTTCGTGTTTGCTACAAAAAATGAAAAATGATAATGGATGGAGTTCGAATTTTATTGTTACTTGAATTTTGAGTTTGTTTCGGACTTAAGATGCCAAGTCATTGCTTTAAGTTATTGCTTCATTATTTGGTCCTTTGTCCTTATTTCTTCTTGTCTATTTTTTGCTCCTCATAGGTATCGTTGTGCAAAAGGCTTATGTGTGTTGTTTATTTGCTAATGATTAAGAAGATCTTATTCTGATTTGCTTATTCTATTTGGTAATTGTGAGGTTTCCCAGTAGCAATTTAGAAATGGAATAGAGTCTATTATCTTCAGTTTAACTTCTTTGATGGTGGGTCAATGATAATTACTGTGATATTTTGATTTAATGGATTTTGCTTTGTGCTTCTAGTATTGATTGGTAACTTTAGAGGTGTCATCTTTTTATTTACACTCAATTTTTTAGCTTTGAATTCTTTTTATTCTATGTTCTTTGCATTATAGCAGTGCACTCATTACATTATCATTGCTCCTTGTTTCTTATGTTACCTTTCCTTCTGGGATGGGGGGGTGGTGTTGCAATTATTAGTTGTCAAACCTTATGCTTCATATATTGTTACAAGACATGCATGTTATCAAAGTGTTTTAGAAACATTAATTTAAACCAGTATGAGCATCAGATTTCTTTACAATTTTCTGAAGAGATTTTGCTCTATAGATGGCAATGGTGATTGCTGCCAATTTGTTCTTAAATAATTTCATTATTTAATATCTTGTCATTTAGCACTTAGCAGCTTAATCTTATTATCCTTTAATATCTTGTCATCTATGTTTTTTTTATACGGTCTTTGAGAACTAGAAAATTATTTTTTTAATATGCTTATTTTCTATCTTAGCATGGGTGCTTTGTTTTGTATGAGCAAACTGAAATCTCTTCATCTATTTTAGAATGGCCTTGATACTAAAGTAGAAAAGTCAAGGAAGCAAATGAAGGAGAGAAAGAATAGAGCTAAGAAGATTCATGGAGTAAAGAAGGTATTTCCGTAGTTAACAATAATTGTTGTTTATTGATGATTGTTTACGTCTTATGTCATCCATGTTTGATTAAATTATAACATCTAGCATGTTTTGTTTGTGCAAATCAAGGCCTCTGATACTACCAAGGTTGGAAAAAAGAAATGAGTTTTGAGATACCTTGTTCTGATTTTAAGGTTATTTTGCTTTGGGTGTTTTCTAATCTTTTTTATGTTATGTTAGGTCTATAGAATGAGATATTTTGTTGTAAGTGTTGATCCTAGTTTAATTTATGTTCGGTTATAACTTGAGATTTTGAGTACTAGCAATGAACAATATTGAGAAGTCAGTAGTTTACTGTCCTCTGCATGATCTGGGGCTATTACGTAGGATTTGATCCGGGTTTTTATGCATCATACCATGAAAGTGTTCTGTTAATTGTTAGTCATGGCAACCATTACCTAAGAGGGGGGTGAATTGGGTATTAAAAACTTTTCACAAAAGCTCTTAAAATAAATACAAATATTTAAGCTATTAAATAAAAGAGAAGGAAATTAAAATACAAAAATTAAAACTAATTAAATAAAAGCACAGAAGGAATGAGATAAAAGAAAAGCTTTAAGAACAGCAAATAAATAAATGTACAATAATATAAAATTACGTAAAATAAAGAGATTCGGAAGAGAGAAGCAGGCACAATATTTATCCTGGTTCGACCACTAACCCACTTGTGGTCTACGTCCAGTCCTCGAAAACAATTCGAGATTTTTCACTATGTATACAAGCTTTAATAGGTGCTTGCAACCGTTACATAAAAGAGCACTTTTCATACACAGGGAAACTCTACCCTTGTGCTAAAGTCTCAGCCTGCAGGGATACCTCACCCCCTTTACAAACTTTGAAGGATACCTCACCCTCAATATAGAAGAACAGAAATATAGATGAAGAGAAACTTTCACTCAGAGCAAATAATACAAATTGAAGCACTATAGAGGCTCTTAAAGGATATCTCAAAGTTTTAGCAAAAAGAGCACAGAAAATAAGCGTAAAATATAAATCAAATTTTTCAGAGCAAGCGCAAATTAAACAAATAGCTGGGATTCTTGCAGATGAGACCCACGGTCTCTATTTATAGAGCCAAATAGAAAATAGCCATTGGAGCAAATTAATGTGATAATAAATGCGTTAACGTTTTCATATGAATTCAAAAATGAAATAGAATTCTCGTGGGTTATTCGAATACCATCATTGGGTATTCAAATACCACTGTTCCAATTCTCATAAAAAAAATAATTCAGAAGCAGGTTATTCGAATACCACAATGAGGTATTCGAATACCTCTATTTTAAATACAGTCTGGAACGTCTTTTGGGTTGTGGTATTTGAATACCACATCTTGTATTCGAATACCCCTTTAAAAAACTCGTTCAGGAACGTTTGCTGTGCTGTGGTATTTGAATACCACATCCTGTATTCGAATACCCCACTCAGATTTCAAAAACTGACTTTAAAAGGTCATAACTTCTTCATTTCTTATCCGTTTAAAGCAAATGACCAGTCATTGAAAATATATTTGAGTCTATTTTCAAATAAAATAAGTTTCAAAACAAAACTCAAAGTATTTGAAAGATATGATCAAAAGAGTAACTAAATGTCAGTTTTGCAAAACTCAAACATGGCTATTTTTCATAGATTTGAACTATTACCATAACTAGCTTTTCAAAACTTGTTTGTTGGACATTTTAGCATGTGAAAACCATTTGTAAAGATTTTGAAAAACATATTTGAGATATCCATAAGGCTTTGTACATAAAGACCCTAAGTCCTAAAAGCTATACCATTTAATTTTCCTTTGGACTTGGTCTTTGACATGACTTTGATGTTATCAATACCTTCATGACATAGGCATTCACATTCTCCTTGTGTTGAGCTTAATAGAGATCTTTTGCTTTCTTGTTGCAATGCTCACTCTTGGTACTTGGACTATCCTACAAAGTATTGCTCACTTAAACAAGCATAGTTAGTCCAAAATTATAGTTCAATATCTTCATATGCATGATTCATAAATGTATAACTCTAGTTAGTTTAACATGCATATAAAACTTTCATATACACATCCAAAAAAAGATATTTATCAATTACTAATGGATATGCTCTATATAGGATGCAACAAGGAACATAAGCAAAGTATTCTTTTTGTCTTATATTTGTCATCATCAAAACTTAACATATATAACCATTTGGGGCAAACTTATATCCACAATCTCCCCCTTTTTGATGATGATAAATCACCAAAGAACAAATATGTTGATGAGCAATATTCAAGAATGGATATTTATGTAAGCATATCAAGCAATAAACATATCAAGCATATATTTTTCTTTCCAATTTTCACTCCCCCTATTTGACATTAACAAAAAGGCTTAGAAAGAAAAAAATATTTTCTCCCCCTTAGAGATTCTACATATGATTCAAGAATAGAGAGATGATATAGAGGATTATTCATGTAATGCTTGTCATATTTTTGTATATCAAGCATATCAACATTTAGCATACGATGACAATAAAACACTTTATGTAATCAAATAAGGATGTAAGACAAGATATATAAACAACTTAAGAGTTAGGCTCCCCCTCAAAATATGCATATTATCAAAATAATAGATAAAGGAGATATGTACATGAAGACCATGTAAGCACATTATTTTAAAGAAAAGTATGCAAAAGATTTTTATTTTTAATCCATCAATCAAAAAACATTTTAAAAACTTTTTCCCCTTTCAAAAAGAATTTTACAAGAGCACATTATATTTTTAAAAGTATTTTAGAAAGGTAGAAATGTTTTATATTAAAAAAACATATTCATTGAGACAGATTAATCCAAGTTAAAAGAACATAAGTACATCTCCTTGATGGAATATGCTATAGGGATCAAAGCATGTATAGAACTAATATCATTCACCCTAAATGTAATGACAAATTAACAAATTAATATCCAATTAGGCACTTTGTCAAAGCTAAGCATACTTCTCATGTAAGGAAATCATCTAATCATTTTAAGATCAATTTATTAACAAATATCATACAATCCATATCATATAAAGTACCACAAAAGTTTAGGGATAGAGATACTTATTGAGATAGATAAAGAGTGATAATCCTTCTTTATTGGTCCTTTAACTTTGAGCTTTATTCCTTTTAATATTCCATTCCATTGCACTTGAAGAAATGCTTCTTTATCTTCCTCTTCATTTGAATTCCATTCAACTTTTCTCATTTATCCACATATGCTTGTATGTAAAAAATCTGATGGCTATATTTGAAATACATAGAGAGACTTACAAAGTTAACTTTAAAAGTCCTCTAAAACATAGGTTAGCATCAAATATCATGTAAGCTCATTTATAAGCATAATTCAGGTTGATATATAATTTTTAAAGCATGTATCACATTATCAACCATGTAATGTTAGCTCTAACAAAAATGCATGAAGCACATATGCACTTGAATCCAAAAAAAATAGTTTAAGCATTTTTAAGGCATGATTCAAGTTTATCAAGAAACATATGATCATCATCAAAACTTATTTAGGATAATAGTTTGATATCAAATTTAAAGTATAAAAAAAAAGGATAATAGTTTGATATCACCAAAAAAGTATTCTTTGAATTTTCATAGATGACTCTCACTTCCACCAACTTCCAAGCTTCAAGCTTTCATGAAGGAATAGAAATTATTTGCACCCCTTTAAAAGTTGAGTCCTTTTAAACTTCACTATCCTCAAGTTGAATGAACTTATTCCATTTAAATGCTTGCTTGAGGTAGTTGACACCTTACAAAATAATTCAAAGTGCTTTCTTTGGTATCCATCAATTTTGGATCCATAGAGGTTAGTCATTATGCCAAACTCATAAGCAAATAAGCATTTAAAATAATAAAATAACAAATGAGTTCACAAGGGCAAAACATATTTCATTTCATTAATCAAATTAGCCAAGTACATATATTCATCAAAAGAATAGCCAATTACATTTGGTTAAACATTTGTATTTTTCATACATATCATTAAGTGCATATTTTTAGATAATACAAACAAAGAATTTAGCATATATAGATTATTAATGCTATACAACATATACAACAACAAATGTAGCAGAACCTTTCAAATAAAGCAGGGGCAGGAATATCAGCAGCAGCAGCAGGGAAAGACTAAAGGATGCAGCCTTCAGACAGAAGGTATTCGAATGCTTGTTGCAGTATTCGAATATTCACAGAAAAGAAGAGAAGGCCAGAGGAGCAAGTATTCGAATACTCATACTGGTATTCGAATACTCGAGAGAAGCTCGAAAGAAAACTGAAAAAGATCAGCCTCTGGGTATTCGAATGACTGCTTAGGTATTCGAATACACCAGCTTTTAGAAAAGCTGTACTGAAGTAAGGTATTCGAATAACCATCAGTGGTATTTGAATAGCCTTAACAAAAACACAAGATTGCATGTAAAACATCAATGGTATTCGAATATCATATGGAGGTATTCGAATAACTTAAACAATAAATCACATATATGTCCAGGAAATGCATTTTGAGAGACGAAAGCTTACTTTTTGAAGGAGTACCTGTAAAAATGATTTCGAGATATCTCCAAAGCTCAAGTCAGTGCTAATTCAAGAAGGATGAAATCATAATTAAGCAATAAATTCAAATATTATATGTATGATTGATCAAAAACTCAAGCTCAAGGATATTCTTATTAGACATGTCATTTTAAGCATGAAGCATACTTTATCTAGCATATTAATATGCATAAGAATTTCTAAATAATAATTGCAAAGATTAAAAACAACCATGCAATATAGCACTCATTTTAACATGCATTCATGACAATTAAACTAGATACTTGATTCTTACAAAAACATTTTGAAACAACCAAGGATTATGTTAGAAAGGGATAAAATAAGATAAAACCATCTAACACAAATACTTATTTTAAGTCATGATTAAACAAAAACTCATGCTCAAGGATGTCAAAACAATGAGCATACTTTTATCTAGCATATTAACGTGTAAAAACATGTTTAAGTCATAAAGCTAGAAAAGCATAACACAAGTTTCACTTATCTAAGGATTGGAAGTCTATGCTTCATTGAGACAAGGAAGAAAACTTGAAATTATTTATGATATTTGTATTTGGAGCAGCCACTTTCAAGATGCCAAAGTCACTTCTTGGCCTTCAAGCATACCTACAACACACTTCAATTTTTGACTTTTGGTACCCAAATTTTATTGGGTCCTTGTGTGTTAGTTTTCGAATATTAATTTATTATGCTCTCATAAAGATTAATTTTTTATAGTATGTAAATTGAGCACAATAAATTAAATAATTAAATATCATTAAGCACATAGTTGATAGCATACTTACTTTCATGATATATAGACAATTTTAAAGCATATAAAGCATACATAAGCATTATAGACCCTTATGTACGAAGATATATAATGAATTAATTAATTATGATATAATAAAAATAAACATAATCATGTGTTAAACATAATATTCAAATTTTATTAAGTACACATGATTCTATTAATCAATTAAGGCTTACAAGGAATATACCTCAAATTTATTGACTTTGCATGTGAGTGTGTATAAGAGGTAAAAGCTTTTGGTACCTTAGCCTTGGTAATCAAGGAAATACTTTTTCTTATCCATTGCTTCTCTTTTGGAGTCTTAAACTTTGCAAGTTCTACATTTTGTACTTAAGAAGCTTTGGTTGAAGCCATCTTCCTTCTTTGACCAAAGTTTCTACCATTAGGCTTTGGAAGCATTCTCCTTGATGATGCCTCTTTCTTTTGACTAATTTGTCCATCCTTTTGAGAGATATTCTACATAATTAAAATACTAGGAGGACACTTTGGTACCCACTTCATTTTGGGTCCTTGAATGTTAGTATTAGGGCCTTTAGGATTTTTAGGAACCCATACCATACAATTTCTCATATAAGAATTTTTTCTATAATTGCATAAATGAGAAATATGTCCTAGATGACTACAAAAATTACAAACAATTGAATTTAATGATGGCTTAATCATTTAAATATCATTTTTGAAAAACTTAAGCATTTTATTGTTATTATATTCTAAATTAATTTTGCCATAAGCCTTGCTTGAATTTTCACATGTAATAACATTAATTTTATTCTTATTAACAAGCATAGAATTTAAGCAATTACAATCATTAGCTTTGGCAAATTCAGAATATAAGTTCTCAACTTGATTTTCTAAATTAATGCACTTTTCACAAGAAGATGATGTTTCATATTTTAAAGACATTTTCTCATCAAGAAAAATATATTCATTTTTCAAAGTTTTAATTTTATTTTCAATAAAGGAAATATTTTCCAAACACGATAAGTTTTTCTTTTCTAAATTCAATAAACCATCATACAATTCATTATATGCACTTTGCAACTCATCATAGGAAGGACTATAATATAGTTTAGAATTATTTACCTTAAAGTCCTTTTTAGCCATATAGAAAGTAGTTTCAATTTCTAGGGTACTTGCCTCTTTAAGAGAATCACATTCTTCCTCATCAATTTTGTTTTGCTTTGCCTCTTCTTCAAATTGAGCATCATCGTTACCAAGTGGCATTTGGCTCCCTTCAATAGTTTGAGTATCTCTTTGAAGATATTTTTCATGACAAGCTTCCTTTAATGGCGTTTGCTCTTCTTGCTTTCTATATACAACTTTATACATAAAATCATTGTTAGTAAGATAAATAGCGTTAAGAACATCCCATATCTCTTTAGCACTAGAGTAATTTTTAATTTTAATAAAAGCATCATCACTCAAACTACTTCTCAAAATTTGCATAGCTCTAATGTTTAAAGAAAAATATTTTTTGCCAAAATTATTCCAAGTTTGTTTTGGTTTAGGAAAAAATCCATCAAGAATAATATCCCACAAATCCAAATCAATAGATTGTATATAAAATTCTATTTTAATTTTCCAATAAACAAAATTCACACCATCAAAGAATGGTGGTTTATCAATTTCAAATCCTTCCATTTTGAAAAACTTTTAGGGTGTGTTTGGATGAAGTATTTAAGGGAAGTAATGTATTTTAATAAGGGATTTAAAATGATTTATTATAAATAACTTGTTTGGATATCTTATCAAATCATTTTAAAAATTCTAAGTATTTTAATAGGGTATTTTATTAGTTTAAAATGAACGAATTTTAATTTCCTTCTGTTTAGGTAGAATTTCTAAAATCCTCTGTGCTATCTCGTTCCGTGCCCTCCCATTCACCCCGTTTTCTCCCTGCTCTCTCGTGGCTCCATTCTCTCCCTTCTCTTTCGTCTCAGTCACACGCCGCACGCCACCACCGTAGCACCCAGAGCCACCGTGCGCTGCCCATCTCGAACCCAACCCACCACCACGACACCTCCATCCACGGTCATCCTCGGTAACTTCTTGTTTCGCAGTTCATAACTTCTTCTTTTGCCCCTTTTGGTTCCTTTTTCTGAATCTGTTGATCTCTCCTATGCATGATTTCTTTGTTTTGTTGTTTTGGGTTGCATTTAGATTTTCGTTTAATGGCCTGAATTTGTAAACCCTGATTTCCACTCTGTTTAAGAATCGTTGTGTAATTTGCTGTTATTATGAAACCTGATCTGGGGTTGTGAGCTATTTCAATTTGATTGGGGTTTTTGTTCCTTGTTTTGCTATTATTTATTAGTTGTTACGGCAGATTTTGTTAGATTTTCACGAAATTGAGGTTTTGTTGTTTTTGTCCTAAGATTTTTATATTGAACTTTTGTTTTAACAAAGCTGAGACGCTTAGAGGGATGGAGGGCTCTGTTGGGTTTTGTGATGTATCTGAAGTTATGGGAGGAGGGAAAGAGAGAGCACAAGGCATGAAAGCTTAGTTGGAGTTGGAGGAGTGACATTTTCTGATATTTCAAAGATAGTAGAAAAGCTTGTTATTGAGTAAGATGTAGTGGACTACGTGAAAGCTTCTTCCAAAGGAGATAAATAGATAAGAGGAAATCTATCAATAAATTCATTGTTCCTTGCTGGGCCTGTTATGCTATAATGAAATTGTCTCAAAAATGAATCTAGATGTGCTTGCTTATATTCTGGATGTAAACACCCTTTTGTAGAATTTTTGAGTTCTTAATGGTAGATTATTATGTGCGTGAACTGCAGTGCAAGGGTTAGGAGTTAGGACAATTTATATCACTTGGCTCATATTATATATGAAATGTGAATAAGAAAATAATTTGTGGATCCTGTCGATAAGTTATCTATTAACTATCATCTTTACATTAGGAAAATATGATTTAAGAATCTTTAAGAACAAAAGTTAGTCAAGCAAATTCTTTTTCCGTTTTGCTTGACTACAAACTTTACAGTTGATTTAGGTGGTGTGAGCTGCTATTGTTTAGTGCTTAACTATTTTAGAGGTTTTCAACAGGAAAACCAACAACAAGCATAACTTTTGAAGCCAAACTTCGCAGCTCAGCTACCTCTTCATCAGTCAGTCTCCACCCAAGTGCACCTCTAAATTCCTCACTTGTTCTACATTGTCTTAGCTCCAGGAATTGGCACAACATTGCCTTGCGCTATCAGCCAGTTCAGGGATAGCTGACAAGAATAATTTGGTTTTGATCAAATAGTGGCCTAGGAAAAGTCGAAAAGGAATCACTCAAAATGGTCATTTGAAAAAGAAAACTTTTGTACTTAGGCATGTGGTGAAAGCTGCTTTCAATTAAAATGAAGACTTGGAGATATTGGACAATGCCTAATATGTATTTAGCAAAACGGGAAATATGCCTGCCTTTAATTTGTTGTTTGTTAAGCAAGATTTCTAAGCTGATCGGTGAATATCAGCTAACAAATTCTACATTATTTTGGAGATGGAACGCGTACTGGCTGATGTACTAAGAGATCAAAGGAATTTAGGCAACAAGAGCGATGGAGCTTGGAAAACAGTGGCATACAACACTGCAGCTCAAGAATTATCTATTCGTTTCAAAGTTCAGCTTGTTGGAGAGAATGTCAAGAACCGTATTAAGCTTTGGAGAACGTGGTATGGCATTGTTAGTGACATTCTTAGCCAAAGTGGATTCGATTGGGATGGCACGAAATACATGATTTCAGTTGAAAACGAAAATGCATGGAATGAGTATATCAAGGTAAAGGTTTTTTTTAATGCTATTATTATTAAATTCAAATCATTTTTTTGTACTATTATTAACATGTTTCCTTTTGCTTTCAAGTCACATGAAGAGGCTAAACGATTCCGGTTTAAGGTGATTCCAAATTGGGATGACATTGTAGACCTATGTGCCAAAGATAGGGCCACTGGAATTGGAGCGGAGACTGCACTTGATGCAGATGATGTCATGAGTAAAGAAGCAAATGAAGAGGATGAGGTTGATAGTGTTAATATTGATTTGGAAGAACCAAGCTCAGAACAAAGAAAAGAGGACAATCTTCATCGTCTACTTCCATGCAATCCCAAAGAAAAAGTGGAGAAAAAGATGGGATAGTTGCTTCAATGAGAGAAGTGGCTGAGTCGTTGAAAGAATTTGTGCAAGCAACTACAAAGAAGAAGGAGGAGAAAGATGTTAAAGAAGTGATGAACGAGCTAGATAAAATACCTGATCTTGATAACCCACATTGGTTGAAAGCTATTAATTGGTTGATGAGAAAATCCAAGTCAACTAGTGGTTGTGAAAGCTCTTCCAATAGAAGAAGAAGGATTACATCTTGGCTTTTATGTCTTGATGCCAAGTTGAAAATGTGAGAGTTGATATTACTTTGTTTAATTACATATACACATGATGTTGAGTTCATATATTTGAGATGTTTGTTAGGCATTTACATAATGTTGGGTTCACATGCCCATTAATATTTGAGATATTTTCAATGTAGCTTAAATCGTGTTATTTTATTTTTATTGATAAGGCATAAGTTTGCACTCCTAATGGTATAAGTTGTACTTATAGATTATCTATGAAAAAATGATATATTAATCTTTTTATTTTATGCAGATTTTTCAATTTTTTAAAAATAAAAATGGTATAAAGGCTGAGGATAGTTACAATGAATGTTTGCATTTAGTATATTTATATAGGATGTGAATGAGAAAAGCAAGATCAAATTTAGCGTTTTTTAAAATCAAACCAAAAAATCAAAATTTAATCAAAGCTTAATAAATTTTATAAAAAATGTTATATGATATTTATTTTGTTTTGTAAAATTTTATATTGAAATCCTAATTTTACAAAAATATCTTAAAAATAAATTTTACAAAAGTCTAGAATTGAATTGATTTATCCAAACAAGGTATTTGAAATTTAAGGGAATTTAATTACTTTATCCAAACAAAATATTTTACAAATGAAAGGAATTAAATTGATGCAATTAAAATTCTTTGAATTTTAAATACCTTAAAATTTCAAAATACCTTATCCAAACACAACCTTAAGGTTGCCAACAGATAAGGATATTTAACTCTAAGCGGTTAAGCTTTCACCAGAGCACGAAACTCTGATACCACTTGTTAGTCATGACAACCATTACCCAAGAGGGGGGTGAATTGGGTATTAAAAACTTTTCACAAAAGCTCTTAAAATAAACACAAATATTTAAGCTATTAAATAAAAGAGAAGGAAATTAAAATACAAAAATTAAAACTAATTAAATAAAAGCACAGAAGGAATGAGATAAAAGAAAAGCTTTAAGAACAGCAAATAAATAAATGTACAATAATATAAAATTACATAAAATAAAGAGATTAGGAAGAGAGAAGCATGCACGATATTTATCCTGGTTCGACCACTAACCCACTTGTGGTCTACGTCCAGTCCTCGAAAACAAATCGAGATTTTTCACTATGTATATAAGCTTCAATAGGTGCTTGTAACCATTACATAAAAGAGCACTTTTCACACATAGGGAAACTCTACCCTTGTGCTAAAGTCTCACTTTGTAGGATACCTCACCCTTATACAAACCTTAGAGGGATACCTCACCCCCTTTACAAACCTTGAAGGATACCTCACCCTCAATATAGAAGAACAGAAATATAGATGAAGAGAAACTTTCACTCAGAGCAAATAATACAAATTGAAGCACTATAGAGGCTCTTAAAGGATATCTCAAAGTTTTAGCAAAAAGAGCACAGAAAATAAGCGTAAAATATAAATCACATTTTTCGGGAGCAAGCGCAAATTAAATAAATAGTTGGGATTCTTGCAGATGAGACCCACGGTCTCTATTTATAGAGCCAAATAGAAAATAGTCGTTGGAGCAAATTAATGTGATAATAAATACGTTAACGTTTTTCGTATGAATTCAAAAATGAAACAGAATTCTCGTGGGTTATTCGAATACCACTGTTCCAATTCTCATAAAAAAACCATTCAGAAGTAGGTTATTCGAATACCACAATGAGGTATTCGAATACCTCTATTTTAAATACACTCTGGAACGTCTTTTGGGCTGTGGTATTCGAATACCACATCTTGTATTCGAATACCCCTTTAAAAAACTCTTTCAGGAACGTTTTTTGTGCTGTGGTATTCGAATACCACATCCTGTATTTGAATACCCCACTCAGATTTCAAAAACTGACTTTAAAAGATCATAACTTTTTCATTTATTATCCGTTTAAAGCAAATGACCAGTCATTGGAAAGATCTTTAAGTCTATTTTCAAATGAAATAAGTTTCAAAACAAAACTCAAAGTATTTTGAAAGATATGATCAAAAGAGTAACTAAAGGTCAGTTTTACAAAACTCAAACATGACTATTTTTCATAGATTTGAACTATTACCATAACTAGCTTTTCAAAACTTGTTTGTTGGACATTTTAGCATGTGAAAACCATTTGTAAAGATTTTGAAAAACATATTTGAGATATCCATAAGGCTTTGTACATAAAGACCCTAAGTCCTAAAAGCTATACCATTTAATTTTCCTTTGAACTTGGTCTTTGACATGACTTTGATGTTATCAATACCTTCATGACATAGGCATTCACATTCTCCTTGTGTTGAGCTTAATAGAGATCTTTTGTTTTCTTGTTGCAATGCTCACTCTTGATACTTGGACTATCCTACAAAGTATTGCTCACTTAAACAAGCATAGTTAGTCCAAAATTATAGTTCAATATCTTCATATGCATGATTCATAAATGTATTACT
Organism: Ormosia semicastrata; assembly: GCA_029884595.1. Lineage (NCBI taxonomy): Eukaryota > Viridiplantae > Streptophyta > Magnoliopsida > Fabales > Fabaceae > Ormosia > Ormosia semicastrata. The sequence continues at coordinate 4,189,963 of JAQQTO010000044.1, forward strand.
CTAGTTAGTTTAACATGCATATAAAACTTTCATATACACATCCAAAAAAAGATATTTATCAATTACTAATGGATATGCTCTATATAGGATGCAACAAGGAACATAAGCAAAGTATTCTTTTTGTCTTGTATTTGTCATCATCAAAACTTAACATATAAAACCATTTGCGGCAAACTTATATCCACATTAATGACGTTTTTACTCGTCCCTGGACTAATTGCTTTTTTTCTTTTTTTATTTATTTATTTAGAGACTGATTTAGTGACCGATAAAACAGTCTTTAAATCAGTCTCTAATTATATAATATGTTCAGTTTTAGAGACTGATTTATAGACTGTTGATACCCAATTTTGCCCATTTTCTTTTATTTTTGTTTTATTTAATTTAAATTTCTTTCTTTTCAAAAAATGTAAAAAGAAAAAGAAAAATCACTGACTTTGTTCTTTCGGGTCAACCCATGACCCATTTTCCATCTCTACCCATGACCCAATTCTCCATCCCAACCTTTTCCCTTCCTGCTACTGCAACCCTAGCCATCAAACAGTTGCTTTGAATTGGATTAAAGACTCCTACAGCTTTTTCTTTCCAATCATCAACATTAAGCTCATTCAATTTTGATCATCTGCCTTCCAAACGTAAAAACGTAAAAAATGAAAATTATGGCATTTGAATGATCGGGCACAATATAAGGAAAAGAAAGAATGCGAGAATAGGAAATTAATCATTCGAGAAAAAATACAAGCAGAGAGCAATCACAGAATCACACAGATTGATGGAGCAAAAGAATCTTCACTCTGCTATCACCATTTTTTTGTCCATCCTTCACCCATAAACTAAGCTTCTCACCCACCTTCATACGAGAACCACCGTTACCCCCTCCCAGTGCCGTCCTCCACGCGTAGCTAATCAATAGATCGACAATCACCTCCACGGGCACCACCGCTTCTCGAACCCGCACCGCCAGAACCCAGCAGCCCGAGCCTCCGGCCTCTGACCTGCATCGCAAGCCCCTCTCTGTACCGCCTGCTCCAGATCCGGTCACCTGTCCAGTCGTGCCGCGTCTAGCCACCGCCCCTGCAGTCTTCCACGCCGTCGTCTGCTCTGCTGGTGGTGGGCGACCTTCCTCTTCTACATTTCGTTTCATATTCCAGAACCATAAATCTTTTTTTTTTGCTTTGCTGTTACTACTATTAAGTTTTTTTTTAAAGGGGCTTTGTGCTGTTAGAAACGTAGATAGCCCATAAAAAAACTGAAGCATAAAATAAAAAAAGAGGTTGGCATTGGGGGTGTGTCTGATTAGTGGGCTAAGCTTCTTGTTTCCTTTTTGGGTTAAGTTTAGCCTTTTAATAATTTAGAGGCTTAGTGAAAAAAAAAAAAAAAATAAATTTGGAAAATATAGGGATAAAATATATAGGATTAAATAAAAATATCAAAAATTAAAAAATATCAATAATAATAATAATAATAAAAAGGGTAAAAAGAAAGAAAGAGAAAATCAAAAAACATATATTTTGAGTTTATTTGTTTCGAGGATTAATTCTTGTTTAATGGTGTTTATTTTATTTCTTGACATATTTTATGTTGTATCTTGTGATTGATGAGAAGTTAAAAAAAAAAAAAAATAAAAATAAGAAATAATAATAAAAAGTGATGAAAGTCAATTTGTGGATTGATTTGATCTGATTATAGTTTATTTTTGTCTTTTAATTGATTATCTTATTTCGTTGTTATGACAATTGTGACAGTTGACATGTGAATTTAAGTTAATTATTGTTGTGTAAATCAAACATTTTAAAACTTGCTGATGATGAAAAAATTGGGAGAGGATCGGAGCGCCGATCAAATATACTCTTTCCGATAATCTTGAGGCTTTATATTGGATTTTGCCAAGAGCACTGTCGAGGTCTAATCCTCACACTAAATTAAAATATTTTCTCTAAATAAAAGGGAACAAATTCATACAGTTTCAACATTATGATTGTGGTGAATTAAAGTTTTTTTTTTCATGAAGACATTTTTTAGAAATTACTACAAAAATCTCATTGTGCCTAAAAATATTTTTTTCCTTGATTATAAAAGAGATTTTATTTGACCATTTACTTAAAAAACATTTTCTTACCTTAAACAAATTTCTTTGAATTAAAATTATTCATTGAAATAAATTTTTTTATTTGGCCATTTATTTTGAAAATTACGTCTCTCAAAAAAAAAAAAATTTAATTCACCACTTTTATACAATATGTTGTAGACTTAGAATTTACTTCAAAATAATGGCTATTTAGCCACCTATTTATGGTCTTAGTCATTTATCATTCTTGATATTATGCTTGACAAAATGGGACATGTTAAAGTAAAAACAAAAAATATTTCTTTCTTTTTTTAAAGGACTAATTTAATTAATATTACAAATAACATTAGATTAAATAGGTAATCGTTTTAGAACGGACGGTGTAGGTGCTAACACCTTCCCTACCCGTAATCAACCCCCGAATCTCAAACTCTGAAACGTAGATCATCTTTTAGGTGTCCAATTACACCATTCCATTTAATGGATAAAGCGATTGGTAGCGACTCTCAACACTCCGAGGCCTTTTCCTCCCCTTTCTTTTTATTTTCGCGGTGCCCTTCAGGACGGTTGCGACAGCTGGCGACTCCACTAGGGACATGATTAGAGGGTTAAACCTTATTTTAATCTTATGTGATTTTCTCTTTAATTATGTTGGTCTGTTTTTATTTTATTTGTTTATTTGTTATTTGTTTTATATTATTGTACATTTTGTTTGCATTATATGTATTATATTTCTGCTTTGTAAATAAATTCTCACATGTACACTTGTACACACAAGCTTTATACCCGAGCTCAGTACCTTGTAGGCTTAGATAGAGGGTGAAGTAGTGTTGCTTTGTGAGACCGTTGGTCTCCGGTTAGGCACATGAAAACCCCTCACTCAAATTGAACTCTTTCCGCTTGTAACCTATCATGGGTGAGGATGGAGGACTCTGTTACCAAGTGGCCTCAATACTCAAGAGGGGGGGTGAATTGAGTAGTTAAAAATAAGTTCACAAATCTTTCGCAAATCGTTTGACAATCAATTTTCGTTGAAGCTATTGAATGATCAGAGATAATTGAATAGATGAGTTAAGCACTTTTACTAATGAACGTAATAGTCAAGGAGACAATATCCAAATAAAACAATGAAACAGTGCACAAAGATAAACAGAGGAGAGTTTAGAGAAACAAACACAGTCGTTTATCCTGGTTCAATCACTACTCCACTTGTGATCTACGTCCAGTCCCCAAGCAACACCTTGAGATTTTCCACTATATCTTCAAGCTTCAATGGGTACTTGAAAAACCACTACAACCTTGAGCACTCAACAGTATGGGATACCTCACCCAAAAGCTTGAGCCTCTATTTTCCAAGGGATACCTCACCCTTACAATACTTGAGGGATACCTCACCCTCACTAATCAGAATGTATAAGATTGAAATAGAAGAAGCTCTCTCTAGAGCAAGTGTTTACAAATTGAAGCTCTAATATGCTCTCAAAGATTTTTCACGTTTTTAGTCACAAAACAGAGCAAGAAATGATTTTAAGGATTGATTCACGTTTTGAAGTATAATGATCGGTTTTTGGTTCAAGGTCAACCGTAAACAAAGACCCAACTTGGGTATTTATAAGTTTCTCAATTAATAGAGCCGTTGGAGGTAGTTGGGCATGCATTTAATGCATTTAATATAGCCGTTGGACGTTGTCAGATGCGTGTAATCGATTACATATCTCAGGTAATCGATTACATTTTGTTCCAACGTTTCGAACTTTCGTTTCTATGTAATCGATTACATTATTGAGGTAATCGATTACATGTTTCGACTTTGCTTGTAATCGATTACAATGCTCATGTAATCGATTACATGACTTCTGACTTGCTGTGTAATCGATTACAATATTCTTGTAATCGATTACATGGCTTGTCCAACGTGTTGTTTGAGTTTCTGGGTTTTGTGTAATCGATTACATATCTTGGTGTAATCGATTACATGGCTTCTGACTTTGTTTGTAATCGATTACAACATCAATGTAATCGATTACATTACTCGTCGAACGTGTTCTTTGCCTTTCTGGGCTTTGTGTAATCGATTACATATATTGTGTAATCGATTACATGGCTCTCGATTTTCTTGTAATCGATTACATTGTTCATGTAATCGATTACATGCTTTCTGTTTGATGTGTAATTGATTACAAACATTGTGTAATCGATTACATTGGCCTTTGAACACATTTTCAAGTCCAATAACGCTTGTAAGTCATTTCCAACACCTCAAGATACTTGATTAAACATAAATCCTTTTAAGAGTGTTAGATTTAAAGTTGAAACTCAAGTTTTATTTGAAAGCCATGTTTAACTTTGAAATTTCCCATTTATTTTGAAATCACATATTGAAAAACCATTTGAGAAATCTTGAGAGCATTTAACATTAATTTCCTAAGTCTTAATAACTAATTAAACCTTCTGTCTTCTTTCTTTGATCTTGATTTTTCCTTTTGTGCTTGGTCTTTCTTTTGCTTTTGTTATCATCAAAAACCTTTCGACATGCCTTAGAGACATAAGCATTCACAGACTCTTGCTAGCCAAAGTGTTGGTGACAAAGAAGGAGTAATTTGGGGACTTTTTTTCGATAAGGGTCTAGAACCAAAGCTATCACTTGTAGATATAACCTTAGAGCTACCATCGTTCATAGAACCTATCTCTCACGGGACGGTACCAAGATTAGGTACCCCTTTTCCTCTAATACATGAGGAATTTCTGTTTGTCTTTTATTTTGTAGTTGCTAACTCTCTTTTTGTTGTTTTCTTTTATCTTGCATTTGCATATGTGGTCCAATCCTGTAAAGATATCGGTAAACCTCGAACATGAATAAGGGAAAAATGGCTCTAATGTCTGGGGTGGCAGAGAGTATCTGGGCTGTCGGTGAAGAGTCTGCAAGAATTCAAGCTAAGGAAGGAAATAGTTTGCATCACGAGGATGTTCCTTTACCTCTCTTAAAGGGGAGCCATGACTTTGAGCAAAATGACCTAAGGAGACTCCGTAATGTGTAGTGTAATATGAGAAGACAAGAAGAGTTCAATGACAAGTATGGAGATATTGCAGCTCTCATGTTTATCATCCCTGACCTCCAAATGTTGAAAGCTATGCTTCATTTTTGGGACCCCTCATATCGGTGTTATACTTTCCAATAATTTAACTTGGTGCCAACGATTGAGGAGTATGCTAGGCTTCTTAATAGAGGCAACATGCCCAAGGACAAAGTGTACTCACATGACCCCAAGAAGACGCCAAGAAGGATGTTGTCCAAATTGATAGGGATTCATGCCAATGAATTGGACAAGTACATGATGGATGAAGGACAAAGTCTAGATTCGGAGTTCTTGCTTAGGATGGTTGAAGCTCAAGTTGATCAAAGTTTTGGTTTGGTAGCACTAGCCCTCGCTATTTATGGGTTAGTAATTTTCCCAAGATGAAAAAATCAAATAGTTGGATATGTGATCAATTTGTTCGAGCAAATCGAGCATAGGGTACCACCCAGCCCCACCCATTTTAGCCGAGACAATTCGATCCCCTCGAATTATTTGAGTCCATCAGAAAGGAAGATTTTGGGGATGTGCATCATTACTTGCAGTATGGATGCTTATTCATATATCAACCTTGAAGTACTTTAATTATCCAGAAATTGATCTAAAACAAGTATGTCATACCTAAGCACCCGCTCTCTCTATATGGTCGTGACAATTGGCCTCCCCAAACTCCGACGATGAGGCAATGGATCAGTTTTTTCATGGAAATAAAAGAAGTGGTCTGGAGGGCCAAGTGGTTTCCTCTCACTTATACCATATATAGATGTGGAAGCAAACCTTGGGTTCCACTTTGATGAGACCACGGCAAGTGTACCGGATCGTCAAGTAATAAAAACGGTGAGAAAACCGGATATCGTTCTCAGGGATCAATGACCAATTACCAATTTACGAACTTAACTACTATTTAAATAGAACTTTGGTTCAAAGGGAGCTCTAATGAAACTAACATAGCAATGAAAGAACAAAAGCAATGACAATATTTTTTTTGGGATTTTATCTTTGGCAATTCAACAAACACTTAATATGCGATACGACAAAAAGTTCAATTAATGAAAGAGTTGGGATCAAGCTTCATTTGAGTTCACTTGCTGCAAATCAATTGGGATTAACACAAGTTAAAATTCCTATTTTGTTACTGAATTCTTAAAAATAATCAAATCCTAATTCCTTAGGCAATTGATCCTTTATTCCCAAATAAAACCCCTAATTCCTTAGGTGATTCCAAAAAGGAACAAGCATTAGGATTTAGAATTCAAGAAGGTAACGAGCAAATCAATGACTATTCCTAGCCTAGAGATAAGCAAGGTTCATAATCTCATAGCATAGTTATACATCAAATTCTAATTCAACATATAACCCTAAGAATCATTCCAAAGTTGATCAATCTTTAGAAAGCAATAAGAAAAGAGATCATAAACTCAAAATAGAAATAACAACTTATATTAATTGAACCCAATGTCAAAAATAGTAAAGATTCATCAAAATCCACCTAATCCCAACAAAGAGAATTTAGCTAGACATGAAAACAAAGAACAACAATTAAAATAAGAGAGGAAATCAAAGAAAACTCCATGAGTTGATGAAGGTCCAAGTCGTTTCCACGTCTTCTCCCTTCAAACCACTGTAAAGTTGTCCAAAATAGGGTTTTCTCCAAGTATCCTCTGTTTCCAGCAGCCAAGAGCTCCTCTTTCTGGAAAGAACAGGCTTTTTATATGTATCGAGCACGCAGGCGCCCGGGCGCTCAGAATCCGGCGCCGGCGCTCGGGAGTCCACTTAAACCGATCTCGGGGAGGTGAGCGCCGGCGCTCGTAATTTGGGCGCCCGGCACCCGAACTCCGGGAAGTGTAGCCTGTATCTTTGAGCGCCCAGCGCCTCGGCGCTCGAATTTGGGCACCTGGCGCCTGGACTTCAGAATATGAAGCTTTCTATATACTGAGCGCCTGGCGCTCAGCATTTGGGCATCTGGCGCGTGGACTTCAGTGAATGTCCTTTACCCTATTGAGCTTCATCTTGTTTCCTTTGGTGCCTACAATCAAAACATTAACAAATGAGATAAAACACTAGTAATTCTAATCAGAATGACTCAATCTAACGAGCTAGAATGGATTAACTAAAAAGATAAAATGAAGTTGTCTTAAGATCAAAACAACGTCAAAAGTTGGGCTTAAGCGGTGAAATCCACTCAAAAAGTTATGGAAAAACAGATAATCTAGTAGATTATCACCACCCCAAACTTAAAACATTGCTTGTCCTCAAGCAAAATAGAAGAACAAACTAGCCAAACAAAAAGACAACTCCACAACTTAAACACCAACGCTGAACTGAAAAGAATAAACCAAGAGTGTCCCACAATTCAAAAGCATCCAAGTGACAGTAAATCAATTCATACATGCATTCCTGAAATTAGAACTCTCAACAGTGTAACTGAAACTCAGAGGGTCAAGAATAGGGATCATCAAAACCATGCACTGATCAATTACAGCTTGAAAGCTAATGAACATGGAAACAAAGTACACATGATAATTGGGTCACTCAAACTTTTAGTAAGTGAAAAGAGACTCTCAGTCACTCGTGTTTGGGCTTGTGTTTCCCTCAGTCATCACTTATTGAGCTCACCCTCCTTGAATTTGCTTTTCATCTCAAACATGCATGCACGCAACTCACAGATGCAACAATTAAAAGGACTTATTAAGGGTTGTAATAGGGTCAACGTTAAGGGTGGATGAAATAGGATTTGACAGGCTAAAACCCTAGAGAATAAGTGAGCATTAAGACTTTCATTACACTTCGCTTCATGAATTTACGCTCCTCTTGATTCTCTTTCCCTTTTTCCCATACAAAATTTTTTTTTTCATTTCTTTTTCTTATTTTTCTCCTCTTTTTCTTTCTTTTTTTTCTTTTTCTTTTCAAAAGATCTGTCTTCATAACCATCAATTTTTTTTTCAAATAGCAAAATGGTAACCCCAAACTTAGTACATTGTTAACCCACAAAGTCAATAAATTCAATGCTCACCTACTCCTTTCGGGTGGATAAGACATTAATTATTTTGGCTAAGGCATGCTGTATGGGTGAAACAAAGAATTCAATTTATTAGGCTCAAAGGGGCAAGACAATAGACACAAACATCATTTGGTTAGCTATCTGGCTATCTGACATAACAACAAAAATGCCTTTATCATATCAATGCATTGTGCAAGTCACGACATGTAAATGAGATTCAAGCAAAGCTAGGAGAATAGAAACTCATAAGTGACCTCTCTTCAAAAGAGATGTTGAAGGCTCAAAACAACTCCCAAGGATGAATTATGAAATCCAATCACAAAAATCACTAAGTACATTAACAATAAGCTATAAGATTCATGCATGGAAATCATAATCCTCATTCAGTACCACAATCTAAGAAATAAGTTCATAAAGCTTCCAAGTTTTCCTAACAGTAAAGGTGCATGCATGGTTGACTCACATTACAATGATACTATTAAAACGGGAATCCATAATGAAAAGTAAAACTCCAAACAATTCAATAATGGCTTGACTCAACTGAACAACTACACAATAAAAGAAAATAAAACAATTGGACTACGAACATAAAGGAAATCTACACACAAAACAAAAACAAAAAAAATAAAGAAAAAAATTAAAATTAAAACAAAAATAATAAATAAATAAATAAAAAGAAAAGGAAGGAAGTCAAAGTTATCGATGGGCTCTGTGAAGAGTCCTTTCCAAATTCCTCTACTGCTCTTTACTTCCCTTGAGGCTTTCTTGGCTAGTCATCATCTCCTTCTTCAGACTTAGCGGATTCGTCTTCTTGGTCTTTGTCTTCTTCATCTTCCTCAGCTTGGTCATTGCTCACTTGTTCCTCTTCTCATGTTCTTCTGTTCGGAATTGAGTGCCATCAAAAGTCGGACCTCTTGAGGAAGATGCCTCTGACTTTCTTTTCTTTGAATTTCTCCGGATAGGAAGCTTTGGAGCCATAAGGGTACCTTCAAAATACCAACAGTCAGTAATGCAACTCAATAACACAACCAATATATATAGTATGCATCTAACAAAGCCCGAGCAAGATCATGTAGCAACCATGGTTGAGACAGATCAGTTTGCAACTGTTTGCGCATGTGAAATACCAAAGACAATGTCTCCACATAATTGAACATGCTGAAGATAAAACCACTCCCAAAATTCAAACACGATCAAAGGCTTAGGGTGACATTTACACAAAGGGATAACACTGAGGGGTGCAAACATTCTACATAAGGTAGTTAAACCTCTTGAACAAACCCAAATGCAATCCCAAACTTCAATTTATCCAACAAGCACAATAATCCCAAAATTTCAAAAATTAAAGCCCTGCCTTCCAAAATTGAATAATCCAATAGCTCAATGCAGGGTTTAATTTCATCACTACTTGCATAAATCCTCAAAACCCATAACACCTCAACAATCCCCAAATTGACAAATCTAAACCCTAACCATGCAATTTAACACAAATGAAGATACATTCATCATCCAAAACATCAAAAAGAACCCACCATTAAATTTCAGAATGAGTAGAAACCAAATAAAACCATGGGTCAACTTGGAGATAATATGGGCAAAAGAACATACCTTACAAAATGGAAACAATGGAGGAGAGGAGGAAAGCATGAAGAGGGAAACGCTGAGAGAACGTGACAAAGGATAGGGAGGAAAAGAAAAGGAACTATGGTGAGGGGAGAAGGAGAGCTATGGACGTGGGGATAGGAGGAGGAGGTGAAATTATGGTGAGAGGAGAGGAGGAGGTCTATTTTCTGTGTGTGAAGGTGAAGCGGGGAGTGAAGAGTGGGTACCTCGTGAGATAAAATAGAAAAGTTTTTTTTTTTTTTTCGAGCGCCTAGCGCTCTTATTTCAGGCGCCTAGCGCTTGGGTGGCCGAGAGGCCCCTTTTTTTTGGGATGAACCAGCGCCTAGCGCCTGGACTCTTCTACAGAATTATGCAGAAAGAATTTTTTTTTAAGAGCCTAAGCAAATCATTCCCCCCATTTTTCAAAGACATCAATTGGAAAATGCATCTAACTAAATTGCAAATCATGCATGAAAAGAATAGTAGAAAGACAAAATGAGTTCACACACTCCAAACTTAAATAAAAGCACTTACATACACAATTCTAAAATTAACCAATACACTAAAGATGCAACAAAGCTAACAACACAAAAGAAAGATTAGAAAAACATAAATAAAAGCAAAAATAAAGTTAGGAAAACTCCCTAGCATGGGTTGCCTCCCATGAAGCGCTTGTTTAACGTCCTTAGCTTGACGTTGCCTCTTCAACTCATCATGGTGGCTTGAAACAGGAGAAGTAGGATGACACTTTTCTTTTCTCAGACCTTTGCCACTATTCTTGGTCATTGACCTTGCAATCCCCTCCAAAGGCGTTTGGAACTTGACTTGAACCTGGTTGTTCTGAATACACCTTAGCATGCGGAATCTCATCAGGCCATAGAGGTCTCAATTTTTCAACAGATAAGTGATTAGCTTTCAATGAACCATGGATAAGGGAGAACCTTTCTCTGTACCAGCAGTCTCGTGAGAGAGGAGGACCTTTCTCATTTTCATCAACAATCTTGGGAGTGGGAAAGTCAATAATATTGGACGAAGAAGAGTTCTTACCAACCAACCCCTTTTGAGATTTATTTTGAATGCAATTAATAGGGGCATAAAGATCTGATATTGGGGCAGACTTATTAAAAACATTTATAATCACTTGATCTCCATCCACCCTCAAAACAAGCTCTCCTCTAGGTACATCGATCAACGCTCCTGATGTTGCTAGGAATGGTCTCCCAAGAATAAGCGGGATATCAGCATCCTCTTCTATATCCAAAACCACAAAGTCAACCGAGAAAATAAATTTGTCAACTTTTACTAGCAAATCTTCTACAATACCATACGGATGTCTAATTGATCGATCTGCTACTTGAAGAGAAACCATTGTAGGCTTAACTTTATCAATTCCCAGCTTGCGCAAGATAGACAATGGCATCAAATTAATGCTAGCTCCCAAGTCACATAAAGCCTTGGACGGAGGGAAATACCTTGTCAAAAATTTTTGCACCAAAATTGCCCAAGTAGTTATGCTTCCCCTTGCCAATGAATCCAACCAGCTCTTAGCCTTGTTCCTCACAGAGAAAAGGAACAATCTTAGACGAATGGCATCCTCACTCACTCCATTTAACTTCACAGTATCACAAATTTGAAGGAACCTTTGTATATGTGCATGTGGGTCCTCAGTATCGAATCCCCCAAACTAATTGTTCTGAATCAAATGGAGTAGAGTGGCTTCAATTCAAAATTATTTGCTTGAACTGGAGGTCTAGTTATGCTCGCCCCACACCCATCCATACTAGAAATAGAGTAATCCATGAGAGTCCTAGCAGGTTGATGTGGTGGTGGAGGATCCACATTTTCTCCATTGTTTTCTCCATTGAAGGATCTGTTTTCCCCATTGTCCACCATGTCTTCAACAGATATTTGAGTGCTATCCAAATTCTTTCTTTGTTCTCTTAATTGCTTCCTCAAAGCTCTTTCAGTCCTTCTTATTTATGGGTCAAAAAGAAGTTAATCCGGATGAACTTTACCTCGCATACAACGAAGACAATGTGTCAGAATAAAGATAACTAAATAAAATGCAAAAATTTAAATGTAAAATTCTAAACGTACTAAAATAAGTAAAATAAAGAAAACTAAACACAACAATGAATAAATGAAAGAACAGATAAATGTTTAAACTAGTAGCTGCCTTCAATATTACCGATATTGGTAAAATCGATCCCTGGCAACGGCGCCAAAAACTTGATGAGACCACGGCAAGTGTACCGGATCATCAAGTAATAAAAACGGCGAGAAAACCGGATATCGTTCTCAGGGATCAATGACCAATTACCAATTTACGAACTTAGCTACTATTTAAACAAAACTTTGGTTCAAAGGGAGCTTTAATGAAACTAACATAGTAATGAAAGAACAAAAGCAATGACAATATTTTTTGGGATTTTATCTTTGGTAATTCAACAAACACTTAATATGCGATACGATAAAAAGTTTAATTAATGAAAGAGTTGGGATCAAGTTTCATTTGAGTTCACTTGCTGCAAATCAATTGGGATTAATACAAGTTAAAATTCTTATTTTGTTACTGAATTCTTAAAAATAATCAAATCCTAATTCCTTAGGCAATTGATCCTTTATTCCCAAATAAAACCCCTAATTCCTTAGGTGATTCCAAAAAGGAACAAGCATTAGGATTTAGAATTCAAGAAGGTAACGAGCAAATCAATGACTATTTCTAGCCTAGAGATAAGCAAGGTTCATAATCTCATAGCATAGTTATACATCAAATTCCCATTCAACATATAACCCTAAAAATCATTCCAAAGTTGATCAATCTTTAGAAAGCAATAAGAAAAGAGATCATAAACTCAAAATAGAAATAACAACTTATATTAATTGAACCCAATGTCAAAAACAGTAAAGATCCATCAAAATCCACCTAATCCCAACAAAGGGAATTTAGCTAGACATGAAAACAAAGAACAACAATTAAAATAAGAGAGGAAATCAAAGAAAACTCCATGAGTTGATGAAGGTCCAAGTCGTTTCCACGTCTTCTCCCTTCAAACCACCGTAGAGCTATCCAAAATAGGGATTTCTCCAAGTATCCTCCGTTTCCAGCATTCGTAGATCCTCTTTCTTGAAAGAACAGGCTTTTTATATGTATCAGGAGCACACAGGCGCTCCGGGCGCTCGAATCCCAAGACTGGCGCTCGGTGAGTCCACTTAAACCGAATCTCGGGGAGGTGAGCGCCCGGGCGCTCGAATTTGGGCGCCGGCACCCGAACCAGTGAAGTGTAGCTCGTCAGTATGCTGAGCGCCTGGCGCTCTGAATTTGGGCACCTGGCGCCTGAACTCCAGAATATGAAGCTTTCTATATACTGAGCGCCTGGCGCTCAGCATTTGGGCGTATGGCGCCTGGACTTCAGTGAATGTCCTTTACCCTATTGAGCTTCATCTTGTTTCCTTTGGTGCCTACAATCAAAAAATTAACAAATGAGATAAAACACTAGTAATTCTAATCAGAATGACTCAATCTAACGAGCTAGAATTGATTAACTAAAAAGATAAAATAAAGTTGTCTTAAGATCAAAACAATGTCAAAAGTTGGGCTTAAGCGGTGAAATCCACTCAAAAAGTTATGGAAAAACATATAATCTAGTAGATTATCACACTTATTGGCCCATGGGGAGTAGTGGGCTATGCTCCAGCTATGGTCCGAAGACAAATGGCATCCCTGCAATTCATTCTGATGACTCATGGACTATCCAAATTTGAATTCTAGTATGGCAATGAAGGAACCATTCATAAAATAAAAGAAGTCATTGAAGATTGGAAGGACACAAGAAGTGTGAAGCTTGGTCTCCCATCGTCTGAAATAACACCGGAATACCTAATTTGGTAGGATAGTAGGAAGAAGGGGTTTCTTGCTCCCAAGGTACAGGGTCCAAAGTTACCAATGCACTAATTTAATGAACCCATTGACTACTATGCTGAAGCAGAGGGGCGGTATGAAATCATTTATCGACAGTGAACCACTGAGAGAAGGTCCTTGAAAGATCAACTTAGCACTGCAAGAAGAAAAATCCAAAGTCAAGAACAGGAGATAGCCTCTAAAGATATTGAAATAGAGAGGTTAAGGAAAACATGTCAAGCCCTCGAAACAATCATTCAGGGGAAAGATGGTCAACTTCAAGAATTCAAGAATGAAGTTAAAATCTTGAATCAACATTTGGAAAAACATGTTGAATGGTCTACTTTCTTGGAAAGTAAGAAGAATCGGTTGGAGGATGATGTTCTTTTCTTGACTAATGAAAAGAATTTCTATTTTAATGCAAGCCAAGAAATGGAGCGAAAAGATGAATTGGTTATTGATAATATGAGGGAAATCTCTAACCATTCAAGAAAGAGAGCAAGAGAAATCATTAAAGTGGAAGGCAAGCTAGCACCAGGAGAAAACCAAGATATTTTGACTCGGGTTAGGAAGGACCTTGACTTCCTAGGAAAATTTCACTAAAAAGGATCACTGAAATTAGTTTCTTGTTATAGGAATGCTAATGTAATTTAGAGTCTTGTTTTGTAAATCTAACTCCTTCATTCGACTTGAGGAGTAGCAAGGATCAATAAGTGTAAAACTCTCTATGACCATAGAGCTTTTCTCTTTGAATGAATGAGGTTTATCGATACCGCTTGCTGCTTTGGATCATGTCTCTACATGCATAGTTTTATTTTTGTTTACATTTTTTTTTCATATTTTTTAATAAAAAATAATGAATACAGAAAGGAAAACTGTCTCTACGACACCCATATAGGACTCGCTCTCAATCAAGAGTCATGGATGAACTGGGTCAGTCACAAGAAGAGTTGAGAAGTGAAGTAAGCCAGCTAAAGGAACAAATGGCCAAGATCTTGGAAATTCTGGAAAAAACGAGGAATACAGAGGGGACTCCTTCAAAGGCAAATGATGATCCTTCGGCCAAGCCTGCTCACCCGCCTGGCTTTACGCCAGTTCCTTGGCAGTATCCTAGCATCACCTCTCAAGGGGCCATGATGCCACTCACCATCTATTCAAATAATCCTGAAACACTGGCATCTTCATTCCCACCATATGGCCTTCCACCTGGTTATGTGCCACCATTATCCACCAACATTCCTGAGGGCAGTGCACCGATAGTCACAACGACTTCAAACCCTCCCCAAGGATCTTAACCAAATACCAGTGAGATTCCTCAGTACCCTGTTTCTATTCCACCTTATGGCATTTCCCCTTGTTTTATGCCGTCCCACATTACCAACCCTCTTGAGAGCGGCTCATCATTGGTAATACCTACTTCAGGGCCACAAGGCTCGACTCAGGCCCAACCTCCTTTCTATATGCCACAGTTTTTTCCTCATAAGGTCGCTGAAACGTCTCCGCTTAACCCTTTAACTAAAGCCATTCAATCCAAGGAGAAAATAGAAGTTCTTGAAGAAAGACTGCGAGCCATAGAAGGAGCAAGTAGCTATGGTCTTCTAGATGCCGCAGAGCTTTGTCTTGTCCCGAATGTGGTGATTCCTCCAAAGTTTAAAGTCCTAGATTTTGAAAAATATATGGGAACCACTTGCCCAAAGAACCATCTGACCATGTATATCCGTAAGATGGCATCCTATGCTCACGATGACAAGTTATTGATCCATTTCTTCTAGGACAGCTTAGCTGGGGCAGCTTCTAATTGGTATACACACTTGGAATGTGCCCATATACGATGTTTCAAGGACTTGGTTGATGCTTTCTTAAAGCAATATAAGTATAACATCGATATGGCACCAGATAGGCTACAGTTGCAAAATATGGTAAAGAAACAAGCTGAAACCTTTAAAGAATATGCTCAGCGGTGGAGAGAGATAGCTGCTCAAGTTGAACCCCCACTGACAGAAAGAGAAATGGTGGCCACATTCATTGACACCCTCCAATCACCCTTCTATGATAAGATGATAGGAAGTGTGTCGTCGAATTTCTCAGACATGGTCATCATTGGGGAAAGAGTTGAGGGAGGAATAAGAAGTGGAAAGATTGCTGAAAATTCAATAGGAACATTTAGTGCCAAAAAGCCCCCAGCAGGGAAGAAAAGAGAAGGGGAAGCCCATGCTGTGACTTTTGATCAAAGGAGTTTTTCCCAAGGGAGACATAGTCAAGTGCCTATCAACCCTCAACCATCCTTCCAACCTCCCTACATGCCTTACTATCCATACATTGCTAATGCCTCTCAAGCTCCATACCCTCAACCTTATCACCCAATGATCCCTTATCATGCACCATCTCCTATTCCAAATCAAACACTCCCTACCATGCCATATCAACCAACTCAACCATGGACCCAAAACCAAAATACCAACCAAAGAAGGCCGCCAGCTAACCAAGAAAAGAAACTCATCCAATTTGACCCAATTCCCATGACCTATACTGAGCTGCTACCACAACTTTTTCAAAATTTCTTATTGGTTCCTTACCCAATGAAGCCAGTGGAACCCCCCTACCCAAGAGGATTTGACCAAAATGCTAAATGTGAGTACCATGCTGGGGCTATAGGTCACTCAACAGAAAATTATAGAGCTTTGAAGTTCAAAGTGCAAGACTTGATTAATGCCAAATGGTTAAACTTTAAAGAAAAAACTCCTAATGTAGGCCGCAATCCCTTGCCTGATCATGGAGGTCCTGTAGTTAATGCCATAGAGAAGTCTTCTAGACGATGCCTCATAAGTCGGGTAGCTGATGTGAAAACTCCCATGAGAGTAATTTTTCAAGAGCTTTGCAAATTTGGGTTAATACGAAACCAAGCTGAGATCAAAAAGGTCATTGAAGATGAAACTGTGTGCAAGATCCACAGGGAAGTCAGGCATTCTATTGAGGAATGTGATGAATTCAAACAGATCCTTCAAAGTTTAATGAACAGTCACCTAGTACAAATAAACAATCAGTACGATAATGGTGATGTCTATATGGTCAAAGAAGTTACACCTCCACCAGTTCAAGAGGCTGCCAATACATATGCAACGCAACCAATCATAGGGCAAGCTCTAGGTATACCAAGGCCATTGATGATTCATTATAGTAAAGAAGTGTCTCCACAAGTCTCTCTTGGTCTGAATCCCATCACCATCCAAGTACCGACTCCTTTATCCTATAAAGATACCAGAGCTGTGCTTTGGAAATATGATGTGCAAGTCATTGTGAATGATCTCCAGGACAATCAAATGAAAATCCCATCGGCTATCTCTAGCATATATGGGATCGGTGGAATGACTCGGAGTTGTCGCATTTATACACCTGAGGATCTGCATAAAGACCAAGTGGAGGAAGTGGAAAGAATTCGGAAAGGGAAAGGCAAGATGGGAGAAACTTCTACTGAAAAAGCCTTGAAAGAAAAGGAAGAACCAAAAGCAGCAAAGGAAGAGCTCTATAAGAAAGAAGTGACCGAGGAAGAAGCTTGTGAGTTCTTAAAATTCATAAAGCAAAATGAATACAGGGTGATGGATCAAATGAACTGCACCCTTGCAAGAATATCACTCTTATCCTTATTAATGAACTCTGAGCCACACAGGAAGGTGCTAATGAAAGTGCTTAATCAAGCCCATGTTTCTCATGACATCACGGTTAACAAGTTGGATGGCGTTATCAACAACATCACAGCAAATAATTACATCACTTTCACCGATGATGAAATACCCAATGAGGGAAGAGGACATAATAAAGCACTTCATATCTCAGTAAAATGTCAAGACCATATCATGGCTAGAGTACTGATGGACAATGACTCTTCTTTGAATGTGATGCTAAAGTCGATAAACTCTAAATTGCCTTTTGATGGGTCACACATGAAATCAAGTGCGATGATAGTAAGGGCATTTAATGGCACAAGGAGAGAAGTCATGGGAGAAATCGAAATACCAGTTCAAATTGGTCCATGCACTTTCAACATACTCTTCCAAGTAATGGATATTGCACCATCATACAGTTATCTTTTAGGACGGCCATGGATTCATTCTGCTGGAGCTGTGCCTTCCACATTGTACCAAAAAGTCAAATTCATAGTTGATAACAAGATGATTACTATCTTTGGTGAAGAGGACCTGCTGGTGAGCAAGTCGCTAGACATTCCTTATATTGAAGCTACAAAAGAGGCTCTCGAGACTGCCTTTCAAGCACTCGAGGTTGTCAATACCATTTATATAAAGGAAGGAGCTCCAATTCCTAAACCGCAGTCCTCTGTTGCATCTGTAATGATGGCTAAAGTTATGCTAGAAGGAGGTTATCAGCATGGAGAGGGGTTGGGCAAGAAGCGACAAGGTGCCACAGGACATTTTCAATCCTTGGAAAACAAAGGTGGATTTGGGCTAGGGTACAAACCCACCAAGGCTGATAAGAGGAGAATCATGGAAGAGAAAAAAGAGAAGAGATTGGCTCGCTTGGAAAATTGAGAACCTAAAGTGAAGGGAGTCCCCATCTGTGATATACGACAAAGCTTCAGGAGCGCAGGAGTTGTGTTCGTAGACCAAGTGACTGCAGTTGAAGATGATGACTTTGTCAGTCACACAGACCTGGTATATGCATGTTCTTCAGATACAAGACTCGATAACTGGGAGATCTCCAAGCTTCCCATAACCTTAGAATCTCTTTCAAAGTAATTCTGTAGTGCTATTCCTTTAGCTCTGCCCAAGGCTTTAGGATTTCCATTTGTAAATGGGCTCACATGTTTCCTTTCCAATAATTGTTATTAATAAAATGCATTTTTGAGTTCTCTCATTTTTTATTCCATTAGCTTTCATCCCACCATTATCATGACCTTCTATTCATTTCATTTTTCTTGTGTCAACATCAGTTATTACAGATCTGAAAATGACTCTCTTAAAAGTGACAGTGTCAATATCTCATCATATAATTTTGAACACCCTGTTAATCATGCTGATGAGGATAATGAGGATGATTGGGAAACTTCACCTGAGCTAATGAGATTACTAAAACAAGAAGCTAAAGAAATCCAACCCCATGAGAAACTAATTGAAGTAATTAATTTGGGGACTGAAAATGATAAGAAAGAAATCAAAATTGGTACCTCGATGAAAGAAGATGAGCGTAACATATTGATTAAACTCTTGTTTGATTATAGTGATGTCTTTGCATGGTCATACCAAGATATGCCTGGGCTAGACACTGACATAGTTGAGCACATATTGCCACTAAAACCTGGGTACCCTCCGGTTAAGCAAAAGTTAAGACGAATGAAAGCTGAGATGTCCCTAAAAATCAGAGATGAAGTAAAAAGACAGTTTGATGCAGGATTTCTTGCAGTTGCAAAATATCCACAATGGGTTGCCAACATTATTCCAGTCCCAAAGAAAGACGAGAAAGTCCGAATGTGTGTGGACTGTTGAGACTTAAATAGGGCCAGCCCTAAAGATGACTTCTCGTTACCTCACACTGATGTTTTGGTGGACAACACTGCTCAATATTCATTTTTTTCCTTTATGGATGGTTTCTCGGTATACAATCAGATCAAAATGGCACCAGAAGACATGGAGAAGACCACATTCATCACTTTATGGGGAACCTTCTGCTACAAAGTGATGCCTTTTGGTTTAAAAAATGCTGGGGCAACGTATTAGAGAGCTATGGTGATATTGTTCCATGATATGATGCACAAAGAAATAGAAATATATGTGGATGATATGATTACGAAGTCAAAAATAGAAGAAGATCATATAATCAATCTGCAAAAGCTTTTTGAGCGATTGAGGAAGTTCAAACTCAGACTAAATCCTGCAAAATGCACTTTTAGTGTCAGATCAGGCAAACTATTGGGGTTTGTGGTGAGCCAGAAAGGAATAGAAGTTGATCCTGATAAGGTTCGAGCAATACTGGACATGCCGGTCCCTCGCACTGAAAAAGAAGTTCGGGGATTTTTGGGAAAGTTGAATTACATCGCTCGATTCATATTCCAGCTCACAACAACATGCGAGCTGCTCTTCAAGTTGTTGTGTAAGAATCAGCCAGTCAAGTGGAATGAAGATTGCCAAAGAGCCTTTGAAAAAATCAAGCCGTATTTACAAGAATCCCCAGTTTTGGTGCCTCTAGTGCCAGGGAGACCTCTCATTATGTATTTGACAGTACTTAATGAGTCTATGGGTTGCATACTGGGACAGCATGATGAATCCGACAAGAAAGAAAGTGTCATCTATTATTTAAGTAAAAAGTTCACTGATTATAAAGCAAAGTACTAATTGTTAGAGCGAACTTGTTGCGCCTTGGCATGGGCTTCCCATCGATTGAGGCAATACATGTTGTGTTACACTACTTGGTTGGTGTCCAAAATGGATCCTATCAAGTATATCTTTGAGAAACCCGCTCTCACCTTGGGAGAATCGCGCTATGATAAGTTTTATTATCGGAGTATGAAATTGTTTATGTCACCCAAAAGGTAATTAAGAGAAGTGCCCTTGCAGATTATTTGGCTAACCAACCTATAGAAGATTATGGGTCGATGCAATGTGAGTTCCCTAATGAAGATATAATGACTCTGTTTAAAAATGAAGAATCCTATGAAAAATAAAAATGGACTATGTGGTTTGATGGAGCCTCTAATGCACTGGGGCACGATATTGGAGCCATCTTGATCTCCCCTGAAGATAAATTCATCCCAATCACAGCAAGGTTGTGTTTTGACTGTACTAACAATATAGCATAATACGAAGCATGTGCTTTGGGTATTCAAGTAGCAATAAAATCAAAAGCGAAGATCTTGGAAGTATATGGAGACTCTGCCTTGGTCATTCATCAACTAAAAGGAGAATGGGAGACCCGTGATGCCAAACTGATCCCATACCATGTTTACATCAAAGAATTGATCGAGCAATTTGATGAAGTCACTTTTCATCATGTTCCTCGAGAAGAGAACCAGTTGGCTGATGCTTTGGCCACACTATCATTAATGTTTCAAGTAAGTCATGAAAGAGACCTACCACTTGTAAATATGGAAAGTCGTGACTGTCCTGTATATTGTCAAGTGGTAGAAGATGAGCCTGATGGGAAGCCGTGGTACCATGACATCAAATGTTTCATCAAGAATAGAGAGTACCCTGTAGGCACTTCAGAAAATGACAAGAGGACCCTGAGGAGGCTCGTAATGGGTTATTTTCTGAATGGGGAAATACTTTACAAAAGAAACCATAATATGGTGCTTCTAAGATGTGTTGATGCAATGGAAGCAGAAAAGATTATTGAAAAAGTACATGAAGGTTCCTTTGGAACTCACTCCAATGGACATGCAATGGCAAGAAAAATCCTAAGATCTGGTTATTATTGGTTAACCATAGAAACTGACTGCTTCAATCATGTGAGGAAGTGCCATAAGTGCCAAACGTATGCTGATAAGATCAATGCACCGCCAGTCCCCTTGAATGTCCTAGCAGCACCCTGGTCATTCTCTATGTGGGGTATGGATGTCATAGGACCTATTGAACCTAAAGCTTCAAATGGGCATCGCTTTATCTTAGTCGCGATAGACTACTTCACCAAATGGGTCGAAGCTGCTTCTTATGCTAATGTGACCAGGAATGTGGTGATTAAGTTCATCAAAAGAGAGTTGATATGTCGTTACGGTCTACCAAATAAGATCATCACCGATAATGCAACCAGCTTGAATAACAAAATGATGAAGGAAATGTGTGAGAATTTCAAGATCCAACATCATAACTCCTCGCCATACCGCCCAAAGATGAATGGGGCTGTTGAGGCAGCAAACAAAAAACATCAAAAAAATCATCCAAAAAATGGTTGTGATATACAAAGCGATGATCACATATTTGATACATTAATAAGCTTTCATTCTTAGTCATTTACACTCTCTATATACTTAATTGATTGAGTTTTATTATGTTTTGTAAGTTTGGACTCAAATTGGACTTAATTGAATTTTTTAGCATGATTCTTATCTTACACTATTTCTGTATTTGGATCATATCATGGGCTGTAGGTGGTCTTTGGAGGTGATTCTAGTGGCATTTGAAAGACAATAGAGAGTTCTACAACTTTCAAGAATACCTCAAAGGACCAATCACACGAGTAGATAACTCAAATTGAGGTTTAAGCAAGAACCAGAGTGCTTTTCCTGACAGCTTAACTTATGTGTACTGTTCATCACATATTTTGGGATATAAGTTGTCAAATAGGCTGAAATTTGGATGCTGAATAGTTAAGACCCATATCTACAACTTTTATGTTGAACAATTTTCCAGAATCGGACTCCTTGAAGGTGATATTTGGATTGGAAGTCAGAACAGAGGAGCTGTGACTGGGCCTGGGCAGTGTTCAATAATTTGAACGTCTATGAAGTTATAGATATGATATTAGACTCAAACTAAAGCCATTTGAAAGTTAAGATCCAGGCCTATAACTTTCATGAAGACCACTTGGTTCAGAAATGACGAATGCAATGACTTCAGAGCTGAATGATTTCGGAGACAAGGAATCTCTATAATTTCCCACTCACCTAAAGTCATTTGGCATTTTCCACTCATCCACCCACTAATGACTCAGCCCCCTTGTCATTTTGTATCTCTAATCCTCTATAAAAGGGGGCCTTGGCAGATCATTGAAGGTGTTAGGTGTTAGTTACCAAAATGATGCCATTTTGTTACTAGATTTTTTTGTAGTAATTTTCCTTTGTTCTAAATTAAAATCATGTTCTTCTTCTTCTTCTTCTCTCTTTCTTTCTTCTTATCTATGAGTAAATAAGTTTCATTTTACTTGGGTGAAAGGGTAAAGCTCTTGGAAATAAAATAAGGTTAGATTTATTCTTCTCTTGTGGTTAAATGATTTATATTTTCTAGTAACCATTATACGTATTGTATTTTGTTTCCAATAATTTAGAAACCCTCCTTGTAAAGTAGAGTTCTTGATTTTTTGTAGACAAGAGATTGACACAATGAATGCTTTAGCCCATTTACAAGTGGTGGTATTAGAAACTCTCCTTATAAAATGGAGTTCTTGATTTGTTGTAGACAAAATATTGGCACAATGAATGTTTTAACCCATTTATAAGTGGTAGTAATATTTTTAGGAAACATAATATAATTATATATATTATTTTAATTAGACTTTTAATGTTGTATTTTCCGATTGGAACCTCCATGTTGTGAGGATTCTAATTGAGTTATAAAAGGAATTAATCTTACCTTTATTTTATTTACCAAGAGTGAATCTTTTTACCCAAGTAAATAATTTTAATCGTAGTAACAAAATATTTACTTTACCTTAATTAATCTTCAACAATTCCCTGTGGATCGACCTCGAACTCCCGAGAAATTTATTACTTGAGATAACCTGCACTTGGGTTTGCAAATGCGACAATTAAAAATTGTGCATCAAGTTTTTGGCGCGATTCTTGTAAGGGACTTGATTTGAAGACTGAATTTCTGGTG
Organism: Ormosia semicastrata; assembly: GCA_029884595.1. Lineage (NCBI taxonomy): Eukaryota > Viridiplantae > Streptophyta > Magnoliopsida > Fabales > Fabaceae > Ormosia > Ormosia semicastrata. The sequence continues at coordinate 4,213,151 of JAQQTO010000044.1, forward strand.
TAAAAAATTTTGTATATATACTAACATACTAACTAGTGGGGGAACCTCTCCCTTTTTAATTTCTGTGCATACTAATTTGTGGGGGAAACTCTCCCTAATTTCTCTATAATCTTTAATCATTAATGAAATAATCTTTCTTCTTCTCTCCTCTCTCGCTAGAGCAAAAAATCGGCTTTCCGATTTTCCAGTTTTCATATTTTAAATTTACTTTCTGCACTTTATTTTCTCGTATTTTAATTTCTCATACAAAGTGGGGGTAATTCTCCATTTTATTTTCTTGTACATTTTAACTTAGTGGGGGTAACTCTCCCTTTTTTTGTACTTTATTTTTTGTATTTATTTTCTGTCATTTTTTTTTTGTTTACTAACTTACTAACTCTCTTACTAACTATCTAACTTTTTAATTTATCTGCTTCTAACATTTTACTTTATCTGTATATGAACTTTTTAATTTTTATGCTTTTTAACTTATTTGGTGGTTGGTTTATACCACACCTTTGTTAATATTTAATGGACAGTTTATACTGCTAGCTTGTACATTTTATTTTATACTGTAAGTTACTTGTTTATGCTTAATTGGTATCGTGATTTAAATTCTGGTCATTTGGTTAGAGTTAATCCAGGTACTTTACATATTGATTTGTTTGAATCACAATCACACACATTAAGCACAATGGCTGAAAACGAAAGTGTGCATGATGAACATGAAAATCAACCGTTGCGAACCATGCGTGAGTATTTGCAACCATCTCGAAATTCTAGTCCATCATGTTTTATCTTTCCACTCAATGCCAACAATTTTAGATTCAAGTTAGGTATGATTTCTTTACTTCCTAATTTCCATGGTTTAGAATCTGAAAGCCCATATTTACATCTAAAAGAATTTGAGGAAGTATGTACTGCTTTTTATGATCAAACTTGTACTGAAGAGGTTGTTAAGCTTAAATTGTTTCCTTTTTCTTTGAAAGATAAAGCAAAAACTTGGCTTAACACTTTGAAACCAAGATCAATTGGCACATGGCAAGAAATGCAATGTGAGTTTTTGAAGAAATTTTTTTCAACACATAAAACCAATGCTTTGAACAGACAAATCCAAAATTTTTCCCAAAATTCAAATGAAACATATTTTCAAAGTTGGGAACGTTTTAAAGATTTGTTGAATTCTTGCCCACATCATGATTTTGAAAAATGGCGCACTATAAGCTTCTTTTATGAAGGGTTAACACCTGAAACTTAACAATTTGTGGAAACAATGTGCAATGGTGAATTTCTTGATAAAGAACCGAAGAAGCTTTAGACTATTTAGACCATTTGGTTGAAAATTCTAAATATTGGCATGATACTAATCCTTCTGAAAATTTAATTAGATTTAACCTTGCAAATACTAGTAAAGGAAAATATCATCTTAGTCAAGAAAAGATCTAAATGCAAGGTTTGCTAGTTTGGCTAGAAAGGTTGAAGCTATGGAATCGGGAAATTAAAAGAAATCAAATCATGCAAAGTGAAGAAATTTGTGGCATTTGTGATGAATTAGGACACTCAACAAATGAATGTCCAAAAATTCCTGTTTTTAAAGAAGTTGTGCATGAGCAAGTAAATGCAATGAACAATTTTAAAAAGCCATTCACTTCTTCTTTTTCAGATACATACAATTCGGGATGAAGAAATCACCGAACTTCACTTGGAGGAATAGCAACCAACCACAATTCATGCAACCACCACCTCCTCAAAGGCACAAGCAAGATTCTCAAAATTCTCAAGGATATGCACCCTATGTCCCACCATATAGGAAAAATCTTGAAGGAACATTGCATGCATTCATGGAAAAACAAGAGGCCATCAATAACCAAAACACTCAAGCCATGATTGACATAAAAGACACTCTTGCTAAACTTTCTTCTGCACTTGCCATTCATGAGAAAGGAAAGTTTCCCTCTCAACCTCAACCAAATCCCAAGGGTCAATTTAGCCTAAATGAGGGTAGTTCAGAAAGTCAAAAAATAGATCAAGTCAACTCAGTGATAACTCTTAGGAGTGGAAAGGTTGTTGAAAAATAAATTCCTGAACTTTTTGAGAAAGATGATGAGTCAATTTCCAAAGATGAGGAAGGAGTTGATAAGCCACCTAGCCAAAAGGAGATCAAACCCTCGTCTTCACCCCCATTTCCTCAAGCATTAAACAATTCAAGTAAAGTGAATCACAACAGTGACATTTTTGAAATTTTTAAACAAGTGAAGGTCAATATTCCTCTGTTAGATGCTATCAAGCAGATTCCTTGTTATGCCAAATTTTTGAAAGACTTGTGCACTGTTAAAAGGAAACATAATGTGAAAAAGAATGCATTTTTGACTGAACAGATAAGCTCCATTATTCAAAACAATAATGAGTTGAAATATAAAGACCCTGGTTGTCCTACAGTTTCATGCATTATTGGTGAACATAAAATTGAACGAGCTTTACTTGATCTTGGTGCTAGTATTAATTTGCTTCCATATTCAGTTTATCAGCAACTCAACCTTGATAAGTTAAAACCAACTTCTGTAACTCTTCTACTTGCTGATAGATCAATTAAAATTCCAAAAGGAATAGTAGAAGATGTGTTGGTACAAGTTGATAAATTCATATATCCTGTGGATTTTATTGTCTTGGAAACTAAACCTATGGTTGCTAGTTCTAAGTCAGTTCCTGTTATTTTGGGTTGCCCATTTTTAGCAACATCTAATGCTTTGATAAATTGCAGAAATGGAGTAGTGAAGCTAACTTTTGGAAATATGACACTGGAGCTTAATGTTTTCAACATGTGCAAGCAACCATAAGAAGTTTATGATGAAAAGGAAGAGATTGAAGGGATTGAGGCCATTATAGATGATCATCTTCAAATCAGGATTTCTTCTGACCCATTAGAAATCTGTTTAATTAATTCATTTGATTCAGCTACACAATTAGATGATGATGTTTCTGAAATATGCTCTTTGATTGACTGTACACAGGAAATGGAATACAAAAGAAGGAAGCCAAGATTCGAAGAGCTAAAATCCATGAATGATGATGCCCATGAAGAAGTACCCACACTGGAACTGAAGCCATTACCTGATGGGTTGAAGTACACATTTTTGGGAGAAGAACAAAGCTCTCCAGTGGTAATTTCCTCATCCCTGACCAAAGAACAAGAAGGTAAGTTGATAGAAGTACTTAAAAGGCATAAAAGTGCAATTGGATGGACATTAAAGGATATAAAAGACATTAATCCGTTAATCTATACACATAGAATACATTTAGAGGATAATGCTAAAATATCTCAACAACCTCAAAGAAGATTAAATCCACACATGAAAGAGGTAGTTAGAGCTGAAGTTCTTAAATTACTTGATGTTGGAATTATCTATCGTATCTCTGATAGCTAGTGGGTAAGCCCTACACAAGTTGTGCCTAAGAAATCTGGAATAACAGTGGTTGAAAATGAAAAAGGAGAATTAATACCTACTCGAGTCTCATCTAGTTGGCGTATGTGTATTGATTTCAGAAAATTGAATGCAGCCACTAGGAAAGACCATTTTCCATTGCCATTTCTTGATCAGATTCTGGAAAGAGTAACAGGACATCCTTACTATTGTTTTCTTGATGGTTATTCAGGGTATAATCAAATATCAATTGTATTAGAGGACCAAGAAAAGACCACTTTTACTTGCCCTTTTGGCACTTTTGCATAAAGAAGAATACCTTTTGGTCTTTGTAATGCTCTGATAACTTTTCAAAGATGCATGCTAAGTATTTTCAATGACATGATTGAGCATTATTTAGAGGTTTTCATGGATGATCTGACAGTTTTTGGAAATTCTTTTGAAAATTATCTTGATAATTTGGAAAAAGTTCTTAAAAGATGCGAAGAAAAATGATTTGTGTTAAATTGAGAAAAATGTCATTACATGGTTACCTCAGGAATAGTGTTAGGTCATGTGATATCTTCTAAAGGAATTGAAGTTGATAAGGCCAAAGTTGAATTAATTACTCATTTGCCTTTCCCAAAAATAGTCAGAGAAGTTTGTTCCTTTTTAGGACATGCAGGATTTTACAGAAGATTTGTAAAGGACTTTAGTGCCATATCTAGACCTTTATGTAATCTTCTAACAAAAGATACACCATTTGATTGGACTCAAGATTGTCAAAAATCTTTTGAAAAATTAATCGGTCTTTTGACTTTTGCTCTTATCATGCAATCTCCTGACTGGTCTTTGCCTTTTGAGTTGATGTGTGATGCTAGTGATTTTGCTGTTGGCGCTGTTTTAGGCCAAAGAAAGGAAAGTAAGTCTCATGTAATTTATTACGCAAGTCAAACTTTGAATAGTAGACAAATGAATTACACCACTACTGAAAAAGAACTGCTTGCTATAATTTTTGCATTGGATAAATTTTGAGCTTATTTAATTAGTTCATCCACTATTGTTTTCACTGATCATGCTGCTGTTAGATATTTAATGTCTAAACAGGATGCCAAACCTAGGTTGATACGGTGGATCTTGTTGCTTCAAGAATTCAACATCACAATAAAAGACAAGAAAGGAGCCGAAAATGTTATTGCAGATCATTGTCAAGGCTGACAACAGGCTCATCTTTTGATAGCACACCTATCAATGATTCTTTTCCCGATGAATTTTTATTTTCTTTCAATTCCATGCCTTGGTTTGGTAACATTGTCAATTTTCTTGTAACAGGTAAGATGCCGCCTCAGTGGATACACCAAGACAGAAAAAAGTTTTTGATTGAGGTTAAAAAAAATTTTTTTTGGATGACCCATATTTATTCAAATATTGTCTTGATCAAATCTTTCGGAGATGTGTACCTGACAATGAGGTAAGTAGTGTCATTAAATTTTGTCATTCAGAAGCATGTGGAGGTCATTTTTCTTCAAAGAAAACAGCTGCGAAAATCTTGCAGTGTGGATTTTATTGGCCCACTTTATTCAAGGACAATTATACTTTTTGCAAAAGTTGTGAAAGTTATCAAAAATTGGGGTCCATTTCTAAAAGAAATATGATGCCTTTGAACCCTATCCTTGTCATTGAAATTTTTGATTGTTGGGGAATTGATTTCATGGGTCCATTTCCATCATCTTTTGAATTTGTGTATATTTTGGTTGCAGTTGATTATGTCTCAAAATGGATTGAGGCAATTCTATGTCAGCACAATGATCATAAAACTATTTTAAAATTTTTAAAAGAAAATATTTTGAGTCGATTTGGAATTCCTCGAGCTATCATCAGTGATGGGGGAACACATTTTTGCAATAAACCATTTGAATCCTTAATGAAAAAATATTGCATTACCCACAAAATTGCAACCCCTTATCATCCTCAGACAAGTGGACAAGTTGAATTAGCAAATAGGGAGATTAAACAAATTTTGGAAAAAATGGTTAACCCAAATCGTAAAGATTGGTCTTTAAGACTAAACCATGCACTTTGGGCTTACCGTATTGCTTTTAAAACATCTCTAGGCATGTCTCCCTATCGGTTAGTTTATGGAAAACCTTGTCATTTGCCTGTAGAATTGGAGCATAAAGCATTTTGGGCCATTAAAGCTTTCAACTTAAGTCTTGATGATGCTTCCAAGTTACGCAAATTGCAATTGAATGAACTTGAGGAATTAAGAAATGATGCATATGAAAACTCAAAGATTTATAAAGCTAGAACAAAAGCTTTTCATGAAAAATCAATTTTGAGAAAAAACTTTTGAAATTGGTCAAAAAGTTCTGCTTTATTATTCTCGTCTTCACCTATTCCCTGGAAAATTGAGATCTAGGTGGATTGGTTCTTATACTGTCAAACATGGGTATTCTTATGGGGCCATAGACATTGAAAATCCTAGGAATGGTATTGTATTTAAGGTCAATGGACAAAGACTCAAACCATTTCTGGAACATCAAGTTGTTGAGTTCTTTGTGTTCCCAGTTAAATGGCGGATAACGGTACTTCGTGACTCTCAAGTCAGTTTGTTTTTCAGTTTTCCATAATAACTGAATTCTTCTCCTTTTAAAATGGATGTCATTCTCTCAAATCTAAGAAAATATTTTCCTTCTCTCCCTCTAAATGCTCTAACAAAAGTCTATGAAGTTAGGTGTGAAAGACTGAGATTGTTAATGTATAAGGGCATCCCAGAAGATATACGCTGGATAATCGAAGCAAAGGTTCGTTTAGCTAGTGAATCTTCAAATTCATTTGTCCCATACATGCCTGGTCTCGGTAAAAGTTCATTTTCAAAAAGGAGAAGAGCAAAAAGAATGAAAGTTTGTTACAAGTGTGCACGATGGAATTGCAACACGCGATGTCACTCTTTGGGGATTGTTTCTATAAACAGAGAAGATAAAATATTCTTCATTAAGAATGGACTGAGTAAGGAGTCATTAGATAATATCTTATTGACTCTTAAGACGCATTCTTGTGGAGTTGTGCAAAGCGTGAACTTCTGAGTTTGTGAAATCTCTTCAAGGACGAACAAGAGCATTATAGTCTTGGGAATCTGACTCAAAAAGACCTTGTTTGCCAATTTAAAAGAAAATTGGATGGGAAGCTTATCCCCGACTCATAGAAAGCGTTTAAGCCGTTTCTGGACGTGAAACCAGAGGAAGATATGAGTCACAATCACAACAACATGTATATATTATCTTGTATATCTTAAAAAAATGAAAAAATGAAAAAGAAAAAAATGAAAAAAAATGAAATAAATTAAATAAAATAAAAAAAGGGCGAAACTTCAGTTGTACTTGGTCTTTAATTAGATTAGGAGCCCCTGCCAGTGGAGTGGCAGACCCGTCATTGACTCGGGTGGACCTTCGCACGCCAGTCGGTAAATAAGGTTCGTGTGTCATGCTTTGTAGAGAGCCGCACAAGCATTCCTAGGTTTTAACCAAAGGCTCTGCTTGCTAATAGATAGAAAGAAGCATCCCATGTTTGCATTCTCACGTGATAATGCCTCTGAGCTGGATCCTGTGATTTAATGCCATGGGTTCTTCAGTGACCTCTCACTGGCTGTGGTCGTTGGTGGTAGCTGCCAGATTTACGCACTTTAATTAGTAGCGTCGTAGCTCAATCCAAAATATCCCACAAGCGGGAAGGAGAAGAATGCCCAGATTGGCTGAGCCGTCTTGGTATTACTACACTCATGACGTGCAGTATAAAGATCTGTCATGAAACTTGTACATAAAGGTATGTAATCATTGTTATTATTATTTTATCTTTGTATGATTTTGTTGAATTTTAGTTTTGGACAGACGATCCTTTGGATGGGATTCTTCGGGGGTTTCTAGACTTCTTTACCCTGATGGTTTTCTTGAAGTAAAATAAAAATAAAAAACAAAACAAAACAAAAAAAATAAAAAAACAAAAAAAACAAAAAAAATTATTATTATTATTATTTTTAAATTTTCAAACTTTTCTGACACCAGTCAACCTACCTGTATAGAAACTATTATTACTTTTTCTTTTCTCTTCCCTATTTAAACATTTCATTTTCTTCACTTTCCTGCAACTCATAATCATTCAAAGAGAGTGTGAGTGTAGAAATGGAGGGAGCTTCTTCTTCAGTTCGTAGATTTCTCAGTATCTGTGTATTTTGTGGGATAAGTTATGGGAATGGTTTAGAGTTTGTAAACGCAGCAAGCACTGTTGGTAGAACACTTGCTGCGATGAACATTCGTGTAGTATATGGGGAGGTTGCCTTGGGTTAATGGGGCTGTATCACTTTCTGCATTTGTAAGAGGTGGTCAAGTTTTAGGTGTCATTCCTGAACCTTTAACTCGAAGGAACATCGTTGGAAAGACAATTGGACTGGAAATTCAGGTATCATCTATGCATGAACGAATAAAGGCGATGCTTGAAAACTCTGATGCATTCATTGTCTTACCTGGTGGTTTTGGTACTTTGGAAGAAGTCTTTCAAGTTGTCTCTTGGGCCCAATTGAACATCCACCATAAACCCATAGGTTTGTTGAATGTTAATAATTTCTTTGATAATTTGTTATCTTTTGTTGAACATGCTGTGGAACAGAAATTTGTCACACCTTCAGTAAGACGACTCCTTATCTCTGCTTCCACTGTTGATGAGTTGATTGATAAATTAGAAGCTTTTGTTTATGAACATGATCCAGTAACAGCTCAGATAGATTGGTCCGAAGGAAGCGGTGAAGGAAGTGGTAAAGGAAGCAAAATGAAAAGAAAGCCAGTCAAGACACTCCAACTATTTAACTAATTACAAGCTTTAGTTTTATTTATCATACTTTGTTTCTATTTAAATTTGTGTGAGGTTTTTCTTTTCAGTAATTGCAGCAACAAGTAATATATTCTATCCTTTTTCCTATCTATGTTTTGACATTGAGGACAATGTTGTGATCTGGTTGGGGGAAGGATGGTCGTAAAAAAAAACCCAAAAAAAAATTAAGAAGTATGTTTGTTAATATGTTTATTGTGTTTATATTAAAAAAAACTCAAAAAAAAAAATAGGAGTGTGTTTGTTAATATGTTTGTTTTGTTTGTCATCAATTTATTAACAACAAAAGTAATTAGGGATGACAGAGTAAGGAGTAAATTATTTACTCTTGAGACGCATCAAAAATTAGTGGCAGAGTAAGGAGTAATTGGGGTAGTAACTAGTTTGTGTGTAAGTAGCAATTCAAATTCGGGAAAATTTGCATGATTGAGTAAATTGTCTTCTTTCTTAAAATTCACATGCTTGATTATGAATGTTAAATTGGCAGACTGAGAATGATAAAATTATGCCTTATGAGATTTTGAGCCTATTGATGAATGGATTGAACATTTGTACCATTCTTTTCTTTCTTGTGTGAATTTCACTCCTGGAATTGTTACTCTAGAACTTGCTTTGATTCTTTTTGAGACTACATTTTCATATGCATACATAAATATGATTGAGGCATTTTTCTTGAAATAGCTAATTTAATCAAATAGGCAGCCTTGTTTAACAGCATGTTGTCTCAATATGATATCAAGCACTTTTATGATTTCTTGAAAATTCTCTTATTCTTGCCAACATAAAGCATTAGAAATGACCTATTTCCCCTTACTTAACCCCTTTGAGCTTATTTGACTATTCTTTGTTTCGAACTCATTATGTGCCTTAAATGAAAAATCATGTTCTTACTTGACCTTAGGGAATAAGAGAACATTAGTTTTGTCATTCAATGAGTTCTTGAACAAGTGTGGGGGTGTGTGTGCAGAATAGTTAAAAAATGTATATATGATGTTCTTTTTGTAAAAAAAAAAAAAAAAAAAAAAAAATAAAAAAATCAAAAATAAAAAAAAAAAAAAAAGTAAGTAAAAAGAAAAAGAAGGTCAACAAAGTAATAAAGGAAAGGAAAAGAATATGTAAAGGGAATTTGTATTAGGTGGAGTTGGGATGAACTTTCATGCTTGTTAATTGAACTCAGCTCTCATGCTCTTTTATTCTCTAGTATTTAACTTGTCATATCCATATTACTTCCTTTACCTTGACCCCATTACAACCTTGAATAAAGTCCTCATGATTTGTGTGTGCATGTGTTCTGAGTAGTGGAGAAGTAGAAGATAAGCAAGCTTATGGTAGTGCAAATTTCATGGGTTGAATTGAGTGAAATACTTACCTTTTAAACACTTGAGGGATTGAGAGTGAATCTTGTGAAAATCTATCATTCTTGACTCATACTTTTCAATTAAAATATCCTTGCTTGTTGATTTGAGAAGTGAAGATATGTTACCTCATGAATGTTTTGATTACTTGAATGATTGCTCTTCATTTTTAAATATTATTAAAAATTGAGTCTTTTAGAGTGTTTAGCTTTTGAGTCTGTTTCATTTTTTTTTTTGTGAGTGATCTTATGTGTTTTGCTTAGGAGTGCAAAAAGCTAAGTGTGGGGGAGTTTGATGATCACATATTTGATACATTAATAAGCTTTCATTCTTAGTCATTTACACTCTCTATGTACTTAATTGATTGAGTTTTATTATATTTTGTAAGTTTGGACTCAAATTGGACTTAATTGAATTTTTCAGCATGATTCTTATCTTACACTGTTTCTGTATTTGGGTCATATTTTGGGCTGTAGGTGGTCTTTGGAGGTGATTCTAGTGGCATTTAAAAGATAAGCGAGAGTTCTACAACTTTCAAGAATACCTCAAAGGCCCAATTACACGAGTAGATAACTCAAATTAGGGTTGAAGCAAGACCCAGTGTGCTTTTCCTAACAGCTTAACCTATGTGTACTGTTCATCACATATTTCGGGATATAAGTTGTCAAATAGGCTGAAATTTGGATGCGGAATATTTAAGACCCATATCTACAACTTTTATGTTGAACACGTTTTCAGAATCGGACTCCTTGAAGGTGATATTAGGCTTGGAAGTCAGAACAGAGGAGCTGTGACTGGGCCTGGGCAGTGTTCAGTAATTTGAACGTATCTGGAGTTATAGATATGATATTGGACTCAAACCAAATCCATTTGAAAGTTAAGATCCAGGCCTACAACTTTCATGAAGACCACTTGGTTCAAAAATGACGAATGCAATGACTTCAGAGCTACATGATTTTGGAGACAAGGAATCTCCATAATTTCCCACTCACCTAAAGTCATTTGGCATTTTCCACTCATTTTCCACTCATCCACCCACTAATGACTCAGCCCCCTTGTCATTTTGTATCTCTAATCCTCTATAAAAGGGGGCCTTGGTAGATCATTGAGGGTGTTAGGTGTTAGTTACCAAAATGATGCCATTTTGTTATTAGGTTTTTTTGTAGTAATTTTCCTTTATTCTAAATTAAAGTCATGTTCTTCTTCTTCTTCTTCTCTCTTTCTTTCTTCTTATCTATGAGTAACTAAGTTTCATTTTACTTGGGTGAAATGGTGAAGCTCTTGGTAATAAAATAATGTTAGATTTATTCTTCTCTTGTGCTCAAATGATTTATATTTTCTAGTAACCATTATATGTATTGTATTTTGTTTCCAATAATTTAGAAACCCTCCTTGTAAAGTGGAGTTCTTGATTTATTGTAGACAAGAGATTGGCACAATAAATGCTTTAACCCATTTACAAGTGGCGGTATTAGAAACTCTCTTTATAAAGTGGAGTTCTTGATTTGTTGTAGACAAAATATTGGCACAATGAATGCTTTAACCCATTTATAAGTAGTGGTAATATTTTTAGGAAACATAATATAATTACGTATATTATTTTAATTGGACTTTTAATGTTGTATTTTTCGATTGGAACCTCCATGTTTCGAAGATTCTAATTGAGTTATAAAAGGAATTAATATTACCTTTATTTTATTTACCAAGAGTGAATCTTTTTACCCAAGTAAATAATTTTAATCGTAGTAACAAAATATTCACTTCACCTTAATTAATCGTCAACAATTCCCTGTGGATCGACCTCGGACTCCCGAGAAATTTATTACTTGAGACAACCTGCACTTGGGTTTGCAAATGCGACAATTAAAAATTGTGCATCACAAAGATTAGCATGAGATGCTTCCCTTTGCTCTGCATGGTTATCGCACATCTGTCCGTACCTCAACTGGGGCAACTCCTTTCTCTTTAGTTTACGGAATGGAAGCCATACTCCCTATTGAGGTAGAGATCCCCTCATTAAGAGTACTGATGGAGACAGAATTGGAAGAGGCCGAATGGGTCCAAGCCCGACTAGATCAATTGAATCTTATTGAAGGTAAAAGGTTAACTGCATTGTGTCATGGTCAATTATATTAAAGGAGGCTTATGAAAGCCTATGCGAAAAAAGTGCGCCCTCGACAATTTCAAGAAGGAGACTTAGTACTCAAAAAGATCCTGCCAATTCAAAAAGATCACTAGGGAAAATGGACTCCAAATTATGAAGGACCTTATGTCGTGAAGAAGGCTTTCTCTGGAAGGTCCTTGATTCTCACAAAAATGGATAGTGAAGATCTACCACTTCCTGTAAATTCAGACGTAGTCAATAAATATTATGTTTAAAAGCACTACTTGTCAAAAAAAAGAGAAAAAAAAAAGAAAAGGAAAAAAAGGAAAAACATGGCTCGCTAGGTGGAAAACCTGAAAAGGCTACCTAGGCAAAAGTTAGAGCGACCTGGTAGGTTGAAAACTCGAAAGAGCGACCTAGGCAAAAGTTAAGGTCTGAAATAAAATGACAATAGTGCTTGATATGACAAAGGAAGTGAGACCTGAGCGGTTGAGTCTCTATGCTAGGGAGGAGCAAATCTCTACTTTAGAGCAAACTAAGTTTTCCATTTGGAGTAGGCCAAATGATCCCAATCAAGGCGATCAAAGTCTTCATAGAATTTGGTTAATGGGTGTTGGAAATCGGGTATGCAGAGGATTGACACTGATTACGATAAAGGGTTTCACTGGAAGAACTGAAGACCTTTGCCCTTATCATCCCTCTGTAAATTTTATGTTGATGACTGCAATATTACTTTCTTTTCACCATTACCATTTCAATACAATATCGTCATATTTTTACCTTTGCCTCTTCTTTGACTCAATATGCATTTTTCTAATAATCATATATTGGAATGTGAAATGTGTGACATTGCTATCAGAGCATTGAGAATTACTAATGATTTGAAAGGTATGGGAAACACAATGATTCCTGATAAGAGTGTTGATAAAAAGAAAAGACAACCAGGTCACCTCAAGGGTCATCTAAAGGGTTTTTTCATTGCTCTTATGCGTCATATCTAATGCAAAGGGTCATCCCGGCTGGACATTTCAACCATCGGCTGAATAGACAAATGAAAGAATACTAATAAATCCCATTCTAGTTCATCTTTGAAAATGATTGCAATCATGTCCTCAAGGGTCGTGGAGACAAAAAAAAGACAAAAAAGCAAAAAAAAAAAAAGAGTTTTCGTACTCTCATACATCTGAAACATGCATAGTGCACTATTTCATTTTGCTAGCCTTGACCTACAAAGGTCCAACTTGCTGTTTTCAGTCAAATTAGAGCCTTATGTCCATTACTTTTCTGGGTCCCCGTACCCGTTGTTTTTGGGTCCCCGTACCCATTGCTTTTAAGTTTTTTGTTAAGCTTCAACAAATACTCGACTCCGTAAGCCTCTTACCTTGTTTTTTGTTAAGCTTCAACGGATACCCGACTTCATAAGCTTCTTACCTTATCTTTGTTAAGCTTCAGCAGACACCTGACTCCGCAAGCTTTTTTAATTTTTTTTGGGTTCCCATACCCATTGTTCTATGTTTTCGGGTCCCCGTACCCATTCTTTTAAGTTGTTTGTTAAGCTTCAGCAAATACCTGACTCCGCAAGCTTTTTACCTTTTCGGGTCCTCGCACCCCTTGTTTTATGTTTTCAGGTCCCCGTACCTATTACTTTTAAGTTATTTGTTAAGCTTCAGCAGATACTTGACTCCACAAGCTTTTTACCTTTTCGGGTCCTCGCACCCCTTGTTTTATGTTTTCGGGTCCCCGTACCTATTACTTTTAAGTTTTTTGTTAAGCTTCAGCGGATACCTGATTCAACAAGCTTTTTATCTTTTCGGGTCTTCGCACCCATTGTTTTATGTTTTTGGGTCCCCGTACCCATTGCCTTTAAGTTTTTGTAAGATTCAATGGATACCTGACTCCATAAGCTTCTTACCTTATTTTTTTGTTAAACTTCATCGGACACCTGAATCCGCAAGTTTTTACCTTTTCATGGACAAAATTGAATCAACTCCTTTATTTTTCATTTATTCTAAATGTAAAACAAAGGGGGGCAGCTGTTGATACCCAATTTTGCCCATTTTCTTTTATTTTTGTTTTATTTAATTTAAATTTCTTTCTTTTTAAAAAAAGAAAAAAAAAAGAAAAATCACTGACTTTGTTCTTCCAGGTCAACCCATGACCCATTTTCCATCTCTACCCATGACCTAATTCTCCATCCCAACCTTTTCCCTTCCTGCTGCTGCAACCCTAGCCATCAAACAGCTGCTTTGAATTGGATTAAAGACTCCAACGATTTTTCTTTCCAATCATCAACATTAAGCTCATTCAATTTTGATCATCTGCCTTCCAAACGTAAAAACATAAAAAATAAAAATTATGGCATTTGAATGATCGGGCACAATATAAGGAAAAGAAAGAATGCAGAGTAGGGAATTAATCATTTAGAAAAAATACAAGTAGAGAGCAATCACAGAATCACACAGACTGATGGAGCAAAAGAATCTTCACTCTACCATCACCATTTTTTTGTCCATCCTTCACCCATAAACTAAGCCTCTCACCCACCTTCACACGAGAACCACTGTTACCCCCTCCCAGTGTCGTCCTCCACGTGTAGCTAATTAATAGACCGGCAATCACCTCCACGCGCACCATTGCTTCTCGAACCCGCACCGCCAGAACCCAGCAGCCCGAGCCTTCGGCCTCTGACCTGCGTCGCAAGCCCCTCTCTGTACCGCCTGCTCCAGATCCGGTCGCCCGTCCAGTCGTGTTGCATCTAGCCACCACCCCTGCAGTCTTCCACGCTATCGTCTGCTCTGCTGGTGGTGGGCGACCTTCCTCTTCTACATTTCGTTTCATATTCCAAAACCATAAGTCTTTTTTTTTGCTTTGCTGTTACTACTATTAAGTTTTCTTTAAAGGGGCTTTGTGCTGTTATGCAGATAGCCCATAAAAAAACTGAAGCATAAAATAAAAAAAGAGGTTGGCATTGGGGGTGTGTCTGATTAGTGGGCTAAGCTTCTTGTTTCCTTTTTGGGTTAAGTTTAGCCTTTTAATAATTTAGAGGCTTAGTGAAAAAATAAAAAAAATAATTTGGAAAATATAGGGATAAAATATATAGGATTAAATAAAAATATCAAAAATTAAAAAATATCAATAATAATAATAATAATAATAATAATAATAATAATAATAATAATAATAATAATAATAATAATAAGGGTAAAAAGAAAGAAAGAGAAAATCAAAAAATATATATTTTGAGTTTATTTGTTTCAGGATTAATCTTGTTTAATGGTGTTTATTTTATTTAATGACATATTTTATGTTGTATCTTGTGATTGATGAGAAGCTAAAAATAAAATAAGAAATAAAAATAAAAAGTGATGAAAGTCAATTTGTGGGTTGATTTGATTTGATTATAGTTTATTTTTGTCTTTTAATTGATTATCTTATTTCGTTGTTATGACAATTGTGACAGTTGACATGTGAATTTAATTTAATTATTGTTGTGTAAATCAAACATTTTAAAACTTGCCGATGACGGAAAAATTGGGAGAGGATCGGAGCGCCGATCAAATATACTCTTTTCAATAATCTTGAGGCTTTATATTGGATTTTGCCAGGAGCGCTGGCGAGGTCTAATCCTCACACTAAATTAAAATATTTTCGCTAAATAAAATACAACCCTTTTTTTAAATTAAAATAAAATCTCTTTTTTGTAAAAAGTAAAAGAAATCCCTAAATAAAAGTGAACAAATTCATACAGTTTTAACATCATGATTGTGATGAATTAAAGTTTTTTTTTCATGAAGACATTTTTTAGAAATTATTACAAAAATCTCATTGTGCCTAAAAATATTTTTTCCTTGATTATAAAAGAGATTTTATTTGGCCATTTACTTGAAAAACATTTTCTTACCTTAAACAAATTTCTTTGAATTAAAATTATTCATTGAAAGAATTTTTTTTATTTGGCCATTTATTTTGAAAATTACTTCTCTCCAAAAAAAAATTTTAATTCACCACTTTTAAACAATATGTTGTAGACTTAGAATTTGTTTCAAAATAATGGCTATTTAGTCACCCATTTCTGGTCTTAGTCATTTATCATTCTTGATATTATGCTTGACAAAATGGGACATGTTAAAGTAAAAACAAAAAAATATTTCTTTCTTTTTTTAAAGGACCAATTTAATTAATATTGCAAATAACATTAGATTAAATAGGTAACCGTTCTTAGAACGGACGGTGTAGGGTGCTAACACCTTCTCTACCCGTAATCAACCCCTGAACCTCAAACTCTGAAACGTAGATCATCTTTTAGGTGTCCAATTGCACCATTCCATTTAATGAATAAAGCGATTGGTGGCGACTCCCAACACCCCGAGGTCTTTTCCTCCTCTTTCTTTTTATTTTCGCGGCGCCCTTCGGGACGATTGCGACAGAGACCGATTTAGAGACTAATTTAGAGACCGATAAAGCGGTCTCTAAACTAGAGACCGAGTTAGCAACCGATTTCATAAAATATGTAATATGTTCAGTTTTTAGAGACTAATTTAGAGACCGATTTAGAGACTGATAAATCGGTCTCTAATCTGATAAATCGGTCTCTAAAAAATCAGTCACTAAATCGGTCTCTAATACACTTTTTTTAAAAATAATTGACCAATTTTTTGACTGAAATTAGAGACGAATTTTTTTAAATAATCGGTCTCTAAATCGGTCTCTAAATTTAGCGATCGACCAATACCAGTCACTAATATTTAGCGATGAAGGTTTTAGATACCGATTTAAATCGGTCTCTAAATCGGTCTCTAATTATTTTAGAGACTGATTTTTAAGATTTAGAAACTAAATTTTCGGTCTCTAAAACTTAAATTTCTAGTAGTGTTTACTTTGACGCACTATTTCATTGACTTTGACGCATTGTTTTCATTCACTCACTTTGACACATTTCTTATTTTCTTTTCACATTTCTAGTGTCCATTTTCTTCTCTTTGACATTTTGAATGGACGACGGTTAATTAACACTTTGACATCAGATTAAGCTTACTAATCACCAAATACTTTAGAGTCCTAAGATGAGTCACTTCGCACCAAAATATTAGATCTTGAATAAAAAATGAAGTGGTCAACAATTTGATGAAAAATTACCACAAAAAATGACTAACTTCTTAACTAAACTAGTAACTAACTAATCAACTAATCTAACTCAACCAAACTAACCAACAAACCACAAGTGGTAATAGAATGTATGATTACATTGGTGGTGGCACCGATAAGCATAATGGATGTGCATCATGGTTAACATCTTCCTTGTTTGAGTTTACTCAATTCGTATTCTGTTGTTGTTTGTATTTATGTTACATTACATTTCTTTAAGTCTGTCCACTTCTGAAAAATTAATTTACCACAAATTAAAATGTCTTTGTTTTCATTTTTAAGTGGATATGTTTTAAAGCACATGTTAGCATGATTAATTATAATTAAGATTATGATTGATCACGATTAATTTTAGGGATGATTGTAATTGATTTAGTATAGAATTAGATTGATTTAGTACATAATTATATTTTATTATTTTCTTTTTCTGTACAACAACCTTATTCTATAAATAGAGGTTAATCCTTATGTATACATTTATTAAAAAATATACACAAAATACTAATATTTGTTTCCCTATTTGTATTTCTAACATGGTATCAGAGACACATGTATCCACCTTAAGGAGAGTTTTTCCTTTTTGTTATGTAGAGTTCGTGGAACTCATTAGAATCGTTACTAATAATTATCAAATCCAGACTTTTTCTGCTGTTTGCTCCTCCGTTCAAGACACCGCTCCAGACCACCGCTGTCTACTCTGTTCAGACACCGCTCTAGACTTCCGTTTTAGATTCCATACTTCGTTCTGATGTCAGACTCCATTTTAGATTCCGTCCTAGATTCCAGACTTCATTCTGATGTCAGACTCCATTTTAGATTCCGTCCTAGATTCTAGACTCTAGACTTCAGACTCGAAACTTCATCCTATATTCCAGATTCTAGACTCTAGACTCCAAATTCTAGACTCAATCATCATCTTGACTGATTTTGCACTGTGGTTTCCAAACTCAAGTTGGTTTCTTCTATACTCACTTGAGTTTGAGGGAGAATATTAGCATGATTAATTATATTGAGATTATGATTTATCACGATTAATTTTAGGGATGATTGTAATTGATTTATATAAAATTAGCTTGATTTAGTATATAATTTTATTTTATTATTTTTCTTTTCTGTATAACAACATTCTTTTATAAATAGATGTTAATCCTCATATATATATTCATTAAAAAATATACGCAAATTACTAATATTTATTTCTCTATTTTTATTTCTAACTGCACACAATAATTGACCTCCTCTAGTGCGCCATTGTATTCATTAGGAAGTTATTGCCTAAACATGACAATATAGAATAATGCCTACTGAAAAATCATCTAAGTTGAACAACTCAAATTATACATCAACCCTATCAACTTGTAGTCCCATAAAAGATAAAACAGTAAAATGTTCCTAACCAACCAAAGAATTAAATCCAAAAAGAAAAGTAAAGATAAATATGAACAAGAAAATAATTCAATCGATGTCCTGAATAACTTCTATTATCTTTTAGTATGATCTCCGTCCAGGATTTTGTACGCTCATTCCGGGAGCCGGCAAGGCAAAATTTGTTGCTGACTCAAACCATCCAAGCTTTTCCCCGAGTTTCCTTACCAGGTCACCAGCTAAGTAAGAAAGTACTGAGGCCACAGCCCCAGTGGTGACATAGTAAAGCACTGTTTGGAAGTATACCACACAGCTGTTTGGTCTCTGGATATTAAGCTTTGGCAACGGAAAGCAGTGTGATGCATAGTAGAGAAGCTCCCACAACTGCTGCCAGCTTGAAATCCTTGTCATCACTCTCACGGAATGAGAAGCCATATATCAGTGGTGGCACTAATCCTAAAACAATAAATGATAAGATAGCAATAAAAACATGAATAAAGAAATTCTCCCTCTGCCCCAGCAACTCATTATATCGATCCAGTACTGGTGCGTCAGTTTGATTCTCAGCTCTTTTAGGTTGCTCAGCTTTCAGTTCCCCTGGCTGCAGTTTTAAAAGCAAATAATAATAATAATAACAGGCCAGTTCTACTACACTGCTATCAAAATCCTAGATTTAACATGCGTGTTAAATTGATGCATATTTCTAGAAATTCTAAGATTGGCGATATGCTAACAGGCAGTGGAGGAAACTCCTAGACTCAACAATAACATCACTACTAGAAGCAACAAGAGAATTGTACTAACAAGTTAAAGAAATATCTACAATTAAATACGTATAGAAAAATCTAGATATAAAATATAGACAAACTGCCATTAAGAGGCGGTGCATAGTAGCCTTTATATAGGCAATATGAGCTCACATTGTAATCAAGCCTTGTAAGCTGCCAAGTAGCCAATTAAGGCCATTCACCATCACGCCAACATATTGGCATTGTAACCATATCCATTCTAAGTAATAAAGTTCAGTTCATCAAATATAAATTGCCTTCCTCCATTATTCCATTCCCACAGTCCAATCAAATTATTCACATTCCATTTATCTCTCCTCCTTAAAACCAACAATGCGGTTAAAAAAATGTGTTTGTTTTATGAATTTTGGCAACATGTAGAAGAATTTAGGTTGTGCAAATGTTATAACTATGCATATCCGAAAAAAAAAGGCATAGGTAAGGATTTCTACCAGAAACTACGTTAATTTTTAGTAGTCCTAACTACACAGTTCTCACTAGAAATCAATTGCATTTTGAATGCTAAAGAAAAGCCTTAGGCTCTACTAAAAAAAAACGAGAGAGAAAAAGATATAAAAATGGAATTATTATAAGATAGCATATTTCTCTTCAACATATAATCTCAACCAAAAAAAATAGAAATTAAATATATTTGGAAGCCTTTTGTTTTTTTTTAGGGGGGGGGGGGGTTGTTGGGGTGGTTGGGAAGTAGGGAATCAAACTCATTCTGTTTTTTCTAAGAAGCATGCAGTTTACCACTGAAGCACTGGCGTCGTCCGCGCAGAAATACATATTTGGGGAGTTGGGGAAATGAAAAAAAAACGCATGAGGAATAAAATAAGGAGAAAACTTAGATAAAGTTATTTAAGTGTTTGTGGTGTTGTTTTTCAATAAAAACATAATATGTGTAAATTTTTTATAATTTATTAATAAAAATTTTAAAAAGGTGATGAAGTGACTCAAAAATAAGATATATGTTATACTTTTATTGGAGAACAACACAACAAACACCTAAAGAATTTTATCTAAGTTTTATTCATAAAATAATCATCTAGCTCAGAAATAAATATTTTGAACATATAACTCACATTATGACCAAGAGCGAAAAGCCCACCGATCAAGTTTGCAATAGCCAGTGCAACAATGTTCACTGCAAAAATGATAAAACTGTCACGAAAAGTTATAAGAGTAATTCTCAAATTTATGCAATAATTTCTTTTTCTCTTAAAACATCCTTAATAATACTGGAAAACTACTCTGAAGACTCTTTCTAGTTCACCAATGGCAATAGTTTGTATAACCCTTTCCTCTGAAGGCGAAAATTATATAATTTAAATAAACAAAATAATATAGATCCTCTAGTATTGTTAATTAAAGAAAGAAAGAAGGATGAAATGTAAGTAAAAATCAAGTCCTACATGTGGTAGCGTCAGCACTCGCCGCAGTTGTCACAACACTAAGGCTTGCTAATGATTCATTCAAACCACCATATACAATGCTTTTCGGAATTTCCCATGTCGTACTATTTGCTGGTTCTTGATCCACACGTGGCTCTCTACGTGTAAGAAGTGGTGTGCTTTCAGCTGGAACTGCTTGTCACCTGGCCCTGCCCAGGAAATATACAACATCATTTCATTGCAATAAATTAGATTATTTTCTAAAATTTAGAAGTAATGACCATAATATATCATTATTACAGGATTGATATATGAAAATGTTCCCAATCTTCTTCTTGCGTTTCATATTCTTTTCAGGTTGTACTTACAAATGTTAAAATGTGATGCACATTCTAGAATTATCTACGACAATTGGTAGAGATTAGAGAAGTAAAAATCAGAAACTTCTATGCTTATGCGGTGGAAGAAACAAAATCAGCATTGGCAAAGAATGAAATAGAAAAATCTAATATATTATGAAACTATGAAAAATAGAATTGTCTAGAAATTATAAGAAACCTCTGCCTCATGTCACCGACTTTACAATGTCATTTGTATAGCTCTATAAATATCATGTAATGTGTCACAAATTATACACAAGCCACTTACCATCCATCACAAGGTCATCAACCAATCAGCAGGCCTAGTGGCAATATGTCACCATATTGTAACTCATATCTATTACAAAAATAAACAAGTTTCTTCAATACAAATAGCCCTTTTCTGTACTCTTCAATGTTCCCAATCTTCTTCTCCTGTGTTTCTTATTCTTTTCAGGTTGTGCTTAACCAATACAAATGTTAAAATGCGATGCACATTCTAGAACTATCTACAACATTTGGTAGTGAAATGAAAATCAGAAGCTTCTATGCTTAGGCGGTGGAAGAAACAAAATCAACGTTGGCGAAGAATGAAATAGAAAAATCTGATATTATGAAACTATAAAATTTAGAATTGTATAGAAATTATTAGGGGTGTACAGTGAGTGGAGTCAACACGTGAACTCGAGGGTTTCGACTTAACCTAATCTATAAAATGTGGGTTGAGTTGGGTTGGGTTCATGGGTTAGATTGGGTTGAAAAATATTTTAACACGTACAAAGTGTATGGGTAGATAACGGATTAGAACACGTTCAACTTACACAAACTCGACCCATTCACTTTTTTTTATAGTAAAAAGTCATTAAATGATAAAAAATATATATAAAAAAAGAGTAAAGTCAATGATTATGTCAACTCTAATTTAAGCACTCCAAAAAAAAAGTCTCTTTGATAGACAAAGAGTAAGAGCAAGCTAGTTCATATGGAAGAGGAAAGGGTCATAGTTAAGGCCATTCAAGAGGTAGAGGTCATGGTAGAGATTATAATTATGGTTGTAGAAAAGAAGGTGACAGCTATGACACCAATAATGAAGAGTCAACTCAACAACCACAATGACCAAGAGGTTTGGAAATTTAATTAAACTTGATACATTCATATAATTAATTATTATTCATGTCTTGACACATTAATGTATTTGTAATTTTTAAGTATTTAGCCATGCATACATTTAATATTTTGGGGTTAAATTTATTATATGAGTTGTCAAGAGGTTTCTTGTATACTTATAAATAGTCTTGTATTTGTATTTTTCATGTAAGTCAAGAAAAATCAAGTGTAAGTCAAGAATATCAAATCAAGTAAGTTTTTTTGAGCTTGTGTTATTATTTCCCTTCTCTATATCTCCTTCATAAGTATATATTGTGTCTCGCAGCAGAGGCATTCAATTTATTTTGTATGGTTTAGTATTAGCAACTTGTTATAGTGATAGCTCCTGTCTCCTATCTTCACTCTTCACAGCCAGCATGAGGTTTATTTATATTGAATCATATATTTTGATCTCATATTAGATTTTTTCTTACACAAAAATTATGCTACTTAGCAAAATATGGAAGATACCCATATATGAATAAACGTTTATATGCTAAATATATTGCATACTGAATTTTGTGGCATATTCTGTATAACTCATCTCTGAAATGAAGCACAATCATCATGAAGACGAAGATTAGACTAGATGAATTATTGTTTCAATCCACAAGTTGAATATGCCATGCAGTGTTTTCTTGCAAAAATATAGTGCCAAAATATTTTAATTACATGACAAGAATCTACAATACTTACCTATATATCCTCCATCAACTTCAACCTCAACCTCGACATTAAGCTCTGGCTGTTTCTTGTCTAAAAAGTCAATTTCAGGAAGCAACAGGTATAATAACTCTCCAATCACTATTTTTTGGAGAGCTAGTTTCAGGTTGTTTGGGTATAGATGCCTCAGAAGCTCCACCTATAACTGCCCAATCACTCCAAAAATGTTTTTTCCTTGGAGCAATTTGACCTTTTGGGTCTTGTGAGGTTACACTAAAGTGATTTGATGAATCATTGAATCTTGTGGTTTCATATCGTTTACAGGAATGCTTCCAAGACCTGCAGATCAAGTGAGGAATAGTTTGTGATTGTTGGAAAATTTGTAGTTATATATATTGTCTCTATTATTAATATCTTGGCTAACATCACGTGAGTGAATTATATAGACAAAAGAGATATAAGATAAGAGCACTGTAGTAAACATGAAAAACTTCTGTAGTTCCCTATGAATAATGTTGCAGTTTAACTCAGCTACCTGTTTAAGATTTGAACTAAGACAATTAAAGCAAAATGTTCCTAAGGATTACCAGTGTCATCGATTTTATCTTCTACTTCACTGGTTACTTTCTGTGGTCCTGTTCCATGAAGGACCACTTCTTCAATGATCTGCTTGGTTTGTTTTCCTGAATCATCTGCAGTGTTAACGGCCGGTTTTGAGGTATCTTTGGCTACAGATTGACTTACTTCCACAGATGATCAGCTTCTGGAGCCATAAATTGTGATGCATCTTTGAGTGTGTTTTCAGGCAGTCTATTGTTATTTGATGAACCAGTCACTAGTTAATTGGTTTCATTTGCAAAAATTAGACAGTGAAATCAGTTAAACTTAACCTTTGAAGAGACATAAAACAGTAGATACTATCACATAATATGCAAGAAGCAAATCATTCTGCAATCTAGTAATTAAGTAACGAGTTTTGCTCAAACTTTGATCAACGGTCACTATTTTCCAAAATGGTAAGTACTTTGAGAGTTAACACAAAATTGTGCTCATAACTTGACATCTACTGTTAATCCAAAATTATATATTTGAATTTATCAAAAGAACGTGTATTGTACCTTTTAGTTTGTCTAATTTAAGAAGATTTGATTGGAAGTAGTACGAAATATATCATCCAATATCAACTTAGTTCAGAAGGTAAGCTCAATCAAGAAATCAACTCTGTATGTGTGTATGTGAATTTTTAAATTACCAAACTAGTTAAATAGATTCAGTCAATACATTACCTTGATCATTTAATGCTCCATCGTCATCACTTACCAATCCAGGGAACAACCAACCGCCTGTTCAAAACCAAAGAAGAATTCACAGTGCGGGTCAGCCTTGATAGCATAGATCAAATAAGACCTAAAAAATATTAAGTGTACCTATTGGAATGAGGAAACTGAAGCATGATGAGCATAATATCAAATAAGACCTAAAAAATATTAAGTGTACAAAAATTAAAACTAATTAAATAAAAGCATAGAAGGAATGAGATAAAAGAAAAGCTTTAAGAACAGCAAATAAATAAATGTACAATAATATAAAATTACATAAAATAAAGAGATTAGGAAGAGAGAAGCATGCACGATATTTATCCTGGTTCGACCACTAACCCACTTGTGGTCTACGTCCAGTCCTCGAAAACAAATCGAGATTTTTCACTATGTATATAAGCTTCAATAGGTGCTTGTAACCATTACATAAAAGAGCACTTTTCACACATAGGGAAACTCTACCCTTGTGCTAAAGTCTCAACCTGTAGGGATACCTCACCCTTATACAAACCTTAGAGGGATACCTCACCCCCTTTACAAACCTTGAAGGATACCTCACCCTCAATATAGAAGAACAGAAATATAGATGAAGAGAAACTTTCACTCAGAGCAAATAATACAAATTGAAGCACTATAGAGGCTCTTAAAGGATATCTCAAAGTTTTAGCAAAAAGAGCACAGAAAATAAGCGTAAAATATAAATCACATTTTTCAGGGCAAGCGCAAATTAAATAAATAGCTGGGATTCTTGCAGATGAGACCCACGGTCTCTATTTATAGAGCCAAATAGAAAATAGTCGTTGGAGCAAATTAATGTGATAATAAATACGTTAACGTTTTCGTATGAATTCAAAAATGAAACAGAATTCTCGTGGGTTATTCGAATACCACTGTTCCAATTCTCATAAAAAAACCATTCAGAAGTAGGTTATTCGAATACCACAATGAGGTATTCGAATACCTCTATTTTAAATACACTCTGGAACGTCTTTTGGGCTGTGGTATTCGAATACCACATCTTGTATTCGAATACCCCTTTAAAAAACTCTTTCAGGAACGTTTTTTGTGCTGTGGTATTCGAATACCACATCCTGTATTTGAATACCCCACTCAGATTTCAAAAACTGACTTTAAAAGATCATAACTTTTTCATTTATTATCCGTTTAAAGCAAATGACCAGTCATTGGAAAGATCTTTAAGTCTATTTTCAAATGAAATAAGTTTCAAAACAAAACTCAAAGTATTTTGAAAGATATGATCAAAAGAGTAACTAAAGGTCAGTTTTACAAAACTCAAACATGACTATTTTTCATAGATTTGAACTATTACCATAACTAGCTTTTCAAAACTTGTTTGTTGGACATTTTAGCATGTGAAAACCATTTGTAAAGATTTTGAAAAACATATTTGAGATATCCATAAGGCTTTGTACATAAAGACCCTAAGTCCTAAAAGCTATACCATTTAATTTTCCTTTGACTTGGTCTTTGACATGACTTTGATGTTATCAATACCTTCATGACATAGGCATTCACATTCTCCTTGTGTTGAGCTTAATAGAGATCTTTTGTTTTCTTGTTGCAATGCTCACTCTTGATACTTGGACTATCCTACAAAGTATTGCTCACTTAAACAAGCATAGTTAGTCCAAAATTATAGTTCAATATCTTCATATGCATGATTCATAAATGTATTACTCTAGTTAGTTTAACATGCATATAAAACTTTCATATACACATCCAAAAAAAGATATTTATCAATTACTAATGGATATGCTCTATATAGGATGCAACAAGGAACATAAGCAAAGTATTCTTTTTGTCTTGTATTTGTCATCATCAAAACTTAACATATAAAACCATTTGCGGCAAACTTATATCCACATTAATGACGTTTTTACTCGTCCCTGGACTAATTGCTTTTTTTCTTTTTTTATTTATTTATTTAGAGACTGATTTAGTGACCGATAAAACAGTCTTTAAATCAGTCTCTAATTATATAATATGTTCAGTTTTAGAGACTGATTTATAGACTGTTGATACCCAATTTTGCCCATTTTCTTTTATTTTTGTTTTATTTAATTTAAATTTCTTTCTTTTTAAAAAATGTAAAAAGAAAAAGAAAAATCACTGACTTTGTTCTTTCGGGTCAACCCATGACCCATTTTCCATCTCTACCCATGACCCAATTCTCCATCCCAACCTTTTCCCTTCCTGCTGCTGCAACCCTAGCCATCAAACAGCTGCTTTGAATTGGATTAAAGACTCCTACAGTTTTTCTTTCCAATCATCAACATTAAGCTCATTCAATTTTGATCATCTGCCTTCCAAACGTAAAAACGTAAAAAATGAAAATTATGGCATTTGAATGATCGGGCACAATATAAGGAAAAGAAAGAATGCAGAATAGGAAATTAATCATTCAGAAAAAATACAAGCAGAGAGCAATCACAGAATCACACAGATTGATGGAGCAAAAGAATCTTCACTCTGCTATCACCATTTTTTTGTCCATCCTTCACCCATAAACTAAGCTTCTCACCCACCTTCATACGAGAACCACCGTTACCCCCTCCCAGTGCCGTCCTCCACGCGTAGCTAATCAATAGATCGACAATCACCTCCACGGGCACCACCGCTTCTCGAACCCGCACCGCCAGAACCCAGCAGCCCGAGCCTCCGGCCTCTGACCTGCATCGCAAGCCCCTCTCTGTACCGCCTGCTCCAGATCCGGTCACCTGTCCAGTCGTGCCGCGTCTAGCCACCGCCCCTGCAGTCTTCCACGCCGTCGTCTGCTCTGCTGGTGGTGGGCGACCTTCCTCTTCTACATTTCGTTTCATATTCCAGAACCATAAATCTTTTTTTTTTGCTTTGCTGTTACTACTATTAAGTTTTTTTTTTAAAGGGGCTTTGTGCTTGTTAGAAACGTAGATAGCCCATAAAAAACTGAAGCATAAAATAAAAAAAGAGGTTGGCATTGGGGGTGTGTCTGATTAGTGGGCTAAGCTTCTTGTTTCCTTTTTGGGTTAAGTTTAGCCTTTTAATAATTTAGAGGCTTAGTGAAAAAATAAAAAAAAAAAAATGGAAAATATAGGGATAAAATATATAGGATTAAATAAAAATATCAAAAATTAAAAAATATCAATAATAATAATAATAATAAAAAGGGTAAAAAGAAAGAAAGAGAAAATCAAAAAACATATATTTTGAGTTTATTTGTTTCAGGATTAATTCTTGTTTAATGGTGTTTATTTTATTTAATGACATATTTTATGTTGTATCTTGTGATTGATGAGAAGTTAAAAATAAAAAAAATAATAATAAGAAATAATAATAAAAAGTGATGAAAGTCAATTTGTGGATTGATTTGATCTGATTATAGTTTATTTTTGTCTTTTAATTGATTATCTTATTTCGTTGTTATGACAATTGTGACAGTTGACATGTGAATTTAAGTTAATTATTGTTGTGTAAATCAAACATTTTAAAACTTGCTGATGATGAAAAAATTGGGAGAGGATCGGAGCGCCGATCAAATATACTCTTTCCGATAATCTTGAGGCTTTATATTGGATTTTGCCAAGAGCACTGTCGAGGTCTAATCCTCACACTAAATTAA
The DNA here is from genome assembly GCA_029884595.1 of Ormosia semicastrata. Classification (NCBI taxonomy): domain Eukaryota; kingdom Viridiplantae; phylum Streptophyta; class Magnoliopsida; order Fabales; family Fabaceae; genus Ormosia; species Ormosia semicastrata. The sequence continues at coordinate 4,240,672 of JAQQTO010000044.1, forward strand.
AATATTTTCTCTAAATAAAAGGGAACAAATTCATACAGTTTCAACATCATGATTGTGGTGAATTAAAGTTTTTTTTTTCATGAAGACATTTTTTAGAAATTACTACAAAAATCTCATTGTGCCTAAAAATATTTTTTCCTTGATTATAAAAGAGATTTTATTTGACCATTTACTTAAAAAACATTTTCTTACCTTAAACAAATTTCTTTGAATTAAAATTATTCATTGAAATAAATTTTTTTTATTTGGCCATTTATTTTGAAAATTACGTCTCTCCAAAAAAAAAAATTTAATTCACCACTTTTATACAATATGTTGTAGACTTAGAATTTACTTCAAAATAATGGCTATTTAGCCACCTATTTATGGTCTTAGTCATTTATCATTCTTGATATTATGCTTGACAAAATGGGACATGTTAAAGTAAAAACAAAAAAATATTTCTTTCTTTTTTTTAAAGGACTAATTTAATTAATATTACAAATAACATTAGATTAAATAGGTAACCGTTCTTAGAACGGACGGTGTAGGGTGCTAACACCTTCCCTACCCGTAATCAACCCCCGAATCTCAAACTCTGAAACGTAGATCATCTTTTAGGTGTCCAATTACACCATTCCATTTAATGGATAAAGCGATTGGTAGCGACTCTCAACACTCCGAGGCCTTTTCCTCCCCTTTCTTTTTATTTTCGCGGTGCCCTTCAGGACGGTTGCGACAGCTGGCGACTCCACTGGGGACATGATTAGAGGGTTAAACCTTATTTTAATCTTATGTGATTTTCTCTTTAATTATGTTGGTCTGTTTTTATTTTATTTGTTTATTTGTTATTTGTTTTATATTATTGTACATTTTGTTTGCATTATATGTATTATATTTCTGCTTTGTAAATAAATTCTCACATGTACACTTGTACACACAAGCTTTATACCCGAGCTCAGTACCTTGTAGGCTTAGATAGAGGGTGAAGTAGTGTTGCTTTGTGAGACCGTTAGTCTCCGGTTAGGCACATGAAAACCCCTCACTCAAATTGAACTCTTTCCGCTTGTAACCTATCATGGGTGAGGATGGAGGACTCTGTTACCAAGTGGCCTCAATACTCAAGAGGGGGGGTGAATTGTGTAGTTAAAAATAAGTTCACAAATCTTTCGCAAATCGTTTGACAATCAATTTTCGTTGAAGCTATTGAATGATCAGAGATAATTGAATAGATGAGTTAAGCACTTTTACTAATGAACGTAATAGTCAAGGAGACAATATCCAAATAAAACAATGAAACAAAGGCACAAAGATAAACAGAGGAGAGTTTAGAGAAACAAACACGGTCGTTTATCCTGGTTCAATCACTACTCCACTTGTGATCTACGTCCAGTCCCAAGCAAAACCTTGAGATTTTCCACTATATCTTCAAGCTTCAATGGGGACTTGAAAAACCACTACAACCTTGAGCACTCAACAAGTATGGGATACCTCACCCAAAAGCTTGAGCCTCTATTTTTCAAGAGATACCTCACCCTTACAATACTTGAGGGATACCTCACCCTCACTAATCAGAATGTATAAGATTGAAATAGAAGAAGCTCTCTCTAGAGCAAGTGTTTACAAATTGAAGCTCTAATATGCTCTCAAAGATTTTTCACGTTTTTAGTCACAAAACAGAGCAAGAAATGATTTTAAGGATTGATTCACGTTTTGAAGTATAATGATCAGTTTTTGGTTCAAGGTCAACCGTAAACAAAGACCCAACTTGGGTATTTATAAGTTTCTCAATTAATAGAGCCGTTGGAGGTAGTTGGGCATGCATTTAATGCATTTAATATAGCCGTTGGACATTGTCAGGATGCGTGTAATCGATTACATATCTCAGGTAATCGATTACATTTTTGTTCCAACGTTTTCTGAACTTTCTGGGCTCTATGTAATCGATTACATTATTGAGGTAATCGATTACATGGCTTCTGACTTTGCTTGTAATCGATTACAATGCTCATGTAATCGATTACATGACTTCTGACTTGCTGTGTAATCGATTACAATATTCATGTAATCGATTACATGGCTTGTCGAACGTGTTGTTTGAGTTTCTGGGTTTTGTGTAATCGATTACATATCTTGGTGTAATCGATTACATGGCTTCTGACTTTGTTTGTAATCGATTACAACATCAATGTAATCGATTACATTACTCGTCGAACGTGTTCTTTGCCTTTCTGGGCTTTGTGTAATCGATTACATATATTGTGTAATCGATTACATGGCCTCTGACTTTCTTGTAATCGATTACATTGTTCATGTAATCGATTACATGCTTTCTGTTTGATGTGTAATTGATTACAAACATTGTGTAATCGATTACATTGGCCTTTGAACACATTTTTCAAGTCCAATAACGCTTGTAAGTCATTTCCAACACCTCAAGATACTTGATTAAACATAAATCCTTTTAAGAGTGTTAGATTTAAAGTTGAAACTCAAGTTTTATTTGAAAGCCATGTTTAACTTTGAAATTTCCCATTTATTTTGAAATCACATATTGAAAAACCATTTGAGAAATCTTGAGAGCATTTAACATTAATTTCCTAAGTCTTAATAACTAATTAAACCTTCTGTCTTCTTTCTTTGATCTTGATTTTTCCTTTTGTGCTTGGTCTTCTCTTTTGCTTTTGTTATCATCAAAAACCTTTCGACATGCCTTAGAGACATAAGCATTCACAGACTCTTGCTAGCCAAAGTGTTGGTGACAGCAAGGAGTAATTTGGGGACTTTTTTTCTGATAAGGGTCTAGAACCAAAGCTATCACTTGTAGATATAACCTTAGAGCTACCATCGTTCATAGAACCTATCCTGCTGGACGGGTACCAAGATTAGGTACCCCCTTTTCCTCTAATACATGAGGAATTTCTGTTTGTCTTTTATTTTGTAGTTGCTAACTCTCTTTTTATTGTTTTCTTTTATCTTGCATTTGCATATGTGGTCCAATCCTGTAAAGATATCAGTAAACCTCGAACATGAATAAGGGGAAAATGGCTCTAATGTCTGGGGTGGCAGAGAGTATCTGGGCTGTCGGTGAAGAGTCTGCAAGAATTCAAGCTAAGGAAGGAAATAGTTTGCATCACGAGGATGTTCCTTTACCTCTCTTAAAGGGGAGCCATGACTTTGAGCAAAATGACCTAAGGAGACTCCGTAATGTGTAGTGTAATATGAGAAGACAAGAAGAGTTCAATGACAAGTATGGAGATATTGTAGCTCTCATGTTTATCATCCCTGACCTCCAAATGTTGAAAGCTATGCTTTATTTTTGGGACCCCTCATATCGGTGTTATACTTTCCAATAATTTAACTTGGTGCCAACGATTGAGGAGTATGCTAGGCTTCTTAATAGAGGCAACATGCCCAAGGACAAAGTGTACTCACATGACCCCAAGAAGACGCCAAGAAGGATGTTGTCCAAATTGATAGGGATTCATGCCAATGAATTGGACAAGTACATGATGGATGAAGGACAAAGTCTAGATTCGGAGTTCTTGCTTAGGATGGTTGAAGCTCAAGTTGATCAAAGTTTTGGTTTGGTAGCACTAGCCCTCGCTATTTATGGGTTAGTAATTTTCCCAAGATGAAAAAATCAAATAGTTGGATATGTGATCAATTTGTTCGAGCAAATCGAGCATAGGGTACACCCAGCCCCACCCATTTTAGCCGAGACAATTCGATCCCTGAATTATTGCTGAGTCCATCAGAAAGGAAGATTTTGGGGATGTGCATCATTACTTGCAGTATGGATGCTTATTCATATATCAACCTTGAAGTACTTTAATTATCCAGAAATTGATCTAAAACAGTATGTCATACCTAAGCACCCGCTCTCTCTATATGGTCGTGACAATTGGCCTCCCCAAACTCCGACGATGAGGCAATGGATCAGTTTTTTCATGGAAATAAAAGAAGTGGTCTGGAGGGCCAAGTGGTTTCCTCTCACTTATACCATATATAGATGTGGAAGCAAACCTTGGGTTCCACTTTGATGAGACCACGGCAAGTGTACCGGATCGTCAAGTAATAAAAACGGTGAGAAAACCGGATATCGTTCTCAGGGATCAATGACCAATTACCAATTTACGAACTTAACTACTATTTAAATAGAACTTTGGTTCAAAGGGAGCTCTAATGAAACTAACATAGCAATGAAAGAACAAAAGCAATGACAATATTTTTTTTGGGATTTTATCTTTGGCAATTCAACAAACACTTAATATGCGATACGACAAAAAGTTCAATTAATGAAAGAGTTGGGATCAAGCTTCATCTGAGTTCACTTGCTGCAAATCAATTGGGATTAACACAAGTTAAAATTCCTATTTTGTTACTGAATTCTTAAAAATAATCAAATCCTAATTCCTTAGGCAATTGATCCTTTATTCCCAAATAAAACCCCTAATTCCTTAGGTGATTCCAAAAAGAAACAAGCATTAGGATTTAGAATTCAAGAAGGTAACGAGCAAATCAATGACTATTCCTAGCCTAGAGATAAGCAAGGTTCATAATCTCATAGCATAGTTATACATCAAATTCTAATTCAACATATAACCCTAAGAATCATTCCAAAGTTGATCAATCTTTAGAAAGCAATAAGAAAAGAGATCATAAACTCAAAATAGAAATAACAACTTATATTAATTGAACCCAATGTCAAAAATAGTAAAGATTCATCAAAATCCACCTAATCCCAACAAAGAGAATTTAGCTAGACATGAAAACAGCAACAACAATTAAAATAAGAGAGGAAATCAAAGAAAACTCCATGAGTTGATGAAGGTCCAAGTCGTTTCCACGTCTTCTCCCTTCAAACCACTGTAGAGCTGTCCAAAATAGGGTTTTCTCCAAGTATCCTCCGTTTCCAGCAGCCAAGAGCTCCTCTTTCTGGAAAGAATAGGCTTTTTATATGTATCAGGAGCACGCAGGGCGCCTGGCGCTCAGGAATCCAGCGCCTGGCGCTCAGGAGTCCACTTAAAACTGAATCTCGGGGAGGTGAGCGCCTGGCGCTCAGAATTTGGGCGCCTGGCACCTGAACTCCAGGAAGTGTAGCCTGCTGTATGCTGAGCGCCTGGCGCTCTGAATTTGGGCACCTGGCGCCTGGACTTCAGAATATGAAGCTTTCTATATACTGAGCGCCTGGCGCTCAGCATTTGGGCGTCTGGCGCGTGGACTTCAGTGAATGTCCTTTACCCTATTGAGCTTCATCTTGTTTCCTTTGGTGCCTACAATCAAAACATTAACAAATGAGATAAAACACTAGTAATTCTAATCAGAATGACTCAATCTAACGAGCTAGAATGGATTAACTAAAAAGATAAAATGAAGTTGTCTTAAGATCAAAACAACGTCAAAAGTTGGGCTTAAGCGGTGAAATCCACTCAAAAAGTTATGGAAAAACAGATATTCTAGTAGATTATCACCACCCCAAACTTAAAACATTGCTTGTCCTCAAGCAAAATAGAAGAACAAACTAGCCAAACAAAAAGACAACTCCACAACTTAAACACCAACGCTGAACTGAAAAGAATAAACCAAGAGTGTCCCACAATTCAAAAGCATCCAAGTGACAGTAAATCAATTCATACATGCATTCCTGAAATTAGAACTCTCAACAGTGTAACTGAAACTCAGAGGGTCAAGAATAGGGATCATCAAAACCATGCACTGATCAATTACAGCTTGAAAGCTAATGAACATGGAAACAAAGTACACCTGATAATTGGGTCACTCAAACTTTCTGTAAGTGAAAAGAGACTCTCAGTCACTCGTGTTTGGGCTTGTGTTTCCCTCAGTCATCACTTATTGAGCTCACCCTCCTTGAATTTGCTTTTCATCTCAAACATGCATGCACGCAACTCACAGATGCAACAATCAAAAGGACTTATTAAGGGTTGTAATAGGGTCAACGTTAAGGGTGGATGAAATAGGATTTGACAGGCTAAAACCCTAGAGAATAAGTGAGCATTAAGACTTTCATTACACTTCGCTTCATGAATTTACGCTCCTCTTGATTCTCTTTCCCTTTTTCCCATACAAATTTTTTTTTTCATTTCTTTTTCTTATTTTTCTCCTCTTCTTCTTTCTTTTTTTTCTTTTTCTTTTCAAAAGATCTGTCTTCATAACCATCAATTTTTTTTTTCAAATAGCAAAATGGTAACCCCAAACTTAGTACATTGTTAACCCACAAAGTCAATAAATTCAATGCTCACCTACTCCTTTCGGGTGGATAAGACATTAATTATTTTGGCTAAAGCATGCTGTATGGGTGAAACAAAGAATTCAATTTATTAGGCTCAAAGGGGCAAGACAATAGACACAAACATCATTTGGTTAGCTATCTGGCTATCTGACATAACAACAAAAATGCCTTTATCATATCAATGCATTGTGCAAGTCACGACATGTAAATGAGATTCAAGCAAAGCTAGGAGAATAGAAACTCACAAGTGACCTCTCTTCAAAGCAGAGATGTTGAAGGCTCAAAACAACTCCCAAGGATGAATTATGAAATCCAATCACAAAAATCACTAAGTACATTAACAATAAGCTATAAGATTCATGCATGGAAATCATAATCCTCATTCAGGTACCACAATCTAAGAAATAAGTTCATAAAGCTTCCAAGTTTTCCTAACAGGCAGTGCATGCATGGTTGACTCACATTACAATGATACTATTAAAACTGGGAATCCATAACAGAAAACTCCAAACAATTCAATAATGGCTTGACTCAACTGAACAACTACACAATAAAAGAAAATAAAACAATTGGACTACGAACATAAAGGAAATCTACACACAAAACAAAAACAAAAAAAATAAAGAAAAAAATTAAAATTAAAACAAAAATAATAAATAAATAAATAAAAAGAAAAGGAAGGAAGTCAAAGTTATCTGATGGGCTCTGTGAAGAGCCCTTTCCAAATTCCTCTACTGCTCTTTACTTCCCTTGAGGCTTTCTTGGCTAGTCATCATCTCCTTCTTCAGACTTAGCGGATTCGTCTTCTTGGTCTTTGTCTTCTTCATCTTCCTCAGCTTGGTCATTGCTCACTTGTTCCTCTTCTCATGTTCTTCTGTTCGGAATTGAGTGCCATCAAAAGTCGGACCTCTTGAGGAAGATGCCTCTGACTTTCTTTTCTTTGAATTTCTCCGGATAGGAAGCTTTGGAGCCATAAGGGTACCTTCAAAATACCAACAGTCAGTAATGCAACTCAATAACACAACCAATATATATAGTATGCATCTAACAAAGCCCGAGCAAGATCATGTAGCAACCATGGTTGAGACAGATCAGTTTGCAACTGTATGCGCATGTGAAATACCAAAGACAATGTCTCCACATAATTGAACATGCTGAAGATAAAACCACTCCCAAAATTCAAACACGATCAAAGGCTTAGGGTGACATTTACACAAAGGGATAACACTGAGGGGTGCAAACATTCTACATAAGGTAGTTAGACCTCTTGAACAAACCCAAATGCAATCCCAAACTTCAATTTATCCAACAAGCACAATAATCCCAAAATTTCAAAAATTAAAGCCCTGCCTTCCAAAATTGAATAATCCAATAGCTCAATGCAGGGTTTAATTTCATCACTACTTGCATAAATCCTCAAAACCCATAACACCTCAACAATCCCCAAATTGACAAATCTAAACCCTAACCATGCAATTTAACACAAATGAAGATACATTCATCATCCAAAACATCAAAAAGAACCCACCATTAAATTTCAGAATGAGTAGAAACCAAATAAAACCATGGGTCAACTTGGAGATAATATGGGCAAAAGAACATACCTTACAAAATGGAAACAATGGAGGAGAGGAGGAAAGCATGAAGAGGGAAACGCTGAGAGAACGTGACAAAGGATAGGGAGGAAAAGAAAAGGAACTATGGTGAGGGGAGAAGGAGAGCTATGGACGTGGGGATAGGAGGAGGAGGTGAAATTATGGTGAGAGGAGAGGAGGAGGTCTATTTTCTGTGTGTGAAGGTGAAGCAGGGAGTGAAGAGTGGGTACCTCGTGAGATAAAATAGAAAAGTTTTTTTTTTTTACTGAGCGCCTAGCGCTCTTATTTCAGGCGCCTAGCGCTTGGGTGGCCGAGAGGCCCCTTTTTTTTGGGATGAACCAGCGCCTAGCGCCTGGACTCTTCTACAGAATTATGCAGAAAGAATTTTTTTTTAAGAGCCTAAGCAAATCATTCCCCCCATTTTTCAAAGACATCAATTGGAAAATGCATCTAACTAAATTGCAAATCATGCATGAAAAGAATAGTAGAAAGACAAAATGAGTTCACACACTCCAAACTTAAATAAAAGCACTTACATACACAATTCTAAAATTAACCAATACACTAAAGATGCAACAAAGCTAACAACACAAAAGAAAGATTAGAAAAACATAAATAAAAGCAAAAATAAAGTTAGGAAAACTCCCTAGCATGGGTTGCCTCCCATGAAGCGCTTGTTTAACGTCCTTAGCTTGACGTTGCCTCTTCAACTCATCATGGTGGCTTGAAACAGGAGAAGTAGGATGACACTTTTCTTTTCTCAGACCTTTGCCACTATTCTTGGTCATTGACCTTGCAATCCCCTCCAAAGGCGTTTGGAACTTGACTTGAACCTGGTTGTTCTGAATACACCTTAGCATGCGGAATCTCATCAGGCCATAGAGGTCTCAATTTTTCAACAGATAAGTGATTAGCTTTCAATGAACCATGGATAAGGGGAGAACCTTTCTCTGTACCAGCAGTCTCAGAGAGAGGAGGACCTTTCTCATTTTCATCAACAATCTTGGGAGTGGGAGAGTCAATAATATTGGACGAAGAAGAGTTCTTACCAACCAACCCCTTTTGAGATTTATTTTGAATGCAATTAACAGGGGCATAAAGATATGATATTGGGGCAAACTTATTAAAAACATTTATAATTACTTGATCTCCATCCACCCTCAAAACAAGCTCTCCTCTAGGTACATCGATCAATGCTCCTGATGTTGCTAGGAATGGTCTCCCAAGAATAAGCGGGATATCAGCATCCTCTTCTATATCCAAAATCACAAAGTCAACCGGGAAAATAAATTTGTCAACTTTTACCAGCAAATCTTCTACAATACCATACGGATGTCTAATTGATCGATCTGCTAGTTGAAGAGAAACCATTGTAGGCTTAACTTTATCAATTCCCAGCTTGCGCAAGATAGACAATGGCATCAAATTAATGCTAGCTCCCAAGTCACATAAAGCCTTGGACGGAGGGAAATACCTTGTCAAAAATTTTTGCACCAAAATTGCCCAAGTAGTTATGCTTCCCCTTGCCAATGAATCCAACCAGCTCTTAGCCTTGTTCCTCACAGAGAAAAGGAACAATCTTAGACGAATGGCATCCTCACTCACTCCATTTAACTTCACAGTATCACAAATTTGAAGGAACCTTTGTATATGTGCATGTGGGTCCTCAGTATCGAATCCCCCAAACTAATTGTTCTGAATCAAATGGAGTAGAGCTGGCTTCAATTCAAAATTATTTGCTTGAACTGGAGGTCTGGTTATGCTCGCCCCACACCCATCCATACTAGGAATAGAGTAATCCATGAGAGTCCTAGCAGGTTGATGTGGTGGTGGAGGATCCACATTTTCTCCATTGTTTTCTCCATTGAAGGATCTGTTTTCCCCATTGTCCACCATGTCTTCAACAGATATTTAAGTGCTATCCAAATTCTTTCTTTGTTCTCTTAATTGCTTCCTCAAAGCTCTTTCAGTCCTTCTTATTTCTGGGTCAAAAAGAAGTTAATCCGGATGAACTTTACCTCGCATACAACGAAGACAATGTGTCAGAATAAAGATAACTAAATAAAATGCAAAAATTTAAATGTAAAATTCTAAACGTACTAAAATAAGTAAAATAAAGAAAACTAAACACAACAATGAATAAATGAAAGAACAGATAAATGTTTAAACTAGTAGTTGCCTTCAATATTACCGATATTGGTAAAATCGATCCCTGGCAACGGCGCCAAAAACTTGATGAGACCACGGCAAGTGTACCGGATCATCAAGTAATAAAAACGGCGAGAAAATCGGATATCGTTCTCAGGGATCAATGACCAATTACCAATTTACGAACTTAGCTACTATTTAAACAAAACTTTGGTTCAAAGGGAGCTTTAATGAAACTAACATAGTAATGAAAAAACAAAAGCAATGACAATATTTTTTGGGATTTTATCTTTGGTAATTCAACAAACACTTAATATGCGATACGACAAAAAGTTTAATTAATGAAAGAGTTGGGATCAAGTTTCATTTGAGTTCACTTGCTGCAAATCAATTGGGATTAATACAAGTTAAAATTCTTATTTTGTTACTGAATTCTTAAAAATAATCAAATCCTAATTCCTTAGGCAATTGATCCTTTATTCCCAAATAAAACCCCTAATTCCTTAGGTGATTCCAAAAAGGAACAAGCATTAGGATTTAGAATTCAAGAAGGTAACGAGCAAATCAATGACTATTTCTAGCCTAGAGATAAGCAAGGTTCATAATCTCATAGCATAGTTATACATCAAATTCCCATTCAACATATAACCCTAAAAATCATTCCAAAGTTGATCAATCTTTAGAAAGCAATAAGAAAAGAGATCATAAACTCAAAATAGAAATAACAACTTATATTAATTGAACCCAATGTCAAAAACAGTAAAGATCCATCAAAATCCACCTAATCCCAACAAAGGGAATTTAGCTAGACATGAAAACAGCAACAACAATTAAAATAAGAGAGGAAATCAAAGAAAACTCCATGAGTTGATGAAGGTCCAAGTCGTTTCCACGTCTTCTCCCTTCAAACCACCGTAGAGCTATCCAAAATAGGGATTTCTCCAAGTATCCTCCGTTTCCAGCAGTTCAGAGATCCTCTTTCTTGAAAGAACAGGCTTTTTATATGTATCAGGAGCACGCAGGGCGCCTGGCGCTCAGGAATCCAGCACCTGGCGCTCAGGAGTCCACTTAAAACTGAATCTCGGGGAGGTGAGCGCCTGGCGCTCAGAATTTGGGCGCCTGGCACCTGAACTCCAGGAAGTGTAGCCTGCTGTATGCTGAGCGCCTGGCGCTCTGAATTTGGGCGCCTGGCGCCTGAACTCCAGAATATGAAGCTTTCTATATACTGAGCGCCTGGCGCTCAGCATTTGGGCGTATGGCGCCTGGACTTCAGTGAATGTCCTTTACCCTATTGAGCTTCATCTTGTTTCCTTTGGTGCCTACAATCAAAAAATTAACAAATGAGATAAAACACTAGTAATTCTAATCAGAATGACTCAATCTAACGAGCTAGAATTGATTAACTAAAAAGATAAAATAAAGTTGTCTTAAGATCAAAACAACGTCAAAAGTTGGGCTTAAGCGGTGAAATCCACTCAAAAAGTTATGGAAAAACATATAATCTAGTAGATTATCACACTTATTGGCCCATGGGGAGTAGTGGGCTATGCTCCAGCTATGGTCCGAAGACAAATGGCATCCCTGCAATTCATTCTGATGACTCATGGACTATCCAAATTTGAATTCTAGTATGGCAATGAAGGAACCATTCATAAAATAAAAGAAGTCATTGAAGATTGGAAGGACACAAGAAGTGTGAAGCTTGGTCTCCCATCGTCTGAAATAACACCGGAATACCTAATTTGGTAGGATAGTAGGAAGAAGGGGTTTCTTGCTCCCAAGGTACAGGGTCCAAAGTTACCAATGCACTAATTTAATGAACCCATTGACTACTATGCTGAAGCAGAGGGGCGGTACGAAATCATTTGTCGACAGTGAACCACTGAGAGAAGGTCCTTGAAAGATCAACTTAGCACTGCAAGAAGAAAAATCCAAAGTCAAGAACAGGAGATAGCCTCTAAAGATATTGAAATAGAGAGGTTAAGGAAAATATGTCAAGCCCTCGAAACAATCATTCAGGGGAAAGATGGTCAACTTCAAGAATTCAAGAATGAAGTTAAAATCTTGAATCAACATTTGGAAAAACATGTTGAATGGTCTACTTTCTTGGAAAGTAAGAAGAATCGGTTGGAGGATGATGTTCTTTTCTTGACTAATGAAAAGAATTTCTATTTTAATGCAAGCCAAGAAATGGAGCGAAAAGATGAATTGGTTATTGATAATATGAGGGAAATCTCCAACCATTCAAGAAAGAGAGCAAGAGAAATCATTAAAGTGGAAGGCAAGCTAGCACCAGGAGAAAACCAAGATATTTTGACTCGGGTTAGGAAGGACCTTGACTTCCTAGGAAAATTTCACTAAAAAGGATCACTGAAATTAGTTTCTTGTTATAGGAATGCTAATGTAATTTAGAGTCTTGTTTTGTAAAGCTAACTCCTCCATCCGACTTGAGGAGTAGCAAGGATCAATAAGTGTAAAACTCTCTATGACCATAGAGCTTTTCTCTTTGAATGAATGAGGTTTATCGATACCGCTTGCTGCTTTGGATCATGTCTCTACATGCATAGTTTTATTTTTGTTTATTTTTTTTTTTTCATATTTTCTAATAAAAAATAATGAATACAGAAAGGAAAACTGTCTCTACGACACCCATATAGGACTCGCTCTCAATCAAGAGTCATGGATGAACTGGGTCAGTCACAAGAAGAGTTGAGAAGTGAAGTAAGCCAGCTAAAAGAACAAATGGCCAAGATCTTGGAAATTCTGGAAAAAACGAGGAATACAGAGGGGACTCCTTCAAAGGCAAATGATGATCCTTCGGCCAAGCCTGCTCACCCGCCTGGCTTTACGCCAGTTCCTTGGCAGTATCCTAGCATCACCTCTCAAGGGGCCATGATGCCACTCACCATCTATTCAAATAATCCTGAAACACTGGCATCTTCATTCCCACCATATGGCCTTCCACCTGGTTATGTGCCACCATTATCCACCAACATTCCTGAGGGCAGTGCACCGATAGTCACAACGACTTCAAACCCTCCCCAAGGATCTTAACCAAATACCAGTGAGATTCCTCAGTACCCTGTTTCTATTCCACCTTATGGCATTTCCCCTAGTTTTATGCCGTCCCACATTACCAACCCTCTTGAGAGCGGCTCATCATTGGTAATACCTACTTCAGGGCCACAAGGCTCGACTCAGGCCCAACCTCCTTTCTATATGCCACAGTTTTTTCCTCATAAGGTCGCTGAAACGTCTCCGCTTAACCCTTTAACTAAAGCCATTCAATCCAAGGAGAAAATAGAAGTTCTTGAAGAAAGACTGCGAGCCATAGAAGGAGCAAGTAGCTATGGTCTTCTAGATGCCGCAGAGCTTTGTCTTGTCCCGAATGTGGTGATTCCTCCAAAGTTTAAAGTCCCAGATTTTGAAAAATATAAGGGAACCACTTGCCCAAAGAACCATCTGACCATGTATATCCGCAAAATGGCATCCCATGCTCACGATGACAAGTTATTGATCCATTTCTTCTAGGACAGCTTAGCTGGGGCAGCTTCTAATTGGTATACATACTTGGAATGTGCCCATATACGATGTTTCAAGGACTTGGTTGATGCTTTCTTAAAGCAATATAAGTATAACATCGATATGGCACCAGATAGGCTACAGTTGCAAAATATGGTAAAGAAACAAGCTGAAACCTTTAAAGAATATGCTCAGCGGTGGAGAGAGATAGCTGCTCAAGTTGAACCCCCACTGACAGAAAGAGAAATGGTGGCCACATTCATTGACACCCTCCAATCACCCTTCTATGATAAGATGATAGGAAGTGTGTCGTCGAATTTCTCAGACATGGTCATCATTGGGGAAAGAGTTGAGGGAGGAATAAGAAGTGGAAAGATTGCTGAAAATTCAATAGGAACATTTAGTGCCAAAAAGCCCCCAGCAGGGAAGAAAAGAGAAGGGGAAGCCCATGCTGTGACTTTCGATCAAAGGAGTTTTTCCCAAGGGAGACATAGTCAAGTGCCTATCAACCCTCAACCATCCTTCCAACCTCCCTACATGCCTTACTATCCATACATTGCTAATGCCTCTCAAGCTCCATACCCTCAACCTTATCACCCAATGATCCCTTATCATGCACCATCTCCTATTCCAAATCAAACACTCCCTACCATGCCATATCAACCAACTCAACCATGGACCCAAAACCAAAATACCAACCAAAGAAGGCCGCCAGCTAACCAAGAAAAGAAACTCATCCAATTTGACCCAATTCCCATGACCTATACTGAGCTGCTACCACAACTTTTTCAAAATTTCTTATTGGTTCCTTACCCAATGAAGCCAGTGGAACCCCCTACCCAAGAGGATTTGACCAAAATGCTAAATGTGAGTACCATGCTGGGGCTATAGGTCACTCAACAGAAAATTATAGAGCTTTGAAGTTCAAAGTGCAAGACTTGATTAATGCCAAATGGTTAAACTTTAAAGAAAAAACTCCTAATGTAGGCCGCAATCCCTTGCCGATCATGGAGGTCCTGTAGTTAATGCCATAGAGAAGTCTTCTAGACGATGCCTCATAAGTCGGGTAGCTGATGTGAAAACTCCCATGAGAGTAATTTTTCAAGAGCTTTGCAAATTTGGGTTAATACGAAACCAAGCTAAGATCAAAAAGGTCATTGAAGATAAAACTGTGTGCAAGATCCACAGGGAAGTCGGGCATTCTATTGAGGAATATGATGAATTCAAACAGATCCTTCAAAGTTTAATGAACAGTCACCTAGTACAAATAAACAATCAGTACGATAATGGTGATGTCTATATGGTCAAAGAAGTTACACCTCCACCAGTTCAAGAGGCTGCCAATACATATGCAACGCAACCAATCATAGGGCAAGCTCTAGGTATACCAAGGCCATTGATGATTCATTATAGTAAAGAAGTGTCTCCACAAGTCTCTCTTGGTCTGAATCCCATCACCATCCAAGTACCGACTCCTTTCTCCTATAAAGATACCAGAGCTGTGCTTTGGAAATATGATGTGCAAGTCATTGTGAATGATCTCCAGGACAATCAAATGAAAATCCCATCGGCTATCTCTAGCATATATGGGATCGGTGGAATGACTCGGAGTTGTCGCATTTATACACCTGAGGATCTGCATAAAGACCAAGTGGAGGAAGTGGAAAGAATTCGGAAAGGGAAAGGCAAGATGGGAGAAACTTCTACTGAAAAAGCCTTGAAAGAAAAGGAAGAACCAAAAGCAGCAAAGGAAGAGCTCTATAAGAAAGAAGTGACCGAGGAAGAAGCTTGTGAGTTCTTAAAATTCATAAAGCAAAATGAATACAGGGTGATGGATCAAATGAACCGCACCCTTGCAAGAATATCACTCTTATCCTTATTAATGAACTCTGAGCCACACAGGAAGGTGCTAATGAAAGTGCTTAATCAAGCCCATGTTTCTCATGACATCACGGTTAACAAGTTGGATGGCGTTATCAACAACATCACAGCAAATAATTACATCACTTTCACCGATGATGAAATACCCAATGAGGGAAGAGGACATAATAAAGCACTTCATATCTCAGTAAAATGTCAAGACCATATCATGGCTAGTATTGATGGACAATGACTCTTCTTTGAATGTGATGCTAAAGTCGATAAACTCTAAATTGCCTTTTGATGGGTCACACATGAAATCAAGTGCGATGATAGTAAGGGCATTTGATGGCACAAGGAGAGAAGTCATGGGAGAAATCGAAATACCAGTTCAAATTGGTCCATGCACTTTCAACATACTCTTCCAAGTAATGGATATTGCACCATCATACAGTTATCTTTTAGGACGGCCATGGATTCATTCTGCTGGAGCTGTGCCTTCCACATTGTACCAAAAAGTCAAATTCATAGTTGATAACAAGATGATTACTATCTTTGGTGAAGAGGACCTTCTGGTGAGCAAGTCGCTAGACATTCCTTATATTGAAGCTACAAAAGAGGCTCTCGAGACTGCCTTTCAAGCACTCGAGGTTGTCAATACCATTTATATAAAGGAAGGAGCTCCAATTCCTAAACCGCAGTCCTCTGTTGCATCTGTAATGATGGCTAAAGTTATGCTAGAAGGAGGTTATCAGCATGGAGAGGGGTTGGGCAAGAAGCGACAAGGTGCCACAGGACATTTTCAATCCTTGGAAAACAAAGGTGGATTTGGGCTAGGGTACAAACCCACCAAGGCTGATAAGAGGAGAATCATGGAAGAGAAAAAAGAGAAGAGATTAGCTCGCTTGGAAAATTGAGAACCTAAAGTGAAGGGAGTCCCCATCTGTGATATACGACAAAGCTTCCGGAGCGCAGGAGTTGTGTTCGTAGACCAAGTGACTGCAGTTGAAGATGATGACTTTGTCAGTCACACAGACCTGGTATATGCATGTTCTTCAGATACAAGACTCGATAACTGGGAGATCTCCAAGCTTCCCATAACCTTAGAATCTCTTTCAAAGTAATTCTGTAGTGCTATTCCTTTAGCTCTGCCCAAGGCTTTAGGATTTCCATTTGTAAATGGGCTCACATGTTTCCTTTCCAATAATTGTTATTAATAAAATGCATTTTTGAGTTCTCTCATTTTTTATTCCATTAGCTTTCATCCCACCATTATCATGACCTTCTATTCATTTCATTTTTCTTGTGTCAACATCAGTTATTACAGATCGAAAATGACTCTCTTAAAAGTGACAAGTGTCAATATCTCATCATATAATTTTGAACACCCCGTTAATCATGATGAGGATAATGAGGATGATTGGGAAACTTCACCTGAGCTAATGAGATTACTAAACAAGAAGCTAAAGAAATCCAACCCCATGAGAAACTAATTGAAGTAATTAATTTGGGGACTGAAAATGATAAGAAAGAAATCAAAATTGGTACCTCGATGAAAGAAGATGAGCGTAACATATTGATTAAACTCTTGTTTGATTATAGTGATGTCTTTGCATGGTCATACCAAGATATGCCTGGGCTAGACACTGACATAGTTGAGCACATATTGCCACTAAAACCTGGGTACCCTCCGGTTAAGCAAAAGTTAAGACGAATGAAAGCTGAGATGTCCCTAAAAATCAGAGATGAAGTAAAAAGACAGTTTGATGCAGGATTTCTTGCAGTTGCAAAATATCCACAATGGGTTGCCAACATTATTCCAGTCCCAAAGAAAGACGAGAAAGTCCGAATATGTGTGGACTGTTGAGACTTAAATAGGGCCAGCCCTAAAGATGACTTCTCGTTACCTCACACTGATGTTTTGGTGGACAACACTGCTCAATATTCATTTTTTTCCTTTATGGATGGTTTCTCGGTATACAATCAGATCAAAATGGCACCAGAAGACATGGAGAAGACCACATTCATCACTTTATGGGGAACCTTCTGCTACAAAGTGATGCCTTTTGGTTTAAAAAATGCTGGGGCAACGTATTAGAGAGCTATGGTGATATTGTTCCATGATATGATGCACAAAGAAATAGAAATATATGTGGATGATATGATTACGAAGTCAAAAATAGAAGAAGATCATATAATCAATCTGCAAAAGCTTTTTGAGCGATTGAGGAAGTTCAAACTCAGACTAAATCCTGCAAAATGCACTTTTAGTGTCAGATCAGGCAAACTATTGGGGTTTGTGGTGAGCCAGAAAGGAATAGAAGTTGATCCTGATAAGGTTCGAGCAATACTGGACATGCCGGTCCCTCGCACTGAAAAAGAAGTTCGGGGATTTTTGGGAAAGTTGAATTACATCGCTCGATTCATATTCCAGCTCACAACAACATGCGAGCTGCTCTTCAAGTTGTTGTGTAAGAATCAGCCAGTCAAGTGGAATGAAGATTGCCAAAGAGCCTTTGAAAAAATCAAGCCGTATTTACAAGAATCCCCAGTTTTGGTGCCTCTAGTGCCAGGGAGACCTCTCATTATGTATTTGACAGTACTTAATGAGTCTATGGGTTGCATACTGGGACAGCATGATGAATCCGACAAGAAAGAAAGTGTCATCTATTATTTAAGTAAAAAGTTCACTGATTATAAAGCAAAGTACTAATTGTTAGAGCGAACTTGTTGCGCCTTGGCATGGGCTTCCCATCGATTGAGGCAATACATGTTGTGTTACACTACTTGGTTGGTGTCCAAAATGGATCCTATCAAGTATATCTTTGAGAAACCTGCTCTCACTGGGAGAATCGCGCTATGACAAGTTTTATTATCGGAGTATGAAATTGTTTATGTCACCCAAAAGGTAATTAAGAGAAGTGCCCTTGCAGATTATTTGGCTAACCAACCTATAGAAGATTATGGGTCGATGCAATGTGAGTTCCCTAATGAAGATATAATGACTCTGTTTAAAAATGAAGAATCCTATGAAAAATAAAAATGGACTATGTGGTTTGATGGAGCCTCTAATGCACTGGGGCACGATATTGGAGCCATCTTGATCTCCCCTGAAGATAAATTCATCCCAATCACAGCAAGGTTGTGTTTTGACTGTACTAACAATATAGCATAATACGAAGCATGTGCTTTGGGTATTCAAGTAGCAATAAAATCAAAAGCGAAGATCTTGGAAGTATATGGAGACTCTGCCTTGGTCATTCATCAACTAAAAGGAGAATGGGAGACCCGTGATGCCAAACTGATCCCATACCATGTTTACATCAAAGAATTGATCGAGCAATTTGATGAAGTCACTTTTCATCATGTTCCTCGAGAAGAGAACCAGTTGGCTGATGCTTTGGCCACACTATCATTAATGTTTCAAGTAAGTCATGAAAGAGACCTACCACTTGTAAATATGGAAAGTCGTGACTGTCCTGTATATTGTCAAGTGGTAGAAGATGAGCCTGATGGGAAGCCGTGGTACCATGACATCAAATGTTTCATCAAGAATAGAGAGTACCCTGTAGGCACTTCAGAAAATGACAAGAGGACCCTGAGGAGGCTCGTAATGGGTTATTTTCTGAATGGGGAAATACTTTACAAAAGAAACCATAATATGGTGCTTCTAAGATGTGTTGATGCAATGGAAGCAGAAAAGATTATTGAAAAAGTACATGAAGGTTCCTTTGGAACTCACTCCAATGGACATGCAATGGCAAGAAAAATCCTAAGATCTGGTTATTATTGGTTAACCATAGAAACTGACTGCTTCAATCATGTGAGGAAGTGCCATAAGTGCCAAACGTATGCTGATAAGATCAATGCACCGCCAGTCCCCTTGAATGTCCTAGCAGCACCCTGGTCATTCTCTATGTGGGGTATGGATGTCATAGGACCTATTGAACCTAAAGCTTCAAATGGGCATCGCTTTATCTTAGTCGCGATAGACTACTTCACCAAATGGGTCGAAGCTGCTTCTTATGCTAATGTGACCAGAATGTGGTGATTAAGTTCATCAAAAGAGAGTTGATATGTCGTTACGGTCTACCAAATAAGATCATCACCGATAATGCAACCAGCTTGAATAACAAAATGATGAAGGAAATGTGTGAGAATTTCAAGATCCAACATCATAACTCCTCGCCATACCGCCCAAAGATGAATGGGGCTGTTGAGGCAGCAAACAAAAAACATCAAAAAAATCATCCAAAAAATGGTTGTGATATACAAAGCGATGATCACATATTTGATACATTAATAAGCTTTCATTCTTAGTCATTTACACTCTCTATATACTTAATTGATTGAGTTTTATTATGTTTTGTAAGTTTGGACTCAAATTGGACTTAATTGAATTTTTTAGCATGATTCTTATCTTACACTATTTCTGTATTTGGATCATATCATGGGCTGTAGGTGGTCTTTGGAGGTGATTCTAGTGGCATTTGAAAGACAATAGAGAGTTCTACAACTTTCAAGAATACCTCAAAGGACCAATCACACGAGTAGATAACTCAAATTGAGGTTTAAGCAAGAACCAGAGTGCTTTTCCTGACAGCTTAACTTATGTGTACTGTTCATCACATATTTTGGGATATAAGTTGTCAAATAGGCTGAAATTTGGATGCTGAATAGTTAAGACCCATATCTACAACTTTTATGTTGAACACTTTTCCAGAATCGGACTCCTTGAAGGTGATATTTGGATTGGAAGTCAGAACAGAGGAGCTGTGACTGGGCCTGGGCAGTGTTCAATAATTTGAACGTCTATGAAGTTATAGATATGATATTAGACTCAAACCAAAGCCATTTGAAAGTTAAGATCCAGGCCTATAACTTTCATGAAGACCACTTGGTTCAAAAATGACGAATGCAATGACTTCAGAGCTGAATGATTTCGGAGACAAGGAATCTCTATAATTTCCCACTCACCTAAAGTCATTTGACATTTTCCACTCATCCACCCACTAATGACTCAGCCCCCTTGTCATTTTGTATCTCTAATCCTCTATAAAAGGGGGCCTTGGCAGATCATTGAAGGTGTTAGGTGTTAGTTACCAAAATGATGCCATTTTGTTACTAGATTTTTTTGTAGTAATTTTCCTTTGTTCTAAATTAAAATCATGTTCTTCTTCTTCTTCTTCTCTCTTTCTTTCTTCTTATCTATGAGTAAATAAGTTTCATTTTACTTGGGTGAAAGGGTAAAGCTCTTGGAAATAAAATAAGGTTAGATTTATTCTTCTCTTGTGGTTAAATGATTTATATTTTCTAGTAACCATTATACGTATTGTATTTTGTTTCCAATAATTTAGAAACCCTCCTTGTAAAGTAGAGTTCTTGATTTTTTGTAGACAAGAGATTGGCACAATGAATGCTTTAGCCCATTTACAAGTGGTGGTATTAGAAACTCTCCTTATAAAATGGAGTTCTTGATTTGTTGTAGACAAAATATTGGCACAATGAATGTTTTAACCCATTTATAAGTGGTAGTAATATTTTTAGGAAACATAATATAATTATATATATTATTTTAATTAGACTTTTAATGTTGTATTTTCCGATTGGAACCTCCATGTTGTGAGGATTCTAATTGAGTTATAAAAGGAATTAATCTTACCTTTATTTTATTTACCAAGAGTGAATCTTTTTACCCAAGTAAATAATTTTAATCGTAGTAACAAAATATTTACTTTACCTTAATTAATCTTCAACAATTCCCTGTGGATCGACCTCGAACTCCCGAGAAATTTATTACTTGAGATAACCTGCACTTGGGTTTGCAAATGCGACAATTAAAAATTGTGCATCAAGTTTTTGGCGCCGTTGCCGGGGACTTGATTTGAAGACTGAATTTCTGGTGTAAAAAATTTTGTATATATACTAACATACTAACTAGTGGGGGAACCTCTCCCTTTTTAATTTTTGTGCATACTAATTTTGGGGAAACTCTCCCTAATTTCTCTATAATCTTTAATCATTAATGAAATAATCTTTCTTCTTCTCTCTCTCTCGCTAGAGCAAAAAATCGCTTTCCGATTTTCCGCTTTTCATATTTTAAATTTACTTTCTGCACTTTATTTTTCGTATTTTAATTTAATAAAGTGGGGTAATTCTCCATTTTATTTTCTTGTACATTTTAACTTAGTGGGGTAACTCTCCTTTTTTTTGTACTTTATTTTTTGTATTTATTTTCTATCATTTTTTTTTTTGTTTACTAACTTACTAACTCTCTTACTAACTATCTAACTTTTTAATTTATCTGCTTCTAACATTTTACTTTATCTGTATATGAACTTTTTAATTTTTATGCTTTTTAACTTATTTGGTGGTTGGTTTATACAATACCTTTGTTAATATTTAATGGACGATTTATACTACTAGCTTGTACATTTTATTTTATACTGTAAGTTACTTGTTTATGCTTAATTGGTATCGTGATTTAAATTCTGGTCATTTGGTTAGAGTTAATCCAGGTACTTTACATATTGATTTGTTTGAATCACAATCACACACATTAAGCACAATGGCTAAAAACGAAAGTGTGCATGATGAACATGAAAATCAACCGTTGCGAACCATGCGTGAGTATTTGCAACCATCTCGAAATTCTAGTCCATCATGTTTTATCTTTCCACTCAATGCCAACAATTTTAGATTCAAGTCAGGTATGATTTCTTTACTTCCTAATTTCCATGGTTTAGAATCTGAAAGCCCATATTTACATCTAAAAGAATTTGAGGAAGTATGTACTGCTTTTTATGATCAAACTTGTACTGAAGAGGTTGTTAAGCTTAAATTGTTTCCTTTTTCTTTGAAAGATAAAGCAAAAACTTGGCTTAATACTTTGAAACCAAGATCAATTGGCATATGGCAAGAAATGCAATGTGAGTTTTTGAAGAAATTTTTTTCAACACATAAAACCAATGCTTTGAACAGACAAATCCAAAATTTTTCCCAAAATTCAAATGAAACATATTTTCAAAGTTGGGAACGTTTTAAAGATTTGTTGAATTCTTGCCCACATCATGGTTTTGAAAAATGGCGCACTATAAGCTTCTTTTATGAAGGGTTAACACCTGAAACCAAACAATTTGTGGAAACAATGTGCAATGGTGAATTTCTTGATAAAGAACCTGAAGAAGCTTTAGACTATTTAGACCATTTGGTTGAAAATTCTAAATATTGGCATGATACTAATCCTTCTGAAAATTTAATTAGATTTAACCTTGCAAATACTAGTAAAGGAAAATATCATCTTAGTCAAGAAAAAGATCTAAATGCAAGGTTTGCTAGTTTGGCTAGAAAGGTTGAAGCTATGGAATCTGGGAAATTAAAAGAAATCAAATCTGTGCAAAGTGAAGAAATTTGTGGCATTTGTGATGAATTAGGACACTCAACAAATGAATGTCCAAAAATTCCTGTTTTTAAAGAAGTTGTGCATGAGCAAGTAAATGCAATGAACAATTTTAAAAAGCCATTCACTTCTTCTTTTTCAGATACATACAATTCGGGATGAAGAAATCACCCGAACTTCAGTTGGAGGAATAGCAACCAACCACAATTCATGCAACCACCACCTCCTCAGGCACAGCAAGATTCTCAAAATTCTCAAGGATATGCACCCTATGTCCCACCATATAGGAAAAATCTTGAAGGAACATTGCATGCATTCATGGAAAAACAAGAGGCCATCAATAACCAAAACACTCAAGCCATGATTGACATAAAAGACACTCTTGCTAAACTTTCTTCTGCACTTGCCATTCATGAGAAAGGAAAGTTTCCCTCTCAACCTCAACCAAATCCCAAGGGTCAGTTTAGCCTAAATGAGGGTAGTTCAGAAAGTCAAAAAATAGATCAAGTCAACTCAGTGATAACTCTTAGGAGTGGAAAGGTTGTTGAAAAATAAATTCCTGAACTTTTTGAGAAAGATGATGAGTCAATTTCCAAAGATGAGGAAGGAGTTGATAAGCCACCTAGCCAAAAGGAGATCAAACCCTCGTCTTCACCCCCATTTCCTCAAGCATTAAACAATTCAAGTAAAGTGAATCATAATAGTGACATTTTTGAAATCTTTAAACAAGTGAAGGTCAATATTCCTCTGTTAGATGCTATCAAGCAGATTCCTTGTTATGCCAAATTTTTGAAAGACTTGTAATCCTTTGTTAAAAGGAAACATAATGTGAAAAAGAATGCATTTTTGACTGAACAGGTAAGCTCCATTATTCAAAACAATAATGAGTTGAAATATAAAGACCCTGGTTGTCCTACAGTTTCATGCATTATTGGTGAACATAAAATTGAACGAGCTTTACTTGATCTTGGTGCTAGTATTAATTTGCTTCCATATTCGGTTTATCAAAGAACTCAACCTTGATAAGTTAAAACCAACTTTTGTAACTCTTCTACTAACTGGCGATAGATCAATTAAAATTCCAAAAGGAATAGTAGAAGATGTGTTGGTACAAGTTGATAAATTCATATATCCTGTGGATTTTATTGTCTTGGAAACTAAACCTATGGTTGCTAGTTCTAAGTCAGTTCCTGTTATTTTGGGTTGCCCATTTTTAGCAACATCTAATGCTTTGATAAATTGCAGAAATGGAGTAGTGAAGCTAACTTTTGGAAATATGACACTGGAGCTTAATGTTTTCAACATGTGCAAGCAACCATAAGAAGTTTATGATGAAAAGGAAGAGATTGAAGGGATTGAGGCCATTATAGATGATCATCTTCAAATCGAGATTTCTTCGACCCATTAGAAATTTGTTTAATTAATTCATTTGATTCACTACACAATTAGATGATGATGTTTCGAAATATGCTCTTTGATTGACTGTACACGGAAATGGAATACAAAAGAAGGAAGCCAAGATTCAAGAGCTAAAATCCATGAATGATGATGCCCATGAAGAAGTACCCACACTGAACCAAGCCATTACGATGGGTTGAAGTACACATTTTGGGAGAAGAACAAAGCTCTCCAAGTGGTAATTTCCTCATCCCACGACCAAAGAACAAGAAGGTAAGTTGATAGAAGTACTTAAAAGGCATAAAAGTGCAATTGGATGGACATTAAAGGATATAAAAGACATTAATCCGTTAATCTATACACATAGAATACATTTAGAGGATAATGCTAAAATATCTCAACAACCTCAAAGAAGATTAAATCCACACATGAAAGAGGTAGTTAGAGCTGAAGTTCTTAAATTACTTGATGTTGGAATTATCTATCGTATCTCTCGATAGCTAGTGGGTAAGCCCTACACACAAGTGCCTAAGAAATCTGGAATAACAGTGGTTGAAAATGAAAAAGGAGAATTAATACCTACTCGAGTCTCATCTAGTTGGCGTATGTGTATTGATTTCAGAAAATTGAATGCAGCCACTAGGAAAGACCATTTTCCATTGCCATTTCTTGATCAGATTCTGGAAAGAGTAACAGGACATCCTTACTATTGTTTTCTTGATGGTTATTCAGGGTATAATCAAATATCAATTGTATTAGAGGACCAAGAAAAGACCACTTTTACTTGCCCTTTTGGCACTTTTGCATAAAGAAGAATACCTTTTGGTCTTTGTAATGCTCTGATAACTTTTCAAAGATGCATGCTAAGTATTTTCAGTGACATGATTGAGCATTATTTAGAGGTTTTCATGGATGATCTGACAGTTTTTGGAAATTCTTTTGAAAATTATCTTGATAATTTGGAAAAAGTTCTTAAAAGATGCGAAGAAAAATGATTTGTGTTAAATTGAGAAAAATGTCATTACATGGTTACCTCAGGAATAGTGTTAGGTCATGTGATATCTTCTAAAGGAATTGAAGTTGATAAGGCCAAAGTTGAATTAATTACTCATTTGCCTTTCCCAAAAATAGTCAGAGAAGTTCGTTCCTTTTTAGGACATGCAGGATTTTACAGAAGATTTGTAAAGGACTTTAGTGCCATATCTAGACCTTTATGTAATCTTCTAACAAAAGATACACCATTTGATTAGACTCAAGATTGTCAAAAATCTTTTGAAAAATTAATCGGTCTTTTGACTTTTGCTCTTATCATGCAATCTCCTGACTAGTCTTTGCTTTTGAGTTGATGTGTGATGCTAGTGATTTTTTGTTGGCGCTGTTTTAGGCCAAAGAAAGGAAAGTAAGTCTCATGTAATTTATTACGCAAGTCAAACTTTGAATAGTAGACAAATGAATTACACCACTACTGAAAAAGAACTGCTTGCTATAATTTTTGCATTGGATAAATTTTGAGCTTATTTAATTAGTTCATCCACTATTGTTTTCACTGATCATGCTGCTGTTAGATATTTAATGTCTAAACAGGATGCCAAACCTAGGTTGATACGGTGGATCTTGTTGCTTCAAGAATTCAACATCACAATAAAAGACAAGAAAGGAGCCGAAAATGTTATTGCAGATCATTGTCAAGGCTGACAACAGGCTCATCTTTTGATAGCACACCTATCAATGATTCTTTTCCCGATGAATTTTTATTTTCTGTCAATTCCATGCCTTGGTTTGGTAACATTGTCAATTTTCTTGTAACAGGTAAGATGCCGCCTCAGTGGATACACCAAGACAGAAAAAAGTTTTTGATTGAGGTTAAAAAATTTTTTTTTTGGATGACCCATATTTATTCAAATATTGTCTTGATCAAATCTTTCGGAGATGTGTACCTGACAATGAGGTAAGTAGTGTCATTAAATTTTGTCATTCAGAAGCATGTGGAGGTCATTTTTCTTCAAAGAAAACAGCTGCGAAAATCTTGCAGTGTGGATTTTATTGGCCCACTTTATTCAAGGACAATTATACTTTTTGCAAAAGTTGTGAAAGTTATCAAAAATTGGGGTCCATTTCTAAAAGAAATATGATGCCTTTGAACCCTATCCTTGTCATTGAAATTTTTGATTGTTGGGGAATTGATTTCATGGGTCCATTTCCATCATCTTTTGAATTTGTGTATATTTTGGTTGCAGTTGATTATGTCTCAAAATGGATTGAGGCAATTCTATGTCAGCACAATGATCATAAAACTATTTTAAAATTTTTAAAAGAAATATTTTGAGTCGATTTGGAATTCCTCGAGCTATCATCGGTGATGGGGAACACATTTTTGCAATAAACCATTTGAATCCTTAATGAAAAAATATTGCATTACCCACAAAATTGCAACCCCTTATCATCCTCTCGACAAAGTGGACAAGTTGAATTAGCAAATAGGGAGATTAAACAAATTTTGGAAAAAATGGTTAACCCAAATCGTAAAGATTGGTCTTTAAGACTAAACGATGCACTTTGGGCTTACCGTACTGCTTTTAAAACATCTCTAGGCATGTCTCCCTATCGGTTAGTTTATGGAAAACCTTGTCATTTGCCTGTAGAATTGGAGCATAAAGCATTTTGGGCCATTAAAGCTTTCAACTTAAGTCTTGATGATGCTTCCAAGTTACGCAAATTGCAATTGAATGAACTTGAGGAATTAAGAAATGATGCATATGAAAACTCAAAGATTTATAAAGCTAGAACAAAAGCTTTTCATGAAAAATCAATTTTGAGAAAAAACTTTTGAAATTGGTCAAAAAGTTCTGCTTTATTATTCTCGTCTTCACCTATTCCCTGGAAAATTGAGATCTAGGTGGATTGGTTCTTATACTGTCAAACATGGGTATTCTTATGGGGCCATAGACATTGAGAATCCTAGGAATGGTATTGTATTTAAGGTCAATGGACAAAGACTCAAACCATTTCTGGAACATCAAGTTGTTGAGTTCTTTGTGTTCCCAGTTAAATGGCGGATAACGGTACTTCGTGACTCTCAAGTCAGTTTGTTTTTCAGTTTTCCATAATAACTGAATTCTTCTCCTTTTAAAATGGATGTCATTCTCTCAAATCTAAGAAAATATTTTCCTTCTCTCCCTCTAAATGCTCTAACAAAAGTCTATGAAGTTAGGTGTGAAAGATTGAGACTGTTAATGTATAAGGGCATCCCAGAAGATATACACTGGATAATCGAAGCAAAGGTTCGTTTAGCTAGTGAATCTTCAGATTCATTTGTCCCATACATGCCTGGTCTCGGTAAAAGTTCATTTTCAAAAAGGAGAAGAGCAAAAAGAATGAAAGTTTGTTACAAGTGTGCACGATGGAATTGCAACACGCGATGTCACTCTTTGGGGATTGTTTCTATAAACAGAGAAGATAAAATATTCTTCATTAAGAATGGACTGAGTAAGGAGTCATTAGATAATATCTTATTGACTCTTGAGACGCATTCTTGTGGAGTTATGCAGCGTGAACTTCTGAGTTTGTGAAATCTCTTCAAGGACGAACAAGAGCATTATAGTCTTGGGAATCTGACTCAAAAAGACCTTGTTTGCCAATTTAAAAGAAAATTGGATGGGAAGCTTATCCCCGACTCATAGAAAGCGTTTAAGCCGTTTCTGGACGTGAAACCAGAGGAAGATATGAGTCACAATCACAACAACATGTATATATTATCTTGTATATCTTAAAAAAAATGAAAAAAAGAAAAAAATGAAAAAAAAAAAAATGAAATAAATTAAATAAAATAAAGTAAAAAAAAGGCGAAACTTCGGTTGTACTTGGTCTTTAATTAGATTAGAGCCCCCGCCGGTGGAGTGGCAGACTGGCGTCATTGACTCGGGTGGACCTTCGCACGCCGGTCGGTAAATAAGGTTCGTGTGTCATGCTCTGTAGAGAGCTGCACAAGCATTCCTAGGTTTTAACCAAAGGCTCTGCTTGCTGATGGACAGAAAGAAGCGTCCCGTGTTTGCATTCTCACGTGATAATGCCTCCGAAGTGGATCCGTGATTTAATGCCATGGGTTCTTCAATGACCTCTCACCGGCCGTGGTCGTTGGTGGTAGCCGCCGATTTACGCACTTTAATTAGTAGCGTCGTAGCTCAATCAAAATATCCCACAAGCGGGAAGGAGAAGAATGCCCAGATTGGCTGAGCCGTCTTGGTATTACTACACTCATGACGTGCAGTATAAAGATCTGTCATGAAACTTGTACATAAAGGTATGTAATCATTGTTATTATTATTTTATCTTTGTATGATTTTGTTGAATTTTAGTTTTGGACAGACGATCCTTTGGATGGGATTCTTCGGGGGTTTCTAGACTTCTTTACCCTGATGGTTTTCTTGAAGTAAAATAAAAATAAAAAAAAAACAAAACAAAAAAAAAAAAAAAAAAAAAAAAAAAAAATTATTATTATTATTATTTTTAAATTTTCAAACTTTTCTGACACCAGTCAACCTACCTGTATAGAAACTATTATTACTTTTTCTTTTCTCTTCCCTATTTAAACATTTCATTTTCTTCACTTTCCTGCAACTCATAATCATTCAAAGAGAGTGTGAGTGTAGAAATGGAGGGAGCTTCTTCTTCAGTTCGTAGATTTCTCAGTATCTGTGTATTTTGTGGGATAAGTTATGGGAATGGTTTAGAGTTTGTAAACGCAGCAAGCACTGTTGGTAGAACACTTGCTGCGATGAACATTCGTGTAGTATATGGGGGAGGTTGCCTTGGGTTAATGGGGGCTGTATCACTTTCTGCATTTGTAAGAGGTGGTCAAGTTTTAGGTGTCATTCCTGAACCTTTAACTCGAAGGAACATCGTTGGAAAGACAATTGGACTGGAAATTCAGGTATCATCTATGCATGAACGAATAAAGGCGATGCTTGAAAACTCTGATGCATTCATTGTCTTACCTGGTGGTTTTGGTACTTTGGAAGAAGTCTTTCAAGTTGTCTCTTGGGCCCAATTGAACATCCACCATAAACCCATAGGTTTGTTGAATGTTAATAATTTCTTTGATAATTTGTTATCTTTTGTTGAACATGCTGTGGAACAGAAATTTGTCACACCTTCAGTAAGACGACTCCTTATCTCTGCTTCCACTGTTGATGAGTTGATTGATAAATTAGAAGCTTTTGTTTATGAACATGATCCTAGAAACAGCTCAGATAGATTGGTCCGAAGGAAGCGGTGAAGGAAGTGGTAAAGGAAGCAAAATGAAAAGAAAAAAGCCACCAAGACACTCCAACTATTTAACTAATTACAAGCTTTAGTTTTATTTATCATACTTTGTTTCTATTTAAATTTGTGTGAGGTTTTTCTTTTCAGTAATTGCAGCAACAAGTAATATATTCTATCCTTTTTCCTATCTATGTTTTGACATTGAGGACAATGTTGTGATCTGGTTGGGGGAAGGATGGTTGTAAAAAAATACCCAAAAAAAAAATTAAGAAGTATGTTTGTTAATATGTTTATTGTGTTTATATTAAAAAAAACTCAAAAAAAAAAATAGGAGTGTGTTTGTTAATATGTTTGTTGTGTTTGTCATCAATTTATTAACAACAAAAGTAATTAGGGATGACAGAGTAAGGAGTAAATTATTTACTCTTGAGACGCATCAAAAATTAGTGGCAGAGTAAGGAGTAATTGGGGTAGTAACTAGTTTGTGTGTAAGTAGCAATTCAAATTCGGGAAAATTTGCATGATTGAGTAAATTGTTTTCTTTCTTAAAATTCACATGCTTGATTATGGATGTTGAATTGGCAGACTGAGAATGATAAAATTATGCCTTATGAGATTTTGAGCCTATTGATGAATGGATTGAACATTTGTACCATTCTTTTCTTTCTTGTGTGAATTTCACTCCTGGAATTGTTACTCTAGAACTTGCTTTGATTCTTTTTGAGACTACATTTTCATATGCATACATAAATATGATTGAGGCATTTTTCTTGAAATAGCTAATTTAATCAAATAGGCAGCCTTGTTTAACAGCATGTTGTCTCAATATGATATCAAGCACTTTTATGATTTCTTGAAAATTCTCTTATTCTTGCCAACATAAAGCATTAGAAATGACCTATTTCCCCTTACTTAACCCCTTTGAGCTTATTTGACTATTCTTTGTTTCGAACTCATTATGTGCCTTAAATGAAAAATCATGTTCTTACTTGACCTTAGGGAATAAGAGAACATTAGTTTTGTCATTCAATGAGTTCTTGAACAAGTGTGGGGGTGTGCGTGCAAAATAGTTAAAAAAATGTATATATGATGTTCTTTTTGTAAAAAATAAAAAATAAAAAAAATAAAAAAAATCAAAAAAAAAAAAAAAAAATCAAAAAAAAAGTAAGTAAAAAGAAAAAGAAGGTCAACAAAGTAATAAAGGAAAGGAAAAGAATATGTAAAGGAATTTGTATTAGGTGGAGTTGGGATGAACTTTCATGCTTGTTAATTGAACTCAGCTCTCATGCTCTTTTATTCTCTAGTATTTAACTTGTCATATCCATATTACTTCCTTTACCTTGACCCCATTACAACCTTGAATAAAGTCCTCATGATTTGTGTGTGCATGTGTTCTGAGTAGTGGAGAAGTAGAAGATAAGCAAGCTTATGGTAGTGCAAATTTCATGGGTTGAATTGAGTGAAATACTTACCTTTTAAACACTTGAGGGATTGAGAATGAATCTTGTGAAAATCTATCATTCTTGACTCATACTTTTCAATTAAAATATCCTTGCTTGTTGATTTGAGAAGTGAAGATATGTTACCTCATGAATGTTTTGATTACTTGAATGATTGCTCTTCATTTTTAAATATTATTAAAATTGAGTCTTTTAGAGTGTTTAGCTTTTGAGTCTGTTTCATTTTTTTTTTTTTTTGTGAGTGATCTTATGTGTTTTGCTTAGGAGTGCAAAAAGCTAAGTGTGGGAGAGTTTGATGATCACATATTTGATACATTAATAAGCTGTCATTCTTAGTCATTTACACTCTCTATGTACTTAATTGATTGAGTTTTATTATGTTTTGTAGGTTTGGACTCAAATTGGACTTAATTGAATTTTTTAGCATGATTCTTATCTTACACGGTTTCTGTATTTGGGTCATATCTTGGGCTGTAGGTGGTCTTTGGAGGTGATTCTAGTGGCATTTGAAAGATAAGAGAGAGTTCTACAACTTTCAAGAATACCTCAAAGGCCCAATCACATTATTAGATAACTCAAATTGGGGTTGAAGCAAGAACCAGAGTGTTTTTCCTGACAGCTTAATCTATATGTACTGTTCATCACATATTTCGAGATATAAGTTGTCAAATAAGATGAAATTTAGATGCTGAATAGTTAAGACCCATATCTACAACTTTTATGTTGAACACTTTTCCAGAATCAGAATCCTTGAAGGTGATATTGGGCTTGGAAGTCAGAACAGAGGAGCTGTGACTGGGCCTGGGCAGTGTTCAGTAATTTGAACGTATATGGAGTTATAGATATGATATTGGACTCAAACTAAAGCCATTTGAAAGTTAAGATCTAGGCCTACAACTTTCATGAAGACCACTGGGTTCAAAAATGACGAATGCAATGACTTCAGAGCTGTATGATTTCGGAGACAAGGAATCTTCATAATTTCCCACTCACCTAAAGTCATTTGGCATTTTCCACTCATTTCCCACTCATCCACCCACTAATGACTCAGCCCCTTGTCATTTTGTATCCCTAATCCTCTATAAAAGGGGGCCTTGGTAGATCATTGAGGGTGTTAGGTGTTAGTTACCAAAATGATGCCATTTTGTTACTAGGTTTTTTTGTAGTAATTTTCCTTTATTCTAAATTAAAGTCATGTTCTTCTTCTTCTTCTTCTCTCTTTCTTTCTTCTTATCTATGAGTAACTAAGTTTCATTTTACTTGGGTGAAATGGTGAAGCTCTTGGTAATAAAATAATGTTAGATTTATTCTTCTCTTGTGCTTAAATGATTTATATTTTCTAGTAACCATTATATGTATTGTATTTTGTTTCCAATAATTTAGAAACCCTCCTTGTAAAGTGGAGTTCTTGATTTATTGTAGACAAGAGATTGACACAATAAATGCTTTAACCCATTTACAAGTGGTGGTGTTAGAAACTCTCTTTATAAAGTGGAGTTCTTGATTTGTTGTAGACAAAATATTGGCACAATGAATGCTTTAACCCATTTATAAGTAGTGGTAATATTTTTAGAAAACATAATATAATTACGTATATTATTTTAATTAGACTTTTAATGTTGTATTTTTCGATTGGAACCTCCATGTTTGAAGATTCTAATTGAGTTATAAAAGGAATTAATCTTACCTTTATTTTATTTACCAAGAGTGAATCTTTTTACCCAAGTAAATAATTTTAATCGTAGTAACAAAATATTCACTTCACCTTAATTAATCTTCAACAATTCCCTGTAGATCGACCTCGGACTCCTGACAAATTTATAACTTGAGACAACCCGCACTTGGGTTTGCAAATGCGACAATTAAAAATTGTGCATCACAAAGATTAGCATGAGATGCTTCCCTTTGCTCTGCATGGTTATCGCACATCTGTCCGTACCTCAACTGGGGCAACTCCTTTCTCTTTAGTTTACGGAATGGAAGCCATACTCCCTATTGAGGTAGAGATCCCCTCATTAAGAGTACTGATGGAGACAAAATTGGAAGAGGCCGAATGGGTCCAAGCCCGACTAGATCAATTGAATCTTATTGAAGGTAAAAGGTTAACTGCATTGTGTCATGGTCAATTATATTAAAGGAGGCTTATGAAAGCCTATGCGAAAAAAGTGCGCCCTCGACAATTTCAAGAAGGAGACTTAGTACTCAAAAAGATCCTGCCAATTCAAAAAGATCACTAGGGAAAATGGACTCCAAATTATGAAGGACCTTATGTCGTGAAGAAGGCTTTCTCTGGAAGGTCCTTGATTCTCACAAAAATGGATAGTGAAGATCTACCACTTCCTGTAAATTCAGACGTAGTCAATAAATATTATGTTTAAAAGCACTACTTGTCAAAAAAAAAAAAGAGAAAAAAAAGAAAAGAAAAAAAAGGAAAAACATGGCTCGCTAGGTGGAAAACCTGAAAAGGCTACCTAGGCAAAAGTTAGAGCGACCTGGTAGGTTGAAAACTCGAAAGAGTGATCTAGTTAAAAGTTAAGGTCCGAAATAAAATGACAATAGTGCTTGATATGACAAAGGAAGTGAAACCTGAGCGATTGAGTCTCCATGCTAGGGAGGAGCAAATCTCTACTTTAGAGCAAACTAAGTTTTCCATGTTGGAGCAGGCCAAAAGATCCCAACTGGGGCAGTCAAAGTCTTCATAGGCTGGTTAATGGGTGTTCGAAATCGAGTATGCAAAGGATTGACACTGATTACGATAAAGGGTTTCACTGGAAGAACTAAAGACCTTTGCCCTTATCGTCCCTCTATAAATTTTATGTTGATGACTGCAATATTACTTTCTTTTCACCATTACCATTTCAATACAATATCGTCATGTTTTTACCTTTGCCTCTTGACTCAATATGCATTTTTCTAATAATCATATATTGGAATGTGAAATGTGTGACATTGCTATCAGAGCATTGAGAATTACTAATGATTTGAAAGGTATGGGAAACACAATAATTCCTGATAAGAGTGTTGATAAAAAGAAAAGACAACCAGGTCACCTCAAGGGTCATCTAAAGGGTTTTTCCATTGCTCTTATGCGTCATATCTAATGCAAAGGGTCATCCCGGCTGGACATTTCAACCATCGGCTGAATAGACAAATGAAAGAATACTAATAAATCCCATTCCAGTTCATCTTTGAAAATGATTGCAATCATGTCCTCAAGGGTCGTGGAGACAAAAAAAAAGACAAAAAAGCAAAAAAAAAAAAAGAGTTTTCGTACTCTCATACATCTGAAGCATGCATAGTGCACTATTTCATTTTGCTAGCCTTGACCTACAAAGGTCTAACTTGCTGTTTTCAGTCAAATCAGAGCCTTATGTCCATTACTTTTCTGGGTCCCCGTACCTGTTGTTTTTGGGTCCCTGTACCCATTGCTTTTAAGTTTTTTGTTAAGCTTCAACGGATACCCGACTCCGTAAGCTTCTTACCTTATTTTTTGTTAAGCTTCAACGGATACCCGACTTCATAAGCTTCTTACCTTATCTTTGTTAAGCTTCAGCGGACACCTGACTCCGCAAGCTTTTTTAATTTTTTTTGGGTTCCGTTACCCATTGTTCTATGTTTTCGGGTCCCCGTACCCATTCTTTTAAGTTGTTTGTTAAGCTTCAGCGGATACCTGACACCGCAAGCTTTTTACCTTTTCGGGTCCTTGCACCCCTTGTTTTATGTTTTCGGGTCCCCGTACCCATTGCTTTTAAGTTATTTGTTTTTGTTGACTCCACAAGCTTTTTACCTTTTCGGGTCCTCGCATCCTATTACTTTTAAGTTTTTTACACGGATACGATTCCACAAGCTTTTTATCCTTTCGGGTCTCTGCACCCATTGTTTTACGTTTATGGGTCCTCGTACCCATTGCCTTTAAGTTTTTGTAAGATTCAACGGATACCTGACTCCATAAGCTTCTTACCTTGTTTTTTGTTAAACTTCAGTGGACACCTGAATCCGCAAGTTTTTACCTTTTCATGGATAAAATTGAATCAACTCCTTTATTTTTCATTTATTCTAAATGTAAAACAAAAGGGGGCAGCTGTTGATACCCAATTTTGCCTATTTTCTTTTATTTTTGTTTTATTTAATTTAAATTTCTTTCTTTTTAAAAAAAAGAAAAAAAAAAGAAAAATCACTGACTTTGTTCTTCCGGGTCAACCCATGACCCATTTTCCATCTCTACCCATGACCCAATTCTCCATCCCAACCTTTTCCCTTCCTGCTGCTGCAACCCTAGCCGTCAAATAGCTGCTTTGAATTGGATTAAAGACTCCGACAGTTTTTCTTTCCAATCATCAACATTAAGCTCATTCAATTTTGATCATCCGCCTTCCAAACGTAAAAACATAAAAAAATGAAAATTATGGCATTTGAATGATCGGGCATAATATAAGGAAAAGAAAGAATGCAGAGTAGGGAATTAATCATTCAGAAAAAATACAAGCAGAGAGCAATCACAGAATCACACAGACTGATGGAGCAAAAGAATCTTCACTCTGCCATCACCATTTTGTTGTCCATCCTTCACCCATAAACTAAGCCTCTCA
Source organism: Ormosia semicastrata (assembly GCA_029884595.1). Taxonomy (NCBI): domain Eukaryota; kingdom Viridiplantae; phylum Streptophyta; class Magnoliopsida; order Fabales; family Fabaceae; genus Ormosia; species Ormosia semicastrata. The sequence goes on from JAQQTO010000044.1 coordinate 4,276,137, forward strand.
CCCACCTTCACACGAGAACCACTGTTACCCCCTCCCAGCGCTGTCCTCCACGCGTAGCTAATCAATAGACCGGCAATCACCTCCACGCGCACCGTCGCTTCTCGAACCCGCACCGCCAGAACCCAGCAGCCCGAGCCTCTGGCCTCTGACCTGCGTCGCAAGCCCCTCTCTATACCGCCTGCTCCAGATCCGGTCGCCCGTCCAGTCGTGCCGCATCTAGCCACCGCCTCTGCAGTCTTCCACGCTGTCGTCTGCTTTGCTGGTGGTGGGCGACCTTTCTCTTCTACATTTCGTTTCATATTCCAGAACCATAAGTCTTTTTTTTGCTTTGCTGTTACTACTATTAAGTTTTTTTTAAAGGGGCTTTGTGCTGTTAGAAACGTAGATAGCCGATAAAAAAACTGAAGCATAAAATAAAAAAAAAGGTTAGCATTGGGGGTGTGTCTGATTAGTGGGCTAAGCTTCTTGTTTCCTTTTTGGGTTAAGTTTAGCCTTTTAATAATTTAGAGGCTTAGTGAAAAAATAAAAAAAATAATTTGGAAAATATAGGGATAAAATATATAGGATTAAATAAAAATATCAAAAATTAAAAAATATCAATAATAATAAATAATAATAATAATAATAATAATAATAATAATAATAATAATAATAATAATAATAAGGGTAAAAAGAAAGAAAGAGAAAATCAAAAAATATATATTTTGAGTTTATTTGTTTCAGGATTAATCTTGTTTAATGGTGTTTATTTTATTTAATGACATATTTTATGTTGTATCTTGTGATTGATGAGAAGCTAAAAATAAAATAAGAAATAAAAATAAAAAGTGATGAAAGTCAATTTGTGGGTTGATTTGATCTGATTATAGTTTATTTTTGTCTTTTAATTAATTATCTTATTTTGTTGTTATGACAATTGTGACAGTTGACATGTGAATTTAATTTAATTATTGTTGTGTAAATCAAACATTTTAAAACTTGCCGATGACGGAATAATTGGGAGAGGATCGGAGCGCCGATCAAATATACTCTTTCCCATAATCTTGAGGCTTTATATTGGATTTTGCCAGGAGCGCTGGTTAGGTCTAATCCTCACACTAAATTAAAATATTTTCGCTAAATAAAATACAACCCTTTTTTTAAATTAAAATAAAATCTCTTTTTTGTAAAAAGTAAAAAAAATCCTTAAATAAAAGTGAACAAATTCATACAGTTTCAACATCATGATTGTGGTGAATTAAAGTTTTTTTTTCATGAAGACATTTTTTAGAAATTACTACAAAAATCTCATTGTGCCTAAAAATATTTTTTCCTTGATTATAAAAGAGATTTTATTTGACCATTTACTTGAAAAACATTTTCTTACCTTAAACAAATTTCTTTGAATTAAAATTATTCATTGAAATAATTTTTTTTATTTGGCCATTTATTTTGAAAATTACTTCTCTCCAAAAAAAAATTTAATTCACCACTTTTAAACAATATGTTGTAGACTTAGAATTTGTTTCAAAATAATGGCTATTTAGCCACCCATTTCTCGGTCTTAGTCATTTATCATTCTTGATATTATGCTTGACAAAATGGGACATGTTAAAGTAAAAACAAAAAATATTTCTTTCTTTTTTTAAAGGACCAATTTAATTAATATTGCAAATAACATTAGATTAAATAGTAAACGTTCTTAGAACGGACGGTGTAGGTGCTAACACCTTCTCTACCCGTAATCAACCCCGAACCTCAAACTCTGAAACGTAGACCATCTTTTAGGTGTCCAATTGCACCATTCCATTTAATGGATAAAGCGATTGGTGGCGACTCCCAACACCCCGAGGTCTTTTCCTCCTCTTTCTTTTTATTTTCGTGGCGCCCTTCGGGACGATTGCGACAGAGACCAATTTAGAGACTAATTTAGAGACCAATAAAGCGGTCTCTAAACTAGAGACCAAGTTAGCAACTGATTTCATAAAATATGTAATATGTTCAGTTTTTAGAGACTAATTTAGATACCGATTTAGAGACTGATAAATCGGTCTCTAATATGATAAATCGGTCTCTAAAAAATCAGTCACTAAATCGGTCTCTAATACACTTTTTTTTAAAATAATTGACCAAATTTTTGACTGAAATTAGAGATGAATTTTTTTAAATAATCGGTCTCTAAATTTAGCGATCGACCAATACCAGTCACTAATATTTAGCGACGAAGGTTTTAGAGACCGATTTAAATTGGTCTCTAATTATTTTAGAGACCGATTTTTAAGATTTAGAGACCAATTTTTCGGTCTCTAAAACCTAAATTTCTAGTAGTGTTTACTTTGACGCACTGTTTCATTTACTTTGGCGCATTGTTTTCATTCACTCACTTTGACGCATTTCTTATTTTCTTTTCACATTTCTAGTGTCCATTTTCTTCTCTTTGACATTTTGAATGGTCGACGGTTAATTAACACTTTGACATCAGATTAAGCATACTAATCACCAAATACTTTAGAGTCCTAAGATGAGTCACTTCGCACCAAAATATTAGATCTTGAATAAAAAATGAAGTGGTCAACAATTTGATGAAAAATTACCACAAAAAATGACTAACTTCTTAACTAAACTAGTAACTAACTAATCAACTAATCTAACTCAACCAAACTAACCAACAAACCACAAGTGGTAATAGAATGTATGATTACATTGGTGGTGGCACCGATAAGCATAATGGATGTGCATCATGGTTAACATCTTCCTTGTTTGAGTTTACTCAATTCGTATTCTGTTGTTGTTTGTATTTATGTTACATTACATTTCTTTAAGTCTGTCCACTTCTGAAAAATTAATTTACCACAAATTAAAATGTCTTTGTTTTCATTTTTAAGTGGATATGTTTTAAAGCACATGTTAGCATGATTAATTATAATTAAGATTATGATTGATCACGATTAATTTTAGGGATGATTGTAATTGATTTAGTATAGAATTAGATTGATTTAGTACATAATTATATTTTATTATTTTTTTTTCTGTACAATAACCTTCTTCTATAAATAGAGGTTAATCCTTATGTATACATTTATTAAAAATTATACACAAAATACTAATATTTGTTTCCCTATTTGTGTTTCTAACATGGTATCAGAGACACATGGTATCCACCTTAAGGAGAGTTTTTCCTTTTTGTTATGTAGAGTCTGTGGAACTCATTAGAATCGTTACTAATAACTATCAAACCAGACTTTTTCTGCTATTTGCTCCTCCGTTCAAGACACCGCTCCAGACCACCGCTGTCTACTCTGTTCAGACACCGCTCTAGACTTCCGTTTTAGATTCCATACTTCGTTCTGATGTCAGACTCCATTTTAGATTCCGTCCTAGATTCCAGACTTCATTCTGATGTCAGACTCCATTTTAGATTCCGTCCTAGATTCTAGATTCTAGACTTCAGACTCGAAACTTCATCCTATATTCCAGATTCTAGACTCTAGACTCCAAATTCTAGACTCAATCATCATCTTGACTGATTTTGCACTGTGGTTTCCAAACTCAAGTTAATTTCTTCTATACTCACTTGAGTTTGAGGGAGAATATTAGCATGATTAATTATATTGAGATTATGATTTATCACGATTAATTTTAGGGATAATTGTAATTGATTTATACAAAATTAGATTGATTTAGTATATAATTTTATTTTATTATTTTTCTTTTCTGTATAACAACATTCTTTTATAAATAGATATTAATCCTCATATATATATTCATTAAAAAATATACACAAATTACTAATATTTATTTATCTATTTTTATTTCTAACTGCACACAATAATTGACCTCCTCTAGTGCGCCATTGTATTCATTAGGAAGTTATTGCCTAAACATGACAATATAGAATAATGCCTACTGAAAAATCATCTAAGTTGAACAACTCAAATTATACATCAACCCTATCAACTTGTAGTCCCATAAAAGATAAAACAGTAAAATGTTCCTAACCAACCAAAGAATTAAATCCAAAAAGAAAAGTAAAGATAAATATGAACAAGAAAATAATTCAATCGATGTCCTGAATAACTTCTATTATCTTTTAGTATGATCTCCGTCCAGGATTTTGTACGCTCATTCCGGGAGCCGGCAAGGCAAAATTTGTTGCTGACTCAAACCATCCAAGCTTTTCCCCGAGTTTCCTTACCAGGTCACCAGCTAAGTAAGAAAGTACTGAGGCCACAGCCCCAGTGGTGACATAGTAAAGCACTGTTTGGAAGTATACCACACAGCTGTTTGGTCTCTGGATATTAAGCTTTGGCAACGGAAAGCAGTGTGATGCATAGTAGAGAAGCTCCCACAACTGCTGCCAGCTTGAAATCCTTGTCATCACTCTCACGGAATGAGAAGCCATATATCAGTGGTGGCACTAATCCTAAAACAATAAATGATAAGATAGCAATAAAAACATGAATAAAGAAATTCTCCCTCTGCCCCAGCAACTCATTATATCGATCCAGTACTGGTGCGTCAGTTTGATTCTCAGCTCTTTTAGGTTGCTCAGCTTTCAGTTCCCCTGGCTGCAGTTTTAAAAGCAAATAATAATAATAATAACAGGCCAGTTCTACTACACTGCTATCAAAATCCTAGATTTAACATGCGTGTTAAATTGATGCATATTTCTAGAAATTCTAAGATTGGCGATATGCTAACAGGCAGTGGAGGAAACTCCTAGACTCAACAATAACATCACTACTAGAAGCAACAAGAGAATTGTACTAACAAGTTAAAGAAATATCTACAATTAAATACGTATAGAAAAATCTAGATATAAAATATAGACAAACTGCCATTAAGAGGCGGTGCATAGTAGCCTTTATATAGGCAATATGAGCTCACATTGTAATCAAGCCTTGTAAGCTGCCAAGTAGCCAATTAAGGCCATTCACCATCACGCCAACATATTGGCATTGTAACCATATCCATTTTAAGTAATAAAGTTCAGTTCATCAAATATAAATTGCCTTCCTCCATTATTCCATTCCCACAGTCCAATCAAATTATTCACATTCCATTTATCTCTCCTCCTTAAAACCAACAATGCGGTTAAAAAAATGTGTTTGTTTTATGAATTTTGGCAACATGTAGAAGAATTTAGGTTGTGCAAATGTTATAACTATGCATATCCGAAAAAAAAAGGCATAGGTAAGGATTTCTACCAGAAACTACGTTAATTTTTAGTAGTCCTAACTACACAGTTCTCACTAGAAATCAATTGCATTTTGAATGCTAAAGAAAAGCCTTAGGCTCTACTAAAAAAAAACGAGAGAGAAAAAGATATAAAAATGGAATTATTATAAGATAGCATATTTCTCTTCAACATATAATCTCAACCAAAAAAATAGAAATTAAATATATTTGGAAGCCTTTTTTTTTTTAGGGGGGGGGGGGGGGGGGGGGGTTGTTGGGGTGGTTGGGAAGTAGGGAATCAAACTCATTCTGTTTTTTCTAAGAAGCATGCAGTTTACCACTGAAGCACTGGCGTCGTCCGCGCAGAAATACATATTTGGGGAGTTGGGGAAATGAAAAAAAACGCATGAGGAATAAAATAAGGAGAAAACTTAGATAAAGTTATTTAAGTGTTTGTGGTGTTGTTTTTCAATAAAAACATAATATGTGTAAATTTTTTATAATTTATTAATAAAAATTTTAAAAAGGTGATGAAGTGACTCAAAAATAAGATATATGTTATACTTTTATTGGAGAACAACACAACAAACACCTAAAGAATTTTATCTAAGTTTTATCCATAAAATAATCATCTAGCTCAGAAATAAATATTTTGAACATATAACTCACATTATGACCAAGAGCGAAAAGCCCACCGATCAAGTTTGCAATAGCCAGTGCAACAATGTTCACTGCAAAAATGATAAAACTGTCACGAAAAGTTATAAGAGTAATTCTCAAATTTATGCAATAATTTCTTTTTCTCTTAAAACATCCTTAATAATACTGGAAAACTACTCTGAAGACTCTTTCTAGTTCACCAATGGCAATAGTTTGTATAACCCTTTCCTCTGAAGGCGAAAATTATATAATTTAAATAAACAAAATAATATAGATCCTCTAGTATTGTTAATTAAAGAAAGAAAGAAGGATGAAATGTAAGTAAAAATCAAGTCCTACATGTGGTAGCGTCAGCACTCGCCGCAGTTGTCACAACACTAAGGCTTGCTAATGATTCATTCAAACCACCATATACAATGCTTTTCGGAATTTCCCATGTCGTACTATTTGCTGGTTCTTGATCCACACGTGGCTCTCTACGTGTAAGAAGTGGTGTGCTTTCAGCTGGAACTGCTTGTCACCTGGCCCTGCCCAGGAAATATACAACATCATTTCATTGCAATAAATTAGATTATTTTCTAAAATTTAGAAGTAATGACCATAATATATCATTATTACAGGATTGATATATGAAAATGTTCCCAATCTTCTTCTTGCGTTTCATATTCTTTTCAGGTTGTACTTACAAATGTTAAAATGTGATGCACATTCTAGAATTATCTACGACAATTGGTAGAGATTAGAGAAGTAAAAATCAGAAACTTCTATGCTTATGCGGTGGAAGAAACAAAATCAGCATTGGCAAAGAATGAAATAGAAAAATCTAATATATTATGAAACTATGAAAAATAGAATTGTCTAGAAATTATAAGAAACCTCTGCCTCATGTCACCGACTTTACAATGTCATTTGTATAGCTCTATAAATATCATGTAATGTGTCACAAATTATACACAAGCCACTTACCATCCATCACAAGGTCATCAACCAATCAGCAGGCCTAGTGGCAATATGTCACCATATTGTAACTCATATCTATTACAAAAATAAACAAGTTTCTTCAATACAAATAGCCCTTTTCTGTACTCTTCAATGTTCCCAATCTTCTTCTCCTGTGTTTCTTATTCTTTTCAGGTTGTGCTTAACCAATACAAATGTTAAAATGCGATGCACATTCTAGAACTATCTACAACATTTGGTAGTGAAATGAAAATCAGAAGCTTCTATGCTTAGGCGGTGGAAGAAACAAAATCAACGTTGGCGAAGAATGAAATAGAAAAATCTGATATTATGAAACTATAAAATTTAGAATTGTATAGAAATTATTAGGGGTGTACAGTGAGTGGAGTCAACACGTGAACTCGAGGGTTTCGACTTAACCTAATCTATAAAATGTGGGTTGAGTTGGGTTGGGTTCATGGGTTAGATTGGGTTGAAAAATATTTTAACACGTACAAAGTGTATGGGTAGATAACGGATTAGAACACGTTCAACTTACACAAACTCGACCCATTCACTTTTTTTTTTATAGTAAAAAGTCGTTTAAATGATAAAAAATATATAATAAAAAAAAGAGTAAAATCAATTATTATGTCAACTCTAATTTAAGCACTTCAAACAAAAGTCTCTTTGATAGACAAAGAGTAAGAGCAAGCTAGTTCATATGGAAGAGGAAAGGGTCATAGTTAAGGCCATTCAAGAGGTAGAGGTCATGGTAGAGATTATAATTATGGTTGTAGAAAAGAAGGTGACAGCTATGACACCAATAATGAAGAGTCAACTCAACAACCACAATGACCAAGAGGTTTGGAAATTTAATTAAACTTGATACATTCATATAATTAATTATTATTCATGTCTTGACACATTAATGTATTTGTAATTTTTAAGTATTTAGCCATGCATACATTTAATATTTTGGGGTTAAATTTATTATATGAGTTGTCAAGAGGTTTCTTGTATACTTATAAATAGTCTTGTATTTGTATTTTTCATGTAAGTCAAGAAAAATCAAGTGTAAGTCAAGAATATCAAATCAAGTAAGTTTTTTTGAGCTTGTGTTATTATTTCCCTTCTCTATATCTCCTTCATAAGTATATATTGTGTCTCGCAGCAGAGGCATTCAATTTATTTTGTATGGTTTAGTATTAGCAACTTGTTATAGTGATAGCTCCTGTCTCCTATCTTCACTCTTCACAGCCAGCATGAGGTTTATTTATATTGAATCATATATTTTGATCTCATATTAGATTTTTTCTTACACAAAAATTATGCTACTTAGCAAAATATGGAAGATACCCATATATGAATAAACGTTTATATGCTAAATATATTGCATACTGAATTTTGTGGCATATTCTGTATAACTCATCTCTGAAATGAAGCACAATCATCATGAAGACGAAGATTAGACTAGATGAATTATTGTTTCAATCCACAAGTTGAATATGCCATGCAGTGTTTTCTTGCAAAAATATAGTGCCAAAATATTTTAATTACATGACAAGAATCTACAATACTTACCTATATATCCTCCATCAACTTCAACCTCAACCTCGACATTAAGCTCTGGCTGTTTCTTGTCTAAAAAGTCAATTTCAGGAAGCAACAGGTATAATAACTCTCCAATCACTATTTTTTGGAGAGCTAGTTTCAGGTTGTTTGGGTATAGATGCCTCAGAAGCTCCACCTATAACTGCCCAATCACTCCAAAAATGTTTTTTCCTTGGAGCAATTTGACCTTTTGGGTCTTGTGAGGTTACACTAAAGTGATTTGATGAATCATTGAATCTTGTGGTTTCATATCGTTTACAGGAATGCTTCCAAGACCTGCAGATCAAGTGAGGAATAGTTTGTGATTGTTGGAAAATTTGTAGTTATATATATTGTCTCTATTATTAATATCTTGGCTAACATCACGTGAGTGAATTATATAGACAAAAGAGATATAAGATAAGAGCACTGTAGTAAACATGAAAAACTTCTGTAGTTCCCTATGAATAATGTTGCAGTTTAACTCAGCTACCTGTTTAAGATTTGAACTAAGACAATTAAAGCAAAATGTTCCTAAGGATTACCAGTGTCATCGATTTTATCTTCTACTTCACTGGTTACTTTCTGTGGTCCTGTTCCATGAAGGACCACTTCTTCAATGATCTGCTTGGTTTGTTTTCCTGAATCATCTGCAGTGTTAACGGCCGGTTTTGAGGTATCTTTGGCTACAGATTGACTTACTTCCACAGATTGATCAGCTTCTGGAGCCATAAATTGTGATGCATCTTTGAGTGTGTTTTCAGGCAGTCTATTGTTATTTGATGAACCAGTCACTAGTTAATTGGTTTCATTTGCAAAAATTAGACAGTGAAATCAGTTAAACTTAACCTTTGAAGAGACATAAAACAGTAGATACTATCACATAATATGCAAGAAGCAAATCATTCTGCAATCTAGTAATTAAGTAACGAGTTTTGCTCAAACTTTGATCAACGGTCACTATTTTCCAAAATGGTAAGTACTTTGAGAGTTGACACAAAATTGTGCTCATAACTTGACATCTACTGTTAATCCAAAATTATATATTTGAATTTATCAAAAGAACGTGTATTGTACCTTTTAGTTTGTCTAATTTAAGAAGATTTGATTGGCAGTAGTACGAAATATATCATCCTATTTCAACTTAGTCCAGAAGGTAAGCTCAATCAAGAAGTCAACTCTGTATGTGTGTGTGAATTTTTAAATTACCAAACTAGTTAAATAGATTCAGTCAATACATTACCTTGATCATTTAATGCTCCATTGTCATCACTTACCAACCCAGGGAACAGCCAACCGCCTGTTCAAAACCAAAGAAGAATTCACAGTGCGGGTCATCCTTGATAGCATAGATCAAATAAGACCTAAAAAATATTAAGTGTACCTATTGGAATGAGGAAACTGAAGCATGATGAGCATCTTATTGTATCAGTTGGTTTCAGAGATTGAGCACAAGGACTAGTTTGCTCCCATTCTCCTTTCTGTATGTAGACCTTTTGGATACAAGCTTTACAATTGGGACAGTAGAATCCATGTGTTGGAGGTTTCTGATATACCCTTTCCAAATATAATTCTTGCCTTTCCTTCACATTTTCTTTCATTTTGCCAACTGTTCCAATTTTAGTCACATTGTTCAAAGAAGTAGGATCCCCAGGAATAGGAGAATCAGAAGTAGGTAAAATTATGCTCTTCTCAATATCCTCATGTTGGAGGATCATTTCATCATTCACCTCTGTTCTTATCAGGCCAAATTTTTGTTTCATCTCAGATTGATCAACTCTAGGCTTCTACCTTTGAATCCAGAAAATTCATTAGCGTAGTCAATAGCAGAACCCATGAATTAACTAAACATTTCAACTACCAGAAAATTCTGAGACCAAAATGTTAAACTAAACAATAATGTTACTCCTACACCTCATTTTCTACTTCTAATATCATTTAAGTCATCTATAAAAATTTTGAATTTTTTATAATTATTTACAAATTTAGCCCATCAAAGTTATTTTCTCTATAAGGTAATAGAGAGAAATAAAAATAATAATAAATAGAAGATGGTGAAGAAGGAGGAACAAATGTTGCAGGGTCAAGGAACCTAGGTGGAAGCCATACTTGTAAAGTGTGGATAAGGAATTTGTGACAGATTATTCTGTTCCTAATGTACAAAATGGAAGGCGAGATCATACATTTGATGTCTTGCTAAATTTCGAAGTCACACATTGTCTTCCGCTAATAAACGACGCCAAAAAGCTTGGACCACAAATGGAAATAGCTAACAGTGACGGATATGATTAAAAAAGTCTGAGACGGAATTTCCAATTCTAGCCATAACTATCTTTCTTTGGATGAAAGCGGCCGAGAATAAAAACAAGAACCAGCTAGAAAGTTTTTTTTAAAAAAAAAATAAGGTAAATTATACATTACACATGAGGTTTTGTTTATTTTCATTTTTTATACATAAATTTTATTTTATAACATAATTTTTTTAAATTATAGTAAAAATTATAAAATTGTATTTTCTGTCAATTTTTTAACGGTAAGAGTTTATATATAAGAAGAACGTAATCTCTTTTAATATAAATTTCAAACATTGATTCTCAAATATGTACATATTACCATGTTAAATTTAACAAAAAAATATAAGTTTGCACTTTTAACTATAATTTAGAGAAGTTATATGTTTCCAAATGAAATTCAAATATAAAAAGCAACAATGAATTAAACTTTAAGAAGATAATATGTAATTTACTCAAAAATTTAACTTACAGTGAAAAGGTAGAATTTTTTTTTTTTGGATAAAGAAAAATTTAGACCATGTCACAAGTCTAACGAGACGTTATACTCATATAGGTCACCCATCAAAGAACACAAGACGTTTTTGAGGTGCAAACTTTTTTTGTAAAAGCCAGAAGTTGACAACAATGATTCACAACCCATCACCGAAAAATTCTTTCATGCTAATAATCTCGATGAATTTTTACCTCCTAAACAGTAAATAAAAATATTGGAACAGCAGCCCCAGTAATATTATTAACTACTATGCCATTATTAAAATTTCCAAGCACAGCAATGAAAATATATATCAAGATATTTTAGATGAAACGAGGTGAGAAAAACAAGAATAGCAAAAGCACAAGCATATAGTCCGCATGTTAAGAAAATACAAGCTTCTTAGAAATAACAATCATGAATCCACATCTTCAATCACTATATAGATTAATCCATTGTCGAAGAGAAACTGCATGAACATTTTGGAGTCTAATAAAATACTAAATCTTTTGTTCCTAGAAAGTAGAAACCTTCTATGTCCTTGTCCGAACTACTGCTGGTGCTGCTGCGCTGGAGACCCCACTTTCGTTGCAAACCCACTTCTTCAACCTCATTCTCTGCCTCCTTCCATTGATTTACTATAACCTCCATTTTTCCTCTGACGCTCTTCTTTGTCACCTTCACTCCCTAACTCAAAAGAACGTCTAAGCCTAGTTCACTGTGTCTAATAAATAGCACCAAATCAATATATAATATGGGATTCTGAATCTGAATGGACATTTGACCAAATGTGTGAATTTGACATTTGAAAAAGCGAAATGTAAGTTATGGCATGAGTGTAGGTGTGGGATGCCATTATAATGGATACTAAAGACAACTTTCATTCTGAAATCTGAATAGTTCAGTTCCAACTAGGCCCCAATTGTTGATAATAGGAATTGAAAATTATTAAAAATAAAATCAGAAAAGTTATTCTTTCTGTCATATAGCAATAAATAACAGAGACAACAAGAAATGCTTAATGATTTGAAAATATTAAATATATTGAAGTTTTACGTATGGGAGGATGAATTTATATCGATGTAAGGACATTTATATTAGGGTAAAACTTGATATAATTATACTATATAATAATTTTTAATAAAATATAATTTTTATCGATTTAACTGTTATATTATGATTATTAAATATTTTGATTATTTATGTCAAATCTTAAAAAAATTAATAATAAAGTAATTTTTATTTTCATATATTTTAAAAATATATATTACGTTAATATTTATGTATATTAATAAAATATTAAATAATTTTATATTAAATTAGAATGTTTTAAATATAATTTATATGATAAAAATTTTCAATTCAATATAAATTTTGTGAAAATATTATCTCATAAAATGTTATTCAATGACTTAAGAGTAATTCAATATATATTGCTTCAATCTCACATTAATACTTTGTCCATCTTTCATCATCTCACTAAGTACTAGAATCTCTTTTGTAAATAAATAAATATTGTTTTTTCTTTTCTTTTCTGATTTATATCTATTGAATCTATGAAGTGGTTGAGTTTCAATCTCATTTTTTCTGCATAAGTAAAAACTATAATTCCTATAACACTCGAAGCTTCCATATTTTTTTCTTTGTTTCTTATTTTCATTTTCCATTCCATATTACTAGGCATAAACGTTACTGCATCATTAATTAATCACTTATTTTTTGTGAATCACCAAATCATTAATTAATCACTATTTTTAAATATGTTTATTTAAATAGCACGATTTGAAACAATAAACACGAGACACGTCCTGCCAATGATCTTCTATAAGAAGCCAAACATGAGCTGTGCCATTAATAGTCTTCGATAGATTTAATATTCAAATGCAATTGTCAAAATTATAATAGAAGGTCAATAAGAAATGGATCTAGTTAGACCTTAACTTATCTTTACAGGTGGCAGAGATACTGAAGGATTTAATGAATATAATACCATATCTGTTGGTTGACATCAAAAAGCCCTAAATCATAGAATAGGAAGCCTTACCTTGGTTTTTGTTTTTCCAAAAGCAAAATAAATTGTTGGATCATTGTCAACTTTTATTTTGACCCGGTGTAATTGAAGGCTTGAAGTCTAGACAAAATATAGGAATGATTTATTTGGTGCTAAATTTTAATTTATTTATGAAGGGATTAAAATAATTTTCTCTTCTTTTTTCAATCAATACTACTTTATAAAACAAAATTTTCTATAACATTGTAAAAACTGAAATAAAAACCGAAAAAAAAAATTGAGCTACACACTTCCTTGATGTATTTTCTTCACTTTTCAAAACGTTATTATTGTTATTCAACTCTAATGTGAATAGAGATAAAACAATTGTCAAAAGAAAATATTTAAACAAATTTTACTTTTACTTATAAGCTATTAAGATGGGGTAAAGGAAAATCAACTTTAATAAAATGAGACATTAATCACTGTTTTTAATAAAATACAATGAGGCTCACTGTTTTTCTTCATCTTCTCATATCTTCACTCATAATCCTTTGTCATCGTTAATTAGTATCAATAGTTGTTTTTACTACTCTATTTTTTCACCATATATCATCCACTTGCAAGCCTTCATTATTATAATTAGCAGTGTTAGTTTCAGTGAACATAAAATATTTGAAATCGCTTTCACTTACTCAATGTTCTTCTTCACTCTCTCACTCCATCGAAAATTACTGACAAACTACCGATGACATGTCCTTCAATAAAATACCGAGGGATATTCCATTAGCAATGTTAAGATGCTATCAGTCAAATCTAAATGAAGAAATGTTTCTCCTAACATATTTATTGACGGATAGTTTGCATTTACCGATAGATGTAGTTGCCAGTATGTTACTGACGGATCTAATATGCATCGCTAATATTTACTGACACCTCTTTCAACCACGGTTTTCTTTTCCATCATTAATACGTCGGTGATTTTACCAATCGGTATTTTGTATTTGTTAACAGTTTTTTCCGTCGATAAAATGTGAATTTCTAGTAGTGGGTCCAGGCATGGTTATTAAACTCTCAAGTTAACTCTTAAATTCTTACGAGTTTATGATCCTAAGACATAAAAACGAGTTAACTTGCATATAAACTCTCTTTTAATAAACTCACATGAGTTTAAATAAACTCTGACAAAATTAGTAAAGTCTCGATTTTACTAGCGAGTTTATGAGCCTAAATTTATACATGGTTTTGGCTTCAAAATGTATTATGTTCTTGGGAGCTTGGGTTGAATTGCCTATATTCTACAATATATTGGGTTTCTAAAGCTAATTTCATGTTTTCATTATTATTTTTGTTCTATTTTGTTAAACTACAAAATAATGTAAGTGCTTGGTAAGTATAATATAATAGTTGGGTCAAGTATTGAGTTATGTTTGTATTATATTGCTTTTATTTGCTTTGTTATAGAGTTAGAATATTGAATATTAATTATAGTTATGATATTAAATTATGTTTGGGTATTAGGATATGTTTTTTAAATAATATTTTTGAAGCAAATAAATTTTTACGAGTTTATGAGTTGAGTTTACAATTCGAGTTTAGTAAGGTTCCATAAGTTTACTTAAACTCTTGAGCTTGACAACCTTTGGTGCAAGATAGTTACCATTTCATTGAGCTTATGCTTATGCTAGTGTTAGTTAAAATGACTTTATATATGTTAACTATTAATATGCAATGCCTACTAAACAATTTCTCTTAATTTTGTCACAAACAAGTAGTTTGAAAATACGTAGAGCTTTCGTCTAAAAAAAGGGCTTTAGCTTATCCCATTATTGATGTTGGTGATTTATCCTTATTGCATTAGACCTATCATTTCAGGACTAAGCAATCAATGCTTAAGTTCAATAAATAATAAATTATTATTGTAATATTATCTTTGTGAATAAAATTATATGTCACTGCTTAGTCAAACAACTTCGACTAATTTTGCAAACCTTTGATTCCCAATAAATCAAACGAAACACTAAGGAAAGGATTTTGTTCCTTGATTACAGGTTCCTAGGGTGACGAAAGAAAGCTCCAAGTTGAAAAATAACCTAAAAGGCTTCTACCACTTTGACTAACAATTACAAGTTTGAAGAAAGAATTAAAAAGGTGATTAGACTAGAAAATGAAATGAAATAATGTTATAAATGTTGCAAGTGTAAAAACTGCAAGTCAAGAAAGTAGAAGCAATCAAAGACAATGAGCTTTGGAAAATTTTGGTATATTGATGTGCTTGTTGGATGATTGTGTCATATCTACATTTGAATTTCTTAACATTATTTATAGACCAAAATTTGAGACATTAATGGCTTAATACATCGTTTTCCACGTTCTATTACAGCATATCTCCCACTAACTTGCCCTTGGCTAATCATCATAACTTATTATGCCTAAATACAATGCATAAATTATGGAGGAGCTAACCTCCCATCCTACATATCTGGGAAACCAACATTCCAATTATCCTTCACAAATATCTGGAAGTAACAGCTTCTAACGTTCCTCATATCCATTCTAAATAATAGTTCCTATTTTTAAAGAACCAAGCTGGACTCAATCAACACCTTTTAACGAATTCTTATCATCTCAAAGCGAACAAACAGACTCCAACATTTTCTAGACTATGATTAAAGTATCCTTTTAACCCATTATTCAGGCCCAAGCCTGACCTAAAATAATCTTTCCTCTATTGGCGGCCCATTGAGTCATTTTAGTCTAATTTCTCTACCCACTGGACAAATAATCCAAAACTTGGCATCGGCTAATTCAGTCGAACCAAAATTTTAGGCATTAACGCTTTTCTCCCTGCGTCCTTCGGCTGAGAAGTCGAATCATAGAAGTTGGAAGGATGCAATCGATTTTTTCAAACTCACATTTTTTGGGATTCCATGCTCATATTATAGCTTTATCATTCTGATTAGGCAGAATTTAAACCTGAAACAAAGTTGGTTGAGATATAATGATCACCTACTACTTGTCTTTCAAATTTCAAATCTTATTCTCAACTTTAAACAGTGTGATAATCATCTTCTTAACCACACTAACTCTACTACCTAGTTTTTGCATTTTCTCCTTCCTCTCTTGCCTTTCAGAAAACCCTATCAGAATGCCATCCCCTTCAAAATCCCAAAAACTTAGTCTTTCCCTCGACATGGATGATGATGACTCCAGGTCAGATATTGCTTTTTCCAAATCCAACGATTCACCTCCACAAGTCTCAACTTCTAAAGCTTCCAGCTTTATTCCCTTTGTCCTGAACCATAACACTTTCATTATTGGTCCTGTTCCTAATGACCCAACTAAAATAAAGTTGATTATTGACCACTTTTTCTACCCTAAGGGATTTGCACCCTAATCACCTTGCAAATGGTTCAACTTTGTGATATGCCCAGGCGAATTTAGAGATTAGCCGAAGACCTCCACTTTCCCACATTATGCTGACTGGTTAAAGCATATAGAAAATGAAAAGGCAGCTAATTGGAAGAAATGAGCAATATATGACATGATCATGCTTTCTCAATATGATATCCCTATGGACATTGATCTCATCTTTGGCATCCTTGGATTCTGGTCAATAGCCATTAATAGATTTGTTTTTCCTTTTGCTACCATGAGCCCAACGCTTCTAGTTGATGAAGACGAAATTCTTACCTTGCACAATTTCTTCAACAGTGACTTGGGAGTCAAATTCTCCAAAAAAGGTTCTTCCTACACCAACTTCCTGGCTAGCAATCATAAAGATAAGAAACCGGTGAAGGATGAGGAGCATAAGGCCTTCTTATTATATTGGCTCTGTAAGTATTTCGTCTACACCAATTTTGTTGCTATTGTTGCTGGGATCTCTTATATTATTGCTGCCATTGCAATTGGGAGAGCTTTGACTTTGGCTCCTTTTTTTCCTTTCACTTCATTATAGAAGTCTGTTCTTGATGGTGGGTCGACTATGGGGTGGTGAAGATATAAAGATCGTTCCTGGTTTGGTTTGGTTCTTAATCCTTTGGATCTTTCACTTTTTCCAAAAATTCATTCCCGCCTCACATTCGACTGATGGAGACCCCCAAATTCCTTCTGTTTATGGAGAAACCCTTCGACTAGTTCCTACTACCAAGAAATCTAATTTTGAAATTACTAACAAGCTCTTCAACATCCAATCCAGAAGCCTTTTCGATTTGTATCCTTACCTCCAAAAGAAAAGTGGTCCCAACTGGATGAAGCTTGAACCATCGGGGAACCATGACATTGTTGAACTATCTGATTTGGTTCTCAACTGGAGTAGCATCTTATCTGCCTGAGACATGCTTTTTGGCATTAAACCCATATCTCGGCATAACAAGATTTCGGCTGAACCATACAACCCTCAATGCTTCACTAAACAATTTGGCTTAGTCCAAGGTGTTCCAGCTCCTTTTGAATCCTCAGCCGATCCATTTTCTAGACCTATGCTCAATGATATCAAAGTTAGTGTGCTTGGAAGACCAATTCCTCAAGACTGAACAACTTCCAGCTCTTTGGATTTACCAATCTTCCTAGCGAAACTTCAGACTATTCTAATTGGTCTACATCCATCTTCAATGCCCTTTAACATGCACCCGTTTTAAGCTATTTACGGAAATTAATTGATCAAAGTTCAGAACCAACAACCAAGGCCCCTAAAAATAGATCTTCTAGAGTCTCTCCTTCAAAGTTTCAAGGTGCCACAGCCTCAACTAAAGGTACTTGTTTTGGCATTCCCTAGCTTGTTGTTTTACAATGTAATTTTTTAATTTGATTATAAAATCTGTGAATATCTAATGCAGGAAAAACTGTTATTGTTGTTATTGATGTTGAAACCCGCAAAAACCACTTCTGGAGGAATCAAAGTTGGTTCTGTTCGTCGCCTTACTCGCCAGTCTACCGACCCTAGCATGGCCACACCTGCTCCCATATCAAAATCCAAATGGCCGGTGTTAGCCAAAGCTGACACTTCTGCCAAGGTAATTATCTCTTGCTTGTTCTTTTGTTTATTTGTTGTTTTCTTCAACAGTCCTGACTTCCATTTCTTGATATGGATAGAAAAAACCCAAAACTTGCACTACTGTGAAAACACCAAAACCCTTATGCTGACTGATATTTCTTTCAACTACGTACCAAATGCACAAGACCTACAAAGACACCAGTCAAAATGATTTGGATCGGCTAATGATTACGGCCAAAAAATAATACAGTAGTTGTAGTTCAGTTTTAGGGTGTTACTTCCAAAACATAAATTAAAAGAATAACTAAAAAAAATAAAGAAATTAAAGAAAAATATTAAATGATTAATTGTAAATAAAGATTAATTTTGAATGCAAATTAAAGTAAACAAATTGGATTTCTACTATATGCAAGATGAATAAAGTTCAGAATTCATAAAGATTAATTTTAACATTAATTATGTCAAATTAAGCATTAAATCCTAAAATTAAGTAAAAATAGTTCAACATAGCAATGTCAAAATAATCAATGTTTCATCATCCCCTTATTATATTAAATTTAGCAAAACATAGAGATTCAATAAGCTTTGTGTGTGTGTGTGTGTAGAAATAGCCTGAGAAACTATAAAAATAAAATTAAAAATTAAAAAAAATCATAGTGAGTTTGAGTAAGAAGAATTTGAGCAAGTTTTTCCCTTTGAAATTACTATAGACTGAGTTTATCTTTTTTTTCTTTATTTCTCTTGACCTTATTTTTCTTGCATTATTACTTCACAAGTGGAGTTCGTGTTTCATTTACCTTTCAAATAAAAATGAAGTCTAATCATCACTTTATTTTTGTCAAATAACAACATACTCGTTTATCTTCCCCACTCACATCGGTCTTACCCACATGCTTCCTTTTTTGATTGATTTAGACACTACTTTTCGAGTAAACCTCCAAATTCACCCTTGAAAAATTTAGCAGTGGACAAATTAATCCTTGAGAAATGAAAACTCCTAAGGTAATCCCTAAGAAATTCAAATGTCAGTCAAATTAGTCCTTCTTAAAAGACGAATTTGGGGATTCCTCATACTTTTTTTCCCCTTCATTCAATAAAAAAGAACACTAAATCATTCACAAAGGAAGTGGAAATGACAACAATAGTGCAAAATCCAGTAAAACTATTTTAAAAATTTAGAAATAAAATTTTCACAAATTATCAGTTAGAAATATTGTTAACAATTAGAAATAAATTTACAACAAATGATTGGCTGAAAAAGTTTTAAAATAGTCAGTAATATATTATCCATTTAAAAACAATCATCAAAATATTTCAAAAATATCAAGTGGTTCATGTCATAATTTATCAGAGAAAATAATATTTTTTAGTCGGCCCTAATTTCTCTCTTCTCCTTTGTGAAGCTTTCTCACCCTTTGTGGTGCCTTCTCTCTCTTTGTGGTGCCTTCTCTCCCTTCGTGATTCTTTGGTTCCCTTTCATTAGTTTTTTTCTCATGGGGGCTGCCACTAATATTCTTCGGCGACAGCCCTCTCTGTTCTCTTTCTTGTTTTTTCTTAGTTTTCTACATATAAATTTATCTAGATCTATAAATATAGAAGTTTGGTTTTAAATTTTCCAATGGTGACTCTTATTATAGTATATCTGAAATTTCTATCCTTGGTTTCTCATATTAATCACATACTCTGGCTTACGGAATAGTAAAACCTTTAAATATGATGACCAAAGTTACAAATCATGAAAGCGTGACAGAATAAGCGACGCCTTGCCGTAAAAAAAAAACAGAAAAAATATTTTTGGAACAAAATCAAGACACCCTTAGCTTAATGGAAAAGACAAATATAACCTTTTATTTTGTCATTTTAGTCCCCTTAGTTTCTTTATTAGGATTTTATGTTGGCTATTGTGTTTATCCTTGTATTGTTTCTTCCTTTTGATTCTACTAAATTATTGGGAGTTGTTTTTATTATCCTTCCAAACATGTTAAAAATGATATTGGAAGTTAAAATGACCAAAAATGGGTACAAGAAGTAAGAAATGTGACTACTGTAATTATTCCCAATGCTACACATTAGTACCATAAGAAGAAACATAAGTTAAAACAAATAGCCATGTGGTGCATGCTTAATTGGGTTTAAATGTACTTAAATGTTTACTTGGTTATATCAAATTTTCATTATTAGTTTTTTTATATGCTGAAATATATTTTAGCTCCATCTTTATATACTTTCACTCATATTGCTTCTCACCCAATTATTTGAGATTAAAAAATATGTGACACTTCACATTATAAAATTACATTACATCGACTATAATAAATAGTAAACTATTTAATTATAAGCCACTAGATTGAGACGTAAATCATCAAAATCCTTATGGATAAATAGACATATAAAATCATAAACAATTAACTGGTATTTATGCTCATGTAAAATAACTTTCTTCATCCTAGCTAAAGAATTTTTAATATAATTGCATCGTTTACTTTCTCCTCATTTTCCCCGTGCCTTTGTTGGAATTCAAATCACCGCAATATAGTTCTTTTCGGCCTGTAATTTTCTCTGGTGAATGTGATCGTTCATTGTTATCCTGCTTTGCAAGCAAAAACAGTAACACTTTCCCCTTTCTCCGCTTTCTTTGCAGGCAAAGGTTCCACAACCATATTCATTGTGATTGACTTTTGTAGAAAACTTTTGCATAGTGCATGTATATTATAATACAATGCCTAGCAGAAAGTATATAGCGGTAAATTGTGTAGTAATTAATGGAGGCAATGATATCACAGAGGTTTCCAGTTCTCCAATGATATTACCACTGGAACTGCTGGGTAGAGCCTGAGTGTTTCAGTTAAAGCTGCATGAAGATACTGCAAATCTTTTCCAAGTTTTCTTCAGTTACTCTAGCTGCAAGTTCATCAATGATTGATCCATCTGCTACTTTTGTTTGCCTCCCTAATTTCTTGTGCAATCTTCTCCTGCACAAGAGGATGCTTGCAGAGCTAGTAAAGGAACCAGGAAAGAGTAATTGCTGTTGTATCTTTCCCTGCAATGATAAAACTCAGGATAATGCCTTTAAGGTACTTTGGATCTGTCTCCTTCAATTCTATAAACCTTGACAAAATGTCTCCTTTTATCATCTGTCAAATATTCGTGCGGTGCCAATACATTAATACTAATTCTGCACAATTATGAACTTTAAGCAAATATTGTAGTAGTTGTTGCTCAGGAACCGCTTGATCTTCCAGAAAAAGTCAAAATTCTGAAACATGATAGCAGCACTTGCTTCATCAAAAGCATTGGAGAACTGGGTACCTTCTTCATAGGTTTCATATCTGACAACTGTGCACGACCAATCTTAATCTGATTTGAACTGCTGAAACAGACCAAAAAAAAAAAAAGAAAAGAAAAGAAAAGAGTAGCAGTGGTTTCCAACATTATCCACTAATGATGCTTTCAGTGTTCTGGATTTGATGCAAGAAATCTTAAAGATCTGAATTAAATTTCAAGCTGAACTAGATTGAAAGTTGAAGGAGTGGAAAGGACACAATTTCAATATGCCTTTACAAAATAACACAGTTTGGGCTAAGAAACATGAAGGTGAGATAATTGGAACTTGGCTACAGAAAGCATTAAAATACAAATTTTTGATCATTGAGTTCCTGAAGTCAATTTGATTCAAACCAATACAGAAGAACAAAAACACCACTTAAAAGTCTGAATTCATTGTTTTAGGGCTCCTGGTGTCACAGATGGAATTTTGGTTTGACATGTTTTCAAAGTAAAGTTGTCTGCATTGCAGTAAAATTTTCTCGTTTTCACTGCTTATGCATATATATGGCTTTATGTTGTCCAATCATATGATAGTGTTATATATTTTTAGTGTCATTGCAATTAAATCTGGACAAAAAAAAACATCAAGTTTTATAACTAAAAACGGTTGGCCATGGTTAAATTGTTAAACTTTTTTTTTTTTTGTATCATGGGGCGTATAATATATGGTCGGAGTTTAATGATGTATCTGCTTAGGGCTCGTTTGGTGGTCAGGATAGGATAAGAACGGATAGGATAAGAGAGTAAGATAAGAGTAGGATAAGATATGAGCAGGATAAGTTGTTATCCTATCTGATGTTTGATGTCCATGAGATAACACAGTTTAGGATAAGATTATGTTATTCTATCTTGTGTTTGATGTAAATCAGATATTATCAATATATGATATAAATTATATGCAAATGACAAATGTACCTGTATATCAGAATTACATATTTTTTAAAAAAATTAACATTTTTTTTTACATTTTGTGCATCTAAATTATAAAAAAATTGCACAAAATAGATAGAATAAAAATGAAAGCAAGAAACAGAGAGGTAAAGAAGATAGGGCTATCTGTGTGTGACTAAAGACTTGGAGGGAGGCATGGTGCTTGGGTTGCTACGGCTGCTACGTGAAGAGGTGGCTGATTCGCGGTGAAGGAGCAGTCTCAGGTGGCACAAATGGCTCATGGATAACAATGGTGGCCTCGGATCTGCGACGTGGAGGCGCGACCCGACGGCGGCTCGCGGTGTTGGTGCGCGACGTGGACAGATCTGCGACAGCGACAGCGGGAACAGCAGTGGCGGTCAGTGATTCCGGGCTTGGTGGTTGAGATGTGGAGGTTTGTTTGGATGGAGGTTGAACGTTGGTTATGGAGGTGAGAGGTTGGACCGTGGTGGTCTCGGTTGGGGACGGTGGATGGGTGGTGTTTGTAATGGTTTGGATGAGGTTTCACGTGGAAGATGGTTAAAGGGTGAATGATGAAGGTAATGAATGTTGGTTAATGGGTGTGGGTTAATGGAGGGCTGGAGTGAAAAAGAAAAATGATATCCTATCCTACTTGCTTCTAACCCAGCCTCACCCTTAGGATAAAATTTTAACTAGTGAGTAGGATAGGATAAGTTTACAGGATAACTATATCCTATCCTATTGGTTCACCAAACTATAGATTAAAGTAGGATATGATAGTTTATCCTATCCTACCTCCTCTATCCTGGCCACCAAACGGCCCTTAATTCATACTTTTGTTAATGAAAATAAATATAAAATAACATTCATTTTCTTAATTTTATTTCATAAATTTGTAGCATCTCATTCTTCTAAGAAAATGAGAGAATGAGATTTCATATTTTTATTAAATTGAATTTAGGGGTAGAAATAGGTCAAACTGCTCATCAGGGCCTATGGTTTGGCCTATTTACTAAATAAGTTAGGCCAAAACTTTTTTAAAAGTCTATTTAACTAAAAATATCAGCCTCAGGCCATCTAATAGATCTTTTAAGCCGACAGACCAACTTTGATCTATTTAACTATATATAATATAATATATATTATTATCATAATTATAAATTATAATTATAATTATTAATTTATTATAATATATTAATATTTGTTAATTAAATTTTAATAAAAATCAGTAACTAAAACTTAAGTTAGTAAATTAGAATAGAAATAACATATTTATTAATATATTTGATGTAATATATTTATTAGAATAAAAATAATAAGTTAACACTCACCCCCTACTTTTATAGATATTCACTGCTTTTTTGTTCTGATCATTAGTCAATGTGAGACTTGAAGATATACCAAGTTACAAAATAGAAGGTATATCTCTAAGTCCCACATCGACCAAAGACTAGAGTAAGAAACTGGTGAACATCTATAAAAATAGAATGTGGGTGTTAAGTTATAATAAAGGCCTATTAACCTTAAGTAGGCCCGTTGACCTATTCAAGGCTTAGGCTTGTTAGTCTATGTAAAGACATGTTGACCTAATTAAAGGTAGGTCTGTTAGTCTATGTAAAGACATGTTGACCTATTTAAAGATAAGCTTATTAGCTTATGTAAAGACTTATTGACCTATTTAAAGGTAGACATGTTAGCCTACTTAAAGGCATCATTGCAAAATAGACTTTTAAATAGACTTTCAGGTCAGGCCAAACTTTTAAAAAGGTTTGGTCAGACTTTAAAAATATACCTATTGCACGCTCACAGACCAAGCTTAAGCCTTATAATTAGGATACATGTCAAACTTATTTAACGCAAAACTTGACTTGGCTTAGCTTGTTTCCACCCCTAATTGGATTACACTATTTTTATATAATATATTCTTATTTAATTTATAAAATGACAAAGATTATTCTCCTATAATTTACCTAACCCTAATTTATCTAGCTCTATATAACCTCAACTCTACCTTCAAGCTTCGTGCAGCTGCTTTTGAAAGGAGAGAATAGCAGCTTATGCTCTTGTGCCTAGGAGAATACACAAACATTATCAAAATTGATGAAAACATATCATCATAATTTTTGTTAATTATCAAGAAAAATTAATTTTAAATATTATTTAAAAATGCACATTCATATTTTATATATATATATATATATATATATATATATGAAAAACTATTTTTTTGTTTTTATTAAGGATAATTATGTAATTTATATTAATTTAAATTTTATTCCATATTATATCACATAGACTAAACTGTGAAATTGTTTTCCATTCTATGTTATATAACATCCTACCAAACTATAGAAGAAGAGTAAATTTTCATTCTAATTTGTCAATTCTCATTTCTATTCCTATTCTTATTCCATGAATTTCTATTATTTGCACCAATTGTAACTTTAGAATTCAGTATAATGTTGTCTTCAAGAACAAAGATAAGCCTATGCTCTTGGCATGAGGGGGAGGGTGGAAGTCAAGCAATATAGGGAAGACCAATTGACATTTTTAATTATATAATGTAAAATTTGAATTAAGATAAGCTCAAAATACATCCAAATACATTACTTTGAAACTTGGTGATAGAATCAGCATGGCTCCATTCAGGGTATTTGGTGTACTCAAATTATCTTTCTGATACCTCAAATCACATTCAAGATGTATAATTGCATAAAGACCATCATTAGCTTCGTCCAACCATTAACGGTACTGAATTTAAAGAATGACTTATGAAGTGTCTCTTTGAAGGACATGTAGAAATGTCTATGCTAATTGTGCAAGTACTGCGTGCATGAGTTTATCAAAGATTGTTGACTTATAGAACACAAGTATTCCTAACTTCTGTTCTTATTTTGATGTTGGATTACTGCTTAGTTTTTTTAAGCAAATGCAAACTTTATTTTGTATTCATAAGCAGTTATATATCAATTTATATTTATAATATGTAAAAGCTGAAATGCGAGGTGTGGAGTTGCTGTCTTGACTTCTTAATTAATTTTTCCATCTTTAACCATCTCAGTGTTTTTGCATATATGTCAGCTTCTATTGCAGTCCCTCCTTTGTTTTCTCACGTTGTTAACTTCTCCACTTTTTAGTTGACATTAAAAGCCACATTAACATATGTTTGTGTTTTAAAACTTTAATTGAGTGTCTTTTGGCCTAAAAAGAGTGTTTCAGTTTCTTTTTCATTGCTCATTGCTCAATGTGCCCATTCAATTAGATTTTAGAATTCACATACACTAGAGGAGATCAACGAGCGACAATTATTTTCCCCTCCAGCCACGTGACCAAACTTGGCGTCCACTCAGCAATGCCTACCATTGTAACTGCTAGATGTTTTGTCCCCTCTACTTAGTTTTATTTTCAGTTTCATATGCCTTCCTAATAATTAAATAAATTATCTTCGTGTCTCCTTAGTAACACAAATAAATAACCATTAGCCATTTAATATTTATCTTTAAGTATCTTGTCTTATGAGCATTTCAATTGAATGAGAAATACTAGGATGGAAGATAATTATTAGTCAGATGATTTCAAATAACCAAAGCTGAAACATTGTAGAAGAGGGGAGAAAGAGCAGAAGCTATACACAACTGAGAAGAGGAAGAAGGATCATTAAGATGTGTCATTTGTTTCTTGATATTCTGACTTTTTTTTCTTAGTATCTTAATTATAGGAGATTTTCTTTCATTTATGCCAGGAGTATAGTTAATTCCCAAAAAAAAAAAATCAACATAGTTAGATTGAAGAGCCATCCCTTTCTATAAATTTAATCCAAAAACTGCAAGAAGACTATACAGCCGTATGCATAAAGATGAGTTACTACCAATTCCATGAAATTTTGCTACTAAGCTTGGTGGGTGGAGAACCTTGGATTTACCAGCGGACAATTCTGCTACAATTGCAATATATGTTAATCTAGAATTCACATCTTGTAATCACTTTACATTTTGTATAAAGCTTTGGAATAACTTTTTCCATAACAAATAAGCTTATAACTTATAATCATTTTAACATTAAACGATGACAGTTTGACATGCATAATAAAGTCTACTTTGGAACAATGTCTTATTGTTTGTATAAAATAAACACTTTTCGATCTAATGCCATTTCGATGGATCAGTATAAGATTACGTGAACATGATTCATTATGGACATTTTCTTAAAAAGAATCGAAGTGATCATATTGATTTCGATTCAAATATCAATTTGGAGTCATTTCGACATAATGTTGAGAGCAATGGTTTTGATTGACTATCAAAACATCAGACTCGAAGGGTATCTATACTTAGTAAATTCTTGAAGAAGAATAGAAGATCTCGACTAGATGGAAAACCAGAAAGTGGTTGAAGATTCAAGTTTGAATTCAAAAAGAGAGATATTTGAATAATTAGAAGTTAACAACAGTTGCAGATGTTAGATCAAGACAATATAAGGATTGATGATTGAGATTAAGTAGTTACTTATAGTACGAGGATTGTTGACAAGGATTTGGTGGTTATTAAATAATGATTACTAATCATTTAGTAGTTATCTTTATTTTAGACACATGTCAAGATCTTGTAAAAAAGGTAGTTACTTAAGAAGTCTATAAACACTAAGAGGATGGAAACATTTAGGGGTTGAAAATTCATTACTCACAAACATTTATAAACTCACGATCTCACGTCCATTAACATTTCGAGCAAACAGCAAGCAAGTCTAGTCTAGTATATTTCTATCCACTTTCATTTCTGTATAATTTATAAATTCAATGCAAGTTTATCTTCAATTCATTTAATTTCATTCCCTTTGCTTTATTGCAAAACTCTTTTCTACTCCCGATCTAGTGTTCTTTTGAGATCATTTGATTTCTTTTAATTGCTTTCTTTACTTTCTTGCAATTTACATATTTGCACATTTACTTTTCGTTGCTTTTACTTTGTATTGTTTTATTTTATGCTATTTATTTTTTGTAATTTACATTACCTATCATGTTTACCTTAAATGCACTTTAATTCCTATCATTTACATTTAACTTATTTTCATTTTGCATCTATTTCTCTTGTTTCTCAAAAAACAAAGTCTCTCTTATTTT
This sequence comes from Ormosia semicastrata, assembly GCA_029884595.1. Taxonomy (NCBI): domain Eukaryota; kingdom Viridiplantae; phylum Streptophyta; class Magnoliopsida; order Fabales; family Fabaceae; genus Ormosia; species Ormosia semicastrata. Next base: position 4,303,575 of record JAQQTO010000044.1, read on the forward strand.
CAAACTTACTTTTCACTAAGTTAAATATCATGTATAAACATTCGATTTTAGATTTGCACAACTGTCTTGTATTTGAAATCATCATTTGCATTCCCTTAAGATACTAACTTAGACTAGAATCCCAAGAGGAAGTGATTCCCTTCCCCGAATTGAGATCGAGAATCAAACTTTGTCCATTGGATAAAGGGTTTACCATAGTCTAATCAGCTGTTTTTCAAATATTTTAGTAAATAAATTGGCACACCCGGTGGGACACGTCAATTAAGTAAAGATCTTAAGGGATTTTGTGAAGTTTATGTGTTTAAGAAGTGGAAGAATACCGCTAAATATGTCTAAAAACACATCTTTGAGTACTCAGAACTCTCAAACAGGGAATAATGAAGCTAATGGCAATAGAGACGCTATAGTCTCTTCAAATTTACCACAAGCCTTGGAGCTCGTGATTAGTGAAATCACAGGAGCCCCTGTTTCGAATTGAGAAACTAGGACTCTTTGGGTAAATAGAACTGCACCCTTATATGGGCTGCCTCCTAGGTTCACTCCCTAAAATGTCACACAAAACATAGTTACTGCCCAAGCCACATATACAAGTCATATACTTAACGTTTCACCAAGAAACCAAATGGTAAATGGTGGTGGCCAAGTTGCAGGAACAAGTACCAATCAAACTGTTAGGAAAAATATGGGAATACTAGTATTCCCTAACATGCTCAGAGATATATCTTCGATTCCTTCAAGGGATACGAATACAGCTTTTAATAATATCAAGCAACATATTGATGAAAGTAACCATGAGATGGTCCATATGTTGACTCAGCAGATGACTACTATAATAACTCTACTCATAGAGTCAACCAATAATACCTACACTATATTGGCTAGACAAATGGGTAGGATTGCAGATGTTTTTGGTAACCCAGAGGATTCTGTAGGTAATCAAAGGGTAAATAATCAACCTATTTATCAAAAGAATGCCCAGTTGGTAAATAATCTCAATGTTAACAATACAGTTAAGGATAACCAGCCAAGGGAAATTCCACATGGCCCAAATGTAGGATTTCGAATAGTTAATCGAAATCAAGATGCTAATAACCTCCTAGAAAGGATTAAGTTTAATAACCTTGGGGGGGCAACATAATATTAATCAAGCAGTTGAACAAGTACTTAATAGATATGAGTCTAATGTGGGGTATGCAAATAGACCCTATTTTGTGTCAGTTTTCCTTGAATTTATCCAATAAGTAGAACTGCCTAAAGGATGGAAATCGCCTAAGATTTCTAGCAAATTTGTTGGGAAAAGTGGAGAATCCACAATAGAACACATTTGCTCGATATACAATCGAAGCAAGTGATGTAGCCACAAATGAATATTTAAAAATGAAATATTTCTCTATCTCCCTAACTAAGAATGTCTTTACTTGGTTTAACACTCTTCCTCTAAATTCGATTCACTCTTGGAACCAGTTGGAAATAAATTTCCATGATCAGTTCTGTAGAGGAAAGACAAAAGTAAGTCTCATAGATTTGTTTAACATTAGATGAGGACATGAGGAGTCCATAGATGACTACTTAGCTAGGTTCAGGCAAATGAAGGCTAGATGTTTCACTGTTATTCCTGAGTCAGAGGTAGTTAAAATGATTGCTGGTGGTTTAGATTACTCCATTTGGAAGAAACTAATAAACCAGCAACTCCTTGACATGTCTCAACTTGCTAATAAAGTAAGGCAAATTGAGCAATTGTAACTCGAAAAGGAAAGACTTAGATAAAATCTGAGAAAGAAAAAATTTCTTATGTCAAAACTCCTGATAGCAAAGATAAGTATTTTAAGCAATCAAAAGACAATAAAGTAGCCTATGTCGAAATCGATGAAGGTGAGGATGATGAGGAAAATGAGGTTAACATAGTAGAATTAAAATCTAGTCCTTCTTATACTTGTTCATCTTTAATGCCTAATCGAACTAAAGATAATATGAAGTCCTTTGCTAGGCCAATATATGCTTTCGACATTTCCAAAGCTGATTTAATATTTGATGTCTTATTAAAAATAAGCAAATCAAACTTTCTGATAGACATAAAATCCTTTCAGTAGAAGAAATAAAGGGTAAAAAATATTGCAAGTATCATACTAGATATGGTCATTCGACTACCAATTGTATATGTTTCAGGGATTTGATTCAGAAAATCATCATGGAATGAAGATTGAAGTTCGAGAACAATAAAAACATGAAAGTGGATGTTGATCCATTCCAAGTGAATGCCAGCTATATAGAACCAATTGGCTTTACAAAAGTCAATATAGTAGAAGTAGGGGAATTCTCTCCTAGCCTCACTAACTATAGCCTCGATGCGTTTGAAGCCACAGAGGAGGAAGTATTTCCCAAGGTTAGAAAAACTTTAGTTGAATTCCTCCTGAAGAAAAAGGAAGATGAGATGGAAGTCTCTCTTTGCCCAAGGTTAAGTGTTGTCTTTGATAGACTGGCTGCCAAGTCTTACCAGATAGCTTTGAAGCAGAAGCAGAAAGCAAAGACCCCTGCAACAGGCTTGATTAATATCAACAATCAGCCTATAAATTAAAATGCGGTGGTAGTACAGGAGCCTGAGGGGGCCAAGAAAAGGAAGACCAGGGTGCCCCCTTCCAATGTGGCTCTTAATCAGTGGGTAAAGAACAGCCCACAGCCTCACAAGTTCCAGAATAGGCCATTCTGGCCAAAGTTTGCGTATGGGATGAATCCCATTGGTAGAAGATCAAACACTCGGTTTCGAGGAGAAGGTTTGAACTCAAACCAAAGTTTAAGCTCATATTTATCCAAGTCTCAGTGGCGCAAGGTATAGAGACTTCGACAACAACAATTACAGCAACATGCATTGGCCAAGTTGTAGCAGCAACAAAGGTCATATGCCCAGGTGGTCCAGGGACCACCCTTGAAAATAGAAAAACAAAAACCTCCAAGTCCAATGGACAAGGATGTTATCACAGATTCATTCGAATTTAGGTTTAAGGATGATTTAGACATTATTTTTGGTGTCAATGTGTTATCTCTTCTTCCTTATAACTTTTTAATTTCAAGTGACCAGGAAGTAGATCAGGAGGAGGATTTCAAAGATAATTTGGAAGAAACCAGTTAGTATATGATCGAAGAGGATACGGTTGAAGTAATAAAGAATTCTGCAGTCTTCAATACTCCCTTTCTCGAAATGAAAAGTCATCTACACCCATCGTTTATCAAAGCAACAGTAAATGGTAAATTAGTGGGCAAGGTACTAGTCGATGGGGGAGTTGCCATCAATCTTTTGCCTAAAAATCTATTAAGAAAATTTGGCAAAACAGAAGCTAATTTGTTGCCACACAATATGGTGGTGACAAATTTTAATAGAAGGTCCTCCACATTAGAAGGGGCTACTATTCTCGATGTCAAAGTGGCTTCAATGATGGGGTCAACTTTGTTCATAGTTGTTCCCTCAAAGGCCAGTTACAATCTGCTTTTAGGGAGAGAATGGATTCATGTTGTGGGGGTTGTCCCTTCGACCGTCCATCTAAAGATGTTCTTGTGGAATCAACTAGGGGAACTCAAGATGATTGAGGCTGATGACACCTTGTGTCATGTAAATCAGAACCATGCATATCTATAAATATATATGCTTGGTGTCAGACCATTCTGCATTTGGGATTCAACAACTCTCGATAGGAAGGGGGTTAAGATGTTAGCTCTCACCTTAACAGATTTCTCTGTCATACTAAAAGTTAATTCATTTTAGCTTTGAAATTGTAATGATTCTAGGGCGTATAGGCACCTATTTAACATTCCAGGCTGAGTATATTCGGCCTTAAGTTGTAATATAAATGTCGAAACTTAAGAGCCAAGTGGCTCGAATTTTAGCCTATATGACTGAAAATTGCACGAACAATGCAATTTCGAGTCATGTGACTTGAATCTCAGCCTATATGGCTGAGAAATTTGGTACCATCAAAGGTGCCAACTTGGATTGTATTTATGATGATTCTTCTTTGGGGTTTGAACAAAACCCTCTATCTGAGATTAAAAAAATAGAGGTACAAGATCCTTTAGAAGAAATCAATTTAGGGAGTGATGTAATAAGGAAACCTACTTTCATAAGTAGTTTAATAAATTCCAGTTTCAAGTATAAGTTAATTCATTTGCTCGAAGAATACAAAGATTGTTTTGCATAGAAATATGAGGAAATGTTTGGACTTAGTTGAGATTTAGTAGAGCATAGACTGCTAATTCGAGCAGGACAAAGACCAATCAAGTAAGCTCCAAGAAGATTTGCACCTGAAGTGATCTTGAAGATCAAAGAAGAAATCGAAAGTTTACTAAAGGCTAAGTTCATTTGAACCGCCAGGTATGTTAACTGGATTTCTAATGTTATTCCTGCTATGAAAAAGAATGGTAAGTTAAGAGTATGCATTGATTTTCAAGATTTAAATTTTATTACTCCTAAAGATGAATATCCTATACCTATTGCTGACATGTTGATTAATTCAGCCTCAAGTCATGAAATTTTAAGTCTAATAGATGACTAGTCTGAGTATAATCAAATTTACATTGCGGAAGATGATATATCAAAAATAGCTTTTCGATGTCCTGGAGTAATTGACACCTTCGAATGGGTAGTCATGTCATTTAAATTGAAAAATACTGGAGCCACATATCAAAGAGCTATGAACACCATTTTCCATGATGTTATTAGTAACTTCATAGAAGTTTACATTAATGATGTGGTGGTAAAATCAAGATCAAAGCAGAAACATCTCTCAAATCTGAAGCAATCATTCGAGAGGATGCGGAAACATGGATTAAAAATGAATCCTATTAAATGTGTTTTTAGTGTTTCTGCAGGAAATTTCTTGGGATTCCTAGTTCAGAAGATATGAGTAGAGGTAGATTAAAACAAAGCTAAAGCTATTCTGGAAGCATCACCTCCTTCGAATAAGAAACATCTCCAGTCTCTATTAGGAAAAATTAATTTTCTGAGAAGGTGCATTTCGAACTTATTTGGAAAAATCAAAGTCTTCTCTTCACTCTTGAAACTCAAAGCTAAAGAAGAGTTTTGATGGGAAGAAAAACATCAAGAGGCATTCGATCAAATCAAGCATTGTTTGGCTAATCTTCCAGTAATGACGCCCACAGTGCTTGGACGCCCTTTGAAGTTGTATATTTTAGCATCAAATAAAACTATTGGGTATGTTAGCCTAGGAAGATGAGAATGGAATTGAAAGAGCCATTTATTATGTTAGTAGAGTTATGATAGATGCTAAAACAAGATATAGTGCAATCGAGAAATTATGCTTAGCTTTGTATTTCTCTTGCATAAAGTTAAAGTATTATGTAAAGCCACATGATGTACTTGTTGTTTCAAAAATTGATATAATAAAGTATATGTTATCTAAACCTATCTTGCATGGTAGAGTAGGAAAATGGGCTCTTGCTTTAACAAAATTTTCTTTAAAGTATGTACCACAAAAGGCTATAAAAGGCCAAGTGTTGGCAGACTTTTTGACTAACCACCTTTGTGTTGACATCGAAGAAAAGGATATCGACTACATTGGTTTGAAACCATAGAAGTTATATTTCGATGGATCAAAACATAGTGGAGGGTGGGTCTCAGGATTTTAATTGTTTCACCAATTGGGACTCCAACTAAATTTTTATTTGAAATAAAGCATGAATGTTTGAATAATGAAGCTGAGTATGAAGCTTTGATAGCTAGCTTACAAACTTTAGTTTCACTTAAATCCAGAAGCATTAAAATAATGGGTGATTCCCAATTAGTTATTAAGTAATTAACTCGAGAATATAAATGCATTAATTAGAATTTGTTCAAGTACTTTGCTTTTTCAGCGAGGTTGTTGTGTAAATTCGAGTTATATTGCAACATATTCCGAGGAAAGAAAACTATGAAGCCAATGAGCTTGCCCAAATAGGCTCAAGTTACAAGATTTCGAGTTTAACTTTGGTTAAATTGATCGAAATTAGAGAAAAGTTATATCCATTCGAGAATTTAGAAGTATTCCTAATTGAGGATATGGATGATTTTGATTGGAGAAAATCAACTGTTAATTATTTACGAAACCCAAACAAAGCAGTCGAAAGGAAAATAGAATACAAAGCTTTACATTATGTTATAATGGGAGATTCACTTTATAAAAAGTCAGTAGATGAAAATTTATTAATATGTCTAAGTGAAAAAGAAGCATATACAGCTTTAGCAAAAGTACACGAAGGTATTTGTGGTGCTCATCAAGCTGGTGAAAAGATGAAATGGTTATTGCACAGGTAAAGAGTCTATTGGCCTATAATGGCTAAAGATTGTCATTTATATACTAAGTCCTATGAGGAATGTCAAAGGCATGGAAACATTCAGCATATTCCTGCGAGCGATTTACATTCGATTATAAAACCTTAGCCATTTTGAGGATGGGCCCTCGATCTGATAGGCCAGATTCATCCATTATCTTCTAAATGGTATAAATATATATTAGTTGTCATCGACTATTTTACAAAATGGGTTAAGGAAATTCCTTTGAAAGATGTTACTCAGCAAGATATTATTAATTTTGTTGAAGAAAACATTATTCATAGATTTGGTATCCCTCAAACTTTAACTACTAACCAAGGCATTGTGTTTACTAGTCGTTATATTACTGAGTTTGTTAAGTCAAGGAATATCAAATTACTTACTTCGACTCCTTATTATGCTCAGGCTAATGAGCAAGTTGAAGCAGCCAATAAGATTTTAATTGGTTTAATTAAGAAACATGTTGGTCGGAAGCTAATGAGTTGGCATGAGACTTTGAGCCAAGTTTTATGGGCTTATTGAAATTCTCCTAAGGAAGCTATTGGTACAACGCCATATCATTTAGTTTATGGTCATGATGCTGTCCTAGTAATCAAAATTAATCTTCAATTAATTAGGTTACAATGTCAGGATGAAATTCCTACTCAAGATTATTGGGATTTGATGTTTTATGAACTAAATCAATTAAATAAGGAAAGATTAATTGCTCTTGAACATTTAATTTGACAAAAAGAAAGAATTGCAAAATTCTATGATCTTCAAGTCAAGAGAAAAGAATTTGTTATTGGTGATTTAGTATGGAAGGTTATTTTACCTATGGAGAAAAAATCAAAGTCATTTGGGAAATAGTCCCCAAATTAGGAGGGGCCATATTGAATCAAAAAAGTTTATTCTAATAATGCTTATTCATTTACTAATGTTAACTTGAACGAAAAGATCACTTTGATAAATGGTAAATATTTAAAGACATACAGACTAACCATTCATGAAATAAAAATCATATTAAAAAATTCATAGTTTCGATTCAAAAGTAATCAAAATTTGAATTGTCATTTCAAAATATACAAATATTTATTGAAGCTTTAAAAACAAAGAGGCCCAAGCATCTACAATTATCTTCTTTTCCTCGACAGCTACCTCGAAGGATGGAGCTAAGTTCTAGATAGCTTGCTTCACTTGATTACCTTCATTAGTCCACCGTTCGGAGGTCTTATTAAGAGCTTGTTCTTGACTTGCACAATCCTCAGCCAGCGCTCGAAGTTCACCTTGTTGTTCTTCAAGTAGTAGCAGTTCTTGTTTAAGCTCAGCAGTTCGTTCTTCGTTTTGATTAATATTTTGCTGAGTCGATGAAAGAACAGAAGTGAGCTTCGAACATTTCCTTTTTACCTTAACAACATTTACCATCAATTGATTCTTTTGTTCGAGCAATTATTAGTTGTTGGTGATGACTTGATTAATGCTGAGAAGCTTGGTTGACAAGTCCTTTGTTAGGTCGATTAAACTCTGGACCACTGATTGGGTATTCGAATCTAAAAGGTGCTTGTTTTGATTTAGTTGGTCAAGTAAGCCTGGCATTTTTTTTCCTCTTCTGCAGCCATAACTTGGTCCAACCCAAAGTTTGAAAGATCAACTAGTTCTTTTAATAGCTGGGGGGAGAAATACTTTGGACCTCCACTTCTGAGTAGGTTATCGAATGATGAGACTTTGAGGATAAATATCGTCTAGATAAAATATCCTCCAGACGTTTCTGAATGTCATCCCCATCATCATCATCATCAATGCATATAGTTTCTACTTCTTCCTCGAAAGAGATTTCAGTTCGAATTGATGGAATTTTGGTAGAAGTAGAAGGTGAAGCCTCTGAAACCCGAAAGGTTTCAATCGAAATTGGGATTTCGGTCTCAGCAGGAATGTTGTCAGGCATAGGATTAATTTTTTCTTGCATCAAAGAAAATTAGCAATGAAGGTTTGCTTATGAAAATTCTAGTCAATGTTTAATGATTTGAGTAAAACAAAAAACAAAACAAAAAAAGAGTAAACCTAAATGTTTGTCTCGATGAAAGGGACCTTGGAATTGGGTCCAGCTTCAGAAACTATGTTTTCCTGAGGAATATAGAGAAGGTTAGAATAATCCAAGACAAGTAAAATACTGAATAAATTGATTAAATGTCAAACCTCGACATTAGTTTCGATGGGGATATCTTGAGCCTTGGTGTTGAATTCGTTTTTGGCTTGAGTATCGGCATTGAACATTCCGTCAAATCAAGAACTCAAGGGTGAAGTTGCTTCTAGCTCAGAAGTGAGTTGAGTTGGAAGGGGATTTGAATCCCTTGGAGGAGAAGGGATAAGCGAAGGAGTCTTGAATCTTCTCGAGGATATTGGAGTAGATTCCCCATGTTCTTTGGGAGAAGATTCCTATTCGAGATAAAAGAAATATTAGTTGTCTCAAAGATTTTGAAAAGTATATATATATATATATATATATATATATATATATATATATATATATATATATATATATATATATGACTCACTAATGAAGGTTCACTCTCTAAAGTGGTGATGCTAATCTAGCACTCCTCATAGAAATTGGTTCATCATCCTCTTGAGAGGAGTCTTCAGAACTGTCAGAACTTATGACATGCGCCTCCTTTGACGCTGTATACTTTATTCGCTCAAATTTTATGGGGCTTTCTTCAATGGCTTTTCCATAAAATAAGGAAATCGAAGTTGGAAATGAGAAACATTGATATAAGAAAAATAGTATAACAAACATATGAAGTTTCGAACACCTTTTACCTTAGACTGTGAAGAGGCAGCAAGAGTAGCCTCTTCAACCATCTTTTTCTTTTTCTTTTTCTTAGAAATTATTAGCTTCAAAGAAGCTGGAGCATGCCTTCTGGAAGGATGAGATGAAGAGGTTGTCTTCACTGAGGCTTGCGATTTAGTTTTTTGGACTTTATCGGGCCTCGGAGGCACATCATCCCAATCTTCATCTTCATCCTCCATTACTTTGGTCCTTTTCAAGACTATAATAACAAATACAATAGTTAGTAGTTGAATTAAAATGAGGAAACAGAAGTTAAAGACTTAAGACTTTACCATATTATGGGTGTTTTATTACTCGGGTGTTTCCAAAAATTGGAATCTGGTAGTTGTCCAGATAGCAGGATGCAAAAGTTACTTCTCATTTCTTCAAATCCTTGCCAACACCCAACGCTCCACTTTTGGGATCTGGAAACTTGTTTGCCAAACCGAAAGGAGCGTTAGGAAGTGGAGGAAACTTTAGTGGGGTTTCGAATAGATCGAATGAGGCGAAAGGATTTGAAACCAACGCACCAATGAAACGAGCATAACATAATTGATGATGCTTTACTTTCTTTTGTTTCAGGACTTGCTTAGCCTCTCAAACCACCAGTCTTAAGTTTCGAGGATCATATTTGACTTTGAAGAATTTCTCAAACTTAGAAATTTCTTTAAGGTGCATACCTTTTGTTTTCTTTGAGATAGCTATAGTCTATATAGAGAAGCCTGCATTAACAAATCTTCAAAAACAATCTCCAAATGATAGCTCCTGTGTAGAGTAGTATGTTTCCCACTAGATCTTGAATCCTAGGGTTGAGTAAAAAAATGGCTCACACTTGAAAGGGTTAAACCATTTTTTCATGTCGAAATTTTTCTTCATGAATTTTTTGTATTGTTTGAAGTCTTTTGCTTTTGACTCACAGATTTGGTGCTCATCTTTGAGTGAGATAGAAGTAAGGATGCATTGTGAGAATCCAAATTGTCTGGAGACACACGAGGGTAAGTAAATTTGGAGGTTGAAGTCTTTTGATTAAGAATAACCAACATAAAGGATCGAAGTTGTGAAGATGTTGCTCCAAATATTGTGGTTTTCAACTTGTGCGCCAAGAGTTGGGCATAAATATGGTTGTTGAAACCATGTAGGACCACAATTTCGAAGAGAAAAGGGAGAGAAGTTGAAATTATAGGTGTGACGCCTCATGGTAAGGAATAGTGAAAAGAAAAAAACTTAAAATCTTCGACTTCACTACCCGATTTTGAGGCATAATAGAGCTGTGACAATCGTGGACCTTCGATTAGTTTGAAACTGGTTGAGGTGGAAGAACTCTAGAGTGGGGTTCAAGGATGACATTAAGGCAAAGCTGTAGCAGCCAGACAGGGCCTCCAAGATTGGTGAGAGGTTTGGTCTCTGACTTGAGAAGGTTAATGGCTTCTGACATCGAAGCATATAACTGGGCAAGAATCAGCTTGCTTAAACAACGAGGAGAGCCCTCGTGAAGAATGGTGGCTAGAGGAAGAAAAGATTTTGGGATCTGGAGAGATCTAGTACAGAAGACAAAGGCACTAAGCCAAAGCATCAGGAAGGCTACATGCTCTTCATCGGAGACTTCATCAATCTCAAGAATGTTATTCTCGATGAAGGCAATATAAGTCAACTTGGTGAAGTTAGGTTTGATTGTTTTTGTGGGACTCATGGTGCTGGTGATTACTTTGCCAGTAGGTTTGAGCCCAGTGATGGCAGCCATTTCGAAAAGAGTGGGGGGCAACATTACATAGGGAACATGAAAGGAATTGGTAGATCTGTTCCAGAAGAATAGAGAACTAATCAGCATAGGAGCATTGTACTCCAAATGCTCCTTACTTAGCTGAATGAAATTAAAAATACCAGCTATTTTTCTAAGCTGTTTGTTTGGCATGTTCGACTCGATTCAACTAACTAATATACAAGGATTTAGTATGGGAGCTAGTGGGTGGTGAGCATCAAAAGACCTCTGGAAAATGATCAAAGAAATCAATTTTTAAAGAAGGTTGAAAAGCTAGGATTGACTCTCCATTAATACAAGGAAAGAAAGTCTGGATGGAATCATATTGTCCCAAAGGAAGGGTTGGACCTAGGTATGCAAGCTTTTTCTGGTCAATAGAAAAAGGAATCATTACCTGGGTTTTCCAGAGTTCAGAGTTATCAGTCGAGGGGTCTGGGGTATAAGACATGCCTTGTTTCTGCTGTGTGGTTGTCACTGTAGCAGCATCTGGTAACTTTTTTGCTTTTTCAGTTTCTGAACTTGTGAAAAAAGCTTGTACCGATGGGGATTTGGAAGAAGAAAAAGCCATTGATGATTAAGAAGACTGAGGAAGAAAGGAAAGTACAAAGAAGGCAAGGAGCTTGCAAGAACAGCTTCTGAGAATTAGAAATTGAGAGAGACTGCACAGGGAAGAAGGTTCAGTGAGTGTGTAGGAGAAGGAAAAGTAAACCTTTGAAGCCCTTTAAATAGGGGATTTTCAAAAGTAACTGAAAGGATAAAGATGTGGAAAAAACGTGCACACTCCATTAAATGTGATGTGATGAGAATACGGCTGAAGCCATTTTGTCCATTATGGCTCATCATTAACTTTGTAATTCCCTAAAAAGTGGAAACAATTGGATATTAATGGGGGAGTGGCCACATGGTACTTTAAAAGATTAACGGAGATTTGAGACAAAATTATAGATTTTGCCATTTGACCTTTCACTTACTTATGTGACTCAATTGACAAGATGATTTAAAGTGTCTAATTGTAATTGAAAAGTAATGCTCGAAAAAGCTAAAATATTTATCTCTCATATCTCAAGAATAAATATTGGAGGGCATCTGTTGGTATAAAATAAGCACTTTTTGATCTAATGCCATTTTGATGGATCAATATAAGATTGTGTGAACATGATTCATTATGGACTTGTTCTTAAAAAGAATCAAAGTGATAATATTGATTTCGATTCAAATATCAATTTGGAGTCATTTCAAAATAATGTTGAAAGCAGTGGTTTCGATTGACTATCAAAACATTAGACTCGAAGGGTTGCTATACTTAGTAAATTCTTAAAGAAGAATAGAAAATCTCGACTAGATGGAAAACCCAAAAGTGGTTGAAGATTCAAGTTTAAATTCAAAAAAAGAGATTTTTGAATAATTAGAAGTTAATAACGGTTGTAGATGTTAGATCAAGACAATATAAAGATTGATGGTTGAGATTAAGTAGTTACTTGTAATACGAGGATTGCTGACAAGGATTTGGTGGTTATTAAACAAAGATTACTAATCATTTAGTAGTTATCTTTGTTTTAGACACATGTCAAGATCTTGTAAAAATGGTAGTTACTTAGGAAATCTATAAATACTAAGAGGATGGAAACATTTAGGGGTTGAAAATTCATTACTCACAAATACTTGTAAACTCATGCTCTTATGTCCATTGACATTTCGAGCAAACAACAAGTAAGTCTAGTCTAGTATGTTTCTATTCACTTTCATTTTTGTACAATTTATGAATTCAATGCAAGTTTATCTTAAATTTATTTAATTTCAGTCACTTTGCTTTATTGCAAAACTCTTTTCTACTCTCGATCGAGTGTTCTTTCGACATCATTTAATTTCTTTTAATTACTTTCTTGCAATTTATATATTTGCACATTTACTTTTCATTGCTTTTACCTTGAATTGTTTTATTTTATGCTATTTTTTCTGCAATTTACATTAACTGTCATGTTTACTTTAAATGCACTTTAATTCCTGTTATTTACATTTAACTTATTTTTATTTTGCATCTGTTTCTCTTGTTTCTCAAAAAATAAAGTCTATCTTATTTTCAAACTTACTTTTCATTAAGTTAAATATCACGCATAAATATTCGATTTTGGATTTGCACAACTGTCTTGTATTTGAAATCATCATTTGCATTCCTTTAAGATACTAACTTAGACTAGATCCCCAAGAGGAAGTGATTCTCTTCCCCGAATTAAGATCGAGAATCAAACTTTGTCTATTGAAAAGGGTTTACCATAGTCTAATTAGCTATTTTTGAAATATTTTGGTAAACACTTATGCAAACGAATTTTTTGCTATTAATTTATTAATGTATTTTAGGTTAAATATAACTTCATTATGGGAAAATGTACTCAGTTCTACATAAAGTCCATTTCATGTTTTGATTATTCTTAAAATTATTATTTTTGACTGGTTAAGATTTTGTGATGTTCCATAAACTTCAATTCGTTCTCAAAGCAAATTTAAGTATTACTTTGAGATGGTGACATTGGTTAACCATAAAGAGTTTATCATTTATTTTTATGATTTTTTTGTTATTTGGATATTGTGTTAAAAGACATTTTCCTTCTCAAAACTTAGTACATTTATTAGAATAGCGTGTAGGAGATATTCTCTCATCAATTTATAACCTTCTTCCTTTTCACAAATTTATCATTTTTTTATTTTTTATCACTGAGTATTGGACCCATTTTCACTTCTTTTGAATTACTAATAAATTTTGAAGTTTTCAAATTGGAAGGAAAAGTTGTTAAAAAAGAACTATGCAACCGATTCTAAGGAATATACATATAAAGACAAAAGTTATCACTCTTGGTTTGTAACAAGTTATTAGCAAATCAATAAAAAATAAACCAATCAATGGAGTTGTTTCAATTTTTTCTTATTAGGAAATGTGGGAGGGTATCTTTCTAAAAAATGAATTTATGAATAATTAAATTATAAAAGAAAAAAAACCAAAAGCACTACAACCACAACTTTTGTTTGCAAGTTGCACGAATTGCAATAAGAAATCTTTACAACTCATGCTGCTATAGACATTACGTCCATTGTTGAGGAAGACTTGGATATAAAACAATTGACTTAATGGTTTGGCAGTGTAAGTGAGTAGCCTTTGTGAAGTCGTAGTCTTTGATAGATTACAAGAGTTCTGCATTTCAATCTCTCTAATGTATGAAGAGGAGCATATATATCATAGTAGTCATCAATGTTACAAATCAAATTAAAAAAATGTATCAGAATTTAATCAATCATCAAAGAATTAAGTATTTATCTTAACTATCTTAAGAACATTAAATTTGTCATTATTATTTTTATCTTAAAGATTATAGATTCTTCGACAATATCAATGATGTAATAGTCTCTAACCTTCGACAAAAGCGATACATCAAAATCAAATCTATATTATCAATTTAAGCATTAGATTCAAAAGGGATTTGCTTTTGAATGAATGGGAAGAACAACGTTTCCTTAAAATTTATCTTTTTGAAACAAGGGTTCATCTCTTGTAAAATTTTATCTTTTTAAGAATTGTTTTAGAAAATTAATTATTAAAAAAATACTTGCTAACACCACTATACAACAAGGTTATTTTTTTAGAAAAAATTCTTTTAAAGTAAATTTATTTGTAAAATAAATATATAAAGGTGTGTTTATTTTTTATTTAATTTAAAGTACATCACATATTAACTAACTCAAGAGTCTTATTCATTTTTGTATTAAGAAAATGTTTATTACACATCTATAATAAGATACATCTCTCACATCATTTTATGTGACAAAATTATAGTGAAATTATATAGAAAATAAAATATAATCAAATATAATAAGATAAAAAAATTATACAAATATAATGTGATGTAAATATAAATATATGTAATCAGCATTATTCTCTTTATTAGTTGACATAAAGAAGGGTTCTATAACCCAAACTTGTGCTGGGTTCCATATATAAAAATTGATTCTTAGTTTTATAATCTTACCGTCTTGTTTTTAGCTTCAAATGGATTTGCCAGAACAACTATCAAACTAATCCAAATTTCCGATTCTTACACCAATAAGCGTTCCAAATTTCTAATATTCATGATGCAAATAGTGAAAAGGACTTCAATGCATTGAACCAGCAAATAAAGCCATTTGTTCTTTAGCTCCCTTGAAAATTGACGCATGCCACTATACTAGCCATGAGCAGACTCTGCGAAAGCGTAGTCCTTGACACAATACAAGACTTGTGCATTTTGGAATCCGCCAAATTACCAAGATACCTCCAAATTGGAATACCAAGGCATTATCCAAATCTACAAGGACTAAAATCACATGGAATTATAACCACACTTTTAACAATTGCAGTTCTTCCCTCAATGAGATAATTTTCAGTTTTTGGAATTGTTATAAAAGATCAAAGCTCGTCCAAAGTGTTGTGTACTCCTATCTCTTGCTCCTTGATTTCCTGATAACCATTCCATGGCTGAATCATTCCTCTTCAGCATCGCGGAGTCACTCATAGCAAAGCTTGCTTCTGCATATGAAGCAGCTTCTCAGTTGATTGGTGTATACGACGATCTGCAAGAGTTTACAGAGACTCTGAGACTTGTCAAAGCTGTGTTGTTGGACGCTGAGCAAAAGCAGGAGGACAACCATGAGCTGCGGGAATGGCTGAGGCAGATCAAACATGTCTTCTCTGATGCCCAAAACATGCTGGATGAATTTGAGTATGAAACAATACGAAAGCAAGTGGTCAAAGCTTACGGTACCACCAAAACCAAGGTAGGTCGCTTCTTCTCAAGTTCTAATCCACTTGTTTTTCTTTATAGGATGGCCAAACAAATTAAAGAAATCAAGAATAGATTAGACAAGGTTGCAGCTGATAGGAATAAGTTTGGTCTTCAAATAATTGAAGTTGATAGACGTGTTGTGCATCAGAGGGAAATGACATACTCCACTGTGATTGATTCAGATGTGATAGGAAGGGAACATGATAAAGAACATATCATACACCTTTTGATGCAGCAAAATCCAACTGATGATGATAAAATAAGTCTCTCTGTTATCCCCATTGTGGGGATGGGAGGCTTGGGAAAGACCACTCTTGCAAAATTTGTGTTCAATGATAAGAGGATAGATGAATCTTTTCCACTGAAGATGTGGGTGTGTGTTTCTGATGACTTTGACATTAAGCAATTGATTATTAAAATCATCAATTCTGCTAATGATTCTACTTCTGCTGATGCTCCTGCTCAACAACAAAATTTTAAAGAATTAGAAATCCAGCAATTGCAAAATCATCTAAGAAATAAACTAGCTGGTCAAAAGTTTCTACTCGTCTTGGATGACGTATGGAATAAAGATCGAGTTAAATGGGTTGAGTTGAGAGATTTAATACAAGTGGGTGCCGAAGGAAGTAAAATTCTGGTGACTACACGTAGTCACTCCATCGCTTCCATGATGGGCACCATTCCCTCTCACATTTTAGAAGGCCTTTCTCCAGAGGATTCATTGTCTCTGTTCAACAAATGGGCATTTAAAGGAAGAGAAGAGAATAAGTATCCAGATTTGGTAAAGGTTGGGAGAGAAATTGTGAAGAAATGTCGAGGGGTTCCGTTGGCAATAAGAACATTAGGAAGTCTACTATTTTCAAAACTTAAGATAGATGAATGGGAATTTGTGAGAGATAATGAGATTTGAAATTTGCCACAAAAGAAAGATGACATTTTACCTGCACTTAAAATAAGCTACGATCAAATGCCATCCTATTTGAGGCAATGTTTAGCTTTGTTCTCCCTTTACCCAAAGGATTATACATTTAATAGTGTTGATGTTACTCAGCTTTGGGGGGCAGCAGGTCTCCTTCCATCACCAAACAAAAATAAAACTTTGGTAGATGTTGCGAATCAATATTTGTTTGGATTAATGTCAAGATCTTTCCTTCAGGGTTTTGTCAACTACGACACTATTTTTGTTTTTGAAATACATGATTTAGTGCATGATCTTGCACTTCATGTTGCAAAAGATGAGTGCCTAATGATAAATTCCAAGATTCAAAATATACCTGAGAATGTTCAGCATCTATCTTTTGCTGAAAATGATTTGGTTGGCACATCTTTCACCCCAAGATCAGTAGGTGTGAGAACCATATTATTTCCTATTAAAGGAGTGGGAGCCAATAGTGAAGCTTTCTTGAATACATGGGTTTCAAGGTACAAATACTTACGGTTTTTAGATTTAAGTGATTCTACATATGAGACTTTGCCTCTGTCCATTGGGAAGTTGAAACATTTAAGATTTCTCAGTCTTTATAATAATACAAAAATAAAGATACTCCCTGATGCTATTGTAACCTCCAAAATTTGCAAGCTTTGGTTCTTGTTGGGTGTACAGAGCTTCAAACATTGCCCAAAGGATTAAGAAACTTGATCAGTCTCAAATTATTGCACATAACCACCAAGCAATCTATTTTGCCTGAGCATGACATTGCAAACCTGAGTTCTCTTGAACTTCTAGATATTAGATATTGCCTCAATCTGGAGTCTTTGTTTGTAAGGACAAAACTCCCAACTCTTAAAGCATTGCAAGTTGCTGAATGTGGGAGTCTAAAGTCTTTTCCACTTGATATTAACCATTTTCCTCAATTGGAGACTTTGATATTTGATAAATGTGATAATTTGGAATTGTCCGAGGGACATGATGACCAAAACTCCAACTTGAGGTTAAAATCAATATGGTTTTCATCTTCGCCACAACTGGTGACCTTGCCTGATTGGCTTCAATATCTGCAAACACATTACATTCCTTGGTAATTTTAGATTGCGACAAGCTTGAGGTGCTTCCTGAGTGGCTATCAACTCTGAGTTTTCTGAAATTATTTCATATAAAAAATTGTCCGAAGTTGATGTCTTTTCCGAATGACATCCATGGCCTCACTGCCCTTGAATATTTGGTAATTGAAGGTTGTCCTGAATTATGTAGAAAATGCCAGCTGCATGTTGGAGAGTATTGGCCCAAAATATCCCACATCAAACTAATTATCATCAATGACCAGAAGATCCAGAATAAGAGTTAGTGGAAGAGGAAGAAGAACTGGAAGAGGAAACCTTTGATAATCCAGATAAAAGTTGAAGGCCTTTATTTTCTTTTGGGTTTCCATAATGTAGATTGTTGTTCTTGAGGACTTTTTGAATGTCTTTTGAATAATCTCCTTGACGATTATGCCAGTTCACTACAAACTGTACATCAATTGTTTGTTTGATGTAGGCCACTATGATGATATCTCTTTTATCTTTACCCTTTTTATTTTCTTGCAAAGAAGTTTGGGTTTGAAGGAGGAGTAATTCCATTTAAAATCTCCCAGTTACTGATAGCTGTTCAAAATTTATGTTTTTTATAATTTTTCTTTCATATCATTTATATTGACATCCAAATGGTGATCAAATTGTAGTTGCAACAATCTTACTCAGGATAACAATCGATGAAATTTGATACAAATTAAATATGGAATTAGGTTTAGCAAACAAAAATATGGAACTAGAACCTCAAGGAGGGACTTCTAGGAGAAATTTAAGTTTCTGTCGCACGAACAGAGTACTGACAGCAGCTTACTGTAACAAATGTGATAAACACTGCAAATTAGCATCAACAATTTTGGTTGGTACAATTTTTCCAAGAATTTGGATTTGATTCAGTGATGACTGATGTGTGGCTCTAAACCAATTGTAAAAGCATACTAAGTACAAGTGCTGAAAGTAATGATTAAAAGCATGTGTACATATGCTCCTGTTTCTGTATAGCTTATGTTCTTGATAAATACTTCTTTCTATTTTTCAAATTTGAAGATATGTTTTTGGAACATTTCTCTTAACTTAATAACATTAATCAGAGTTATAGAAATTTAGTAATAATGGTAAGAATTATTTATTAATTTAAATAATTTTTAAATTAATTTAAACATAATTTTATAATATTAAATATAAAAAAATAATTAAATTATTTGAAAAATCAGTTGATATAAAAGAAAATTTATTTTCTAACTAAGAACAATTGATAAAAGTTGTAAAATTATTTAGAGAAATAATAGAGTAAATTTGATATTTTTAAAAATATTGTTAAGAAATAATTAATACATTTGAACAATTTAAAAAATTATAAAATTATATGGGTATGATTGTGAGCATCTAATTTTTGTCGAGGCGTTTTGTAAAAAAAAAAAGATAAAATATAATTTAAAAAATTAAAAAAAAAAAAAAAAACTCATTTTTCAACACATTAACCCATTAATTCCTAAACAAACCCATTAACCCATAACCCCTAAACCAACCCATTAACTCATAACTCATCCGTCAAACACTTATCCTAAACAAATTTCATCGAGTTATCCTAATTTCTAAGCACTTATCCTACTTATCCTAGACAAATTCCATCAGTCATCCTAATTCCTAAGCACTTATCCTAACTATCCTAAATAAATCTATTACGAACTAACCAAAGCACTTATCCTAAACCTCCCACAACTTATCATCCTAAACAAATTTCAATTACACTTCAACTCAAACACTTGACCTAAACGCACCTCTGCTTACTTCTTTCACTCATGTTGCCTTCCCTACATTCTTCTGCCAAAGTTCCAATCACCCATAATCAATCAATCATCACCATCCTCAAGCCTCCATAATCAAACTCCACCTTCAACCTCCCTTAATCACCACAACACTTTGCTGGTACCCATTCTCAGACCACCTTTAACATCCACCTTCAACAACCTTCATTTTTTTTCATAACCACCTACAAACTCCAATAACAACAATCATCTCCCACACCAACCAAGAACCACACCCATCGGACCTACCCAGATCAAACCGCCGCACCACCAGTTCGAACAGATTGCGGCGCACCGACCCGAGTCTCGCCCCTCCTCGCGTCGTTCAAATCCAAACCGTACAGACCCGCCGTCCGTCGCGAGATATGCACTGCTCTACCCCTTCCAACCGAGTCTGACTCGGATTCGACGAACCCGACATTGTCTCACCACGAACTCCACCGCGTCGCGTCGCTGTCATTCGCGTGCAACCGCTCACCACCCAAACGGCCATCTTCGCGCGACCACCGGCCACCATCTCTGCGTCTCAACAATCGGACCGTGACCCGCGCAACTCAGCCGTAGCAGATCCGCGACTTCGTTGACAAACCCACACCATTCGAGCTGATCTACGTCGGCCTGTCGCTGATCCACCGGTCTTCCTCTTTTCCATTTGTGCCGTTCTGCAACTATCCCAAAGAAAATAGAACCCTTCCCCCTTTTCCTTCATAAGCTGCTACCTTTTTTTTAGTTTCTGTGTTTTTTTTTTTTTTTTTTTTGGTTCAGGTTGATGGGCTCGTTGGGCTAAAAAAGGCAAAAATAAGAAAAAATCTAAAAAAGGAAGATAAGTAAAAAAATGACAAGAATAAAATATAAAAAACATATAAAATAATGTAAACTCTTTTTCTTTTAAGAAAAATAAAATGGATTACCTGAGTTGCGACGAGCTTGTTAATCCTATAACATTTGTAATCATCCGAGTTGCGACGAACTTGATGGTTTAAAATTATTATTATTATTATTATTATTATTATTATTATTATTATTATTATTATTATTATTATTATTATTATTATTATTATTTTGTACTCAGATTTTTATAAAATAAATTACTAATTGATAAAGATTTAATTTTTTAAGCGATGGGTGACGTCTCTAGCGTGACACGAGTTTCACTATTCAATCCTTAATTTGATTAGCAGAGTCACGACGACTCGTTAATTCAAATTTCTTAAAAAATATAATTAAATTGTTTTTTAAATAAAATCAACCAATTTTTTTCTAGATAATTTTAAATATTCTTTTTCTTTTTTTTAACAAATTTGATAATCAGTGGGTGACGTCTCTAGCGTGACGCGAGTTTCACCTATTCAAATTTTAATTTGATTAACAGAGTCGCGACGACCTGTTAATTCAAATTTTTATAAAATAAAAATTTTAATTATAAATTTTAATTAAAATCAACAAACCAACAATTATTTTCTAAAGAACTACGTGACTTTGAGTTCCTCATTGCACCCGGAGATACAGAGCAAAATTTCTATTCTGTCAAGCCAAAAATTAAATTTTCATAATTTATTTATTTAATTTTTTTTTACAAAAGGGGTAAAACAAATATTTTCAAGGATTATTAAGAATTTGCATAATTAACTTAAGGTACTGTCTTAGGACGGGTGTGTTAGGGGTGTTGTGGGATTAAATTTCCACCATTCCCTACACATAACCGACTCCCGAATTCAATCTGGTTTCAAAGACTATTCTTTATGGGTTTTCCAATTTTTCATAATAAAAAAAAATTGATGGCGACTCCATTAATTAATTTTTTTTAATTTAAGTTGCTATTCCGTCGCGATTATCACGGTCGCGACAGATGTGAACACCTAATTTTGTCCAGAGCATTTTGTAAAAAAGTAAAAAAAATAATAATAAAAAGACTCATCTTTCAACCCATTGGCCCGTTAACCCCTAAACCAGCCCATTAACCCATAATCCATGATCCAACTCATTAACCCACAACCCATATGCAGCACTTATCCTAAACAAATCCCATCGTTATCCTAACCCTTAAGCACTTATCCTAAATAAACTCCATCAATCATTCTAATTCCCAAACACTTATCCTAACTATCCTAAACCAACCATAACTCATCCTCAATAGATCGCATCACTTATCCTAAACAAACCCCATCACTTATCCTAAACAAACTCCTAATCACATTTTAACTCAAACTCTTCAACCTAATCTCCCTATAAATACCAATCACCCAGACACTCAGGAGAACTTACTTGACCTTCATACACACGGACTTTTGCCTACACGGTTACCAACACTTGCAACCATATTTTCTCACTTACATAGCCTTCATCTTCAATCTTCAACCAAACTCCTCACCATCCCACCATCACCTCTGGCATACGTTTAAACTTCTCACAACACAATAACCACCTTTGCCAAAAATTGCCATTCACGTTAGCCTATCACCAACAATACACCAACTCCTTCATCCCACTAACAGCAAGCCACTGTCGTGACTCACTTCCATCCGAGCCACTACCTACTTGGGCCACCGCCACCTAATATGCCTTCATCTTCTTCCTCTGTTCTTTTCTACAAACATCAAGAAGAAAAGAATCAGACCCCTTTTTTGTTTTTTTTTTTTTCATTCTTTTCATAAGCCGTTAAGCCACTACTGTTTTCTTTTGCTTATTTTGATTCTGTTATTCTTTTTATTATTTTTTCTCGCTTTATCTATTTTCTCTTTTTTTTTTTTTTAATTATTTTGTGCTTTCTTTATTTTTTATTTAGTTTAATTAAAGAGAAGAAAAGAAACAGACTTTTTTCATAAAGTTGTTAACTTGTCTTTTTTTTCTTTTCCATAAAATTGCTAACTTGTCTTTTTTTTCTTTCATAAAGTTACTACATTTTTTTTTTAATTTGTTGTATTTTTTGTTATATTTTTTGAGAGAAATAGTTTTGAGTAGTATACTTTAACTTAATGAGCTAAAAAACAAAAAAATAAAAAAATAGAAAAATTAAAAATATTGATAAAAATAAAATATAAAAATAAAATAATTAAATGTTTTTTTTAAAGAATAACATGGGTTACCGAGTTGCGATAGCTTACTAACCATTGTAACATTTGTAATCATCCGAGTTGCGACAACTTGATGATTCAAATTATTATAATTTAAATTATTATTTTGTCTTCAAACTTTTATAAAATAAAGCGCTAATTGATAAAGGTTCAAACATTTTTAAAAAAAATAAAAATAAAAGTTTTTGTAACAAACTTGATGAGCAGTGGGTGACGTCTCTAGCGTGACGCGAGCTTCATCTATTCAATCCTTAATTTGATTAACTGAGTCGCGACGACTTGTTAAATCAAATTTTTCTTTAATAATTAAAAATAAAACCAGCCATTTTTAGATAACTTTTCAATAAAAATTTTGTAACAAATTTGATAATAAGTGGGTGACGTCTCTAGCGTGACGCAAACTTCACCTATTCAATCCTTAATTTGAATAACTGAGTCGCGATGACTTGTTAATTCAAATTTTCAAAGTTTTTTTAATAAAATCAATTAATCCACAAGTATTTTCTAAAAAATTACGTGACTTTGAGTTCCTCATTGCCTCTGAGGATACGTAGGAGCGAGACTCTTATTCCGTCAAGCCAAAATTTATTTTTTTTATAATTTATTTGTCGATTTCATTATTTTATTTTTGTTTAGGGGTAAAATAAATATTTTTAATGATTATTAAGAATTTGCACAATTAACTTAAGGTACCGTCTTAGGACGGGTGTGTTAGGGGTGCTGTGAGATTAAGTTTCCACCCTTCCCTACACATAACCGACTTCCGAATTCAATCTGGTTTCAAAGACTATTCTTTATGGGTTTTCCAATTTTTTCTAATAAAAAAATAAAATTAGTGGCGACTCCTATTTTTTTTAATTTAAGTTGCTATCCCGCCTCGATTTTACGGTCGCGACAGATGACGACTCCACTGGGGACATACTCGAGAGTCAAGCCTATACAAGTTGGTTATGCAAAATTTTTGGTGATCTTTATATGTTTGTTTTACCTTTTTTTATTTGATTATTTTTATTTGTTATTTGTCTTTATTATGTAAACCTTAAGGTAGAAAACTTTTAGAGTTTGTTTTGTGTTTACTTTGTTTTACAAGATATGAGTAGTCTTTAGGATTACAAATATTTGTATGCTCCCTATACCCACCGCACCTTCACATTTATCTCACACATTTGAGTGGGGCCCTATACCCGGGTCTGAGTGAAGTCTAGATTAGGTAGAGGTTGTGTAGTGGTAGCCATTTTGGATGTACATCCTATTTGGTTATCGCGAAAACCTCATCTAGAGTGTGCATTTTTCACGAATGTCCTACACCTAATGGTTTACCCATTATTTCGTGGTCAACATTCTGAAATAGGACTTGGCTCTAGAGACCTTTAGAACAGAAGAGCCACCCAATAAAAATTCGCACGGATAAGAAGGACTCTTAGATCTTTAGGATAGAAAGTCCCAAGTTTAAGGCAATCTCATTAGGACACAAAGGGAGCGTACTTCTTCTTTCCTCATGTCATCCATTCTTGCATTAAAAAAATTTAAAATATACATTTTCTTACATTTTCATGGCATTCCTAGCATTCTTAAAAAAAAATCATCTTGCATTTTCATGTCATTCTTAGCATTTTTTTAAAATGTCTTGCATTTTCATGGCATTCCTAACATTCTTCAAAAGAAAAAATATATCATCTTGCATTTTCAAGGCATCTTTAGCATTCTAAAAAAAATAAAAATAAATAAATCATGCATTTTCATTCCATGCATTTAAAAAATGTTTTCATTTCATCTTATGCATGACATTAATCTCATTCATTTCATCTCATTCCTTATGTGATGTTACCGTGTTCGGCAACCATTGCGCGACTAAGGAAAGAAGACACCAATCAAACCCGTGTTCACAATACAAGGGCTCGAACAAAGTTGCTTGCAGCAATGGTAGCTGAAAACGAAGGTAGGAACCTAAGTTTGGAAATGGATGAAGTGAAAGGAAGGATGAATGAGGTGACAGAGTCTCAAAGAAGAATGGAGGAAATGTTGTTAGCTATGGGGGAGACCCTCACCTTGATGGGAGCAGCTGGAAGTACAAGAGTAACTGGGGTACATTCGTACCCACTGAATATCACTTCCATGAGGACAAACCCAGTGGTCACTACTGAGATACCTTCTGTGGGAGGAACCTCAAACACTGCATCACTAGTAATTCCTATTGGAGAAGGATATCATTCATTGGAAGGTACTCGAAATGAAGTCCATGGTAACACCGAGTTCACGTGGAACCACCACATATGTCCATTCCGATGCCAACTGGATTTCTTGCCAGTACTGGGCACGCAATTGTTCAGAATGATAAGATGAAAGAAGAGTGGATGGAAAAGATGGTAGAGAAAATCAAGGCAATCAATGGTAATAGCACCTACGGTCCCCTTGGGATAGAAGAATTATGCCCTACTACTAACATCATCATCCCCAAGGATTTTAAAATTTCAGAATTTGTCAAGTATGATGGGAGCACTAACTCCTTTTTCCATCTAAAAACTTACATTACCAAAATGTCCATTTAGTCTAAGGACTGGAAGTTCCTCATCAGCTTCTTTCATGAAAGTTTGACTGGGCCTACTTTGGAGTGGTATATCCAATAGGACCTTTCGAAAATCTCCTCTTGGGATGACTGGGCGAATTTGTTTATGGGACAGTATCGGTTTAATCTGGATACAGCCCCAACCCGAGAGCAGTTGGGAACACTACAGAAGAAAAATGAGGAAACATTCAAGCAATATGCCCAGAGGTGGAGAGCTCTCGCAGCTCAAGTGCAACTACCGTTAACTATGATGGAAATGTGCTTATACTTCTTGGGGACTTTAGGAGCTCCCTATGTTGGGACAATGGTAGGTGCTGCTTACCAAGACTTTGCTGAATTAATTGCTGCCGGAGAAAGGATTGAAATTCTGGTAAAGGCTGGCAAATTGCCAATTGGCAATAATGAAGGTAGTTTCAAGAAGGGGTTTCTCACTAAGAAAAATGAGCCAGAAGTGAGCTATCTGCAAAACCAACAACCTTCACAACCTCGATATTCGCCATCCTACCCTGTATACCAACCACCCCCATATAACCTAAACACTTACCCTTCTGCATCGTCCCATCTACCTGGCCTAACCGCCTCTCCCATGAATGCACCTCAAACCCGGCCACTCCAAATCAACAATGTTCCTGTACCTCAACCATACGCTCCAACCCGCCCAACCTATAACCAATATCCATCTGCACCTCCACAAAATTACCCACAACCTCGGCCAAACTTCCAAAATCAAGGTCGTTTTCATCCCCAATGCCTACCTCCTTTCCCAAGATTATCCATTTCGAATGCAGAGTTATTCTAAAAGCTCTATGATGCCCATTTAATTTCAGGGAGTCCTGTGCGCCCCATGGAGTCGCCATTCCCAAGTTGGCATAACCCAAATTTGACTTGTAAATTTCACATGGACGTTTTTGGGCATTCCATTGAAGACTGTGAAGCTTTTAAGATAGCAGTGAGGAAGTTAATTGCTTATAGGAAGCTTGATATCCAAGAAGAGGATGGACCCGGTATTGTCAACAACCCAATTCCTAATCATGGTGGAAAGAATAAGGTAAATGCTTAGAATGATTGATCAAGGAAACCTCAGAAAGTTCAACTTAGTGGTGGTTCATTTTCTAACCGTTGAGTAAATAATACCTTAGAGTCCTTCAACACTGGGGAATTTTTAAGCGACTAGTATTCTGATTTGTTTATCAAGTAGTTACCATGAAATGATAGTTTAATTATACCAACCCTGTGCTTGTTCGATCAATAAAATCATATGGGTTTTGAACTTATGATAACTTTCTTGAAGCATTAGTGTAATGAATTTACATGGATATCTTGTTTCCTTTCATTTTCATCACCTTGTCTTTCTTGACATTTATTCGCTTTCGTTTCTTTGAAGTGTTTTCCTTGTATTTGGATCCCATTGAATGCCAATTCTTGGCAATTCTCAGTTTGGTAGATATCAATAAAGTCCTCGAGTGCAAGTGTCTTTTGAAAAAAAATAAAAAAAGGAAAAAAAATAAAAAAAACGGAGCAATGAAGTGATCATTTGGTGTGCATTATCTTTTTTATCTCAAAGTTAAAATTTTGAAGATAAACAATCATGATTTGGAAATGAAGACTGACCATTTTTCTCTATCTTTTACAAAATTTCATCATTTTTATCCCTCGTTACCCCTTTTGAGCTTGAAAATTTCTTCAATAAATCCTGGATAAGGATCACTCCTATACTAGGGGATAGCACAAAGCAAAGGTTGATTGTTATGATGACTATTTTGAAGCATAATGAAAAAAAAAGTGAAAGGGGCCAAAAGTAAAAAAACAAAAAAAAGGAAGAAGAAAAAATGAAACAAAAGGGAAAAAAAGAAGAAAGAAAGTGAAATGAAATAGGTCATGACAAAGGGGAATGAAAGAAAATGAAATGAAATAGGAAAGAAATTGAGAACAATAAGAGAAAACTGTGTTTGAAAGTGCAAGAGCAGTTAACAAAATTCAATTTTGAAAGTGCAAGGATCCTTAGTCTCATTCAACCCTTAAACACTTGTTTAAACCTTATATCTCTCCTTTCATAACCCCTAGCCTTGGCCACGTTACAAGCCTCAAAAAGTCCATTATGATCAATGAAGGGTTGTTGTCATTTCGTTAACTTTAATTTTGAGACAAAGGTTACACTCATCTAAGTATCTAGTTCATTGCTCTTAAAAAAAAGGAAAGAAAAAAAAAAAGACTTTCACCAGGGCAAGTTTCTACCATGTTCGAGCTGGCCCTACACTGGGGCATTATTTTCCCTAGTTCAATTTAACCTACACTGAAGCAAATCTTTGGTCACTAGAGCGAGTTCCTGTTTTATTCAATTCAGTCCTAAACTGGAAAAAATTTCTCTTTGGTTCAATTTGGGCATTACACTAGGGCAAGTGTTTACCCTACTCGATTTGACTCTAAACTGGGGTAATTTTTCTTTTCCTTGGTTCGATTGACCAACACTGGGATAAATCTTTTGGGTCACTAGGGCGAATGTTAGCCTTATTCTATTCAATCCTAAATTGGGGCAATCCTTGGTCATAATGTCTAGTGAGCGACTAAATATCGTTTTCATGAGGATCAAACTAATCCATATCAAGGCAACTATTCTTTGAATTTCATACCATCGTTTGTGTCTTGTTCCATATGTACCCTTTTGTGTTGTCAAACTTCCAAAGCCAATCTGGAAGCTGTTCACTTAGTCAATTCCTGTTCTGTTGTATTTTTGAATCCATGTCTATCTATTACGTAATGCTTCAGGTAAGGTGAATATAAATACAACATTATGATTTGACCATCTGATGGTAATCCCTTGATGAACAATTTAGATAGAAAAGAACTTAGAAGTTCCAATTAAAGGGAAAAATGATTCTCAAGGGATAATCCATAAATAAGAGGTACCTAAACAAAAAGAGAAAAGAGCTCGTAAGACTGAAAACCTGAAAGGGCGGTTTAAGCAAAAGCTGGGGCAAATAAATAGGAAGATGGCCTGAAGCCCCTTGAAAAGTTCACCAAACTGGGGCAGTTTGGTTCAATTGGCCATACTGGGGCAAAATTTTGAAGGATTAAAAAGAATATATGAGTAATCAAGCAGTTGCAGGAAATTAATTGGATGAGAAACAAAGATAAATACTGGAGTAAAATTTTCTCTCAAGGACTCAGCCAAGTAAGGGTTCATGACAAGAGATAATCATTTCATTTCTCAAAAGGAGAATTGAGAATGGCAAACAAGGAAAGAGAAAGAAGAAGAAAAAGGAAAGAAAGGATGAGGACCGAAGTTATCAGGTCCAACAGGCTGAAGCACATGAACGAGGGGTTTAATTGGTCAAAGTTTTCCAAAGTCGTCCTTAGTTCAAATTTTTTTTTCAAATAAAATTTAGAAAATAAGAAAATAAGAAAAAAGAAAAAAGAAAGAAAAAAAAAAGAAAGAAAAAAAAAAAAAGGGAGAAAAAGAGAGAAAAAATAAAAAAGGAGAAAAAAAAGGAGAAAAAAGAGAGAGAAAAAAAAAAAAAGAAAAAGAAAAAGAAAAGAAAAAAAAAAATAAGAGGGAAAACGAGAGAAAAAATATTAAAAGAAAAAGAAGATTTTTTTGGGTCAAGATGCCCATTGTCTTTAAAATTTAAATTTCAGGACTCATTTGCCCATTATCTTTTAAATTCCGAGGCTCAGTTGTCCATTGTCATTTAAATTTCGGGACTCAGTTGCCCATTGTCTTTTAAATTCTGGGACTCAGTTGCCCATTTTCTTTTAAATTTCGGGACTCAGTTACCCATTGTCATTTAAATTTTGGGACTCAGTTGCCCACTGTCTTTCAAATTTTGGGACTCAGTGTTGCCCATTATCATTTAAATTCTAGGACTCAGGTGCCATTATCTTTTAAATTTCGGGACTTAGTTGCCCATTGTCATTTTAAGTTCTATTGAGCGCATCGGCTCCATGCATTTCATGCATTTTAAATTTCTGTCAATTTTTTTGAGCGCATTGGTTCCATGCATTTTAAGTTCCGTTGAGCACATCGGCTTCATGTATTCCATGCATTTTAAATTCCTGTCTTTTACTTTTGAGCGCATCGGCTCCTGTCTTTTACTTTTGAGCGCCTCGGCTTCTGTCTCTTACTCTTGAGCGCAATCGGCTCCCTGTCTTTTACTTTTGAGTGCCTTGGCTCCTGTTTCTTACTCTTGAGCGCAATCGGATCCCTATCTTTTACTTTTGAGCACATCGACTCCTGTCTTTTAAGTTTCTGTCATTGAGCGCATTGCTCTTTGCATTGTTTTGTTTCTTTTCGCTCCCGAACAAAATTCGAGTTCATGTCTTTACTCGTTCCTTACCATGATAAAATGAAAAAACTATGGTTATTCTTTTTTATCTAGTAAGAAACAAGTAAAGAAGGGCAACTGTGAACACCTAATTTTGTCCAGAGCATTTTGTAAAAAGTAAAAATAATAATAATAAAAAAACTCATCTTTCAACTCATTGGCCCATTAACCCCTAAACCAACTCATTAACCCATAATTCATGATCCAACTCATTAACCCACAACCCATATGCCAGCACTTATCCTAAACAAATCCCATCAGTTATCCTAACCCTTAAGCACTTATCCTAAACAAACTCCATCAATCATCCTAATTCCCAAACACTTATCCTAACTATCCTAAACTAACCATAACTCATCCTCAATAGACTGCATCACTTATCCTAAACAAACCCCATCACTTATCCTAAACAAACTCCTAATCACATTTTAATTCAAACTCTTCAACCTAATCCCCCTATAAATACCCATCACCCAGACACTCAGAACTTACTTCAGCCTTCATACACACAGACTTTTGCCTACACGGTTACCAACACTGCAACCATATTTTCTCACTTACATAGCCTTCATCTTCAATCTTCAACCAAACTCCTCACCATCCCACCATCACCTCTGGCATACATTTAAACTTCTCACAACACAATAACCACCTTTGCCAAAAATTGCCATTAACGTTAGCCTATCACCAACAATACACCAACTCCTTCATCCCACTAACAGCATGCCACCGTCATGACTCACTTCCATCTGAGCCACTACCTACTTGGGCCACCGCCACCTAATCTGCTTTCATCTTCTTCCTCTATTCTTTTCTACAAACATCAAGAAGAAAAGAATCAGACCCCCTTTTTGTTTCTTTTTTCATTCTTTTCATAAGCCAAGTTAAGCACTTGTTTTCTTTTACTTATTTTGATTCTGTTATTCTTTTTATTATTTTTTCTCGCTTTATCTGTTTTCTCTTTCTTTCTTTTAATTATTATTTGCTTTCTTTATTTTTTATTTAATTTAATTAAAGAGAAGAAAAGAAATAGATTTTTTTTAAAGTAAAGTTGTTAACTTGTCTTTTTTTTCTTCTTTTCCATAAAGTTGCTAACTTGTCTTTTTTTTTTTCTTTCATAAAGTTACTACATATTTTTTAAGTTGTTGTATTTTTTGTTATATTTTTTGAGAGAAATGGTTGAGTAGTAGACTTTAACTTAATGAGCTAAAAAAACAAAAAATAAAAAAATAGAAAAAGTTAAAAATTGATAAAAATAAAATAATTAAATATTTTTTAAAAGAATAACATGGGTTACGTGAGTTCTGACAAACTTGCTAACCCTTGTAACATTTATAATCATCTGAGTTGCGACAACTTGATGATTCAAATTATTATAATTTAAATTATTATTTTGTCTTCAAACTTTTATAAAATAAACTGCTAATTGATAAAGGTTCAAACTTTTTAAAAATAAAAATAAAAATAGAAGTTTTCGTAACAAACTTGATGAGCAATGGGTGACGTCTCTAGCGTGACGCGAGCTTCACCTATTCAATCTTCAATTTGATTAACTGAATCGCGACGACTTGTTAAATCAATTTTTTTATTAATTAAAAATAAAATCAACCTTTTTTAGATAACTTTTCAATAAAAATTTTGTAACAAATTTGATAATCAGTGGGTGACGTCTCTAGCGTGACACGAGCATCACCTATTCAATCCTTAATTTGAATAACTGAGTCGCGACGGCTTGTTAATTCAAATTTTCAAAGTTTTTTTTAATAAAATCAATCAATCCACAAGTATTTTCTAAAGAACTACCTAACTTTGAGTTCCTCATTGCACCTGAGGATACGTAGGAGCGAGACTCTTATTCCTTCAAGCCAAAATTTAATTTTTTTATAATTTATTTGTCGATTTCATTATTTTATTTTTGTTTAGGGGTAAAATAAATATTTTTAACGATTATTAAGAATTTGCACAATTAACTTAAGGTACCGTCTTAGGACGGGTGTGTTAGGGGTGCTGTGGAATTAAGTTTCCACCTTTCCCTATACTTAATCGACTTCCGAATTCAACCTAATTTCAAAGACTATTCTTTATGAGTTTTCTAATTTTTTCTAATAAAAAAATAAAATTGGTGGCGACTTTTATTTTTTTTTATTTAAGTTGCTATCCCGTCGCGATTTTACAATCGCGACAATGATAAATAGAATATAAAAAATATTATTTTATAAAAAATAATTTTAAATATTTGATTTAATTTGAAAAAAATATTGTAACTTACTTAATGGATAATAATATATAAAAAGTTATAAAAAAATAAATCTAAGTACTAAATTGAATCCTAACATTTTCTATAAGGATGAAAACTTAGTGTTAAAAGATTAAATTGTTGTTAACCTATACTGAAGTTTCAACATAAAATATTTTATTCATTTTTCCTTACTTACCTCCACCCTTTGTCTTCAGATTTTTCTTCACTCTCCTAACTCTTTCCTTTCTCAGTTTCCGTCTCATTCTGTCCCTCTATTTCACTTAAAAATTCTGGTTTTAATGACCTTGATGGTCACGGCTGGACCCAAATAAAAAAGGGAAAGACTTTGTTATTTTTGTTCCTTAGTTCTTTACTAACAACTAGTTCTTTCTTTCGATGAATTCATGAATAAGAAATTTGTGAGATTGATGGTGTTTTATGGTTATGAAGACCACGGCTACCCTAGGGTAGAAGGTGTTACTTTGCTTGAATTTACACTTTCTTTTTTATGGATTCTTGAAATGATTTTGTAATATTGATTATGATGTGGAAAGTGACACTTGTTGAATTTTTTTGAAATAAATATGATGGCTTTTGTAACTATAGGGTTCACGGCCATGGTATCATAAAATTGGAGAATTTGTTTAGCTTATGACTTGATCATTTCTCTTTGATTTTGAGAACTTTAAGAGAGGAATTAGTATGTAAGAATAAAAAGATTTATTAAACTTGTGTCATAAGGTGGACACGGCTAAGTGTTTTAGAAAAAGAATGATGTTTGATTTATTTTATGTTATATTAGTGGATGTGAATACACCTATTAGTATTTGAGATTTCAATATTGAATAATTGGCCAAGTAGGTCGAACCCTTGGAGATAGGAAAAATCTCTATGTAGCATCTAATGATTAAGTGCTTGAATTGTGATTGAGCCTTTAATTTTGTTGCGTATTCAAGAGAGCTTGATTATATTTGATTTGATATCAATTGATATTTGGTTGTAAATGGTATGGTTCACTTGCGTGAACTTGTGGAATGTGTTGAATGGAAGTTGCGAATTTGTGGATTATGATGGAATTGAATCCTTATGTCATAATATGACTTGAATGAGTATATGAATCATTGAATGAATTTGATACTACAGTATTTGTATTTGGAGATATTTCCTGAAATTATTTGTGATTGAAATTTGTAATATTTGATAAAGAATATATTTGAAAACTACTATTAAAATGGAATTCTGTTTCGGGAAGAGAAGTAATTAGATTTGGCATTTTGTCACCCTTCTAACTATATAGACACACACACACACACACACACACACACACACACAAACTCATTTTTTAAAGAAATGTATTTTTTTCCGAAACAATTAAAATTATTATGACGACACATTTTCATAATAGAATTACTGTGAATTAGTATTTTCATCCTATTTATATATTATATTCCATGATAATTCCAGAATTGGATCTCGCAGCACTACGGATGCAGTAGAAGTTGAAGTCTATTTTAAGAATGTATGTATAATGCATTAGAGCCAATTAATGTGTTTTGTATTATAATATAAATTTGTATAAACATCCTTCGATATATGTATATTATCTCACCTGTCGAGGCTCATAATTTTGTATATCAAAGAAAAGTATATTGAATTTATGTTTCAAATTTTAAGTGATGTGTTTACTACTAATTACTATGGTGTAATTCCGGATACACTTTAGTGTTAGTAGTAAGGGTGTTACATGAGGACTTTCTTAATGTGTTTTAAACTTTGACCTAGATTATTATGCTAGTTTACTAGAAGTTGCACTTTGATTGTTTGTTTGATGTAGGCCAGTATGATGATATCTCTTTTTTCTTCACCTTTTTTCTTTTCCTTAAGAAATTTGTGTTTGAAGGAGGGGCATTTCAATTTAGAGTCTCCTAATTATCTTCTATCATTTTTATTGATGACTTCCACATGGTGATCAAATCGAAGTTTAAACAATCTAACTCGAGATAGCATTTGATGAAATTTGCTACAAATTAAATATAAAGTTAGAACCTCCCGAGGGACATCTGGAGAAATTTAGGTTTCTGTCCCATGAACAACATATATACAGCAGCTAGCAGATCTAATTAAATAGTGCAGATTAGCATCACCAATTTTGATTGGTGCATCAAATGGTAAGTCCTCCACCCTTATGTCTAGACCCAGTCCTGACCATCAGGATGCAATGGCTGCCTCCATTAGCACCAACACAAATGAAAATAATAATAATATAAT
The DNA here is from genome assembly GCA_029884595.1 of Ormosia semicastrata. Classification (NCBI taxonomy): domain Eukaryota; kingdom Viridiplantae; phylum Streptophyta; class Magnoliopsida; order Fabales; family Fabaceae; genus Ormosia; species Ormosia semicastrata. The sequence continues at coordinate 4,337,557 of JAQQTO010000044.1, forward strand.
TTTTACTGAGCTTATTAACCAAAAGAAAACTTCTTCAGAGTTAACTTCCTCTAGTATACCTGAGAAGCATGATCTCCTTGATTGCAATAGCATCCAAGACTTGAAAGCTTGTGGTACTCCTGAAATGTACTCCACCAATCCACTTAAGTTCCATTTTGGAAGAGTGCTTTCCCATAATAACTGTCTTCTTGAGATTTGGTGGCTTTGGTGATTCTTTCCAAGTGGCCATCAGGAAGATATCCTCTGAAAGTATGGTATGGAGCCAACTAGAAAGAGCTCCTCTACTGAGGTTTCTATTAAAAGTGAGGGGCTGAAAGTTACTGCCCAGCATGATAAGTAGGAGATCATCCTTCTGCATATCATTGAACTGAGTACTATTGTGACGATAACGATCTCAAAATTCTTTAGCAGAAGGAGACTTGGTAGTTGAGATGTTGATCTATATCCATTGCTAAGCAATATGGCATGTAAAGGGATTGGTTAGTTACAACTTACAAGTAGTTAAGTTTGTTAAGCTTATGTTACAGATTTCTGTTATGTATTAGTCTCTATAAATAGTATCAGTGTAATCAACAACAATATGAAAATTCATTCCTCTACTAGTACAGTCTCAGAGAGCTTCTCTACATTCTCTCATCTTCTCTTTTTCTTTCTCTCTGGCTAATTCCTTTGATGGCAATATGCAGAAGCAAACGATTTTGTTTAAACTCATACATCTTGAATATTTTTCTCCTAAACTAATAACTTGAATTTTTTTGGTAGAATGTGGAAAGAAAGAAAACACGAAAACAACAGGAAAAAACTACACCCTTAGAAAAGCCACACTCGAGACATCAGCCAAGAGGAGGTTGCTGATTCCTTGAGGGGGGGACTCATATATCTTCAGTTGATCCTCATTTGTAGCACCAAACTTGGCCATAAAATCTGCACAAGAATTTCCCTCTCTAAGAGTATGTTCCAGCTTCACAAACCAATCCATTTGAAGCTTCACACGGATATTCTGAACCAAGGAAGCATATTTGTGCAAACGAGGTAGAGGCTCATGGATCATGCTTAAAGCACTCAGAGAATCTGTATAGCAAATAATACGTTTGAACCCCATGCTCCAGGACAAGTTAATAACTTTTAAAATATTCCCTTTTTTCTAATTTTTAAACTTTCTTTGGTAAATTAACTTTTGAAATTCTTATTAGTAGATAGGTTAGGCTCATCACTAATTATTGGAATCATTTTAGAATTTTCTATCAACTAGTCTATTATTAAAAAGTCAATCCAACTCAAGACTTTCAAGTTCACACATTAGCAATTAAGCCAACTCTAGTGTAATTCAAAGTTAAGCCTATTTCTGTACCAAAAGAAAAGTTAAGCCAACTCGTTCAAAAAAAAAAAAAAAATAGTTAAGCCAACTCTAGATAAGAACACACTCTTAATTATTGCTCGTATAATATCATTGCTCATATTATTGCTCACAAAAAGTTAAGACAACTCTAAATAGCAACACACTCAATTATTGCTCTTAATTAAGCCGATCTGCATACACATTACTAATTAGTTTGAAGTTATATGAAAATTAATTAAGAAATTAGTGGATCAATATATTTCTTTAAGAAATTGGGGATATTAAGTTTGACTTTGTAGGGCACATTTTTTATTTTGCTTAAAGATAATACACATTTTTAAATGTAACACTCAATAAAGTGTGGGTGATTAATGTTATTTTGTACTTCCTCCGTCTTTATAACTATCTTTTAAGGTTTTTGTACAAAAATTAAGGACTAAGTGTGTGTTTGAGATAACACTATAAACTTAATTATTTCAATAATCGATTATTGTATAATTTTTTTTGTTATAATTGATTGTAATTGAATTAGTTTTATGTTTAGATATGTTAGCTGAAAAGTGATTTTAAATTAATCTATTTTATTTGAATGGTATAAAAAAATCGTTTTTATGTACTAAATTACTAAAATAGGTATAAAATGATTAAACAAATTATTTGATTGATGATTAAATGGTATTTACATCTCAAAGTGTAAGGAATAATTTATAAGCTAGAATCATAAGTTTCAATTTTTAGCATTATGAAAAAAAGTTTTTATAATGCATTGAATTTCGTATAAAAGCTGAAACTGATTTTCCCAAACATGTTATAACACTGTTAAAATAATTTAAAAAAAACTAAAAAAAGCTAATTTAATTTGAAACAAACAAGTCCTAAATTAAATAACTCCAAATACGAGGAAATGTGATATAATGTGACTAAACTACCCTTTCTCTCATATTGTTAATTCTCTCCATTAGCTTCATTGGAGGTTGGTTGATATTTGGTGTAAATTCAATAACTGTTGGAGAGAGATTTTAAGAAATGGTAAAGGTAATTAATTGAAAAGTTATTGGATTTAATTAAGATAAGGGTAAAGTTTAAAAAAATTAATTAATATTTTTTTAATATTCTTCAATTACAGATAATTTGGTAGAAATCAAGATTTTTAAAGAGATAATTATTAAGAGACTATGTTTTCTTATGAGAAAGAGAAGCCAGTGAGCTCTTTGGGAAGAGAAAGAACACTTCGGCTTTTTAGGTTAGCGTCAGTTTTACTATCAATTAGGAGTCAAGACTCAAGCGTGCCCTCACTCATTACTGGGGTGATTTGCAAAGTATCAAAATAGTAGCTTCTCTGTTTATGAATTGGGCGAATTGGTCATCAAAGAGGTTGGTACTCACACTTGATGCTAGAATTTGTTTCAGATGTATATTTTTCTTACAATATTTAAAAAGAAAATAAACGTTATAAAAATAGTGTATACAAATTCATAATTGATAAACAATTGTGATGTCCTGCTGGGTGGTTTTCTCAAATAAACCAGACTAGATTAGGATCAATGACAAATAAACAAAACTTTCAAAGCATGCTAAATGTAGGTCAGTTCATGACCATTTCAAAATAGAGAATTAAATTTAAACGTTTCATAATATATTCCATACCTAACATACTAATTGTCACAGATAATCAAATCTGGCTATTGTCACAAACATATCTTATATATTTGTATAAAACACAAATAGTAAACTAGTTTGTCTGAATCATTCAAATTTTAATTCTGTCATTATCAATACAAGTCTGACCTGACCTTCGATGCTAGTCTAATGTTAAAGCTAGCACGTTCGTTCAACATGTACATTTTATTCCCATTCTATTTGTCTTTCGCTACGGTCCATTGGCAATAACATTAAGTACATCAAAATTGTAGTTTTTTTACATGTTGCATGAGCTGCAATAGTCAAATGAGATTCTATTAGGAAAATTTTGGCCAGCTCAAGCTACAATATGAACATAATCTTTGAAAACTTTGCCATTGAGTAGACTTTGGACCATTATCATTCCACAAGGTAGACTATATCACAGTGCTGCCAGAATTCCATTGCATTCCTCTCTCTTCTCTTGTCTTTGATTTCCTGCTAACCATGGCCGAGTCATTCCTCTTCAGCATTGCTGAGTCACTACTAGCAGAGCTTGCTTCTTGTGCATATGAAGAAGCTTCCCTGGTGCTTGGTGTATACAATGATCTACAAGAGATTAAACAGACTTTATCCTTTGTCAAAGCTGTGCTGTTGGATGCTGAGCAAAAGCAGGAGCACAACCATGAGTTCCAAGAATGGCGAGGCAGATCAAACATGTCTTCTCTGATGCTGATGACATTGTGGATGAATTTGACTGCGAAACATTACGAAAGCACGTGGTCAAAGCTTATGGTAGCACCAAAACCAAGGTAGGTCGCTTCTTCTCAAGTTTTAATCCACTTGTTTTTCGTTATAGGAAAATAAAAAAAATCAAAAAGAGATTAGATAAGGTTGCAGCTGATAGACATAAATTTGGCCTTGAAATAATTGATGTTGATAGATGTGTTGTGGATAGGAGGGAAATGACTCATTCCTGTATAATTGCTTCAGATGTGATACGAAGGGAACATGACAAAGAAAAAATCATAGAGCTTTTGATGCAGTACAATCCTAATGGTGATGACATAAGTCTCTCCGTTATCCCTATTGTGGGTATTGGAGGCTTGGGAAAGACCAGACTTTCAAAGTTGGTGTTCAATGATAAGAGGATAGATGAGTTGTTTACATTGAAGATGTGGGTGTGTGTTTCTGATGACTTTGACATTAAGCAAGTGATTATTAAGATCATCAATTCTGCTAATGATTCCAATTTTGGTGCTGCTCTTGCTCATCAACAGAACTTTAATATGTTAGATATGGAGCAACTACAAAATCATCTAAGAAATAAAATTTCCAGTCAAAAGTTCCTACTCGTCTTGGACGATATATGGAATGAGAATCTTGTTAAATGGGTTGAGTTGAGAAGTTTAATACAAGTTGGTGCTGAAGGAAGTAAAATTTTAGTGACTACACGTAGCCACTCAATTGCTTTCATGATGGGCACAATTCCCTCTTACATTTTAGAAGGTCTTTCTGAGGAAGATTCCTTGTCTCTATTTGTCAAGTGGGCATGTAAAGAAGAAGAAGAGAAAAGATACCCAAATTTGATGGAGATTGGGAAAGATATTGTGAAAAAATGCACACGAGTTCCTTTGGCAGTGAGAATGTTAGGGAGTTCACAATTTTCAAAACTTGATGTGCATGAGTGGGAATTTGTGAGAGACAATGAAATTTGGAATTTACCACAAAAGAAAGATGACATTTTACCTGCACTCAAGTTGAGCTATGATCGAATGCCATCCTATTTGAGGCAATGGTTTGCTTTGTTTTCCCTTTACCCAAAGGATTATAAATTCATTAGTTTTGAGGTAACTCTCGTTTGGGGGGCATTAGGTCTCATTCCAAAAGCAAACAAAAATAAAACATTGGAAGATGTTACAAATCAATACTTGTAGGAACTACTATTTTCTGCAGGATTTTGTTGACTATGGCACTGCCTATGTTTTCAAAGTACACGATTCGGTGCATCATCTTGCATCGTATGTTGCAAAAGAAGACTGCCTATTGGCAAATTCCCACTGTTAGATTAAATCAAAGAATGTGCGGCATTTGTCATTTGTTGAAAATGATATGCTTGGCCAGTTTTCTTCTCCAAAATCAAGACGTGTAAGAACCATACTGTTTCCTGTTAAGGGAGAGGGAGCCAACAATTAAGTATTCTTGAAAATGTGTGTCTCGGTACAAATACCTGCGGGTTTTGGATTTAAGTGATTCAACATATGAGACTTTGCCTCATTCAATTGGTATGTTGAAACATTTAAGATATCACAGTCTTTTGAATAATAAAAAAGTTAAGAAACTCCCTGATTCTATTTGCGAGCTTCAAAATTTGCAAGTTTTGATACTCAGTGGATGCACAGAGCTTGAAACATTGCCTAAAGGATTAAGAAACTTCATGAGTCTCCGACATTTGCAGATAACAACAAAGCAATGTGTATTGCCTGAGAATGACATTACAAACTTGAGTTCTCTTGAAAATCTAACTATTGAATCTTGCAACAATATGGAGTCATTGTTTGTAGGGATAAAACTCCCTACTCTTAAAGGAGTGGGTGTTACTGGTTGTGGGAGTCTAACGTCTTTGCCACTTGATGTTGGAATGGAACTTTTGGATTTCAGGGAGATAGCTTCTCCGAGAATTCACAGACCCAAGCACAGGGGAATCAATGTATGAATGATTCCCAGTGAGCAAAGGATAGTAAATGGAAATGCAGAAAAGAAATTTTTAGAGAGAAGGTTGATTGAATATTCTATTTTTTTCATTCCTTTGCACAAATGTGCTATATACTCAGTTAGTTACAAAACCCATGAGGGAGGGTGAGGTAACAAAACCGTTTCCTACCAAATAGTGCCAGCACAACACAATACATTTTAAGCAAAAGGAAAAGAAATTGCAAAAGGGTAAAAATAGTAAAATAAAACAAAGTTATAGCAAAAATTATTTAAAAGCTTCCTAAGGAAAATGCTGTAACAATACCTTCCCCTTCAAGTACATCCTTGTCCTCAAGGATGGAAAGAGGGAAATTTCTTGAGCAAATCATAGTAGAACTCCTAAGTGGCATGCTCCACAGGAAGACCTTTCCATTTGATGAGTATTTTGGTGGCAGCCACACGACCCCTCTTCACCATTTTTCTGTCTAAAATAGCTTCAAGCTCTGCTTTCTTGAATGGCATAGTGGGGTTAGCAGGAAGAGGGTGGACTGTGGTAACTTGAGGATTTGTGCAGAGCTTCAACTCAGAAACATGGAATACATTGTGGATTTCAGCATTGGGAGGTAGTTGCAACTGATACGCCATAGAGCCAATTTTGTCCAACACTTGGAAGGGACCATAGTACTTAGGTAGCAGCTTATGAAATGAGGAGTGTCGCATGGTGAACTGTCTATAAGGCTGCAGCTTTAAATAGATAAAGTCCCCAATGGCAAATACTCTATCAGATCTGTATTTGTCAGCCTGTTAAGTCATTCTATTTTGGGCTCGGGTAAGGTGAAATTTCAGCAGCTGAATCACTTGTTCCCTTTTACTCAAAGTCCTCTCAACGGCTGGGTTAGCAGCTTCCCCAGGCAGAAAGGGTAAGTGGATCGGAGGAGCTTGGCCGTAGATAACTTCATATGGTGTAGTCTAAATGGAAGAATGGAAGTTAGTGTTGTACCACCATTCAGCCAGGGATAACCATTTAGACCATGCAGAGGGCTTCTCAGAACACATGCAACGAAGGTAAGTTTCCAAACATTTGTTCACCACTTCCGTTTGACCATCAGTTTGTGGATGGTAAGCTGTGGATTTGTTAACCGAAGTACCCTGTAGCTGAAATAATTCACTCCAAATCCTGCTAACGAAAATGGGGTCTCTGTCACAAGTAATGGTGGTTGGCCAGCCATATAACTTGAAAATGTGATCCAGAAATAACTGAGCTATATCCAAAGCTGTGTAAGGGTGTGCTTGTTACCAAGTGGCCTCAAACTCAAGAGTGGGGGTGAATTGAGTTTATAAAATATTTTCACAAATCTTTCGTAAAACGTTTGTTAAACAATTTTCATTGAAGCTATTGGATGATTGAAGTGAATAGATAAATGAAATTGAATACTTCACTCACAAATTAAACAATCTAAGATAAATAACATTCAAGCAAGCATATAAAATAAATGCACAAATGTAAAGAGATGAGTTATAGAAGATCAAACACAATAGTTTATCCTGATTTGATCACTAATCCACTTGTGATCTACGTCCAGTCCTCAAGAAACCACTAGAGATTTTCCACTATCTTCAAGTTTCAACAGGTGCTTGATAACCTTTACAAGCTAGAGCACTCACCACACCTTGGGATACCTCACCCTTGTACTTGAGCCTCAAATAGGGATACCTTACCCTTTACTAACTTTAAGAGATGCCTCACTCTCTAGGGATACCTCACCCTTTACTCTAGAGGGATACCTCACCCTCTCTTTATAGATTACACAAAGTGTAAAAGATAGAAACTCTCTTGAAGAGCAGATAATACAACTTGAAGCTTATGGGTATAAAGGATTTACACACTTAGCTCAAAACAAAGATTTGGAGAAAAAGATGATGAAATTCGTTTTCAATGCTCAAGGGTAATTTTCAGAATGTTCTCCAACTTGTTTTTGATGCCCAAACACTTGTATTTATAGCCCAATGAGTTTTAGAGCCGTTGGAGGGTTTTAGAAATGATTTTCTATGAAAATTAACCGTTTATGGCCGTTAGAAACATTCCTGGACACTTGGTAATCGATTACAAGCTTCATGTAATCGATTACAAGCTTTCTGGGCACTTTGTAATCGATTACACACTTCCTGTAATCGATTACACGATTTCTGCCAACGTTGTAATCGATTACATGACTTGTGTAATCGATTACACCATTTCTGGTTTTGAAAACTAACTTTAAAAAGTCATAACTTCTTCATTTCTTATCTGATTAAAGCGAATGACAACTTATTGGAAATATCTTTGAGTCTATTTTCATATAAAAAGAAGTTTCAGAACTAAACTCAAAGTATTTTGAAAGATATGATCAAAATAGTAACTAAAGGTCAGTTTTGCAAAACACAAACTTGACTGTTTTTGAAAGCTGAATTTAAATGGTCATAACTTCTTCGTTTCTTATCCGTTTTAAGCAAATGACCACTCATTGGAAAGATATTTGAGTCTATTTTCATATGCAAAAAGGTTCACAACAAAACTCAAAGTAGTTTGAAAGTTATGATCAAAAGTGTAACCAAAAGTCAGTTTTGTAAAACACAAACTTGACTATTTTTCATAGTTTTGAACTATTACCATAACTAGCTTTCCAAAACAGTTTGTTGGGCATGTAAACATTTTAGAAACACTAATAAATATGTTAAAACTTGTTTAAGCTTAGTGTGATTCTTTTTTACCTTTACACAATATCTAAGTCCTATAAGCTAAGCTTGAAGAGTCTTAGGACTTGATCTTTGCACTTCCATTCCTTTATTGTTTGTTATCATCAAAACCATTGTTTTAGTCAATGTCAATTACATTCTCCCCCTTTTTGATGATGACAAACATTCATTTGAGAAAAGAGTTAGTTCAAATAAAGGAATTCACAAAAAGTGTATTAGAGACTTACTCCCCCTCTATTTTTCAAGAGGTGATTAGATCAGAGATTGCACAACTCCCGCTTAATTTTGGAATTCCAAGATCATTGAATTTGTATCTTGTTATTTACCTTTTCTCAAAGACTCATAAACTTCTCTCTCTTTTGTCATGATCAAAAAGATATACAAGATATAGATTTTGACAAAGAGAGAAGTGATAGAGCAAAACCATTGTTAAATAATGAATATTCAATAAGGAATTCAACCAAATCAGTATTATATAACCAGAATATCCATTGAAAAATATCCATTTCAAAATAATGCAATAAAAGTTAGATTATGCAGCAGAAAAGTCACATTATGCAGCAAAATTAATGGCATTATGCAGAAAAATATGATTTTTCCAAATATAACATGATATTCAAATTAAAACATAAATAAGAATAAGAAATTGATATCACCAAAAGTGTGCTATTTGAGTTTTTCTAAGTGATTCCAACTTCCAAGCTTCAAGTCTTCATGACTCTTCGAGAACTTAGACCATTTCAAGTTTTCACTTCACTTTAGTGCATGCTTGAGCTAATAGTCACCCTACAACATAATTCAAAGCATTTTTTTTTTGGTATCTACCAATTTTAGATCCATAGGGGTTAGTCATTGATCATTAATCCATTATGCGCTTATAAATATCAAATTTTTCATAGTATGTAATTTAAGCACAACAAATTTAAACAATCAATTACCATTAAGCACATAGCCAATAATATGCATGCTTTCATGATATATAGACAATCTTAAGTAAAAATGATCATTTTAGCATTGAAAACCATTTTTAAAGCCTGTGTAATCGATTATCAGCCTTCTGGAATCTATGTAATCGATTACACGAGTTCTGGAGACATTGTAATCGATTACATAGTATGTGTAATCGATTACACGCTCTCTGACTTTGCTTGGAACGCTTGGTAGAGCCTCTGTAATCGATTACAAAGGTCTTGTAATCGATTACAAGCTTGTTGAAAACAGTTTTTGCACTTTAAACAGTAAAGGACCAAACTTAAAACATTCAAAAAGGTTCCAAATCATTCCAAATCAATTCCAAACATCATAAAGGCATAAAAACAGACTAGTTCTTGATTTAAAACACATGTTTTTGCAAAAACACTATTTTTATCAAGGATTAAATCACTTTGTGGATTTTGAGCAATTTAGTGCAACAAAAACATAATATTGTGCAGCAATACAACATATTATGTACCAACATACCATATTATGCACCAAGATAGCACATTATGCAACAAAAGTGCTCTTTATGTAGAAACTTACATATTATGCAGAAGGATGATGAATTATGCAGCAAATTAGATGCATGATTAAACCATTATGTCAAGTTCAAAGAAATTGATATTATGCATGTTATTTCACACAAGATGCATATTCATTTAGCATATACAAGATATATAAAAGATATTTTTCAAGATGTTAGCCAAGTAAAGCATAGAATAAGACTCTACTTAACCAAAGGATGCAAGTTCAAGCCTTTTGGAGACAAGGAGGACAGCATGAAGCATTTTCTTGTTTTGTGCTTGGAGCAGCCACTTTTCAAGATATCCAAAGTTAATTCTTGGCCTTCAAGCACACCTACAACACACTTCAATTTTTGACTTTTGGTATCCAAATTTTCTTGGGTCTTTGTGTGTTAGTCTTTGGCAAAGTGCCTTTGGGAACCCAAACCAATTTAGTTCCTAACTTGTTATTGATATTCTTCCTTACATTGCAATTTGATGCACTGTGCCCTTTCCTACCACAATGAAAGCATTTAATAAAGGGATTACTTGATGTATTTGATGAAACAAAGAAGTTCTTGAGAAACTTTTGTTGTTTATTAGGATTATACCCTAAACCAGCCTTTTGAAAAACGCATATTTGATTTCCAAGCAAAATGTTCAAATTATCTCTTTCATAGGTAAATTTTGAAAGAGTATTTTTCAAGTCCTCAATCTCAATTTCAAATGCTTTACATGATGAGCAAGATAAGGGTGTAGATGCATTTTCTAGTGATAAACATGTCATGCATAAAGAATTTGCATCAATAAGTCCAAGAGTTTCATTTTCTATTTTAAGTTCCTCAATTTCCTTATTTAATATAGATATCTTATTTTCAAAAGAGGAAATTGATTTCTTGGATGATGAAACAAGTTTTGCAAGTCTTATAGATTCATTATATAATTCTTCAAAAGCATCTTGCAATTCATCATAGGAAGGGGAAGAGTTTGATTCAGAATTTGAAGATGTTACCTCCATGTCATTTTCATCTTCCTTTTTCTCCTCTAGCCATGAAACATAGATTGTCTTTCTCATTATCCGAGCTATCGGTTGAATCCATGTCATTATCATCCTAAGCTATGTAGGCTCTTCTTTCTTTCTTCTCCTTTGAGAATCTCTTGTGATACTTTTCCACTTTACTTTGATAAATTAGGCATTTCATCTTCATGTGACCCAATTCTCCACATTCATAGCATTTAGGAGTGGATGAGGTTCCTTCCCCTCCGTGATAGACATTCTTTTGGGGAAAGGGAGGTCTTCTTTGAGCTCCACTTTTCGTGAAGAATCTTCTAAATTTCTTTACTAGTAGAGCAAGATTCTCCTCATCTATTTCCAAGCCATCTCCATCATCTTTATCATTATCATCGTCATTAATCATGGAGGAAGTGGCCTTGAAAGCTATTCCCTTCTTTTTCTTGTCAATCTCCTCACTTTGGTTGAGTCTATTCAATTCCAATTCATGTTCTTGGAGCTTGCCAAAAAGTGTGGCTAAGGTCATAGTTGAGAGATTTCTTGACTCCGATATAGCCGTCACTTTAGGTTGCCAATCCCTGCTCAAACATCTTAAAACCTTGTTAATAAGATCTTTATTAGAAAATGTCTTTCCTAATGAAGCTAAATGATTTACAATAAGTGTAAAACGTTTTTGCATTTCTTGAATACTTTCATTTTGGTTCATTCTAAAAAACTCATATTCATGAGTGAGAGTATTGATCCTTGATTTTTTCACTTCACTAGTACGCTCATGGGTTACTTCTAAAGTGTCCCACATTTCTTGGGCAGATTTACAATTTGAAACTCTAAAGAATTCATCATCCCCCAAGGATGTGGTAATGATGTTTTTGGCACTCAAATTATATTGGACCTTTTTCTTATCATCATTGGTCCATTCACTTCTTGGTGTATTAACCCTTACACCATTAACAACTTTTGTGGGGATAAAAGGACCATTTTCAATAGCATCTCATACATCTAGGTCAATAGCTTCAATAAAAATTTTTATTCTTTCTTTCCAATAAGTGTACCTGTCCCCATTGAAAAAGGGAGGTCTAGATGGAAGAACTTTCTGAAAATTCATTTGAAGAGGTCATCACTTTCTCTTGAAGATGCTAAGCGCTTTACACAAGAGCCTAGCTCTAATACCACTTGTTACCAAGTGGCCTCAAACTCAAGAGGGGGGGTGAATTGAGTTTATAAAATATTTTCGCAAATCTTTCGTAAAACGTTTGTTAAATAATTTTCGTTGAAGCTATTGGATGAGTGAAGTGAATAGATAAATGAGATTGAATACTTCACTCACAAATTAAACAATCTAAATAACATTCAAGCAAGCATATAAAATAAATGCACAAATGTAAAGAGATGAGTTTTAGAAGATCAAACACAATAGTTTATCTTGTTTTGATCACTAATCCACTTGTGATCTACGTCCAGTCCTCAAGCAACCGCTAGAGATTTTCCACTATCTTTAAGCTTCAACAGGTGCTTGATAACCTTTACAAGTTAGAGCACTCACCACACCTTGGGATACCTCACCCTTGTGCTTGACCTTCAAATAGAGATACCTCACCCTTTACTAACTTTGAGAGATGCCTCACTATCTAGGGATACCTCACCCTTTACTCTAGAGGGATACCTCACCCTCTTTTTATAGATTACACAAAGTGTAGAAGATAGAAACTCTCTTGAAAAGTAGATAATACAACTTGAAGCTTATAGGTATAAAGGATTTACACACTTAGCTCAAAACAAAGATTTGGAGAAAAAGATGATGAAATTCATTTTCAATGCTCAAGGGTAATTTTCAGAATGTTCTCTAACTTGTATTTGATGTCCAAACACTTGTATTTATAGCCCAATGAGTTTTAGAGCCGTTGGAGGGTTTTAGAAATGATTTTCTATGAAAACTAGCCGTTTATAGCCGTTAAAAACGTTCCTGAGCACTTGGTAATCGATTACAAGCTTCATGTAATCGATTACAAGCTTCATGTAATCGATTACAAGCTTTCTGGGCACTTTGTAATTGATTACACACTTCCTGTAATCGATTACACGACTTCTGCCAACGTTGTAATCGATTACATGACTTGTGTAATCGATTACATGACTTGTGTAATCGATTACACCATTTCTGGTTTTGAAAACTGACTTTAAAATGTCATAACTTCTTTATTTCTTATCCGATTAAAGCGAATGACCACTCATTCGAAAGATCTTTGACTCTATTTTCATATAAAAGAAGTTTTAGAACTAAACTCAAAGTATTTTGAAAGATATGATCAAAATAGTAACTAAAGCTAAGTTTTGCAAAACACAAACTTGACTGTTTTTGAAAGCTGAATTTAAATGGTCATAACTTCTTCGTTTCTTATCCGTTTTAAGCAAATGACCACTCATTGGAAAGATATTTGAGTATATTTTCATATGCAAAAAGGTTCATAACAAAAATCAAAGTAGTTTGAAAGTTATGATCAAAAGTGTAACTAAAGGTCAGTTTTGTAAAATACAAACTTGACTATTTTTCATAATTTTGAACTATTACCATAACTCGCTTTCCAAAACAATTTGTTGGGCATTTAAACATTTTAGAAACACTAATAAATATGTTTAAAACTTGTTTGAGCTTCTTGTGATTCCTTTTTACCTTTACACAAGATCTAAGTCCTATAAGCTAAGCTTGAAGAGTCTTGGGACTTGATCTTTGTACTTCCATTCCTTTCTTGTTTGTTATCATCAAAATCATTGCTTTAGTCAATGCCAATTACAGTGCTAAGGCAAGGAAATGTGCATACTTACTCAGTCTATCAACCACCACAAATATAGCTTGCTTACCATGGGAGTGTGGTAAGCTTTCTATAAAATCCATACTGATAGCGTCTCATACCCTGTTAAGAATAGGTAGGGGTTGTAAAAGGCCCGGAAAGGCTTCCATATCAGGTTTGCACCTTTAGCAAGTATGACAATCCCTAACATATTGTTGGACGTCTTTATTCATGTCCTTCCAATAAAATAGGGATTTGACCCTTGCAGCTGTAACTTCTCGGCCATAATGTCCACCCGAAGGGGAGTCATGCAACCATTGTAAGATCACTAGCTTGAGGTCTGGACTACCTCTAATAAGTAGCTTGCCTTTCCTTCTCAACTCACCTCTGTGCCAAGAGTACTTTGGATGCTTAAGAGGGTCAACACTGATCTCATTTATCAGCTGCTGTATGACAGAATCCGAGGACTAGCAGGCCTTGATCTGGTCTAGGAGATCTTCCTTCGCGTTACTGAGCATAAGGGGAAGTAATTCAGCACCTGATTTTCTGGATAAAGCATCTGCTGTAACATTTTTAGCTCATTTCCTATAGTGAATTTCAAAATCAAACCCCATAAGCTTTGCTATCCATTTGAAAAGGAGTATTCAAGCGCTGCTCCAACATGAATTTAATGCTTTTTTGATCTATCTTGATGATAAAGTGACCATGGGAGAGGTAGGCACCCTACTTCTGAACCGCATAAACAATAGCATGGAGCTCCTTCTCATAGATAGACATGGTTCGTTGTTTACGGCCCAAAGCCTTACTGATGTAAGCAATGGGGTGTTTTTCTTACATCAATAAAGCCCCAATTCCTTAACCTAAGGCATCTGTCTCCACCACAAATGGTTTGGAAAATTTTGGAAGAGCTTGAACGGGTACAGATATTAAAGCCTACTGCAAAGAGTGAAATGCATCCCTGGATTCTGTCGACCATTGGAAACAGTCTTTTTTAAGCATATCAGTGAGAGGTTTGGCAATGCTGCCAAAATTTTGTACAAACCTCCTATAATAACCAGCCAACCCCAAAAACCCTCTTAGCTATTTTATATTAGTAGGAAGTGGCCAATCCGCAACTGCCTGGACCTTGGAAGGGTCAGTGGATACCCCTTATTGGGAAATAAAATGGCCTAAGTACTCCACCCTTGAGGTGGCAAAAGTGCACTTGCTCTGCTTGAGGAAAAGCCTCTGTGCTCTAAGGATCTGAAAAACTGATCTAAGGTGTACCACATGAGCATCCAATGTTGGGTTGTAAATGAGTATGTCATCAAAGAAGATGATAACAAATCTCTTTAGGAAAGAGTGGAACAGATGATTCGTTAAGGATTGAAATAAAGTCAGTGCATTAGTGAGGTCGAAGGGCATCACCAAATACTCAAAATGCTGTGCATGTGTTTTGAATGTTGTTTTGTACTCCTCTCCTTTCTCCATTCTCACTTGGTGATAACCTGAGCGCAAATCCAACTTGGAGTAGATAGAGGAACCCCCTAACTCATCCATCAGATCTTCAATAAGTGGAATAGGGAACCTATCTTTGACTATTTGCTGATTGAGCCTCCTGTAATCTACATAAAGGCGCCAGGAGCCATCCTTTTTCTTAACCAACACCATGGGGAATGCATAGGGGCTGTTGCTATACCAGACGATACCCTGGTTGAGCATTTCTTCCACCAATTTATCAAATGTATCCTTCTGGATGATAGAATACCTGTAAGGCTGCATGTTAAAGGGAGTAGAGCCCACCTTTAGAGGAATCCTGTGATCAAAACCAGCCCTTCTTGGGGGAAGTTGAGCAAGTTCTTGGAAGATATCTTGGAACTCCTGAATGAGAGTAGCAATGGGGTCTGGTAATACATGAGTTGTAGCTTGCACTGATGAGAGTGTGCAAGATGGAACTCCTAAGCAGTTGTCTGGTTTACCTATATACAGGAAACATAATTGTGCTCCTTGCTGGACTGCTTGGGAGAAAGTTTTGTTATTAATTAGCTTGATGTTAGAGGTTTAGCACCTCTGAGAACAAACCTCCTACCTTCCATAGAAAACTCCATTTTCAGCTTAGTAAAATCCCACACAATTGGGCCGAGAGTTGATAACCACTGCACCCCTAACACCAAATCACAACAGTCGAGGGGTAAAACCATTACATCAGACATGAACTGAGTTTGTTGTAATTGCCATGAAAAACTCCTGCATATGTATAATGCTTCCAGCCAAGTACCATTTGCCACAGTGACAGGGAGTGGGGTTATGGTTTCTAGCTTACACCCCAGCTTTTTGGCTAGCTCCAAATTCAAAAATTATGTGTACTACCACTGTCAATCAAAATTTGCAGCAACCTTTTGTTATGCAATCCACTCACCCTTATAGTTTGATAGGCCGATGCACCTGAGAGAGCATGCATTGATAACTGAGGCCTATCCCCTTGATTAGATGTCACAGTGACCACCCCATTCTCTTCGATCACCTCTATTTCCTCATCTACTGGCTCATCATCCTCCATTTCCATCACTAAGAGTTGGGATCTCTTATGTTTCAGTTGATGACTCGGTGTAAAGGGTTCAATCACAGAACATACAGAGTCCTTTAGCTCTCCTCTTTGCCATTTTTGCTGCATTATAGGACCTGGGGGTTTTATTGAATATTGATTTAGCTGTCGGGTATGGGTAGGTGTAGGTCTGATTTGGAACATTGTTGGGTTTACTGGTATAGCTTGAGGTGTATTTGTTATTAGGCTTAGTGGATGTGGAATTGGTTTTAGCAGATTCGTGTAGTTTGGCTAGGTTGGCAGTATGGGCAATGGTTGTGGGGGCAAACATTCTCACATGCATTTGGGTAATATGTTCTAAGCTAGCTAGGAAAATGCTCAAAGAGTGCTCAGGAGGAAGGGTTACTTGGGTTAAAGCTAGCTCAAACTCATTCAAGTACTCTTGTACACGTCCAGTCTGCTTCACTTGTATTAGAGATGAGAGTGGGTCATCATAGGCAGTACCAAAATGCAGGGCGATGTCAGATATGTATTGGGGCTAGCTTGGGTATATGTTGAAATTTGCTCTTATGTAATTCAAGTGCCACTGCAATGCACTATCGTCCAAATGAATAGAAGCCAGTCGAACCTTCGATTCGGGTGGGGTGTTGTCCAGCGCGAAAAATTGCTCGCATTTATACAGCCATTCCTTACCTTTCGTTCCATCAAACCTGGGAAACTCAACTTTAGAGAACCTCGTAGAGTAGTGGTTTTGTGATGGGAACAATTGTGTCCGAGGAATTCCAGTGAACACCTAGGTTTCGAGTCTGCTACCATTTTGGATCATTTCTGTGTTGTTGATCATGGAGCTCCCCGATTGGTTGATTAGTTGTTGAGTGAACAAGCCCTTGAGCTCAGCTAAGGACACAGTGACCTGATCAAGTTTCAGCTGCATCTCAGCGTTGGAGTTATTAATCTTTTGGGTAAGGGTTCATTCCACCACTTGAATGTTGTGTTGAGCTCTAGTTGCATCAGCCATGGTGAAAGCCTCAGGAGGAAGCTTTGATACTAGTTGGAATGGAACTTTTGGATTTCAAGGAGATAGCTTCTCTGAGAATTCATAGACCCAAGCACAGGGGATTCAATGTATGAATGATTCCCGGTGAGCAGAGGATAGTAAATGGAAATGCAAAAAGAAAGAAATTTTTAGAGAGAAGGTTGATTGAATATTCTATTTTTTTCATTCCTTTGCATAAATGTGCTATATACTCAGTTAGTTACAAAACCCATGAGGGAGGGTGAGGTAACAAAACCGTTTCCTACCAAATAGTGTCAGCACAGCATAATACATTTTAAGCAAAAGGAAAACAAATTGCAAAAGGGTAAAAATAGTAAAGTAAAACAAAGTTACAGCAAAAATTATTTAAAAGTTTCCTAAGGAAAATGCTGTAATAGATATTAAACATTTTCATGAAATAGAGACTTTGTTAGTTGACAACTGTGACAATTTGGAATTGTCATAGGGACATGACAAAAAATCCTACCCAAGGATAAAATTTCTTCGTTTTGTTTCTTTGCCACATTTGGTGACTTTGCCTCATTGGCTTCAAGGATCTATAAACATGTATTCCTTCTTAATTTCAGACTGCAACAATCTTGAGGTGCTTCCTGAGTGGCTGTCAACTCTGACATGTCTTAAAACATTTATTATAAAAAATTGCCCTAAATTGCTGTCTCTCCCAAATGACATCCAATGGCTCACCACCCTTGAACGTTTGGAAATTAAAGATTGTTCTGAATTATGTAAAAAAATGCCAGCCACAAGTTGGAGAGTATTGGTCTACAATATCCTATATTAAACACATTGTCATTAGTGAACTAGAAGAATTTGGTGAAAAGGAATAGGTTGAAGAAGAAGAATTGAAAGAAGAGCAAGAAGAAGTTGAGGGGTACTTTTCTATTCTTTTTCTTTTTGGGGGGGGGCATAATATTGTTGTTCTAGAGGACTTTCTTAATCACTTTTGAACTATGTCCTTGATGATTATGCCAGTAGTTCACTATAAATTGAACTTGGATTGTTTGTTTGATGAAGGCCAGTTTGATGATATCTATTTTATCTTCACTTTTTTTTTCTTGAAAATAAATGTTGCATACCTTTTGAAGGAGGGGCATTTCAAATTAAAGACTCCGGCTTATTGATAGGTGTGCAAAATTAACAGAAATTTTGTGTAATTTGAAAATTAATATTTTTCCTTCCATGTTTGTTTAATCTCATATAGTGATTAAATCATAGTTTAAATAATCTAAACTTAGGATAGCATTGGATGAAAGTTCTTGCAAAAGTGCAAATTAAATAGAAACACAAGGAGGGACATTTAGGAGAAATTTTGGCTTTTGCCCCATGAACAGAGTAGAGACAGACAGCAACTGGCTATAACAGATGTAATTAAATGGTGCATATTAGCATTGACAATTTTGATTGGGGAGATTTTCAAAGAATTTGGATAGCACTCCATTTGATTCAGTGATTACTGATGTACGGTTCTCAGGCAATTGTAAAAGCATAGTTAGTACAAGTACCGAAGCTAATGATGAAAAGCTTATGCAGAATTTTAAGACATATGCTGCTACGTTTTGTATTGCCCATGACACTCTTGCATTTAGACTTCTTGATATCTACTTCTCTTTATTTTTCACTTATGAAGATATGTTTATTGCTATTTAAAGTTTAGACACCATATTGTCCAGCAATGCATGGTGGAGTGGGAGGTAAAACAAGTGATAGATTGAAAGATACAGTGACACGAGTTGTGATTGTGTTGAAATATTTGATTTATTTAGGATAATAAATCTCAGGCATCATAAGTTCACAACCTAAAAAATGAAATCTTGACTAGGGTTTTATAACAAGCGTTGCATAGTGCACGACCAATATTAATCTGATTTGAACTGCTGAAATAGACCCAAAAAAAAAGAGTAGCAGTGGTTTCCAACATTTTCCACTAATGATGTTTTAAGTGTTCTGGATTTGATGCTAGAAATCTAAAAGATCTGAATTAAATTTCAAGCTGAACTAGATTGAAAGTTGAAGGAGTGGAAAGGACAATTTCAATATGCCTTTACAAAATAAGAGAGTTTAGATTAAGAAGCATGAAGGTGTGATACTTGGACCTTGGGAGCAGAAAGCATTAAATACAAATTTATGATCATTGAGTTCCTCAAGTCAATTTGATTCAAACCAATACAGAAGTCATAATCTTTATTTTAGAACAAAAACACCACTTAAAAGTATGAATTCATTGTTTTAGGGCTCCTGGTGTCATAGATGGAATTTTGGTTTGATATGTTTTAAGAGTAAAGTTGTCTGCATTACAGTAAGATTTTCTCATTTTCGCTGCTTATGCATATGGTTTTATGTTGTTCAATCATATAACAATGTTATATATTTTTAGTGTCATTACAATTAAATTTGGAGAAAAAAATAACCATCAAGTTTTATAAACTAAAAACGGTTGGCCATGGTTAAATTGCTAAACCATTTTTTATGTTATCATAGGGCATATAATATGTGGTCGGAGCTTAATGATGTATCTGCTTAATTGATACTTTTGTTAATGAAAATAAATATAAAATGACATTCATTTTCTTAATTCTATTTCATAATTTTGTAGAATCTCATTCCTCAAGAACATGAGGGAATGAGATTCCATATATTTATTGAATTAGATTATACAGTTAGATTATACAATTTTTACCTAATATACAATTTTGAAGACTTGGTTTATGATAGAGCATAATGATGTCGTTTGATCCATGTAGTCGATCCTACCTAGTGGGAAAAGACTTGGTTATTATTGTTGTTGTTGTTATACTCTTATTTAATTTACAAAATGACAAAGATTACTCCCCTATAATCTACTGAATCCTAATTTATTTAACTCTATATAACCTCAACTCTACCTTCAAGCTTCGTGCAGCTGCTTTTGAAACGATAGGATAGCATCTTATGCTCTTGTGCCTAGGAGAATAAACTAACATTATCAAAATTGATGAAAACATATAATCATAATATTTGTTAATTATCAAAGAAATTAATCTTAAATATTATATTATATTATATTATATTATATATATATATATATATATATATATGAAAAAAAACTAGAGAGGAGGACCAAAATAAAATCTTTTATCGTAGAATTCAAAAGTTTGAGGTAAAAGAAGCATTGAAGAGGATGAATAATAGAAAAGCGGTTAGACCAGATAATATACCTATTGAGGTATGGAAGTGCCTAGGAGAGAAAGGTATAAGTTGGCTCACAAAACTATTTAACGAGATAATGAGGTCTAAGAAAATGCCAAATGAATAGAAGAGAAACACTTTAATCCCTATTTATAAGAACAAGGGAGACATACAAAACTGTGCAAATTACAGAGGGATTAAGCTCATAAGTCATACCATGAAGTTATGAGAAAGAGTAATTGAACGGAGATTAAGACAAGAGACTCATATTTCAGAGAATCAATTTGATTTTATGCCTGGGAGGTCAACTATGGAAGCAATCTATCTTCTACGAAGATTACTGGAGAGGTATCAGAGGAAGCAAAAAGACCTACACATGATTTTTATTGATATGAAAAAAGCCTATGATAGGGTACTAAGAGAGGTCTTGTGGAAGGCTTTGGAGAATAAATGAGCTCATATCGCCTATATTCGAGCAATTCAAGATATGTATGATAGAGTTAAAACTAGTGTGAAAATACAAGGTATGGTCACAGAAGATTTCCCTATAACTATTGGATTGCACCAAGGGTCAACTTTGAGTCCATATCTTTTTACCTTGGTCTTGGATGTGCTTATTGTGCATATTCAAGAGTCAGTGTCATAATGCATGCTTTTGTAGATGATATAGTTTTAGTTGGAGAGTCGAGAGAGGAAACAAATGGGAAGCTAGAGCTATGGAGACAAGCTTTGGAAGAACATGACTTTTATCTAAGCAGGAGTAAGACGGAGTATATGGAATGTAAGTTCAGTAAGAGGCGTTTAATGCTAGCTTAGCGGTGAAAATTGGAGATCATATCATACCACAAGTCACACAATTTAGGTATCTTTGATCTATCATACAAAATGACAGAAAGATAGAGAGAGATGTAAACCATAAGATTCAAGCTGGATTGATGAAATGGAGGAGTGCTTCAAGAGTTATTTATGATAGAAAAGTGTCTCTCAAGCTTAAGGGTAAATTTTACCACACAGCTATAAGGCCCGTGATGTTGTATGGTGCTGAATGTTGGGTGGTGAAAAGTCAACAAGAGCATAAGATCAGTGTCACGAAGATGAGGATGTTACGCTGGATATGTGGCCATACAAGACAAGATAGGATTAGGAATGAATACATTATAGAGAAAGTAGGGGTAGCACCTATTGTGGAAAAGATGGGAGAATCTCGCCTTAGGTGGTTTGGACATGTAAAGAGAAGACCCTTAAAAGTCCCTATAAGAAGAGTAGATCAGGTGGAGAATGACCCAATAGTTAGAAGTAGATGAAGACTAAGAAAGACTATAGGTGAAACAATTAAAAAAGATTTAAATTTGAATGACATTTCTGAAAACTTGGTTTATGATAGAGCACAATGACGTTGTTTGATCCATGTAACCGACCCCACATAGTGGGAAAAGTCTTGGTTGTTGTTGTTGTATATGTATATAGAAAACTATTTTTTCATTTTTCATTTTTCATTTTTCATTTTTCATTTTTTATTTTTTATTAAGGATAATTATATAATTTGTACAAATTTAGCTTTTATTCCATATTATATCACCTAGACTAAACTGCAAAATTGTTTTCCATTCTATATTATATAATACCCTACAAAACTATAAAATAAGAGTAAAATTTTCATATCAATTTGTCAATTCTCATTTTTATTCCTATTCTTATTTCATAAATTTCTATTATTTGCACCAAATGTAACCTTAGAATTCAGTATAATGTTGTCTTCAAGAATAAAGATAAGCGAAGTCAAGCAATATAGGAAAGACTAATTGGATAGTTTGATTGCTCAATCTTGCACTTGCCCTATCAACAAATAAAGTTTAGGTGAAGTGTTGGTAGCAAATATATCAGTATCTTATAATCAACATTTTTTTATTATATAATGTAAAATTTGAATTAAGATAAGTTCAAAATACATCCAAATACATTACATTGAAACTTGGTGATAGAATTAGCATCATTCCATTCAGGGTATATGGTGTACTTAAATGATGATTTAACCAAGTATTACAAATTATCTTTTTGATACATACCTCAAATCTCATTCAAGATGTATACTTGCAGAAAGACCATCTTTAGCTTCGTCCAACCATTCAAAAGTACTGAATTTAAAGAATGGCTTATGAATTGTCTCTTTGAAGGACATGCAGAAATGTCTATGCTAATTGTGCAAGTATTGTATGCATGAGTTTATCAATGATTGTTGATTTATAGAACACAAGTATTCCTAACTTCTGTTCTTATTTTGATGTTGGATTACTGCTTAGTTTTTAAGCAAATGCAAACTTTATTTTGTATTCATGAGCAGTTATATATCAATTTATATTTATAACATATAAAAGCTGAAATGCGAGTGTGGAGTTCCTGTCTCAACTTCTTAATTAATTTTTCCATCTTTAACCACCTTAGTGTTTTTGCATATGTGTCAGCTTCTATTGCAATCCCTTCTTTGTTTTTTCACGTTGTCAACTTCTCCACTTTTTTTGTTGACATTAAAAGCCACATTAACATATGTTTGCGTTTTAAAACTTTTATTGAGTGTCTTTTGGCCTAAAATGAGTGTTTCAGTTTCTATTTTATTGCTCAATGTGCTCATTCAATTAGATTTTAGAATTCACATACACTAGAGGAGATCAACGAGCGGCAATTATTTTCCCCTCTAGCCACATGACCAGACATGGCGTACACTCAACTATGCCTACCATGTTAACTACTGGATGTTTCTCCTACTCTACTTAGTTTTATCTTCAGTTTCATATGCCTCCCTAATAATTAAATAAATTATCTTCATGTCTCCTTAGTAACACAAATAAATAGTCTTATGAGCATTTCAATTGAATGAGAATTACTAGGATAGAAGATAATTATTGGCTAGATGATTTCAAATAACCTAAGCTGAAACGGTGTAGAAGAGAGGAGAATGAACAGAAGTTATACACAATTGAGCAGAAGAGGAAGAAGGATCATTAAGATGTTTCATTTGTTTCTCGACATTCTTACATTTTTTTTCCTTAATATCTTAACCAAAGGATATTTTCTTTCATTTATGTACAGTTCATTCTAAAAAAAATAAAAAAAAATCAACATAGTTAGATTGAAGAGGCATCCTTTTCTATAAATTTAATCCAAAAACAGCAAGAAGACTGTAGAGCCATATGCATAAAGATGAGTTACTACCAATTCCATGAAATTTTGATACTAAGCTTGGTGGGTGCAGAACCTTGGATTTGTCAGTGGACAATTTTGATACAATTGCAATATACGTTAATTTAGAATTCACATCTTGTATTTCCTCTCACTTTACATTTTGTATTTCTTTTTAAGAAAATGCTAGTAATATACTCTTTTGAACACTCTTTTCAACACTTATTTTATTATTAGTTCTTCACATATACTTAAAAAAGATTATTAGGAGAGAAATGCTAACAACAATTGCCTTTAGATCAATAATAAAATAAGTATTAAAAAAAGTGTGTTGTTAATAGTTCTCTCTTTTTAAAACTTTAGAACTTAGATTCATCTAACTTTTTTCATCACTAACATGCGTAAAATACATTAAGAGCAAGTGCAATCTTTTACAAAGTAATATAGGACTTGAGTCTAAGTTGTCGATCCCATGATGAAAAAAGAGATAATTACTACATTCGTTAAACTCTTGGTTATTTAGGCAATCGAAAGTGTAAGAGAAATTCAAAATAAAATCAGAAAAAAATAAAGAAGAATATTAAACAATTAAACAATGTGGAGATAATAAATTAGAAAATAATTAAGGCGCAATGTTCACTTGAATCCAATTAATCATATTTTCACTTATTTATGATGTAAGGTAATTCTCTTGTCAATATTTTCTTAATTGCTATTGAATACTAATGGTCATGGATAAACAATACTCTATTCCTCAATTATTCACTTATTTGGTCATTTAGTTGAATTAATTAGGAATACATTAAATCTCAATTCAAGAGATGAACTAACGTAATCATTAATTCCATTGATAAAATAAATTGATATTTGATCATTCACCAATCTAACCTTAGGTTTATCGTATAGGCCGACTCATTGAGTGCAGATGGTCACTAGTCAAACAATGAATTAAAACATATTAAAAGAGATCAAGTTCTGACAAGAATACAAGCAATCTAAATAAACCAAAAAGAAATTACCTTAATCAAATTCGAGATGAAAATCAATTAAATAGGAAATCAAGATCTCTCATAGCCCTAACTATGAGATTAGCTACTCATGTTCAATACAAACAATCCTAAATCATAATACAAAGCCATGGAAAGAAACCCAAAGAAATGAGAAAAATAGAGGGAAAGAGAAATCAAAACCTCTTTTACGGTGATTATGATATTCAAGCCTTCAAGAATTGAATCCTTTCTTCATAGTCATCCTCCAAAGATTCGTAACAATTTTCTCTTTTGAATTATCTCTTAAAGTATGTCGTATCTCTTTCTAAATTTCTGTTGGATGATCTGAACTAAAGAGAGTTCTTTTTCTAAACTCATTTTTTTCCTTTTATGGAAAAGTTGACAGCTTTTCGTATTTGACTTGCACAATATTTCTCACCCTTCAGATGGCTGAATTTTCCCTCGATCTCAACAGAGAAGTTGTTGGACTTTTTGTTATCTTTTCAATTTGCAAACGGCGCCTCAATTTGATCTCTGTAATTCAAGATATGATTTAATTATTGAAACATGGTAAAGAGAATGTGATAATATGAATCAAATCTCTTTGAAAATCCTTATCCAATCTTTAATATTAATGGCAACTTAATTATAGAAAGTTGTCAATATGAGATTTGTTGATTTCTTTCTTAACTTTCAAACGCCACTAGAATCAGGTAAATTGTATATTTATAGAGAAAATTATCCTAAATTTGCTGAGACAAGTTTAATATTGATACTTTCTTTAATTAATCTATTGTTATGATAGGTCTTAGCTTTTAATAGAAAGTCAGTTAGTCTAAATCAGTTAGTTCTGTTAGCTTTCTGTTTCGGTAGTTTTCTGATTTGTTAGTTTGTTACTGTGCCTTGCTGTCTTTGTAGCTCTATAAGAGCATTCGTTTGTGACGATTAATACAGTGTAGTAATTCAGCAATATTACTTTGGTTCTCTTAGAATCCTAACATTTTGGCATCAGAGCTCCTACTGGGGCCTGATTAGAAAGCGTGAGTCTTGGTGTTCTTGTGAGTGGAGAGAAATGGCAAATGATGGTGGTTTTGTGCAACCTGCAATTCCTCGTTTCGATGGTCATTATGATCATTGGAGCATGCTAATGGAGAATTTTCTCAGATCCAAAGAGTATTGGAGCTTGGTGGAAACAGGCATTGCAGAACCAGACAAAGAAAGCGTGTTGACAGAAGCTCAGCAGAAGAAAATTGATGAGCTGAAGCTGAAAGATATGAAGGTCAAAAACTACTTGTTTCAAGCCATAGATAGAACAATCTTGGAGACTATCTTGCAAAAGAACACATCAAAAGAGATATGGGATTCAATGAAGAGAAAGTATGAAGGCAATGCAAGAGTAAAAAGATCAATTCTTCAAGCATTGAGGAAAGAATTTGAGACTTTGGAGATGAAAACAGGTGAAACAATAACTGACTATTTCTCTCGGGTTATGAGTGTGACTAACAAGATGAGAACTTATGGAGAACAGATGAAGGATGTAATCATTGTTGAGAAGATCCTTAGATCCTTAACTGACAAATTCAACTATGTAGTTTGTTCAATTGAGGAATCTAAGGATACCGATTCCCTTTCTGTTGATGAACTTCAGAGTTCTTTGATAGTTCATGAGCAGAAATTCCACAAGAATCATGGAGAGGAGCAGGCTCTCAAAGTAAGTTCTGATGAGAGGAACTATAATGTAGGAAGAGGTAGAGGTAGAGGAAGAGGAAGGGGAAGAGGGAGGCAAAACCGAGCCACTATTGAATGTTTCAAATGCCACAAACTTGGACATTACAAGTATGAATGTCCTGACTGGGATAAAGAAGCCAATTATGCTTCTTTCAATGAGGAAGAAGAACTTTTGTTGATGGCTCATGAGGAATTGAATGATGAGCAAAGGGCAGATGCATGGTTCTTGGATTCAGGGTGCTCGAATCATATGTGTGGAAACAGATCTTGGTTCAAGGAGGTGGACGATACTTTCAAGCAGTATGTGAAGCTTGGAAATAACACAAGAATGGAGGTGACTGGTAAAGGGAGTGTGAAGCTGAACATTAGAGGAGTCACTCATATAATTAGAGATGTGTTCTTGGTGCCAGAACTCAAGAACAATCTTTTAAGCATAGAGCGATTCTCAAGAAAGAGGTTTGACTATAATGTTTCGGATCGGGAACCCGCAAGCTCTTTCATCCCGACAAAGGGTTAATTTTGGAGACTAGCATGACAACAAACGGGATGTTTATTTTGTCGCATTACTACAACCAAGAATGATGCATGCTTCCACACTACTGCACAAGATCTTTTCGTCTTATGGCATTGCAGATATGCTCATCGAGTCACAAGGGGCTGAAAACTCTTCAGAGTAAAGACATGGTCAGGGGTCTCCCTTCCTCATTATCTGCAACAGAGAAAGTGTGTGAAGATTGTATGAAAGGAAAGCAGCACAGAGATCCCATTCCTAAGAAGAGTCAATGGAGGGCAACTCAGAAGCTGGAACTAATTCATGCAGATATTTGTGGCCCTATCACTCCATCATCCAATAGCCAAAAGAGGTATTTCGTATGCTTTATAGATGATTACTCTAGAAAAGCATGGATTTATTTCTTGATGGAGAAATCAGAAGCCTTTCACTATTTTCAATGTTTTAAGAAATTAGTTGAAAAAGAATCTGGTTTGTTGATCAAGTGTCTTAGAACTGACAGAGGAGGAGAGTTTACTTCATTGGAATTCAATGAGTTCTGCCAGAAAACAGGTATCAAAAGACAATTGACCACAGCATACACTCCACAGCAGAATGGGGTGGCTGAGAGGAAGAATAGAACCATCATGAACTTGGTGAGAACTTTACTGACAGAGAAGAAGATTCCAAAGTCCTTTTGGCCAGAAGCTGTGAATTGGGTGACTTATGTGTTGAATAGATCACCAACCCTGGCTGTGAAGAATCAAACTCAGAGGAGGCCTGGAGTGGAGTGAAGCCCTCAGTTGAGCACTTTAGGGTGTTTGGTTGTGTAGCTCATGTACACATTCCAGATGCCAAAAGGACTAAACTGGAGGACAAAAGCTGCAAATGTGTTTTGTTGGGAATAAGTGAGGAATCTAAGGGATACAGGCTTTATAATCCAACTACAAGAAGGATTGTTGTAAGTAGAGATGTGATCTTTGAGGAAGATACTCAATGGAATTGGGATCAGAAGCAAAAGGAGGAACTAATTGTAGATACTGAAAGTGGGGATGCTGAGAGCATTGCTGTTTTTGAAGAAGAAAGTGTTGCAGACAGTGAGTCCAATGATGAGGAAGATGGGATTCAGACACAAACTGAGAGAACTGAAGTTGTTAAAGATGAAGGAGGCAGGAGTAGGCATCCACCTGGCTGGATGAGTGACTATGTAACTGGTGAAGAGCTCTCAGAACCAGAAGACGCAATCAACATGGCCTTCATTGAATGTACAGATCCTGACAGCTTTGAAACTGCAGTAAAAAGTGTCAAATGGAGACAAGCTATGGATGCTGAAATCAATTCAATTGTGAAAAATGGTACATGGGAACTCACTGACTTACCAGCTAGAGCAAAGAAGATAGGTGTCAAGTGGATTTACAAGACTAAGTTGAATGAACTTGGTCAAGTAGACAAGTACAAGGCCAGGTTAGTGGCCAAAGGCTACTCTCAACAGTATGGGGTGGATTATACAGAAGTGTTTGCCCCTGTAAGTAGAATGGATACTGTGAGAATGATTATAGCACTTGCAGCACATAAAGGATGGAAGCTGTATCAACTTGATGTAAAATCAACTTTTCTATATGGCACTCTTACTAAGGATGTATATGTGGAACAACCAAAAGGTTATGTGAAGAAGGGAAGTGAGCACAAGGTGTACAAGCTCCACAAGGCCTTGTATGGATTAAAGCAAGCTCCAAGAGCTTGGTTCAGTCGAATTGAGTCATACTTCATTAGTGCAGGCTTCAAGAAAAGCAATCATGAGCAGACATTGTTTTTGAAGCACTCTTCACAGGGAAGGTTTCTAATTGTCAGTGTGTATGTTGATGACCTCATATACACAGGCAATGATGAATCTTTAATGAGTACCTTCAAGAATTCAATGAAGGAAGAATTTGATATGACTGACCTTGGTAAGATGAGATTTTTCCTTGGAATAGAGGTGCTGCAAGAGGAACACGGAATCTACATCTATCAGAGAAAGTATGCCTTAGAAGTGTTGAAGAGGTTTGGCATGACTGATAGTAACTCTGTTGGAGTTCCTATAGTGCCAGGTTACAAACTATGCAAAGATGAAACAGGAATAAAGGTAAATGAGACTCAATACAAGCAATTGGTGGGAAGTCTCATGTACATTACAAGTACCAGACCTGATATGATGTTCTCAGTCAGTTTGATAAGTCGGTTTATGAGTCAACCTACTCAAATGCATATGCAGGCTGCAAAGAGAGTTCTCAGGTATCTTCAAGGTACTGTGAATTTTGGCATTTTGTATAAGAAGAGAGGAAATGAGGAACTGTTAGCCTACACAGATAGTGACTATGCAGGTGACTTGGAAGACAGAAAAAGCACCTCTGGTTATGTATTTCTGTTGAGTAATGGAGCAGTAGCTTGGTCATCCAAGAAACAGCCAATTGTGACTCTCTCCACCACGTATTATTTGCACTGTGCTTGTCGTCGTGTGGATGAGAAGGATATTGGAGGAGCTGGGACATACTCGGGAAGGTTGCACTACCTTAATGTGTGACAATAGTTCAGCTATCAAACTTTCAAAAAATCCAGTCATGCATGGAAGAAGTAAACACATTGATGTTCGGTTTCATTTTCTGAGGAACCTATCTAGAGATGGTGACATAGAAATGGTTCATTGTGGAACTAAGGAGCAAATTGCAGATCTACAACGACAAAGCCACTCAAGCTAGACTCTTTCCGAAGCTTGAGAGAGTTCAATAAAAGAATCCCAAATTGGGAGTTTGTGAAATTCCTGAGTTAAACTAGTTGCTTATAATTGCAACAGTTTAAGGGAGGGATTGTTATGATAGGTCTTAGCTTTTAATAGAAAGTCAGTTAGTCTAAGTCAGTTAGTTCTGTTAGCTTTCTGTTTCGGTAGTTTTCTGATTTGTTAGTTTGTTACTGTGCCTTGCTGTCTTTGTAGCTCTATAAGAGCATTCGTTTGTGACGATTAATACAGTGTAGTAATTCAGCAATATTACTTTGGTTCTCTTAGAATCCTAACAGACCAAATCTCTTGTTTCCTATTTCTTTTTGTTGAATCCATATAAATTAGGAAACAAAAATCTCACTCAAATGAAGAAACTCCTTGAGATCCTTGCATTAAACATAGAGATATGTGGTCATCAAGTAGAGATTGTTTGTACTTCAATTAAGAATCTAACTTGATCTTTCCTTAAATTTCTACAAAACACAATAAAAATACATGTAATTGAGTGGACCCAGAATTCACTAAATATCATAAATAAATAGTATAATTTTTATCTCAAAATATTCAAATCCTTTAAATATTTATCTTTAGAAATTTCTTATTTTTGCACAGATTCTAATGATTTATCCTAAAAATTCAAATAATCCTAGGTGAAGAGATAATTCTTTAAAAATAAATTATAAATTATAAATAAATAAAATTAAATAAATATCAATTAAAAATCCTAATAGATAAACTCAAAAGATGAGTGTATTTAACACTCATTAAATACCCTCAAACTTGAACAATTGCTTGTCCTCAAGTAAAGAATAGGAATAAAAAATAAGATTAAACTCAGTATCCAAAAACATGAATCAAGGAAAATTCCATAATATAAAAAAAATTCAAGTTTATGTTAAGCAATCAAATCCAATCCAATAAGATCATTTAGCACTTAAAACGATTAGAGGCTTGAATTTAGCTTGCATATTTTCTCTTTACCAACTAATTAATATCACTTATCTTTCCATCGCTCAAGTGTTTAAGGACAAAGAGATCATTCCAGTTTCTCTTTGCAAAATATAATACCATAGGCTTGGTTATCAATCTCATCTCTATTTCCAAGTTCACATACATAACAAGAGTCAAAAGGACTTCATTTGGTTGTAACGAGGTCAAGGGGAACAATGAAGGGTAGGAAAAAGATAAATAAGGGTAAAGAATGTTTATTGATAAATTGATACAAAATAGAATCAGGTTGAAAAGATGACAAATAAAGCATAATGTACAAGGCTATAACAGACTTTGACTTTCAACTTAATATTCTCATTATTCTTCTCCAACAATCGTTTTCTTTCTTCTTCTTTTTCCTTTTTTTCTTTTCATTTTTCTTCTTTTTTAAATTATTTTTTCAGCAATAAACCCTTTGAAAACAAAAGTAACCTTTAATGATTTTTCAATCAACATATCAGATACTCCAAAGAATTCAACCTGATTATTCAATTGGATCTTCAACGAAATCAATTTCAGGCTCAAATGGGGCAACTAAGATTATTTTATCAATGCAACTCTGAAAGTCAAGAAAGGATTAAGCCTAATTGTCGTAATCATATTCAAGTCTGTATGTAAATCATTAAAGTCTCAACAAGATATTAAAGCAAGTTCTAACGCACATTTATCAAGAGAAATCTCACTCTAGAAGAAAAATAGGATTTTGTTTTGAAAAATCTAATCATTAAAGCTCAAAACTCACTTTCTAGCTAAGTTGATAGAGAGTAAATGTGAGTATACTTTGCTAATTTTCAACTAAGATGCTAAATTTTACTTAACTTAATTGAACAAGATTGCTTCACACAAAATCAGCTCATGAATGATGGATTCTCCTCTTAAACATATTTCTATCAACTCAATATTAATTCAAGAAATTAACACATAATTCTTGCTTGATTACTAGCAATACTCAAGTGGTTATCGATTTCACAAAAAAATTAAGAGTACCACCTATACTTAAGATAAACATTGTCCTCAATGTATAAAAATAAAATAAAAATAACAGAACGGAAGATATTGAAATTCCCTTAAAATTAAACAAAAAAATCACAAAGGAGGTGAAGAGGTAGAGCTTGGGGAAGGTGTGCAACTATGAGCTCAAACATCTGTCTAATTGAACAGTGATATGTTGTCAAAAACTGTACAAGAAAAACAAAAAGGTTAATTTTTTTTCTTTTTATTATATAAAAAACAAAGTTAAAACTAAAAAACTACAAAGACTAAGAGAAAGGATAGAAACATAGGTTGCCTCTTGTGAAGTGCTTGTTTAATGTCATTAGCTCGACGTTGTCTTTTATTCAGGTAAATCAAGGTGGCTTAAAACAAAACAAAAAAAAGATAACCGCTTCTCATTTTCAAAGCAGTGCTTCATGTTCTGCCCATTTATCAGGAACGTCTCTTGGCTTTCTTTCTTTACCTCAAGCACACCGTACGATAAGACTTGAATAATCTCATATGGTCCATACCATTATGACCACAACTTACCAGGACAGAGACGTAGACATGAGTTATCGACAAGAATTTTATCTCCTATCTTAAACTCACGCTGCTTGATACACTTGTCTTGCACATCTTCAGGAGCAGCTTCCTGCATATATGAAGACATAGAACTTTCCACAACATCATTAGCAACTATGCAATTACATGAATCAAAGGAACTAGAAGTTTTGACAGAATTAAAAATATTAAAAACTATTTCATCATCATTAAATCACAAGGTCAACTTCCCTTGACAAACATCAATCATGGTATTTCCAGTAGCAAGGAATGGGCACCCAAGTATAATTGGGATCTCTAAGTCCTTCTTCATGTCCAACACAATAAATTCTACTGGGAAAATAAATATGTCGACTATCACCAGAACTTCTTCCAATACACCACAAGGGTAAGTGATCAATCTATTGGTCAACTGTAGTGAAATGTTAGTAGACTTTAGCTTCCTGATCCCTAATTTCCTAAAAATAGAGAAAGACATCAAATTAATATTGGCTCTTAAATCACATAATGCTTTCTCAAAATAAAAGTTATCAATAGAGTAAGGAATAGTAAAACTCTCTGGATCTTTTAATTTTGGGGGCAACTTCTTCAAGAGGATGGCAGAACTCCCCTAATTTAGCCTTACTGTCTCAAATTCCTCAAGCTTGCATTTATTTGTAAGTATTTCCTTCAAGAACTTCGCATAATTAGGCATTTGAGATATGACTTCAACAAACAGAATATTAATTTACAATTTCTTGAACATCTCCAAGAATTTAGCGAATTGCTTATCTTGCTTAGTGTTCTCGAGCCTATAAGGGAATGGAATAGAGGGCTTCTGTGGTTCATTTACCTGTAATGCAGAGTGTGCTTTACTTGCCTTCTTCTTTTCTACGTCAATTGACTCAACAAGAGTATCTCCATGCTCTTGTTGTTGCTCCTTCTTTTTCTTGGAAGGCTCCTCAAGCTCCTTACCACTTCTCAAGGTAATTGCATTAACATGTTTCTTCGAATTAGACTCGGTAGTACCAGGCAATGTAGCTAGTGCCCTTTCTGACATCAAGGTTGCCAACTGGCTAATCTGAGTTTCCATGCTCTTCATTTAGGCCTCCGAATTTTGCTTGTATTTTATTACAAAATTTTCAAAACTTTGCTTCTCTTCGGGTGGTTGGAAACCTGGATGTGGTTGGGGAACTCTCTACTGACTCTGTTCGCTGCTCTATTGATTTGCTCATTTGCAATTGGGGTGATCTCTCCAATCGAGATTGTACGTATTAGAATATGGATTGTACTGCTACCAATTGAAATTGCCAACAAAATTTACTCCTTCGGGCTCAGGGGCAAAGGGACTACCAACTTGACAATTTGCACTTTTATGTCCCTGTCCGCCACATGCTATATGATTAGTGGAGCTGCACTATTTACCATCATTAGAGTATTAACCTTCTTCGTTAATGCTTCCAATTGACTCAAAATGGTAGTAGAAGAGTCAACAACATGCACACTGACTTGTTTCTTAGCCACCTGACGCTTATTTTGCCATTGATAACTGTTTAGCGTCATTTCTTTAATCAATTCATGGATTTCTGCCAGTCTTTTCCTCCATATTCTATCTCCTATAGTGGCATCAATGAGTGAACGGTTGACAGGCAACAAACCATTGTAAAAAGTACGTACATGCTTCCATAAGGGTAATCTGTGATGTGAACATATCCTTATCAACTCTTGAAAACGT
This sequence comes from Ormosia semicastrata, assembly GCA_029884595.1. Taxonomy (NCBI): domain Eukaryota; kingdom Viridiplantae; phylum Streptophyta; class Magnoliopsida; order Fabales; family Fabaceae; genus Ormosia; species Ormosia semicastrata. The sequence goes on from JAQQTO010000044.1 coordinate 4,371,356, forward strand.
TCCCAAGCTTCATAGAGAGTATCCAAATCAAACTGCACCAAAGAAGAAATATCATTCCTTAACTTAGCAGATTTAGAGAGAGGAAAATACTTAGCCATAAAATATTGTGTTAACTGATTCCATGTGATGATGGAACCCCTTAGTAGTGACATTAGTCATTGACTTGCTTTGTCTTTAAGAGAGAAAAGAAAGAGTCGTAATCGAATTGCATCATCTGCCACCCTATTATACTTTATAGTGTCACACAACTGTAAGAACCTGACTAAATGTTAATTTGGATCATCCGAAGGCAAACCACCAAACTGAATAGAAGTTTGAATCATGGAGATCAATGCCAGTTTGATCTCAAAGTTGTTAACTACCACAGTTGGTCTTGTAATACTCCCTCCATATCCTTCAGTTGTGGGCATGAAATATTCAAGCATTGTCTGCTCTGCTGGGATAGCTCGTTCTTCATGATTCCCCCCAATGGTTATCTCCCTCTCTATCTTTCTTGTAGCTTCTTCAGTCACAGCTTCATTATGAGATTATTTTCTTAACCTGTGAGCTGTTTTCTCAATTTCTGGATCAAATGAAAGATTAGGAGATTTAGATCAAGAAAGTATAAACAAGAAATATGAGCAAGGAGATGAAGTCATAAATTAATAAAAATATTAATAAATAAAATAAAAGTGCGTATAAATTAACTAGAATTTTTCGCTTCTAATATTGTCAAACTTATTCCCTGACAATGGCGCCACAAACTTGATACGCGTAAAATACACTAAGAGCAAGTGTACTATATTACAAAGTAATATAGGACTTGAGTCCCAGTTGTCGATTACACGAGAAGTAAGAGATAGCAATCGAAAGTGTAAGAGAAATTAAAAATAAAATCAGAAAACAAAAAAAGAAGAATAGTGGACAATTAAACAATGTAGAGATAATCAACTAGAGAGTAACTAGGGCGTAAGGTTCACTTGAATCCAATTAATCATATTTTCACTCATTTGTAATGTAAGGTAATTCTCTTACTAATATTCTCTTAATTGCTATTGAATGCCAATGGTCATGGATAAACAATATTCTATTCCTCATTTATTCATCTAGTTAGTTATTTAGTTGAATTAATTAGGTATGCATTAAACCTCAATTTAAGAGATGAACTAACATAATCATTAATTCCATTGATAGAATAAATTGATGTTTGGTCATTCACCAATTTAACTCTAGGTTTATCATATAAGTCCACTCATTGAGTGCGGATGGTCACTGGTCAAACAATGAATTAAAATATGCCAAAAGAGACCAACTTCTGACAAGAACACAAGCAATATAATAAACCCAAAAAGAAATGATCTTAATCAAATTCGATATAAAAACCCATTAAATATGAAAACAAGATCCTCTATAGTCATAACTATGAGATTAGCTACGTATGTTCAATACAAACAATCACAAATCACAATACAAACTCATGGAAAGAAAACCCAAAGAAAAGGAAAAATTAGGAGGAAAGAGAAATCAAAACTCCTTTTACTCTGATTATGATCTTTAAGCGTTCAAGAATTGAATCCTCTCTTCGTAGTTGTCCTCCAAAGATTCGTAGCAATTTTTTCTTCTAAATTATCTCTCAAAGTATGTCGTCTCTCTCTCTAAATTTCTGCTGGATGATCTGAACCAAAGAGACTTTTTTGCTAAACTCGTTTTCCCTTTTTATAGAAAAGTTGACAGCTTTTCGTATTTGACTTGTACGATTTTTCTCACCCTTCAGATGGCCGAATTTGCCCTTGATCTCAACAGAGAAGTTGTAGGATTTTCTATTATCTTTTCAATGCCGCAAACGGAGACTCGATCTGATCTCTGTAACCCAAGATATGATCTAATTAATGAAACATGGTCAGGAGAGTCTGAGAATCCGAATCAAATCTCTTTGAAAATTCTTATCCATTCTTCAATATTAATGACAGCTTAATTATAAAAAGTTGTCAACATGAGATTTGTATATCTCTTTCTTAGCTTTCAAATACCACCATAATTAGGTAAATCACATATTTATAGAGAAAGTTATCACAAATTTACTGAGACAAGTTTGATAGTAATACTTTCCTTAATTAATCTTTGACCAAATCTCTTATTTTTTTTCTTTTTTTGTTGAATCCATATAAACTAGGAAACAAAAATCTCACTCAAATGAAGAAACTCATTGATATCCTTACATTAAACATAGAGATACTTGGTCATCAAGTAAAGATTGTTTGTACTCCAATTAAGAATCTAACTTAATCATTCCTTAAATTCTTACAAAGCACAATAAAAATGCATTTAATTAAGTGGACCCAGAATTCACTCAATATCATAAATAAATAGTATAATTTTTGTATCAAAATATTCAAATCATTCAAATATTTATCTTTAAAAATTTCTTATTTTTATATAAAATCTCATTATTTATTCTAAAAATTCAATTAATTTTAAGTGAAGAGATAATTCTTTAAAAATAAATAAAACTAAATAAAAATTAATTAAATATCTTAATAAATAAACTCAAATCACAAATAAGCTTATAAATTATAATCATTTTAACATTAAACGATGACAATTTCGCACGCATAATAAAGTCCACTTTGGAACATTTGCAGTTGCAAAGGAATTTTTGGTTATTAATTTATTAATGCATTTTGGGTTAAATATAACTTCATTATGGAAAAATGTACTCAATTATGCATAAAGTACATTACATGTTTAGATTATTCTTAAAATTATTATTTTTAAATGGTTGTGATTTTGTGATGTTCCATAAACTTCAATTCGTTTTGAAAACAAGTTTAAGTATTACTTTGAGACGGGTGACATTGGTTGATGACGAAGACTTTATGCTTTATCTGTATGATTTTTTTGTTATTTAGATAGTGTTTCATGGTATTTTCCTTCTCAAACCTTAATACACTTGTTAGAATGACGTGTAGGAGATATTTTCCCATCAATTTATAACTCTCTTCCTTCTCACAATTTTATCTTTTTTTTTTATTGTCAATTAGTATTACACCCATTTTCACTTCTTTTGAATTACTAGTAAGTTTTGAAGTTTTCAAATTGAAAAGAAAAGTTGTTAAAAATGAACTATACAACCGATTATGAGGAATATACAAATAAAGACAAAAGTTATCACTCTTGGTTTGTAACAAGTTATTAGCAAATCAATAAAAAAATAAACCAACCAATGGAGTTGTTTCGATTTTTTTCTTATTAGAAAATGTGCCACGGTTATCTTTCTAAAAAATGAATTTATGAATAATTCAATTATAAAAAAAAAAAAAACCAAAAGCACTACGATGTACATTTAGTCCATTATTGAAGAAGACTTGGATATAAAACAATTGACTTTGAGTCAATTGTACCAGCCATGAGCAGACTTTTCAAATGCGCAGTCCTTCACACAATACAAGAGTTGTGCATTCCTATCTCTTGCACTTTGATTTCCTGATAACCATTCCATGGCTGAATCATTCCTCTTCAGCATGGCGGAGTCACTCATAGCAAAGCTTGCTTCTGCATATGAAGCAGCTTCTCAGTTGATTGGTGTATACGATGATCTGCAAGAGTTTACAGAGACTCTGAGACTTGTCAAAGCTGTGTTGTTGGACGCTGAGCAAAAGCAGGAGCACAACCATGAGCTGCGGGAATGGCTGAGGCAGATCAAACATGTCTTCTCTGATGCCCAAAACGTGCTGGATGAATTTGAGTGTGAAACATTACGAAAGCAAGTGGTCAAAGCTTACGGTACCACCAAAACCAAGGTAGGTCGCTTCTTCTCAAGTTCTAATCCACTTGTTTTTCGTTATAGGATGGCCAAACAAATTAAAGAAATCAAGAATAGATTAGACAAGGTTGCAGCTGATAGGAATAAGTTTGGTCTTCAAATAATTGAAGTTGATAGACGTGTTGTGCATAAGAGGGAAATGACATACTCCACTGTGATTGATTCAGATGTGATAGGAAGGGAACATGATAAAGAACATATCATACACCTTTTGATGCAGCAAAATCCAAATGATGATGATGATAAAATAAGTCTCTCTGTTATCCCCATTGTGGGGATGGGAGGCTTGGGAAAGACCACTCTTGCAAAATTTGTGTTCAATGATAAGAGGATAGATGAATCTTTTCCACTGAAGATGTGGGTGTGTGTTTCTGATGACTTTGACATTAAGCAATTGATTATTAAAATCATCAATTCTGCTAATGATTCTACTTCTGCTGATGCTCCTGCTCAACAACAAAATTTGAAAGATTTAGAAATCCAGCAATTGCAAAATCATCTGAGAAATAAACTAGCTGGTCAAAAGTTTCTACTCATCTTGGATGACGTATGGAATGAAGATCGAATTAAATGGGTTGAGTTGAGAGGTTTAATACAAGTGGGTGCCGAAGGGAGTAAAATTCTGGTGACTACACGTAGTCACTTCATCGCTTCTATGATGGGCACCATTCCCTCTCACATTTTAGAAGGCCTTTATCCAGAGGATTCATTGTCTCTGTTCAACAAATGGGCATTTAAAGAAAGAGAAGAGAATAAATATCCAAATTTGGTAAAGGTTGGGAGAGAAATTGTGAAGAAATGTGGAGGGGTTCCTTTGGCAATAAGAACATTAGGAAGTCTACTATTTTCAAAACTTGAGATAGATGACTGGGAATTTGTGAGAGATAATGAGATTTGGAATTTGTCACAAAAGAAAGATGACATTTTACCTGCACTTAAAATAAGCTACGATCAAATGCCATCCTATTTGAGGCAATGTTTTGTTTTGTTCTCCCTTTACCCAAAGGATTATACATTTAATAGTTTGCATGTAACTCCGCTTTGGGGGGCAGCAGGTCTCCTTCCATCAACAAACAAAAGTAAAACTTTGGTGGATGCTACGAATCAATATTTGTTTGAATTAATGTCAAGATCTTTCCTTCAGGGTTTTGTCAACTACGGCACTATTTGTGTTTTTGAAATACATGATTTAGTGCATGATCTTGCACTTTATGTTGCAAAAGATGAGTGCCTAATGATAAATTCCGACATTCAAAATATACCTGAGAATGTTCAGCATCTATCTTTTGCTGAAAATGATTTGGATGGCAAATCTTTCACCCTAAGATCAGTAGGTGTGAGAACCATATTATTTCCTATTAACGGAGTGGGAGCCAATAGTGAAGCTTTCTTGAATACGTGGGTGTCAAGGTACAAATACTTGCGGTTTTTGGATTTAAGTGATTCTACATATGAGACTTTGCCTCGGTCCATTGGGAAGTTGAAACATTTAAGATCTCTCAGTGTTCTTAGAAGTAGAAAAATAAAGAGACTCCCTAGTTCTATTAGCAAACTCCAAAATTTACAAGTTTTGGATCTTTCTATGTGTACAGAGCTTCAAACATTGCCCAAAGGATTAAGAAACTTGATCAGTCTCAAACAATTGGCGATAACCACCAAGCAATCTATTTTGCCTGAGAATGACATTGCAAAACTGAGTTCTCTTGAACTTCTAATTATTAGATATTGCCACAATCTGGAGTCTTTGTTTGTAGGGACAAAACTCCCAACTCTTAAAGCATTGGAAGTTACTGAATGTGGGAGTCTAAAGTCTTTGCCACTTGATATTAACCATTTTCCTCAATTGGAGACTTTGATGTTTAGCAATTGTAATAATTTGGAATTGTCCGAGGGACATGATGACCAAAACTCCAACTTGAGGTTAAAATCAATATTTTTTTTATCTTTGCCACAGCTGGTGACCTTGCCTGATTGGCTTCAAGTATCTGCAAACACATTACATTCCTTGGTAATTTTAGATTGCGACAAGCTTGAGGTGCTTCCTGAGTGGCTATCAACTCTGAGTTTTCTGAAATCATTTCATATAAAAAATTGTCCGAAGTTGATGTCTTTACCGAATGACATCCGTCGCCTCACTGCCCTTGAATATTTGATAATTGAAGATTGTCCTGAATTATGTAGAAAATGCCAGCAGCATGTTGGAGAGTATTGGGCCAAAATATCCCACATCAAACTAATTATCATCAATGACCAGAAGATCGAGAATAAGAGTTAGTGGAAGAGGAAGAAGAACTGGAAAAGGAAACCTTTGATAATCCAGATAAAAGTTGAAGGCCTTTATTTTCTTTTGGGTTTCCATAATGTAGATTGTTGTTCTTGAGGACTTTTTGAATGTGTTTTGAATAATATCCTTGACGATTATGCCACTACAAACTGTACATCGGTTGTTTGTTTGATGTAGGCCACTATGATGATATCTCTTTTATCTTTATCCTTTTTATTTTCTTGAAAAGAAATTTGGGTTTGAAAGAGGAGTAATTCTATTTAAAATCTCCCAGTTACTGATAGCTGTTCAAAATTTCTGTTTTTTATAATGTTTCTTTCATATCATTTATATTGACATCCAAATGGTGATCATATTGTAGTTGAAACAATCTAACTCATGATAGCAATCGATGAAATTTGCTACAAATTAAATATATAATTAGGTGTAGCAAAAAAAAATGGAACTAGAACCTCAAGGAGGGACTTTTAGGAGAAATTTAAGTTTTTGTCGCATGAATAGAGTATCTCCATGCTCTTGCAGTTGCTCCTTTTTTTTTTGGAAGACTCCTCAAGCTCCTTACCACTTCTCAAGATAATTACATTAATATGTTTCTTCGAATTAGAGTCGGTAGTACCAGGCAATGTAGCTAGTGCCCTTTCTGACATCAAGGTTGCCAACTGGTTAATCTAAGTTTCCATGCTCTTCATTTAGGCCTCCGAATTTTGCTTGTATTTTATTACAAAATTTTCAAAACTCTGCTTCTCTTCAGGTGCTTGGAAACCTGGATGTGGTTGGGGAACTCTCTACAGACTCTGTTGGCTGCTCTATTGATTTGCTCATTTGAAATTGGGGTGATCTCTCCAATCAGGATTGTACGTATTAGAATATGGATTGTACTGCTACCAATTGAAATTGCTAACAAAATTTACTCCTTCGGACTCAAGGGTAAAGGGACTACCAACTTGATAATTTGCACTTTTATGCCCCTGTCCGCCACATGTTTCACATATGATTGGTGGAGCTTCACTATTTGTCACCATTAGAGTATCAACATTCTTCGTTAATGCTTCCAATTGACTCAAAATGGTAGTAGAAGAGTCAACAACATGCACACTGACTTGTTTCTTAGCCACCTGATGCTTATTTTGCCATTGATAATTGTTTAGCGTCATTTCTTCAATCAATTCATGGATTTCTGTCGGTGTTTTCCTCCATATTGTATCTCCTACAGTGGCATCAATGAGTGAACGGTTGACAGGCAACAAACCATTGTAAAAAGTATGTACCTGCTTCCATAAGGGTAATCCGTGATGTGGACATCTCCTTATCAACTCTTGAAAACGTTCCCAAGTTTCATAGAGAGTATCCAAATCAAACTGCACCAAAGAAGAAATATCATTCCTTAACTAAACAGATTTAGAGAGAGGAAAATACTTAGCCATAAAATATTGTGTTAACTGATTCCATGTGGTGATGGAACCCCTTAGTAGTGACATTAGTCATTGACTCGCTTTGTCTTTAAGAGAGAAAAGAAAGAGTCGTAATTGAATTGCATCACCTGTCACCCCATTATATTTTATAGTGTCATACAACTGTAAGAACCTGACTAAATATTAATTTGGATCATTCGAAGGCAAATCACCAAACTGAACAGAAGTTTGAATCATGGAGATCAATGCCGGTTTGATCTCAAAGTTGTTAACCGCCACAGCTGGTCTTGTAATACTCCCTCCATACCCTTCAGTTGTGGGCATGAAATATTCAAGCATGGTCTGCTCTGCTGGGATAGCTCGTTCTTCATGATTCCCCCCAATGGTTATCTCCCTCTCCATCTTTCTTGTAGCTTCTTCAGTCACAGTTTCATTATGAGATTGTTTTCTTAACCTGCGAGCTGTTTTCTCAATTTCTAGATCAAATGAAAGATTAGGAGATTTAGATCGAGAAAGCGTAAACAAGAAATATAAGCCAGGAGATGAAGTCACAAATTAATTAAAATAATAATAAATAAAATAAAAGTGTGTCTAAATTAACTAGAGTTTTTCGCTTCTAATATTGCCAAACTTATTCCCCGACAACGGTGTCAAAAACTTGATACGCGTAAAATACACTAAGAGCAAGTGCACTCTATCACAAAGTAATATAGGACTTGAGTCCCAGTTATCGATTACACGAGGAGTAAGAGATAACAATCGAAAGTGTAAGAGAAATTCAAAATAAAATCAGAAAACAAATAAAGAAGAATAATGGATAATTAAATAATGTAGAGATAATCAATTAGAGAGTAACTAGGGCACAAAGTTCACTTGAATCCAATTAATCATATTTTCACTCATTTGTAATGTAAGGTAATTCTCTTACCAATATTCTCTTAATTGTTATTGCATGCCAATGGTCATGAATAAACAATATTCTATTCCTCATTTATTCATCTATTTGGTCATATAGTTGAATTAATTAGGTATGCATTAAACTCTAATTTAAGAGATGAACTAACAATAATCATTAATTCCATTGATAGAATAAATTGATGTTTAGTCATTCACCAATCTAACTCTAGGTTTATCATATAGGTCTACTTATTGAGTGCGGATGGTCACCGGTCAAACAATGAATTAAAACATGCTAAAAGAGATCAAGTTCTGACAAGAACACAAGCAATATAATAAACTTAAAAGGAAATTATCTTAATCAAATTCGAGATAAAAACCAATTAAATATGAAAACAAGATCCTCCATAGTCATAACTATGGGATTAGCTACGTATGTTCAATACAAACAATCACAAATCACAATACAAATTCATGGAAAGAAAACCCAAAGAAATGGAAAAACTAGGAGGAAAGAGAAATCAAAACCCCTTTTACTATGATTATGATCTTTAAACGTTCAAGAATTGAATCCTCTCTTCGTAGTCGTCCTCCAAAGATTCGTAGCAATTTTCTCTTCTAAATTATCTCTCAAAGTATGTCGTCTCTCTCTCTAAATTTCTGTTGGATGATCTGAACCAAAGAGACTTTTTTGCTAAACTTGTTTTCCCCTTTTATAGAAAAGTTGACAACTTTTCGTATCTGAATTGTACGATTTTTCTCACCCTTCAGATGGCCGAATTTGCCCTTGATCTCAATAGAGAAGTTGTAGGATTTTCTATTATCTTTTCAATGCCGCAAACAGAGACTCAATCTAATCTCTGTAACCCAAGATATGATCTACTTACTGAAACATAGTCAGGAGAGTGCGAGAATCCGAATCAAATCTCTTTGAAAATTCTTATCGAATCTTCAATATTAATGACAGCTTAATTATAGAAAGTTGTCAACATGAGATTTGTAGATCTCTTTCTTAACTTTCAAACACCACCATAATCAGGTAAATCACATATTTATAGAGAAAGTTATCACAAATTTACTGAGACAGTTTGATAGTGATACTTTTCTTAATTAATCTTTGACATAATCTCTTTTTTTTTTTGTTGAATCCATATAAATTAGGAAACAAAAATCTCACTCAAACGAAGAAACTTCTTGATATTCTTACATTAAACATAGAGATACTTGATCATCAAGTAGAGATTGTTTGCACTCCAATTAAGAATTTAACTTAATCATTCCTTAAATTCTTACAAAGTATAATAAAAATGCATTTAATTGAGTGGATCCAGAATTCACTCAATATCATAAACAAATAGTATAATTCTTGTATCAAAATAATCAAATTATTCAAATATTTATCTTTAAAAATTTTTTATTTTTATATAAAATCCCATGATTTATTCTAAAAATTCAACTAATTTTAAGTGAAGAGATAATTCTTTAAAAATAAATAAAACTAAATAAAATTAATTAAATATCTTAATAAATAAAATAAAATCACAAATAAGCTTATAAATTATAATCATTTTAACATTGAACGATGACAGTTTCGCACGCATAATAAAGTCCACTTTGGAACATTTGCAATTGCAAAGGAATTTTTGGCTATTAATTTATTAATGCATTTTGGGTTAAATATAACTTCATTATGAAAAAATGTACTCAATTATGCATAAAGTACATTTCATGTTTAGATTATTCTTAAAATTATTATTTTTAAATGGTTGTGATTCTGTGATGTTCCATAAACTTCAATTCGTTTTGAAAACAAGTTTAAGTATTACTTTGAGACGGGTGACATTGGTTGATGATGAAGATTTTATACTTTATCTTTATGATTTTTTTGTTATTTAGATATTGTGTTTCATGATATTTTTCTTCTCAAACCTCAATATACTTGTTAGAATGACGTGTAGGAGATATTTTCTCATCAATTTATAACTCTCTTCCTTCTCACAATTTTATCATTTTTTATTATTATCAATGAGTATTAGACCCTTTTTCACTTCTTTAGAATTACTAATAAGTTTTGAAGTTTTCAAATTGAAGGGAAAAGTTGTTAAAAATGAACTATACAACCGATTATAAGAAATATACAAATAAAGACAAAAGTTATCACTCTTGGTTTGTAACAAGTTATTAGCAAATCAATAAAAAATAAACCAACCAGTGGAGTTGTTTCGATTATTTTCTTATTAGAAAATGTGCCACGGTTATCTTTCTAAAAAATGAATTTATGAATAATTCAATTATAAAAAAAAAAAAAAAAAACCAAAAGCACTACGATGTACATTTAGTCCATTATTGAAGAAGACTTGGATATAAAACAATTGACTTTGACTCAATTGTACTAGCCATGAGCACACTTTTCAAAAGCGTAGTCCTTCACACAATACAAGAGTTGTGCATTCCTATCTCTTGCTCTTTGATTTCCTGATAACCATTCCATGGCTGAATCATTCCTCTTCAGCATGGCGGAGTCACTCATAGCAAAGCTTGCTTCTGCATATGAAGCAGCTTCTCAGTTGATTGGTGTATACGATGATCTGCAAGAGTTTAAAGAGACTCTGAGACTTGTCAAAGCTGTATTGTTGGACGCTGAGCAAGAGCAGGAGCACAACCATGAGCTGCGGGAATGGCTGAGGCAGATCAAACATGTCTTCTCTGATGCCCAAAACATGCTGGATGAATTTGAGTGTGAAACATTACGAAAGCAAGTGGTCAAAGCTTACGGTACCACCAAAACCAAGGTAGGTCGCTTCTTCTCAAGTTCTAATCCACTTGTTTTTCGTTATTGGACGGCCAAACATATTAAAGAAATCAAGAATAGATTAGACAAGGTTGCAGCTGATAGGATTAAGTTTGGTCTTCAAATAATTGAAGTTGATAGACGTGTTGTGCATAAGAGGGAAATGACATACTCCACTGTGATTGATTCAGATGTGATAGGAAGGGAACATGATAAAGAACATATCATACACCTTTTGATGCAGCAAAATCCAAATGATGATGATAAAATAAGTCTCTCTGTTATCCCCATTGTGGGTATTGGAGGCTTGGGAAAGACCACTCTTGCAAAATTTGTGTTCAATGATAAGAGGATAGATGAATCTTTTCCACTGAAGATGTGGGTGTGTGTTTCTGATGACTTTGACATTAAGCAATTGATTATTAAAATCATCAATTCTGCTAATGATTCTACTTCTGCTGATGCTCCTGCTCAACAACAAAATTTTAAAGAATTAGAAATCCAGCAATTGCAAAATCATCTAAGAAATAAACTAGCTGGTCAGAAGTTCCTACTCGTCTTGGATGACGTTTGGAATGAAGATCGAGTTAAATGGGTTGAGTTGAGGGATTTAATACAAGTGGGTGTCGAAGGAAGTAAAATTCTGGTCACTACACGTAGTCACTCCATCGCTTCCATGATGGGCACCATTCCCTCTCACATTTTAGAAGGCCTTTCTCCAGAGGATTCATTGTCTCTGTTCAACAAATGGGCATTTAAAGAAAGGGAAGAGAATAAGTATCCAGATTTGGTAAAGGTTGGGAGAGAAATTGTGAAGAAATGTGGAGGGGTTCCTTTGGCAATAAGAACATTAGGAAGTTTACTATTTTCAAAACTGGAGATAGATGAATGGGAATTTGTGAGAGATAATGAGATTTGGAATTTGCCACAAAAGAAAGATGACATTTTACCTGCACTTAAAATAAGCTACGATCAAATGCCATCCTATTTGAAGCAATGTTTTGCTTTGTTCTCCCTTCACCCAAAGGATCATCAATTTAATAGTGTTGATGTTACTGCACTTTGGGAGGCAGCAGGTCTCCTTCCATCACCAAACAAAAATAAAACTTTGGTAGATGTTGCGAATCAATATTTGTTTGAATTAATGTCAAGATCATTCCTTCAGGGTTTTGTCAACTACGGCACTATTTGTGTTTTTGAAATACATGATTTAGTGCATGATCTTGCACTTTATGTTGCAAAAGATGAGTGCCTAATGATAAATTCCGACATTCAAAATATACCTGAGAATGTTCAGCATCTATCTTTTGCTGAAAATGATTTGGTTGGCAAATCTTTCACCCCAAGATCAGTAGGTGTGAGAACCATATTATTTCCTATTAACGGAGTGGGAGCCAATAGTGAAGCTTTCTTGAATACATGGGTGTCAAGGTACAAATACTTAAGGTTTTTGGATTTAAGTGATTCCACATATGAGACTTTGCCTCGGTCCATTGGGAAGTTGAAACATTTAAGATATCTCAGTGTTTTTAGCAATAGAAAAATAAAGAGACTCCCTAGTTCTATTAGTAAACTCAAAAATTTGCAAGTTTTGAATCTTTTTAGGTGTACAGAGCTTCAAACATTGCCCAAAGGATTAAGAAACTTGATCAGTCTCAAACGATTGACAATAACCACCAAGCAATCTATTTTGCCTGAGAATGACATTGCAAACCTGAGTTCTCTTGAAATTCTAGCTATTGGATATTGCCACAATCTGGAGTCTTTGTTTGTAGGGACAAAACTCCCTACTCTTAAACAATTGTATGTTGCTGAATGTGGGAGTCTAAAGTCTTTGCCACTTGATATTAACCACTTTCCTCAATTGGAGACTTTGATGTTTAGCAATTGTGGTAATTTGGAATTGTCCGAGGGACATGATGACCAAAACTCCAACTTGAGGTTAAAATTAATATTGTTTTCATCTTTGCCACAACTGGTGACTTTGCCTGATTGGCTTCAAGTATCTGCAAACACATTACATTCCTTGGTAATTTCAGATTGCGACAAGCTTGAGGTGCTTCCTGAGTGGCTATCAACTCTGAGTTTTCTGAAATCATTTTGTATAAAAAATTGTCCGAAGTTGATGTCTTTACCGAATGACATCCATCGCCTCACTGCCCTTGAATATTTGATAATTGAAGATTGTCCTGAATTATGTAGAAAATGCCAGCTGCATGTTGGAGAGTATTGGCCCAAAATATCCCACATCAAACTAATTATCATCAATGACCAGAAGATCCAGAATAACAGTTAGTGGAAGAGGAAGAAGAACTGGAAGAGGAAACCTTTGATAATCCAGATAAAAGTTGAAGGCCTTTATTTTCTTTTGGGTTTCCATAATATAGATTGTTGTTCTTGAGGACTTTTTTAATGTATTTTGAATAATCTCCTTGACGATTATGCCAGTTCACTACAAACTGTACATCAGTTGTTTGTTTGATGCAGGCCACTATGATGATATCTCTTTTATCTTTACCCTTTTTATTTTCTTGCAAAGAAATTTGGGTTTGAAGGAGGAGTAATTCCATTTAGAATTTCCCAGTTACTGATAGCTGTTCAAAATTTCTGTTTTTTATAATTTTTCTTTCATATCATTTGTATTGACATCCAAATGGTGATCAAATTGTAGTTGCAACAATCTAACTCAGGATAGCAATCGATGAAATTTGCTACAAATTAAATATGGAATTAGGTGTAGCAAAAAAAAAATATGGAACTAGAACCTCAAGGAGGAACTTCTAGGATAAATTTAGGTTTCTGTCGCACGAATTGAGTACAGACAGCAGCTTACTGTAACAAATGTGATAAATAGTGCAGATTAGCATCAACAATTTTGGTTGGTGCAATTTTTCGAAGAATTTGGATTTGATTCAGTGATGACTGATGTGTGGTTCTCAAGCAATCGTAAAAGCATACTAAGTACAAGTGCTGAAGGTAATGGTTAAAAGCATGTGTACATGTGCTCCTGTTTCCGTATAGCTTATGATACTCCAGCATTAGAAGTTCTTGATAAATACTCCTTTTTATTTTTCACATTTGAAGATATGTTTTACTGCTATTTAATGGTATACACCATATTCTCCACCAATGCGGTGGAGTAGGGAAAAACAAGTGCTAGATTGAAAGAGACAATGACATTGGTTGTGATTGTGTTGAAATATTTGATTTATTTAGGTAAAAAAAAAATCAGGCATCACAAGTTCACAACTTAAAAAATAAAATCTTAACTGAGATTTTATAACAAAAGGTAGCATTTTGCACTTCCAATCCTAATCTGAATTGAACTGCTGAAAAAAGAAACAGTTGTTTCCAACGTTATCCACCAATTATGTTATAAGTGTTCTGGATTTGATGTAGGAAAATGTGAAAGATTAAAATTAAACATTAAACTGAAATGAATTGGCAGTTGAAGAAGGGGAAAGGACACAATTTCTATTTGCCTTTACAAAGTAACACAATTTGAACAGAGAAGCTTAAAAAGTGTGATATTCCACGTTGGCTGTAGAAAGCATTAAAATACTGATTTCTGATCATTGAAGTCTTGATGTCAATTTGATTGAATCCTATTCAACTTAAGTCATGGAGCTTTATTTTAAAACAAAAAACACCACATAAAGTTCCGAGTTCGTTGTTTTTGGGTTACAGATCTATACAAGCAGGATCATCTTCAGCTTCCTCCTACCATTCAAAGTACTGAATCTAAGAATGGCTTGGGAAGTGTCTCTTTGAAGGACTAGCAGAAAAGTTATGGTGATGAAACTCATGTCTATGCTAACTGTTCAAGCACAGCATGCTTGGATTGCAGTTCTAAAGTGTTACAGAAATGCTAGGATCTCCTTACCTTTATATCTTGTCCTCATGATACTGAAGCACAAAAAACCATAATCTATCAGTCCAGAATGAGAAGTTAGTTTAATTATATTGGCATAGAAACTATCCATTAATGTTAAAGCTAAAGAGCAGAAGAAGAAAGGAGCAGAAACTAAATAATGCAGCAGAACACTACTGACTTCATTCATCTTAGAGATATTTATACAGGAGCACTGGTGCAAAGTTGTTGTGGCCAAACCAAAACTTAGCTACAATTACAACTAAACTTGTCAGAAGCTTTCCAAAAGACATGGCCACCTCTATTTTGTACCTAACCGCCAGTAACTAAACTGACATTACTTTGAGTTTACACCAAAACAAAAACTAAGCTATGGGGTCAAAACAAAACCTAAGCTATGGGGTACTAAGAAAAAGCTCATAGTCAAACAATTAGATCTTCTTTATTTCATTCCGTTGTGATATAAAAGATTCAAGACAATCCAAATTGTTAATGTTCATGTGCATTCCAAATCTCAGATAATCAAAATTTAAATGCTGAGGAGGACCTCTTCAATCAATTGATTCAGCTCATAAAGCCCTTCTTCTCTTTTACTAGGTTCCCTTCCTAGTGAAATTAGACGTACCACCTACGTGTTGAGATTTTTGAAGAGAATGAAAACTGTGTGTTTGTGTTGTATTCATGAGTAGCAGTCACACACTCACACATATACAAGCGAGAGTGGATACATGACTCTTGGTTTGTTAATTTTGTACAAAGCTAAAACTAAAATCCAAAACAAACTAGAACAACCGTGATCTTATGTTTATACATCAAATAGCTATAGTTTTGAGTTCAAAGTTCAAACTAAATGATTCTGTTGATAGAGTCTCTATATAAATTACAAGCATACTATTATCACTGCCTCATATTGATGAGATTCAGAAAGTGACATGGAGGAATGCAGAATATATATATAGCACCCTAAATGAAGGTAAAGCTGAGATTACCATCCCATTGCAAAAGAGACATGTGCAAAGTGGTGTGTTGCCTACTTGCCTTATGAGTTACGATGTTGGAATTATCAGTTCATATGCTACTCAGGTGTAAATCAACGGGGAACAGTTAAAATGGGTATGCAATTCTCCACAGGATAGGGAAATAAAAGCATTTGACTGCTTCAATTTCAATCCAATGCAAAGAAAGCCATATTGTATCAATGAATCCAGGGAAGGTAGAGAAAAGGCATTACATTATGTTTTCTACTACTATTGATCTGGTATTCTGGTTCACATATAGGTATGATAAAAGTTTACGTTAGAATAAAATAACAAATAACGGTAATGACTTGGGTCTGAGTTTAATTTTGATCTACTGTTAGTATAAAAAAATTTACATCTTCAGTTGATCAAAATTAAACTCTGTTGTGTTATGACTACTTAGCAAACCCCAAGCAATCACAGCAAGCACACACAATGCGAAAATGGGAAAGTAGTGTAGAAACCAATACCAAGAATGCACAATAACAAAATAGAGAAGAGTAGAGAAGAGTAACACACTAGATTTATCCTGGTTCAGCCAATATAGCCTACATCCAGCATTTAGAGATCCTCCACTAAGATTAGAACAAGATTACAAATGATTTGGGAACAAGCTCTCCAATAGGAACACCCTCCTATCAAGCTTTCTCACCCTCTCACTCTCTTGGACTCCTTCCCCTTAGCAATCTCTTTTCTCTCTTGTGTTTTTCCTCTCAAGATATCCCTAATTTTATGCCTCTATATTTTCTCTCTCTCTGTCTCTCAAACCCTAGGAGCTAACCCGACATATATATGGAAGAAGGGAAAATAAAACAGAAACAGCAGAAAAAAACTAACTGGTGCGTGTCTGGGCGCCGCGGCTCTGGATTATTTACGCCGCGGCGCCTAGTGCTTTCCTGCACTTCTGGTTGCTTCTCCATCTGCTGCTATAACACTTCCCCTCATGGTGTCCAAGACTTGTCCAACATCTCAGGGCAACAATGAGACATCCTCACAAATCTCCACCTTGGCTCATAGTTGACAAAGCAATATATATAGATAGGGATACCTGAAAGTCACCATATCACCACCTTGTCATGTAGAAAAGGTAGTGACATTGATCAAGTCCAAGAAATGCTTGAACTTGACATTTGTCACCGGTTTCGTCATCATGTCCGCCGAGTTCTCATCCGTGTGAATCTTCTCTACCAACACTGTACCTTGGGAGACCACCTCTCGGATGAAATGAAGTTTGATGTCTATGTGCTTCGTCCTCTCATGGAACATTTGATTCCTTGTCAAATGATTTGAGCTTTGATTGTCGCAAAACACCTCCACCTTGTCATGCACACATCAGAACTCACCAACCAGCCCCTTTAACCAAAGAGCCTCCTTGACTCCTTCCGTGATTGCAATGTATTCGGCCTCCGTAGTAGACAATGCAACAACCAGTTGCAATTGAGCTTTCCAACTTATGGTGCACCCAAACAAAGTAAAGACATACCCCGATAAGGACCTCCTCTTGTCCAAATCTCCTGCATAATCAGCATCAACATACCCCACAAGTTTAACCCCATCAACTTCCATCCTTTTATATAGTAATCCATTGTCAGAAGCGCCTTTGACATACCGAAGTACCCATTTTACAGCTTCCCAATGATCCTTCCCCGGGTTTCCCATGAACCTACTCATAAGACTTGCAGAATATGCTAAGTCCGGCCTAGAGCAGACCATCGCATACATGAGACTACCCACTGTACTAGCATAAGGAATCCGCTCCACCTTCTTCATTTCCCCCTCGGTCTTAGGAGACATTTCGGTAGAGAGCTTGAAATGGCTTGCTAACGGTGTAGACACCGCCTTGCACTCTGACATACCAAACCTGGCCAACACCTTCTTAAGGTAACCACATTGAGAAAGAAACAATGTACCTTGTCTTCTATCTCGAATGATTTCCATACCCAGAATTTTCTTCGCTGGCCCCATGTCCTTCATTTCAAAGTCATTCCCTAGTTGCCGTTTGAGTTTTCGGATTTCCTCCTTGTCCTTTGAAGCAATCAACATGTCATCAACATACAAAAGGAGAAATACCCCCAAGCCTTCCTTGACCCACTTGACATACACACAACTATCATAGTTGCTCCTCACAAACTTGTTTTTCTCCATGAATTCATCAAACCTAAGGTACCATTGTCTTGGGGATTGTTTTAAGCCATAAAGAGACTTATTAAGCAAGCATACCTTTCCTTCATCACCTTTCTTGATAAAACCTTCCGGTTGAGCCATAAAGATTCTCTCCTTAAGGTTGCCATGAAGAAATGCCGTCTTCACATCCATTTGTTCTAGCTCTAAGTCATATTGAGTGACAAAGGCTAGCAACACCCTAATAGATGTATGCTTCACTACCGGTGAGTAGATCTCATTGTAGTCCACTCCTTCCCTTTGCGTAAAGCCTTTTGCCACAAGCCTTGATTTGTACCTTGGCTTCTCCACCCCCTCAATGCCTTCTTTTCGCTTGAAAATCCACTTGCACCCAACAATCTTTTGATCTTTTGGCTTGTGCACAAGTTCCCATGTATGGTTCTTGTCAAGCGATTCCATCTCATCTTCCATTGCTTGAGTCCATTGGTTTTTCTCTTTGCTTTCCATTGCTTTCTTGTAACACTTCGGCTCCGACTCATCTAGATCTTCCGAAGCTAGCAATGCATAAGAAACTAAATCTGCATATCCATACCTTACCGGTGCTCTATGGGTTCTCCTTGTCCGGTCCCTTGACAATTCGTATCTCTCAAGGTCGTCACCTTGATCTTCTACCTCCAAGTTCCCCTCCTGATTATCTGTGTCTTCATCCCTTGTGTTACTATCTTCTCCCAAAGGCTCCACCTCAATTTGAGTTCGGTCTTTGACATGACTTTGCTCCATATCACCTTCCCCAACTCCCTTTTGAGTCTCCTTAAGCCAATAGTACTCGGACTCTCTAAAGACCATGTCTCTACTAATGATGCACTTTGAAGATCCACTGTCTTCATACCAAAGCTTGTAACCCTTCACCCATTCTGGATACCCTACGAACATGCATTTCTTTGCTCTCGAATCAAGTTTTCCTTGCTTTTGGTGTGCATAAGCTACACACCCAAATACCCGCAAGTTCTCAAAATTTGGCGGATGACCGGTTCACACTTCTTCCAGAGTTTTGAATCCTAATGTCGTTGAAGGACGCCTATTCACAAGATAGGCCATCGTGTTAACGGCTTCTCCCCAAAATCTTTTAGGTGCCCCGCCTTCAATCATCATGCATCTCACAATCTCCAAGAGTGTTCTATTCATCCTCTTCGCCACCCTATTTTGTTGTGGAGTATAGGGGACGGTCTTGTGCCTTACCACCCCTTCGTCTTTGCAAAATTGGTCAAATTCTTGGTTTAGAAATTCCAACCCATTGTCGATCCTCAATTTCTTCACCTTCCTCTCGGATTGGATTTCGACCATCTTCTTCCATTCCTTGAACTTTCCGAGTGCATCGCTCTTGTTCCTTAGAATGTATACCCAAACCTTCCGAGAACAATCATCCATAATCGACAAGAAGTATTTCCCTCCACCTAGAGACTCACTTTGTGATGGCCCCCACAAATCCGAATGGATATAGCTAAGTGTCTCCCTTGTAACATGAGACGACTTACTAAACTTCACCCGAGTTACCTTGCTATAGATGCAATGTTCACAAAATTTCAACTCTCCAAGTTTCTCACTTCCCATCAATCCTTGTTTATCTAATTCTTGCAACCCTCTCTCGCTTACATGACTAAGCCGTTTATGCCATAGGCTTTCCAAAGAGCTCTCCTTAGGTTCCATTACCACCGCCGCCGTACCAACTACGGTACTCCCTTGAAACATGTAAAGACTTCTCTCCTTTACTCCTTTCATTACCACTAGCGACCCTTTTGTAACCTTCAAGACACCCTTCTCGCCTTTCCAAGCAAAACCATGATCATCAAGCATTCCTAGAGAGATTAGATTTCTCTTTAGCTCGGGAGCATGCCTCACTTCCAATAGGACTTTTTCAATCCCATCATGAGTCTTTAACCTCACCGAACCAATACCGACCACCTTGCACGGTTTGTTGTTCCCCAGTAATACATGACCTCCGTCGATCTCTGTGTAGTCTTCAAACCACTCACCGTTTGGAGTCATATGGAACGAACATCCCGAATCCATGATCCAATGTCCGCCTTGAGTGCTAGAAGAGGCTACTAGCACATCGGCGTCTTCTTCACTGTCATCTTTTTGCACAATAGCATCTTGAACTTCACCTTGAGGCTTCTTGTCCCTTCCTCTTTTCGGACAATCTCTTTTGAAATGTCCGTTCTCATGGCATGCAAAGCACTTGACATCTTTCTCGCCACCCCAGGATTTGGACTTTGCCTTTCCTTTTCCCTTTGTATCTTTCTTGATTGGTCTTCCTCTAACTATCAAACCTTCCCCCATGTGCTCACACAGGTCGTTCTTCCGTTTCTGTTCTTTAGCCTTGATAGCCCCCACAACATCACTCAAACTTATAGTTTCTCTCCCATGTTGTAGAATTTCCACAAAGGTGTCATAAGACCTTGGTAAAGAATGAAGCAACACTAAAGCCTTATCCTCATTATCATACGTGATTCCAATATTCTCCAAGTCCATGATTAACTTGTTGAAATCATTGATGTGAGCTTGAATTTCTTTTCCCTCCACCATCTTCCATGTGAAGAACCTTGCCTTGAGATATAACCGGCTAGACAAACTCTTGGTCATGTATAAAGATTTGAGTTTCAACCACACCTCCTCCGCACTCTTGCACTTCACTATTTCTCGTAACACATTGTCACCAAGGCAAAGAATCAATGTGTTGTATGCCTTATTGAGCGCCTCCTCCTTCTTCTCCGCTTCCATGGTCTCCGAGAGCTTTCCCTCAAGTGCCTTAATGAGTCCAAGATTGCCTAGGTGAGCTGTCATCTTCATCTTCCAGAAGCCAAAATCATTTGTCCCATCAAACTTCTCAATATCCACCTTAGAACTTGAGCTTGCCATCTCACAGGAATTTCTTCAAACACTTGGTGAGCAGAAATTTCTAACCTTTGTTCTAACCATAGAAACAACCCAACTTGACTACCTTGAACCTTAGCTCTGATACCAATTTGTTGTGTTATGACTACTTAGAAAACCCCAAGCAATCACAGCAAGCACACACAATGCGGAAATAGGAAAGTAGTGTAGAAACCAATACCAAGAATGCACAATAACAAAATAGAGAAGAGTAGAGAAGAGCAACACACTAAATTTATCCTAGTTCAGCAAATGTAGCCTACATCCAGCATTTAGAGATCCTCCACTAAGATTAGAACAAGATTACAAATGATTTGGGAATAAGCTCTCCAATAGGAACACCCTCCTATCAAGCTTTCTCACCCTCTCACTCTCTTGGACTCCTTCCCCTTAGCAATCTCTTTTCTCTCTTGTGTTTTTCCTCTCAAGATATCCCTAATTTTATGCCTCTATATTTTCTCTCTCTCTGTCTCTCAAACCCTAGGAGCTAACCCAATATATATATGGAAGAAGGGAAAATAAAATAGAAACAGCAGAAAAAAACTAACTGGTGCGTGTCTGGACGCCGAGACACTGGATTATTTAAGCCGCGGCGCCCAGTGCTTTCCTGCACTCTTGGTTGCTTCTCCATCTGCTGCTATACCACTTCCCCTCATGGTGTCCAAGACTTGTCCAACATCTCAAGGCAACAATGAGACATCCTCACAAACTCTATAAAACATAAAGGTTTGGGGACTGGATATAGGCCACAAGTGACACGTTGCATATTACACCCATTGCATAGTGCACGACCATAAATTCGCAGAATCATATAGTAGACTTTTTAGCCTATTCTCCTATTTGATTTTCTCCTAGTAATATCAAACATGAAATCCTAGTTCGACATGTTTCACTACAAATTTGCCTACATTACAGTAACATTTTCTCATTTTCACTGCATATGCATAAGGTTTTAGGCTTATAGGTTGTTCAATTAATATACAGTGTCACATAAGTTTCGTTAGAATCAAATCAAATCTGAAACAAAGACCATCAAGTTTTATAACTAAGAATTCAACCCAAGAAAAGTTAACCCAAAACGAGTTTAACCATTAGGATGGGACCCGTAATTGAGACCAGTAGTGCCACAAGGAATGTTTTGGGCACAAGAATGTAATGCAGGCTACGCCGTCTTATTGGTTATTCTTTTTCTTTTGTGCCAATTTATGGGCTCAAAACTTCTTTTTTTCCTGTCTAAATCTAAAATATCTAAAACACCCAACCTTGTTAGCCATGACAACCATTACTTAAGAGGGGGGTGAATTGGGTGATTAAAAATTTTTAAAATACCATTAAGAAATTAAACTTTTTTATATACTCAATCAACACATTCAGTAGAATAAGTCTAACAAAGATACAACTATTATGGATTATTCAAATACAACTTAAATTATAAGATAAATTAAGCAAATAAGCTAGATATCAAGTTCTTAAAATCGAAACATCAAGATGACATGATATGCAATAAATAAATATGTTGCACTAAATATTGAAATTAAAGAGTACAGGGAAGAGAGAATCAAACTCAAGAATTTATCATGATTCAGCTACCAACCACTTGTGGCCTACATCCAGTCCCCAAGTTTAATTTGAGATTTTATTCATTATCTCCTAAACTTCACGGATGTTAGGAAAACCTTTATACAAGCAAGAGCACTCCTCACACTTTGGGATACCTTACTCTTATGCTAGAGCCTCCAACTCTTCAAACTTCATAGGTGCTTGAAAAACTTTTATATTCAAGAGCATTCACAATACCTTTGGGATACCTCATCCTATGTTTGAGTCTCACTTTAAGGGATACCTCACTCTTTTCTCTCTTGAGAGATATCTCACCCTCTTACAATGATATTAAGATAAAGAGAAAGCTAGAAACTCTCACAAGAGTAATATACAACTTAAAGAACAAAAGAATAGAATGATTTTTCAATAAAGAGCTCAAAATATGATTTTGATGATTCAAGGATCAAATCAAATGTTCTAGAGTTGTAAAAGCTTCAATCTACACTTATTTATAGAGCCTAAGTAATAAAATAACCATTAGTAGTGTTTAAAAATAATTTCTTATGAAAGCTAACCGTTTATAGCCATTGGGAATGTTTTAGACTTATGGTAATCAATTACATGGCTCTTACAACACATTGTGGGCTTTCTGAGTAGGATGTAATCGATTAAATGGCCTCTGTTTGCTAAAATCTTGTTTACAACATTTTAATGCTTGGAAAACGATTTTAAACATCCATAACTTCTTCATTTTTCATCCGTTTTAAGCAAATGACAACTTATTGAAAAGATCTTTAAGTTTATTTTCATATTAAATTAGTTTCACAATAAAACTCAAAGTATTTTAAAAGTTATGATCAAAAGAGTAACCAAAAGTCAACCTTTCAAAACTCAAACTTGACTATTTTTCATAGTTTTGAACTACTACCATGACTAGCTTTTCAAAATATGTTTCTTGGGCATTTTAGCATATAAGAACCATTTGTAAAGATTTAAAAACATATTTGAGCTCTTTTCATGTAAAACTTCTATTTTTACATAGGAGAAAACCTAAAAGAAAAATAACCAATTCTAGTCCTTAGGTTTCTTGATATAATATAAGCTTCCAAAAATATGTAATTCAAGCTTTCAAAAAAAAAAATCTCTTTTCAAATCTTACAAATGCTTGGAACATCTTATCATTATCATTCTTCTTGAGTTTAACATAATTGTGATCTTTTGCTTTCTCGTTGCAATGTTCACTCTTAGTAGTTGGACTATCTTACAAAGTATTACTCACTTAAACAAATATAGTTAGTCCAATTTCATAATTTAATGTCTTCATATACATGATTCATAAATGTATAACTCTAGTTAGTCTAACATATATATAAAACTTTCACAGGCACATACAAATAAGACATTTATCAATTACTAATAGATATGCTCTATATAGGATGCAACAAAGAATACTATGCATATTTTTATTTAAATATAGTCAAATCTAATATTAATTTAATACAACTTATAGGACATATTATTGGATATATTCTATAAAAGATGTTATAAAGAATATGTATGATTCTTATATGAAATATAACAAGATGGAGTGCATGATCATGCATGATCTAATATAATCTATTAAGCACATCTATGTAGCATAAACATTGTCGCAACCATCCCGAAGGGCACCGCAAAAAATAAAAAAAAGAGGGGAAGGAAAAGACCTCGAGGTGTTGGGAGTCGCCAGCTGTCACAACCGTCCCGAAGGGCGCCGCAAAAAATAAAAAAAAAGGAGGAAAAGACCTCGGTATGTTGGGAGTCGCCACCAATCGCTTTATCCATTAAATGGAATGGTGCAATTAGATACCTAAAAGATGGTCTGCATTTTAGAGTTTATGGTTCGGGGGTTGATTACGGGTAGGGAAAGTGTTAGTACCCTACACCGTTCGTTCTAAAAATAGTTACCTATTTAATCTAATATTATTTGCAAGATTAATTAAATTGGTCATTTAAAAAAGAAAAGAAATATATTTTTTTTGGTTTTTACTTTAACATGTCCCATTTTCTCAAGCATAATATTAAGAATGATAAATGATTAAGACCAGAAATAGGTGGCTAAATAGTCATTATTTTGAAACAAATTCTAAGTCTACAACATATTATATAAAAGTGATGAATTGAAATTGTGTTAATTTTGCAAAGAAAAAAATTTTCAAAATATTTATTTTTGATGAGATAAAATGATTTAAAATGAATTTTTGCAAAGAAAGAAAAAATTCTTTTTTTGAAAAAAAGACAAAAAAAGAATTTTTCTTTTGAACTCACCACAGTCATAATGTTGAGGCTATGCGAAATTGTTCGCTTTTATTTGAATATTTTATTTTACAAAAAAAATTATCTTAGTTTATAAAAAAAATTGTATTTTAATTTACGTAATTATTTTAATTTTTATGTGGGGATTAGACCTTACCAGCGCTCCTGAGAAAATTCAATATAAAGTCTCAAGATCATCGGAAAGAGTGTATTTGATCGATGCTCCGATCCTCTCCTAATTTTTTCATCGTCGGTCAATTTTAAATTACTTGATTATTACATTAATACAAAGATGAATGAGTTAAATTAAAACACAAGTACAAATGTATAATGATATTATTACAATAACAATAATGAGAATATTGTAAACATATCAAATCCAAATCACTAATAAACTAAATCTAAAGGAAAAGCAAAACATTAGAAATTACTATTCTTTTTTATTTTTTATTTTTTTATATTTCATCTTTGTTTTTATATATTTTTACTATTTTCATTTTCTCTTAACATATTTCAAAATTAACAAATCATAAAAAAAACAAACAAATAACCAAAGAAAGAGAGTTAGTCCCTGCAACAGAAACACAAAACAAAGGAGCAGGGGGGTTACGATGGAGCCAATATGGTGGAGATCCGGGCGACGAGGAGATGCGGTGGCACGCCGGCGCGGATCTAGACGGTGACTGGTCCGACTCGGTGCTACTCGGAACGAGCGAGACTCAGATTTGGGCTTTTTGTGGGTCGCGATCGCAGATCCTATTCTGGTTGCCAGCGGAGCTAGTCGCGGTGGTCGGCTTTGGACAACGCGACTGGATGGTTCAGATCGGAGCAGTGGGCTGCACGGTGGGCTGTGCTGGTGAGCGAGTCGCGCGGCTGGGTGGCGCGGTTGGTTCGAGCTGTAGGATGCGGCTTCGCGGTGGCTTGGGTCGCAATGTGGACGGTTCGAACTACTGCATTCGCTGACGGTGGAGCTCCAGTTTGGTGGGTAGCGGGTCTGGTGGTTGAAGATGGTGGTTCAATTGGTGGAATGTGATAAAGGTTAATGAAGGTGAGGTGATGGTTAATGGTGGCTTTGGTGAGGAAGGTGAAGGCGTAGGCAGTGCTCAATGGGTCTGTGTGAAGATTGAGGATTTCTTCATGTCTGTGGGAATTTTTTTGCCTATCATTGCTCTGTGTGAGGGTGATTCTTATAAGAAGAACTTGCAAAAAAAAAATCTCAATTTCTGATGATTGGAAGGCAAAAGGATCAAAACTGTCTGAACTTTTCGTTTCTGAATGATGATTAGAAGGCAAATGGAAAAGAAAATTGTTTGAAGTTTTTAATCCAATTCAATGCAGCTGTTTGTGGAGGCTAGGGTTTGATGGCTAGGGTTGCAGCAACAGGAAGGGAAAGGAATCGGGTAATGAGTTAATCCGTACCCCATTTCCTCTCTTTTTTATTTCTCAAAATAAAATCATTTTTTTCTTTTTTTCTCACCTTTTTTTAAAGAAATCAGACTTAATAAATAAAATAAATATGGACAAAATTGGGTATCAACAGCTGCCTCTCTTTGCTTTACATTTAAAATAAATGGAAAGCAAAGGAATTGATTCAAATTTGTCCATGAAAATGTAAAAAGCTTGCGGAATCAGGTATCCACAGAAAACTTGAAGCAGAAAAAGTAAAAAGCTTGCGAAGTCAGGTGTCTGTTGAAACTTAATAGGAAAGATAAAAACTTGCGGAGTCGAGTATCCGCTGAAGCTTACCAAAAAACTTGAAGCAGAAAAGGTAAAAAGCTTGCGGAATCAGGTATCCGCTCAAGGCAGAAAGTGAAAAGGTAGAAAGCTTGCGAAGTTGGGTATCCGCTAAAGCTTAAAGCAGAAAAGGTAAAAAGCTTGCGGAGTCAGGTATCCGCTGAAGCTTAATAGAAAAGGTAAAAAAAGCTTGCGGAGTCAGGTATCCTCTAAAGCTTAACAGAAAACTTAAAAATAATGGGTAGAGGACCCAAAAACATAAAACAATGGGTATGGGGACCTAAAAAGGTAAAAAGCTTGCGGAGTCAGGTATCCGCCGAAGCTTAACAAAAATTTGGTAAGAAGCTTACGGAGTCGGGTATCCGTTGAAGCTTAACAAAAAATAAGGTAAGAAGCTTGTGGAGTCGGATATCCGTTGAAGCTTAACAAAAACAAGGTAAAAAGCTTACGGAGTCGGGTATCCGTTGAAACTTAACAAAAAATAAGGTAAGAAGCTTACGGAGTCTGGTATCCATTGAAGCATAACAAAAATAAGGTAAGAAGCTTATAGAGTCGGGTATCCGTTGAAGCTTAACAAAAAACAAGGTAAGAAGCTTATGGAGTCGGATATCTATTGAAGCTTAACAAAAATAAGGTAAAAAGTTTACGGAGTCGAGTATCTGTTGAAACTTAACAAAAAATAGGGTAAGAAGCTTACGGAGTCGAGTATCCGTTGAAGCTTAACAAAAATAAGATAAAAAGCTTACGGAGTTAGATATCCATTGAAGCTTAACAAAAAACAAGGTAAGAAGCTTACGGAGTCGGGTATCTGTTGAAGCTTAACAAAAACAAGGTAAAAAGCTTGCGGAGTCAAGTATTCGCTGAATCTTAACAAAAAAAAAACTTAAAAGCAATGGGTACAGGAACCCGAAAACATAAAACAATGGGTACGGGAACCCAAAAAAGTAAAAAACTTACGAAATCAGGTATCCACAGAAAACATGAAGCAGAAAAGGTAAAAAGCTTGCGAAATCAGGTATCCACAAAAAACTTGAAGCAGAAAAGGTAAAAAACTTGCGAAGTTGGGTGTCCACTAAAGCTTAACAAAAAAGGTAAAAACTTGCGGAGTCGAGTATCCGCTGAAACTTAACAAAAAACTTGAAGCAGAAAAGGTAAAAAGCTTGCAGAGTCAGGTATCCGCTGAAGCTTAACAGAAAAGGTAAAAAAGCTTGCAGAGTCGG
Source organism: Ormosia semicastrata (assembly GCA_029884595.1). NCBI lineage: Eukaryota > Viridiplantae > Streptophyta > Magnoliopsida > Fabales > Fabaceae > Ormosia > Ormosia semicastrata. The sequence goes on from JAQQTO010000044.1 coordinate 4,399,278, forward strand.
GTATCTGCTGGAGCTTAACAAGAAACTTAAAAGTAATGGGTACGGGGACCCAAAAACATAGAACAATGGGTACGGGGGCCCAGAAAAAGGGTAAAAAGCTTGCAGAGTCAGGTATCCGCCAAAACTTAACAGAAAACTTAAAAGCAATGGGTACAGGGACCCGAAAGCATAAAACAATGGGTACGAGGACCCAAAAAACATAGAACAATGGGTATGAGAATCCAAAAAAGGTAAAAAACTTGCGGAATCAGGTATTCACTGAAGCTTAACAAAAACAAGGTAAGAAGCTTATGGAGTCGGGTATCCGTTGAAGCTTAACAAAAAAATAAGGTAAGAAGCTTATGGAGTCGGATATCCGTTGAAACTTAACAAAAACAAGGTAAAAAGCTTACGGAGTTGGGTATCCGTTGAAACTTAACAAAAAACAAGGTAAGAAGCTTATGGAGTCAGGTATCCATTGAAGCTTAACAAAAATAAGGTAAGAAGTTTATGGAGTTGGATATCCGTTGAATCTTAACAAAAACAAGGTAAAAACCTTACGGAGTTAGATATCTATTGAAGCTTAACAAAAAAACAAGGTAAGAAACTTACAGAGTCAAGTATCCGCTGAATCTTAACAAAAAAAAAACTTTAAGGCAAAATTGCGGATACAACACGCAGTGAAAAACAGGGATTCCCACTGAGGATCCATACGAAAAAAAGCCATAATCTGATTTTTAAATGATTTACCTCTTGAAGCGTGAATCACCGACATCGTAATAGAAACGATGTCTCTGCGGTATCCACACGAACAGACTCATGAACGTCTAACATCCGCAAAGAGGAGCCTCACGTCTCTCATACAGTACTAGTTGCGAAGATAAGATAAGAAACTTGTTGCTCTCTCACTCACTTTTCTATAGGTGCGGCTAGGGTTCTGAATTGTGTATTTTAGCAGCCCCTTTAGCAGTACTATTTATAATAGTGACTGCCTTAAGTAAGTGTGAGCAGCAGCAAGGTAAGCTGTGCAACCCTAGACCCATCTGTTATGAGTCTGGCCCATATTTGAATCCGAGTCCAACTTGGATCCATTGCTCCAATTTTAGTCTACTCTATGTGTGTGACCCTGCAGGTTCTTATTACATTGGCAGTAATATTAAAATCTTATTTTAATATTACAAGCAGTGAGCGGTATCTAGCAACACATCGCTGCTACCCAAGTAATAAGAATGTTAGTGATTTGACATAACCTTTCTGTGACCAATGTTTTCGTGTCGTTTAGTCCATTTGTCAAGATATCTAGATTGAACACAAGGCATGGAATGCGTCACCCTTGTATAGTCCAATCATTTGTTTCCTGATACTCGAGTAGACTTTGTTACAACAAATAAGATCAATATCTCATATTGACTCATTTGAGCATGGCCATGCATTTCGCAGTCTCACTCAATCAGAGGACCCGAAGATATCGCTCATGTTATGTAGGAGTGACAAATCTCATCTAGGTCACTCACATTCCTCTGCATGATTCGTGGCATGTCCAATAACCAACTTTATAATCACCTTGTTACAAATGACGTTTGATGGCATTAAAACACACAACTCCTCATGTAGGAATTGTAGTGATTTCAGGTCAAAGGACCACAAACACCATTGTCACTATGAGAATCGCTTATGACACTCACGTAACGATCCATGTAGCGTTCTTATGGTGGGTCAGTCTAGTACATCATTACTCTAATATGTACCCATGTGAAGACTTGATATCTCATATCCATGACCCGTGAGATATGGTCATTAGTCTATGCACATACTAGTCTCAATGTATTATTGTTGTCCTAATTAACAATAATACTTGACTAAGGACATTTAAGAATAGTGTTGTAACCAAAAAGGATCTCACGATCAAGTCATCCACTTGATGTCCTATGGCATCAAACTTACTATTCTAAGGATTTTATTATGTTTATCAAAAAAGAACACAATAAATGAAATGCCTCATATATAAAAATAGCATAATATGTAAATAAAAAATTGGCCTCTAGGGCATACACCAACAATGGGTACGGGGACCCGAAAACATAAAACAATGGGTGCGGGAACCCAAAAAAGTAAAAAGCTTTCAAAATCAGGTATCCACAGAAAACTTGAAGTAGAAAAGGTAAAAACCTTGCGAAGTCGGGTGTCCGCTGAAGCTTAACAGAAAAGGTAAAAACTTGTGGAGTCGAGTATCCGCTGAAGCTTAATAGAAAACTTGAAGCAGAAAAGGTAAAAAGATTGCAGAGTCAAGTATCCGCCAAAGTTTGACAGAAAGCTTAAAGCATGAAGATAAAAAGCTTGCGGAGTAAGGTATCCACTGAAGCTTAACAAGAAACTTGAAAGCAAAGGGTACGAGAACCCGAAAATATAGAACTATGGGTATGGGAACCCAAAAAAGGAAAAAACTTGTGGAGTCAGGTATCTGCTGAAACTTAACAAAAACTTAAAGGTAATGGGTACTGGGACCCAGAAACATAAAACAATGGGTATGGGGACCCAAAAAGGTAAAAGCAAAAAGAGATGGGTGCGGGTACCCATAAAAGGCAAAAAACTTGTAGAGTCAGGTATCCGCTGAAGCTTAACAAAAAAACTTAAAGGCGATGAGTACGGGGACCCGAAAACATAAAACAATGGGTGCGGGGACTCAGAAAAGGAAACAACAAGAAGCGATGGGTGCGGGTACCCATAAAAGGCAAGAAACTTGCGGAGTCAGGTATCAGCTGAGCCTTAACAAAAAAACTTAAAGGCAATGGGTACGAGGACCCGAAAACATAAAACAATGAGTACGGGGACCCAGAAAATGAAACAGCCAGTTTGACCTTTGTAGGTAAAGGCTAGCAAATTGAGAAAAAATGCACTATACAATGCATGCTTCAGATGTATGAGAGTATGAAAAAATTTTTATTTATTTTGATTTTCTCTTTTTTTTGTCTCCACAACCCCTGAGGATATGATTGCAATCATTTTCAAAGATGAACTAGAATGAGATTTATTGGCATCCTTTCATTTGTCTATTCAGCCGATGGTTGAAATGTCTAACTGGGATGACCCTTGAGGTGTGCATTAGATATGATAGTGACCTAACTATCCTTTCTTTTCTCATCAACACTCTTATCGGGAATTCATTGTGTTTCCCATGACCTTTCAAGCAAATCTAAATGCTTTTGCAATATTGTCACATGTTTCACATCTCAATATAAGTCTATCATGAGAAATGCATCAACAATAGGTTGCAGCAAAAAGGGGTTATCATTATGGAAAGGAAAAGTATAGGAAAAGTAATTCAAAAAGGATTAAAATTGAAAGGTTTACAAGAGAAATGTTTGGGTGGAGTTTTCCAACTCTTCCAGTGATGCTCTTTAGGATGATTAGTGCTAATTTCTCATGTATGCAACCTTGAACACTCCTTTGTCTGTTTCCAAGAATGTGATTTGACCCATTTTTCACGCATTGAAAACTTTTCATGACAAGACTTCATATATTCAAATTGCCCCAGTTCGACCCAAGTCTTCGTGTATCGAAGCATCTGATGACAAATTCAGACTACCCTAGTTTGGCCTTAATGAGCTCAAACTGCCCCAGTTTGTGACTTGAGGCAACTCTACTTCTTCGAATATGTCAGATACTATTTTTTACCCTAACTTTTGCCTAGGTCACTCTTTTTGAGTTTTCAACCTAGCGGGTTGCCTTAACTTTTGCCTAGGTCGCCTTTTCAGGTTTTCAACCTAGCGAGCCACTTTTATTTTTTTTCTTTCTTTTTTCTTTTTTTTTTAATGTAGAAGCAAGGAATTGAAAACTCAGAAGAGCATGAACCTTTTGTCTCAGAATTAAAGTTAATGAAAATGAAAACAACCCTTAATTAATCATAATGGACTTTTTAAGGCTTGTAACGTGGCCAAGGTTAAAGGTTATGAAAGAAAGGATATAAGGCTCAAACAATTATTTAAAGGTTGAATAAGACTAAGGATCTTTAGCAAACTTTGTCAATTGCTTTTGGCATTGTCAAGAGTACTAAAACTTTTCATTTACTTTTGTATTTTTTTCCTTTTTTATTTTCATCATCTTCCTATCTTCTTCTTTTCCTTTTTCTTCTTCTTTTTTTTTATTTTTTTCTAACCCCTAGTGTAGAGGTTATCCTTGTCTGAGGTTCTTTAAAGAAAATTTTCAAGCTCAAAAGGAGGTAACAAGGGATATTACAAATTGTAAAGGATAGAGAAAGATGACCCATCTTCATTTTCAAATCATGACTATTTATTTTCAAAACTTTAATTTTGAGACCAAAAGTTAATGCACAAGTGATTACTTATTTGTTCCTTTTCAAAAATCCTACTTCTAATTGCTTGGTGACTTCCTCCTTTTATTTTAGGGTGCATTCTCCTCAATTTCTGCTTCTTCGCCTCAGTATTGGGGTATAGCAAAATTTTGTGGGAAGCCATGCTCGAATCCATTCTTGGTACGACCATACGAAAATGTCACAATAATCACATCAAAGCTTAACCAACTTGCTTCGCTCATCTTCTTTCATGGGAGTGCCTTTTTATCATCCACCCCCAAATTAATCACTTCAGTCGACTCTTCATGGGGTTGAATTTCTTTAGCCTCTTGTTCCATTAATCTCATTAGCTCAAGAGAAGGTTCCAGTTGTCATCATTATCCTTTTTAACGGGATGATCAAAATCATATAATGGGGTCATAGCACTGTCATTTTCAAGAGATTCACTTTCAGATCCACACAAGTAAAAAAGTAATGAATGTTGATGTAATGGTTGGACAGAAACTAAAAGAATGGCAAGAAAATGTATTTATTGATAGTAAATATTGAAAAGGAAACATGTGAGCCTATTTTCTCAACATATCTTCCTAAAGCCTTGGGCAGAGCTATAGGATTACAGAATTACTTTGCATTAATCTCAAAGGTCATGGGAAAATTAATGATCTCCTAATTGTTGAGCTCTGCATCTAAGGAACAAGGGCACACCGGATTGACACCATAATTAATGGGTTGATCATTCTCGATAGCGGTCACTGCACTTCAAAAGCTTTGTCGAATGTCACAGATGGGGATCCCCTCAGCTTTTAGGTTCTCGATTTTCCAATCGAGCTAGCCACTTTTTTTTTTATCTTCCATTATCCTATTTTGTCGGCCTTAGTGAGTTTGTATTTGGGTTTTGGGTCCATGGTTTGGCTAGTTGAGATGGCATGGTAGCGAGTGTTTGGTTTGGGATGAGAGGTTGTGTATGATAATGGATCATTGGGTGATAAGGTCGAGGGTATGGAACTTGGGAGACATTAGCACTGTATGGGTTGCAAGGTATATAGGGAGGTTGGAAGCATGGTTAAGGGTTAATAGGTGCTTGGCTAGGTTTTCCTTGGGCAAAACTTCTCTAATCGGAAGTAACAACATGTGCTTCTTCTTCTCTTTTCTTCCCTGTTGGGGACCTCTTGGCACTAATCATCCCTATTGAACTTTCAGTGATCTTCCCACTTCTCATTCCTCCCTCAACTCTTTCTCCAATGATGACCATGTCTGAGAAATTTGATGACACACTTCCTATCATTTTGTCATAGAAGGGAGATTGGAGAGTATCGATGAATGTAGCCACAATTTCTTTTTCTGTCAATGGGGGTTCAACCTGAGCAGCTATTTCTCTCCATCGTTAAGCATATTCCTTAAAGGTTTCAACTTTCTTTTTAACTATATTCTACAACTACAGTCTATTTGGTGTCATATCGATGTATTTATATTGTCTCGAGAAAGCATCAGTCAAGTCCTTGAAACATTGCATATGGGTACGTTCAAGGTGTGTATAGCAGTTAGACGCTGCCCCAGCTAAGCTGTCTTGGAAGAAATTGATCAACAGCTTGTCATCATGAGCATGCAAGGCCATTTTACGGATATACATGGTCAGATGGTTCTTTGGGCAAGTAGTCCCTTTACATTTGTCGAAATCTGGGACTTTAAATTTCGGGAGAATCACTACATCTGGGACAAGGCAGAGTTCTGAGGCATTTAGAAGACCATAACTACTTGCTCCTTCTATAGCGTGTAGTCTCTCTTAAAGAACTTCTAGTTTTTCCTTGAATTGAAGGTTTTCAGTTGAAGGATTCAGCAGAGAAGTACCAGCAATCTTATGGGGGGAAATTTGTGGCATGCAAAAAGGGTTTGAATGTTGCATCGATGAGGTCCAATTAGTACCAAGGTAAGGAGGTTGGTCTGGAGTCGAGTTTTGTGGCCCTGAAGTAGGCATTACTAATGATGAGCCACTCTCAGGAGGGTTGGTAATTTGTGGCGGCATAAAACTAGGGGGAAGGCCATAAGGTGGAATGGAAACAGGGTACTGAGGAATCTCACTGGTATTTGGCTAAGATCCTTGGGTAGTGTTTGGAGGGTTTGAAGTTGTTGTAACTGTCGGTGCACTGTCCTCAAGGGTATTGGTGGCTAATGGTGGCGCATAACTAGGTGGAAGGCCATATGGTGGAAATAGAGATGCATGTGTTTCTCGATGATTAGTAACAGGCTTTTGTGAAGGGTTAGGGTAGAAGGTGAGTGGCATCATGGCCCCTTGAGAAGTGACGCTAGGATATTGCCAAGAAATTAGTGCAAAGCCATGTGGGCGAGCAGATGTGGCCGAAGGATCATCATTTGCCCTTGAAGGAGTTCCCTCTGTGTTCTTCATTCTTTCCAAAGCTTGCAGAACTTCTAAGACCTTGGTCATTTGTTCCTTTAATTGGCTTACTTCATTCCTCAACTCTTCCTATGATTGCCCCAGTTCATCCATGACTTTTGATTGGGAGCGAGCTCCTATACATGTGTCGTAGAGACAATTTTTTTGTATTATTATGAATATGATAAAAAAATGCAAACATAAGCACACTAAAACAAGAGTAAAATTATGCATGCAGAGACACGGTCCTAAGCTTGGTACTTGTCCTAAAAGATGGGCTCTGTGTACTAATAAATGATAGCTTTGGTTCTAGACTCCTATCGGATAAAAAGTCCCCAAATTGTCCCTTGCTATCGCCAACACTTTGGCTAGCAAGAGTCCTCAATCCTCACCCATGATAGGTTACAAGCGGAAGGAGTTCAATTTGAGTGAGGGGTTTTCGTGTGCCTGTCCGGAGACCAAAGGTCTCTCAAAGCAACACTACTTCACCCTCTATCTAAACCTATAAGGTACTGAGCTTGGGTATAGAGCTTATGTGTGCAGGTGTACATGAGGGAACATGCAAGCAAATTTATTCACAATGCAGAAGTACAATGCATGTAATGCAAACAAAATGTACAACAATATGAAACAAATAAACAAACGAAACAAAAATGGACCAACATAATTAAAGAACAAATAACATGAGATTAAAACAAGGCTTAACCCCTCTCATGTCCCCACTGGAGTCGCCAGCTGTCGCAACCGTCCCGAAAGGCACCGCAAAAAATAAAAATAAAAGGAGGGGAAAGAAAAAATCTCGAGGTGTTGGGAGTCACCAGCTGTCGCAACTGTCCTGAAGGGCGCTGCAAAAAATAAAAAAAAGGAGGAGGAAAAGACATCGGTATATTGGGAGTAGCTACCAATCGCTTTATCCATTAAATGAAATGGTGCAATTAGACACCTAAAAGATGGTCTACGTTTCAAAGTTCATGGTTCGGGAGTTGATTACGGGTAAGGAAGGTATTAGTACTCTACATCGTCCGTTCTAAGAACGGTTACCTATTTAATCTAATATTATTTGTAAGATTAATTAAATTGGTCCTTTAAAAAAGAAAAAAAATATTTTTTTGGTTTTTACTTTAACATGTCCTATTTTGTTAAGCATAATATCAAGAATGATAAATGACTAAGACCAGAAATGGGTGGCTAAATAGCCATTATTTTGGAACAAATTCTAAGTCTACAACATATTATATAAAAGTGGTGAATTAAAATTGTGTTAATTTTGCAAAGAAAAGAATTTTCAAAATATTTATTTTTGATGGGATAAAATGATTTAAAATGAATTTTTGTAAAGAAAGAAAAAAATTATTTTTGAAAAAAAGACAAAAAAAGAATTTTTTTTTTTTGAACTCATCACAGTCATAATTTTGAGACTATGCGAAATTGTTCGCTTTTATTTGAATATTTTATTTTACAAAAAAAAATTATCTTAGTTTATAAAAAAAGTTGTATTTTAGTTTACGTAATTATTTTAATTTTTATGTAGGGATTAGACCTCACCAGCGCTCCTGGTAAAATCTAATATAAAGCCTCAAGATTATCGGAAAGAGTGTATTTGATCGGTGCTCCGATCCTCTCCCAATTTTTTCGTCATCGGTCAATTTTAAATTACTTGAATATTACATTAATACAAAGATGAATGAGTTAAATTAAAACACAAGTACAAATGTATAATGATATTATTACAATGACAATAATGAGAATATTATAAACATATCAAATCCAAATCACCAATAAACTAAATCTAAAGGAAAAGTAAAACATTAGAAATCACTATTCTTTTCATTTTTTATTATTTTATATTTCATCTTTTTTTAATATATTTTTACTATTTTCATTTTTTCTTAATATATTTCAAAATTAAAAAATCATAAAAAAAAAACAAATAACCAAAGAAAAAGAGTTAGTCCCTGCAACAGAAACACAAAACAAAGGAGCAGGGGGTTATGATGGAGCCAATATGGTGGAGATCCGGGCGACGAGGAGATGTGACGGCACGCTAGCGCGGATCAGGACGGTGACTGGTGCGACTCGGTGCTGCTCGAAATGAGCGGGACTCGGATCTGGGCTTTTCGTGGGTCGCGATCGCAGATCCTGTTCTGGTTGCCAGCAGAGCTGGTCGCGGTGGTCAACTTTGGGCAACGTGGCTGGATGGTTTAGATCGGAGCGGCGGGCTACACGGTGGGCTGTGCTGGTGAGCGGTCGCGCGGCTGGGTGGCGCAGTTGGTTCGAGCCATGGGGTGCGGCTTCGCAGTGGCTCTGGTCGCGGTGTGGATGGTTCGAGCTACTGCGTTCGCTGACGGTGGAGCTCCGGTTTGGTGGGTAGCGGGTCTGGTGGGTTGAAGATAGTGGTTCGATTAGTGGAATGTGATAAAGGTTGATGAAGGTGAGGTGATGGTTAATGGTGGCTTTGGTGAGGAAGGTGAAGACGTAGGCAGTGCTCAATGGGTCTGTGTGAAGATTGAGGATTTCTTCGTGTCTGTGGGAATTTTTCTGCCTGTCATTGCTCTGTGTGAGGGTGATTCTTATAAGAAGAGCTTGCAAAAAAAAAATCTCAATTTCTGATGATTGGAAGGCAAAAGGATCAAAACTGTCTGAACTTTTCGTTTCTGAATGATGATTGGAAGGCAAATGGAAAAGAAAACTGTTTGAAGTTTTTAATCCAATTCAATGCAGCTGTTTGTGGAGGCTAGGGTTGCAGCAGTAGGACGGGAAAGGAATTGGGTCATGGGTTAATCCGTACCCCATTTTCCTCTCTTTTTTATTTCTCAAAATAAAATCATTTTTCTCTCTTTTTTTAAAAGAAATCATACTTAGTAAATAAAATAAATATGGACAAAATTGGGTATCAACAAACATCATTCCTTTTGCTTTGTATTTGTCATCATCAAAATTTAACATATTAAACCATTTAGACAAACTTACTTCTACAAAACTGTCGCCCTCTTTGCTATGACCCCTCCCCTTTTACTCACCTTTCATGCATATTTGTTTATGTGACAGAATCATAGTGAAGATATGTAAAAATTAAAATGAGTTCAGTTATAATCAACTGGTAAAAATTGTGAAAATGTGTGATGCTATGAGTAGAAATGTGTGTGAATGATATTATTAAAAAAAACCAATAAAATAATGTAAGACCATGAATGGATCGAGGGACAAATTGAAAGGGGGGCATGCAAGGGTCATGCCCCCCCCCCCAAATAAGAAAAAAAATAGAAAAATATTTTATTAGATACTTGTAATGTGAAACAAAGATCAAAGTCTGAAGAATAAAACTCATATGATAACAAGAGTTAATATTAAGAAGTTATTTTGCTAAAAGACTTAAAAGAAGAAAAGTGAGACCCACCAATTCCATCTTCATGTGGGCTTTGGCAGCTAAGCTGCTACTAATACTAGATAATTAAAGTCCTACAACTACAAGAAAGCATTTTTAAATTATAAAAAAAAAAAAATCGTTCATTTTCAATTTGTCTCACCGCCTTCCAGACTCCCACACAGGGTACAACATAAGCGTATAATGATTAAGGTATAACTCTTCATTCATTTTCTCTAGTTCTCTTAATCAATTTTATTATCCATTTATGAGTCCAAAAGGAGTGGGTGAGCCATGAACAGAGAGGTCGTAGCCGTACAACAGAAACTCACCGACTCAGCAAGTTTAATTTGAGGGAACTGAGTCCCAGGCACAAGAAACATATCGCCTTCCTAACTTTGTTGTAAGTCTCCATATCTTATTTCTTAAGATCTTCATTTATCTAGTATTTTATTAAAATTATGGCTCCAGCCTCCGTATATTTTAATTCTTCCTTTTTTGGTTTGGTGTTTTGCTAATTGGCCTTTATTTTTTCTTTTAATTTCTTTTCATTAGTTCAAGTTAATCTCATATCTTATTATTAATTTTTTTTTATCTATGTCTAATGTATCTATTATCAATTTGTACTTTCTAATTGTCTTTTTATTTATGTAATATATTGTTAATTTAATTGGTTTTAGTTAATTTAATTTTCTGTTCATTTGTTCTCCTAAGCATATTTAATTTGATTGATCATTTGATTCGCTTGATGTTGACTCTTCATGTTTCAACTGCTATTACTAAGATATTTTTTTCGACTATGAATATTGTGAAGAATAGACTTAAAAATAAGATGGAAGATAACTTTCTAGCTAATTGTCTAATCACTTATATTGAGAGGAGGATTGTTGAGAAGTTTGATACAGATTCTATAATTGATGAGTTTTATGATATGAAGAAACGTCATGCTTGATTTCGATGAAGATATTATATATTATTTTTTGTACTATAATATAAAATTTATTAATAAATACTATAATATAATTTGATAATGTAATTCATAATTTTTAGTCCCTCCACTAAACGTTTTCTAGATCTGTCCCTGAATGCATCTCAGGGTAATAACCTATAATCATAAGTATATAAACTCTTTATATACACCTAAAAATCACATTAATTTTCATACCATTGGATTTATTTTAACATATATTCACATGTAATTTAATAACCCTGCACATTTGGTTATTCTTTTTGTTTTTCAAACTACTGTGGGAATAAAACACACACACACACACACACACACACACACACATATATATATATATATTGCAATTTTAGTCATTGTTATATGGGTGGCAACAAGTTATATATAATTATAACCAAAGGTAATGGCTAATCTGGGGTGGGGGAACCTAAGAAAATTCCAAATGGAAAAGCTTAGAAGAGAGAGACAGAGAAAGTGGTTTGATGCAGCAGAAAGGTGAGACAAAAAATGATACAAGGCTCATGATGCATGTCTACCAAAGGGAGAGCCCAATCTCAGTCAGTAGAGATTCTACAGTGAAATCCCATATGCTTTTTCAGTGCTTTTGGGTGTTGGGGTCATATGGATGGCAATCACCCAAATCACTCTCACACCAATCATCCATGCACATGCAATTGGTAGAAGGTGGGGGAGTGGAGTCACATATCTTTAGAAAGTGAAAAAGGATTGGGGTTTTAGGGGTGTGGTCGGATTACATCCATTTTTTAGTTGTACTTGATGCATCAAACCATTTCAATTGCTGATGTCAATGGCGGTGGCTTACAAGTAGGGTCCCTTATTGTTTGGAATTTGTATTAAGGGTCTCATTATTGCAATGACACCCATTTTGCTGATAATCTTGGCATTAATTTGCTTTGCACATTTTAATTGTTTTCTGACTTTTCTTATTGAAAGTAATCCTTTTAAACGATTAAATAATTGTGCTGTTAACTCTATGTCACGACCGTATTAATCGCGGCGGGATAGCAACTTAAATTAATAAAAATTAATTAATTAATTAATGGAGTCGCCACCAATTTTATTTTTAATTAGGAAAAATTGAAAAACCCAAGAAAAATAGTTTTTGAAATCAGATTGAATTCGGAAGTCAGTTATGTGTAGGGAAGGGTGGAAACTTAATCCCACAGCACCCCTAACACACCCGTCCTAAGACGGTACCTTAAATTAATTATGCAAATTTATAATAATCCTTGAAAATATTTGTTTTACCCCTTTCGTAAAAAATATAAAATAAACAAATAAATTATGAAAATTTAATTTTTGGCTTGACAGAATTGGAGTCCCGCTCCTACGTATCCTCAAGTGCAATGAGGAATTCAAAGTCACGTAGTTCTTTAAAAAATATTTCTAGGTTGGTTGATTTTATTATAAAAAATAACTTTAAAAATTTGAATCAACAAGCCGTCACGGCTTAGTTATTCAAATTAAGAATTAAATAGGTGAAGCTCGCGTCACGCTGGAGACGTCACACATTGATTATCAAGTTTGTTATAAAATTTTTATTTAAAATTATAATTAATGGCTGATTTTATTTTTAATTATTTAAAAAATTTGATTTAACAAGTCATCGCGACTCGCTTAATCAAATTAAGGATTGAATAGGTGAAACTCAGCGTCACGCTAGAGACGTCACCCATTATTCATCAAGTTTATTACGAAATTTTTATTTAAGATTATCAATTAGCGATTTAACTTAAAAAATTGAAAACATGATAATAATTTAAATATAATATAAATAATAATAATATAACAATAATAATAATAATAATAATAATAATAATAATAATAATAATAATAATAATAATAATAATAATAATGTAAACCATCAAGCTGTCGCAACTCAGACGTTTACAAAATACAAGGGTTAGCAAGCTGTCGCAACTCAGATAACCCATATTATTATTATTATTATTTTTAAAGAAATCAATTATTTTTGTTTTATTTTTACTTTTACCATTTTTTAGCCCAATGACCCTACTACTTAAAAAAGAAAAAAAACTGATCAGAAAAAAAATAATTGGGGCCTTACGAAAAGCAAAACGAAGAGGGGGGTTTTCTTTTTGCTTTGGAACGTTTTTTTTTCTTACAGAGAGAACAGAGATGCGGCTGGTCACGGGGAGGAGCACCGAGAGAGGAGGGAGGAGCGGCTCGACGACCTTAACGGTGGCACGCCGGAGTTCGACGGGCTCGGATCTGTGCGTGGGACGGCCGTGCGGCGCGCAGTTCACCTTTTCACGGTGATTCACGCAACGAGCGGCGTGCGGTGGTGGTCTTTGGGCTTTGATGGTCACCGGATCGTGGTTGGGCGGTGTGGTTCGACGGTGAAGGGCGGTGGTTGTGGAATGATGGAGGCTTGGTTTAATGGAGGATTTGGTGGTGGTTTCGTGACGAGAGGGGTATTTGGAGAGGAAGGTGATGACTTCGTGGCGAGAGGGTGTTTTGCTAATTGTTGCAAAAATTTGCTATGGAGAGAATAATATGGCTATGTAGGCGAAGTGTGTAAGTGAGGCTGGTGAGAGTATGTCGGGTTCTTAGTATATGTTCGATGTATGGGTTAGGTGTTTTATAGGAGAGGATTAGGTGAGGTGTTTGAGTTAGAATGTGATTAGGAGTTTGTTTAGGATAAGTGATGGGAGGTTTAGGATAAGTTTGTTTAGGATGGGTTTGAGATAGGATGGGTTTATGTTAGGATAAGTTTGTGGTAGGATAAGTTTGAGTTAGTTTAGGATAGGTTGGTTTAGGATAAGTTTGTGGTAGGATGAGTAATGATTAGTTTAGGATAGGTTGGTTTAGGATAAGTGATGAGTTTAAGTGTGAGGATAACTGATGGGTTGTGGGTTAACGGGTTATGGGTTAACGGGTTGGTTTATGGGTCATGGGTTAATGGGTTAATGGGCCAATGGGTTAAAAGATTATTATTTTTTATCTTTTTTTTTTATTTACAAAATACCCCGAGCAAAATTGGGTATTCACACTCTACACGGTAAAGTGTTAATCATTCATGAACTTCAATAAAATAAGACAAAGAAGTGAGTAGTAAGAATCAGTACTTCAATAGTAATACTCAATAAGTACTTCATTTATACATTATTTGAATCTAAATTGAAACCCTTTTTGAAGCTTTTATATGGGGGGTGGGATACAGTATGCACTACAGGGTGTTACACTGTCTGACACTTATATTTCTAACTTTTAGGCATCATTGCATAAATAGTAATTTTACATAAATAAATTTTACCTTATACACAAATTGTTTTTATATATTTAATTTTGTATTGGATTATATTAATTTTTTAATTAAAAGTTTTATATAATGTAACGAATTTATACATAGAAAATTATACTCATTTTAATATAAATTTACTATTAAATACATATTGAGTTACATTTTTTTATAGATTTATATTTATTCTAATTTTACACATTAGTAATCTCTTTTTACTTTTTTCATTAGTTGAATAAAAGAGGTCCATGACTTAGTGTAGGGAGGAGAGGGTAAGCTAAAATGAAGTCAAAACAACTTCAATGAAATTTATACTTGGAATCAAATAGTTTTTAATAAATATGTGTTTGTATTAACTTATTTTGTGTTCAAAATAACTTATAATAAAAAAAATTTGAGAGAACTTTTGAAAAATAAATTATTATTTCTTCAGAAATAAACTTTCTCAAACATGCGATATCACTTGAGTTAAGATTCTTGAGCAATATTTATTTATTTTTCAGGAAGATATATTTTAAAAAGAATAATGAGGTGAGAAATATAAAAATTTGCAACAATAATGAGTAATATAACATGATATTTTTTTAACAAAAGACCTTAAGTTTTGGTGAAGTAAAGTAACAACGGTTTTACCAAAATACCTTTGTTCTTTGGTACTATGTTTTCCTCTTCATTTTAAGTAAATAAACCTATCTTATTTATGGAAAAAAAAAATAAAATATATATATATATATATATATATATATATATATATTATAGGAAAAAACAACATGTTTAAGGTGAGTATAAATTGTAAACAGGGAGCACAATCTTTACATTTTTTATATTTCAGATAAGAAAACTGGGAAAGAAAATTTCATGCCAACAAACGGTCAAGAGGACAGGAATTTATAAATCAGTTTTTGCCTAGTCACAGCAAATTATTTGCCCAAGTCAATACATAATCAAGTTCTCTGGCAAGGCCAACTTTCACTAAGAAAGAGTAAGGATATGAACCAAAATCTAACAGATTTAATCAGTGTTCTGAATAAATATCCCGCCATAGCTGTGCTCAACCTGCAGGACCAAGACTTTCAACTTAAACTCAACAGGATCATACATGAAATGACTATTAGACGCAGAACAAGACAGACTGAAAGCAGAGGTCATCAGACACAGAAGAGGCAAAAAAGATCTGGCTTATTTCAAACTAAAAATCAATCTGCAATAACAAGTCCAGCAAGAGAGCATTTATTCGATTTCAGACAGTCCAGAAGCAGCAATATCAAGCTTTCAAAGACTCTCCCGCTTTTACCAGATCTTCAAGTACCTTAGAGATCTGTGCCTCTGTCAAGCCTTCCAATTTGATGCCTTTCTCAACACCCAAGTCTAGTATTAAGGAACATATTACAGGAAATGAGGGTTCATCATAAACAAATAACCATTGCGAAATAATGCAAATAAAAAGGATAAGCTACAAGATATGATCAGAAATGTTCACTAGCGAAAGACAGTGACTTTGCAGTGTCAGACCCGAAATTCATATTATATGGGAATTTATTTTCTAATTGTATATAAGGCCCTCCACTATAAGCAAATTACTATCAAGCCACAATCCCAACTGATATTGATATTATCCATAAGACCATAACTTCATGCTTTTCTTAAAGCAGGTACAAAAAACATTTCCTTTATCTAACGTTCTTGCCTCCTAACAAATTTGTCAAAATTTTCTATTTGTTTATCATTAGTAAGATGCTTGCTAATCGATTGAAAGTCATTTTGCCCTCTCTTATTTTAGAATCTCAGAGTGCATTTGTGCGGAATCGATATCACGCATAATGTCCTAATTACTTACAAGCTTATCCATGCTCTAAAGAATAGGAGGTCTAGGAGAGATGGTTATTTGGCTATGAAAATTGATATGAGTAAAGTGTATGACAGGTTGAATGATATTTTCTTGAAGCTTTAATGGACAAAATGGGCTTTGCAAACTGTTGGATCTCTCGGATTATGCAATGTATTTCCTCATTATCCTATGCTGTTCTCATTAATGCATCTCTGGGTTCTACTTTCAGCCTCATAGAGGAATCCGACAAGGAGACCCTTTGTCACCATGCTTATTTGTCTTATGGGTGGAGGCTCTTTCTTCTTTGATATACAAGGCTGAGATTCAGCATTCTCCTAGAGGCTTCAGAGTTTGCAGCTCTGCTCCAATGATAACCCATATATTCTTTGCGGATGATAGTATCATCTTTTCCAGAGCATCAGAAGAAGATTTAGCCATGGTGATGAATAGCCTGAATGTTTATGGTAATGCCTCAAGTCAGCGTATAAATTATGAGAAGTCATCTATTTTCTTTAGTCCAAATGTTTCCAGAGAGACGAGAGATGTTATTCTTGATTTGAGCAACATAAACCATGTGGCTTTATCAGAAAAGTACCTGGGTCTCTCTTCTATGGTTGGGCGTTCAAAAAATCACTCTTTGCAATCTATAAAGGACAGGGTGTGGAAACAGATTAAAGGATGGAAGGAAAAGTTATTGTCAGCAGGTGGTAAGGAGATTTTAATTAAAGCAGTTGCACAATCAATTCCTATATACTATGAGTTGCTTTAAAATTCCAATATCTCTCTGCCAGGACTTGGGTCAAATGATGGCTAAATTCTGGTGGGGAGAGAATGTGGATGATAGGAAGATTCATTGGTTGTCGTGGGAAAGACTTTGCTGGCCTAAAGGTTGTGGGGGTTTGGGCTTTAAGGATCTTCATACTTTTAATTTGGCAATGCTTGCCAAGCAAGGTTGGAGAATCCTTTCAAATCCAGACACGTTGGTAGCAAGAGTGCTCAAAGCAAAGTATTTTCCAACAGGTTCATTCAAGACAGCTCAAAGAGGATCTAACCCCTCTTACACATGGAAAAGCATTCTGGAAGGAAAATCTATCTTGGAGCATGGTGTCATCCAGCTCCAGGATACTACAGAATTCAGAAAGTTTATCTGCAATACTTTTACTGAGTTTGAAGCTAGTACCATTTTGTCTATCCCACTTAGTCGTGAATCACACCATGATGCTATCTGCTGGTTCCATGATCATAAAGGAATATTTTCAGTCAAGAACGCATATAAACTCGTGTAGAACAACAGCTTGGAGGACAGATTATACAGGGAGGCTGCTGGTTATTCTGTGTTGAATCAGTTTGTCCCAGTTTGCTCCATTTTGGAAGAAAATATGGAAGCTAAAACTCCCTCCCAAGGTATGTATATTCATATGGCGTTTAGGGATAAATATCCTCCCAACTGTAACCAGATTAAGGGATAAGGGAGTTAATGTAGAGAATTTGTGCTATTTATGTGGTGGAGAGCAGGAATCGGTTCATCATCTTTTTGTAAAATGCCCATATACCTTGAATGCAAGCCCTGTTGAATTTATTCCATTTCTTTGGCCACTATCTCAGGATAATTGGTTGAGCTGCATTACTTCATTTTTTAACCATTTGTCCAGAGATCATCAGGGGCATAATAGAACTGGACCAGAAAATAGGAAAAAAGATAGCAACTTTATTGAAAGAGAACTCTCCTCTCTGTATCAAACCAGAGGGAGAAAGAAACAATTGAAAATACAAGAATCAACAGAAATGGTAAACACAAACCAGACTGCGAATTCCCACTTTCCAAGGACATTCGAGAGGTCCTTACTCTCCTAATTCCCTCCTTACAACTCTGTAACAGGTTAGCCCTCTCCCATAAGACCCCCCTCTCAATTTATAACTACTCACCACTTCCCCCTCCTCACAAACTCAACCAACTAACCAGCCAACAGAATAACTGCCACTTGTAACCGAATAACCACCCAGCTAACAAAATAACCACCTGGTTAAATCTGATCTCCTACTACCTATTTATTCCTCCTAGTATACACCCTCTTAATTAGAGGTTTGCTAACAGGACGCTAGCCAGTCTTAAAGCTTACCGTGATGCTAAGGAGAATCATATACCTTTTGCTGAAGCAAATCAGAATAAATCCACGTGGAGCGCCCCAAGCAGTGGTTTCTTTAAGCTCAATGTGGATTTTGCTTGTTGTGAACAAGACCAATCGTATAGTTTGGGGAGTGTAATTCGTGGAGAAGAGGGACAGTTTCTTGCAGGGAAAGCTCTTGCTTCTAGAGGGCTTGTTCAGGCACATACAGGGGAACTACTTGCTGTGAGGGATGGCTTGATCTTTGCCTGGGAGGTTGGCTGTCAAAGAATTCATTTGGAGAGTGATGCTCAACAGGTTATCAGAGAAATGATGGAGGGAGGAGAGGATCGCTCTTATAATGGTACTATTGTTCAGGATATTTGCACTTATGCTACCTGGTTTGATGAATTTATGTTTAATCATATTCCTTGCATTTGTAACAAGGCTGCTGATTGCCTTGCTTGCTATGCTAAGTCTAATGACTCTTGTATTAGGATTGAGGATCCACCAAATTTCTTGATCCCAATCCTGAATGATGATATTCAGTTTCAATAAAATTCTCATTCAGATTAAAAAATAAAAAATAAAAAAAAATATGGTATTTTCATTCAGCAATAATCTAAAAGTTCACGATCAGGGGTATTTCTTACAACTAAATAGGAGCATGTTAAATTATTTCTTTTTTTTTTATATATAAAAGAAGAAGGGAGCATGTCAAATTATTGTGTTTCAGAGCAATCAGTATGAGTAGAAATGGAGCAGCCTAGAGGTTGCAGAAGGCATGAAACTCATCCCCATAAAAATTGGGATATATTATTGGAAAATGCTTGCATAAACTGTATGTATGCATAAGATGGGCAGAGATTTCAGCCAAACAGATTAAACACCTGTACAGCTGAATTCTTAGCCACACTGTGTACATTCACGGTCTGTATGCAAGAAAATCTCTATATTATTTGCTTTTGGATATAAGTCAAAATTGGGATATATTAATATCTAGTTTTGTACTGACTACTAAGACTATTATATTGTCATAAATTTGTGGCCCCTGATATGAAATTAAGGTGACAAAGCGGACTAACATATTTTCAGTCTCAGGGCATTAATATTAATTTCTAAATCATAAAAATCCCTGTTATAAAATTAAGGGGACAAAAGGACTTGGGAATGATGATATAGAATGAGAATGCATATTAGAGGGTGATGAATTCAAATGAAAAATACAAGAATGGGGTTTAAGATGGGTGATACCATATCTTGCCCATAACTGGGGTTCAACTCCACTGCATTCACGGATCAATATTGGCAATTTTGGGTTCAATGTTTTTAGTTCCTTATAATTCTTTTCCACAAATGCCCTGAGATATCAAAAAAGAAAGTTTATTTTATATTCAAAATGTATGAGGTGTAAGTGTAACTAAGC
Organism: Ormosia semicastrata; assembly: GCA_029884595.1. NCBI lineage: Eukaryota > Viridiplantae > Streptophyta > Magnoliopsida > Fabales > Fabaceae > Ormosia > Ormosia semicastrata. Next base: position 4,418,931 of record JAQQTO010000044.1, read on the forward strand.
AACTAAGAGATATATAAATAATGCTGTGAAATTTGACCAAAGAAAGGAGAATATAAGTATAACCTTGCAGATGAGCTTGCAGGTGATGACTGGCACATCAAAAACCGAAGCTCTTTTATGTTCTTTGAAAGATGTCCTCTCCATGCCATTGCTTCCCTAGCTCAAAGTTATTGTATGTATTTGTGAGATTTTAACTCATCACAATGCAAGAAGAAAAGCAAGTAAAGCTTAATAACAATGCAAGCTAAACTAGCACTGGCAATAGTCTGACTCTTCATTTCTTTCCTTCATATCTTCCATGTCTAACGTCTAAACTACAAATAATTGACAACGGATAAAAAGCCCCAAAAAATAAAAAAATCTTGTTCTTGGAGACATATTTGCACTATTTTTCCATTGCACATAGATGTCAAAGCTTACATGCCAATATTATGTAGTCTGATTCTAAAAACATGAAAGTTCCGGAAGCAATAGCATTTTAAACTGTTCAGAAATTCATGTAGATGGTGTCTGAAAACGGGTTCACTGAGATTTTGAGATTATTTTCACTGTAGCCCAACCCGTATGATACATGGATACGGGTTCGAGTATCGGATACGACACGGTATAGGATACAACTTTTGTTAAAAAATTAAACTAACATTTATTTATAAAGTATCCGAGTATCTGATATATGTACGGATTCAACAAACATTATGAAGTACCGGTGATTCATAGCCCAACCCTCATTCAGTCTTCTTCCAATAAGCAGGTAACAATCAGCACTAGCAGAAGTTATAAAGCCTCAAACTTTGGCAACTTACAAGAAATTTGAAAGAAAAAATGCACCTTCCAAGCATATTACAACCTTGGTAGTCAAAATCGCGATCCTACTCGTAGGATCGTAAGCTTTTACGTGTTTGGAAGACTGAAGTGATCCCTATCCCGATCCCAGCAACAAACTCGTTTTGCTGGGATCGTGGTGGGATCGCGTTTCAGCACATAAAATCGGTTAGGATCTTGCGATGCTACCGATCCCAGCCAATTCACCACATGCATGTCCCAAACCCAGTAAAACCCACCCAAAATTAATCCAGAAAAAAGAAAAAAGAAAAAAGAAAAAACCTGCTTGGCTGCTGCGACTGAAACCAACCCAGCAAAAGGGAACTTTATAGCTATTTCGAATAGAAGCTGCAACAGCAAAAGACCACACTGGTGGGGAGACAGATCGAGAGAGACAAAGTGCAATTGGATAGGATGGGAGATATGAGAGAAACCCCATCATGCCAAAACACACCGTTTTAGGTTTTTTGTTTTCTCTTTTGAGATAATGGGCCGTTAATGGGTTTTAGAAGAGATATTAATGGTAATGGACCATAAGACCTAAGCTCTTACTAATTTTTATATTGAAAATTAAAAAAAATATATAAATATACTAAGATTAAAGATCTGATAAGAAAAATAAAAAATGCAACTACAAAAACATCTATCATGAATTTTAAATTAGAATCTATTCATCTATCTATCTATAATTTATCTATTTGTAATCTATGTTCTAATGTAAAAAAAAATTCAGTAAATTAGTCACATGACATTTTTTAAATTTAAATTTTTTAATATTTTTTAATTATAATAACTTGATTTTAATTTTTTTAACTTTTCACTCCTTTCCTTTATATCTTTCATGAGCTTTTCATTTCTTTCCTTCATATCTTCTATAACTTTTCATTTTTTTAATCTTTCAAATTTTTATTTTCTATTTTTTAAAAAAATAGCTGTCAAAGTGTGTTACTTTTTTAGCAAATTATAAAAAATACATGCTTTATTACATATATTAGTATTAAATAAAAAAAAATAAAAATATGCATATACATTAGCAAAATTCCTTGAAAATATGAAAATATACAACAAATCTATATGAAAAATGAATGTAATACTCAAAAAATGAATATATGAAAATATACAACAAACAAAGCTATATCCTATTAGGTGAAATACGCTACATGAATCACTCAACTAATTCAACTCTATCGAGAACCAAATCTTTAAAGTATTTCCACTTATTATGAGTTCTCACCACATCATTCAGATTTAGCAAAAGCATAAAATAAAATAAAAAAACAAATTCATAAAAACATAAATATCATAACCCTAAATTGACAGATAAAGTCAAACCCAAAAATCAAATTTTTACGCCATCACAAACATTTAATCAAGCATATAATATGCTTTTCATCCTTAAATCGAGCACATAGCAGTGAATAATAGACTCTTTGATTCAAACCCAGCCAAATAAATTGAAAATGACACCCAAATTAAAACCAAGAGTTGCCAACATGAGGTGATGCCAAATGCAACTGCAGTGGTGCAAGGTGACAGCTGTGGTGCCATGTGAACGACGGGGTATTTTCAGGCACTGGTTGTGGTTGGTTTTATTTAGTGATGAGGAGAGAGGGGGGCCACAAGAGGAAGTGACAAAGAAGGGTAGGGTTGTCATTATTAAAGTTTTGAAAGGATACTATTGTGAACCAAATACTAGAAAGGAAAATTATAAAAAAAAAATGAGTTCAACTTTATAAATACATTTTATGATTACAAAATAAATAAAAACAAATTTTTGTTTTAAAATAAATTTGTTTTTATTATTTGATCTTGGTATTATTCGGTCTCTAATTCAATCACAAAAGTTAAGATTTATAGTCTTGAGTTGGAGTTAACTATAATGGCCGGAAGACTATAATATCGTAACTTAAATTCCTCATCATATGAGTAGGTGAGAACAGAAGAACTTGAAGAATTAAGAAATAAGAGAGATGAGTTTCGAGCCAAGTTGGAAAATAATGAGAGACGAAGAGATGAGTTCGGGTTAGGTTAGAAAATAATGAGAGATAGTTTGAGACAACCAATCGGTTGGCACAAGAGATGATGAGAATGATAAACTCTCAGCCTTTTGCAATCATTTCTGATGTATCAATCTTTCTTGAGGCATCAGTCATTTCTTGAGACAAAGGAAGCAGAAGAAGATCAGGAAGATCAGGAAGAGGATGAGGATGACTGCATGTTTATGCTTAGAGTTTTTAGTTTGTGTTGAAATTTGTTAGATTTGAAAATATATTAGGAATAAGATATTCTAAACATTGCCTAATATTTAATGTATATGATTGTCATTGTTTTGCTATTTATCATTAGGTGTTTTCAAAATTTGAATTTTACTAAATTTAAAAATGATTATAAGCTCATAACACGAATTAGAGACCAAATTAGGGACCAGATTAATATTTTTTTTAAATAAATTTGAAATATAGCGACTAAATCCATATATTTTTTAATAATAAACTAAAAATTAGCAACTGGTTTTAAAATTTATATATTCAAAATATAGTGACCGATTTAGAGACCGGTTTAAAGATTGATTTTTTTGGTCCTTAAAAATTGATCACTATTTCAGTCTCTAACTTTTTTTTCAATAAAAATGACAAAAATTTAACCGAAAGTAGCGACCAAATTTTTTAATTATTTGGTCACAAAAGTAAGGATCTATGTTATTACATTGGAGTCAACTATAGTGGCTGAAAGACCACAATACTTTGACTCTAGTTCTTCATCATCTGAGTGGGCGCAAAGGGAAGAACTTGATGAATTACGAAATGAGAAATATGAGTTTTGAAAATACCTAATATTATATGATTTTAATATGTTTTGTTTGTTTTGTGAGAGATGAGCTTCGAGCCAGGTTGAAAAATAATGAGAGACAGTTTGAAACAAAAAAAAAACCTGTTGGAACTTGAGGAAATGAGAAGGATGAACTTTCAGCCTTTGCAGTCATTTCTGAGATAATGGCCATTTGCGAAATATCAGTCATTTCCAGAAACAAAGGGAACAAAAGAAGAGGAGGAGGAGGAGGAGGAGGGTTGAATGTCTATGATTAGAGTTTTTAATTTGTATTGAACTTTGTTAGATTTGAGATATATTAGGAATAAGATATTCAAGACAATACCTAATATTATATGTTATTTTAATTTATGTTTTGCTAGTGTATATATATATATATATATCTGATTGTTGTTGTTTTTCTATTGATCATTAGGTGTTTTAAAAAAAATCGAATTTGATAAATTTAAAAATGATTTTAAATTCATAACACGAATTAGAGACTAGATTAATATATTTCTTTAAAATATATTTGGAATTTAGCGACCAATTCAGAAACCAAATCAATATATTTCTTTTAAAAATAAATATGATATTAACAATCAATTTTAAAAATATATATAATATATTTAGAGTTTAGCAACCAATTTAGAAACTGATTTTTTTGGTCTCTAAAAATTGATCCCTAACTGATTTTTTCAAAAACAAAAACAAAATTTAACTAAAATTAGCAATCAATTTTTTTAATTATTCAGTCACAAAAGTTAGGATCTATGATCTTGGATTGAAGTCAACTATTGTGACTAGAATACGATAATACCATGGCTCAAGTTCTTCATATTTGAGTGGCCACGAAGGAAAGAACTTAAAAAAATTAACATGTGAGAGAGATAAGCTTTGGGCTAGGTTGGAAAATAACGAGACAGATTGAGACAACAAACCTCTGGTACAATAGATTATAATTGGCTATTGATCATTGAAGAATTGTTTTGATGATAAGAAACCTGAAGATGATGGCAAGATCAAGTTCAAGACCTTCAAAAATAGCTTTAAGGTAAAAACGGGTTTACACTTAAGCTCTAAACTTGTTTTTCAAAGAACCCAAATAGCACACATGGTTTCAATGCTTCAAAATGGTTTTTAGTTTCTTAAGAAATAGCATTTAAGTGCTTAAAGCTTGTTGGATCTTTTGGAATCAATTGGCAAGTTTTAAAAGCTGTTTAAAAATGATTTCAAATAGGTTTATTCGAATAAGGGTTTCCTTATTCGAATAACAAAAGTCAGAAGTCAAGTTTTCCTTCTGATCAAGATTTATTCAAATAAAATAAGGTGTTATTCGAATAACAGCTTAAAAACAAGCCTACGCGCCTTCTATTTTAAAAAATTTATTCGAGTAACATATATGTTATTCAAATAACAAGGTTCTTCAGAAACTATTTTAAAAAAGTCTTATTTGAATAACCACATGATTATTTGAATAACAACCATTTTACAGTGTGCTATTTAAAGTGTTATTCGAATAACATATATGTTATTCGAATAAACACGTATACCAAAAATAGAAATAAACGGCTAGTTGATAGTATTTAATGCTCCAACAACCCCCCAAACGACTCTTAAATTCATTGGACTATAATACAAGTTGTTGGGCATTAAAAAGAAGTTAAAAATTAATCTGAAAAGAGTTGTCAAGCATTAATACGAGTTATTATAGCCATCTTCATTAAATCTCTGTTTTGAGCTTAAAGTGTGATTCCTTGATACCCATTGAGTTTCAATTTGTGTATCTGCTCTTTGAGTGAGCTAAATTCATTTCTATTCATTTGTAAACATTTGAGAGGATGGAGGATCCCTTCAGAAACTCAGAGGCTTCTACACAAGAGGTAGATGATTCTTGAAGTATAGGAAGAGTTTAACTATTGTAAATGGTTTATCAAGCACCTTGTGAAGCTTGATTATAGTGAAAACTCCTGGGTGGATGATCTTAGGAACTGGACGTAGATCGCAAAGATAATTAAACTAGTATAAAAATCTTTGTGTGTAAATCTTCTCAACCCTTATCTCTTGACATTCAAGCTTATTTATTACTTTTGTATACTAGCTACTTGTTCTTCCACTCATTCATTCTATTTATGCTTGTGTATTGTCATAAATCTATTCAACTCAAAAAAAATAGCTTCAAAGAAAATTAAATGGGGCTTGTTTGTGAAAAGTTTTAAAATACTCAATTCACCCTCCTCTTGAGTCTTGAAGTCACTTGGTAACAAGTGGTATCATAGTTAGATTATTGTTTAAAGAGCTTAACAGCTTCAAGAGGATTGATAGATTCTTTTCAAAATGTTTTTCCTGAATGTGCTTGTTGTGTGATGTAAATCCGCAAGCGCACGGGTCGATAAGTAATATAAAGGAGAGTTAGAGTATCATGTCTCAAGGGATTGAATGATTAGAAGAATGTTAAACTTAACCAAAATTCACAAATTTTTATCCAATCAAACGAAGGAGAATGGGTTGCAATTAAAAATAACAATTTAAGAGAAACAAAATAAAGAGACACCAAACACCAATTCCACAAGAGAAGATGAGAATGATTTATGCCTAGGGGTCCCTATTCACTTGCTACTTCAATGAATAATTGCAATCAACAAGCACCAATCAATGAAATGATATTTGTTAGCTGATAACCATCAATAGATAAGAGCCTATGTCTAGGACAATTACCTATGCAAAACCTAGCTAATCCACTATGTGTCCATGTGAATTGGCATAAGAATTACTCATTGAGACTAATTATCAAACACTTGCTATGCATGACTAATGGGTATGTGTTCATCCCATTAGCTAATCAACATACTCTACCCAATAGAATGTAATTGAACATACATCAACCATACCATAACCATATTCACAACACCCTATTTCTAGTTCAATTGGAATAATAAAAACATGCAATTGATGGCCAATCAATAACAAGCACTAAGCATAGATATGAATGAACAAAACTAATTTCATTGAAAAGATACCCAACTAATTACACATTAATCAAATCCATAGTAAGATCCTAGAGAGCCCCTAGATTAGAGTTTATTTACACATCATGAAAAAGAAAAAAACAAATGAAATAAAATGATCCATCAAGTTATAAATCAAGAGGTAAAGGGAAAGAATAGACAAAAATGGAGATGCTCCAACAACTCACCAACTACTTTAAGTTCATTGACTATAAATACATTCCAAGCTTGATCCTCTTCCTTGATCTTGATTCTCCCTTGAGTCACCTTCAATCCAAATGGGTTCCTCCTCTTCTCACTTGCCCTTTGGAATTCGTGGTTTGTGAAAGAAATAGAATATCCTTTCCTAATCCCCAAATCAGATATTAAAAGTTAATTTTCATGGATCAGGATTTTTCCCACGCCTAGGCGTGGTTATAAAGCACGTGGTCTCAGGTGCAATCCACGCCTAGGCGTTATTTTCCCACGTCTAAGCGTGCGTGTCTCTGTCTGAGTACCTTGAAAACCTGAGAGTTACATGCCTAGGCGTGACTTTTCCACGCCTAAGCGTGGAGGTCTCTGCTTGGAAATTCCTGAAATGCTGCGAGGATCACGCCTAGGCGTGATTTTGCCACGCCTAGGAGTGAGTTGGCTGCCCTTGCTTCTCTTTTGCATCCTTCTCCATTTTGAATTCTTCTTTGCTTACTTATCCTTTCCAAGGTCTTTCCTTCTTGAATTTTTGCAACAAAAATAATGCTTTAATTCATCAAGTCATAATCCATCTCAATTCCTTAAATACAAGCATCAAAAATTGAATTCTTAAACAATTGAGATACAAAGCTTAAATCATCAAAATCATGTATGAATTGGACCATTGGGTCTTGAAAATTTAAGGAAAGCATGCTCATATAAATTCAAAACCATGTGAAATAACTTCATTTCCCGAAGTTATCAGTGCTTCAATCAACAGGCCCTAGCTTTTAATGGCACTGGTTATACTTATTGGAAAAAAAGAATGAAAATTTTCATTAAAACTATTGATCTTGATGTTTGGGATGCCATTGAAAATAGTCCATTTGTTCCTACCAAATTTGTTGATGGTAGACAAGTTGAAAAACTAAGAGTTGAATGGACAGTTGATGATAAAAAGAGAGTGCAATATAATGCTAGATCCAAGAACATCATCACTAGTGCTCTAGGGTATGATGAGTACTTTCGTATTTCTAATTGCAAAACAGCACAAGAAATGTGGGATGCTCTTCAAGTCACCTATGAGGAAACTAATAAGGTGAAGAGGGCTAGAATAAACACTTTCACACATGAATATGAATTATTTAGAATGAATCATGGTGAGAGCATACAAGATATGTAAAAGAGATTTACTCACATAATTAATCATCTTGCCTCATTGGAAAAAAATTTTCCAAATGAAGATTTGATTAACAAAGTTTTGAGATGTCTAAGCAAAGAATAGCAACCCAAGGTGACCGTCATTACTGAATCAAGGAACCTTGCAACCATGACTCTTCCAACACTCTTTGGGAAGTTACAAGAGCATGAAATGGAGTTATCAAGGCTTCACCAAAATGAAGATATTGATAGAAAGAAGAAAGGACTAGCACTCAAGGCCTCCTCATCTCATATTGATGAAGATGATGATGAAGATAAGGAAGATGATTTGGAGATAAATGAAGAGACCTTCAACCTTTGGTTAGAAGATTCAGAAGGTTTCTAAAGATGAAAGAAAATGGGAGACCACCCTTCCCTTCAAAAAAGAACTATGTAAAGGGTGAAAGCTTCACTCCAACTCCTCCCACTTGCTTTGGATGTAGGAAACCTGGCCATATAAAGATGGACTATGCAACACCCTCCGAAGGGCATTACATTTCAAACCAACTCTTTTATAACTTTACCCAAGCCTTAAGTTATTTGATATTATTTTAATACGAGTTTCAAAATTTCTTTTCGTCAATAGCATAAACTTACCAAATTATAAAGACACAAGACATAAGAACTGAATAATATACTTTACATAAAAACAAAGTTTACTACAACTATAAGTACATTATACTTACATACTCAAAAACATAAAACATCTAACATAACCAACCTAGACTGGCCTAAGTTCACAACACCTAATGAGAAGAGTCCTCTTCAGAAGATATATTCCCTAGCCAGAAATGTCTTGATGGATAGAAATCCGAACAGAAGATATCTCGAAATCCTCCCTAGGAGTATAATGAAAATCATTCCACAACTCCTTAATAGGCATAACAAACTCTACATATACAGCAACAAAAGAAAATGTAGTGACCCCATAGCGGGTCCTACTTACGGATAGAGTAATGTCACCACAATACTCTACATACTCTGTGTCCCAATGGACACGCCAAGTATCAGCGTCTTCGAGAAATTGTAGTCTAACAAAACCTAACAGATCCCTCCTTGCCTCCATCGCAGTCTTCACAGACATAAGCATAAAACAAAAACAAACATAACAACAATACAAAGAGGTGAGATCCCCTACATCAATACTTGCATGAGAGCAAGAAACAAAAATAGCAATAATGTCATTCATATACAGTAATATCACAGAACAACAGGTATAATCAGGTTATCAACTAATAGATAATTTAACGATATATACATCACTTTATATGAATGCTGACCATACCACAAAATAAGTATACTGACTATGCCACAACAATATGTACACTGACTATGCACATGCACAATGTGTATACTGATCATTCTTATGCACAATGCACTCATTTCCTATTTCATGGAGCTAAACACAATTTCGGAGAGAATAATCCAGAAGATATGTCTGTATATCATTAGCCTCAAGTCAAGTGCTATAAAAAGTATTAGTGTACGCATCAAGGCTTATACAAGACATTCTATGCCAGATCGGGAATAGGAATAGTGTCTCGTCTAGATCATCGGTGCATTTGCATCGGTTGTCACGGCCCAGTAGTGCGACTAACTGGCCACTTGTGGAATTTCGCACCCCGACGCCTCCAAGATCATTCATAGACCTTCACTACGCAATTTGCACTCGCACAAAGGCGTAATTCAATTCTTAGGCAACAATAGCCTTAACCAACACCGTTGGTATAATGCATGATCAAGGACTCAATGCATGCACACATATTAACATCATGGTTTTCCATAAACATGAGCTACTCATAGGCCAAGCCAATCATTAACATCTCTGGGTCCCATTTGAGAGCCCGATGGCACAATGCTGTTATTTTCAACGCAAGCATCTTAATCGCATAATTTCGAAATCATCGTCTTTAAATCGTGAAAAGTTTTTTCTACGTATTTTGAATCGTGTAAAACATTTTCTCAATATTCTAAGCTCAATTCAAAACTTTTCTCACTCAAAAATTGGACTTTAAATCCAACATTTTCTCACTAAACTTTCTTTAATTAATATTTTCAAACATTTTCCACAAAAACTTAAATTTATTTTCATTAAATCAAGATACTACAAAAATCCTTCCCCATTACTCTTATTAAATAAGATACTTTAATTTTTCAAAACATCATTCTAACTTTATTTTCATACTAAGGCCGAAAATCACTCTTTGTTCATAGAACTTTCTTAAATTAAAATATCTAAAATTCCAACTATCCATAAAAATTATTTCCATTGATATAGCCAAAAGTCATTACTCCTTAAATTATAAAATTGAGTTCATCTTCTTTTTTTTATTTTACTTGTAAACCATTTAATCCTAATTTAGTCCCCAAATCGTCTAAGTGATATTTTCTAACATTCTTCCAAAACTTTCATTATTCTAATTCTAAATAAAATTCTTTCCATTTAACTTATCAAAAATCATCTTAAATAAAATACTTTAAGTGTCCAAATTACTTCTCCATCCTATTATCAAATACCATGGCCGAAAATTACCTTTTTAATTAATAATAAAATTTGTTCATTCCCATTTTTATTTTGTAAACTCTTAATTAAATTTCTCATCACTAAATCCTCTAAGTTAACATTTAATAAACCATTTTTGCATTGAATTCCCCCTTTGAAAGGCATGAAGGCCGTGAGCCTCTATGGTCATTGGGACCAAAATACTTTCCCTTTCTAGCACAATTTATAGCATACAACATAATTTTAAATATCACAATCATACTATAACAAGTTCATGCATAATATCAAAGTAATAGAATCACATAAAACATATAACCACAAACCACAAAATCACTCATGGTGAATAAATCCTTACACGGATTTATCACCCACAAATGAATTCGTTCCTCACCACCATAAGTGGTTGATGAGGTTAATCTCCCTCTTACCTTAGATTGATGACCAACCACTTCTTGGGTGCCTTCTTGAATCAAACTTTCTCTTCCAAGAGGTTCTTGAAAACGAAAACACATACAAAAAGATCAACATCTAAGGCTTGAAATAGAATGACCATGGATCAAAATCATGGTCTTAGAAATTTAAAATGAAGAGAAAGATGAAGATGGAGGAATTTCACCTTAAAAGCTTTCAAACCCTAACTTAAAGAAGCACTTGAAAATAGATGAACAAGATCAAGATCACAACACTAAAGTATCTTAGAATGAGGTTTGGATTCAAGAAATGTAGATGGTTGGAATTAAAGAAGATTGGAGAGTGGGTTTTGGAGGTGTGGCCGTGAGCTCCAATGAGAGAGAGAAGATAGAGTTTTGATTTTAGTTGTTAGTAGAAAGATGAAAGTGAAACTAAGAGAAGTGAATAAGTGAAAAACAAAGTTCAAGAACCCTCCTCGAGTGGGCTTGGCTGTGGACTTCCCAAGGAGAGAGGGGACTTCCCAAGGAGAGAGGGAGGCAAGCTTCTCCAACAAGCTTTCTCAAAGCTTCTTTAGGAAGCTAGTTTTTTATTGATCCAAATTTGATGAGACATAAATGTGTGGGTCCTAAGGGTGATGTAATCAAGAAAAACCTCTAGAAAAGGTGATTAGGCTTATATCGAGAACCATCTACTAGATCTTAACTAAAAGCTATTATCTAATAGACAAAAGTTACAGTTAACAAAATAAATATTTATCATTCAATGGATAATAGAACGTACCCAGATTTCATTTACCAAATAAAATCTTAAACAAAGAAAACTTCAAAAATTGTCTCTAATTTCGGGTTTAGAAAGATCCTCCGGCTCCATTTCAATAGTCCAAAATTTTCTAAAAATAATATTTAAATAATCAAAATAAGTTAAAAATTCATAAATATTATAAAACTCATAAATACCAAGAAAAACAAAAATCGGGATGTTACAACTCTCCTCCTCTAAAAAGAATTTCGTCCTTGAAATTTTTTTTACCTTAAAACAAATGTAATTTTGCTCTTTCATTATGTCTTCTAACTCTCATGTTGCATCTCCAGTCACAGTGTTTTAGACCACTTTTACCAATGCAATTTCCTTATCTCTAAGTTGCTTCACTCGCCTATCCTCAATCTTAATAGGAAGTGTCTCATAGGTCAAGTTCTCTTTCAATTGTATTATATCCGGTGCTATGATATGGATTGAATCAGGAATATACTTTTGCAATTGCGATACATGGAAAACATTATGAAGGTTAGAAAGAAAATGTGGTAAAGTTATTTGGTATGCTACTGGACCTATCCGACGAAGAATTTGATATGGTCCGATAAATTTAAGAGTGAGTTTTCTAGATTCAAATCCAAAAATATTAGTCTCAGGGAACACTAAGTTTTTTTTTATTGGAACAATATAATAAGATATACTTAAAAAATAACCAATTCATTCCTGAGATCATGTCTTTTGTGAAAGAGATAAACAAATCAAATTGACAGAAAGGTTCCGATTTCCAACAGTAAGAGGATAGTTTAAGTAGACTTATGTAGTAGTAACAAGCTTAGCAATGGGAAATAGTAATATTCAAGTCAAAAGGAAATGACAACATAGATAAACCCAAATTGGTTCACATAGTCATAGGCAACAAAAGAATGGGTCACCAATGAGTCAACAATATAATTTAAGGCTTACTTCCTATAGTACAATCTCACTTGGTTAGACCTTCAGGTTGGGAGGCTTCAGCTCCACTCATCCTGTAAACTCTTCCTCCTGCTTGAGATCTTATCACACGTTCATTACTGACGGTAGGTTCCGTCTTTGGTTGAGCACAGTCTCTGGAAATGTGTCCGTGCTTCCCACACTTGAAATAGATTATCTCCTTGCTCGTACACCCCTTTGTCAAGTGACCCCTTCCACTCTTCATGCACATAGGTAAAGATCATACAGTCTGACTAAATCTACTGCCACCAGTACTTCATCCATTTGTTGTTGTTATTGATGATTCCCCGGTGGCCATGAATATGGTTCCTGGTGTAATCGGTTGCCATTACCATCACTTCCCCTTTGGAACTAAGATGGTCCAAAGTTACAGTATCTCGTATCCCGAGATTAATCTAACTCTTCAATCCAACGACACTTATCTAACAAAGCTAGGAATTGCTCAATTCCCAAAGGTAGAACCGCTCGCTTCAAGTCATGCCTCAACCCTTCTTCAAACTTCCGGCACTTCCACTCCTCATTAGGCTGGAGTTGAAAGTAGCACGAGAATTTTCATAGGCTTTCAAACCTAGCAGCATATGCACTGACCGTCATTCCCCCTTGTTTTAGCCCAAGGAACTCCATCTCCTTGGCGTGTCTCGTACTAGTTAGAAAATACTTCTCCAAAAACTTACTCCGAAAAACTTCCCATGTGATAAACATTTCCTCAGCTTCCAACAATCGTTGCATTCCTGCCCACCAATCCTCAACGTCTCTAACAAGCATAAAGGTAGCATAAGTCACCTTCCTTTCATCTATACATCTCATTCCTCGAAAGATTTTCTCTAACTCTTTTGATCCAAAGATCTGCCTTCTCCGAATCAAATTCGCCCTTGAACTGTGGTGGATTGTTGCTGCGAAACTCTGACAAATTTTGTGTTTCAGTTGTCACTTCCTACTGTTGAGTAGCCCTTTGATTCTGCTATACTATTATGTCAGCCATCCTTTGTATTGTTGCCGCTGCCGCATTCATACTGTTATTGTCATGTCCCATTTCCATATGTGCACCTCGACCACGAGCCATAGCTTTTCTTCAAAATCAAACTAACCACAATACAACGAAAACTAAATGTAACCATTTCAAACAAAGTTGTCTCCTTTCGAAAACTGAACACAGAGAAACACACAACATAAACAAGATAAACCTACTCATAAACTCAAAAGACTCAAACTTGGGCTCTGATACCAACTAATGCAACACCCTCCGAAGGACATTACATTTCAGACCAACTCTTTCATAATTTTACCCAAGCCTTAAGTTATTTGATATTATTTTAATACGGGTTTCAAAATTTCTTTTCACGAATAACATAAACTTACTAAATTATAGAGACACAAGACATAAGAACTGAATAATATACTTTACATAAAAACAAAGTTTACTACAACCATAAGTACATTACATACCTAAAAACATAAAACATCAAACATAACCAACCTAGACTGGCCCAAGTTCATAACACCTAATGAGAAGAGTCCTCCTCAGAAGATATATTCCCTAGCCGAGAATGTTTCAGCAGATAGAAATTCGAGCAGAAGATATCTCGAAGTCCTCCCTAGGAGTATAGTGAAGATCATTCCACAACTCCCTGATAGGCATAACAAACTCTACATATACAGCAACAAAAGAAAATGTAGTGACCACATGGAGGGTCCTATTTACGGATAGAGTAATATCACCACAATACTCTATATGCTCTATATCCCAAAGGACACTCTAAGCATCAGCGTCTTCAAGAAATTGTAGTCTAACAAAACGTAGCAGAACCCTCCTTGCCACCATCGTAGTCTTCACAGACATAAACATAAAACAGAAATAGATAGAACAACAGTACAAAGAGGTGAGATCCCCTACATCAATACCAGCATGGCAGCAATAAACAAAAATAACAATAATGTCATTTATATACAACAATATCACAAAACAAGAGGTATAATCATGTTATCAACTAACAGATAATTTAACGATATATACATCACTTTATATGAATACTGACCATACCACAAAATAAGTATACTGACTATGCCACAACAATATGTACACTAACTATGCATATGCACAATGTGTATACTGACTATTCTTATGCACAATGCATTCATTTCCTACTCTATGGAGCTAAACACAATTTCAGAGAGAATGATCCAGAAGATATGTCTATATATCGTCAGCCTCAAGTCAAGTGCTACAAAAAGTATCAACGTACGCATCAGGGCTTATACAAGACATTCTACGCCAGATCGGGAATAGAAATAGTGTCTCATCGAGATTGTCGGTGCGTTTGCATCTGTTGCCACAGCCCAGTAGTGCGACTAACTGGCCACTTGTGGAATTCCGTGCCCTGACGCCTCCAAGATCATTCATATACCTTCACTACGCAATTTGCACTCGCACGAAAGTGTAATTCAACTCCTAGGTAATAATAGCCATAACCGACACCATCGGTATAATGCATGATCAATAACTCAATGCATGCGCACATATTAACATCATGATTTTCCATAAACATGAGCTACTCATAGGCCAAGTCAATCATTAACATCTCTGGGTCCCGTTCGAGAGCCTGACAGCACAATGCTGTTATTTTCAACGTAAGCATCTTAATCGCATAATTCTGAAATCATCGTCTTTAAATCGCGAAAAGATTTTTCTACATATTTTGAATCGTGTAAGATATTTTCTCAATATTCTAAGCTCAATTCAAAACTTTTCTCACTCAAAAATTGGACTTTATATCTAACATTTCCACACTAAACTTCCTTTAATTAATATTTCCAAACATTTTTCACAAAAACTTAGATTTATTTTCATTAAATCAAGATACTACAAAAATCCTTCTCCATTACTCTTATTAAATAAGATACTTTAATTTTTCAAAACATCATTCTAGCTTTATTTTCATACTAAGGCCGAAAATTACTCTTTGTTCATAAAACTTTCTTAAATTAAAATATCTGAAATTCCAACTATCCTTAAAAATTATTTTCATTGATATAGCCAAAAGTTATTACTTCATAAATTATAAAATTGTATTCATCTTCTTTTTTTTTTTTACTTGTAAATCTTTTAATCCTAATTTAGTCCCCAAATCATCTAAGTGATATTTTCTAACATTCTTCCAAAACTTTCATTATTCTAATTCTAAATAAAATCCTTTCCATTTAACTTATCAAAAATCATCTTAAATAAAATACTTTAACTCTCCAAATTACTTCTCCATCCTATTATCAAATACCATGGCCGAAAATCACATTTTAATTGATAATAAAATTTGTTCATTCCCATTTTTATTTTGTAAACTCTTAATTAAAATTCTTATCACTAAATCCTCTAGGTTAACATTTAATAAACCATTTTTGCATTGAATTCCCCCTTTGAAAGGCATGAAGGTCGTGAGCCTCTATGGTCATTGGGACCAAAATACTTTCCCTTTCTAGCACAATTTATAGCATACAATATAAATTTAAGCATCACAATCATACTATAACAAGTTCATGCATAATATCAAAGTAATAAAATCACATAAAACATATAACCACAAACCACAAAATATATAATCATGGTGAATAAATCCTTACATAGATTTATCACCCACAAATGAATTTGTTCCTCACCACCATAAGTGGTTGATGAGATTAATGTTCCTCTTACCTTAGATTGATGACCAACCACTTCTTGGGTGCCTTCTTGAATCAAACTTTCTCTTCCAAGAGGCTCTTGAAAACAAAAACACATACAAAAAAATCAACATCAAAGGCTTGGAATAGAATGACCATGGATCAAAATCATGGTCTTAGAAATTTAAAATGAAGAGAAAGATGAAGATGGAGGAATTTCACCTTAAAAGCTTTCAAACCCTAACTTGAAGAAGCACTTGAAAATGGATGAACAATGTCAAGATCATAACACCAAAGTGTCTTAGAATGAGGTTTGGATTCAAAAAATATGGATGGTTGGAATTATTGGAGAGTGAGTTTTGGAGGTGTAGCCGTGAGCTCCAATGAGAGAGAGAAGAGAGAGTGTTGCTTTTGGTTGTTGGTAGAAAGATGAAAGTGAAACTAAGAGAAGTGAATAAGTGAAAAACAAAGTCCTAGAACCCTTCTTGAGTGGGCTTGGCCGTGGACTTCCCAAGGTGAGAAGGAGGCAAGCTTCTCCAACAATCTTCCTCAAAGCTTCTTTAGGAAGCTAGTTTTCTATTGGTCCAAATTTGATGAGACATAAAAGTGTGGGTCCTAAGGGTGATGTCATCAAGAGAAACCTCTAGAAAAGGTAACTAGGCTTATGTATAGAACCATCTACTAGATCTTTACTCAAAGATATTATCCAATGGATAAAAGTTACAGTTAACAAAATCAGTATTTATCGTCCAATGGATAATAGAACGTACCCGGATTTTATTTATCAAATAAAATCTTAGACAAAGAAAACTTCAAAAATTGTCTCCGGTTTCGGGTTTAGTAATGTGGAAATAAGTTTGCCCCAAATAGTTTAATATGTTAAGTTTTGATGATGACAAATACAAGACAAAAAAAATGATGCTTATGCTTTATAATTGTGCTTAATAAATGACAAATTCATCATAAAAGAATATTAATCATGTTACATAAATGTGCTTAATGAGATATATTGTATCATGCATGATTTTGTACCTTATTTAGTTATATTTTACATAATAATCATGCAATGAGATATATGTGCAACATTCTTCATATAATATATCCAATAATGCTCTATATGAGTCTTAATGAATTAATATTGAATTTGATTCTATCTAAATGAAAATGTGCAAAGTATTCTCTATTACATCCTTTATAGAGATATCTACTAGTAATTGGTAAATATCTTATTTGGATATGTCTATAAAAGTCTTATATGCATGTTAGACTAACTAGAGTTATACATTTATGAATCATGCATATGAAGATATTGAATTATGAATTTGGACTAACTATATTTGTTTAAGTGAGTAATATTTTGTAGGATAGTCCAAATACCAAGAGTGAGCATTGCAACAAGAATGCAAAAAATCACAACTATGCTCAACTCAAGGAGAATGAAGATGATAAAGACGTTTCAAGCATTTACAAGTTTTGAAGAGAAGATTTTTTGAAAGATTGGATTATATCAAGAATTGATGATGACAAAAGATCAAGTCCCAAGGTTCTTTAAGAATAGCTTATAGGACTTAAATCTTATGTAAAGGTAAATGAGAATCACACTAAACTCAAAATATGTTTTAACATCTTTACAAAATGTTTCTTAAATGTTTAAATGCATAACAAAGTGATTTTGGAAAGCTAGTTTTGGTGGTAATTCAAATCTTTGAAAAATAGTCAAATTTGTGTTTTGTAAAACTGACCTTTGGTTATTCTTTTGATCATATCTTTCAAAAAACTTTGAGTTTTGTTCTGAAATTTCATATGAAAATAGACTCAAATATCTTTCCAATTAGGGATTATCCCTAACCGATTATTCACCCCCTGTCAGAAGCCATTTTCACGTTCTAAAATGGCTTAACCGATTAGACAATAGGCCTAACCGATTAGGATGATAAAAAAGAGCATTTTTCATGATTTAAAAGACCTCCTAACCGATTAGGAAGTTTTCCTAACCGGTTAGCATGTGTTTTTCAATGAAATGTAACTTGGCCATCTGAATGGCCTAATCAATTAGGGTAATTCCCTAACCGGTTAGTGTGACTTCAAAATGAACGTGAACAGGCTTTTAAATAAAGCCTAAACGATTAGGCTCATTGCCTAACCGGTTATTGTGTATTCTAGAAGCCAAAAATTAAAATCCTAACCGATTAGGCTTGGTTCCTAACCAGTTATGATGAAACGCAGAACACACTACAACGGTCACAAATGGCTATATTTCTTAATTAATCATTTCCAAACTTTACCCAACGACTCTAAATATTATTGGACTATAAATACTAGTGTTTGGGCATCAAAGAAATGTTGGAAATCAATCTGAAAATCATTCTTGAGCATTAAATTCTTGTTTCACTATTTATTTCTCCAATCCTCTATTTTTGAGCTATAAGTGTGTAAATCATTAATACCCATAGTGTTTCAATTTGTATTATCTACTCTTGAGAAAGTTTCTATCAATTCTATCATTGTATTATCTAAAAGAGAGGGTAAGGTATCCCTCAAAATTGTAAAGGTGAGGTATCCCTGTTTGAGGCTTAAGCACAAGGGTGAGGTATCCCAAGGTGTGTTGAGTGCTCTCAATTGTAAAGGTTTTCAAACACTAATTCAAGCTTGAAGGTTTAGTGAAAAATCTCGGGTGGTTCACTTGAGGATTGGACGTAGGCCACAAGTGGTTGGTGGCTGAATCAGGATAAATCTTAGTGTTTGCTATTCTCAACTCTATCTCATTTACATTTGTGCTTCAATTATATATGCTTGAGTTGAATTTGATATTTAGCTTATTTGCTTGATTTATCCTATAGCCCAAGTGGTATTTGTGATATCTCTGATAATTGCATATTTATTAGACTTATTTCGCTGCATGTGTTGATTAAAAATATCAAAATACATAATTTGTTAAAATTGCATTAAAATTTATAATTACGCAATTCACCCCCTCTTGGATAATGGTTGTCGCGATCGGGATCATGGCGAAAAATAACAACTCGGGAGATTTTTAGATAATGAAAAATAGAAAATGGAGTTGCCACCAATTTTATTTTAGTTTCGAAAAAATTAGAAAACCTTTCTTTGAAAACGGTCTTTGAAACCAGATTGGATTCGAGAGTCGGTTATGGATAGGGAATGGTGAAAACTTAATCCCACAGTACCCCTAACACACCCATTCTAAAACGGCACCTTACATTAATTGTGCAAATTCTTAATAATCCTTTGAAATATTTATTTTACCCATTTTGAAAAATATTGTAACTATTTACAAATAAAGAACCACAAAATTATGAAAAATTTAAATTTGGCTTGACAGAAATGAAATTCTGCTCCTACGTATCCCCTGATACAATGGGGAACTCAAAGTTACGTAGTTCTTTAGAAAATGATTGTGCATCGATTGACTTTAACCAAGAAAAAAAAATTAAAATGATTTTTATTTGAAAACAAAATCATTCTTGCACGGGGTTCAAGTTAGCATCAGGCTACTCAATAAACCCTCATGATCCCAACGATATTGAAGATAGCATCCGCTATTCAATCAACATCATAGGTCATTGTATTGATTTGAAGATCTTTTTTTTTCTTATATATGTATATATTATTATTATTATTATTTTGTTTTAGAAACACATAAAAACAAACAAATAAACACAAACAACATGTTATCATATCATGAACCTGGTAAATACAATAAAACTAAAATAAAAATCAAATTTAACATAACAACAAAATCTTTTTTTTTCATCCTTTAACATTTTTATTTTTTTTACTATTACTATTAACTATCCTTTTTTACTTTTTTATTTTAGCAACTTAAGCCAAAAAATAAAAAAATAAAAAATAAAATAAAAGGCCCAAACGAATCTAAACTCACAGCAGCAACAGGAAAACAAAAGCAAAATGAACTTTCAAATTAAACAAACCAATAAACAAAGGGGCAGAGTCTTGATGAAGAGAATTGGGACTGCGCACCTAACCGGCGACGGCAGGGGAGGGCTCGACAGCGACGTGGGTTGGGTGGCGGCGTTGACTGGGTCGAGCTCGGTGGAGATCTCAGATCGGCGCACGGTTGAAGGTGGCAGAGATCCGGTTCGAGGGAGGCGTGGTTAACGGTGGCTTCCGGGCTTGGCTACGGTGGAGGTCGCGGTTAGAGTGGCGGCAAGCTGACGAGGAAGAGAGGATGCAGATCCATGGGTGCTGCCAGTCGTGCGGCGTGGGGTTCCTGATCCAAGCTCGTGCGGGTTCGTGGTCTGGTGGCCTGGATCTGCGGGCTCTAGTGCGAGGTGCGGTGGAAACGGGTTCTGGGTGCGTGTTGCGCACGGTGCGGGGTCGACAGTGGGGTCGTGGTTTCTGGAGCAGATCCGGCACGGTGGTGGTGTAGTGCGAAGGAGGCTATGGTTCGCGGTGCTGCTATGGGTTCATGCGTGGTGGAAGAAACGGTCAAGGGGTGGCTGGTCACGATTCGCGAGAAAACAAAGGAGAGAGGATGGTTATGGTGGGTGTTGGGTTGAAGGTGGATCTTTGTGTAGAGATGAAGATGGGGGTGGTGATGGGTTACGTGTGAAGCTAGAGTGGTGAAGATGGAGGTTGAAGAAGATGAATAGTGAAGGGTGGTGAGTTGACTCGGTTGAAGGTGATAGAAGAAGGAGGTTGAGGTTGTGTCACGGTTTGGGAGGGCAGCAGGGTGATGGTTCTGTGGAGGCTTCAAGGTTGAAGGTGGTGGCAGAGGTGGCTCACGGTTGGGAGCCTTTCTTGGAAGATGAAGAGTAATGGGTGAGGGTGGAGTGGAGGTTGAAGGTTGAAGATGAAGTATTTGTGGGTTGAAGATGGCTTAACAATGGAGATGGCAGCAAGCAGTCTCCTTCGTCTCCCTTCTCTCTGTGTAAAATCCTCTCCGTAAAAATATCAAATCCCCCTCCCTTTTCATTTTCTGCTTTTCTAAATCCTCTGAAGAATCCGCTGAAGCAGCCAGTGATCAGAAAAATGTAGCTTAGGATCCTCTACTGCAGATGTAGGATTTTCTATTTTCATGAATTTTCCTTGTGATTGAGACCTTCCCCAAATGCAAATCTCTGCCAATTTGCCATTTTTGTGCTGCCTTGAGCCTTGAGTTTGTAGGCTTGCAGCAAGTAAGAGAGGTTGACATGATTTTAGTTGCATTACAACCGATTGAGTTTCATTTTTGCTTATACAATGATATGTAACCAAAGAGAAGTAACCAGCTGCCATACGTGACAAAGACCATCCATTTTTTTTTAAAATGGGCTTACATATGGGCTAAAAAAAGAAAAGGACCCTTAATTAAATAAATGCAAAATTAAATAATTTTTTTTTGGGAAATCCGGTCAAAATTGAGTGTTCACAATGGTTGTCATGGCTAACAAGTGGTATCAGAACTTCGTGCTCTAGTAAAAGCTTAACCGCTTGGAGTTAAAGATCCTTATTTATTTGGTAACTATTAAAAGCTTTTCAAATGGAAGGTTTTGAAATTAATAAACTATCATTCTTTGATGGTGTGAATTTCGTTTATTGAAAAGTTAGAATGAAAATTTATATGCAATCTATTGATATTGATTTGTGGGATATTGTACTTGATGGATTTACTTGCAAATCAAAACAAACTTAGAATGCCTATGAAAAGAAACGTTTTTCTTTGAACATTCGAACTATGCAAATTTTGAGAAGTGATTTAAATGATGATGCTTATGCTAAAATTAAGAATTGCTCTAGTGCTAAAGATATATGGGATGCTTTTGATTCTATCTATCTTGCTAATAATGATTTTATGTATAAAGTTGTATATAGAGAGCAAGAAGAGCAAAATCCTCTAGAGGAAGACAACATTGAAAAATGTCCTCAAGAACATGTTCAAAGCAAGAAAATGAGCTCAATGTCTCTTGGTGATGATGGTGCTCAATTTGAAGAAGAGGCAAAGCAAAACAAAATTGATGAGGAAGATGGTGATTCCCTTAAAGAGCCAAATATGTTAGAAATTGTGACTACTTCATATATGGTTAAAAAGGACCTTAAGGTAAATAATGTTAAACCATATTATAGTCCTTCCTATGATGAGTTAAAATGTGTATATGATGAATTGCATGATGGTTTATTGCTTTTAGAAAAGAAAAACTCATCTTGTTTGGAAAACATTTCCTTCATTGAAAATGAAATTGATATCTTGAAAAATGAATATGTTTTTCTTGATGAGGAAATGCCTTTAAAATGTGAAACCTCAACTTCTTATGAAAAATACATTGATTTAGAAAATCAAGTTGAGAACTTATATTGTGAATTTGCCAAAGCTAATGATTCTAATTGCTTACATTCCATGATTGTTAATAAGAATGAAATTGATGTTATTTCACATGGAAGTTCAAGCATGGTTTGTGGCAAAAATAACATAGAATGTGTTAACAACAAAAAGCTTAAGTTTTCCAAAGATGATCTTCAAAGGATCAAACCATCCTTGAATTCAATTATTTGTAATTTTTGAGATCATCTAGGACATATTTCTCATTTATGTAATTATAGAAGAAATTCTTATATGAGAAATAATATGATATGGGTTCTTAAAAATCCTAAATGCCTTATTACTAACATTGAAGGACCCAAGATGAAATGGGTACCAAAACGTCATCCTAGTGTTTCAATTATGCAGAAAATTTCTTAAAAAGATAGACAAATTGATCAAGTGAAGAAGGAATCATCAAGGGGAATGCTTTCAAAACCCATTGGTAAAAGTTTTAATCAAAGAATAAAGATGACTTCAACCAAAGCTTCTCAAGTACAAAATGTGAAACTTGCAAAATTTAAAATATCAAAAGAGAAGCAATGAGTAAGGAAAATAGCTTCTTTGATCAACAAGGCCAAGCTATCAAAAGCTTTTACCTCTCATGAACATTCACTTGTAAAGTCAATAAATTTGACGTATATTCCTTGTAGGCCTTAAGTGATTGATAGAATCATGTGCTCTTGGTAAAATTTAAATATTATGTTTAGCACATAATTATGTTCATTCTGACTATACTATAACTCATTAATTTGTTATATATCTTGGTACATGAGGTTCTACAATGCCTAGGTATGCTTGCTATGTTTTGAATTGTCTATATATCATGAAAGTAAACATGTTATTAGCTATGTACTTAATGGTAGTTGATTATTTGATTTATTGTGCTCAATTTACATATTATAAAAAATTGATTGTTATAAGAGCACAATGGATTAATATTCAAAATTAACACACAACGACCTAAGAAAAGTTGGGTACCAAAAGTCAAAAATTAAAGTATGTTGTAGGTGTGGTTGAAGGCTAAGAATGGACTTTGGAATATCAAAAGTGGCTGCTCCAAGCATAAGACCAGAAAAATACTCCAAGTTATCTTCCTTGTCTCCAAGAAGCATGAACTTGCATTCTTTGGTACTTGATCCATGCATAAGTCCCCCAAATTACCAATCTTGAGTTCTTGATGAAGAAAATTGCTTCCTGATACTTTTTAAGAAGACAAATCTGATTTGTGATGCATTTATGGTGCCTGAAGTGAATGAAAATGAAGTCAAACCAAAAATGAAATCCAAAAAGGCATGAATTGGTATGTTTAAGGATTGTTGCCATAAAGGTTTTCTAGTTCTGGCAGTGAACCAATCAATTGGAAGAAGGGAATATCTTACTTTTTGGCCTTTGGATATATGCTATGGATTGTGTGTACTTATTGATAAATTGATCTTAAAAGATTAGATGCTTTCCTTACATGAGAAGTATGCTTAGCATTGACAAAGTACCTAATTGGATATTAACTTGTTAATTTTGTCATTGCATATAGGGTGGATGATATTAGTTCTATACATGTTTTAATCCCTATAGCATATTTCATCATGGTAAATATTTTATATCTATGATTCTCTTAATTTATGATTTCTTAGTAGTATAAGACTTATAAGAATTATGCTCTTGTTTTGAAAAGAATAGTTTGATTAAAAAAAATTTAAGCAAAATCTCTTATCATATTTGAAAGAAACTTTTCAAGTTCCATATCCTTGAGAATCTTTTGAACTTGTCTTAAGAACTTGAAAGTATTTTCACCTCCTAATTGTCTTTAAAATTTGGAAATCACTCGATTTGTATTATAAATGTAGTATTCTCTTCATTTGATTTGAAATATTTTATTAAATCTTGAGAGAATGCTTAAGAAAGTTTCCAAATAGATCTTATAAAATACTATAGAGCTCTTCTTGATACTTCAAGAGATAAGTTTTGTTCTTCAAAAGTGTTTTATCTTTTTAAGGCTCTTGTTTAATGGGAAAAAAAAGATGAACTTTTAAATGCTCTTTTGACTTGGATTTGATCACTCTCAAAGAATATGTGGTTTCAATATAAAACCCTTCTACTTTTCTAAAATTCTTTTGAAAATATAATGTGTTCTTGCAAATTTCTTTTTGAAAGCGGGAGAAGTCTCAAAAATGATTTTTGATTGATGAATTAAGAATATGTATCTTTGCCTTACTTTTCTTTATGGTAATGTGCTTACATGGTCTTGGCATACATATTTTCCTTTATATATCTTATGGTTCAATAAGGGGAAGCTTATCTTACTTATCTTGCATATCTTACTTCTATGTCCTTATTGATTAAAAATATATGCATGACTATGTTAAACTATTATGCTTTATATTTTGATACTATGCATATTTTGAGGGGGAGCCTAGCTCTTAAATTGTTGCTTATATCCCTTGGCTTACATTCTTGTTTGACGTGAAGTGTTTTATTGTTGATACTATCAACATGTCAATAAAGATCATCTTTTATTCTTTTTTCCTCTATCAATGAAAGAAGGTAAACATTCTTAAACTTCATATCTTTTGATTCTTTCACTAAGAAATGCTTGATGTGTGGCAAATTATATGATCTTTTGTTTGAAAATCTTAATTTCATGACCTTATATGGATATCTTGTAAATCCTAACAAGTGATATCAAGTGGTACTTATTTATCATGTGGTATACAAGATATTATATATTAGACATAATTTTTTATGCTTGTTGCTATCATACGCTAAATATTGATGTACCAAAATATGACAAGTATTGCATGAATAATATTTTTTATATCTTGAAAGCATGCTTGTTTCATCTCTCTTTTCTTGAATCATGTGTAGAATTAAATAGGGGGAGATAGTTATGTTTTGAATAACTTAAAGAAGTTTTTGGTTTTGACGATCCTACTCTTTTTGACAACATGAGTTTTATCTATAAAGGGAGTGAAAATATTATCTTTCCTTCCTAAGCCTTTTTGTTGATGTCAAATAGGGGGAAAGAAAATTGAAAAGAAAAATATGTTCTTGTGCTTAATTGTTTGATATGCGTACATGAATATCTATTATTCTACATTGTTCAATATATTTTTCTTTGGTAATTTTGGTGATTTGTCATCATCAAAAAGGGAGACATTGTGGAAATAAGCTTGCCCCACATGATTTAATATGTTAAGTTTTGATGATGACAAATACAAGATAAAAAGAATGGTGCTTATGCTTTATAGTTGTGCTTAATAGATGACAAATTCATCACAAAAGAATATTGATCATGTTACATAAATGTGCTTAATGAGATATATTGTATCATGCATAATTTTGTACCTTATCTAGTTATATTTTCCATAATAATCATGCAATGAGATATATGTGTAACATTCTTCATATAATATATCCAATAATGCTCTATATGAGTCTTAATGAATTAATATTGGATTTGATTCTATCTAAATGAAAATGTGCAAAGTATTCTTTGTTACATCCTTATAGAGATATCCATTAGTAAATTGGTAAATATCTTATTTGGATATGTCTATGAAAGTCTTATATGCATGTTAGACTAATTAGAGTTATACATTTATGAATCATGCATATAAAGATATTGAATTATGAATTTGGACTAACTATGTTTGTTTAAGTGAGCAATACTTTGTAGGATAGTCTAAATACTAAGAGTGAGCATTGCAATAAGAATGCAAAAAATCACAACTATGCTCAACTCAAGGAGAATGAAGATGATAAAGATTTTTCAAGCATTTACAAGTTTTGAAGAGAATATTTTTTGAAAGTTTGGATTATATCAAGAATTGAAGATGACAAAAGATCAAGTCCCAAGGTTCTTCAAGAATAGTTTATAGGACTTAGATCTTATGTAAAGGTAAATGGGAATCACAGTAAACTCAAAATATGTTTTAACATCTTTACAAAACTTTTCTTAAATGTTTAAATGCCCAACAAAGTATTTTTGGAAAGCTAGTTTTGGTGGTAATTCAAATCTTTGAAAAATAGTCAAATTTGTGTTTTGTATAACTAACCTTTAGTTACTCTTTTGATCATATCTTTCAAACTACTTTAATTTTTGTTCTGAAATTTATTTCATATGAAAATAGACGCAAAGATCTTTCTAATGAGTGATCATTTGCTTAAAACGGATAAGAAATGAAAAAGTTATGACCATTTAAAGTTAATTTTTAAAATCAGAGTGTCCTAACCGATTAGGGATTATCCCTAACCGATTATTCACCCTATCAGAGGCCATTTTCACGTTCTAAAATGGCCTAACCGATTAGGCAATAGGCCTAACCGATTAGGATGATAAAAATGAGCATTTTTCATGATTTAAAAGACCTCTTAACTGATTAGAAAGTTTTTCTAGCCGGTTAGCATGTGTTTTTCAATGAAATGTAAACTGGCCATCTGAATGGCCTAACCAATTAGGGTAATTCCTTAACCAGTTAGTGTGACTTCAAAATGAACGTGAACAAGCTTTTAAATAGAGCCTAATCGATTAGGCTCATTGCCTAACTAGTTATTGTGTATTCCAGAAGCCAAAAATTAAAAGCCTAACCAATTAGGCTTGGTCCCTAACCGGTTATGATGAAACGCAGAACACACCACAACAGTCACAAATGACTATATTTCTTAATTAATCATTTCTAAACTTTACCCAACGACTCTAAATATTATTGGGCTATAAATACAAGTGTTTGGGCATTAAAGAAATGTTGGAGATCAATTTGAAAATCACTCTTGAGCATTAAATTCGTATTTCACTATTTATTTCTCCAATCCTCTATTTTTGAGCTATAAGTGTGTGAATCCTTAATACCCATAATGCTTCAATTTGTATTATCTACTCTTGAGAGAGTTTCTATCAATTCTATCCTTGTATTATCTAAAAGAGAGAGTGAGGCATCCCTCAAAATTGTAAGGGTGAGGTATCCCAAGGTGTGTTGAGTGCTCTCAATTGTAAAGGTTTTGCAAACACCCTTTCAAGCTTGAGGCTATGTTTGGTACACATGATAGTATAATATAAGATAAGATGATAGGATAGTATAAGGTATGATAGTATAATTAATAGGATAAGACATAATCCTATCTTTTGTTTGATAACAAAAGGATAAATTAGATGATTGTATAACATTTTTTTAAGACCAAAATATCCTTCAGTATAAAAGTTAAAATAATTAAAAAATAATAATAAAAAAGCATTATGGTGGTGGTGGTGGTGGTGGTTGTGGTGGTGGTGAAGTGGTGATGGTAGTGGTGGCGGTGGTGGTGGAGGTGGCGGCGGTGGTGGAGGGGGTGGCGGCGGTGGTGATGGTGGTGGCGGCGGTGGTGGAGGTGGTGATAGTGGTAGTGGTGGTTTGGTGGTGGTGGCGGCGGCGGCGGCGGTGGTGGTGGTGGTGGTGGTGGTGGTGGTGGTGGTGGTGGTGGCGGCGGCGGTGGTGGTGTTGGCGGTGGTAGAAGTGGTGGTGATGGTGGTGGCGGCGGTGGCGGCGGCAAAGGCCGATGGTGGCGGTGGTAGTGGTGGTGGTGATGGTGGTGGTGGTGGTGGTGGCGGCGGTGATGGTGGGCTGCGCGTGTCCGATGGTGGCGGTGGTGGTGGTGGTGGTGATGGCGATGGTGAAGGTGGTGGTGATGGTGGTGATGGTGGTGGTGGTGGTGATGGTGGTGGTGGCGCAAGGGAGGGGAGTAATAAAAATGAAATTGAGGATAAGATTGGAATAGATATCCTATTATGTCTTATAATGTACTAGGGGAGAAGATAGAGTTATCACCTTAGAATAGGATAAAATGACTTGACCTGATTTCATTATACTATCAGTTGAATGCACCAAACATTGAATAAGACCTGATAGTATTAGTTTATACTATCTTGTCTTCGTTATACGATGCACCAAACGTAGCCTGAAGGTTTAGTAGAAAATCTCGGATGGTTAACTTAAAGCACAAGTGGTTGGTGGCTGAATCAGAGTAAATCTTAGTGTTTGCTATTCTCAATTCTATCTCCTTTACATTTGTGCTTCAATTATATATGCTTGAGTTGAATTTGATATCTAGCTTATTTGCTTGATTTATCCTATAGCTCAAGTGGTATTTGTGAATATCTTATAATTGCACATTTATTAGATTTATTCTGCTGCATGTATTGATTATCAAAATACATAATTTGTCAAAATTGCATTAAAATTTATAATTACGCAATTCACCTCCCTCTTGAGTAATGGTTGCCATGGCTAACAAGTAAGATCCCAAGACTCCGTTTCAACAGTCCAAAATTTTTTGAAAATAATATTAAAATAATTAAAATAAATGAAAAATTCTCAAAAATTCACAAATATTATAAAACTCATAAATATTAAGAAAAACAAAAAATCGGAGTGTTATAGACTGCCTTCTAGGCCAAAAGAAGAGAGAAAAGTTTAAAAGAAAACCCAACAAAGAGCAAAGGGAGAAGAACATATGTGGCTTGGGAGGACTATGACATGGACTCCTTGAATGAATCAGAAGATGAAGTAGCTAACATTTGTCTCATGGCCAAGGATGATCTTGATGTAGATTCTCAAACCCTTGAATCCCAATACTCTTAAGATGAATTGCAAGAAGCCTTTGAGGAATTGCATAAAGAGTAGAGATGGCACTCACGCGGGCCGGGGACGGGGAGCGGGCGGGGGAGTCCTCTCTGCTTCTTGTCCCCGCACCCCAATTATCTCCCCTCCCCTGGTCCCGTTCTCCGCCATAGGAGAATTTTTCCCCTATCCCCGTTCTTCGAATCCCCGTAAATACTTGCAGAGATTCCCCGCAATATCAAAAAAATAAAAAAATTGAAAAAATAGGGAAAAGATGAAATAAATTATTTTAATATTTTTAATTTTTAATAAATATTTTAATAAAAAGATGAAAATACTAAAATACATATATTTATTTATAATATATATATATATATATATATATTATAAAGAATATTTTATTAATTTAACGGAAACGAGAATCTCGGGAAATAGGGAGTATAGTCTTCGTCCCCGTCTTTGAATATACCATGGGAGAATTTTTCTTCCCATCCCAGCATAGAGAAAAACTCCGTATTTGGACCCCATTCGGGTGGTCTCCACAGGGATTCCCAAACAATTGGGGTTTTTGTCATCCCTGATGAGAGTCCTTGAGGCTTGCAATCTCTAGCTTTTTTTAACTAATTAATTTATAACTTTTAAACCTAATATTAATTTTTTTTAACCAATCTCTTGCTTTGCATAGTTTACAAATTATTATTATAATATTATAAAAAAATTATGTGCCTCAAATACGATTTAAATTTAATACAACTGGAGTATCACAAAAGTAAAGGAGAAAAAAAAATAACGTAATTACAGTTCACAGAGCTTGCAACTTCCATATGACATATAGGTGTAAACATGCTATTTACTTATTCTTTGTTTACTGCTAGTCCGTGCTTGGTAAGAAACATGCCAAAAAATGCGAAGCAAGGTTTTCTTTTGAGTGGGATATGGG
Organism: Ormosia semicastrata; assembly: GCA_029884595.1. Taxonomy (NCBI): domain Eukaryota; kingdom Viridiplantae; phylum Streptophyta; class Magnoliopsida; order Fabales; family Fabaceae; genus Ormosia; species Ormosia semicastrata. The sequence goes on from JAQQTO010000044.1 coordinate 4,449,100, forward strand.
CTTCTACCAAATAGTGATGGAGGGTGATGCTAGGAATGTATATGACAGCATGTTAGAGGGTTGCGAAGACCTGTCTCACAATAGCTCAATCCTCAGAGATATTTTATTGTATGCTTCCTGATTTTTTAAGTTTTCTCGTAATTCCATCCCCAGGCAATGCAACAAGGTGGCAGATGCTTTAGCCTACCATGCAAATATTGGGAATGAGGATTTTTGGATTGAGGAACCTCCTTCATACTTGTTTCCTTTGCTGTATGCTGACATTGCTTCTTAATAAATTCAGCATTCAAATAAAATTAAAAAACTTTTCAAAGCCATACAAGTTATGCTGAGACATGTAAGCAACTTTTTTTCTTAAACTTTTTTAATAAAAAATATATTTTGCTAACGTATGCCCTCAAACACAGGTTAACAAATTAAAAATAAAAACTATTAAACGAGAAGTAAAAGTATTTTATATTTGAAAATCTTAAAGATATTTCATATTTTCTTTTTTAAGTAATTAGGGAAGAGTAATAAATACTATTTTTACTTCTTAACATCTAATTATGGGCACACATTTTAAAAAAATGAAAATAAAAATGAAAAAACACTCCCACCAGTTGCAATAGGTAGTTCAGGTCCTTAAACGAATCACACTCTTCTGATGAGCCAGACATGAATAAACTTCTTTATTCAACATAGTTGTCATTGCCAAAGCCAATTGTACACATAGTAAAAGCCAATTGTACACATAGTAACACGTGTTTCAGGTAGAAATTTTTGGGTAAGTTAATTATCGATTACAGATTATACAAGACAACATCTTGTCAAAGAAATTTTTGGAATCTGTAGGTATCGGTGCTTTAGCAGAATCGACAATTTCAGATCCATCAATTCCACTTTGCCTGGCCTTCTCACACTCATTCAAGAATGTCTTGAATGCATCTTCAACATATTTAACTGCGTCCGAAACACTCATGTTCTCAGTTAACTTGTTGGGGTATATACTCTTTGTATGATCCCCATTTAAAGTTGCCGCCATTTGTACTAATTCTTCCTGAAATTCACTCAACTTGGCCTGTTCATGAGCAGCAGACTCTCGGAGTTTGATAGGGTCAGGCAATTTCACTGCAAAATTCGCAACATAAATGGTAAAGAATTAAGGAAAGATTCTGTCCATTCTAATTATATACTTGGTGACCGAGGTATACATACATGTAGTGTTTAAATAAAGACAAATAGAGTAAAATAGCATATTCATCTTGAAACTATAACTCTTAAGCAATTTAGTTCCTGATTCAAAGTAAGTGTATGACTTAATCCTTAAATCATTTAAACTTGTTTCAAATTACTCTATCTGCTATTACTTTCAAGAACTAACGTGAAATGAGTTTGAATAATTTTACAACTAAATTGTATACATTTGAATAAATCAATGACTGAATTTCGAGAGAACGTAAATTTTTTATGGACAAATATATCACTGTTTTCAATAAAAATATAATTATTTTTCTCTTGATCTGAATAAAGATATAATTTTTCAACTTTTAAAAAGTGTAAAACATGTATATTATAAATCAAGTAATAAGTGAAACTCAGTTAATCAGAAGATTCAGAACGGCATACATATATTAAATAATTTCTGATGCATTGACACATAAGACAGGCAAAGATTAGTTTTATACCTCATACCCCCAAAAAAATAAAACTCACATCCCAAAAAAACTAAAAAATAATCAATGTAATCAAATATAATATAAAAAATATATATACATGACCTAAAATTTTATCATATGTCATATGATATAGTAACTTAAAAGAAATATTGACACGTGTAAAAAAAATTATCACATATACATCATTATAATCAATCAATCAATATAATCAATTAATCAATATAATTAATAATAATTATAATTAATATATAAAAATATATGGCTTAAAATTTTGTCATACTTCATCTAAGTCAATTAATTAGTAAATACACTAAGATTTTGACATGTGTCAAATGTATTACCTAACTTTTTACCATGTGTCATCCGATACAACAACTTAAAAGAAATATTGACACATATAAAAAAAATTGCCACATATACATAAAAAAAAAAAAAAAAGAAAAAAAAATTACAAAGAAAAAGAAAGAACAGAAATTACAAAAAAATAAATTTAAAAAAGTCAAAAAACTTAAAAAGTCAAATGTCAAATGATTGATTTAATTAAAGTGTTATTTTTATTTAACTTATTTAAATTGTATGAACTAAATGTATAGGTTAAATAAAGTTAAATAATTAGAATACGTTGAGTCTTATTTAATAATATTGATATAAACTATTATAATTTTTAGCATATATATATTTTTTCAATTGTCACTAGAATATCTTCCGGAAAAAAAAATTAAGAATAGAATTTGACATTAGTAGTTATAATTTGATGAAATTTTGATAACAAAAGTAAAAAATTAAGGATTTAATTTTCAATATAATTTTATACAAAAATGTTATTAATGAACTTTTCTCTATATATTTAATATTTAATAGTATTTAATAATAATTATAAAAGAAGATAATTTTTTTGTATTAAGACTTACTTTGATATACTTTTTAAAAATAAGGGTGAAAAGTTAAGAGAATAATTCAATATAATTTTATTTGTATTATATCTATAAATCTTTTTCTTTGACGATATAATAAAATAATTATAAATGATAATATAATTTTTGCATTATGAATCATTTTGATATAACCTTAAAAAATGAGTTTCAATTGTACTACTTAGAAATATTAATTATTAAGCAATAAGATTGTATAATGAGATAAATTAATTATAGAAAAATGGGAGACCAATGTGATAGGAATAAGAATAGTAATATAGAAATATGTTAGTGACAAGATTTATATTCTTTAATTAGATTTAATACTATTAAATCTTGAAAACTATAATAATCAATCTTTTATGAGAAAATCTACAACAATAAAAATTCAAATGAGTAAAAAATATAAAAATTGATACCTTAACAAGTATAATTAAAAATCTAAATGAGTGATCTCAAAAAAAAAAAATTTAAACGAATAAGAATATAATAAATAATACAAAAAATGTATAAAAAATACAGAGTCTAAAATTAAAATTGAATAAATTTATATAAATAAGTTATTTATTTTAAACTTTTCACAACTATAAAATACTAGTAGTAATAATAAAACACTCATAGCAGAAAGAAAAAGGGAAGACGAAAGATAGATATTTTACCAGGACAATCAGTTCGTGGGCTGCTTCGGGTTAAAAGACCGTCGAGTGTTCCAGCCCATGCATCCCGCTTTGTCAAAAACTCTGGGAGATTGAATATCTTCTTAACAGTTGCTGGTATAGAGGAGTGCTCATATTGTGATGTTGGGAATGGTTCAGAAGGTTTGTGCAACACTATATACAACATTTGATTATTAATTAGTAACGTTAGTGTTTTATGGTATAAATAATTACTTAAACTGTATTTTCACAAGTATGTATATGTAAAGACTTTAAAATAAAGAAAAAAAATTCATTTTCATTATGTTTTGCGTTAGGAAAGAAACATGATTAGATTAAAACAAAAACAAAATTTGACTTCAACTCTTGGAGAAAATAATTTTCTCAAATTCTATTTAATCAATTATCATGTGTTTATTAACTCAATTAAATGAAATTAAAAATAAAACATGATAACATATTAAAAAATTAATAAACACATGACAACAGATTAAATGAAATTGAAAAAAATTCCCTCTTCACAAGATTGGAGCCAAGTTTTGATTTTAAAAAATTTGGTAATTTTGTTACGTAGACTCAGGTTCACAATAGACCCTATATGCCGTAACATGTTTTCAGTATGAATTTTATAATAGGTACAAATATATAATTTTGAATTATCTTAAAATAAATAGACATGTTGCCACGTGTAGGTCGATCTATCATGAATCTGAATTCATAGTAACATCTAAAAAATTGTGACCTTTAAACCTTCTCCCTCGATGACATTTTAGACGTTAGGCAGTTCGTTTTCACAGTTGTTCCCTATCCATGATTAAACGTTTGTATCCTTTTATGGTCTTCTCTCTCACTCATACCTTACTAGTTATGTACATTTTTTTTTAAATATATCATTTTATGGGATCAATACAACTTTTGTTTATATTGAAATGTTGAAACATCATCCAAAGGCAACCAACTATATATATATGCATGTTTCTTACCTGTGCCTGGCTCAATCCATGGAGAAATAATGATGGCTGGAACTCTTACACCAAGCCTATCAAACTGAAACTTGTATGGATCAGGACCTACAATGCCATCTGGACTGGGCACACCATCCACAGGGGTTGGCACGTGATCGTAAAAGCCTCCATGCTCGTCGTATATGATCACAAACAAGATTTCATTCCATTGCGGGCTAGCTCTAAGTGCTTCATACACTTCCTTTACAAATTTTTGCCCTTCTGCAACATCATGAGATGGATGATCGTCATTCCCTGGTACTGCTAACAAGTCGAAATATCTTTGTTCAACCACCACGTAGTTTGGTAATTTCCCTTTTTCACAATCCTTCTTGAACGTTAAGTCGAATGGATGAAAGTTGTCTATGTATTTCAGTTTCCTAAGATTCCTGAAAGCGATGAATAGATTATTTTGTCAACAAAATATGAATAAAAATAACTAATAATTAAGCATTTAGTAATCTAGGTTTTTAAAACTTAGGTTCAAATACTATATAGATGGCAATTATAATTTTGATCCCCTCACCTCCATAGGATTACAAAAAGAGAAAATATCTTAAAGATGCCTATAATGTACTATAAATTTAATTAGATTGTAAATTTAAACCGGGTCCAAGTTTTGAATTATTCAGGTCATAGGCAAATTTATACATCGCCGTGTACCACAATTGCATGTCTTTCGTCTCTGATTAATTTTTAATGCAAACTTTGGCCTCCTTATTTAGTTGTAAAATATTAATTATTTTAAAAAAACACTAAGAAAAATATTTTCCTTTTATAGCACTACAAATAGCTAATACAAAACTTTTTAAATCAAAATATATTATAAAATAAAAAATAATTACATGTCAAAGGTTCGAGGATACCTATAACGTAGAAAAAGGAAAATAAGTGATTTATATAGAAACATTACTAGTATTTCGATATTTATTTTTAAATAAAGTACATCTGTAACAATTTTGAAACCATTAGGTACATGAGTTTGAAACAATGTTTTAAAAATTGAATTGCTGATTAGTTGAACTTGCTAGATCATAAACCCATTATATTTTTGGTTTAAATATTTTCAACTACAATTCAATCACAGTTCAACCACAATTTTAACTAATTAAATCAATCAAACTATGATGTAGAAGTCTTGTTGATTTAATCACTTATCCGATTTTTAAACATTAATTTAAGGTACTAAGAACTATAAATAATAAACTCATTAGCAATTGAGAAAAGTACCTGCTTAAACATTGGACAATATCTCAGAAGATTAATCTTTTACTTATCGAATAAATACTCTAAAAAAAGGATATTAATATGAACAGGTACAGAATTAGAGTAAATTATATAATAAGGGAGGCTAATGTGAAAATTTTAATAGTGAGGGAGGCTAATATATGTTTTATTTTTTATATAAAATGTACATTGAAAATTCAGTTCTTTAGAAAAAGAAAATTTGAGGGGCGCCAAAGTCCCCTAAACTATAAGGTAGATTCGCCATAATTACGGACTTTCGATGAATTAATAAATGATAATCAATGTACCCAAAAAAATGATAATCATTAATTATTAATATTTATATCATAATGCTTTTGACTCTATAAATATATGAAAGAATCAATAAATATTTTGTAACTTATTAATATCTTTTCGAAAATCATGAATGAAATAGCAACGACCTCCATTATTGTCTAGTTGTCTAGTTTGAATAGAGACACGAAATGGGATGGAGTAAGCTCTACACATGTGCAGTCTGAATAGGGTGTGTTTAATATGGACCACATGATCAAAGGTCCATAGATCCTACAATATGAGACGCTAAAATGAGATAGACAATTGTGATTGTTGACCGGTTACTTGTTATTTGGGTAACGCTAAAAATTGAAAATTGACATTAATCCTTGTAAATAATGAAATTACTTGGAATAACAAATTGCAAAGAACACCCTTAACCACTCGTTTCTCTGTCTTACGATGATGATGGGCGGTGATTCGAAGCTCTAGCACCGCTGGATATGGAGCAAGATCTGTGCGATAGAAGTATAAATTTACAGCGTACACGGGGAGGCTTTCTGGCTTTCAACAAAACACAGGAGCAAAGGGGGATGAGGAGTTACGGCGACTGGTCTGTGGAGGTGACGCGGCGGTCGACTGGGGTGTAGCGGCGACCTGAGACATGATGGACGATGATAGCGGGGGACAATGAGGGGCACGAATTTGGGCTTTTCCATGGCTGAGGGCATGGGTGTATGCGGGTCTGTAGGGGATCTATTCAATGATAGCTGAGGTCGATCTGGTTCGTTACAGTTGGTGGATATGGGTTTGATGATTGTTGAGTTTTGGCATGGAGGATGATGGCTCCCACAACATCGTTGATGTACAAAGAGTTCTTGGAATTTTTTTTTTAATTCAATAATTTGAAGGGTATTGAGGTAATAAAAAATTATCTCTTCCAGCAAAATTATAAAACTTATTAGAATTGGTAAAATCAAAGGTCACATCTATGAGCATTTGACTAGAAGGTTCATCTTAAAACAACCCCCTGCCCATCTCATATTTCTATATGAGCTTCATGTACTATGTAGATGTAAAGACGTTCCATTATTGTTCACTAATACTTTGCTTGGAATTTGAATCATGAAAAAAATTTATCTACATAAAATTTATTTGTAAAATGAATAAATAAGAATATATTTATTAAAAATTTAACGTAAATTTTATTATTATCTTAATTTATTAAATGATCTAAGAGTAAATATATTTTTACTTATTTATTAACTTTATAAATAAACTTATTTTAAATGAGTCTTATCTTAAATCTTGATATGTGTAATATTGTATTTTCTTTTGGTACATATGTGTAAGTTGTATAGATCAAGTAAAAAATGTATCTATTTTTTAAAATGTCTTTACATATATATTCATTTTTATTTAATTACCTATAAATTATATTTACTTAAGATTAATACTGATGGAGCTTGCAAGCAGGATTTTAAAAAAGCTGGTTGTGGGGGCGTAATCCGTGACCATTGGGGGCATTGGATCACTGGTTTCTCAAAGAACCTAGGCGACACTTCAGCCTTTATGGCTGAAGTCTGGGGGGCGTATGAAGGCCTCAATGTGGCTTGGGAGATGGGTTTCAGGAAAATCTCTTTAGAAGTGGACTCTGCTGTGTTGTTTCAACTTTTAAACCAGCATTCTGTAATTTCCACAGACCAAAGACAAATTATTTGCTCTCTCAGACAGTGTTTAGAGAAAAAATGGCAAGTGCAGGTGAACCACTCTCTCAGAAAAAGAAATTGTGTTGCTGACTACATGGCTAATATCAGCGTCAAGTATGAACCAGGAACTATAGTTTGGAATGAGCCCCCTGCGGGTGTTAGGGGCTTGCTCCTTCGTGATGTGATGGGAGTAGGTACTCCCCGTTTTGAATATATGTAGTTTTGTTTCTTTGGGCCTCTGGCCCCTTCCTTTACCAAAAAAAAAAAAAAAAAAATTTGGATTATAAGTAAAATGTATTTTAGGATACCACCTATAAAATATAAAATAATATTATGCTACACAATTAAAAAAATTTGATAAAATTCGAAGAAATTAAGAATTTGTCAAGTTTTGAAGATTATTATGAGTTAAAGTGGTGTAGATTGTTTATTTTTTTTTCTACCATGGATTATTTACAAAATCAATTCATTAAAAAGAAATTCAATTCGTGATGTACAGCATTTATCATAATATTTTTCTAAAATGTAAGTAAATAACATATTACCATGATATTGCAAGTAGCAAGATTAATCAATAATATTCAAAACAAATCCAATTCAACACACTAGGAAATTGTAACGATAAGCAAGAAAATAAATCAAGCAAAAACGATAGAACAAGAAAACCATGGTAAAGTAAGTGATCAACCAACCTGTAGAAAAGAGTTGCTGGCGGGTACTGATAATAGATCCCAAAACTGAACCCATTTTCGTCCAATGAATCGAATATGGTCTTTTGAGGCAAGCCTCCGATAAGCTTATTCGAGTCATTGCTGGTCAACCCATGCGACGTCGCAGAGTGCACGTAAAGCCGGTTCGGTTGGGTCGAGGCGGGAATCGATGCGAACCACCGGTCACAAACCGCAAACTCCTTCACCAACTCTCTGTAGACCGGCACCAAATTCGGTTTGAACCCGTTCATCACAGTCTCCGCCATCGTGGGCGTCGTCGGCTTTGCCCCTGTCTTCTCTTGCCTCGCGGCGTTTTGAAGGAAGCCCTCCATCGATGGCGGCAGCTTCTTCGCAGCTGAGGCCTCGCTCCATGGCTCCCCGAAAACTTGCTCGTAGATGTCCTGGATCGAGTGGCCCGGGTCCGGGTCGACGTAGACGGACTGGTCTCCGAATTGAACCCGGTTTGAGTTGGGGTCGGATGTGGATACCGGGTTTGACTCGGAACCGGTGACCCCCTCGATTTCTGGGTTGAGGGACTTCATCCAACCCAACATGTGGTCGAAGGAACGGTTTTCTTGGACCAAAACGACGACGGTTTTGATGGGGTAGCTGGGAAGGCTACTGGTACTTGAAGCCATGTTCTTTTCCTTTTGTGTGTTGGTGTTGTTGATCAATTCTCAAATGGGGTTATAATATATATACACAGAGACACATTATATAATGAAGTAATATTGTTGGTGAAGCAACTTAGAGAGATGGGCTAGAGATAAGAAAATGGGGAGGAAAAAGAGAGAAGGAAGAAAACAATGTGCCAATGGGCAATGGGTTGTTCAAACTAATTACTTATTTCATTTGAACTGGTTTTGCTTTTCGTTTGGGAATTGACATATGACGAAACCTTCATAATGATATTATTGAACAAACAATCATGTTCACTATTGACTTTACAAAGATACTACAGCATAAACTATTGGGATTAGTAACGTATCTTTTTCCTCTTTTCTTGTTCTCTGATCTACTTTTCTAATAAAAAGGAGTTGGGATATCACATACCCATTTCATGGTTCAACATATGGTCCAAAAGGAGTTGGGATATCACATACCCATTTCATGGTTCAACATATGGTCCATCAATGAGGTGCGAAATATTTAGACTCTTCTTTTACAAAGTTTATTTAAAAATCAAACACATTTTTTTCTTAAAAGATAAAACTCGCTTGGGTTGTATCACTCCATACAAGTTCTTCTTTGTTACTCATGGCGGAGTTCTTCTTCCACAATGTTCTTCTTCTCTTGTTTTAAGGTGAATTATCAATAATCAACAAATTTTTAAATATTTTTAGTAAAACTAATGATTAATAAATATTTGAGAACATATTCTAAATATTGTACCCATAACGATATCATAGCAATTCTTTAAATTTTTTTTTGGTACATTTAATTTATTTGATTTGTAGCAAAAGAAATAATTAAAAAAAAAAGACTTGTAAGTTTTATAAATTTATTAGGTGTATTGCACCTCTTTTTCAATTGATGGAGATTCCTAAAATAAGATGAGTTTTAAATTACATCTCTTATGTTTTTTTAAGGTGTGTATTGCACCTCTTTTTAATTTATCGTATGTCATTACTTGAATATGATGTACTTTTTTTTGTTACACGATAAACTTTGTTTTTTTACTATTATACGTATTACTTCACATGTGTGTGGTGTTTATTGTACAATTTATCTTTTTTTATTAATATGTGAAGAGGTTATAGTATTATGCACAGCTTAATCTCTAATTATTTCCCTTATTATATAATCTTAATAATCATAGATGTAGAATTTCCAAAGCTCGGTCATAATTCATAAATTATTTTTGGAGCGATCTCTAGTCTTGCATAATCTAAAAATTAGTTGTAAAAATTATATTCGTCAAATACAATTAAAAAATAGTACTAAAGCAGTTTCACATAATTCAAGGGGGGGAAAAATGATATCCTGGGTCTTGAAAGTTCAATATGACAAATAGGTGTTGTGCATTTTATAATTCTTTATACTAGCTAACCTTACTTGTCTCCACATGCATATATACTAGTTATGACTTTTTCGAGATCCGAATGTACAAGTTATTCCAACGAATCATATCCGCATATACTTTTTTTTTATTAAATTAAAATCAATTGATGTTTAGAGCAGCTCGTTTGCGTATATTTTTGACTAATTTATCTTTCTTATCTAGTTGAAGTTTATCATCCACGTTTAAACTAAAAAATTTACAAAGATGTATTTTATAATCTAACTCTAAATAGTTGACATAACTAATATTTAAACATGTAACAATGAAGATCTAATTATAATACCACATATCACATTCCATCTACTGACTCTTAAAAAGTTGATACCCGCATATACTAAACGTATAAATTTGGAGTCAGTGGACTGATTTTGCATATGATTTCTCAATTATGAAAGAAATAGTTTCACATTAAACTATGGTTGCGTCACATGACATAAGTAACACATGTGATTAATTTTTTAATTATTATTAGATTTATTCTAAGATTTATTCCCTCAAAAGCCCAGCTTCTTCTCTGTCAGGTGAAGTCGATCCCTTCATTGCAAACTGCTCAATATAAACAAGGTGATGGGTCGAAGATTTAGCTTGCTAAATCGGAGCATAGATTGAAGTAAAGGGAGATGGTAGAACTTAAGGCACCCATAATTTTCTCACTCTTACCGTCTGTTTTCCAAGCTTTTTTAGTGACTCATCTAAAGTTTTGGGTTGATTAAAGCCCAATTTCAGCCCTAATATGGTGAAGACACTCAACTTAGGCCCTATTCTTGAAAACACACTTTTTTGAGCCTGCTAACATCGTTAGGCCCACTTCTAACCCATTTAACCAGTCTTTTTCCCTCAAGATCCACCTCAATTTTCAGGGAATACTTTAAATCATTCATCATAACATCATTATTCTTCCCAATCGAAATTTGCGCACTACCACCCAAAAAATCCACCTTTCTTAAATATGAAACATTAACGCTGGGTTTCAAAATTTGAACACTTCAACGATCATCTCCAACACTGCAACTCTTCACCACATCAGAATAGGATATCCTCCGATGAAAGACTGCTTTCTGATTGGGGAATTATGTTTCACCTAAAACACAGCTCCCTTCGAGTGATCCACCACCAACAACTTCGACAAGGCTCTCCCATAATGATTCTAACCTGCATGTAAGCAATCTTCGAGGACAAAAATGGAGCTCCTCCTTCCATTGCCATAGAATTTTGTGACCATAACATATCTTCCTCTGTTATTATGACCTCGGAAAGCAGAGAAGATTTTTCCTTCACCTTCAAAGCATCTAACAAAAGAAGGTGCAACATACAAAGATTTGTCCTTCAAGGTAGTTGATAACCAAAATGAAGCATCTCTGCCTAGTAGTAGAGACTTGATAAATCCTCAACCTCTTTCTATCACTTGTACTTGAAAAAAACTTCCCACTTTCATCAAGCACCAAATCAAAACATATGGATTCAATGGCGATGAGTTTAACACCACCCATTAATGATGTAGGTCAAACTCTTTGTCGTTCCAATCAAACATTTCTTATAAACTGAGCAAAGCAATCCACAAAATTGAAGTCAGAATCAAAGACCAAACCATGAATTAGCTCACTCAATGTTGGAATCCCCATGAGATCACATGAAACATCTGATAATTACAAAGAATTTCACAAATTTCTGCAAGTCGCAACCACCGATGTTGGGCTTCAAATTGTAATTGTTGAATATCGTCCAACACAACTTTCCACAAAATGTATCCACAAACAGAGAGAAGGCGTGAGGCCTTGCAACCAAGTACAACTAGGAAACAGGGTGCGATTCAGGCCTTTGATTGTCGGAACAGAATCAAGAGATGTTGGCAAGCAAAACGAGACCAACGGCGACACGAACAGACCTCTAGACGGTGGCACTTGGCTTACACACGCCAACAATAATACATGCGCGTGGCAGACTTTCCGACGAAGGCGTTTGAATGGGTGGCCAGTCAGAGCTTTTTGTGACGATTGATGACCTTTGACAGTGGAGAGTGACGAGATCAAAGGTCCAGCCATTGACAGTGGAGAGTGACGAGATCAAAGGTCCAGCCATGACAATGGCTGGACTAACGTGCTCTAGGGCTTTTGAGACTCCTAGGATCGAACTCATAGAGACAAATTATCCATCTACGAGTGGAAATTCTTCTGGAGAGACAAAGGAAATCCTAACCATCAAGGAATCAAACTTCAACCAAATGAATAATGAATGGATCTATGTGCATCACTAATGTGTATTTTTATAATCTTCATTTATGTCTTAGGTTCATTTATGCTCTTGCTCCCCATACTGCCAAAGTTCTTTTTGATGTCTTGATTCAATGCTTGAAGGATTGGAATCTAGATAAAAAGTTATCCACTTTGACTGTTAATACTTGTACTACAAATGATGTTATGATTGAGCATACTTTAGATAAGATTTTACCTAGGTCATTCATTTTGGGTGGTCTATTGTTTCGCATGTGTTGTTGTGCTCATATATTAAATTTAATTGTGAAAGTTTTGTTGTCTATAATCTCGGATGCTATTGAAAATATTAGAAAAAATGTTAGCTTTTAGACAACAACACTCAAGAGGAAGGAAAAATTCAAAGACACGTGTGATCAACTAAACATTCCATATGTCAAAAAGCTTGATCTTGATTGCAAAACAAGGTGGAATTCTATATTTTTAATGCTTCATGTTGTCATACGACACAAAGATGTTTTTTGTCGCTTGACACGACGTGAAAATCAATATAAATCTTTGCCTAGTGATGATGATTGGGATATGACAAATGAAATTTGTAAAAGGTTGCAACTGTTTTATAATGTGACTGAATTATTTTCTAGTACTAAGTATCTGACGTCAAATGTTTATTTTCCAAAGATATATGTCAAATTAGTTTGGCTTTCAGAGAGTAACTTGGCTCTCCTAAATTCATTATTCATCAAATGGCTTCAACAATGATTACCAAATTTGAAAAATATTGGAATGTGATCAATATGGTGACAGTTGTAGGCACAGTTTCAGATCCCAAATATAAAATGATGATGCTAGTTTACTTTTTTCCTAAAATTTATGAAGATGATTCAAATTCTAAGATTGCAAAGGTGAAATCTATTTGTGAAGATTTGATAATAGAGTATCATAGCAAGATCAAGGGCAAGGAGACTGCATCTTCATCTCAAGGCCAATTGTGGTAGATAATGTGGGTGTAGCAAGTATTGAAATGTTGGAAGAATGGTCGTTAGACTATGATTTGTTTGTTAGTCAACAAAATTTTGCTAATATAAGTGCAATGACAGAGTTAAATCACTAATTAGAGGAGTCAGTGTTGCCTAGATCAAGTGAAGAGTTTGACATCTTAAATTGGTGGAAGACAAATGGGTTGAAATACCCAACCTTACAAATGATTGCTAGAGATTTTCTAACAATTCCTATATCCACAGTTGCTTTAGAATCTACATTTAGTACCAGTGATCGATTTCTTACTCCACATCACAGTAGATTATTGCCAAATACATTGGAGGCATTGATGTGTTGTTATTATTGGTTATGGTCTGATATAAAAGGTAATAGAGTATTATTAATCTTAGTTGAGCATCTATATTAATTCGTAACTACAAATTTACAATTAATTAATTTCTCTTCTTCCATACTCTTCAAACTCAAAAGTTGGCGTGGACCATCTAAGTAGTGTATTTATAGAACATATCGATGATGATGTTGTTAGTAAATTTTTTTATACGCTTTCATTTTTAAGTTTCACAATAATGTACTTTTAAGCTTTTATTTATGTGATTTTGTTATGTAAGAACCAGGTGGCCATGGCCTAAGTGGTGTAGTAGTTCCATCATTAATTAAGGAAAGTGTGATGCTCAATATGATTTAGCCTTCATGCATGCTTTTGGGATGTGCTGACCATGCTTGCTGGATTTAGTGTTTGAATTTTGGTGTTTTGATGGTGCTTGATTGTAATGATATTGCTAGATTTGGTGTTTGGATGTAGATGTTGTGCATTATTTTGTGATGAATTTAGCTATTGGAATTTGAAATGTACTTCAAGCAAAACTTGTGTTGCTATTTTGATTTTAAGTGTTTTAAGAAGTTGGATCAAGTTATATTGGAATTGGACATTGTATTTGGATGTAAGTTGAATGTTAAGTGTTTTAAGATGTTTGATGTAATTATATTGGACATTGTATTTGGATGTAGATTGAATTTTAAGTGGTTTAAGTGTTTGTAATTTGAATGTAGGTATTTGGCATTATATTTGGATTAAGTTGTGTTGGACAAATTATGATAAATTATGGTATTATACTTTATTTTCATTTTTGTTATTTTTCTTTTATTTTTCTTAATTTCATTGATTTTTTAATTTTTTATTTTGTAATTTATTAGGTACTCATGAGATATCCATAGGTACTCGTCTACCCACGAGAGAATGGGGGACAAGTACCCGTGCGAATATGGGGGCGGGGCAGGGGCGAATATTCATCTGCGGGGAAATCCCAATAGTCTGAACATGTTGGTAATTGTTGTTGTATTTGATCCTAAGTACAAATAGAGATATGTCAATTGGTCGATTAATCATATCTTTGATTTGGACGACGTGGTTAAATTACAAGATAAGTTAGATTCTTGTTTGAAACCAGTTTTTGAGGAATATAATGGTCAGGAAGAAGGTCTCAACGTGATATACAAGAAGCACAAATTGATGAAAATGATGATGATGATCTCTATTGTTGGAATCAATTTTTAAAATCAATCGGGCACAAATCGAATATCAAATTTGAGCTAAAGAAGTATTTGAAGGAAGATTTAGAGACCACTCCGAACTTAGATTTTTTAAGTTAGTGGAAGTTAAATTCAACTCAATTTCCAATCCTTGCAAACATCGCTTGGGTGATACTGGCCAAGCATGTTTCCACTATAGCCTCTGAGTTTGCATTTAGTACAAAAGGAAGGGTGTTTGATCCTTATCGTAGTTCCCTAACACCTAAAATGGTAGAAGCACTTGTCTACACACAAGATTGACGGAAAGGAACACCCTTCTCACTGCTTTCTGAAGAGGACTTTGAGCAGCTTGAGAGATTTGAGCAAGATAAGTTAATATTGATTTTTCACATTTATGTTATTACGTATTACTTATTATATTATATTTTTATAATTAATGAGATGTTATTATTCTTTTTTGCAAAGATGATTTCTTAACAAGATGTTCCTTGTTCTACCACTATTTCTCTTAATGATTGAAGTGGATAGATTTGCTTGTATTAGTTTTTTATCTTTTATTTGGGTCTTAGGATAATTGTGTATTGGATTGAGTTTGTATTAGCATATTAGACAATTTATTTGTACTTTTTTTCTTGTTATTTGTTTTAAGTTTGAATGGATACTTACTTACTGTTAAATCAAACTGCTTCTTATACTCGCTTTAACTCTACTGATGTAGACATTTATTTTTTATCTTTGATTTCATTTTCAATTTTAGCCATGATACTAACCATATTCTTATTATAATGCTGCACCATATGTAGATGGTTGTATTACAGTTGTAAACTTTTGTTTCTAAACATTTGTATAAGAGTACTTATTTTGTTTTGAACTTTAGGCTATCAGGCTCTTGAGTCCTCCAGCCAAATTTGAAGCTTCAAAATTGAAGGTTGTGCTATTAGAAGATTAGATAAACAAGTATGCTAGTATTATTCCAAGAACGTACATTTTATTCCACTATAACTTTACAGCTAATCTGACTTTAACTGTGTCCAATGTGATCAACCTAGAACAGGTTTGTACCTTTACTTTTTGCATACTTGGCTTGGAAATTAGTGCCTTAATGCATATTTTGTGTCTGCCATTCTTTTTGTGACTGTGGCAATTGAAAGGGTGGTAAGAGAAGGATGATGTTGTAGTTGCATGGAAGGAAGTGAAGAATGAGATATGCCTACATGTTCATTGCTTTGTTAGTGGTCCCAATCCCTGATTGCATAAGTAATTTTTTCTTACTTTAAATACTTCTATTTTTTAGACTGATTTTTAATTAGTTTTCTAAATTGATTACATGAAAAACAGATTCTGAATTGGTTTTTAAATTAGTTTTTTGAACTAGTTCCATGAAAAAACTGATTCTGAACTTGTTTTTTGAACTGAATCCATAGAATATTGATTAACCAGTTCATAACTAGTTTTGAACATGAATTGGTTCTAAAACCTAAACCAGTTCTGAACCTAAATCGATTTTAAAACCAATTTTAAAACCGTTACCGAACCAAAACCAATTCGGCTTCAAAAGAGAAAACCGAACCGCTTTACCGATTTGATTTAGTTCGATTTTTCATGTCGAATTGAACTATGTCCACTAGGGGTAAAAATAAGTCAAGCCCGCCGTCAGAAACCTATGGCCTAACCTATTTACTAAACAAACTGAGTCAAGGCTTTTTTAAAAGTCTATTTAACTAAAAAATCAAGCCTCAGGTCATCTAATAAACCTTTTAAGTCTGACAAACTAGTGTCGGACTGCTTAACTATATATAATATAATATATATTATTATAATTATTACAATTATTAATTTATTATAATATATTAATATATGTTTTAATTAAATTTTAATAAAAGTTAATAACTAAAACCTAAGTTAATAAGTTAGAATGAAAATAGCATATTAGAATTATGTTATAACTTAATATTCACCTCCTACTTCTATAGATGATCACCACTTTCTTGCTCTAATCTTTGATCGATTATAAGACTTGGAGATATACAAAGTTATAAAATTATTAAAGACATATAGTTGCAAAGCATGAAGATCGAACTTATGTTTCCCTAATTACAACATGAAACATTTGTTCATATCCACCTTCATGTTTGAAACAGCATGCAATCTTTTTGGTTTTCATTTCTAGTCACATATGACATATATATACTAGGATGCAGAAATAGAACCACCTTTATGTACCAAAAAGAAATATAACTATCTTAAATTTTCATCCCAATCACACAGTCTTTTTTAAATTGCAACAATTTATATAACTATCTTAAATTTTCATCCCAATCACACAGTCTTTTTTAAATTGCAACAATTTTTATTAAACATATTAAACATATTACTTTTTTTTCATGTTTCATGAAATTTCTTTTAAAAGCAAAGATACAAATATTTTATTCAATTTTAGAATGAAGTTTCAAGATTTTCCTTCAATTTATTATATTATAGGGATTATGCTTTTGGTTTTCATGCTTTTGTGCTTTGTTAGACTAAACATTTTGTTTTCTATTTTGTGTAGCTTAAGAAATGGCGACAAAAACCTTTCTATTCACCTTTGAATCAATCGATGAGGGTCACCTTGACAAGTTGTGTGACCAGACGTCCGACGCAATGCTCGATGCATGCCTTGAACAAGATCCTAAGAGCAAGGTTGCCTTGAACAGCGTAGGGACTTTCATGTTTTGTAACTATATATCTCCAATAATTTTGCAACTTTGTATATATCCAAGTCCAACATCAACCAAAGAAAACAGCAAGAAAGTAATGAACATCTATAAAGATAGGGGGTAAGTACTAAGTTATAACAAAAGTATATACTGACCTATTTCAAAGCTTAGACTTGTTAACTTATGTAAAGACCTGCTGACTTATTTAAAAAGTAGGTTTGTTAGTCTATGTAAAGACTTGTTGGCCTATTTAAATATAATTATGGTAGCCTATTTAAAGGCTTGTTAGCCTATTTAAAGGTATGTCTGTTAGCCTATTTAAAGGTCTTATTACAAAGTAAGTCTTTAAATAAGCTTTCAGGTCAGGCCAGACTTTTAAAAAGGACAAGTAAGGCCTTAAAAATCGACCTATTTCAGGCTCATAGACCAAACTCAGACTTTATAATTGAAATACAAATCAGACCTATTTAAGGCAAAATCTGACCTAACCTAGCCTTATTTTCACTCCTAATGCCCACGCCTAAACAGGAGTCATAGTAGTAAAGTTCAGAATCTAGGTAACAACCTGATGCCATTTACAGGCTGTGTACCACCACTCACCATCATCAACAACACCAGTAACAGTAGCCATAACAATGAAGAACTCATCCTTTAATAAAAATACAATAAAATAAAAATTCAATATCGAAGAACATTAGCCACATACAAACAAATGAATTTATAAAACACAGGAAAAGGATGATAGAATACTATGAGGCTACATAAAGACAGGAGAAAGAATCATAAGATAAATTAGGCCCACCTCTTTCGTCTCATTTAACTGTTGGATTGATTTTTTAGGATAGAGCCTCATGAAGTCATCCTCAAGGGAGACCCTTGGACCATCAGGAACAAAAGCAATTGGCTGAGACCCAACAACACCATGAAGTGCCAACCTGCAGATTGAAAAAAGCAAATATCAATAACACCAGTACTATAGAAATATAAAATGAAGTGAAAACATTCACAAAAGCAGGTCACAGTGGACTCACCCATTCTTGAATTCAACATATTTCAGGATTAAAAATAAGTCTTGAAGCATACATTACATTTTGTTCGTCTACATACAATTAAGGTGCATCCATTACCCTTGAACATCTTGACTTTGGCCAACTGCAATACCACAATTGGCTGTTCCAGATTCCCAGACACCAGAAATGCATTAAGTTCGTCTACATACTCTACAAATAGGGCACATTCAATACTCCCCCTTGAAAATGCAAACATTTAAACATGATCACAGCCCCGAATTTCAACTTACATGGAAGAATAAAAACATCAAATAAAGTTGCAATAACTCACTGGTAATCAGTCAACTCAATGACAACCAGTTTTGTAACTTTCTCATCCCTAAGATATTCCCCTCGTTGGAAACTCCAGTCAACAGACCAATGACATATGATAATTTTTTTTATAAAAAAAAAAGAGTTAAAACAAACACCAAATTAAATCCAATCAGATGCATAGACAAAGATGCAAATAAAATATCTGGCAGCCAAAGACACAAAACCATAGCAAAACAACACACAATAACAAAAGACAATAGAATATAAAAATTGGAGTTATAGACAAATTAAGTAAATACATTGAAGTAGACTAACCTACTAAGAAATCAGAACCACTATCATGCTTGTAAATGTCACTGAAAGAAGCTAAAGACAATCCATGAAGGGGGATCAACTTAGAGTCACAAAAAGCCACAGTAATCCTATACGTGAAAACCAGTCTGTAATCATGAGTTGTTGCTCTGTAGGAGCCAATGTTGGGTGCCACAGTGAAGTAACTCATCTTGTAGACACCCCCCCTAAGCCAATAACGGGAGGAATTTGAAGACTAATATCTTTCAAATGGAGGCTTGTATCTTTCCACTGTTAAAAATATTTACAAAAAAAAAAAGAGATAAATCAGCCAAAGAATGATAATAATTGGTTGAAAATGACAAGGATAAAAACTATATCAGTATCAGAAGTAAACATCTAGCCAGTAGAAAATAAAGCTAAAAATGGATTTTATACATGTTCATCCTTAAGAACTAGCTCAACTGAGATATGCTGAGAAGGATTGATGAATCTTAGCACACTCCAAATACGGACTATCCGAACTCTAATCCTCCAAGCCTCTCGCTATGGATGAATCTTGCTAACTGGATCCATGGATGGAGCCATTGTTACACCAAGAACGCACAGAGAAATAAACTATATCAGAAGAAGAAGATAGGTTAGAGGAGTTTGATATTGAGTGCACAAAGAAGTGCCAGCACAAACACGTACTTATAGATACAAAAATTTGAAATTTGAATCATGTAAAATGGGAGGAAACCAGAAATGATAGTACTGACATAACCTGAGGTGGATCAAAGATTGGTATAGGACACCCTGCCCCTGCTACTTATACTACCTTTTGATTTAAAGCTGGAGAAAAAATTGGGGGTTACAGGATATGCAATAGAGAATCGGAAACCCCAAAAATGGGTTGCATTAGTACAACTACACGAATAAAAAATACCAAGTATCACAGGCAAAAAGGAGGAAGTACAGAGATGGCCAAACCTCCGATTGAAAAGTTCACTCTCGATCCGTTGTAGACCGTAGAGAGCCAAAAGGTATGGGCATATACAAACAGTAAACGCAAACCATCACATTAAATACTAAACTAAGCCATGGATTTCACAATTCTGGTTTGACAAAGAAGCTCCCACGCGTCCTGACAGAAATCTCCCACCGACTATGGAAATAATTCAATTAGCTTATTAAACCCTAATAACCCTATATCTAAAGTGATAAGATGGAGCAGGTAACAGAAGCTGCAAGACTCACGTGAAGGAGTAATAGGCGCAGATGCCTATTTGGGGAAGGATAATTTTTTAAAAAGAAATAGAGTAGAGGTGGGAAAAGAAAACTAACAGCAAAACCACGACATCAACAAAAGAATCAAAAACCAATAGGGAATAAAAAAAGTAATAGGGAATACGGTTGCAACACTGTTTTGTTGCGTCCCTAGCAGTTATTTCCTGTGATTTAAAATCAACCAACAAATGATAATATTTCTAAATATAGATAATTAAATTTATAAAATTCTAAAAATCAAATCATATCTATTCTTTAACATCTTTATCACAAAATTTGATTTATAAATTAAATTAAATTTTATTTTTTAACATTTCAAAACATATTCGTACCTCGCTACGCACAACATGTCGCACTGTTTGGCCTGAACCGATCGCACACCACACCGCACAAAGGCAGAGAGTGGAGACTGGAGAGCTGCCACACCACTGAGACACATGTACTGACTACTAGACTCACCAGTGTTCAGAGTCCTCTAGCACAGCACCATCGGTTGAGTTAAGCACGCAAAATTCTAATGTGAGGCCAGTGAGGGTCCGATAGTCGTGAGGCAGAGATGGATTAGTGGTTTTTGGACTTAGTTGAGGTCAGGTTTGTGCAATTTTTGGTTAGTGGTTTAGTGTTTTTTTGGTGGGTAGGTTTGATCATTTTTGTTCACGGTTTGGGCTATTGTTGGTTTATTCTTGATGAGGCTTTATTAGTGAGTTAAAGGTCAATAATGCTTAGTCTTGGACTGTAATTTTCTAGTTAAAGGGCCAAGGTTTGTTAGTGGGCTCAGTTAATGGGCCGAGACTATGCTGTATTTAATATTGTGTTGGTCTCTATATTATTGTATTTTTTTGGTGCGTAGGAGGTACACAAAGTCCCTAAGAAACAACAGCACTCCTCATAAGAGAGACTCCAAGGTCATCAAGCAAAATACTACCACAAAGGGTCTATCAAGAACATGGACACCCAACTCAAGACTATGAGAATAATTAGCTAGCCAGTTGGCTACTCTATTTCCCTATCTGAAAATGTGGGTTATTCGAACTTGTCAATCTTTCTCCATCAATAGCTTGATGGACTTCACCAAATTATGACATGGGTGAGTCGAGTTACACCCAAGATTAATGAACTGTACCGCACACAACGAATTCGCTTCTATCCAACGAGAATGCATGCCCATCCCCCAGGCCAACTTTAGAGCCAAATGGATACCCCAAAGCTCAGCCATCAAAACACTTGAGGAACAAAGGTTCCGCTCAAAGCCATTCACCCAAGTCCCTGAAGAGTCATGAAAGACGCTAGCATAACTAGATTTACGCCCTCCCTATTTACAAGAGCCGTCAATGTTCCACTTCAACCACCCCTCATTAGGAAAGCTCCGCCCAACTGCTTGCTACTTATGTCTACTGCCATGTAACGTTGCATGCAGTGTTGAAGAACCCAACAATTTCATCTCCTCAACTCTATGATGGGCAGTGAAGAAAATCTAGTGCAATTGACCATCTTCTTCCCAAAAAACCAACTCATTTCTGTTTAGCCATACAAGC
This sequence comes from Ormosia semicastrata, assembly GCA_029884595.1. Classification (NCBI taxonomy): domain Eukaryota; kingdom Viridiplantae; phylum Streptophyta; class Magnoliopsida; order Fabales; family Fabaceae; genus Ormosia; species Ormosia semicastrata. The sequence goes on from JAQQTO010000044.1 coordinate 4,471,177, forward strand.
CACACCATAAAACCAAACAGTAGCGGCCAACTGGTATCCATGTCCCTACCATAACATTGTAGCAAATTATTAGCTATCCAATCCTCAAGATCAGCTTCAAAGAACAACCTTCAAACAGTAGGCTTCACCATCCTCAACCATAAATCACAAACTATGGAACAGTCTTGAAATGTATGCATTATGGTCTTCGCATGCTGCTCACAACGATGACACATAGTGGAAATCCCCAGCTGCTTGTCCACTCTAACCTAATTTGTAAGCACGCCTCTCTTCATCATGAGCCACATGAAACATCGAATTCTTTGAGGTCCAGGCCATCTCCAAATAGTTTTCCATATACTATGTTATTGCATACCTAACAATCTAGTGATGGAGTTATAGGTTGCTCTTGTAGAGAAAACACCATCACTGGTATAAGCCCACCTAGGAACATTATCTTAACCCAATAGAGGATTCAAAGTGGCAAACTAGCAATTTCAGAAAGAACAACAGCATGTAACAAATGTTGAAAACGCTCCCAAAGCCACTTACCATCTTCATTTGCAAAGGTTGAAATAGGAAGGTTTAAGTCTCCAAAAGCAATTTCCTAAAAAGCTATTTCATACAAAACAAATCCATAAGGTAACCAAGGATCAAGCCAAAAATGTACCCATTTCCCATCATTCACTAGCCATCTGACACTATTCATAACTTTGTCCCAAGTAAAGCATATGCCTTTCCAAGTGGTCGAGATACAACCACGAGAAGAAACCAATGGGATCATGGCAGTCCCACATTTATATTTGTCACATAAAACTCTCACCCATAAAGCATCTGGCTTAGTTATAAGTTGGCATCCCAATTTCATAATCAAAGCTTCATTATAGAATCTCAAATTTCTCAAACCAGCACCATCCAACACCTTAGGAACACAAAACTCATGCCAAGCCACCGTATGACACTTTCTTTTTTCATCAGTAGATCCCTAAACAAAATTCCTGGTCATTTTCTTAAGCTTCTCACAAGTACCTTTTGGTAACAAATGCATCTAATATAGTGGGAGGTCAGCCAAGACAAATTGAGCCAAAGTGATTCATCCTGTAAAAGATAAATATCTTCCCTGCCAAGACTGTAGCCTTCTATCAGTTTTCTCAATAATATGTTGGTAGGTATGCTTACCAACTCTTCTATGAATGATTGGCACCCCCAAGATATTTTCTTAGATCAAAAGTAATGGAGAAGCCAGAAAACTCACAAAGCTTAGCAAATCTATTATGATTAATATTCTTTGATAAGAAAATTCTAGTCTTCTCTTTATTAACCTTTTGACCTGAAGAAGAGCAAAAAAACCTCCAAACACTTCATAACCACTTCCATTTGATACAGAGATGCTTCCCCGAAAAGAATGAGATCATCCGCAAAAAATGTATGAGATAAAGGAGGACCCGATCTGGACAACTTCATTGACTTCCAAAAATTTTCCCTCACTACTAAGTCAATACAATGAGAGAATTTTTCCATACATAAAACAAACAAATAGGGTGATAATGGATCAGTGAATCCTTCTAGAAGAAGTAAAAGAATTTGTTTTTTCACCATTCCAAATATCTTGCATCAAACACTGAGACACACACTTCATAATTATGAAAGAAAATTGCTCTCCTCGACCCACCTCTTTTAATGTATCATGCAAAAAATTCCAATTTAGGCTATCGTAGGCTTTTTTCAAATTCACTTTAACTGCAAACATCCTTTTTTTTTTTTGCCTTTTTTCCTTTGCATAGAGTGAATGACCTATTGGACAATAACACTATGACGGCCGTGCACAAAGCTACACTAATTAGGAACAACAAGAAATAGTAGCTATAATTTTAATGATGATTTTATACGCCACATTGGAGTAAATTTAAAATGAAAAAAATGAAAGCAATTTTTTGTTAAAATTAGTGGAAATAAAAATTTAAGATAAAGAAATGACAAACTGGAATACGATTAGATAATGAGCAAAATGCAAAAGAAATTATCAAAAATAAAAAAATAAACTTAAAAATGATAAACCAAAAAAAATGATTAAATAAAAAGAAAAAGGTTGAGTTCTCGAGTTGACTTGATTAGAGTTTAGATATATTTCCTTGGTTACTCATTTGATTTGTACTTATTTATTCTCATGATTGACTGTGTCATTTGGTATGTTGCTTTTGTTTCGATTAATTCATTGTTAAACAAATATTTCTCGAATTTTTTAATTAAAATTAACTAACGCACCATTACTTTTTAAAGATCCACATGTAACTTGGATTTCAATTTCTCATTGTACTTAGAAGCTACATAGGCACAAAATATATTCATTCAAACCAAGCTTGTACATTTTGTAATTTAGTCTTTGGCCTTTTGTTTTTAACATTTGTTAACTTATTAATAATTTAATTCATGAGTTATTTTTATTTTCTACCTTGGTTGCAAATATTGTGATTTAAATTTTGGTTATTGATTATTAAACTATTTGTTTAATTATCTCTTTTAAAGAATTAAGTTTAGGGTTAGAGAATAGGAAAAAAAAAGAGATGATGTACATAAACTGATAATATAACTAAAAGATGTAATGTGATACAATGTGATATCAAAGACAAAGTAATAACCCATATTTATATTGGTCTATATCCCTAATCAAAGAAGAAAATAGATCAAAAAATATAATGAGATCAAAAAACAACTCCTAAGATTGCTTCATCAATTAAATGACTAAATGATTCCATAATATATTTTAAGAATCAACTAAGATATTATGAAATATCGTAAGATACAATAAGGATATTATGAGATATTTTTTAAATATTCTAACATTCTCCCTCAAGTTTTGGCCTGGTACAATTAAACATACCAAAAAGAAAACAAACTTAAAAATATAATGTGCCAAGGGAAGCAAAATTGTGTAAGCGAAGCCAACGACTACAAACTGCATTTGGGATGAAACTAATCTGCATCTAAGAAAAATTACAATGGGAATTGAGTCAAACTACATCTGAGATGAAACCAATATGCATTTGAAAAATCACAACTGCAACAAAGCCAATCTTTCAAGCTGGAGGCTGGAGCGAACGAAGCCAATTTTTTAAGCTAGAACAACGGAGCTGATTCAAAGATGCTATCAGAGATGCCAGATCAAGCGGAACTAATTGGAGATTAACAATGGTGACTACAAAAGAGGCATCGTTGTAAGGGCGTGCAGCGGAGAAGCAACTTTATCAACAAATTGAAATTGGAAGAGAACATATCAAGACTCAAAAGAGAGGAGGTTGGAAGGAGGCAAAGATGAGAAAAACAACAAAATTAAATCTGGGTTTGAAGGTAGTGAATAACGATTCTAAGGAGTTCCATGAACTCTACACAGCGAAAAGGTGAAACTCTCCTAAAGTTGGATACCATGGCTCTTATTAGAGCTGTCAAAATGAGTCGAACCTGATGGGTTGATCCAAATAGCCCGACAAAAAGTGCGAGTTGGGTTAGAAAAATTTAAGCTCAAACTTAATTTGGTGCCCCGATGTGGCCTGACTCGATCTAGCCTGACCCAGAAATCAGGCTGGCCCACCCCTTAGCTCAAATTTTAATTATTCTTTTAATCTAATAATAATATATACACCTAAACCATTTTTTTGCTTGAAAAGTTAAAACTCAATTGACAATTGAATTAGTTATCTAATTTTTTATCATTGATCAAAAGCTAAGTAACCCAAATTGCTTTTTTTTTTACTAATTTATTTTTTTAAAGATTAAATTCATTATTTTTTTTAAAAATAAAAGAATTGTCAGGTTGGTGGACTACCTAACCCGCAACTGTAACATGGAAGCAAAATGCTAACCCGAAACATACTTGACCTGACCCATTTTGTTAGTTTTAGCTCTGATACCATGTTGAAGAATTAGGTTTAGGGTTAAGGAATAAAGAAAAAAAAAAGACAGTTGTAAATTGAGAATATTAAAAGATGTAATGTGATATAATTGATACAAAAGACAAAGTAATAATCCTTATTTATACTAATAGTAGGCTTTTAGACCTAATCAAATAAAGAAATATATTAAGAAATATAATGAGATCAATAAATAACTCTTAAGATTATTTTCTTAATTAAATGACTAATTAATTTCACAAAATATTTTAAAAATCAACTAAGATATTATAAAATATCTTAAGATATAATAAAAATATTATAAAATATTTTTTGAATATTCTAACAATCTCTATCGTTATTTTATTTTGTAAGGTAAATTTAATATATCTAAATTATTATGATTCACAAAATTAATTTTAAGATATATTAGGATATAGGACAAATTCTTCAAAGTATAATGAGATTCAATTTTTATCTTTTCCTGTTCATCAACAACCTCTCGAATTTGACTTTATTTTTGCTTATAAGATTTTACAATTTTTCTGTTATCAAATAAAATTAATGACGGTTCTTTTAAATTTTATTTTAAAATTAAGTTGTATCGCTCGTAGCGAGTGAGCCTTCGCAACGATTGCGACATTGCTAAATCTTGCGCGACCCCACCTGAGAAAAATGTATTTAGGAGGATCAGTAATGGCAGTAAGAAGTAAGAACCCGCATGTCAGAAAAATTGGTGTTAGAGTTAAAGATGGATGGGCATGGAAATATTTGATTTTAAAACCCACAATGCTATAAATAGTTGGCTCCACTATAATACCTCATTCATACTTTATGTTGAAAAGATTAAAATATAAATAGTTTAGAAAGCAAGCAAGTAGCAGCCAACATAATCCATTAATCGATTCAACATCACGAGGATTCCATTCCTTTTCCTATTACCCGGTGCCACAGAAAATCCACCAGAAGGCTTGGAATGGAGGGGACCACACCACACACTTGAAACATTTCCCCAGTCCAGATATTTTAATGTACTCCACCAACACATTGTTGGCCTCGTACAATGAAAACGCGTGTTGCAACTGAATGGCTACTGTACACACCCTCCCAAACCGTAGTCCGCCGAAGCCCGTTTTACTTGGAGTCTAATTATTCATTTAATTAAAATATCTCTAATTTTATTTAATTTATTTATAAAATTATTTTATATATCACAAAAATATTATTATTAATTATAAAATAATTTAATATCTTTTATACATTAACATATAATATAAATATGATATACATATTCTAATGTACATAAAATATTTCTCTTTTACTTATGTACCTCTATTTAAGATGACAAAGTTACTGATGTCTTTAGAAATTTGTAGAATTATTTGTATGAGGAAGATTAGTGATATTTTTTTTAATTTTTTTATTTTTAAAAAATTGTTAAAAGAGATACTAATAACACTTTTTTAGATAAATAATAAACTAAATGTTAAAAAATGTTCAAAAAATATATTACTAATATTTTTTATTCAGTAATGAGACAAGAGATAAGTATTCATTTAATAAATAGAGCAGAGTGAGACTCATAATACACGCCCACTCGTAAACTCATAAAATATATCATATATTATAATTTTTTATTTTAAGATGAAATGAAAATATGTATTTTTATTATTTTATAATAACTTTTTTATTGAATGAGTCTATAATAATAAAATTTATTGAAAAAATATATATCATTCATATATTAATTATTTATATTAATTGATTAATATAAAATATAATTAAATTAAATTTATTATTTATAATATTATTTTAATTTTATAAAAAAATTAAATTATTAAATAAAATTGTGATATATGATATTAAAATTTATTTTATTTATATATTTTAAATTTTTAAAATTTTATTTAAAATTATTAATTATACATAAATACCTATGCAAAGCAGACATGCCGTTTTTGAGGCGTGTCGCATTGTCGATACAATGGGGACATGCGTACGACACACGTGTTCTGCATGTCCAAATCTGTCTAATTTAAAAATACTATTTTTATTAGTTTGGACACGTATTGGATACGCTTAGACACGACCCATTAATATTTTCTTAAAAAAATATTAATTTTCATGACTAACGTTTAATTAGTAAGCTCGTAACTCACCTAAGTCCAGTCACATGACTAACGCCTCAAGTCACTATTTTCACATACCAATATTTTAAGTTTTATCTTTTCACACTCTACTATTAGACTTTTAAGTTTTATCTTTTCACATATCATTATTTTCATCTGCTTCTTCTATCTCTACTCGTACAAAGCTGTCCATTTCATCGTCATCAAAACTTGCCTCACACCAATGTTCCCTCTAGTTAATTTTTTTTTTATTTAAATACACTTTTGATCCATATACTTTCATCCTATTTGGATTTTGGTCCCTATACTTTTTTTTTTATTTGAGTCCCTATACTTTCATTTCGCTTTCATGTTAGTCCCTGTCGTCACCTACCGTGATGACACCGTTAAATTTCGTCCTACGTGGCAAATAAAATCCTACTTGGCAGCAACACCAAATAAAAATTAAATTTTTTAATTCACCTCATTTCCCTCCAACAATAATAAACTATTACTTACAAATAAACCAACCTTCTCTCTTTCTTTTTTCAAAACCATTTGAACATTCCTTCCTCTTCCTCACCAATTTTTCTCCCTCTTCCCCTGCTTCCATTCCAGCGTCATCTCTGTCTTGCACTGCTTCACTCATTTGGTAAGATTCATCATGAGGAAGAAGCAAAGGATGCAAGTCACACTCCACGAAATTTTTGAATCAGTTTCGTTACCAGAGGAACAACCTCACACCTGTAAGTTTCTAGCAAAAAATCATTTATTGTATTTGGTACAATGTTAATGGAAAATGATGTTTATCCTAAAATGCTAGGTTTTTTAGGCATTAGTTTATGATAAATGTATATAGTGTGGTTCTGATTTTTGTGATATAGTGAGAATGGAAAAGGTGCAATGTCAATGGAAAGGGTGATTACCCATTTATGTTCAATGCATGTTGTTTATTAGATGAGGAATTCCATTTTGTAACTTCTAATTTTCTATTAGTGTTTAGTTTTTGTTAGGGTTAAGATTTTACCTTTGGTTTTGTGTCAGTTATGATGTTTTGTAAGTGTGTAGAAATATTTTATGTCACTAACATGTTGAATAGATATTTGGTGTGTTGCTGTATAATCTCAACATCCTATTTAGCTTGTGTCTTGTTTTGGTTCTTTTATGGTTGTTGTTTCAATTACCTTGGTGTGTTGCTGCATAATTGTTATGTTTGATGTATTTGATGTGTTTGCTGTATTGCTATAATTACAATGTCATTTTTGTAACTTTCGATTTGTTGTGTTTGTTGTGTTTCTTAGATGACCTACCTGATAAGATCTCCGTCTTCATATACCATAGGGGGCATTTGTTCCCTGGTAAGAAAGTGAGGTATATTGATGGGAGAATGCACATTTTGAAGGATTGTGAAGAGGATTTGTGGTCACAGCAAGAATTGACTACAGTCCTTAAGAACTTGGGGTATAAGGGAAATATTAAGATATATTACTGCAAACAAGGTATCAGAGGGATGAGGGGCGCTATTCCTTGGAAAGCAAGAGGAGTACTTGTAACACGTGCAAGATTTTTATCAACTCCATGTACAAACGTACCACTTGAAATGCTATCATCTGCTTATGCATCTACTACAATTGCTCAAGATGCAAATGCTCAAGCTGTAAATGCATCTGCTTGTATTGAATCTGGTTCAAGACTAATGCTTAAAATGGGGATAAGAGGAGCTTTTATGTGACGAGGGAGGCTTGTTGTAGTCAGCTCACAAGGCACTATGACACAGGGACAAGGACAAGGAAATGTGCAAGGCACTCAGAAGTTTGTCATTGGACCACACTGAGTTTGAGGAAACCAAGGCCAATAGACCACATTTGTCTTTTGCTTTTTTGTATTTTTTGTCTTTTGGGGCTTGTTATTTTTTGTGGTACAATGGGTTATTACTGACGTTGCTTGTATATTGACTAGTGTATGACAATGACTAATGTATTGACAATTTGTGGGTTGATGTATATTGGTTAATGATTATTATATTGACAATTACAATGACTATTATATTAATGTTAATGACTAAATTATGGTTAATTATGACTATTTGTACTCTTTTAATGACATGGTGATTATTTGTACTCCTTTAATGATTTGTGTATTGGTCCTTATATATTATTGACAAGGATAATGATTAATGGTGACTATTTATACTCTATTAAATTATGGTAAATTTGTCATCATACTTTCATATGATTTGTGTATTAGTCCCTATACTTGAATATGATTTGTATATTGGTCCTTGTACTTTCCTATGATTTGTGTATTAGTCCATGTGCTTTCATATGATTTGTGCATTAGTCCTTATAGACACCAGTCAGTTATTCAGTCCCTGTAATTTCATTATTTGGTCCTTAATGTCAACACAATTGTAGTTGCACAAGTAAACATAAGACAATGCCAAATCCAAAAGTTTTCAATTAATTAATCAAAAAATGATTACATAAGCCAAGTTATTTGCTCAAACCCTAAACATCTACCCACCAACATACATTAACAATCAAAACCAATTCAAAGTAACTGATACAACATTCGTCTGCTATATTGAGTCCACATGAAAAACAACACTAATCCCACTGTCATTCCACAACAAATCACCATCAGCAGCTTGTACATCCTCAGTTTCTTCTTCAGACCTCGAACCACTCGTTGTTGCCTTTCAAGAACTTCCCTTGCACCAGTTAGCATTGGTAGATCCAACCATTCAAATAAACCACAACTCCAATATGTCTACCACAAAAACCCCCTTCAAATCACTAGAGTAAAGATGGAAACAAATCATAAACCAAAAATATCCTTACTCCGTAATTAGGGCACTTAAAAAATCTTCTTCTTGGATTTTCATCTGTCATTGAAGTATATATCATCACCCTACTACCACAAGTACAGAGAAGGAAGAAGTGGAGTTCTACAATTTCAATGGAGAAACCTTAGATTTTGGAGATTTTTTTCACTTTTTATAAAAATTATTAGAGGAAAATAAGATTGATTAAAAATTTTAATTTTTATCTAGTATTGCTGCCAAGTAGGATTCTATTTGTCACGTAAGACGAAATTTAACGGTGTCATCATGGACTAACGTGAAAACAGAATGAAAGTATAGAGACTTAAATCTAAAAAAAAATTATAGGGACCAAAATCTAAATATAGTGAAAGTATAGGGACCAAAATTGTATTTAAGCCTTTTTTTTATGCACATGTACTTGTACATGGTTAGAGGTAGAAACAAGTCAGGCCAGGCCAGACTTTGTATTAAACAGGCTTAGCCTGTATCCCAATTATAAGGCCTGAGCCTGACCTATGAGCCTATAATAGGCCAATTTTTAAGGCCTGATCTAGTCTTTTCAAAAGCCTAGTCTGACCTGAAAGCTTATTTAAATACTTACTGTGCAATGAGACCTTTAAATAGGCTAACAGACCAACCTTTAAATAGACCAACAGACCTTTACATAGGTTAACAGACCTACCTTTAAATAGGTTAATATGTCTTACATAGACTAATAGACCTACCTTTAAATAAGTCATATGCCTTTACATAGGCTAATAGGCCTAAGTCTTGAAATAAACCAACGGGCCTACTCAAAGCAAATAGACCTTTGTTATAATTTAACATTCACATTCTAATTTTATAAATGTTCACCACTTTCTTACTCTAATCTTTAGTCGATGTGAGATTTGGAGATATATCAAGTTGCTCACTTTCTTATTCTAGTCTTTCAAGTCCAACATCGACCAAATATCAAAGTAAGAAAGTAGTGAGCATTTATAAAAGTAGGGGGTGAGTGTTAACTTATTATTTTCATTCTAATAAATATATTACATTAAATATATTAATAAATAGTTATTTCTATTCTAACTTGCTAACTTAAGTTTCTGACTTTTATTAAAATTTAATTAAAATATATATTAATATGTTATAATAAATTAATAATTATAGTTATAATTTATAATTATTATAATAATATATATTATATTATATATAATTAAATAGGTCGGTTGTCAAGCTTAGAAAGCTTATTAGATGGCTAGAGACCTGACATTTTTTGTTAAGAAGGCTTCTAAAAAAGTCTTAACTTAACTTGTTATTGCGAATTGCTATAATCTTGCACCTATTTCCACCCCTATACATGATTAATTCTATTTGAAAAAGTTAGTTTGAGATTTTTTAAAAAATATTAATAGAAATTATACTCTATATTTTTTAGAAAAGATTTACTAGATAGAAAAATTGACACATATGATATATATTAAGATATTATAAATTTTTAAACTTATATAAATAATATTAATGAATTATAAATTTTTTTTCTTAAATTTTATAATTATATCTATATAAATTAAATTCTTTAATTTATATATATATATATATATAATATGTTTATATCTTATAATTTTTTAAATTTAATATATCTTCATATTTATATTTATGTCTATATGATATCTTATACATGTGTTTGTATATGTATGTCATAGATAAATCCTCATAAATACCCACTTATCATGAAGAATCACAAGTAAGTATTCAATGACAACGATGGGGAAAGAAACAGTGCCCACCCCTACAACTATGAACATCCTCCCCTCTCTGTCCAATTCCCAAAAAGATAAAGAGCACAAGTCCATAATATTTTATATGAGAAAATCTTCGATAAACATTACTTATTTTTGACACTCTATTTAATTATTAATATGTTTAAAATAATGACCTACATATTTAACTTTTAATTAAAGTTACACAGTCTATATAGTTTGGCATGAATGTCACTTATTCTCTCTTTATTTTTCTCTCATATATTATTAATACATACATATTACATGTAACCAAAATTAAATATTTAATCTTTTTTCAAATGAAACCTGCCCAATGCTATTTTTCCCATTCTTATCATTTATTCTACTCGATTTATTTTGTTTTCTTTAATTTTTTTTCCTTTTCAATTTTAACATTTTTTTGCTATGATTTTTTAAGCACAAGTATTTCTTAATTTTATTGTCAACGTTAACGCTATTACTATTTTTTGTTTTTAATTCAAAACATATATACATGTTACTATAATTTAAAATCACAGAAAAATGATGGGATTATTTATCTACTCTATCAGAAACTACTTTATGTAAATCTTTGAAATATATTAAAAGATGCAATACAATCATACTATAAATTAAAAATAGGATTTAATTGTAATAAATTATTAGTATAAATATTTTTTACATTATTAACCAATTATGTATTGTTATGTCATTATAAAAATTTGATTCTCATAATAACTACTTTAAAAGTCACACATATAGTAATGTGTGATTAATTGATAATATAAAAAATTTTACATTGATAATACATCAAAATTAAACTCTTAAAAAAATTATAAAAGTTGAATTTACTTTCTCAACACTTACCATAAAGTAATCACTACTCATACATTGAGATTAAAAAATAATGCATATGTTAATAGCTGTAAAAATAATTGTTTCTCTAAATATACTCTTTATAAAATGTATAAAGTAATCACCCCTAATACATTGACAATATACTTTTTTTCACCAGTTTCAGTTTCATGTTACATTATCTATCTACATCTATACTATTATAAAGGAGATTCTCATTTTGATATCTAAATTTTGATTTTTCTAAAATTATCATTATTTTATTAATCATTTAAAAATTTAAAAAATAAATATAAAAGATAAAATTATAATTACATCTTATTGCTTATTTAAATATTTAAAAATAAATACAATAAAAGATAAGATTATAAATATATTTTGTACATAAAATATTTAAAAACAAATAAAAAAATATTTAATTAATCTTCATTATTATTTTTTTAATAATGTTAAAAATATATAAACTTAAGCAAAAATTAACGTTTTAGTTATTTTAATATTATTAAATGAATAAATTTTTAATACTCCCTAAACCCTAAATTTTTAATACTCCTTAAACACTCGAAATGACATAAAAAAAAACATAAAAGAAGGTAAAATACAAGGAATTCCTTTTAACTATAAATTATTTTTAAAAATTCTCATATAGTTTAAAATTCAACAATTCAATTTTCTAAACTTTACAAATTGTATAAAATAGTGTAAATTTAACCCATTGTATTTGTGCCAAAAAACCTCCCTTTTATGGAGTTAATAAGCACAAATTTTATAAGTTTAAGAAGTCAAATTGTAAAATTTTGAATCACAATTTTTTTTTAAATGACTTATAGTTAAAAGAATTTCCTTACATTTTAGCCTAAAAATTAAAAAAAAAAAAAGTTCATAAAGTTGAGATGTGCTCAAGCTTCAAAAGATCTTAACAAAAAAGAAGGTTAAAATTGAAAAAAAATAAAAATTCCTTGGTACATTGAGTAAAATTAAAAAGAAACACTAAATCCTAATAATCATTATATTAAGATTAGACCAAACCATCAGCAAGTTATCAGACCAAATAAAATAAAATTGTGTAAGAATTTACCCAAAAGAAAAAAAAAATTGATCACAAGAGGAGAAGTAGTGTGGGACAGCCGGACAAGTTTCGGTTTTTGGAAAGAATGAAACATTAAATTTTGGTTTACATGCGTATTAACATAAGATGAGGATGTTATGACGCACCATTATATGTAGGGAAGGTAATTTTACCCGTTTTTGCGGGTATTTGTGGATAATATTTGTAACGGAGATGAGTAATATTCGTTTAATTTTTTTATGGGTATAAATATTTATTTTATATTATCTTTGATTAATAAATGAGATGGGGATGGAAGTGGTTCTCTCCTATCTCTGGATACTCACAAAAAATTATATTAATATTTTATATAAAATTATTAAAAAATTTAATTATATAAATTAAAATATTATAGAATTATATAAATTAAAAATATTTTAAATATTTGATATTATTTTTAAATTAAGTTATATTAAATAAATTTTAAAAAATTATGATATTATATTTTTTTATTTTATTTTTTTAATTTTATTAATTTATTTTTACAATTTATTAAATACTCACAAATATCAATTAATACTCGTTTATTCATAAAAAAATGATAAACAAATATCCACGTACATATTGAGACGGGGGCGGAACAGATATTAATCACGGGGACGGAGGCTAGTAGCAATGTCTCGTCCCGTTGCCATCCTAATTATATGAAGCACCAATTTTTTTTACCTATGATAAATGGTTGGTCTTTTTTTCTTTTTTTTTGTCTGACCCAAAAATTCTCCACCACATACCCTCCCTTCCGCCACGTCCGTATGTTGTCATCCGATTTCGGCGAAAACGTTGCCTTGCAGAACCCTGCTGGTGCCGGAGCTGCTCCCCCGCAGCCACCGGAACAAGAGCACCTCTCATGCCCTTGCTGCGACTCCTCCAACACCAAGTTCTGCCACCTCTCACCACCTCCATGCGGCCACTTCCACCGCCACTTCCTCTCCTTCCACTGCCACTTCTTCAAAGTCTAGATCTTTCCGTGAGAAAATTTTACGAATCCTGTTTGTTTTACCAAATCTCGTTTTTTTAGTTATTTTTGCGAAGCCGTGTGTAGATTGGGGGTTGTTTCAGGGAAGATTTGGACCGGAAAGCGATGGGAGTAGATGGGTGTTGGTGGTGGCTAGATCTGATTGGCGTATTACTCGTCAGCGGCAGCAGAGGCTCCGGTGGGTCACAGCGGAGAGAGAGATGGGAGGCTGTGGTGCGCGCCGCCATGCCCATCAACGTCTTCTTCTGCGCCATCGCCGGCGAGGATGTTGCTGGCACTGTTTACCAGCAAGCAACCACCCCACCCTTACCACACCCCCCGTCTTTGATTTGTGGCAAATTTTACCAGTTCAGAAAGCTATCAATCTTTGATCCCAACCTTTTTGTTAAATGTAGTACCTTTTGTTTTGCTTATTTAGCCCTTAAAAAAAATTAGAAAACGAGAAAAAAAAATAAAAGAGATGGCTGCAAATATATTTATATATACCACACATATATAATAATTTTCTTCTTGGCAACTTTTCTAACAGTTTTTTAGTTTGTCAACGTATTAAATTAAAACTAGAGTAAATATATTAAAGCTTAGCTATGTATGTGGTTGCTAACTTGCATTTGACAAAAATTCAACAAAATGTAGGGGAGGACCAAAAAGATTCAATCGGCAGAGTATGATTAAATATTAAGAATTTTTTCGTAATTTTTAACATTATCATTATTTCATTTATTATTTATTTGTCATATTCTATAACCTTTTATTAGTGTCAAATTGCATTAATTTTACTATATATTATTAAATTACTTTTATTTTATTTTCTTTTGCAAAAGGTGATCAAATTAGTGTAATTTCTTAATTTTTAAATTAATATTATATTAGATATAAATAAATTAGAAATAGAATTTTATGTTGAATGTAAAAACTAATACTATGATTGGGAATTAATTTTTTTAAATTTAGAAACTGTTATAATTGCAAGAGAAAATTTCAAAAAACCTTCTAAATTATATGCAATGTATACTTTTGGTTCTGTTACTTTTTAAACGTGTAAAATGGGTTCGTTACTTTTTGAGTTATGCACTTCACTACAAAAATGATAACAGACATTAAAAATTAGATGGAAAATTACATGTGTCTCTCACGTGCATGTTTAAAAGTTTGATACTCAAAGGAGGTGCAACTGAGATGAGGGTAATTTGAGAATAAAATTTATTAAAGAGATGCATATGATGTGCACGTGTTCTTCTTCTTCCTCTTAGTCATTTCTTTGCCCAAGCATATGAGAAAATGAAACAAAACTTTAATCTTTAGGGTTTCTTTATTTTTTTTCCCCAATTTTTTTTTAGCAATGAGAAAATGATGATAATTGACAAGAAATAATGAACCTAAGGTGATTTGGGGAGTGGGGTCAGTGTCAGTGGAGAGAGCTTTAGCTTTTTAGAGGAGCTATTAAACCTGAGAAAGGCGAGCTGACACTTTGTTGGCGCCAGCATTTGAGGAAGCGCATTGAATTACAGTGAAGGCAACGACATAGTACAAGCATGGTAATTGAAGAACAATGTTCCCATAAGGTGATCACAAAGGACAAAGAGAAGGAAAGGGAAGGGTGGAAGAGAGGTGTAACATCTCCTTCACCAACACTCTAGTGGTGGTGGTAGTAGTCATAAATAAACAAAGTATGATATGAATCATAATCAGGATGTCCAGAACTTGAATCATTGAACTACTTCCCATTTTGTTTTGGACTTTTTTAGTTTTCTTATTTTTTTTTTCTTTTTCTTAATTGCTCTTGAATTCTCATTTCTTGGTTGATCTAGAATTGGCTGAGGGGGGAAGAAGAAGAACTCCCCGTATGCACATCATGTGCATCTCCTTAATGAGTTTTTTCTCCAAATAATCCTTATCTTAGTTGCACCTTCTTTGGGTATCAAACTTTTAAATGTGCATGTGAGTGACATATGCAATTTTTCATCCAATTGTTAACGTCTGTTAGTATTTTGTTGTAAAGTATATAACTCAAAAAGTAATGGAACTAAAGTGCACATAGCGTATAGTTCAGGAGAATTTTTTTGGAGTTTTCCCTAATTATAAATTTGGAATTTAATTAGGTGTAAGAGTTAATAAAATACATTTGACTTAGTTATTTAACAACAACTCTGTTATTCATCCAACTTTTATACTCAAACTTTTTTCTAATTCACTCACAAACTTAGTTTGTATCCTGCGAGAAAGTTACAATTACATATAACTTAATTTAATATATTTTTTATATAAATATAAGATATAAATATATATATTTTTAATGTACATAAAATATTTCTTATTTAATAAAGGATATTTTAAGAAAGTTCAAAAGAAGTTAGTTGGGAAAGAGCGACAGTAAATAAGTAAGAGTGGCTATAAACACTTTCATGTTTAAGTGGCAAGTTCTACATTAAAAAAGAAAGATCATTTTATATTGAAAGGATATTATTATTTAATTAAATATATATTAATTCATTCTTTATTTAAATCTTTATTCAATTATTTTTAATTAAGATCTTTTAAAATATTTTCAACTTTTATGGGAATTAAGTCTTAATTTTTATTTTAGGTATAGAATGCGGTAAAATGCCCAACTAATAAGTTATAAAACGAGAAAACTAAACACGTGATTGCATCTTGGGTGAGTCTAATATACACCCTCTAAAAGAAAGTGTATGGTACATCACTCAATTTAAGTCATTAATTTATTCATAAAATAAATTAATGGCTTGATCAATACTCTAAAACTTGCTTAACAGATATGATTTTTTTTATTTTATTTTTTTTAAGTTTTTTTTAGTTTTATATTTTTTTTTACATATTTATTACTATCATCGGTTGGTAGGTAGTATCTACTTATCGGTCATCTTTAATTTTTTTAAAGTTGTAAGCAGTATAAATATTATTAGTTAAAATTTATAAGATTTTTCAACAAATATAGTTATAGTTTTAAGAAAATCGGCTATTTTTAATTTTTTTAAGTTGTATAATTGGTTAAACTTTATAAATTTTTTAATGAGTTATAGTTATAGGAAAAAATTTTCAAGTATACATAGTTATTTATGAAAAATTATAAACACGATATAATTTTTAATATTATTATTTACACAGTTGTGTAATTTCAAAAAGTAAACATTAATTACTGTTCACATGTGAGAAATTTTTATTTTTAAAAATCTTGTCATGCTAGAAAAATTATTGTTTATGCCAAAAAAATTACTATTTATGTCAAAAAAATTACTTTGTTTATATCGGAAAGTACTGTTTATGCTAGTGAACAGTATCACCACCGACAATAGTGGTTTATTGAAAAAAAGCCAATCTATAATAAAAAAAATTTATAATAACAAATGAAAAATAAAATATATGATACACCCAAAGTGAGTAGTAACCTTGCATCTTGGAAGAGGAGTGTTTTGCATGTCAATGTGTTAGTTTAATCATAAAACTTCCCATTGCACCTGGTCAAATAGACCAAATTGAGGATGGAAAATGATAAAAATCACATAATAAACATATACGACGTACTATCCTGTAAAGTGTACTACAACTTGGATAGGAGTTGTTATGCGACAGGTTGAGATGGATTTGAGTTTGGGATGACTCAAATCTAATTTGATATTTTAATTAAGCCATTTTTTATATTTAAATTTAATTCGATTATAACTTAATAATAATTATAATAAAATTAAGTTAGTTTGATATGAATACATAATAACTTATAAATTTAAATATTATATATAATTAAGTCATAATATTATTAAAATAAAAAAAAAAATAAAGTATATTTTATAATATATATTTTAAAATAAAAATATTAATATAAGTATATTATCTTATTATACAAAAAATTATTAATTCAAATCAAAAAATTTTATTGTTTACAACTAAAAAGAGAAGATTTTAAAATAATGTGAGATACTAAATTAGGTTAGAACAATCTACAGTAATAACCTGTACTAGTAAACACATTAAGTCTAAATTTTAGAAACCAAACCTATCTTAACAAGATAAACTAATAGGACGAGTCGGATAACACTGCTAACTAAGGATGTTTAAGACTCATCCCAACTCAAAGAAAGTTGGGTCCGGTTTGGATTCTGAAAAAAAAGACTAGTATATTTAAGTCCAGTTCAAGTCACTCTGATTATGCTGTTCCAATCCGTTGTCGCATAATACACTAGTTTATAAAAATTAATACATTTTATATAATATAATAATACTCTTATATTTATATAATTTATTTTAAAATATATATTATATGGCATTTATTACTTTTAATTTCTTATTATTAAAATTTTGTCTTAACTATCATAACAGTCTAATATTCTTACTATTATTAATATATATATTTCTTTTTATATATTTTTTAATATTATTTATCATATTTTTTTTTTATTTTTTTTATTAAATTTCACATCTTTAAAAAAAATATTAACAATATATTCACTCTTAAAAGAAATGTATCTTAATCCCTGTCATAATATCCAAACCAAACTATCAAATCCGACCCTTCCATTCGTCCCATTAACACCCCCATCCGCAACACTCGCCAGTTATCGATCTTCAAATGGTCATAAGCAGGGTTAAAAGCCACTGATGGTATATTAATTAATATTATATTTCATTTATTCAAACTAGTTGAGAATACTAAACCTAACAAAAACACAATTAATAAATATTACCGAAACTCAACCTCATTTATTATACAATAACATAGTATCCAATTAAATTAGACAGATTTGTTTCAATTTAAGATCTATTCACACTTCTTTCTTTCATATATATATATATATATATATATATATATATATCTATTAATAATAATATTATTTAGAGTAACATTATCCAAAATAAACATCATATAAACATCAATTCCACATCCGTTCGGACACCATTACATTATACTATATACCCTTTTATTATTGGCCATTTTCATTCCTGCTTATAATATCCATAAAACAGAACAAGCAAAGGTCATTTTAAAAGGACAAATACGCAAGATCAATGATAAATAATAGTAATAAGATAATAGGAGTACTTGGTCATGAATGTCATTCCACTGCTAGCTTTCAAAGGAAGGTCTAACATTTTTTTCGATGTCAATTGGTTCATTCACAATGACAAACAAGAACCACCCTATTAAAATATTCAAAATAGAGATACGGGCCTAACCCTACAGTCATGATAATCCATATAAATCCCAACAGCTAGAGACTTGTCTTTCAAGGACATGTGAGTCTCCACCATTCACTGCTTGCTACAACTAAAACAGAAACGAAAATCCGAACAGTCAACACACTATCAAAGATCATACGACCATCATGCTTCCACGTCAGCACACTTCTTCCCGGAAGTGCAGATGAGCCAAACAAATCCATATGGGTCCTTCACCTTCCCCACGCGCCCACCGCAGCACGCACCTTCACCTTCCACCACCTCGCCTTCCGCAACTGCTCCAGCGCTCACGGCCTTGGCTATAGCCCCTTCTACATCACCCGTCTCCAGACACACAACGACGCCGTTTCCCCCAACCTTCGCTCTGGTAAACCAAAGCAAACAAAACAATTCAATAATACAAAAAAAAAAAGAAAAATATCCATAATACTAAAAAAGAGAAAATCACATTTCTAAGAGTTAAACTGAAGAGAAAACAAGTGAATATAGAAAGTATGGGAAACTAGAACAAAAGAAAACAAACACCAAAAATAATAGAATTAATTATTAGCATAAAAAAAGATAATACGGTCAAACCGAAACAAAAAAAAAACAAGATTACGGAAACAAGACTCCAAAACTGTGAACAAAAACTATGCAAGTATAATAGCGACAAAAAGAAAATCACGATTCCCGAAGAAAAATAATTCTCAATAAACAAGGCGTCAATAAATAGGTATATTTTGCTGAGAAAAAATAGCAACATATATCACAACGAAAAATAACAGTACGAAGCTTCTGAATCTGCGAATATCTGAGAAGACAACCAAAACCATAAATAAAACTCACAAATAGAAATAAACAGAAAAATTAAAAAAAACACTGCAATTTTCGTAGATCTATAATAAGAAGAGTGGTGAACTAGAGATAGAAAGAGGCTCACGGTGAAGCAGAGTCATCAGCGAAATCAGCAACGAGAATGGAGGAACCAGCGATCTTGAGCTCAGCTGAGAGAATGAGAGGAAGCTCGTGCTCCGCTTTGCGCTTAGGGTTCAGGGTACGGCTAACCTCCTCTGCACCAAACGCGGCCTTGTAGAACAGTACGGCGTCGTTTGCCTTCGGAGCTTCCACCAGCAGCTGCGGTTTCAGAGCGACGAACGGCACAGCACTAGCAGCAGCAGCAGCTGCTGCTCCAGCATTCTCGGTTCCACCGTTATGAGCGTCTTGTTGCGCCATTGAAGGTAAACGACAGAGAGCTTCAAAGAGAAAGAGAGAGGGAGATGAAAAGACAAAAGCCCTAACCCTAGGAGAGAGAAAACAAAGCAGAAGAAAACGAAAAGAGCGTGAAGTAGAGAAGAGGGTGGGACACTGTTTATATAGAAGCGGGGAAGCGGAAACGTTTTGGGTGTAAAATGAGGATTTGGAAAAATGAGAGTTTAGTGCATTACTTTACCAATTTTTTTAAAGTAAAATTAAAGGAAAAAAAAAAGAATTTTCTATAAGGAAAATGGGGAGCGAAAGGATTGCCCCTGGTTTTTTGTTTAAATTACGATTTGATGCCATTGTGAGGCTGCCTAACGGTCTTTTCGGATGCCATAATTTATGAGGCTAAAAACGCAGAGTGCTTATATGATTAGCAATATCTTTCAATCCTCAGACTCGTTATTTGACTAATTTTTATGTATTTAATTTTTTAAATTCATTTATAAATTTATTTTATATTTAAAAAATATTATAATCATATATAATATAATTTAACATTTTTTTATATAAATATACCATAAATATATAATAACCTTATTTTAAATGGATAAGAAATATTATCTTTTTATGATTAGCAAAAGTAATATTCTCTTTCTTTATAAATAATTATTATATTTCAGATTTTATTTTATTTTAAATTATTTATCATGTTTAAAGAATTTCAAAAATATTTATTTTCTATTAATAAATTTTTTTTATTCCCATATTAATTATTTTTTATTTTTAAAGATAATGTTATCAAATATTAACTTTTTTAAAAAATATTGGCCATTTAATAAATTTTTTAATTAATATATTTAAACCTTTAACGATTATTAGTTAACAACTAATCGATTTCATAGATAACTCATCCACCACCATAATAAATTAAAAGAGCTTGTTTGAACGAAGGCTTATATTTGATAGTTGATGAGATAGGGTCTCTTTAACATGGACCCTCTCATTTAGAAACTATTGATGATCCTTAATAATAAACCATTAGATATATTGACAAATAAATGAATGACTATAAATGATTATTTGTTACTTGCTAATCAAGTAAAAAGGAAAAAAAAATTACCTCAAATTTAATTTATTTTACAAAACCACCAAACTCCTTCATTTGTCCTAATTTTTTTGTGAAATCTTCTCTTCAATTTTCCTTCATATTTTCACATTTTCTTTCATTTTTTCTCTGTTTTCCTTTCTCAAAGAATTCATCCAAAAATTTTCATTTTCTCTCATTTCTCAACTTATCAATATTTTGTTTTCCTTCACTTTTCTCTCAAGCTTAATTTTCCATTTTCTTTCTCTGTGCCAATCTTTTCTGAGAAAGTTAAAATGCTAAATTTGAATATGAATGCTCAGATCTATGTCTATGCCCCCATCTCCATCCATGGCATTTTTGTAGCGACTTCGTTTTGGGCTGTTAGCGGTGAGGGTGGGCGGTAGTGGACCATAGCAGTCTTCAATAAGTTTAACACTGGAGACGTTTAGCTGCAATTAGAAACCACGACTAAACAACCAACAACTGCGGCTAAATGCCTAATTCGTATTATGATTTTCAAATATCTTGTGGTACGACCTCATCGATCATGCAAATGAGAAAAGAACTGGTTGAACACATGGTTAGAAGATTTCTTCAACACTGTTATATGAAACAGAATTGTGATGTGGTTGGAAGATTTGAAGTAGTGGTATATGAAGCAAAAGAAAAGAAGAGTGTTGATCATGCTAAAAAGAAGTTTTGGAGCCACAACAGATGTGATTTTGTGAAACTAAGTAAGGGTAATGCAAGTGCACACCCGTCTTCAAATATTCGCAGCAACAGAACATGAGCAGCAAGGCATACAAAACAAATATGGGGTTTTGAAGGAATTGGGTAATTTTGGAGAATGGAACAAATCCAAGGTTTAACCAATGAAATAGCAATATTTAAAGGGTATAAAAATTAAAAACTAAACCTTTTGTAGCAAAAATTTAAAACTTGTTATAATAGATAAAGTCAAAAGATTTATTCATAGACCTTTGACTACAAAATCTATAATAAAAACACCTAGCCATAAAAAATGCCAGATGCAACCACAGATTTGCATTTCTCAATGTATTTGATGTCTACAGGATCCATTTCAGCACCACCATCTTGGATAAATCTACAGTGCAACTGAGGAGTGGAGAACATTGAAAAACAAGACTCATTAATGGTGGAAATGACAAAATAAATTTATAAAATTGTGAAGAAATTGCAATTAAAATGAACTTAATCATAGGAAAATTTAGGATTAAGGTGGTTGTTCTATCTCAAAGTTAGGGTAGTCTTTTAAACTTAATGAGTACTTATGGAGATATATACAGATAATTCACTAATAATAAAAATCGAACTAGACTAACTTAATTGATGCGATTTATCCAAATCATGGTAATTAATTTACCTTCATATTGGAACTTCGTTTGAAACTTTTCTCCCTTTATTTTCAACTTTGATGGCCTCCAAACATAGGAGATAACTAAGGTCCATTATGTGGAACCTCATCATCCATAACATACAATAAATTTTTGACAATTTTGTCATAAGTTCTTCCGGTCGGGATAACTATTTTATCAGGTCATTAGAAAGAGGAATAACACATCGTAATGAAAACAAGCGGAATCAATATCAAGTACCAATTATAATTTTGTGAAGTCTAAAAAGAATACCAAGAGGAAAAACCACCAAAATCTTACTGTGAGGTTTTGATATTTTTTTAATCACTTTCCCCATCAACAACCCTCTTATAAAAGAAACCTCGATGGCTACAAGCCATCAGCAAAGGCCAAGACTTGTGCACTGGAGCAGTACCACCTCCCTCACACGAATGCACATAAGTCTGATCGTGTTGACCGACTTCTCGACCAGCAACGCATTGGCCGTAGATATCGTGTTCGACGGGACTCAACGAGCCCAGGCACCACTTAGGTCAGTAGACTATTTTCATCGATTCGGTGCTCAAATCCCTTCCTGGTGGCGGGAGGTGGGGCAGTGGGAGTGGAAGAAATGGAGGGCGAAAAAGCCAATAACAAAGATGATAATGGTGGTTGGCAGAGGAATAAGTGAAATACTAGAAGGAGGAGGAGACATGGGAGAAAGAGAAACAAGCAAAGTAATGAGAGGAATTAAAATGAAGTTTTCCAAAGATAAAACTTTTTAAAAATAAATTAATGGACTGGTTTATAAATATCTAAACTTATTATAGGAGATAAATTTAATGGTTCATTAATAATTCATTGACTAAATAGTTCATCTTAAAAAGAAAAAATTCTTACATGTTTCTAAAATAACAATAAATATATGCTCCAACATGATTTTCACCATTAATTTAAATTATTTCATTTAAAATTTATATAAATATACTTAAAATTAATGATAAAAATTATGCTAAAATATGTATTTATTCTTACTCTACGAGCATGCAATAACTTTTCCCTTAAAAATCACCTACCACAAAATGCCATTCTACCCATCCCAATGAAAATCAACCAGCACGCTTGGAATGGAGGGGTGACCGCACTACTCACTTAAACATTTCCCTAGTCCAAATATTTTGGGATACTCACCATTCGTAGTTCGTCTCTTACTACGAAACTCGTGTTGCAGCTACATAGCTACAGTACAAATCCCCCAAATTATAGCCCCCAAAGGCCGAAGCCGGTTTTACTTGTGTACCCCTTGTCTTTTCACGCTGCCCAATAACATATGTACATAGTCCATAAAGATAATTTTATATATGTATAGGTAAGAAAAAAATTAAATATAATATAATTTTTTGAAAAAGAATATATAATAGTAAATATACATTTTAGTTCTTCAATATTTTTATGATATAGTAAATACACTTTAATTCTTCAATAAAAAATTAACTTAAAAAAATTGACATACATGTTAGTCTTTGAAAGTTTTCTCATCGTATCAGGTTAATCCTTCTGTTAATCACTCATATTAAATATTAACAGAATTCTTTATGTGTACTGTTAAGTACCAAATATGATCTTAACTGTCAATCCCAGCTATCCCTTCCTCTTCCTCTTCTAATCTCCACCCTCCTTTCCTCTCCCCAAACACAAACTCAAATCCAACAAGAGATGAAGAAACTCAAACTATCATTTGATGGTTACAGAGACTCTGAGTGCATCTGGGGCCCGTTGATATTGAGCTCAGGGTGGTTGTGTCAATGTTTTTGGGTCTGAGTATCATGAAGCCATGTGGGTACACTTCAAGTTTTGAGCTTTTTGGGTTTTGGTGGATTTCCAAGTTTTGAAGCTTTAAGCTTCTTTGGGGTTTGTGATGAGAGAGAAAGAAGAGTGGTGGAGTTGTAGATTATAGTGAAGGTGAAGGAAAGGAATGAGAGAGAGAGAGAGAGATGGGTGTTATTGCAGCTACTAGTTAGAATGGAACCCCAATCTTTGAATCAATCAAAGATGAAGAGGGAGCACCATCATCTTCATCCCAACCCAGGTGACCCACTATCCATGGCTACAGCAGCAACTAGCTCTAATTGCGATGGTGGTGGTGGTTATTCCATACCCATCACTGGAAAATCAAAACTTTGGAAGGAGGAAGCTGCATATGGCAGCATGGACGAGTTTCTAGCAGTGGTGGGGTACAAGGTGTGATCATCAAACATGACACAAGTAGCCCAGAAGCTAGAACAACTTGAAGAAGCCATGGGCAACGTTCAAGACAGAATACCTCAACTCTCCTCCGAAACCATCCACAATAACCCTTTAGGCATCTCCACCTGGCTCGAATCCATGCTCTTCGGTCTCAACCCACCACCACCCATGGCGGCGTCGGTAGCGACAGTACCCTCTCCATACAATGGAGGATTAACATGAGTTGTTAACAAAAGGATTAACCTGATAGGATGAGAAAATTTTCAAAGACTAACGTGTGTGTCAATTTTTTTTAGGGACTAAAAGTATTAGGTCAGACTATATTCAATAACTAAAGTGTATATTTACTTAAAATAAAATCATCATATAATCATATAATAATATATAAAAAGAAAATATATATTCATATTCGACATTTATTATTTTGACATAGAATAATATATTTAAAAATCTACTATACGACAAATACGTTATCTTAATAACTATCATATGACTTGCTATATTGCAATTTAAAAGGAAGGTATAAATATGTTACTTGGATGTAAATTAAATTATTGTTCACACATACAAAAAAAGAAATCAATCAATATATCAATATAATATAAAAAATGAAGATATATTCCTAAAAAATTACCATGAGTCTTCCTTGTCAGCAAGTAAATGTTTCACTTATTTGACATATGGCATATAGAGTACTTAATTCTTATCCAGAAGTAATCTTATATGGTAATTTTAAACACTTTGATATTCCCAACCATTACGTATTAGGTCTTATACGTATGATCTATTGTGATAACATAATAGAGTACTTAATTCTTACGTAGTAATCTTATATGGTAGTTTTCTTCCAAAAAATGATAACACATATAAAAAATTATTTAATAAATAAATTAAATAAATATAATACACAAAAAAACACAAATGGAAAGGAAAAAAATTACATTTTTTTGTTTAGAGAATCGATGTAATTACACTTTTTGTATAGACACCACAAATGCGCTGAGAATCGATGCTTAACGACAATGACTGTTGAGGTTGCATGTGACTATCTAGGTTGATACCAAAGACGATGATGGCAAGCTTGAGATCCAACAACTTGGACAAAAGACTAGAGGATGATGCAAAGCTGTCATTGAGGTTCTGCCATGGTCGTTGCCAATTTTTTGTCCTCGAGGGAGATTTTACCATGGACGTACATCAATGCCAAAAAGAAGGAGGAGAAGAACATCAATGAGCATAATTCAAATTTGAATTTTTCTCCTAATTGAATGATATTTGTGTACAATTAACTAATTAATTACTTCAACCAATTAATATATTAATTTATATCAAAATTATCTTCTATGCATAATGAATAATATTACTATTCAAATTCAAATAATTTAAATAATAATATAATTAAAACTTTTAAATTTCGAAACTCACCCTTAATGAGTGTCATTTATTTACTATTAAACAATTTATATATAATTAATTAGTTACCTAAACTAATTAATTTATTAATTTTTCATTATCATTTCACTAATAAGATTTACATTTAAATAAATAACTCAAATAATAAAATAATATAAAATTAAAATTTGAATTTTTTTGCCTAATTGAATGTCATTTATGTACATTTAATTAATTGTCTCACCTAATTAATATATTATTTATTCATTATTTTCTATGAATAATATTATCATTCAAGTAATTTAAATAATAATAATAATATAATTAAAATGAGATAAAAAAATACTTAAAACATTTGATTGAGTGTGACTTTGAAATAAATCAATCAATATAATATAATAATTAATATCTAAAAGAAAGATATATGACCTAAAATTTTGTCATATGTCACTCTTAGCTGACAAGACATACTCTAATTTTTTATCATGTATCAAATAGTCTTCTTATATGTATGTCATGTGTTTTTCTATTTTTCTTAACAATACAGCGCTAACATGTTTGTACATATGGATGATATATATTCAAATACTAAAAATTCAATAAGTTAGAATGTTAATGTAAACTCCTTAAAAAAGAAAAATTAATACTAAAAATTACGTGAGCAAAGAAAGAACAAAAAATACAAATGAAATAAAAAAAGATAAAAAATTAAACTAACAAAAAATGAAAATTTGCATGAACATTTTTTTGTTTTATAAGATTTCATTACACATTTTAGTTTTGAAACTATACTACTTAGGATACAGGAGTTTCCCTTTCCCACAAGTACATTTTTTGTTGAGTTTTAAACTGTTTATCACTTGACTTTCTCTTTTTAAGTTACATGAATATAAATTGAATTAATTTATATGTAATTTTTAGTAAACTTAATTTATTAAAATATTTATTTTATAAAATTATTGTATTAAATTATACGTTTAAAATACAAAAGTTTTTATTTATATATTATAATTTTTTTAGGCATATAAGTTATTTTATAAGATTTTATATTTAAATTCTTTAATATTTATGTTAGAGTAAAATTCTTTCATGTTACATATATTTTTATTAGTAAATTTTTAATTTAAATTATATTTATTTTTATAATTTAAATCTAAATTTACCCATTCATTACATGAGTGTAAAATCTAGTAATAATAATAATATAAAACAATGGAACCTACTCAAATTTTTTTTTGTTTTCGTTAATTGGCTCTTTCTATGCTATGATACTTAGACTATATAACTCATCTCAATAAATATTTTTTTATATGACATTTCAATAAATAATTAGTTTATATCGTTTCAAATAATTTCAATTTTTGATTTTATAGTTTTTTTAATATTAATTTTTATGTGTTTATTTATTTGGATGTTTTATTTACTTATTATTAAGATTATACCAAAACAATTTATTATATTATCTTACTTTAAAAAACACTTAATAAATTCTTAGTTTCTTTATAATAAATTATATTGAATTAATTTTATTATATTTTCATAAAATTTTCATTTCGTGTGATGTATATATTAAAGTTTTGTAAATAAGTTTATATATAAAATAATTATATATGAATAAATATAGTAATTTAAAAATATAATGAATTAATTTTACATATATAACAAAGATGATATTAGACACTTGAAAATTTTGAGATTTTAGATGTTTTAAAAACAATTTTAATATTCAACTTTTATTTTTGAATTTTTTATTATGAATTAATGGTATATATGTTAAAGTAATTTTATTATAAATTTTTTATTTTATTAATAAATTTAATATTATACCTTCAAAACAATTTACTATTTATTTTTTTAAACTTTAAAAAACACTTAATAAATTTTAGTTTCTTTATAATAAATTATATATGCGATGAATTAATTAAATGATAAAAATAAATATAATTAAAATTTTCATGTTAAATAAAAATTTTAATAATTCATCATGAAAAAAATATTTATGTTTAGTTTGAAAATATAATGATAATGATTAATATTTAGTAAACTATTATTGAATTGATTGATTTTACTAGGTTATAAATGAAGTATGAATATAGACATTAAAAAAAAATTATCGAATAACCAAATTAATTTAAAGTGATATGAAACACATATTGTAGAATTGGAAATAAATAAAATAATATTATTTGATCATTATACTCACAATCATATAATAACTTTCCATATATTTGAAAAATTTAAGATTTTTTAATCAGTATTAATTATAGCATAAATCATAAAAGGTATCAATTAAATTAATGAAATAGAAAGAAATCAAATCTAATTATGTGAATCAACTAAACATAAGTGATCTCTAAGAAAGAAAATGAAACCTTATTAGCATCAAAATTAACAATAAAAAAAATTAAAACATTACCTTCTTCAATGTTGTGCTAGTGGAATGTAGTAGCAGAACCAATTTTTTTTTCCTAAATCCACAGTGTCTTCCACATTTTTCTCCTCAACCAAATTCATATCGAATAAAAACTCTACCCCTTGTCTATATGTTTCCCATCTTTCCCATTTTTTATCATCTCTTTTTGCACCCGTCTTCCCCATTACTTCGTGAAGTCATGGGAATTCAGAAGAAATTATCAGGAATGGTTTTAGTGCTTTTTTACGTGAGATATATTGGTTGCTCTAAAGAAGAAGAAATTACTAGAAACAAATGGTAATTTTTTTACGTAGGTCAAATATGTGGGTCTCTACTCCTTGTCTTCTAACTAATGGTGGAATCATTCACATATATGTTGGTTACCAGTCAAATCTTTTTCTACACTCCTCTTCCCAAAGGCATAGGAGTTTTTGAGTTTTTGATTGTAGACAAATAAGAACCATGTAAAAATCTTTTTGATTGCGAAAAGATCAATTTTTACACCCCTCTTCACAATTTTTTTTTTAACAAATCTATTCTACTCCTTTACATGGGTTTAAGTTTTTGAGTTTTTAAGTTTTCCATTTTTTTTTTACTTATTTACCAGTTTGTGTAAATTTTTTTTTATTTTCTTCTTAGATGATTGTATTATTTTAAATTTTATTATTTTCAATCTGATTATTGAGTGGTTTTATTTTCTTATGTGACTAAATTTTTAACATTTGGATACAATGTATACATTTTTTTAAATCGCAATATAAAATGTCACATAATAGTTATTGAGAATATGTATTTAACATATGATAATATTTTATACATATCTTGTTATATAGAGTAACATATATCATAATTTGAAAGTATATAATTTATTTTTATATGTATATTATTATTTTTATTATATGATGTTAATTGTTTCTTTCTAATATTACTTTTGTGTTTTAATACTAGCTTTATGAGTTGCAGTCACCTTTTAGGAGCCAACGGCTTGACACATGGTAAAGCTTCTTTTACTCTGAATTGAAAAACTTGTGCTTGTGTGTTTGTGTTTTTTTTTTCTTTTCTATTTATAATTTTGTTTGGCAGTTTAAGTTGAATATTATTCATTTACTTATAATTATAATGGCTTGACCTTTCTTAAAAGCTCCTATTTATGCCCTTGATTGGTTTGTTTCTGGTAGCTTTTCTTAACTCTTACTGATGTATTCCATATTTCACTTGGATAACCACTTTTTTTTTTATATCTTGTGTAATTTTCGGGATGATATATCAATAAATAATACACTTATATTTACCTCATAAGTGAATATGGAGTTATGAGAGAGTTCTATAGGCATTGAGTTAGAAGTGGCCTGTTCTTTTATATTGTTCCCCGGATTTTGGAAAATCTGCTCTCATTGCCAAGTTGGCTCGGGAAACTGAGGTATGTCTCAATATTTATGTCATTTTTTTGTTAGTTATTATTATTTTTCGTTTGCCCTTGTATGTAAATTGATTAAGCAAGTTGAGTTTAGATGGCAGCTTGGGTCACCTATCCGGGTTTGTTTTGACTGTTGAAATCATATCTAAT
Source organism: Ormosia semicastrata (assembly GCA_029884595.1). NCBI lineage: Eukaryota > Viridiplantae > Streptophyta > Magnoliopsida > Fabales > Fabaceae > Ormosia > Ormosia semicastrata. The sequence goes on from JAQQTO010000044.1 coordinate 4,501,098, forward strand.
CAACAAGCAGATACGGATATTTGATATATGTGGCTGCACAACTTTGCAGAAAGTTTCTTATTTTATTTTTGTGTACTATCTTTATCACAGTCTATGCAGAATGGTTTTTGGATTGATACTCTATTTTAATGCCTTTATTGATAAGGGCTGCTTCATTTGTGGTGGGGAGGTGATTTCTTTGCACTTTGCTTATTCTTTTACAAAGTAATTCAATTCAACTGTTGGTCGTGTTGTAAGCATGTTGGTGCTCATATAGTTCATTTTGTTGTCTTCTGCTGATGGTCTTTAGCTGTCTAATTTTGCACTTCTGTTAGGCAGCACATTGTCTTTAATGGATTAGGCTTAAGTTTGGTCAATGATTGTTCTTGCTAGGACTATTATTCTAACCAATGTATAGTTGATGTAAAATCTGCAAACATTAGTGTACATTTTAGGGGATGCTCAAAGAGGTACTTGGAAAATGGTCCATCTAGAGCATTCTGTGGGACTTTAACCAAATTGTTTTTCTTATATAAAACAGTAGTTATCATATCTCTTAGAAGTAGCAAAACTCATGCTGTAATTTTGAGTCACCTTATAGAATTCCATTCATGGCTAATGTTTTAAAAGACATACTAGCAGGCTGAATTTAGTTGTTAAAATTCGTTAGCTTCTGGGTGGTTCTGTACATGGGTGCATTGCCTAAAAAGTAATGTGGTTCTGCCAAGAGGTGTCTCCAACTGGGGTTGACATAATGATACAGTTTTGGGCCCAGGACCGAATGCTCATGAGGATAATGGACCTAGCAGCGATAATCAGCCCAGAGTAAGGCCAAGTAGAGCAAGAAGGCAGCCCAAATGGATGGCTGACTACCAGTGAGACCTTACACGTGCTTTTGTTTAGCATCTTTTCTGTTTAGATTTCCTTTTACAATTCCTTATGATTATGCACTTTTGTAGTTTTGCACTTTTAGTTAAAAGCATTTTGTACGGGTCACTGTACACTTGTCAGTGGATCCACAATTATAGGAACTAAACATACTATAAACAGAAATGAATGAAAGAGGAAAAGCAAGAAAAGCTTGGACAATTTTACTGTGTTATTGCATTTTACCTTCCCTGGAGTCCCCTCTACTCGAAAGAGGTCATTTCTTCCTCCCAACAGTATCAATTTGGTGCTTTCATTGGCTCTTCAATGCCTCCCAAACCAGACAAATCCGACAAACCCACTGATGCCATCCTTACCCAGCTGCGAGATATGCAAATTTCCATGGAACAGAACCTACAAACCTTCATCACCACCCAAATCCACTCCCAGTTTGCCCTATTCCGAGACCAATTCACCATGACCTCCCCAACCAAAAACCCCAAAATATACCTCAACCCTTTTGACGGCTCTGACCCTCTGGATTGGATTTTCCAAGCAGAGCAGTATTTCGAGCTCACTCAGACACCCCCACATCAGCGACTTAACCTCATCCCTTTCTTTATGCAAGGTCCGGCGTTAGGGTGGTTCAAGTGGCTCCACTCCAATAATCAGCTCACAACGTGGGAAGCTTTCACCCGCGCCTTAGAGCTCCGATTTGGACCATCCACGTTCGAGAACCATCAGGCAGCTTTATTTAAGCTCCACCAGATCGGGACGGTCATGGACTATCAATTCCAGTTCGAAACCTTGGCAAACCGAGTCGTGGGCATGTCACCAGCGTTATTCCTCAATTGCTTTATCTCAGGACTGCGCACTGAGATTCAACGCGACCTCGCTGTTTTGCGACCTCGTTCCATCTCGGAGGCCATCGGCATGGCCAAATTAATTGAGGCGAAACTTTTGGATTCCACGGCCAGTGGACCCCATTTCACCACCCCTCCTTCACCGCGCCAAGATCCTAGCTCAGTACTTGGCGCCCCACCCACCTCCACCAATCTTCCGATTCGTCGAGTCTCTTCTTCCGAAATCGCAGATCGCAGAGCAAAAGGCCTTTGCTATTACTGCGATGAGAAATTTGCGCCGGGGCACCGTTGTCAAGGCAAGAAGTTTCTCCTTCTTCTAGCTGATGACCCACACACCAACCCATATGATTCACCCATTCTAGATACTGGCCCATTTGACACGGGTCCCATTCCTGACCCAGCAACACTCGACTACCGCACCCACCTTGGACTCGGCCCATTTTCAGCTCTCCCAAGCCGCTCTCTGGGGACCTTCCTCCCCACGCACCCTCAGAATCCATGGCCGTATTCGTGAGCTCAACGTCACCATCCTCATCAACTCTGGTAGCTCCCACAATATCCTGCAACCACGCATTGCAGAATTTTTAGACCTTCCAGTGGTGGCACACACACCCTTTGCGGTGGTCGTTGGGAATGGTGATTCCATTCAATGTTCCGGAACTTGTGCTGATGTCCCGGTTACATTGTCCAACCAGTTATTCCACATACCCTTCTTCATCTTATCCATACATGGGGCGGACCTAGTTCTTGGGGTCCAGTGGCTCCAAACACTGGGGCCATTCCTATCAGATTATTCAGTACCCTCCATCCAGTTCTCTTACAACCAGCAACCCGTCACATTAGTTGGTACTCCTGCCAACAAACCCATTCCAGCTTCCTTCGCCCAATTTAGCCGTTTTGTGTTTACCAAGTCCATAGCCTCCCTTCACTCAGTTACCACCACATCCTACCCCAACTTCAACCTTGAGGACAAGGTTGTCTTAGACGAATGGGGTAATGATACAGTTTTGGGCCCAGGACCGAATGCTCATGAGGATAATGGACCTAGCAACGATAATCAGCTCAGAGTAAGGCCAAGTAGAGCAAGAAGGCAGCCCAAATGGATGGCTGACTACCAGTGAGACCTTACACGTGCTTTTGTTTAGCATCTTTTCTGTTTAGATTTCCTTTTGCAATTCATTATGATTATGCACTTTTGCAGTTTTGCACTTTTAGTTAAAAGCATTTTGTACGGGTCACTGTACACTTGTCAGTGGATCCACAATTATAGGAACTAAACATACTATAAATAGAAATGAATGAAAGAGGAAAAGCAAGAAAAGCTTGGACAATTTTACTGTGTTATTACATTTTACCTTCCCTGCAGTCCCCTCTACTCGAAAGAGGTCATTTCTTCCTCCCAGCAGTATCAATGACTTTGAAATTGGGTTATGAAATAAAGCTTCTTTACCATTTGGCTATGAAATTGGGTTGACATGTGACTTTGAAAAAGTTTCTTAGTAATTGAATTTTTGATTGGATATTTTTAGGAATAGAATATGAAGGCGAGTGATTCTTATTTAAGCAGTTTTTGCGTGTCGTAACTTTACTGTTATTGCATATAGGGTTAGGCATATTACTAGTAACATATTTTTTATCACATTTTTTTAAATATATTTTATTTTATTAAATTATGTCATATATTAAAATAATATTTAATTTTAATTAATATATAATCATTTCAATTAATATGTAATTAATTTTAAATAATATATAATTAAATTTAAATATTATTTTAATGTATAATGTAATTTAATAAAAAAATATATTATAAAGAATGTAGTAGAGAACCTATTCTTAATACAAAGGCCAACTAATTTAATGTGCAATCAGTCAGCCACAGCCAATTAGCTGTGTTCTCACTTGCACATTGTAAGCCTTTGACTTTAATGTGCCAAAAAGTCTAAGGAGTCTAAATTGAAAATTTCTTCAACACGCACGGGAATGATGACGAGCGTTCAGAAAATCAAGAAAAGTTTGATGATGAAGTTTATCCAAATTCAAGTGCAGAGTTACACTTGAGTCTTGCATTACTTGGTGTTGACAATGAAACTACATCTTATAGTACTACAGAAATCAACAATAGTGAACACTTGAAAGAACTATGGAGTAGATCGTCAAGTTGTCATTAGTTTCTTTCAACACTAACACCCATATATCAATAGGTTATGCATGTACAGTACATTAAAAAAAACAAACAAAGCTGCAACCATTAATGAGGTGGTTTGCAGATTTAGAAAGGCAAAGTTTTCTTTTCAAGTTATCCTACTAATAATATACTAATTACGAATTTGTTTAATATAATGCATGCATCATTGGCAATGGTTGAATATGCGAATGTTTTATTGGTATATAATTTAATTTTTAACTGGTAAAAAAATCTTTAAATGTAAACATAATTAGTATTTATTTATTTTTTAACGAAGACATGTTATTAAGTTATAAAAAAAATTGAATATTATACATTAGAAAATTTAAATGATTAATTTAATTAATGTTTTTTTTTTAACCTACTCAAATTGTATGAACTAATTGTATATGTTACACAAGTGTTAAGAAATTAAAATGTATTGAGTATTATTATTATTATAGATTATTCTAATTTTTAGCAGATATATATTTTTTCAATCATCACTAGAATATTTATCGACTTAAGAATTTATTTTTGAGATAGAATTTGACATTAGTGGTTAGTTTGACGTAACTTTGATAATAGAGGTGAAAAATTAAAGATTTAATTTGCAATATAATTTTATAAAAATGTCATTTATGAACTTTTCTCTTCATATTTAATATTTAATAGTATTCAATAATAATTATAGAAGAATATATTTTTTTTTATTAAGACTTAATTTGGTATACTTTTTAAAAATAGAGGTGAAAAGTTAAGAGAAGAATTTCAATACAATTTCATTTGTGTTTCATTTATGAATTTTTTTTATTTGACGATACACTAAAATGACTATAAATGATAATATGATTTTTACATTATAGTTCATTTTGGTATATCTTTAAGAAAGAAGTTCTAATTGTACTATTTGAAAATATTGATTAAGAAGTAATTAAAATTATATAATGAGATAAATTAATTGTAGAAAAATGGGGGACCAATGTGATAGGAGCAAGATAGTAAGATGAAAACATGTTGGTGACAAGATTTATATTCCTAAATTAAATTTAATATCATCAAATCTTGAAAACTATAACAATTAATCTTTCATAGAAAATATGGACCAATACCTTAGTGAAGAGAATCTATAAAGATAAAAACTTAAATGAGTAAAAAGTATAAAGATTGATACCTTAACAGTATGGACTAAAATTCAAATGAGTTATCTAAAAAAATCCAAATGAGTAAAAATATAAAAAATATAAAAAACTATAGAATTCAAAATTAAAATTAATTGAAATTATATAAATAAGTTATTTATTTTAATTTTTTCTCTAATTATCCCATGTGTTGCATGGGTACAAAATACTAATAATATATAAAGAGAAAGTATACATGTTTTCATATTCTGACATGTGTCTTTTTGACATGAAACAACATGTTTAAAAATCTACCATGTGACAAATACATGGTCTAAATAACTATTATGTGTCATCTCATGTTGTAATTTAAGAGGAAGGTGTACATGTAACGCTAGGTCTAAATTAAATTATTGCCCACACATATAAATAAATGACTTTATAATCACATATTAATTATTTTTACATATATACCTTTGCATATTAATTCATATTAAAAAAAAATTTAAAAATTTCACATATCTTTAGTTGATCATGTTATTAATTGTTTTCATTGGCGATTGATTTTAAAATTTCAATTTTTTTATAAGTTTCTTATATCATCTCTATTATATATGTACTGTCACCCTAAACCTGAAACCTAATATGCTCATAGACTACACAAAGGTTAACTCAATTTTCTTTCTTTATGGTCTTTCTTACTCTTTTCTTTCTATTTTATTATCTTTCTTCCTTTTTGACACCATTTTTTTTTTTTTACCATTCATGTAGTGTTTGCAAGGCTGATAGATCTTCTCCTCACCTTTTTTTTGCTTCAAGGTATTCCCTAATAATTTGCACCACTATAATGTGTGCTTAATTTACATTTTTGGATAAAGTTATGGATTTTTTAAACTAGGTGTCTAGTTTTGACTCTATCTTCTTGACTTATTCTATTTAAGCCATTAATCACATGGATGATTTAGATTTATTTTGGTTTGAAATAACGGCAATGGACTATTGATGATTATATTTATCTAAAGGTCGTTTTTTATCTTGTACCGTGGTAATATTGTAAGAGTTTGATTTCTAATATCTCTATTTTTTCATTTATTAAGTTCAATAAGATCTCTTTAAGCAATTGTACAAATTGCCTCTCCCCATTTTTTGGGTTGTGAATGTTAAATAGTTATGTTTGTCAATTATTTTCGCTTTGCATTGAAGTTTTTCATAGAGTTTTAAACTGGACCTAGATGTCTAACTTGATATGATAGTGATTGAATATACAGTTTTAAATGCTCTGGCTCTATCAATTTTTTTTTTCAGTATATGTCCATACCCTTCCCCATAGAAAACTCTGCATTTCTATCTGTTTAATTCCATGATTGTTGCCATTTTTACCAATTTGTCATTATTGATTAATGACTCCATGTTGTTGGTCCTTTTTTTTGGGGGTTTAAATCTTCCTTTAACCTATATATATGATGAATGATGCTCTGTTTGTTGACATCTCTCAATGACTTGTAGGTATAGATTTGAAGTATGGATACTTCCTAATATTAGAATGACTCAAGAAGCATTCATCAACACAAGAGATGATGTTGTACCAAAAAGGAAAAAAAACACGAGATGGTGTTAGAAAATCTACAGAATGAACAGACAGAAGAAAGTACAGTTATTACCTTCTTAAGAATTGATGACGAACATAGGAAAGTTTTTGAGAATCGTGTGAGGCATAAATAATGTTATTTATCTTTATAACTCAATTCTTAATTAACCCTATTCATAGGGGTGAGCATAAAATCCAAAAAAACCAAACCACATTATTAACTGAACCAAATCTAACCATTTAAATCCATTTTAAGTGAACTGGTTCTCAAACTGAACCATTTTTAATATTTCGATTAACTGATCATAATCTAATTCAGTTAATGGGTAAAAACCAAATCACATCCTTCCTTCCGCAAAATCATTTCTCAATCTCAAATTCCCAAATTCACATACGTAGAACATCTACGAAGAACCCTAGAACCGCACATCGCTCGTTTGGGACCAATTCGTTTGTGAGTTGCAATGAAATCTTGTTCACTTGGTGGTCGCATCTTCATCTGGTTTCTTCATCTGTTTGGTGAGAACCCTTGATCTGCGTCTTCACTCTTCATCGATTTCCTTCTTCATTTTTTTTTAATCTCACATTTTCATTTTTTATTTTATTGGTATTTTCTTCAGCAGCTGTTGTGATCTTGGTTGAAGCTTGGTCTCTAGATCATTAGTTCCTACTGATTAGTGTAAGTTGATTCTTTTTTTTTTTAATTTTGATTCTTTTGGCATTGAGGTTTTGTGATTTGATGGTATGGAATGGTATTTTTATTGCTTGGTGGTAGCGGAAATGGAAGTTGGGATTTAAGGAAGTGAAGTTCTCGAATTTGATGTATAGAGGTGCTATGTTTTATAATGTTGGAATGGTGTGGTTCCATGGTTATGTTTGGGGTTGTTATGATATTGAGTTTGGGGGGGGGGGGGGGGTTGTTGTTATGAGGATTGTATGTGTTGTTTGTAGTAAATATTGGTATGCCCTTGAAGCTATTTCATTACATTTGATCAGAGGAAAATCAATACAAACAGGTTGAATGATAGTGATTCAAAGAAGAAAAAAAAAAGGGAAGGAGAGTGGGGAGGGGTTCTTTCACATGAACAAGCCTCTGTTTATCCACCCAAACTCCTAGCTCCAACCTCTCACCTTTCTCACATACTCAGCTTCCAGAATCCTTTTTTTGCTATCGAAATGAGTTTTTTTTCTCTCTCACTTCAGCTCACTTACGTGAATTTAAATAGAAAAACCCAAGTCAACTTTCCTTTCTCATGTTTCACTTTTCTTGCCTCAATTCCTCCATTTGTTTCTTTCCTTTTCTAAAGCAACGGGTGGCTCCAGCAAACCACAGCTGGCTTTTTCCAATTTCTTTTTTATTTTTTTTATTTTTTGTGTTGTTATTTTCTTGAAATTGGGCTGAGTTTTTGGGCTAAGCTGAAGCATACTTAAATGAATTGGGCTAAGTTAAGGCCACCAATATTTCTAACTTCTACACCATTTCCTATGTCAAGGAGATGGAGATTTTGGAAATAATTGATGTTGAGGTTAATAATTGACATCTTAATTTACATACATGTGTCATCAATGGGTGATCAAAATGACTTTTCAATCTCAGAGACAGCAGAGCATCTGGTTTCTACTCCACCAGTTGTCTCTGACACTGCTGGTGTGTTACCGCCTCGCACAGATGGGCGTAGAAATCGGTCTGAGGCTTGGAAACATTTTTCTGCGGAGTCTAATTCAGATAAGAGAGCTAGATGCAATTATTGTGGTATCTTGATCAAATATGATAACGGAACAAGTGCCATGCGTTCTTATTTGAAGAAATGCAAGGATAATTTGGATAATGACAGAAACAAAAGGCAAAAATCGGTTCCATCCTCAACGGGGACTGCAGAAGGGCTTGTTGTTTCTTCTCCTTTATATGCCAAATTTGACCAAGAGGCTTGTCGGAATGAACTCGTAAAGATGTTCGTGGTAGCTGAGCTCCCTTTTCGATTTGTGGAGAATGAAGCTTTTCGAAAGTACACGAATGTGTTGCAACCAAGATTCAGTATCCCCTCACGCACTACATTAGCGCGTGACATTTTCACGCTATGGGATACAGAAAGAACGAACTTGAAGAAGTTTCTTTCGATACATTGTCGAAAAGTTTGTCTCACTACTGACTCATGGACTTCATGTCAAAATATGAGTTATATGTGTTTCACTGCCTATTTCATTGATAATAATTGAGGACTTCATAAGAAGATTTTCAATTTTTGTCAAGTCACAAATCATTCAGGAGAGGTTATGGCCAAGACTGTTAAGATGCACTTGAGTCGTTGGGAGTTGAATCGCGTTTTCAGTTTGACAGTTGATAATGCTTCGTCAAATGATGTCGGGATTCAACACCTAAAAAGGAGGCTAGCATCTTGGAATAGCTTAGTTCTGAAGGGAGATTACATTCATATGTGTTGTTGTGCGCATATTCTGAATTTGATTGTGAAGGAGGGGTTGAAAGATATTGATGATTCTGTTTTGAGAATCCGCAGTGCAGTGAAGTAGATAAGATCTTCTCCTTCTAGATTAAATAAATTCAAGGCATGTGTTGAGCGAGAGAAAATTGATTATAAGGGTTTAGTTTGCTTAGATGTTGAAACTAGGTGGAATTCGACCTATCTTATGTTGGAGGCAGCTTTGAAGCACCGAAATGCATTTGAGGAGCTTGAGATGCTAGACAAGAAATATGTTGATGAGTTAGAAAAAGGGAAGAGTGGGCCTACATATGAAGATTGGGATTATGCTTGCTTAATTTTACCATTTTTGAAGATCTTTTATGATGCGACTTTGCGCATTTCTGGTACTTCTTATGCTACCAGCAATATATATATGCAAGTAGTATTTGGAATTGGGAAGAAGATCTGACAATCCTGTGGCTCCGAGGATATAAGTGTAAGTATGATGACTGAAAGGATGAAGAAGAAATACGACAAATATTGGGGAAATCCCAATAGTCTAAACATGTTGTTGTTAATTGCTGTTGTATTTGATCCTAGGTATAAACAAGGATATGTCAATTAGTCAATTAGTCAGATCTTTGATTTGGACTAGGCTGTTAAATTGCAAGATAAATTGGATTCTTGTTTGGAGTCACTTTTTGAGGAATATAATAGTCAGGAGGGGGGTCTCAAAGTGATACACAAGAAGCACGAGTTGTTGAAACTGATGATGATGATCCTTTTTGTTGGAATCAATTTTTAAAATCAACTGGGTGCAAATCGAATACTAAATCTGAGCTAAAGAAATATTTGAAGGAAGATTTAGAGACCAATCCAGACTTGGATATTCTAAGTTGGTGGAGGGTAAATTCAAGTCGATTTTCAATCATTGCAAACATCGCTCGGGAGGTGTTGGCCATACTTGTCTCCACTGTAGCCTCTGAGTCTGCATTTAGTACAGGAGGAGGGTGTTTGATCCGTATCGTAGTTCTCTAACACCTAAAATGGTGGAAGCACTTGTCTGCACACAAGATTGGCTGAAAGGAACACCCTTCTCATTGCTTTCTAAAGAGGACTTTGAGCAGTTTGAGAGATTTGGACAAGGTAAGTTAATATTAATGTTCCCCATTTATGTTATTACTTATTGCTTATTATATTATATTTTCATAATTAATGAGATGTTGTTCTTCTTTTTTAGCAGAGGTGGTTTCTCAACAAGATATTCCTTGTTCTTCTGCTATTTGTCTTGATGATTGAAGGGGATACATTTTCCTGTATTTGTTTTACTGCTATTTTTTATCTTAGGATAATTGTGTATTGGACAGAGTTTGTAACTTTGTATTATAAAACAAGATGTTTTATCTTGTTTTACTGCTATACAGTTCCCCATTTATTAAAATATAAATTGATTTACTTGAGCATAATGAAATGCTTTCGTTATGCCTTGTTGTGTCATAAAGTTCCCATTGCCACTTGTTATGTCTTTTACGGCACCTACAAGATACTTCTCCAGAAACTCCTAGAATGTTCTGTTTGCTTACTAAAACCATCAGAAACCTCAACACGATAGTCTCAATCAACTTGTCTTTGCAGTTATAATTGGTCCTGTATGATCACAAAGGAGGGTCATCTGCATTTCAGAATTTTTGCAAGTCTTGTTTCCTCCCAAGCCCAAGATTTTTCTTTGTAATATTTGGTCCTGTAAGTTTTCCTAAATCCTCTCTGTAAATTGTATTTTGCCATATTTTTAAGTGCTACAATATAACATGTACTCGTAAATTTGCTCCTTAACTTTGGACTCTGTATATTGTTGCAATAATAACTTTTGGATTTTAATAATTTAAGTATGGTTCATTGTCTGCATTAAAGAAGCAATTATCAATTATTATATAAGCGTTATATTTTACTTAAAATACATAATGGCAGCCTAATTCGTTTATGGAATTCTGCACAGGACGTATTCTTTCTTACTTGAGCAGGGAGCATCCATGTGAGGTTTTCTGAAACTTGAACGATCTTAAAGAATTTGTATCACAAACTATGCTGGTGAGCTTTACTAGATCATCTAAAAGTTTCTCTGGTGGTGATTTTCCAGCATTAAATTAATGAAGTTGTGATACAATGGAGTTGGAGCTAACAGTTTTCTATTTTCTGTGCTCTTTAGACCCTGCAATTCTGTTTGAGTTTGCAAATTATCTGCTGAGATGGATACATTGTTGGTGATAATCAAACACCTTTATGTAGGCCCAAGAGATATATTTATTTAATTCTATCTAGTTACATGATTCCTTCTGCTGTGTAATTTTGAGCAGAGAAGAAAGTCAGCCTTATTATTGGAGGCTACTGAAGCAATCAGTTGGATCCAAACCTGGTTAGGCATTTTTTTAAGCAATCAGTTGGAGATGTATATTTACTGTTGTCAATTTGGTGCCTTTAATTGTTTCCACTTGTTTCTTAAGCTGATTGTTTAATTTAACTAGTCTTTTCCTCACTGAACTAATTTTGTTTTCACTGTCTCAAAGAACCATATATTACTTTGCCGCTCCATTTCCTGATTTCTGTTGCTACATGCTTTCTAATGTTTATTTTTTGCTTTCTCTTTTAACTGTTCTTTTATACTTTGGATCCCTATCGCTGAGTTTCTGATGCGTGTCTTCTGGAAGTTAACCGGATTGCAAGTACTTAATGGTTTTGGAGTTTGTTGTGATTAGTGGTGTTATATAGCATGGTCATGCAAATTGGCACTAGTTGGCTGCATGGGCTTCTTATGACCACATTTCAACATATTTTCTCCTTTAAATGTTATCATAGATTTTATCTAGCATTTTCCTTGGCAAGTGGTTGGAATTGGAACAGTTTGAACATTGACTTGAAGTACAAATATATTTCGCAGGAAAGACTTATTATCGAATTCGTGTCTACTACTGGTAGAAACAGAGGGTCATTACACAAGTCAAACAAATTTCACCTATTTTGATATTCATGTTGGCCAGTCTTACTCTTTTCTGGTTTCCAACGACCAAAATGCAAGTACAGACTACTATATTGTTGCAAGTGCCAGGTTTGTGAATGAATCATTGTGGCAGAGAGTTACAGGTGTTGCAATTTTACACTACTCAAATTCCAAGGGAGCATCAATGAACCAAGCAAGAAGTGTCAGGTTTGTTACTGAGCTGATAGCATTGAGGATTATGTCACAAGGATTGCAATTGAATGTGCATTATGCTTTGAAGTATTTTTCCATTGGTTTATCTACCATGTAAAAGAAAACATATTTCTTTTTGTTATATAGTAGTCAATCTAAATTAACTTCTTGTTCAGGAAATATGCTCAAAATTGTTTATGATTGTCAATAAGACTCATATATTAGCTATATCTACCTTGCTTCACAGTTGTAACCAGTTAATGAGTTGAATGATAACCCACTTGGATTTGTAAGCTGTTGCAGGAGTTAAGTGATAACCCGCTTGCAAACATGAAGTGTAAAATTTCAATGGCAGTATTCGAGCTACTATTAATGGGATCTCATTTCAATCTTTAATATCATCCCACTATGCAGGATGCCTTATGATGTGTTATTGCTGCATTGCTATACCAGATTAAAAACAAGATTAAAAACCAGTTTTCTGAACTGGTTTTTAAACCAGTTTTTTGAAAACCATTTTTCTGAACCAGTTCAGAAACCCAAACTGGTTCAGAACCGGTTTTAAACCGGTTTAGAAACCCAAACCAGTTTTAAACTGGTTCAGAACCAGTTTTAAACCGATTTAGAACCAGTTCTAAACTCAAATCGGTTCTGAACCGATTTGCCGAACCAAAACCGGTTCGACCCCAAAAGAAAATCGATTTGGTTTTCGAACCGAACCACTTTATCGGTTCGGGTTTTCATGCTGAACCGAACCATGCCCACCCCTACCTATTCATCGCACATGGACATAAATAATGTTATTGTTTATTATACTTATATAAGATAATGTTACAAATTGTTGATATTAAAGAATATATTTTCATATTTTTCTTATGATCTTTTTTCCTCTAAGATAATTTTAATATACCATTGATATGTGATATGTGGTTAACATAACTTATATTTCAAATTATATGATTTTCTCAAATTTTGTTTATTAGATTACATGTGAATATTATTTTTAAAATTAATAAATATTTTTATTACTTGTTTAATTTATTAAATCATACTTTATGTTATCTCGTGTATTTACTGATTACAAATAAAATTATTGCAAGTTACTATCTAGAAGTATTTTTTTACATTTTAAAATTTTAAATTAATATAAAAAATATAAATATAAATTAATAAAAGGAACAAAGAATTAGTACATGTATATAATATAATCAATATCAACAATTTAGTAATTCATTATGGATGTGAACCACATGAAGCGAGGAAATACGATCCCTGTCATCTCCCCTGCATTTGTCTCAAAGGAATTTTTATTCATGATCCCATCCCTGTAGAGAAAAATTTCTCGAATTCGATCGAATTCTTGCGAGGATCCCCAAATGTAGGGACATTTTTTCATACTTATACTATTTATCACTTGACTTACTCATTTTGAGTTACATGAATATGAATTAAAATACTTTATATATAATTTTCAGTAAAACTAATTTATTAAAATATTTATCTATAAAATTATTAGATTAAATTGTACATTTAAAATATAAATTTTTTTTTATATTATAAATATTTTTTTCAAACATATAGGTTGTTTTATAACATTTTATATTTAAATTCTTTAATATTTAGATTAAAATGAAACCCTTTTATGAAAATAATAAAAAATAATTTTTATGTATTTTTATAATAAACTTATAAATATTATTTTTCTTAATGAATTATTACATATATTTTATTTAATAAAATTATTTTTTATGATTACATTTATTTTTATCATTTAATTTTTAATTTTTTCGTATATTACATGTGTGTAAAATCTAGTTTAATATTAAAATGAAAACTTTTGATAGCAGATATCATGCCACATGGCACTATCATATTTATTTTCTTTCCTTCGAAAGTATCTTCTTTCATAAGTTTCTCCTTTATTTTCAATTTTATTATTTATTATTTATAATGATGTTAATTAATTCAATTAATTTATAATTGAATTAATACAATTTTCAAGCAATTATGTGCATGTCAATTTCAAGCAATCTCAAGTAATCCTACGTAATTTTTTAATTATATTATTTATTAATTATTTATAATGATCTTAATTATTAATATAATTAATTCAATTTCAACTCTCAAGTAATCATATCATATCATAAAATAGATATGATTACAAGTGGTTTTTATGAAAAGTTTTGACAAGTATAATCTTTTCAGCAAAAGTTTTTCCCTCCAAAATTTTATTATTTCCTTTTATAGCAAGTCTTAGTCTTTATAACTATATATCTACCACTTTTTTCAAAATCTTTCATTTAAATTAAAATAAAAAATAATTATCTACCACTACAAAAATTGTTTCTGTTATTACCGATCGATGCCATTAAAAGGTTTGCATTTAAAACAAAATTTTAATTTGAATTATAAAATTTTAATTAAATTTAAAAGATTGCATGTGTTTCAATTAAATATCTTTTAACTTAAATATCTTTTAACTTATAATAACTTATTTATTAATTAATTATTAATATTTATTTATTTTGATATTATTTTCGGAATTCAATGGGTTGTTATTCAATAGTTTTCATGTATTTGTTCTGTCTCTTCCTACTCATCTCCTCCTCATATGCTTTTTCGCATATGCTCTAGGGTTTATGTGTTGCGCTTATTATTGAATTGAAATTGCAAATATTTCAAAGCAATAGATGTTTTCAATCAATTCTAAAACATTTAGTCTTCCACGCTTGCATCTCTCTGGGCTATATAGTCTCTCATGTGTGATCACTTGTTCTTTTTTTTTTTTGGTGCTAAACGGGGCCGAAGCCCAAAGAAAACTAAACAACTAAATGAAAATTGCGGGGAAAAACAACCCCTGATACATTAGCAAAAAGAAATAAAGAAAGATCTTGGGGAGGATTCAGCCAAATCTTCATGTTGTGGTCATACTTCAAACTGAAGTTAGCGAGCCAATCAGCACAATAATTACCCTCCCTCAGCGTGTGTTGGAAGTGCACAACCCATTCTCTTTTGGACAGATCGAGGATTCTGTGAATAAGTTTGTTGGGGTGAGATGGAGTATAGTGAGCTTTTGAAAGAAGATGGATGATTGCAGAGGAGTCACATTCAACAATTATATTCCTGAAACTAGAGTTCCAAGCTTCTTGTAGACCAAGATAAACACCCCAAAGTTCAACAATTATATGATGAGAAAAACCTTTGATCCACCTGTCATCCTCATTGCGAAAAAAGCCCTCCACATCCAGCGTCCCCCAGATAGCCCTTTGAAGCACCATCAGTGTTAAGTTTGATTCATCCCGAAGGGGGCTTGTCCCACTTCACGTCTAAAGGTACGAATTTCCTCAGCAAGGAAGAAATTGAAAAGATAGAGTGGCTTTGATGAATGTCTTCCACAATGGTTTTTATCCAATTGGAAGCATTATAAGGTCGAGTAAAACCTTGTTCATGGATTTCCTTGTTCCGCCATTTCCATAGGAACCAGCACGTTGTGAAGAAAATGTCTTGCCACTGAAAATTAGGAAAATGGCCATGATTAGAATGAATATTATCCCGAGTCCAATCAAGCAGATTTCCAAAGAAGATATGGGCTATGGCAGAAGAGGCCACAAGTTGAACCCATATTTTCGAGGCCCTGGGACAATCACGAAGGGTATGGAGGGCTGTCTTTGTTACATTAGTGCAGTGAAGGTAGTTAGGATTTCCACCAAATAAGCGCCATTTCCTATTAGAGGTGAGCAACCGATTGTGGAGGGCTTGCCATATGAAGATCTTTATGCGTTGTGGGCCTTTCCAAGCCTATATTTTGGACCAGATGTTACTTCCTTGGCTTTGGATTTCAGCAAGGGAGTTATAAGCACTCCTAGTAGAAAAGTCTCCATTTGAGGTAAGGGCCTACTTGAAATTGTCCTCTACATCAGTGGAAAGAGGGGGAATGGACCTGATTTCATTAACCAAACTAAGGGGGATTTTGTCCACAATATTGTTGAGCTTCCAACACCCATCCCCAGTCATATAATGAGATACTGGCAAATTGAGATCAAAGGCATGAAGAGGGGTGAGCACGTGGTTCATAAGGCTATCATCTCCCATGACCCACGTATCTTTCCAGAAGAGGGTATTACAACCATTTCCTACAGAGTGCTGCATGTTAGCAATAAGCTTGGGCCAAATGTTGGCCAAGACTTTCCACAAAGGGGAATCATTAGCTGAAGTGGGAAACTCTGAGATCAAATTTGATCCTCTGCTGTATTTATCCCTTAGGACTTGGGACCAAAGAGTTTGATGATCATTTAACAATTTCCAGCCGAGTTTCATGATGAAAGCTTCATTGAGAGTAACCAATTTTTTGAAGCCTAGACCCCCTAAGTTTATAGGAAGGCATAAGGTTGACCAACTAATGAGGTGCATTCTCTTTTGTTGCTCAGAACTCCCCCATATAAACCTACGTTGAACTTTTTCCACTTCATAGCAAATGCCTTTAGGCATAATGGAATGTTGCATGTTGTAGGTAGCAACTGATCCAAGAACCAAGTGAGCTAAGGTAATTCTTCTCGCAAGAGAGAGACATTGAGATTTCCAACTATTGTGTTAATTCTATCAATGATGTATTTGAAATAATTTATCCTATTCCTTCCATGACTTATGTTAGCACCAAGATAGCGCCCAAGCTCCCTTGCCTCTTCAAAGCCGCTGTAATCAATGATATCCTTCCTAGTTTGCTGGTCTATATTCTTTGAAAACAGGACACAAGTTTTCAGCGGGTTTACCTTTTGGCCAGAGGCCATCCCAGACACTTCTAAGCAACTGAGAATACATTCTATTTGATCTGTAAAGGCTTCAGCAAAAAGAAGCAAGTCATCCGCAAATAGCAAGTGAGAAACAGGGGGGACCATTGCGACCTGCTTTCATGGGTTTCCATCTTTGCTGTTGGACTCTATCCGCGATAGCATGGGAGAGCTTATCCATGCATATAACGAGTAAATAGGGAGACAAAGGATCTCCCTGGTGAATGCCCTAGGAAGGAAAGAAATTATCAGTTTTGTCCCCATTCCAAAGTAATTGGAAAGAGGAGGTACTTATACATTGCATGATAAGGCTAATGAAGTTCTCAGGAAGCCCAAACTCCTTTAAGCAATCTTCCACAAAATCCCATTTTAGCTTATCATAGGCTTTCTCAAGATCAATTTTAAAGGCCATATAGCTAGTCTTACCTCTCATCTTCTTCATGGTATGTGTTATTTCCTGAGCAATAAGGATATTATCATGAATAACTCTGCTTGGGACAAAGCTAGTCTAGAAAGGGGAAATTCTGTCATTCAGGATAGGTTTAATTTGGTTCACTATTGCCTTTATGATGCATTTGTAGATCACATTGCAAAGGGCAATAGGTCTGAATTGGTTAATGAACTCTTGGACTTCGGTTTTAGGGATGAGAGCCAACAACGTTTTGTTTATCTTTTTAATCAATTGGTGATTATTCCAAGCTTCAAAGATAAATTGTGTAACAGCCCCTTTCATAGTAGCCCAATTTCTCTGATAAAAAAATAGCAGGAAGGCCATCCTCCCCTGAGCTTTAAGAGCACCAATGCTTTTCATAGCAGTCCAAATTTCTCCTGCACTGATGTTCCCACCAATACTATTCATGAATTCTAGTTTAGGATTCAGATAGGAATAAGCAGTTATTATCTTGTGCCTTTCGTTGGTATCTTTCCGGTATAGAAGTTGGCAGCCATCTCTCTTAACTCCATGTCATCTTCCAGCCAAACACCATCCTCATGTCGGAGAGTTATGATCCTGCTTCTTCTTCTTTGGATAATGGTTTTAGTGTGGTAAGACTGTGTATTTCGATTTCCATCCCGAATCCATTGGCCACGAGACTTTTGGAGCCAAAACAGCTCTTCTTGAGCCAAAACAGAATCCAATTCACTCTGAAGGTCTATTTCTAATCTGTCAAGAAACTGGTTCCTACCATAAGAAGATGAGTTTTGTATTCCCTTTATACGAAGCAACAGTCTCTTTTTCCTCCCAAAAATGTTTCCAAACACTTCCCGGTTCCAAGTTTTCAGCTTGTTGGTGAAATTGCCTATGGTGGTGTTGAGGTTATTGAGTGGTTGCCAATTTGATTTTATAAATCTGTAAAAATCTCTATGGTGCAGCCAAGCTGCCTCAAATCTAAAAGGTTTATTAAGATTAGAGTTTCTTCATCCCTTCATGTAAATAAGAATAAGGTGGTGGTCAAATTGGGTATGGGGTAACATAAGACCAAAGGCTTCATGAAAGAAGGTTCTCCATTCAATGTTACAGAGAGCACAATCTAGCTTCTTGAAAACTCTATAACCCTCTCATTTGGACCCTTTCCAAGTAAATTTGGATCCACTTGTTTCAACTTCAATGAGGTTACATCTATCAATCCAACGAGCAAACCTGTTGCATTTGTGAATGTCCACAGCTGCCCCACCTTTCTTCTCATAACTATGGGCAATTTCGTTGAAGTCACCAACCAGAAGCCATTTGTTAGAGGTTTGAGAAGCAAGTGTTTCAATCTTTTCCTATGCTTCTTGTCGTTCATTCTCTCTAGGGCGGCCATAGATAACGGTTAGGATCCAGGGGCATTTACCTTGCTCAGTGATAGAGACATGAAGAAATTGAGGATGACGTTCAAGGACATCAATGCGGATATTGTCGTCTTTCCAAAGAATCCATAATCCTCCAGAATAACCTTATGCATCCTCGACAACAGAGTGGTTAAAGCCCAGCATACGGATGGTTTTTTAGGCAACATTATCATTGCATCTCGGTTCTTGAAGGGTCACAATACTAGGATGGTGCACATTAATATAATTTTTGAGAGCACGGCCAAATTCCTTGCCCACTGCTCCCTTACAATTCCATGAGAGGACTATCATTTAAATAAAAAAACAGAGAGGGGGGAAATACTTGGCCATTAGGCCCATTGCATTGTGTCCCCCACAATTTGGGGGGTAGGATCACCTAGGTTCACCGTTTGAATGGTGTCATTGCTCCTATTGTTTTGTAATTCCTGTGGGGAGTGGGTTTGAAAATATGGGGGTTTTGGGTCAATATGGGTGGTTGATGGGCCGATGTCCATGGGGGGAGGAGAGGGTTTGGGCTGCGGTCTCACCTACCTGGGATGGACTGGTCCTAAGGTGTTGAGTGGCTGACGAAAAAGGGATAGAGGAGATGGGCAAATAGGGAATATGGTTGGGGTCTTCATTTGGGATTAAGGTGTTTTTGATTGGATTTTCCTTTGGTTTATAAATATGGTTCTAGTCTTCCCAATTCAAGGCTTTGGGAAGCTTCTCCCTCCTCATTTAACTTCCTATGCGAAATCCCTTACGTTGGGCCCCTTCAATGGTATCACCTGAATTTGTGCCTTCAGCCACTTTGGGATTGATGCTATCATTGCTGTCGTTTATGCCCTGCTCATCACCCTCTAGAAGAATCCCATATCTCGATTTGTCCTTTACCCCTTTAATCTCTTTTGTGCCCCTTGCTCCACTACTTGCACCTTGTATGTTTTCAGTACCTTTGGCAGCGTGTTTGACGCGTTTTAGGCGTTGGACAACCATCTATTCACCAAATTTTCCTTCCCCATCAGTACTGCTATGGTTGCCAATTTGAGCCTTTGGAACCTTTTCCATCGGCATATTCCCATCATCCATGGCAATGACCGGGGTCTGTTCATGATTCTTCTTATTTAGACAATGGTCCTTGTCATGACCGTAAATTCCACAGGAGAAGCAAATTAAATGTATCCCTTCATATTCAATAAAAGGATTGATTCCATCGATCATATATTGGGACAGTAGAGGCTTGTTGAGATCTACTTCAACTTAAATTCTTGCAAACTTTCCCCTATGATGCATAGTTGTGTTCATGTCCACCTTCAAAGTTCTGCCCACCAAATTGCCCACTGTTTCCAAGAGTTTTTTGTCAAAGTATTCAATGGCTAAATTTGGGAGCCGGATCCAAACAGCAATGTTGTTGATTGGTGCTAAGCGAGGCTTGAAATTGGGTTCCCAACGTCTTACTGTGAGGTAGTGGTAAAACAATGAGCCATGGGCCTCCTGTAAGAGCTTCAATGAAATCTGTGGGTTCAGTGAACTTAACATGGAAATAGTCATTCCCTATGTCTATCAGGGTGATCATTCCATCCCTTGCCCAAAGGCCCTCAAGACGTTTTCTCAGAACCACATAACTAATCTTTCGGCCAAGGAGCTTTACCAAAAGAGAGTTGCCATGGTTCATGGAGTCTGGATCTCTCCTCCTTGTTTATGATGATGTTGTAGCAACCAATTTTCTCACGCACCATTGATAAGACCAGAGCATGTTCTTTTTGGTTCTGGCTTTTCTGGCAGCAACCTCATCCTCTGAGTCCTCTTCATCGGTACTAGAGAACTCATCCTCCGAAGTGGGCACATTCATTCTGCTCTTGGATAAGCCTTCTCTGTTCATGAGGGAGTCTGTATAATACTTCTTCTCTGTAGCTCCTTGTTGTTAAGCATCCAACATCCACTCCTCCTCCCTAGGAACCAAGGAGGAGGAACCTGAAAACTCACTAGCACTTTTCCTCACTTTTTTCTTGCTTCCGTGGAGTAAAGCTCACTCCTCAAGGGAGGGCTTCCCTGCCTCCCAAGCTTGCAAAATTGAAACGTCTTCGCTGTTCACTTTACCGTTCATAGAAAGAGAAGAGAGAAAAAACCCATTCAATCTTGAATACTTGTTTAATCACCCGTTCTTTCATTTCAGAACAAGTCCTCACTCTTTCTCTTCGTTGATTCCATTTTTTTGAGGTTATTGTTTTTGGTCTAGCTTTTATTTTTTTGCTTTTCATGGCTTTTGTTTTCGATCCTGTCGCAAGCATCACTCCTGCAAAAGGAGTCATGAAATTTACTTTTGAGAATCGTTCGTCTTTGGAGTTTTCCAAGCTTTAACAACTCCAAGTTTCCATTTTCTCTCAAAATGGTTCTACTTGATGAAGTTGTAAGTGGTTTTAGTCAGCTTTTAATTTTCATTGTTTTTATCTTTACGTTATGTTTGATCAAGTTGAACTTAGAACAAAGACTATTGTGACTGAATTGCTTAAGAGAAAATTCTCTCAGCATTATGAATTTATAATTACATGTTATACAATTAATCCTAAATTAAATCACTAAGTTTTAAAGATAAGATTGATATCTCTATTTACGGTAACTATATATTATATTTCCTATTTTAATTATAACAAATATGGTACTCATTCAAAACATCTATTAACTTCTCACTACAGAACACATTCCATTAAGGAGCACGGTACCCTGATGTTGCATGTTCAATCTAGGATGGTCAAAATGAGAGGTCCAAAATGGAGTCATATTGGAGCTCGACACCATGATAACTATCGAGGCACCGGTCTGGGAGTAGTGATCCATCCTGGAGTTTTCTGCTTCTAAAGGCCAAGCCCATTGACAACTAAAAAAGTGACCCAGGACCTTTGCAATATAGCCATCCAGCTAGAACAATGGAACACCAATAAATATGCCAAAACAAGCCCACAACTTAGGGTCCCTTTGGGGTACAAACTTCCTTGCATCATCAAGAATGAAAGTGAGCATCTTTTCCTGATCCTAACAAAATCTAGCACATTACACTGACTTGAGGGTTGGAGTGTCTTTACAAGTACTCAACTCCCCATTTCTAAGACATCTAAGCTTATGGACTACTCAGCAAGATATTAGTTCTGGTCCAAGCAACTCAGAAGCACCAAGACAAAATAATAATTTAGTCACATTATGTCATATTTCTTTTGTATTTGAGGTTATTTAATTTTATTCTTAATTCTTGTGTAAAACCTTAAAAGACAGTTATAAAGGAATGGAGTGAGTAGTTTTTCTACTATTGATGGATCCTATATATTCCAAATTCCGAGCTATCAAAACCCTCTGAATTATATTGCCATCTAAAGGCCTTTTGAGTTCTGGCAAAGCTCATGATGTTTCATAAAATTTTAACCCTGGTTCAAATGAAAAGTGAACATGTAAGAGGAGAAAGAAGGCTTTCTATAATAGACTACTAGAAGTAAAACTTCGTATAAATTAATTTTTTTTAAAAATAAAAGTGAGAGAGTGAAAAAAAAAAAAAAAATTAAAAAAAGTATAAAGTATAGGTATTTAAAATAATTTTATATTATTTAAATAATTCAATTGCACTTATAAATTTAAAATTTAATTAATTTTTAAAAAATAAGAACATAAGAGTTTTTTCAATTTTTTTGTGCCAAAATAATAAAACTGTCCATTTTTTATTTATGCTTTGTTTGGATGAGGAGAGAAAATAGGAAGAGAGAAAATAGAGAAGATAGAAAGTAGAAGATAGAAAATAGAGAGAAAATTACATTTTCTCTCCTATTGTTTGGATCAAGAGAAAATGGAAAGAAAGAAAATAAAAACTTTTCTTTCTTTTGTTTGATTGAGAAGAAAAGTGAGTAAGAAAAAAAACAGAATTATATAAAATGACTAATATACCCTTTATGTAATGTAATAAATAAATGTAATTTTTAATATTTGTTTTACCTCTCTAATGTAATAAGCGCACATCATTTATTTACTTTGAACAACAAATAAAAACTCACACGTCTGATATTTTTTATTTATGTAATCTAACTTATCTAACGTCATTAATTTTAATTAATTACAATGAACTGGTGATCTATTTTATCCAACAGACATTGCTCAATTATCAGTGATATATGTGCATATAGCCCATACCACAAACCTTTCCTTTGTTACTTTATCAATTACAAGAGTGAGCTAAAATAATATATGGCCTTGAAAATTAAATTGTTCATTTACAAATAGAAAGATGAAATATTAAACTCACAAATCGTAGTCCCAGCAATTTTTCTTTTGTATAAGTAAGTATAAAATCATTCTAGTACGTACCAATAAAATATACTAAACACACACGTTAATTTATTTTCCTTCAATAAAATATACTAAACACACGTTATTTTCATTCAAAGTGAGGACTTCTATCATCACTAAACCTTGTCATATGTATTCCATTAAAAATCATGTCATCATCATCACATTACATACATGATTACAACATGTACATAATTAATACTAAATATAAAGCTCCAAATATTTAACAATGACAGTTTTATTGACAAAAAACATGGCACATTTCAAAATCAAATTTATCAAAAATCAACCATGAAAGTCTTTGTCATCGGCTTTACAACAACCACTCCCCACCCTTGCGAGTACCATCCACTAAAACATTAGCTTCAAAATCATGGAGAAACATTGAAAGTTCGCACAAGTTCAAAACAATTAATATATTTAAATGGTCATACAACAAGCAGGGAAATCAATAATGGTGAAAGTCTTACGTTGGCGCAAATCGGATACCAGCTTCGTTCATAATTTGAAAAAGAGCCTCTAGTCGCATCTGAGGAGGCACTCCAAAAATTTCTCGTTTCTTTTGTTCATTTCCACAGAGAAACCGATAACACTGCATTCGGTATGGATCTAACACACCCAAATCAGTCAATAAATCCCACACATCTGATTCACTATAATGGCGTGGCCTACTTTGCTGCATGATGGTTAGCCCTTTCTCAGCAATTTCAACCTGTCTTTCAGCCACTGACACCTGCCTTTCAGCCACTTCATGCAGTTTATCCGCAACAAAATTTCCCTCCTTCAGAACTTCAACTAATGATTTAATTCCCAAGGAAACCGTCTCATACTGAGACTCCATCAAATCAACCATGGGAGCTTTACGCTTAATACCCCTTGAGGATGAAGTCCCACCTAATTGGTTAGATTGACCATAAGTAGGACTAAATTGATCCGAACTGGCAGCTGAGTGTGGGGTGTCATTTCCCATATTTACATTAGTATCAGCCCTCCCAACAACTTCAAATGAGTCATTTAAATCAATAGTTTGCCTTTCCCATTGCTTAAGCCTCTCTCTTGAGTTGTGGCAGGTAGCTCTATCAGTACCAAACATCTCCTTCAATATGTCGTAATGCTTAATTTGCATTCTTTTCCATTTTGCTGCATATGGTTTATCCTAGCAATGAGAAAAAAGTATTATGTTTAGACAAATAATTACAATATATTTTTCCATACATAAGCATAATGAACATCAATTAACTTAAAAAAATAGATGACAAATAAATAAAATTTCCCTTTTTCATTACCTTGATTAAATCCTCCCAAAACTTCAAATTTTTTGTGATAGGACTCCATGAAAACCCACTTAAATGTTAAATAGATCATATGCTTCGCAAAATGATCTTTCAATGTCTTCATTCTATTTTTTAAATGTTGTTTTGTAATTTGTGGACCAATTTCTATCCTTAGGACCTGCACCACATTCGCATATGCTTCAGTTGTCCATGAGCCATCTTGTTTATTGCCCTTGGTAAATTGCTCCATAAATGCATTCAACAATGCGTTGTCCATGTCATCAGACCATCGCATATTGTCTTTAGAAGGATGATCAGTGTCTTGTGCAACATTCTTTCCCCTAGTCATCCTTAAACCTGCATGATACCTCAAAAGACACATAAAGAACTATATACACCAATTATATTTTCAATTAGAAAGTTTATCCAAATTACATAAAACTTTAACTCAGATAAAATAATAAACCCACCAAATATAATAATAGAATTCAAATTACAATCCATAACCTAATTATTAAAATAAACATAGTACATAACACTTCACAATATACATATCATCTAAATAATATAACATAGTACATAAAAGTATACATTTAAACCTAATTGTCACACTTAAACTTGATAAGCATTCCACATTTCAGCTGCAATGTTATCTCTTAAAATTGCTCCTTGCCTATAGTCCTCATCACGTGGTTGGTGCAAAACTGTTGTGATCTATCTATGTCTTGTTCTAGTAACTCCCGATCTACTTCAGTAATCAAGGACTCATCAATATCAATACTCATTACAAAGTTATGCAATATACAACAAGCAAGCACTATGTCTATCATTGTTTTAAATGAGTAATGTGGTTCGGTGCCACTAGCTATAATTGGAAATCTTTTCTTTAGAACTCCAAAAGTTCTTTCAATAACATTTCGTAGTGAAGCATGCGGTGATTGAATAATTCTTTAGGATTTTGTGGCCCACGCGATGAATACTCCTTCAAATGATAACGAACACCTCTGTATGGTGTAAGTACACCACGTTTTAGCATAAATCCACCATCCCCTAGATAGAATTTCCTACAAAGATTATATACACATTATGTACCAAGATGTCACATAATTTGATCATGATTTAATATATTATAATTATTAAGTACATTAATATGTCACTCACCTTCTGGAATTCTAAGTGGGTCTTCCTTACTTAACGCATTTTTTAAAATTCTTGAGTCAGATGCTGTTCCTTCCCAGCTAACACATATGTGAATTTCATATCAAAATTACATGCAGCAAACACATTTTGGGTGGGATAGTCTTTTCTGCCACAAAATCGAGGGGCGTCGGCCCTTGATACCTTCACACGAATATGTGTTCCATCTATAGCTCCAATGCAATCCTTTTTAGTCAATAATTTCAAATGTTAACAATATACTTGATGTTGACTACATGCTTGAGGGTAATTATAAGTAAATAAAAAACAAGTACCTTAAAGTAAGGATAAAATCGGCTATTGCTAAGTATTTGTGGAGGGACATCGCTACCAGAAGGTTGCACAAGAAACTCTTCCTCTAAGGAGATGACAAGACGTAAAACATTGTGAAAGTGACGACTAATTGTCTCCCCTGAACGAAGGAAGAAGAAAGAGACAGTTCTATTTTTACGTTATGACCTAAAATGTGTAAGAATTTAGCAACTTGCTCTTCAACGTAGAGCGTATTGAATCTTTTACTATACAGGTTGCTCTTAATTTCTCACATAAATGCATAAATGCTTCAGACCCATACGTATGACATCCCGACACTTTTTGTCTCTAGTAGTTGTCTCATTAGTTGAAGACGCCTACTTTCTCTTTAATTTCCATCACTAATTTCATTTGGTCTAAAACTTGATGCGCAACAAATGTAATGCATGCACAATATAACATAATAGAACTACAAAGCACAAATGTGTTGCCTCTTATCCAACTCTTTTCTTACATGACTTAATACTTGCAGCTCGGGAGGCAAAGCAAAATTAATCATTCGCTTTACTTGCAACTCCACGTCATTTATGTCTTCTGTGCCATCTTCAAAATTCACGTCTTCAATATTTTTGGAAGTCATTTCTGTTTATATATATATAAAAGTTGTGATTATGTATTGTAATATGAACTTTAAAAACAAAAATCAAATAGTCGATATCAACAAACAATTGGAAGTAAGATTATCAAGTTTAATTGACATTAACATAAGCATCCCAAAAGAGAACAAGCTTTGTTGTTTGGCCCAAAAATCAAGTAAAACATCATAAAAAATCATTAAATTATGCTTTTCAATCATTGGGCTTCTTAAGGTTCAATTAGGTTTAATTAAGTTGGTATTGACACATTTTATGATACTGAGCCTAATTGGATCATTGAGGGAATTATTGCATGACTTAGCCCTAATTTATGTCTTTGATAATGTTCAGTAAACTAGCTATAATTTGAGTTTCAAATATCTGATTGTTGTGATTTTGATATTGTAGAAAAGCTAAGACAATTCTCTACTACTTTCATGAAGACCTCAAAGGCCCAATCACACGTTTGGATAACTCAAATTGGAGTTGAAGCAAGAACTAGGGTGCTGATCCTGATAGCTTGACCTTTGCGTACTGTTTATGGCATATCTCTAGCTACAAGTTGTCAAATGAGCTGAAATTTTGATGGTTGATAGTTAAGATCCAAATCTACAACTTTCATGTTGAACACTTTTCCAGATTTGGAGGTCTTAGGGGTCATATTGAGTTTGGAAGTCAGATTACAGAACCAGAGTCAGAATACGGGGCTGCGTGAATACAGGGCCTAATCATACACGGCCGTGTGAGAATACACGGCCGTAGAATACACGGCCTAGGCCGTGTACGCTACTGACTTTGCGCGTGAAATGTGAATTTTGGACCTCAACTCAGAATCATACACGGCCTAGGCCGTGTATGCATACACACGGCCGTGTATGACCTCCAGACTTCAATTACTGCAATATCCTCACGCATCAAGAAGCTCGAATTCCACCAGGCTTAATGACTAGGAGAGGTTTATTATTCATTGAATATATTTTATATTATGCAGACACACCACTAATGCAATACACACAGTTGCTGTCATATCCCAAAAAAAAAAGCATTTTCATCTTAACAAAAATCTTACCGAGAAAAATGAAAAAAAGAAGAAGAAAAATCTTGCTGCATCAAGCTATCAATGAAGTGGGAAATGAAATGGGTGAAGAACAAAGAGAATCAGCTTACCAGAAAGTGAGAATCGATGGCTGAGAGATGAAAATGAGATGAAAATCAGTGGATCTGAGCAGAGATGACGCAGCGGAGGAGAAGAGACGCGGTCGGTGGTGGACGAGCTGACCGGCGACGCAACCAGGGATGACTTCCCACGAGCTGACCGGCGTCGCAGGAGTGGGTGGCTTCTCACGATCTGACCGGTCGGTGGTGCACCAGGGACGTCTTCCTAGCTGAAGGCACGAGAGAACAGGGAGGAATGAGCTGGTGAAATGGGTTTCAGAAATAACATGGCTGAAATGGATTTGGGGGTATAAGAGTAATTATCAAACTTTTGCACATCAGATCTCCCATTTTCTGCGCATAAGGGAGGAGAAAATTTTAGGCGTGGGTCCCACACCTTATTTTTCCATCTTCCCTATTTTCTCCTCTCTGCCAAACGAGAGAAAATGGAATATTCCATACATTTTCTCTCCTCCTATTTTCTTTCCACTCATTTTCTCTTGAAACAAACAGAGGGTTAGAGAAATACCAATATTTGTACCGGTGCGATGTATGAGTTAACTAACAATCAAATAGTAAAAGATAAATTAATGTAAATATATTTTAAAAATGAAAAATATGCAATAAAAAGCTCATTATTAGAAGTACAAAATTCCACACATAAGAAAAATATTAAAATACATATTGTAAAAGTGGAGAAGTTCTTTTTAATCGAACATAGACACGTGAAAAACCTGTGGAATTATTATTTAAGTATTAGAAATCTAACAATTCAACAACCAAACAATTAATAAAAATATTATTTAGTTAATAAAAATTATTGGATGATATAAGTATGTCAAATTTTATATCGATATAATTTGATCTCTCCCCAATATAATATAAGAGTTCAACAGGATAGAAGACTTAAATCAAGAATCCTTACTTATCAAATATGTTATTTTATATCACTTAACAATTTGTATACTTTCCTAAGGAGATATATGGAACTCTCATATGTGCAAAATAATGATAATTTTACAAAAAATAAAAAAAAAAAGATAAAGTAATATCATACCTTTGAATTAAAAAGCATGAGACAAAGCCTTTCAAAAAAAAAAAAGGTCTTGTGATAAATAGAATTTTACTAATTCTTGATAAAAAAATCATTATTCGTTGTGAAAGCTTTGCAATACCTCTTTATTAATAGAAGATTGGATTTCCCCTCATTGATTTACACACTAATCCATATTCTGTGTGTCTATATATATTAATAGTGAATGAATTTTGTTTTAAACTAATTAATGATATGTCAAACTTCTTAAATTCATTTAACCTCAAATTATGACATGTATAAAATATAATATACAAGAGATCAGGTTATAGAATTATTTAGAAATGACAAATATGAGCGTGATCATGCCCTACTTTTAAAAGAAAATTGTAAACGATGTATGTGTACGGGAGAAAAATTATCCTCATTCTTTATATGAGTAAAAAACTCTTGTGGCCTCAATAGGACAACTATAATACATATAGGATGAGAATATGAGATCTTTCCTTGTATTTACAATATAAGTTAACTTACCCATTATATAAAATTCATACACAAGGTCCACAAACTCAAAACAATATTATCAACATGAGTTTAAGTGTTTATAAGAACCCAATAACAAAATTGATCATAAATAAACTAAATTAATAAATATTTAACAATATTTGATATTTAATTAGTCTAAATTTTAAAAAATTGATGACTATAGTTCACATGTATTAAAAAATCTATCAAATAGAAGATTGAATTCAACCGTCATTGAGAGTTAAAAAACAAAAATTTGTATACATTCATTGGAAGTCTAAAATTATAAACTTTACTCCCTTTATGATAAAACAAAAATATTGTACTATTTACCATTACTCAAATATGACCCCTAATGATGAAGCAGACGGACCAAATCAAAGCAAAAACTACATAGTTATCGCCATATAGTAATACTTCAAATTAATTTATTTTTCAAATATTAGCTTAGAAAAAATCCAACCTTAATCAACACAGAATGGTGTAAAAGAATGACAGTTGATAATCAATTTTAAAGGGGAAAAAAATATACAAACTGAGAAAAAATACCCAAAGCTTTATTGATAACTCAATAAAATAGAGTTATTACATCTAAGTTTTGTAATTAAATATATACTAAGTCTTTGATTTGTTTAGAAATTAATTAGCAAAGCTTATGAACTTATTTAAATATATTGAATTGCTTGTATTTTATTGTTGAATATGTTTGATTAGTAGTTAAATTAGTTTAATTATGTGTCATTCATAATTAATGTCTTATTGGAGTGTGTTTTGATCTTGGAATATAGGTTAATGATCTAAAGGAGTGCCAAGAATGAAAAGAATCAAGTCATGTCAAAGTTAAGGAAGTCTAGTTTAGAACCTTGTGAACGATGTTAGACTAAATAGAGTGTATTTGAATACATAGACCTCCAACTTGAATAAGATTGGAGTAATTAGAAACCTAAGATATATCTAGGAGATCCTATGGATTCCCATATAGATTTTGGATAATATGTAAATTGTTGGATGTTGTACGTTAATATTATGGTTTGTTCATTCTTATATATGCTTATTACTTGTAATTACTTAATCACAAATTGTATGATTTTAGTGTTTTCAATGAACTAGATATAAGAATTTGAGAACATGATTATCATGTGAATGATGCTTGTTCAATTGCATTTACATGAGTTGGGTGTGTTGATTAACTAATAGGATGGACACATGCACAACATATGTTCGATACTTGGTCTTAATGAGTGAAATTAAGTTAATTCACATGGACATATAATATGTTAGGCAATAACACATGGTTAATTGACCTAAATATATACATTTAACTAAAAGAGAATATTTGCTAATAAAATCTAGGCTTTAATAAAAAAAATTAGAATTTACATGTGTCCAAGTGAAGTAATGGGTGAAAAAAGACTCAAACTCTTTACCATAGTTTATCTCATTTGAAATTTAGTGTTGTTTTTATTTCTTCTAATTTATTTTAATTGTTCACTTTAATCATTTGCTTAAACTTGAGTTTAACAATTAATTAATTATTATTACATAATTGTCCTAGTCTATGTGAAGACAATACTCTTCCTCGTCATTATATTAATTATGCACTCCATTCACTTGTGAATTTAACAGGAACATTTATGCAAGTTAAAAAAACACACACACACACACACACATTGTTGAATCTCTAGCACAAGTAAGTTTTTGGGTCAAATTAGTTTTAGAATTAAAGAATTTAGGTAGGATTTAGATAAGTTTTCATTATTTTTTAGTATTATAGGTTTTTGATGTTCAATTGTTAATGGCGTGAAAAATTTTAATTGAAACAGGTTTGGATTTAACTCAGAAGAAAGAGAAAGAGTTGCTCACTTAGTCTGTCACCTGACGATGAAAAAGTGTTGCAAGGCGAAGCTTCCAGTCGTGCCATCGTGAGGGGAGGAATGGCCATCGCGAGGCGAGAAGATGAATGAAAGGATCATAGGCTTTGTTCCATGCGTGCATCGCGAGGTGATATTTCTCCATCGCGAGGCGAGAATGCGGGCCATCGTGAGGCATGGAACATCCATCGTGAGGTGATGGCTGGATGGAAGGACTTTTGATGTTGCTGTGGGTCTTGTTGTGAGCACGGGCCATCGCGAGGAGATGAGGGGCCATCGCGAGGCGATGACTGTTATCCAGTCAATTTTAAATAGCCAGACGAAACATTTCTTACGGGTCTTTTCTTTTTGTTCTTTTTTTGAACTCTGAAATATTGGGGTTTTTACCCAGAGCTCTGCTAGGGTTTCATCTTCTTCCACTTCCATTGATTATTCAAGCTTGGGAACAATACCTTGAAGAATCAATGACTTATTCTTCTTCCATTTGTTTGATTTCTCTCATCTCTTCTCCTTTCATTATGAGTAGCTAAATCTTTTTGAGTTAGGGTCAGATGAATATTGTGAAAACTCTCATGTAATCTGTTTACTATTTCAATACAAGTTAATTTCATGTATTGGATCATCCTACTCTTTGCTTAATGCTAATCAATACTTGATCACTATTGATTTGATTTTGGGTATTTCTTCTAATTAAAAAATTAGTTGTAATTCTGGAATTGAGTTGGGTTGGCATAATTATGATTGAATATAGGAATATATTATTGTAATTATGTGTTCCATGAAATCATTGTTATTAATGTTTAATCTGAATTAACAATTACCTAAGGAATTGAGTTTTGTATTTTGGATTAAAGAGGCTTTGAATTAAGGAATTGATTTAAGTCTAATTTGTTGATTGGAACTTCAAATGCATGATTGTCACTTGTATTGAGAGTAAATCAGTAGCATAAGAGGATAAACATTGGGATTCGGATCCTAGCTGCTTTTCTCGATAGATTTTCTACTCCTTAAAAATCCAAAAATATTCTTTAAATTTATTAATTATTCTATTTTAATTCATTCCATTTATACTTGTTTAAAACTAATACATTCTAAGTTACCAAAAGTTTATTTTTACTTCAAATAGAAACAATATTTTCTTTTGTATTGATAAAACAATTACAATCCCTGTGGAGACGATATCTTTTTTCTTATCATTATATTACTTATTGTGATTCGGTGCACTTGCCGAATTAGTTTTGATCTTCAACACACACCCATAGATACACACACTTACCTCGACAAAATTCCTATTCCAACTAAGATTTGACGGTTGAAGGTCTAAAACAGTACATGGCTTTACGGTTCTTTACCGGTTCCCTTTATCTTTTATATCATCATATTGTATGGAAATAAACCTGCAAGCATATATCATGATAAAAATGAACAGCTTGCAACTTTTTAAAATAATTAAATAAATTCTAATCAAAATACTAATATATATATATAAGTTGTAACTCAATAAATGCCATGTAGGAGAATATCCTTTGCATGCCATAAGCATATAAGTATGTTGGCCCTTGTAGAGAGTAGGATGAACACCACAAAAAACAACCCGGCCTCCTTATGCTTCTTTTGGTTTACAATTAAGCCAAAATAAAAATATTGGTTCCTTAATAAGACTTTATTAGACTATGAAGTATATACACGGATACGGATACGGACATGAAAACACACTAAATTTAAAAAATTATAAGACATAAACACAATATATATATATATAATTACAAAATTTATGAAAAAAATTCATAATTCATTAATATCATTTTTATAAGTTTGAAGATTTACAATATCTTAATATATGTCATATGTGTCAATATTTGTTATTTAGTAAGCCCCTCTCAAAAAAATATAGAGCATAATTTCTATTAACATTTTCTAAAAAATCTATTAAATTAACTTCTCCTAATAGAACTAACTATGTACAAGTACATGTGTATCTAAAAAAATTAATTAAAAAGAATAATGGTGTGAGACAAGCTTCAGTGACAACAAAATGAGCGACTTAGTTCAAGCAGAGGTAAAAAGAGTAGATAAAAATAATAATATATAAAAAGATAAAATTTAAAAGTCTAATAGTGATGTGTGAAAAGATAAAATTTAAAATATTGATATGTGAAAATAGTAATTTAGAACATTAATTATGTGAGTAGGCTTAAGTGAGTTACGTACTAACAAATTGGACGTAAGTCATGAAAATTAATTTTTCTTAAAAAAAATATTAATGAATCGTGTCAAAATTGTGTCTAAGAAGGATTTAAGTCAAAAAAATAAATTTTTTAATCAAATATATTTGAATATACAAGACACGTGTGTCATATATGTATTCTTATGTATCTGATATAGATATGTGTTTGACACGTAAACATACCTAAAAAACATTATATTTTTACTTCATAAATTTAGACCATATTGTACTTGTGATAGGTGTCGCAACCGTCCCGAAGGGCGCCGCGAAAATAAAAAGAACAAGGAGGATAGGACCTCGGGGTGTCGGGAGTCGCCACCAATCGCTTTATCCATTAAATGGAATGGCGCAATTGGACACCTAAAAGATGGTCTACGTTTCAGAGTTTGAGGTTCGGGGTTGATTACGGGTAGGGAAGGTGTTAGCACCTCTACACCGTCCGTTCTAAACGGTTACCTATTTAATCTAATGTTATTTGCAAGATTAATTTAATTGGTCCTTTATTAATTAAAAGAAAAGAATTTTTTTATTTTTTTATTTTGACATGTCCCATCTTGTCAAGCATAATATCAAGAATGATAAATGACTAAGACAAGTAATGGGTGGCTAAATAGCTATTATTTTAGAACAAATTCAAAGTCTACAACATATTATATAAAAGTGGTGAATTAAAATTTTATCTTTTTGAAGAGAAGTAATTTTCAAAATAAAATGGTCAAAAAAATAAAAATAAAAATATTCCAATGAATAATTTTAACTCAAAGAAATTTGTTTAAGGTAAGAAAATGATTTTTAAAGTAAATGGCCAAATAAAATCTCTTTTGTAATCAAGGAGAAAAATATTTTTAGGCACAATGAGATTTTTGCATTAATTTCCAAAAAAATGTCTTCATGAAAAATAAAACTTTAATTCACCACAATCATGATGTTGAATCGTATGAAATTGTTCACTTTTATTTGAATACTTTATTTTACAAAAAGAAAAGTTTATTTTGGTTTATTTAAAAAAATATATTTTAATTTACATAATTATTTTAATTTTTATGTGGGGATTAGACTTACAAGGCATTTCTGGAAAAATCCAATATAAAGCCTCAAGATTATCGGGAAGAGTGTAACTCGATCGGCTATCTCGATCCTCTCCCAATTTTTCCGTCATAGGTGATTTTAATCAATAAGATAAATTTACAAGTTATAAAGAGACAGAGACTATAGTCAAATCAAATCAAATCACAAGTTCACTTTCATTATATTTTTTATTTATGATTATTTTTTTTTATCTTTTATGCATTTTTATTTTATTTGTTTATTTTTTTATTTATCACAAAACACAATATAAAACATATCATTAAGAAAAATAAATGTGATCAAACAAGTACTAAATCTTAAAATTCAAAACATATTTGGATCTTTTTTTTATTTCACACTTTTTATTTTAGTAAGTAAAAAAACATTTTAAAGGGAAATGAAATTCGTAAGCCCATCAAAAAAAAAAAAAAAAAAAAAAAAAAGAAGAAAAATAAAAAGGAGACTTAATAGTCTCAGACTCATCAAAAAACAAAGATGAAAGGAAAGAAGAGGAGGGGAAGAAGGAAGGCTCACGGTGGGTGGACGCGGAGAGCGGCGGCTTGTGTGGCGGCAGGAAGGAATGCGGCGCCGTGCACGGACCGGGAGGATCGAGTTCGGCGGCCGTGCCGGGTCCCTGGAGAGCAACGGTGAAGACCGAAACGACTCACGTTTCGGGTAGCAGCGGCACGGGGTAGCGGCTCGCCGGATCTGGCTTGAGATGGTCTGACCGGTGCGGGTTCGACGGCAAAGGTGGTCTCGGCTGGACGGCTAGTGGGTCACGCGTGTGGGTCGCCGGTCCTAGCTCGGTGCTGGTTCGCGATGAGGAGGAGGGGAACGCGCAGGTGGGTGGATCGTGGTGGCAGCCCGCGCGGTGGTGGTCGCTGGTTGGACGGCACGGGTATTGTGGGTGGTTCACAGTGGTGAAGATGATGAGAGTTTTTTTTGCTCAATCTATCTGTGATTCTGTGATTGCTCTATGATTTTTTGCTTGTATTTTTCTGAACCATCCTGTGTAGCTCTCTCTTTTCCCTTTATGAACGATTCAATCCCCCCTTCACCCATCTGTGTGTGATTCTTATAAGGAAAATAAAACATGCCAAAACAAAACCCTTCGTTTACTGATGATTGGAATGCAAAAAACAATCGGTCTGCCCCTTGGATTTCTGAATGAATGCCAATAAAGAAGAAACTTGATGATTGGAAAAGAAAACTGTCTAAAGCTTTTAATCCAATTCAATGCAAGCTGATTGTGGAGGCTAGGGTTGCAGCAGGAAGAAGGAAGTTGGGTTGAGAAGAGAATTGGGTCATGGGTTGACCCGTACCAAGCCCTTTTTATATTTATTTTTTATTATTTTTTCTCTTTTTTTTATTAAAGAAATAAAAATAAAAGTAAAAGAAAATGGGCAAAATTGGATATCAATACATTTGCCCCCTTTGTTTTACATTTAGAATAAATGAAAAACAAAAGAATTGATTCAATTTTGTCCATGAAAAGGTAAAAACTCGCGGATTCAGGTGTTCGCTGAAGTTTAACCAAAACAAGGTAAGAAGCTTACGGAGTCGGGTATCCGTTGAAGCTTAACAAAAACAGGGTAAGAAGCTTACGAAGTCGGGTATCCGTTGAAGCTTAACAAAAACAAAGAAGCAAGGGGTACGAGGACCCAAAAACAACGGGTACGAGGACCCAAAAGGTAAAAAGCTTGCGTAATCAGGTATCCGCTGAAGCTTAACAAAAACAACGTAAGAAGCTTACGGAATCGGGTATCCGTTGAAGCTTAACAAAAACAAGGTAAGAAGCTTACGGAGTCGGGTATCCGTTGAAGCTATACAGAAGCAAGGCAATGGGTACGAGGACCCAAAAACAACGGGTACGGGGACCCAAAAAAGGTAAAAAGCTTACGGAGTCAGGTATCCGCTGAAGCTTAACAGAAACAAGGTAAGAAGCTTACGGAGTCGGGTATCCATTGAAGCTTAACAGAAAATTTAAAAGCAATGGGTACGAGGACCCAAAAGGTAAAAAACAATGAGTCGGTATCCGTGAAGCTTAACAAAAACAAGGTAAAAGCTTACGAGTCGGGTATCCGTTGAAACTTAATGAAAACTTAAAAGCAATGGGTACGGGGACCCGAAAACATAAAACAATGGGTATGAGGACCCAAAAGGTAAAAAGCTTATGAGTCGTATCCGTGAAGCTTAACAAAAAAAAAAAAAAGCTTACGGGTGAGCCTGCATCCGTTGAAACTTAACAAAACTTAAAAGCAATGGGTACGGGGACCGAAACAATGGGTACGAGGACCCAAAGGTAAAAAGCTTATGAGTCGGTATCCGCTGAAGCTTAACAAAAAAACTTAAAAGCAATGGGTACGGGGACCGAAAACATAAAACAATGGGTACGAGGACCCAAAAGGTAAAAAACTTATGAGTCGTATCCGTGAAGCTTAACAAAAAAACTTAAAAGCAATGGGTGGGGACCCGAAAACATAAAACAATGGGTACGAGGACCCAAAAGGTAAAAAGCTTCAATGAGTCGGTATTGCTAAGCTTAACAAAAACAAGGTAAGAAGCTTACTGAGTCGGGTATCCGTTGAAGCTAACGAAAAACTTAAAAGCAATGGGCACGGGGACCCGAAATAATGGGTACGAGGACCCAAAAGGTAAAAAGCTTGCGGAGTCAGGTATCCGCTGAAGCTTAACAAAAAACTTAAAAGCAATGGGTACGGGACCCGAAAACATAAAACAATGGGTACGAGGACCCAAAAGGTAAAAAGCTTACGACAAATTGGACCTTTGTAGGTCAAGGCTAGCAAAATGAAAACAAATGCACTTATGCAATTCATGCTTCAGATGTATGAGTATGGAAATTTTTTTTGTCTTTTTTATTTTTTGCTGCTTTTTTTGTTGTTTTTTTTTGTGTCTCCACGACCCCCGAGGACATGATTGCAATCATTTTCAAAGATGAACTGGAATGGGATTTATTGGCATCCTTTCATTTGTCTATTCAGCCAATGGTTGAAATGTCCAACCAAAATGACCCTTGAAGTGTGCATTAGATGTGACACACAAGAGCAATAGGAAAACTCTTTAGATGACCCTTGAGGTGACCTGGTTGTCCTTTCTCTTTTATCAACACTCTTATCAGGAATCATTGTGTTTCCCATACCTTTCAAGTCATTAGCAATTCTTAATGCTCTGACATGAGAATGTCACACATTTCATATTCCAATATATGATTATTAGAAAAATGCATATTAAGTCAAAGAAGAGGCAAAGGTAAAAACATGATGATATTGTATTGAAATGGGAATGGTGAAAAGAAAGTATTATTGTGGTCATCAACATGAAATTTACAGAGGGATGATAAGGGCAAAGGTCTTCAGTTCTTCCAATGAAACCCTTTATCGTAATCAGCGTCAATCCTCTGCATACCCGATTTTGAACACCCGTTAACCAGCCTATGAAGACTTTGATTGCCCCAGTTGAGATCATTTGGCCTGCCCCAATATGGAAACTTAGTTTGCTCTAAAGCAGTAGATTTGCTTCTCCCTAGCATGGAGACTCAAGCAATATTGTCTCACTTCCTTTGTCATATCAAGCACTCTTGTCCTTTTATTTTGGACCTTAACTTTTGCCTAGGTCGCTCTTTTTCGAGTTTTCAACCTACCGGTCGCTCTAACTTTTGCCTAGGTAGCCTTTCCGGGTTTTCCACCTAGCGAGCCATTTTTTTTTTTTTTCTTTTTCTTCTTTTTTTTACTTTTTATTTTTGACAAGTAGTGTTTTTATGCATAATATTTCTTGACTGCATCTAAATTTATAGGAAGTGGTAGATCTTCACCATCCATTTTTGTGAGAATCAAGGACCCTCCAGAGAAAGCCTTCTTCACGACATAAGGTCCTTCATAATTTGGAGTCCATTTTCCACGGTGATCTTTTTGAATTGGCAAGATCTTTTTGAGCACTAAGTCTCCTTCTTGAAATTGTCGAGGGCGCACTTTTTTTTGCATAGGCTTTCATAAGCCTCCTTTGATATAATGCCATGACACAGTGCGGTTAACCTTTTACCTTCAATAAGATTCAACTGATCTAGTCGGGCTTGGACCCATTCGGCCTCTTCCAGTTTTGTCTCCATCAGTACTCTTAATGAGGGATCTCTGCCTCAATAGGGAGTACAGCTTCCATTCCGTAAACTAAAGAGAAAGGAGTTGCCCCAGTTGAGGTACGGATAGACGTGCGATAACCATGCAGAGCAAAGGGAAGCATCTCATGCCAATCTTTGTATGTCACAACAATTTTTTGGATGATTTTCTTGATGTTTTTGTTTCTTTGCCTCAATGCCCCATTCATCTTTGGGCGATATGGTGAGGAGTTATGATGTTGGATCTTGAAATTCTCGCACATTTCCTTCATCATTTTGTTATTCAAGTTGGTTGCATTGTCGGTGATGATCTTATTCGATAGACCATAACGACATATCAACTCTTTTTTGATGAACTTGATCACCACATTCCTGGTCACATTGGCATAAGAAGCAGCTTCAACCCATTTGGTGAAGTAGTCTATCGCGACAAGGATAAAGCGATGCCCATTTGAGGCCTTAGGTTCAATAGGTCCTATGACATCCATACCCCACATAGAAAATGGCCACGATGCTGCTAGGACATTCAAGGGGACTGGAGGCGCATTGATCTTATCAGCATATGTTTGGCACTTGTGGCACTTCCTCACATGATTGAAGCAGTCAGTTTCCATGGTTAACCAATAATAACCAGATCTTAAGATTTTTCTTGCCATTGCATGTCCATTAGAATGAGTTCCAAAGGAGCCCTCATGTATTTCTTCAATAATCTTTTCAGCTTCCATTGCATCAACACATCTTAGAAGCACCATATCATGGTTTCTTTTGTAAAGTATTTCCCCACTCAGAAAATAACCCATTGCGAGCCTCCTCGGGTCCTCTTGTCATTTTCTGAAGCACCTGCAGGGTACTCCCTATTCTTGATGAAACATTTGATGTCATGATACCACGGTTTCCCATCGGGCTCATCTTCAATCGCTTGACAATATACGGGGAGATCACGACTTTCCATTTTTATAAGTGGTAGGTCCCTTTCATGACTTACTTGGAACATTGATGACGGTGTGGCCAAAGCGTCACCAATCGATTTTCTTCTCGAGGAACATGATGAAAAGTGACTTCATCAAATTGCTCGATCAATTCTTTGATGTAAACATGGTATGGAATCAATTTGGCATCACGGGTCTCCCATTCTCCTTTTAGTTGATTAATGACCAAGGCAGAGTCCCCATGTATTTCCAAGATCTTTGCTTTTGATTCTATTCTTTGCTGAATACCCAAAGCACACGCTTCAGATCTCGCTATATTGTTAGTACATACCAAAACACAACCTTGCTTTGTGATTGGGATGTATTTATCTTCGTGGGGGAAATCAAGATGGCTCCAATGCCATGCCCCAAAGCATGCATTAGAGGCTCCATCAAACCACATAGTCCATTTTTCTTTTTCGAAGATTCTTCATTTTTAAACAGAGCCATTATATCTTCATCGTGGAACTCACATTGCATCGACCCATAATCTTCTATAGGTGGTTAGCCAGATAATCTGCAAGGGCACTTCCTTAATTGCCTTTTGGTGACATAAATAATTTCATACTCCGATAATAGAACTTGCCATCGCGCGATTCTCCCAGTGAGAGCGGGTTTCTCAAAGATATACTTGATAGGATCCATTTTGGACACCAACCAAGTAGTGTAACACAACATGTATTGCCTCAATCGATGGGCAGCCCATGCCAAGGCACAACAAGTTCGCTCTAACAATGAGTACTTTGCTTCATAGTCGATGAACTTTTTACTTAAATAATAAATGGCGCGTTCTTTCCTACCGGACTCATCATGCTGCCCCAGTACACAACCCATAGA
This sequence comes from Ormosia semicastrata, assembly GCA_029884595.1. NCBI lineage: Eukaryota > Viridiplantae > Streptophyta > Magnoliopsida > Fabales > Fabaceae > Ormosia > Ormosia semicastrata. The sequence continues at coordinate 4,541,389 of JAQQTO010000044.1, forward strand.
CTCATCCAGAACCGTCAAATACATAATGAGAGGTCTCCCTGGCACTGGAGGCACCAAAACTGGGGGTTCTTGTAAATACTGCTTGATTTTTTCAAAGGCTCTTTGGCAATCATCATTCCACTTGACTGGCTGATTCTTGCGTAACAACTTGAAGAGCGGCTCGCATGTTCTGTGAGTGGAATATGAATCGAGCGATGTAATTCAACCTTCCCAAAAATCCCGAACTTCTTTTTTCGGTGCAGGACCGCATGTCCAAGATATTGCTCGAACCTTGTCAGGATCAACTTCTATTCCTTTCTGGCTCACCACAAACCCCAATAGTTTGCCTGATCTGACACCAAAAGTGCATTTTGCAGGATTCAATCTGAGTTTGAACTTCCTCAATCGCTCAAAAAGCTTTTGCAGATTGATTATATGATCTTCTTCTGTTTTTGACTTCGCAATCATATCATCCACATAAACTTCTATTTCTTTGTGCATCATGTCATGGAATAATGTCACCATAGCTCTCTGATACGTTGCCCCAGCATTTTTTAAACCAAAAGGCATCACTTTGTAGCAGAAAGTTCCCCATAAAGTGATGAATGTGGTCTTCTCCATGTCTTCCGGTGCCATCTTGATCTGATTATATCCCGAGAAACCATCCATAAAGGAAAAAAATGAATGTTGAGCAGTGTTGTCCACCAAAACATCAATGTGAGGTAACGGGAAGTCATCTTTAGGGCTAGCCCTATTTAAGTCTCGATAGTCTACACACATTCGGACTTTCCCGTCTTTCTTTGGGACAGGAACAATATTGGCAACCCATTGTGGGTATTTTGCAACTGCAAGAAATCCAGCATCAAACTGTCTTTTTACTTCATCTCTGATTTTTAGGGACATCTCAGGTTTCATTCGTCTCAACTTTTGCTTAATCGGAGGATACCCAGGTTTTAGTGGCAATTTATGCTCAACTATGTCAGTGTCTAACCCAGGCATATCTTGGTATGACCATGCAAAGACATCACTATAATCAAACAAGAGCTTAATCAACTTGTTACGCTCATCCTCTTTCATCGAGGTACCAATTTTGATTTCTTTCTTATCATTTTCAGTCCCCAAATTAATTACTTCAATTGGTTCCTCATGGGGTTGGATTTCTTTAGCTTCTTGTTCAAGTAATCTCATTAACTCAGGTGAAGTTTCCCAATCATCCTCATTATCCTCATCAATGATGATTAATGGGGTGTTCAAAATTATATGATGAGATATTGACACTGTTACTTTCAAGAGAGTCATTTTCAGATCTGCAATAAGTGATGTTGACACAAGAAAAATGAAATGAATAGAAGGTCATGATAATGGTGGGATGAAAGCTAATGAAATGAAAAATGATAGAACTCAAAATGCATTTTATTAATAACAATTATTGGAAATGAAACATGTGAGCCCATTTACAAATGAAAATCCTAAAGCCTCAAGAACTAAAGGAAAAGCACTACATAATTACTTTGAAAGAGACTCTAAGGTTATGGGAAACTCGGAGATCTCCCAATTGTTGAGTCTTGTATTTGAAGAACATGCATACACCAGTCCGTATGATCGACAAAATCGTCATCTTCAATCTGCGGTCACTTGGTCTACGAACACAACTCCTGCGCTCCAGGAAGCTTTGTCGTATATCACGGATGGGGACTTCCTTCACTTTAGGTTCTCGATTTTCCAAGCGAGCCAACCTTTTCTCTTTTTCTCTTCCATTATCCTCCTCTTATCGGCCTTGGTAGGTTTGTACCCCACCCAAATCTATCTTTATTTTCAAAGGGTTGAAAAAGTCTGTGGCACCTTGTCATTTCTTGCCCAATTTCTTCTCCATGCCGATAACCCCTTCTAGCATAACTTTAGCCATCATTACGGATGCAATGAAGGTACGCGGTTTAGGAATTGGAGCTCCTTCTTTTATATAAATGGTATTGACAACCTCGAGTGCTTGAAAGGCGTCTCCAAAGCCTCTTCGTAGCTTCAATATAAGGGGTGTCTAGCGGCTTACTCACCAAGAGAGGTCCTCTTCACCAAAGACAGAATCATCTTGTTATCAACTATGAATTTGACTTTTTGGTGCAATGTGGAAGGCACATGCTCAGCAGAATGAATCCATGGTCGTCCTAGGAGACAACTGTATGATGGTGCAATGTCCATCACTTGAAAGAGTATGTTGAAAGTGCAAGGACCAATTTGAACTGGTATTTCAATCTCCCTATGACTTCTCTCATTGTGCCATCAAACGCCCTTACTATCATCGCACTTGATTTCATGTGTGACCCATCAAAAGGCAATTTGGAGAGTGTCGACTTCGACATCACATTCAAAGAAGAGCCATTGTCCATCAGTACTCTAGCCATGATATGGTCTTGACATTTTACTGAGATATGAAGTGCTTTATTATGTCCCCTTCCCTCATTGGGTATTTCATCATCGGTGAAAGTGATGTAATTATCTGCTGTGATGTTGCTGATAACGCCATTCAACTTGTCAACCGTGATGTCATGAGAAACATGGGCTTGATTAAGCACTTTCATTAGCACCTTCCTGTGTGGCTCAGAGTTCATTAATAAGGATAAGAGTGATATTCTTGCAGGGGTGCGGTTCAGTTGATCCACCACCCTGTATTCACTTTGCTTTATGAATTTTAAGAACTCACAAGCTTCTTCCTCAGTCACTTCTTTCTTATAGAGCTCTTCTTTGTGTTGCCTTTGGTTCTTCTTTTTTCTTTCAAGGCTTTTTTCAGTAGAAGTTTCCCCCATCTTGCCTTTCCCTTTCCGAATTCTTTCCACTTCCTCCACTTGGTCTTTACGCAGATCCTCAGGTGTATAAATACGACCACTCCGAGTCATTCCACCAATCCCAGATATGCTAGAGATAGCCGACGGGATTTTCATTTGATTGTCCTGAAAATCATTTACAACGACTTGCACATCATATTTCCAAGGCACAACTCTGGTATCCTTATAGGGAAAAGGAGTTAAGCACTTGAATAGTGATAGGATTCCGACCAAAAGAGACTTGCGGAGACACCTCTTTACTATAATGAATTGTCAATGGCCTTGGTATGCTGGAGCTTGCCCTATGATTGGTGGCGTTGCATAGGTATTGGCGCCTCTTGAGCGGTGGAGGTGTAACTTCCTTGACCATATAGACGTCACCATTATCGTACTGATTGCTTATTGCACTAGGTGACTGTCCATCAAATTTTGGAGGATCTGCTTGAATTCATCACATTCCTCAATAGAATGCCCGACTTCCCCATGAATCTTGCACACAGTTTCATCTTCATTGACCTTTTTTATCTCAGCTTGGTTTTGTATCAACCCATATTTGCAAAGCTCTTGAAAAATTACTCTCATGGGAGTTTTCACCTCAGTTACCTGACTTATGAGGCATCGTCCAGAAGACTTCTCTATGGCATTAACTATTGGACCTCCATGATCGTGGCAAGGGATTGCGGCCTACATTAGGAGTTTTTTCCTTAAAGTTTAACCATTTGGCATTAATCAAGTCTTGCACTTTGAACTTCAAGGCTCGCAATTTTACGTTGAGTGACGCATGCCCAAAGATGGTACTCGCATTTAGCATTCTTGGTCAAACCCTCTTGGGTAGGGGGTTCCAATGGCTTCATTGGGCAAGGAGCCAATAACGAATTTCGGAAGAGTTGTGGTAGCAGCTCTCAAAGTATAGGTCATGGGAATTGGGTCAAATTGGACGGTGTTTCTTTTCTTGGTTAGCTAGCGGCCTTCTTTGATTGGTATTTGGGTTTTGGGCCCATGGTTGGGTTGGTTGATATGGTATGGTAGGGAGTGTTTGGTTTGGGATAGGAGATGGTGCACGATAAGGGATCATTGGGTGATAAGGCTGAGGATATGGAGCTTGAGAGACATTAGCAATGTATGGATAGTAAGGCATGTAAGGAGGCTGGAAGGATGGTTGAGGGTTAACAGGTGTCTGGCTATGTCTCCCTTGGGCAAAACTCCTTTGATCGAAAGTCACAGCATGGGCTTCTCCTTCTCTTTTCTTCCCTGCTGGGGGCTTTTTGGCACTAAATGTCCCTATTGAGCTTTCAACAATCTTTCCACTTCTCATTCCTCCTTCAATTCTTTCCCCAATGATGACCATGTCTGAGAAATTCGACGACACACTCCCTATCATTTTGTCATAGAAGGGTGATTGGAGAGTGTCAATGAATGTGGCCACCATTTCCCTTTCTCAATCGGGGTTCAACCCTGAGCACTATCTCTCTCCACCACTGAGCATATTCTTTAAAGGTTTCACTCTTTTCTTAACCATGTTTTGTAACTGTAGCCTATCTGGTGCCATATCGATGTTGTACTTATATTGCTTCAAGAAAGCATCAGCCAAGTCCTTGAAACATCGTATATGAGCACGTTCAGTGTGTATACCAATTAGAAGGCCCCAGCTAAGCTATCTGGAAGAAATGAATCAACAGGTTATCATCATGAGCATGGGATGCCATCTGCGGATGTACATGGTCAGATGATTCTTTGGGCAAGTGGTTCCCTTATATTTTTCAAAATCCGGGACCTTAAACTTTGGAGGGATTACCACATTCGGGACAAGACAGAGCTCTGCAGCATCCAGAAGACCATAGCTACTTGCTCCTTCTATGGCTCGTAATCTTTCTTCCAGAACTTCTAATTTTCCCTTGGATTGAATGCCTTCAGTTGAAGGGTTCAGCGGAGAAGTTCCAGTGACTTTATGGGGAAAAAACTGTGGCATGTAGAAAGGAGGTTGGGCCTGAGTCGAACCTTGTGGCCCTGAAGTAGGTATTACCAATGAAGAGCCGCTCTCAAGAGGGTTGGTAATTTGGGATGGCATAAAACCAGGAGAAATGCCATAAGGTGGAATAGAAAAGTCCGAGGAATCTCACCGGTATTTGGTTGAGATCCTTGGAGAGGTTTGAACTCGTTGGGACTGTCGGTGCACCGCCCTCGGGAATATTGGTGGATAATGGTGGCACATAACCGGTGGAAGGCCATATGGTGGGAATGAAGATGCCGTGCTTCAGGATTATTTGAGTAAATTGTGAGTGGCATCATGGCCCCGAGAGGTGACACTAGGATACGCCAAGGAACCGGCGTAAAGTCGGGCGGGTGTGCGGGCGTGGCGAAGGATCATCATTTGCCTTTGAAGGAGTCCCCTCTGTGTTTCGTTTTTCCAGAATTTCAAGATCTTGGCCATTTGTTCTTTGAAATTTGGCTTACTTCACTTCTCAACTCCTCTTGTGACTGACCCAGTTCATCCATGACTCTTGATTGAGAGCGAGTCCTATATGGGTGTCGTAGAGACAGTTTTCCTTTCTGTATTCATTTTTTATGATTAGAAAATATGAAAAAGGAAAAGAAAATGCAAAAAATAAAACTATGCATATAGAGACGTGATCCAAAGCAGTAAGCGATATCGATAAACCTCATTTATTCAAAGGGAAAAAGCTCTATGGTCATAGAGAGTTTTACACATGTTGATTCTTGCTACTCCTCAAGTCAGATGGAGTAATTAGCTTTACAAAATAAGATGGAAAGAGTCATTACATCAGTATTCCTAGAACAAGAAACTAATTTCAGTGAAATTTTCCTAGGAAGTCAAGGTCCTTTCTAACCCGAGTCAAAATATCTTGGTTTTCTCCTGGTGCTAGCTTGGCTTCCACTTTGATGATTTCTCTTGCCCTCTTTCTTGAATGGTTGGAGATTTCCCTCATATTATCAAGAACCATTTCGGCTTTCCACTCCATTTCTTGGCTTGCATTACGATAGAAATTCTTTTCATTAGTCAAGAAAAGAACATCATCCTCTAACTGATTCTTCTTACTTTCCAAGAAAGTAGACCATTCAACATGCTTTTCCAAATGTTGATTCAAGATTTTAACTTCATTCTTGAATTCTTGAAGTTGACCATCTTTCCCCTATTCATGCTTGAGGTTTATCGATATCTTCACAGGATTGGACCACATATGCAAATGCAAGATAAAAGAAAAGTTAACAACTACAAAATAAAAGACAAACAGAAATTCCTCATATGTTAGAGGAAAATGGGTACCTAATCTTGGTACCCGATCAAATGAGATAAGTTCTATGAACGATGATAGCTCTAAGATTATATCTACAAGTGAGAGCTTTGGTTCTAGACCCCTATCGGACAAAAGGTCCCCAAATTGTCCCTTCTTTGTCACCAACACTTTGGCTAGCAAGGGTCCTCCATCCTCACCCATGATAGGTTACAAGCGGAAAGAGTTCAATTTGAGCGAGGGGTTTTCATGTGCCTAAACGGAGACCAACGGTCTCACAAAGCAACACTACTTCACCCTCTGTCTAAGCCTACAAGGTACTGAGCTCGGGTAGAGAACTTGTGTGTGGAAGTGTACATGAGAGAACTTATTTACAAAGAGAAATATAATAAATATAATGTAAACAAAATGTACAATAATATGAAACAAATAACAAATAAACAAACAAAAATGGACCAATATAATTAAAGAGCAAATAACATGATATTAAAATAAGGCTTAACCCTCTATGTCCCCAGTGAAGTCGCAATTTGTCATGGAACCGTCTCGAAGGGCGCCGCGAAAATAAAAAGAACAAGGAGGATAGGACCTCGGGGTGTTGGGGAGTCGCCACCAATCGCTTTATCCATTAAATGGAATGGCGCAATTGGACACCTAAAAGATGGTCTACGTTTCAGAGTTTGAGGTTCGGGGGTTGATTACGGGTAGGGAAGGTGTTAGCACCCTACACCGTCCGTTCTAAGAACGGTTACCTATTTAATCTAATGTTATTTGTAAGATTAATTTAATTGGTCCTTTATTAATTAAAAGAAAAGAATTTTTTTATTTTTTTATTTTGACATGTCCCATTTTGTCAAGCATAATATCAAGAATGATAAATGACTAAGACAAGTAATGGGTGGCTAAATAGCTATTATTTTAGAACAAATTCAAAGTCTACAACATATTATATAAAAGTGGTGAATTAAAATTTTATTTTTTGAAGAGAAGTAATTTTCAAAATAAAATGGCTAAAAAAAAAAAAAAAATATTCCAATGAATAATTTTAACTCAAAGAAATTTGTTTAAGGTAAGAAAATGATTTTTAAAGTAAATGGCCAAATAAAATCTCTTTTGTAATCAAGGAGAAAAATATTTTTAGGCACAAGGAGATTTTTGCATTAATTTCCAAAAAATGTCTTCATGAAAAATAAAATTTTAATTCACCACAATCATGATGTTGAAGCGTATGAAATTGTTCACTTTTATTTGAATACTTTATTTTACAAAAAGAAAAGTTTATTTTGGTTTATTTAAAAAAAAATATTTTAATTTACATAATTATTTTAATTTTTATGTGGGGATTAGACTTCATGCGTACCTCAAGCAAAATCTAATATAAAGCCTCAAGATTATCGGGAAGAGTGTAATCGATCGGCGCTCGATCCTCTCCCAATTTTTCCGTCATAGGTGATTTTAATCAATAAGATAAATTTACAAGTTATAAAGAGACGGATAAACTATAGTCAAATCAAATCAAATCACAAGTTCACTTTCATTATATTTTTTATTTATGATTTTTTTTTATCTTTTATGCATTTTTATTTTATTTGTTTATTTTTTTATTTATCACAAAACACAATATAAAACATATCATTAAGAAAAATAAATGTGATCAAACAAGTACTAAATCTTAAAATTCAAAACATATTTGGATCTTTTTTTTTATTTCACACTTTTTATTTTAGTAAGTAAAAAACATTTTAAAGGAAATGGGATGTAAGCCCATCAAAAAAAAAAAAAAAAAAAAAAAAAAAAAAAGCGTGAACAAAATAAAAGGAGACTTAATAGTCTCGGACTCATCAAAAAAACAAAGATGAAAGGAAAGAAGAGGAGGGAAGAAGGAGGGCTCACGGTGGGTGGACGCAGAGAGAAAGCGGCGGCTTGTGTGGCGGGGAAGGAATGCGGCGCCGTGCACGGATCTGGGAGGATCGAGTTCGGCGGCGGTGCAGGTCCTGGAGAGCAACGGTGAAGACCGAACGCACTCACGTTTCGGTAGCGGCGGCACGGGGTGGCGGCTCGCCGGATCGGCTTGAGATGGTCGGACGGTGCGGGTTCCACAAGCAAAGGTGGTCTCACGGACGACTAGTGGGTCACGCGTGTGGGTCGCGGTCTGGCCCCAGGTCTTCGGTTCGCAATGAGGAGGAAGGGAACGCGTTGCAGTGGGTGGATCGTGGTGGCGGCCGCGCGGTGGTGGTCGCCGGTTGGACTCGCACGGGTATGGTGGGTGGTTCAGTGGTGAAGATGATGAGAGTTTTTTTTTGCTCAATCTATCCGTGATTCCGTGATTGCTCTATGATTTTTGCTTGTATTTTTCTCGAACCATCTGTGTAGCTCTCTCTTTTCCCTTTATGAACGATTCAATCCCCCTTCACCCATCTCGTGTGTGATTCTTATAAGGAAAATAAAACATGCCAAAACAAAACCCTTCGTTTCATCGATGATTGGAATGCAAAAACAAACGGCCGCCCTTGGATTTTGAATGAATGCCAATAAAGAAGAAACTTGATGATTGGAAAAGAAAAGCTGTCTAAAGCTTTTAATCCAATTCAATGCAAGTGATTGTGGAGGCTAGGGTTGCTGAGCAGGAAGAAGGAAGTTGGGTTGAGAAGAGAATTGGGTCATGGGTTGACCCGTACCAAGCCCTTTTTATATTTATTTTTTATTATTTTTTCTTTTTTTTTTATTAAAGAAATAAAGATACTACATCGAAACAACATTTCCGACTTATATCTCTTGAAATCCAAGTCCTAGTAAATGTAGGACCAGGCTCTCTAGTTGCTTCAATAAATTCTCGATGGTGATCAAAACGTACCCTATCAATTGATTAATCGACATATTATGAAAGAAGCAAACTCACACCCTCCCATGTTGGTGTGAAGGAAAAGAAAAGAAAAAGTAAAAGGGACTAACAGGGTTTTCTTCTTTTTAGAGGGTTTATTTCGTTTCATCACGCCCTCGAATGTCAAATCACTTGCCTACGCTTTGCTTCTTTTGCCTGAAAAGTAAACAAAGGGGTTGTTAAAAAAAAAAGATAGAAAAAAAACGGGTTTCTATGTAAATTGTTGCTTTGCATTGCGATATGGGAGTGTCGTTCTTGCATAAAAGGCATTTAACAGGAATATTGTAAGTCTATGAGCAATAACATAAAAGAATTGACATGACCATAAACATTGATTCATAATCTGCATAAAAAATTAAGATATTATCATAGAATCAAAATAAAATTAATAAAACTGGTACCTCACTATGTGGGCCATGTTAAGGATCGCTCTTTCATAACATTCTCCTTTGTGACATGGTTCTAGATCCCAACACAGGACTTGTACCTACTCCTTTTTGTCTATAAAAAAGAATAACTAATGATAATAGCTAATTCGACTTTGATTTTTTTATTATTTTTTTCACATCATTTTTTATATATTTTTATATCATTAATTACTTTTTTTTATCATTTTCTCTGACTTAATCATAATATCTAAAATTGATGAGAAAATTAAAAATTAGTAATATAATCGATTATAATTTTCTTGACTAACATTTTTCCTAACTAATTTATTTTCTCCTCACCAAAATAATAATAATAATAATAACTTTCTACTTGACAAGTAACATTTATTAAGTATGGGATTTGCTCTGAAGCCCAGTCATAATGAATATAAGTTGTTAAATATTTATTAACCGCTAGTTTTATAATAAATAGTTAAAAGTATCAAATATAATTAATAGCTTATAAATTATTTACAACTCATTCTAAATGTTAGTATCTATTTTAAAAATGAAAAGCGGAGTAATCCCCATTAAGTATTCACGTGCATGTCAATTTATTTTAATTTTAAAAATCTAGAACTCTAAATAACTATTGCATGGCCTTGTTTTCAGAATTTGAGTAATTTCAAGAATTTTCAATATGTTGTTAGTATCCACACCATCTTATTTTTTTATATATGATGAGTTTGACACCTTAAACTTGAATACATCAATTTCATTAAGAACATGTTTTCCATGTTAACATTAAAGGGGAAAAAGAATTGTACCAAAAAGAGGGAAAAGAAATTTCAAAACCTTATATAATCCAAATAAAGCTTTATATTATATTGTCCAAAATTTGTTGTCCAGCCGTCTTAGCTCAGCCGGTAGAGCGCATGGCTTTTAACCATGTGGTCGTGGGTTCGATTCCCACAGACGGCGATTTAGTTATTTTATTCTGTTTAGCCCATTTTCAGATGCCATGTTACTCTAATTGCAAAACAATAAAATGCTTATCTCCTTTCGTGGTAAGAGCTACTCTACCAATAATATTGTTTCTTTCATAACTGGAACTGATGATTGTAGGATAAAAAGGCTATTCACATAATTGCTTGACCAAAATTTGCTTTGACACCATTAATTTACCTAGTGGCATACATTGACCATTTGATAAACTATTATGAAGTGGTTCATATATATATGTGGATCATAACAAAAACGTTTTTCACAACAGTCATATTTACATGTTCCCATTATCTTCTGCAGATGAATCAGACGCAGAGTCATCCAGTGTTGAATTTGATACAGTCTCCAATTGACTCCCACTCTCACTATCTGAAGTTCCTACTGTCCTTTCTTCAAGAGGGTGCTTTAAGAACCAATACATTATACTAGCTGTTAGTGTAAGGATCATCTTCTGATTCACCTGGAAATGTGTAACAGAATTAAGAAGTTTAGATAAATAGCACAAAAGTAAGCATAAATAAAAAGTAAAACCAAGTTGGAAATGACATGAGCTAATGAATGCTAGTTGACCATTAATATAGAAGCAATCCCTTACAAGTGAGAAAAAGCAGAAAGCTGAAGAAGATTCAGACTAAAACTAAATGTTTCAGCAGTTGTAGGTAAAAAGTGAATGTTTAAATGTTCTACCAAAGATGCTCAGTATGAAGGTGAAAAAGAGAGGAGGAAGGAGACAAGATATTGATTCCAAACTACCTCAGTGATGTCTTCAGGAAGCAAGAATATAGAACATCCAAGCTTTCTTGCAATGCTGATAATGTAGGTGGCATTCATCTTTTTCTCCTGATCTGTGTAATTTAAATTTTAAACCAAACATGAAGTAAGTAGTATTTCTTGATATAAATCTTCTCCTGGTCTGCCAAAAGTGTCTATGTTCCCAAATTTATGTTCACATCAAACCACACAACTGTGCAAATGAAGTACATAATTTTGCTGTTCACTCCATGTTGCAGAAATGAGATGACTCCAGCTTGAGACAAAATAAAGAATGTATAAAATATACAACAGTAAACCAAAACAGCAGACAGATTATTGAATCTGCCAGTCATCCAAAGTTGTTGAGTATAAATGACACGACATAATTCTCCTATAACCCACACTACCAAACAAAAATTAGATAGAAATAATACAAAAGCCATTTCAAAAATCCAAATCAATCTGAGTAATGTCACATATTTCAAGCAAAGGCAATAATGCCTATAAAGAATCCAAAATTCTAGAGGGAACATAATTAGTTCAGTCTGAAAATCATGTGATTCGCATATGGAGAACTTGAAAACAGGCATGCAAGTTGAACATTGGAAGAGAAAAAAGAAAAACATACCGGTTACTCCTTTTGTTACAAGACCCCAATTTACAGCTCTGGGATGCACAGAACTAAGAAGCTCAAGGAAAAAAATTCCATCCGATAAACTCTTATCCTGAAATTTGAAATCATTATAAGAATTAATGAACCTAATTCAGTAATCCTTTAATCCCTGAACACATTCTTCTGGTAAAAAAAGTTCAAAATGCTACATAAATACATATACCTAAAAGATTTACCAAAAAAGAAATATACTAGTTAAGGAAAATTATTCTAAACACTAAATGCTAGATTATCATGTGGCTTCAATAACAAGCAAGACAGAATTACTCTGAGATTAAATATGGATAATACAGCTGGTTTTGTTCTGCACTCTCACCAAACCACCAAACCATCACATTTGACAGACCAGTACACAGTTCTAGTCTTCATTTTGACTTCACATTCTTTGACATGCACTCTTTTAGAAGCATGCACAAAGCATTAGACATAAAACAAGCATGGTACCACGAGCAGGTGTATAGTGTATATGGTGTAAAACAAAAAAGGTTACAAAATTAATAGTTTGTCAGACAAAAGTATAGTGACTCCTTTATTTTGTTTAGTAAGCATTAGACATAAAACAAGAAAAATGCCACAAATATTACAAACAAAATGCTTCAGTAAATACCATTATTAATAATTAATAATGAACAAGATTAAAGCAAAGTAAACCAATGATCATGATAAAGTTAGTCCTTTGCAGCAGATGCTTAAACGAAAGAATTATAGATATATATTCAATACCTTAAAACTATTTATGCGGCTTTGACTTCCCGAGCTGCTCACTTTGCTGTTGGCCCATTGCAGAATATCAGCATCAGTTATTTCCTTCCCATGAGAGTGAAATCTCAAGTTCTTTAGAAGTTGGAGGATGTTGTACCGCATCAATTGCCACAAATAAGCTGAAGGTAAAATCAATGGTATTTGGTTTAGACAATGTCAACATCCTCTAACAAAAAATGAAAGACAGAATTCTGAATAGTTTCATAGAAGGGATATGTGACCATTGAATTAATTGGACTATGTTCCATAGATAAATTGATTTTCTACCTGGTAACAGTACATAATTTGGAGGTCAACATACCTAGTATTAGCTTTTTATATCCCTGCACAATGTCATTTCCAGCAATATTTACAAGGGAAAATTTAAGTTGTTTCCCTATTTTCACAACTTGGTTGCAGTTCTCTACTTTTTTAAAAGGCATCTTAATTGGAGGCTTGTTAGCAATCTTCCAATTGACAATCCCAGGTGACACCTTGTCAAGAGTCTCTAAAAGCACCCACCTGTAAAGAAGCAACTTCACCCCACTCAATAGATAAAAATCTCAAAAGAAAACAAAGCAAACTATCTTGAAATTAAGAATCATGTTACAGCCGTTCCTAATAGCCAGAATAATTTCACATCCTTTGAGTAATTATTAAATTCTTAAGTGGATAAAAATTAAAAAAAAATAAAAAAAGGTTGAATTGAATTACAATTTGCAAGCAGTCTTCAATTACATAGAAAAAATTACCAAAAACAGTTCATATTCTACATCAATAAGAGAAATAGTAAAAACAGAAAAGATATTCCACCCGTTTCTGACATCCTCAAAGACATTGTTGATATATGTTGAATTGCCGAGGCTATTAATCCAGAGGCGAAAGGCTCTCTCTTCTCTAGAGTCTTGGGTGTCATCTGGTAATGTTTCAAGGAGAGAGCTCTGTTTTGTTTGGGATGAAAGTCCATTCCTATAAGAAGGAAATTGAGTTAGCTTGCACATATTTCTCAAACCCCAAAAATAAATTGTGTATATTTCAACTTTTTAATAAACCTATAAGATGGAGAAAGAATAGTATACATAGATATTCAAAACCAGTATAGAAAACTAAAGAACCAGATGAATAGTGGTGACTATATGTTTAAACAAGTTAGTACACCTAGTTGACAAATTTCTGAATTGGAGAATCTTCAGTAAACACAATCAATGTCAAAATGTGGCTAATGCGTGATAAACAATTAAGATTAACAAACACATAAAAATTTAGAGTATTAACTGAATCTTCAAATAACCTTTATTTATTCTCTTCTCAGCAAACCTAACACTTCAGCCACAAATCATCACACATTTGAGGATAAACAAACCTAGCAATTTCTAGCAGGAAGCGCATGTAATAAAAATGTTACCAACTGAAGAATATGATGATGGTTAACACTGTAGCCCCAAGAATGATAGTTATAACATATAGTGATGAGGTGCAATAGTTAAGGATTCATGCAGAACATATTCAGCCACAAATAAAAAAAAATGAAGAACATATTTAACTACCAAGATTCCAGTAACAGCCTGTTCATTTTACTCAAGGCTGACAAACTGTTTGTGAAGTCTACTGTAAGGGAATCAGACAAAAAGTCAACAATAAATAATCTCAGATATAAAAACAAAACACATTTATAAAAATGATTCCTTAATCAAAGCCTAAAATTAAGTTCCAACTTTTATGGCTTATCCATCAACAACCCAAAAATGAAACATTTTAAACATATAACATTGCTAAAGAGAAAGATTATCATCACCTGTGTTGAAAAATATGTGCAACAAAAGCAAGGTTAAGATTTGGGGAACCTTCCACTATGTCTCTTGCAGTCAAGTATCGCTTGCAACCCATCTTATCAGCATGTTCAAGAACTAACTTCGCTCGTTCAAAAGGATTTTTAACTGCCAATGTGGATGGATTAGTGTATTCAGGAGCAAGAACATTTAGAAGGTGAGCATAAGCTTCTGCATCCTGCAGTGTCACAACCATATATGTTCAAAAACCGGCTATTTACAAGAAATGTGTTAAGAAGCTTCTGTTATAATTAATTGATACCTCATAATACTGACTCAACTTACATAATTTCCTGTTGTTCCAATATTTGAAGTTACCTATTTTATCAACTTGAAAAGGTACAAGGAAAAAGCAGAAAACTGCATAAAGAATCCTACAAGAAATTTGTTTTTAACTAGAAAACTTTCACATGACATAATTCAATTCTATTAATGTTCAACACTACAAGTTACTTGTTTCTTATTTATTATTACCATCATAATATCATACGAATAAGATTTCAAACCTCTTCAGTTCACTAACACTAATACTAAAGTTCCAAGCAGGCTGTAAATTGAGCATTGGAAACTGCCAATCAAATCAGCAAATTATTATTGCAGAGGCCAAGTGAACAAAACACACTTTGACATCAAATAGTTCTGGTGAAAAAAAATACACAGTTCTTCTAATCATCCCAAGCAAAGCATAGCATGAGTACATTTATCTGTCAAAAATACTCAGTTACCTTTACATCAGAGGAAAAGTTTGTGACAATCTTCTTGTACCCTGCTTTCTTCAAATGGAAATTCATCCACCTTAACAAGATCTTTTCTGGCGGTAGACTCATCAACTCTTCCATATCCTGTTAATTTCAGAAATATGAAGGCAACATATAGCACAAATGATGAAAATATGAAAAGATAATGAAAAAAGGTATTTACCTTACTATCATCAACCAACTCCACAAGCTGAGGAGTTTTCTTTAGGTTCAGGTCCGCCAATAATTGTATCTAATTTAGCACCACCATTAGGAATGTCAAAAGTTTTTCCGTGTAAAATTTAATATGCAGTATGCAGTCTCTGTTAACACCATTGATCCCAAAACTATAATGCATAATTAGATAACATTCAAGATTTATTCGTAGGATATGACAAAACATTTTACAAATCTAAATCAAATGATTATGAACATCATTTAACTAATGATCATTTACCTTAATAATCTGTGAAATTAATCCAAGCACCAGATGACGCTGAAATTAAAACAAAAGAAATGAGATACCAACCCACAAAATGCACAAAAAGATAAATAAAAAAAATCTCAGTATCACAGAAAGATGGACAGGTAGAGAAAGTCCTAAGAAAACACTATGAGAAGCTGTTGAAATAAACCTTGCTCTAGAAAAACAATATTCCATTTCTAGATAGGTTAGGCCTCTTACAGAACATTTAAGCTCATGATTTGGAAAAACTTCTTACATGAACCTTGGTAAGGCATAGAAAGGACAGAACGTGAATCTTCTTTGAGAATTGAACTTAGATTATTATAGTAAAGCATTGTATATCAAATATGAAGAAAACTTGTAATACATGTGTGACACTTACAGAGGAATAGAAAGGCTTTGATTGTAAACACCGCATAGCACGTTACAAAAATACATTACACATCAGTGATAATGCTGCTTTTATGTGTGAAAACTAGAAAGGCATACAAACATACCCTTCCTTCAATGAAGTCTTGAGTGCCAATGTTGACTACTGTACATCCAATTGCTTTAGCAGAGTTGAGGCAAAGTGTGTGATTTTCATTCCTTTCCCATGGATTAAGTAACCTTTTTGTATTGATTGCCCGTTCATCAATGGTTCCCGGAACTGCCACATTAATAAGCTTACTGCAACAACATGTAACTCTTTTTAAAAAGAAATTGTCATAAACAGTAAAGTAGGAAAAATAAAAGAAAATGTATATTACCAAAGAAGAACACCATCTTTTGCAATTTCGAAGAGGTCATTGGTTGAAGGATCAATAGGTAGGTATTTCTTGAGGAACTCATCTACTGCAAGATAGTTATTTATATGTGCAACATATGATGCCTTCTCAGATTCACTTATTGTGTGAAGCAATGTGGTGGTGGCAGTCTTGAGGAATGCTGAGGAGTTCTTAGCACTACTTCCAGTTCTGGAACTTGCAAAAGTTTGTAGTTTCAAGTAAACCTGTTATAGCACTATTATTTGTTATCACTCAAATAAAACTTTGACCTGGCCACAACTACTGAAATTGTTTCTCATGTTTAAGTCTCAAGTGTTTTTCTACTCTTTGCAAAAGGAGAACAAGTTTCAAATTCAATCCCTTTATGATGTTTAGTTACTAAAGAAAAGCAATTGAAATACTCCTGAATATGGTTACAGTTCAACATGTGCTGCAGCCAGCAAAATCAAAATATGGTTTCTACTGGTTCCTCTCTCTCTTTTTTTTTTGTTTTTCCTCTTGTACTTTAGCGTAAGGAAAAATCTATTAAATCAACCAGCTGATATTTTATTTCCTTATTGGCTCTAAAGCAAAGGAAAATACCAGTTAATGCAAATTTCTTTTCTTTCTTACATTTTCTGTTCCTCATTTCATCGATATTGAAATTGAATATATATGAAGATCAGGAGAGATCAGGAAAAGAAAAAATAATAGAAAGAAAAAAGGTGATTTGTTATGGATATAGAATTTCTTAAAAGCAAAAAGATCCACTATCCTTAAAAAGTTGATACTTGAAAGGATGGTATCAAATCCAGATGATATAACTCACCTTGAGAAACATTTCAAAATCCACTTCCTCATCTGTGCTCTGATACAAATCCTGGATATAAGAAGCTCTCTCTTCTTCACTTAAATTCTCTTCCACAACTTTCAACCTTGACATCTTGGAAGCCAAGTCCCCAATCGTAAGCTTCCCACTCTCCCTCCTCATGCTCATGAACTGCACCAACCATAAACAATGATTATCATGATCCCGGAGCCCAATTTCAACAACAACATGAAAAATCCAATCTTTCTAGCAAAGAAAGTAAAACCCAAGATTCAAAAGGTTACATGGTTTTGAACCAAGATGAACTTACATGGGATTTTAACAGTTGCAAGAACAACATAAAAAACCCAATTTTTACAGGAAAATGAGCTAAGAAAGTAAAAGACAATGTTGAATATTCAAAAGGTTCCAGCTTAACAACACTTCCTTGCAAACCAGACAAAAGGGTAGGATCCATGATGAACTTACTTGGGATTTTAAGCTACGAAGCTCCACTTGAGTGAACTGGTTTTGAAGCCATGGATCTGAAACAAGGATGCCCCAGTGACCAGACATGTCTACAAGCTATTGCTGAATTCTTTTGCTTCTGTTTATGTTGCTTGTTCTTGCACCAAATGCAGAATGGGAAGAGAGAAGAGAGAAGGTCTGATTTTCTCTAACAATTGCTTTCTCTCTCTGAATCTCCCTATCTCACTCTCTCTCTCTTCAGTTTATAAAAAGTTTAAAGTGGTAGTAGGAGAGTGTCATAGAAGGAGGTGGAAGAGGGACAACAAATTGGGACAGGGAAGAGCTGTCATAGTTCAAAGTTGTTTTGGTGAGAGATAGAGAGAATTCAAATTATTACAACATTGTCCTTGTCCTAAGTCCTAAGTTCCTAAACTTGGGATGGGGCCCCTTGTTGCCGTTAAAAAGAAATTATTTCGAAGTTTCATCATAATCTCAGTATCTCCTTTCATTTATTCAAGTTTTTATAATCTCAAACCTCAAGTGTTAAATCCTTTTCAAAACCAAGTGGCTTTACTTAATTTAATTATATGGTTGTTACTTTTCAGCAAGATTTTGGACAAAGGGAGGGAGATATTTTAAATTTTAGTATATCTCGTACCAATATTATTATTTTGACTTAGATACTTATTAACCTATATCTCTTAAGAGATAGGATGATGAGTTGCAGTCTTCTATAACTTTTTTTTTAAAATAATTTTGAGTAATATGTTTGCATGCAAAAAAAATTAAATTTTTATATCAATTATTAACTTTTTTTTAACAGTTGAGCCAATGCAAACACACATTGAATGATATTAAAAACATAATGTAAAAGAACTTATGTAAAAGAATTTAAGTTAAAAAAATTAATTCATGTTTGGAAAATATTTCAAAAATTAATTCAGAAGAAGTGATTTTGTTTGTATAATAAAGTGCACATTTGATTTAGCTTTACGTTGGATACAATTACAGTTGAATACCTTGAAATCAATTCTTTCAAAAGTGATCATGTTTGGCTAATTTTTTAAGTGGGATGACAAGATTTAATTTACTGTTAGAATTGATTTTTCTTAAAGCAATGACAGAGGTGCTTTTGCTGTGAAAAACATTAATTCTCACCTACCTATTATGTCATATTATAAATATTACCCTAACCTTCAGTTATACTGAAACTTTGAACACCAAATTTTTTTCTGGTTTTATTTCTAAAAGTAATTTTGCTCTATATCATTTAAATAAAATCATGTTTCACCAAAAATAAATAAATAAAATCATATTTTAAAATTACTCTCAAGTATCACTCCCATATGAAAATAAATTCTTTTAACATCAATTCTTTTAAAATTAATTATTCCAACGTAATTCTTTTAAATCAAACCCACGTAAGGAACTGTGTAAGAAGAGATTGGCGTTGGAGAGTATCTAAAACAAACCGGCATTAAATTCTCATATTGCCTTGTACAAAAAATGAAAAGAATTATCATATTGCCAAACACAAAATTAATTTTAGGTTGCAAAAGTAATTTTGTCCTATGTACGTAGAATTGTGTTACTTTTGGCTAAAAACAATTTTGAAAAATAATAAAAGTAATTTTGCCTGATGTAGAATTCGTTTTGATATTATTGCACAATTACTTTTGGGATCTATTCCCACTCGAACGGGTCAGATAATTTAATGGTTGGTCAAGTTTCAAGGCGAAATTTGGATAAAATTCGAATACATTGTCTTCAAGGATAAGGTGGAGTCAGATATAAGGTGCCTTGCTTCGTTACCTATCCCAAACTCGTCCTGAACTATATATATATATATATATATATATATATATACAATTATAAATGTCTTTATAAAATTATTGTTAAATTATATATATACATTGTATTTAAATTGTAATAAATTTGTTATTTCACCAATTTTTTAAAAAATTCTATAACAAAAAGTGTGATTTGAGACAAGGTAGGGTGGGGCGGGATGGGACTGATAAATCTCCACGGGTTTGAGTATAGAGCAAGAAAATATACCGTGTTGGATAATAAGGCAGGAAACAAGGTAACATGTGAGTGAATAAGGTAGGGACTCATAGTAAAAAACTCGTCCTGATTCGCCCCATTGCCATCTCTATTGGGGCTAGCCAACTCGATCCCACCAAGTAGTTTGTGTTCGTTTTTCCCATCTCTTTGAGAAATCAGTTATAAAGGATCAATATTTCATAGATCAACACCAATATATTATTAAGAGAAAAGATCCCCCTGAATCCTAGAAAGAAAAGGATTAAAATAAGCAGAAATACTTGCTAACTAAGCATCCTCACAATATATAAGCATGGTTAAATCCTCAAGCAAAACATCTAACCCCCTAATACACCTATCTCTTAGTGCACCTTAATGACTTGAGTGTTGGAGTCTCATTATAGGTAAACCATCCACCATTCGTGTTTCCCAGAACTTAATTCACTTGGTTGAAGCTAGAGACATGTAGGAAAAGTAGTAAGATTTGATTCCCGCAAATGCTTTCTATCTCATTTTTCTTTTTTTTTATCCCCCACTCCTCCCTCAAATGCCATTAGAGGGCCACCCACGAGCTCCACTAGAGGATCTCCTGTCAAGCCCACAAAGTGAGTCTTAAGTCTTACAAAAAAAAAAAATTATAGAGTTGTGTCAAGCAAGCACTTAATAAGTCAATAGAGGTTCATTTTATTAATTACAGAGATCCGGTTAAATAATCCATTGAATTACTAGTATCACTTAATAGTCATCCATTCATAAGGAAATTCTTAGCATCTAGGAACTAGTTGAGTAACTTCATTTCAAAGATAAAAAAAATCTATGGATATAATCTTCTTGGGACAAATTGAGTAACTTCATTTCAAGAATGTTTTTGAAAAAAATAATCCATAAAGATAATCTTTGAGTGAGCATCTACTTAGAATCCCACACAAGTTAGTAACGTCATAACCGAAAACATTAGAGGAACATGTCCTCCTACTATATTTTGAAAAAAAAAAAACTTGAAACATAAACTGTTAATATTAATGATTTTTCAATATAGTATGAGAAACCTTTGACTTATTTCAATACAAGAAGAGATGTTACAAACTGCCTATACCTTAGTACTTTTTTTGTCCTAAGTTGTATTTATATCACACATGCAAAATTAATTTACAATTATTCCTTTTGAGAATAGATAATTAGATAAAATAAATTCGCAAAAATATATTATTAAAAAGTATAATTTAAGATATAATTATTAGATTTTAAACTCGGGTACTTATATATACTTGAAATTTATAAGAATTTGTCACTAGCATACAAATATTTTAACCGGCTATACTTTTTTTCTTTTTGGCCCGATTAATCGCCTATACCTCAACAGTGAGTGTGAGGAGAGCTAGAAAGTTAAACAACTTTCTTAACACATCATGTGGAGTAATAATATTTTTGCAAGGACAACGTAGACAATTCGAGTTGAAGGATAATTCAGCCATTTTCCAAATTGTGAGGCCCTCTATGATGAATGCGTGCATTCAAAAAAGGAAGACGAATCCATAACCAAACGGTCGTTTCTTGACAAGCCCCAAGTTGAGAACAAGTACAAGGAGAGGTAAACAAAAGCAACAAAACATAAAAAATAGTAAAATTGACTGATTTTTGTACACGTTTTTAAACTGAGTTTTGTGAATTATTTTTGTCTAAATATAATTGAGAAGCTGTCCTGAGTTAAAGTAACTTCCTAACTGTATTTTGAAAAAGAATAAAGATAATATCATACCATTTTTTTGTAATATACTACTTTTTACCACTTTTTAAATAATGTGATTAAGTCAAAAAAGTGATGAGAAAAGAATGATATAATCAATAATATGATGAGTAATATAAAAAGTGATATGAAAAAAAAGTAATAAGAATATCATTATTAAAAAAAAATTAAGTGTGTACAAATGAAAAGAAAAATAGAAAGCCACAAAAACAAAATAAAAGTGAAAAGAAGAAAAAGAAAATAATTGTAACAACGCAGAACTCTCGAATTGAATCAATATTAGTGATATGATGCTGTTATTATAATGCTATCAAAAATTGCTTTTAAAATTAATTTCAAAAGCTATTGTAATAGTAGTAATAATATTTGAAAGTTTTTTTTTGTACTTTTTTAGAACCACTAATTATATTAAATCAACATTGGACATAAGATGTGTTTTCAATATTTTATTGTCAATTTAGAAAGACAAGTTGAGCCGACAAACTCATTTTTCATTATGGGACAGAACAAAATATGAACTAATCTTTTTTTCCCCTCCTTTTTATTTGTATATTTGTGAATTCATTTGATTTCAAGTAGATTTAATTTTGCTTTCTTGTAGCTTAAAAAGCATATCACTATTCTGTTAATGGTATCATTGATTAAAATATTTCTCTATTGTATACTTTTCTGGCTGAAATAATGAATCATAAAATGACCCCTTTGTTTGCCAATTTGGTAGTGATACACAGCCGCTTTGCTTCTCAAAACAGGGAAATCCACTCCTGTATGAACCATCAACCATCCCTTTAATTTTGAACCTTAAGAAGGAAATGAACTTAATTTGGCTCCACACCAGCCAACTCCACACACTCAAATCAAGCATACTGATCAGCCTTCCCGTCTATTGTGATTAATGTTAAAGAAGAATGTTACGAAATTCAGTTTCCCTTCTAGAGTTTTTCTTTAAAATCTTTATACTTCAACTTTTAAAGAATCAATTGTTGTCTTAAAAGTTTAGGCTATAATTAAATGTATACCCGGTAAGATTTTATCAACTGCGGATACATAACTTTTAATTAATAGAGAATAATATGTCATTAGGATTTGTCTAACATGCACCATTGATGCACTAGTAGAAAATAGCCGTAATTTTATTGAATTAAAAAATTCACAACAAGATTAGCTGGTGAAGTGGTAAAACATATTTAAAAAAAAAAGTGGGCAGAACTCAAAGAACAAGCCAAAGCCACCATTGCCTAAACCATTACCCTCATCCCAATCTGACAACGGTGGCGAAGGAGAGCGCAACAATAGAGGTGCTAGACCTTCATTAGCTGTCATCGCATCTGTAAGTCCAACACCAAACCCTTGCAACCTAGATAGCTGGAACTCAACCACACCCATCATGAAACCCATTTTTCAACCCTCAAACCGCACACTCCAACCACCATAACCTAACTTGATTGACTGGTAACCTAGTGAAGTGGTAAAACATATTTGGCAAAAAAAAAAAGAAAAATTGAACAGAACTCGGAGAACAAGCCAAAGCCACCACCCTCATCCTAATCCGGCAACGGTGGCGGAGGAGAGCGCATGACCAGTGACAAAGGTGCCAGACCTCCATTAGTTGTCATCACACCTACAAGCCCAACACTAAGCCCCTGCAACCCAGACGATGGAACTCAACCACACCCATCGTGAAACCCATTTTTCAACCCACAACCCGCCGAATCTCAAACTGCACACTCCAACCACCACGGCCTAACATTGCACCAGCCTCCATTGCATGACCCGAACTTTCCTCAACCTTGGTGGGACCTTACCTCTGCCACCACAATCGCATCCAATCCTTCATCTGTGACGATGACCACGATGCCGCCTCCATCGTCGCTGGTTTATGGGTTGTATGGCTGGCTATTTTTGGGTGGTCATGGGTTTGATGTGGTGGTGATCGGTGGAGGTAGATCCGATGGGGATGAGGATGGTGGTTTGCTGGAATTCGTATGCAGGTGATGAAGTTGTAGCTAACGGTAGGGATGCACAGTGGCTGACAATGGTGGTAGTGTGGTGGTTCTAGCTTTTGTTTAGTGGTATAGGGGGTTGCGTTTGGTAGTGAGCGATGACGATTAGGGTTGGTGTGGTGGCGCAGTAGTCAAAGACGAGAAAGGTGACAATTGGACTTTTTATAATAAAAAATAATAAAATCAGATGACATGTAATAACAGGTCATTTTGAATGATGGATGATGCACCAAAACTCTCAATGGTGCATCATGACATCCTCCTATGTCATTAATATATATATATATATATATATATATATATATATGTAACTAAAGTTTAAATTTTAAAGTCAAATATCATATATTCAATCATTTGCGATCCTATTAAGCACACTTAAAAGATATTACAATGTACAAGTGCTTTAGATCTCTACATAATTTTTTTTTTCATACTGACACGCAAAAAAAAAAATGTTAATCAACAAAAACAGAAAAAGATTTATTAAAGTAGGATATGCAATACCATTATAAATAAGCTTATAGTTGATATTTTGTTTTGAAGTGTCAAAAGAATAAATCCAACTTAAAAGTGGTTCTAAACACGAAAATATTTTTAGTCCTCCCTTATTTTTGGTCAAAACAAGTCTAATATCTTTCATAAATTCTAAAAGATCATTCTCTTATTTTGTAATCAATAAAAAACTATTGGTGTAACTCTAATTTTAAGGGAAAAAATGATAATTTTGCATATCTTACTCAAAAACATATTTTTATGATCTAGTGGAGTCAATTGCACCATTGCTTTAAAGATAATAGAGAGAAAGGTACCAAGTGAAAGTCAAATAAATGTAGTGATCTGAATATTAATCGTTAAATTTTCATTCGTTAATATATATAATTTAATGATGTTTAATTCTTTTGCTAATAAAACATTTGCAAAATACAAGCATTTTTATGAAATATTGAAGGTTAAATGTCATGGAATGGATATATCTTTTACAGGATAAGATTATGTAAAAAGATAAATAAACTTAAAAGCTGGCTTTTTGGGGTTTTTTCAGTAATAACGCTAATAGATATAATTTAATTGGTGAAATAAGCTTATCACGTGAGTACCTCATGAAAACAATGAATTCCATTAAACTTGGAAGATAAAAGTGCCAACTAACAAACTAGAACTATAATTGCTAAAGGAGCCTGTGTCCCACGAGGATAACGCTAAATGTGAATAATACAGAGAGGAGATTAAAAAAAAATTATAAGTAAATTTTTGTAAAAAAAAAAAATCTTAATGTAACAATACACAAATTTAAAAAGTATGTCTATTTGTTTAAATTATTCTTTTGGTTTACACTTATACGTAGTTGTATGCCGGATTATAAAAATATTCGGAAAAAAAAATGGTGTTTTCTATAAACAACCGTAAAGATGACATTTGCACATTATTGCAACATCAAAATTGTTTCGGAGGGATTCATCTTTAAACTATTGTTGTAGTTATATTTAATTATGATAATCTTTTAGTTGTCAATGATTGGATATCACATTCATATATGGTCTAAACAATTGACCTGTTACCTCTAAAGCAGAGATTTGATAGACAAAGAATTGATGTTATCTGAAAATTTCTATTTATTCAAACAGTATTCAATGAACACCTGAGGAAGAAGGAGTTTGTAATTTGCAGTTTAGGTGAGATGCACATAATTGTGTGTCAAATCCAACTTATAGTCTATTTTGTTAATAACATGGAAAAAGATAAAAAATGCTGTTTTCAGTGTATTATCCTAGTCTATAAACTACTATCTATGGAAAAGATTAGTTTCTTTTGAAGTTAAAATACTTTTTCTCCAAATTATTAGTCATAAAACTTGCCTTTTTTGGTCTTTCTGAAGGGTTTTATAATTTTATATACATAGAGGATGATTATGTGAAAGGAGAATAGGATCATGATTTTATGTAGTTTCTTTTAAATTGCCAGAGATTTGGACCCTTCAAAATAATTTTAATATTTAGTAAATTGAGAGGGTAAGTATAATTAAACAATTTTGAATGGTTAAATATAAAATTGCATTCCCTGGATTGTTTTTTCTTTCTTGTTTTTTTTTAACTCTGTTTCTAAGAAATGAAGTTAAAAAGAGAAATAGTTCTGATATTTTTACTATTAATAATACATACACCTCATTTTATATTTCTCTTAATATCATTTATCATACTTAATTTTTTTTATAATTTTCTCTCACTAAATTTGACACCTTTAAAAATGATGTCAACAGTGCATATACTTCTAAAAAATATATATAATAATCTTTTTCTAAAGGAAAATATTGTAGTCAAAAGGCTTATTATTAGATACTATCGTGATGAATACTGCACATAAGATAAATTGTCAAGTATTTATTAAATACTAATTTCATAATAAATATTTAAAAATAATCAATAACTAATAAAATATTTGACAATTCAATCTAAATATCATACTAAGCAAAAAAAACAAAAAAAGATAAATTCTCCTTTTCCCTTTACCAACAACTTCTCAACTGGCTTTTCTCTGGAATATTGGGATGTATTATTATTTGATCTTAATCATCCACTCAAAATTTCACCTTTCAAGATAACGTGGGACATTTTTTTAAATATCTTTAAATCTATCTTAAGCTTTTTCTTCTTCTTAATATAATAAAACAAATAACAGGATCTTAACTTTGTAACTCTCAAAAGGCTAAACGCCACCCAAAAATCTTTAGTTTAGGGTTGTGTCCTCTTAAAAATTTAACCCTCTCAAAAATCTTATAGTTTGCATATTTCATAACCATCTTCAATGGAACTTGTGTCCATAACAATTGTCTATGTGCTGAAAGTAACTCATAAACCATACAAGCATAGTTGTGAAGCACTAATTTGAAAAAGACTACTCACGTGGGCTACTCAACTTTTTCTAATTGGGGTTTATCCATCCTACCAAAAGCAAAAAGCAAAGAAGGTCTCATCTCATTTAGAAGAAAAATCCTACAGGACTACCTAGAGGTAACTCTCAATTTGTGAGCACAGAAAAGCCACCAACAGCATGGGGTGGGCCAAACCAAATGTCAAAACGTGGGACTAGTCAAGACTGTAGGTGTGGTTCAAAATCCTAGTCGGTGTGATCTGCAGTGTTTTGTAACTTCTGTTAGTTCATATAAAATTTTCAATCCATTTTTGCTTTGCCTAAAAGGCAATAATACAAGAGGGGCATAGTGTCACACTTGCGAGAAAGAAAAGGCAGCAATTTTGGTAATAAATAATGGAGGGAATAGTAGAAGTCTTTGCTGTTTTTGCTTCTACTCCTCACAACACTATGAATCATTATTAAGGTCCACACTGCTTAAGTATGACCTGATACTGCAAGTATGAAACAGTTCTCATTGCCCTGTGTATCAGAATGGGGCCTTCCCACACATGGTTTTTCCACTATTGCTAACTGGACACTGCAAGCTTCATCATTGTTTGCTGATTTGGGGTACCCTTGGGTGTGATCTCATTTATCATCAAATATATGATTAGGCCTTCACATGCTCTTCTTTTTAGTCATAAGGCGTGAATTGTGACGTAGTTTAAGAATTTGCTGAATAAAGCTAAAATGGAGACTCCAAAAGATGATGAGCTTACTTAAAAATTGAGGTCAATATCATTTTATAGCTGCTTGGAATAGAAAATTTGAGGCAATTTATAAATGAAAAAATGTACCTCATTTCTATTTTTATACATACTATCTCTTCTTTGACAATTCTATTATTTTTCATCATTTTTCTTAAGTAGGGAAGAGTGCAAATACAAAAGTCTATTTTAACTATTTTCTTTGATCCTTCATATTTTCCACCATTTTTTATCAAAAAATAATTTTGGCATATGAAAAACAAGCCTTTAAAATGGTTTTAAGTTTTAGAATTATACAAGTCATTTTTGTTTATGTATGCTATTTTTTTTTATCATAAAAATCTGCTATGTTGCAGCTCCAAGCATGGTGTTCCCAGTTCCCTTGGTGCCGTCTTCTTTGGTAAGTTTTAGTTCCTTGTGTGCGGATATTGCAGCCACAAGATGAGGGAAACGACAATAAGGACGCGGATATGAAAAACATAAACAAGTTTGAAACCGCTAAACAAAAAGAACCATTTCAAAGAGACAAAGGGTGTAGAAAAAATAAAAAGCCGTGTGTTGAAGAGTTTCTCTGCAGGAACAATACATTGAAGAATGGTTCAAACAACTAAGAACATTATGTAGAAAGTAAAATGAAAGAACCAATTGCTATGGTATCCAATACGCAGTTGGGGAGGATAACAGGCTTGAATATGATTGCAATAACCAAATCACCTTATTCATTGATGGGATATAAAGATTTGAACATAAAAGTAGAGATTTGTTTGCCCAAAGAAAAAAAAAAGAGAGGAGAGATATGTTGTATTTTTACCTCAATGTAAATATATACAACATAGTTTGTAATTACTGAGATAGTTACAAGGAAAGGAATTAAGAAAGAGCAAAATATTAGGAGGAACAATTGCAGCACATTTATTGGCCTTTTACTTTGTCTTCAATGTAGCCACAATTTGAGGAATCTGTTTTTTTTTTTTGGGAACTAAAAATTTTGGATCAAGGGTGACTATCTCATCTCCGTATGAGAATAAGTCTCTAAGCTCAACAAATATTTTTAAAGAGATGTTTATAGATAATTCACCAATAATGAATAAAATTCAGTCAACTATAAATATTTATAGATAATTCACTGACAACGAATGAATTCCGGTCAACTCTAAACCATAAACCTTAAATCATACCAGTCTATTTAATTTCCTATCCACTAGAGAGAGAGAGAGAGAGAGAGAGAGAGGGAGGGAGGGAGGGAGGGAGGGAGGGGGGATATTCTCTGACACGCCCCTTCAAGTTGGAGGTGGAATGTATATGAACTCCCCGTTCGAAAAAAAGGTGAATTTCTACGTTGATAATGCCTTGGTGAAAATGTATGCTGATTGAGATGATGAAGGAATGTACCTTGTAACAAGGCTTCTCATGACTACCTTTTCAGGAGTGATAATCTCGATGTGTTTTGTACAAGCACGAAGCATGGGATTAACAACTACATGAAGAGCATTAATGTTGTCACAATACTATTGAGAAGGTTTATCAAGATAAGAAGTCAAGTAATTTCAGCAGGTGTCAAGGCCATGGACCTGTACTCTGCTTCTAAACTTGAATGAGAAACAGCCGAGTCAAACATTTGTTTCTTTTGAACGCCAAATCATTACTTACCAAGACAAATTTTAGCCATAACGTAAAATAAAAAAAACACCAAGAAAACAAAACAACATTACTCTCAAATATTGATACAATGAAATGTAAACACAAGCCTTAGTAACAACGTCAATACCCACACTAAGCACCTTACAGACCATTCTGTTCATTTTTAACAATGAAAAGGCATCACAAACCATTCTGTTCATTTTTAACACCAAGAATCCATTGTGCAAGATGGGCCAGATATGGCTCAGCCTGGGAACTACTACTCAAGATTGATCCGAGACTATGAAGCTCAGCATTAAACTCCCTCTCAAATTTGCTGCAATAATTTGTTTTGGTCAGATTGCACACAAGACATGAAATCATAGTTCATACTTTCAAGATACATTTGGCAAATGTGTTGTTTTTGGACTTACAGAACAGAATCTGTGACGGCCACACTTCCAGTGGTTGACTTTAACACCTGAGATAAGTTTCCTGATTTCCTTTGTTTGGCTTTCTTCAAGCCAATTGAACCATCAGTAGGTTCCTCTGGACTGTATATTACAATAGATGATGATATAAGCCACTGAGTTGCTGCTGCATACTGTAGGCACATGGATTTAAGTCGCTCCACCTTCTGCAGTTGAGAAAATCACAGATAATCAATCACAAGGAAAAGCCACAAACCTTTTCCAATTAGTACATAGCACCCAAAACCTGCTTACTTCCTTTGACTATAAAATGAAGATTTCTCTCATGTAAATAAAACAATCCAGAGAATATGTTTCTGGTTGAGTTTATCAATGATGAGTCAGTTACATATGCTAAAAAAAGTAAATTCATATTTTTTGGTATGTATGTTACATGAATACACTTCCAATCATTTGTTTTCTTCCTTCCCCAGATATGCTTGGAAGTTGGTGGAACACTAGACACAGCTTGCAAACACAGTAAATATGGATGGGTAATAAATCTAAACTTTCTGGAAAGTGGAAGTCTTAAAATTTCAAAATTAATAAAGTTTTTAAGTGTTGTAAGGTAGCAAGGACAAACCTTTTTACTACATATGAATTAAAAATATCATTGCTTTGTCATAATATTGGTAGTTGTGTATTTGTGTATAGTTCATGAATCTTAGGACTAGCGCCTTAAAACCAGCCTGGACAATGACTTGGAAAGATTGTCAAAGGGTTTTCGGTTAAGTACGAATAAGATAGAGTAATTGGAATCAATGTAAGTTTCCATATCAATATCAAACACTTATCTGACACCAATACTTGTGCTGTTAGCACATATGCATGCTTCCCAGGTGCAGGTCTTAAAAACACTGCTGGGAACCATGATAAGATTTAGAAAATGAAGGTCTTTTGCTGGCATAAACAATTTTTGTTAAAAAAATCTATATATATTGTACTCTTTTTCATTGTTTTTTCATTCTTGTTTACATTTTAAACTAAAATAGTATTTTAACTTAATGTAATTCGACTTATACCCTCTGTTTCATGAGGAATTTTTTAAAGACTGCTGCATCCATTTGTCCAAGTCATGTCAAAACTACTTTTACATTTCCTTATCATTACTTCCTGTAAGCATAGATGCTTTATAACAATATTTACTTTCCAAAGACTGATGGCTGGAAAAAGAAAGTAAAAATTTGTAGAATCATAATCATCAAATCAAAGCAACAGGCTGACACAAAACAATGACAGAGACTTAGGTTCAATTTTAACAAAAAAATCATTAATACCATTCCTATTCCTATCATGAAGACTCCATAATGATCTAAAAATTGTTTTTATATCCCTCTTGAAGGGACTTGGAGGAAAGGAAACCAAGTCTACCAAAAATGAAACCAACAGCAAGTGATCATTATCACACTAGGTGAGCTTGGCTACATGGATCAGTCCAGGTCATTGGGCTCTATCAAAAACAAAATTTTTAGTAAAAGCATTTAAAGTAAGGTCTTTTTAATGGTTTCTTCTAAACTTATCTTAGAAATTTCTCCACCCCTTTTAATTGGACTATCTTTAATTTGATCCACTATTCTCACTGGAGCCCCTATTGGTATTCTCACATGACTAACCACCTTAAGCAATTTTCTGTCATCTTCTCAACTTTCTCCGATTATTCATTCCTAATCTTATATTTTCTTATATGTCTACTCATCCACCTCAGCCCTCTCATCTCTGTTACACAATTATTTTTGCTCGTGGGCTTTTCACCGCCCAATATTCAATTGCCATAGAGCATTGAAGGTCTGATAGCTGTCCAATAGAAATTTCCTTTGAGTTTGATAGACATAGCACTTTGCAATAAAAAATTTCACCTAAAACATTTCTCCATTTCATCCACCTAGCTTGAATCCTTTGTGTGACATCCCCATCAAACCACCATTCCTTTGACAGCCCAATTTTCACCTCCAAAATGTTGTTTTATCACATCTTACTATACTTACATTCCACATCCTTGGTCTTACTATTACTAACCGAAAACCCTTTGATTCCACAGCTTCTCTATACAACTCAAGTTTACAATTTACTCCTCTCGGCTCATCAACTAGGATTATATTATCTGCAAAAGACATGCATTGAGGCATTGGCACTTGGATGTGCCCAATGTCCAATACCAAGGTAAAAAGGTATGGACTCAAAGTCAACCCTTGGTACAAACCTATGGTTATAGGAAATATGATGTTTGCAGGAAAAATGATTGTTTTAGTACCCAAAACAATAACTGCATAACCATTAGAGTTAACAACAAAGAAAAACTAACCTTCAGTAGCTCAGGTAAAAGAAGCAGACATTCTCTCAAACATTTATCAAGAAAAAAATCATGATGTTGTATAACCTGTTTCAGACAGAATGTCAGACTTTTTCTTGCATTCCCCCAAACCTTTTCACTCAGACACAAAAAAAAGACATGCGAGTATTATAAAACATGTAAACATCAGTTTTGAAAATTGATAGAGAACAATATGTTCTTTAGGACAAGAAAGAAAGTACCTCATCTATGCTATTTGCTGACTGAAGTCTGTTATACATCACATGCCAATTGGGTTCAATAACCTAAAAACAAACTGTAGTCATAAGCCAAGAACCGTCCTAACTGCTCAGTGAGGAACCAAATGAAAAAGAAAGAAGAAAAAGTAGAAACACATATACTTCCCAATCCTATAAGCACTGAAAAGCCCGATAGAAATTATCCCTTTGCAATTTAAAAGTCATTTATATATAGATTTGAAAACACATATAAACCTCGATTCAATAATTTCAATTTGAAAGCAGGCAAAGACAGAAAGCAAAACTCATCATTAAAAAATAAAAAATAAAAACAAAACAAAAAGAGGAAAAAATAACATATAATGAAGAAAAGGCTAATTCCTGTTAAATTGTAAAGTCCTAAAAAAACAACAAATAAGTTGAAAAGAAAGACCTGCCTCAAATGTCAGATAGTGTAAAAGGCTATTGATAAATTTAAGCATACTACGACAAAGAAGAGATGATCTGGAGATAGCAGTTCCACGTGTATTGAGAGCACGAACCCCCTGCAATATGGGACCAAAAATGGAGGTAAAAGAAGCTGAACACAATCAGACCAAGTAAAGTGAAAGTTACTTTCTCCATACTTGATGTACTTGCCATGCTCCACAAAGCTGACGGTCAACGTGTTTACAGTGAAAAAGAAATTGAAAAATTAACTGGTACTTTGTAATGGCTTTTCGTGATAATACTATAGACAGTGGCCACAGCACCTGAAACCAGAACCAAGGACAAAACCATCTAAATGTTGCAACAACTAACACAAGGAAGACTCTTCAAGAAACTTATGGGGGAAGAAAACACCTTATAACTCAGTGAAAATGTTTCAAGGGCAGTGATGCTAACTGGCTCCTCCAGATCATTGCTACCAGAAGTACTCTGGCTAACTTCAAGATCTTTAATTGTCCCCAACCTTTTAAGTAAAGAAGATCTTTCCTAAAAGCCAAAGGTCATCATGAATGAATAATGAAACTTACAGCTCAAAGAATTTTCTTAAAAGCTGAGTTAGTTACTTGCCACAACACAGGTTAAGCCTTCAGAAAAAGGATCTGCTGCAGCTGCTGTAGTACGCAAAGCAAGGTCTAGAAGAGACTAAGTCATAAAGCGGGGGAGGGAAAAAAAAAACAGAACCACAAAAGGAAAAGCCCATAGTTAGAATTTAGTTTTCCTTTCACAAGTAAAACACACAGTTGCTGCTTCAAATTTACTGGGAGAAAAAAATTGTACTGACAAGTGATGAATATTCTATTACTATACCTGCAGCTTTTCAAGAGAGACTTCATCAGTCTTTCTGGCCAGCTCATCTCGGGCAATATCCATAAAATGTACTAAGAAATCGCCCTGTGTGATCATAACATGATCATGAACATTATAATAACATCAGTCAAGAAAAAAAGCACTTCTTGAGAGTTCATCATCATTGAGAATTGACTTCCTAGTGGAAGTAAATCAACTCTTTGATATGCATCAATCCCTACATGAGTTACCTATGTGTTTCAAACCAGTTGAATAATTTACTTAAAGGGTTCCTTATATGTAGTCACCCTGTCACCCCTAAATCTTCCAATGAATAAATCGTCAAATACTGAAACTCAAAGAAAGTTCAAAAGGAAAGATTTTTTCGTTCGATGTTGTTGAAATTTAGGGATTAGATGGAAAAGAGAAAAG
The DNA here is from genome assembly GCA_029884595.1 of Ormosia semicastrata. Taxonomy (NCBI): domain Eukaryota; kingdom Viridiplantae; phylum Streptophyta; class Magnoliopsida; order Fabales; family Fabaceae; genus Ormosia; species Ormosia semicastrata. The sequence goes on from JAQQTO010000044.1 coordinate 4,574,655, forward strand.
GGAGAATATGTTTACGTAATAAGCCTCTGAATAATTGTTATGTTGTGATACAAGACAATGACCTTATACTCCTATTTATTTATACAGATAATCTAGGTCAGTACAATACAAGTGGAATAGCCTAACAACACTCCTAACAATCCAAATATTCTAACATTTTAAAAGGCATTTTTCACCATACAACCACATGCAGAGTACAGATCCACATAGGAACGGCAATTCTAATGGTGATAGGTTCAATTGATCATAGCAGCGTGCATATGGTATATGTTTGACTAATTTCAGAAACACCCTGCCATTCTGTGTAGCAACCAACAGCCTAATAGCGCATAAACTAAAACCTAGCAGCTTTCATTCATTTGCTGAGAGCCTGAGACCAATGGTACACGGTTAAGGATTTTATACCTGATGCTATCATTATATCACCTTTGACAGGAAGTTTGGAGAGTTAAAAATCGTTAATATGTCTCTCTCAGTGTTACATGGATCGTGGTACAGGTTGGTACATGGTACCAGACTTTTCCCAATATGCGGTATAGGGGCAGACTTAACTGATTCACTATTTAGGACTGAAATTTGCATAGAATTGGATCGCTATGCATAAACTTCAAGTATTAATTCTGCACTCTACCAAGCAAGAAAGCCTTTGTTGAGATGCGAAAAATGTCTCTCACTCTCCCTCAAACAATTCAATCTCTAAATCTGTCATTCCATCTATGTCTGAGGTATGAACTCCCTATTTTTGTTCTCTCAACAGTCAACACATGCTATTGTGCTTGTTTTTATTGCTACCATGTTTAAGTTTGGAACGCTTCTTTGAGCATTTTGGGTTGCAAACAGCCCACATTTGGGAACGAACATAGGATGTAAGGGATTTGAATGTATCATGTAACACTGGTTTCTCTCTAGCAAATAATTCAATACCAACTCATTCCAATTCCCTCTCTCTCACATTTTTTTATCTACAAGAAAATTAAAAATATCTAAAGAACTTATCTGATAGTTAAAGGCCTGTGTAATGCATATAATTTCTACATGCCCTCAGACTTGGATGTCAACTATTCTCAGTAAGAATATAATAACCATCAACAAGACAGTTCATAGTCCACAAATAGGAGGTTTTCTGTCTCTTTTATTACCTTTGGGTGATGAAAAGGTTGAACTTCATTTTTATCCAAAAAAAAAAAAGATGAACTTCATTAAGAAGAAAACAAAAGTAAAAGGATTAAAGGTCTTCATTGAAAACATTAAAAAAAAAAAAGTAAAAACAAAAGGGGAAAAGTGTCCATGGGGGAGGGTGCTCAGGGTGGACTGTGGAGATATTGTGAGATGATATACCTGATCAAGAAGAAGATAGTGCTTTATAGATTGCAGCTTTCCCATTAGATCATACTAAACATACAAACATAATTCACCATCAGAAGTTGGAATCTTAACAATAACAATTGCAGAAGCAAGTTGAGAATTCTATCACCTAATTTAAACTCACCTTTTCCTTAATGAGATTCAAGAGTTCACCACTAGCAAAGTTATAAGCAGCCTTAATACATTCAAGATAATGATGATTTGAGCCATAGCTCATTAGTTTTGAATTTTCTGATGGAGGGACCTAAAGAAATAAGCAATTAAATATATTTTGAAGCAACCACTTATAAAACACGAAAATTGTTTATAAACACCCTCCAATGTGAAGGGTTTGAGACAGGATAAACCTATTCTACATACAAAGCATAACTGTTGCAGAAAGAAAACCTGAACATTGTGCCCGCATTCTCTCATGACATTCAGATATTTCCCTGTGGTCAAGATTGTCCCCGCAATATTTGCTAGGAAACTAGGAATTCCATCTTTGAGGCTGTATCGTTGTCGCCAATACTTAGCATCATAGTCTTGAGTGAGAGTCTCCTATATAGAATTTGAAACTGAGACCATATGAAAAACAAGTTTTGATATTAATTTTGGGCTTTTATAAGTGATGGAAAATTTTGATCTACCTTTTGAAGAGATTTGTTCTCCGTGATAAAAAATTCACCATAAGGATCATCTATCACTCCTTCATAGACCCATCTTCAGTTTTGTTCAATCCCCAGTATGACAACAAAGTGAAACACTAATCAAAGTCAACCAAAAACTTGATGATAGAGGCACACAGGACAAAGACAAATTTTCAAGGCAACACGTGTTAAAACTTTTATAATACATCAAAACCCTTCTTTAAAATATCACTTTTCAACTGATGTCTGTCCTTTTATCAACAAATCCATAAAAAAGAAACTCTACATTACTGCATAGCAATACATCATTTTAATAGGCTGATAAAAATAAACATAATTGAGAATGGCCATTGTAAAAGCACAAAAACAGTGGAGATTTATGTTGTAGGAAAATGAGATCAAATACATATTTCTTCATGTTTTTTGGATGCCTCATATGTCAGAACTCAGAACCAAGCTAGCTCTATGATTAATTAAAATAACAGTATATCATAAAGGTTTGTTTCTTATAATAATAGAAGCATGACCCCTGCCTTAGCATGCCTAGACCCAAGCCAGGACAAAAGGGAGCTTCAATATGTCCCTATAGTCACTATATGCATTATCTGAGCCCAACAGGCAATGACAAAGCTTCTCAATATTAAGTATTAACAATGTGATGCAAAAGCTGTTATAAAAAGCATGATAAATGAATATTAATTGATTTAGTATATGATTTTTCCACACATCAATGACCAGATTAACTGATTAAGGTACTCAGTCTCAGACTAACCTTTTTTTCTGTGTGTTTACAAAGGAGGTCGTAAGACCTGGTGAGTGGGTGGGAGAAAGGTTGGATTAGTGTGAACATGACTAAGTGTGAGCATAAAGACTCGTTGGGATTGAACCTAGGATCAAGTGATTCCCAAGGAAGTAGAATGCCAAACTAATTTGATCCAGAAAGGGGAAAAATAAAAACAAACTCATCTGACAAAATTGATATAACAAATTATAAAATCATCATTAGACTTGATATATGTCTACAACAACAACAAAAGCTTTTTCCCACAAGGTAAGGTCAGCTACATGAATCAAACAGTTACAGAGACTTGATATATGTCTAATAAAGAGGGGAAAAAAACTCGACGTTGCCAATCAAGAATGAACAACATATATAAGGGAAAAAAGGAAAAGTTACCTTTCTAATATGCTCAGGTAAGCATTGCTTGCACATTGTGTCATCTTCTCCAGCAATAACCTAACTGCATTATCTCCAGCCATAGCCTTTGCCTAGATAAAACAGAAGTCATAGTGGTGAGAATTCAGTATTTAAGAAACTGATTCACGAAATGAAACTAAAGAGATTTTTTTTAACATATACAGAAAAGGGTAGCAGTCTTAAGGGACTTTCTGTTAGATTCATTGAAAAAGAACGAAAATTGGAAACCTTAACATAAATTTTACCTGGCTCTGCAGCAAGTTAAGAACAGCAGAACCAGAAAATTTGTTGATTGAAGCCTTCTGTATTACAGTGGATAATGCCTGCATTGACCCCATCATGGGCTGAATCACATGGTTGGAAGTACCATCAGCAAGGATTTGGCAACTATTTACATTTACTTGAGTCAAGACAAATCCATACCTGACAGTAGAACCACAATCCTTGAAGGGAAAGTCTCCCAAGACGAAATTGGTGTTCAAGCTGGGCCACCATTGCCTGGTAATCCTGGTAATAAAAAATCCCACTGTGGCATAAGTAGAGTAGGTGCTTGTTCAAATTGTATATTATTATCAAAACGATCTATATAGAACTCCAACGAGGTGAATATAAATTATATTACTCTGAACTACTAGTTATTGTCTAGCACAATTAATTTTAGCATGCTCATTTTAGTGTTGTTGTTGTATGCTCATTTCAGTCATCTGCAAGTCTGACCATCACAAAGCTCCTGCTTGACATTCCAATTCAAAAAGGTGCAGGAATGTGCTAAACAGGATATTATTGTTATCATGTTTGTTACAGTAATTTTTCATCTAAATTATTTTATTAAATAGTGACTTGTCAAGTTACAAAATTTTCCATCTAAGACTAACACATCAATAGCCATTTGACACATCACTATTTAACAAAATTTCAACATGATAAATCACTCTATTTAACAAAATAATTTGGATGAAAAATCAGTATAAGGACAATATTGTATGTAATTGGTAAATCGAGGGAGTAAAATGATCAAATTGAAAAAACTAAGGACTAATATGAACATGCAGTAACATTATAAGGACCAAAAACTTAGTTAAGACTTTCTTTAATCATTTCCTTTTTTTAAACTAATATAGAAAGAGATTCCCTCAGTTGGTGCCTTTCTCACTTTTCCTAAAGCCAAATGTTTTGTTTTACTATAACTAAAGAGGAGAAAATTGTCATTACAAATTAACAAGGCCCACCACTAAACACCCACTCCTACATTTCAGGAAATTTTCTTTTAATCATTCTTAACAACTTCTAACTTAAATTCAGTTTACATTCAGTTTTAAAATTGATAAGAAAACTAGGAAAGAAAGCTGCTGTGCCTTAAATAAAATATTAAAACTGGATTTTCTCTTAACAGTTGAGTCAAGGGTGCCTCTTCTAGTAGTGAATGAAACTCTCATTAAAAAAATGAGGGAAAGTCCATCTATAGAGAGAATCATTTCATATTTTGACCACTTCCAATATTTTGCTGTCAGTATGATTACTACTCCATAGAGGATCATCAGAAGCAAAACCTTCATGGCATCATCTTTAAAAGTTTTAAAGGACATCTATTTCCTTAGAGAGTGGGAAAGGGAAGAGAGAAAAACTCAACATGCAAACCACCATCATGAAAACATCAGTGGGAAAATTCACTTAAAGATCTTAGTTATAGAATCAAGGGATGAAGAAAATTTAGCAAAGGTTAGCATTAAAGAACTATCTAACTTTTCTAATGCAGTTACGTTAGATGAAAGAAGCCATAGCATAGATGATATATAGTCCATTAGTGAATTAGATGAAAGAAGCAAGTGATAATTTCATGTGCAATTTAAATCAACCAAATGAGTCACCGTCCAGAAAAACCTACAAGAAGAAGTGCCCTCAGTGCAGCAGAAAAGGCATGATTTACTAGGCCATTCTTGAACTGAGACCTCGACTCCACAAACTGGCTGATCAACAAAAAGCTACTACATAGAGGGAATATCCGTTTAGACAATTCCTGCAAAAAAATTAACTCAGATGCAATTACTGACACAATCTAATGCTCCGTGAAACCTAGAAACCATGCCATGCTTTTCATCACTGTGTGCCATTATATTGTCCATAATCTGAAGTTATAGCGTAAGAATTTCTGTTTCCTGTTTACCTCAGTCTTATTAACCAAAATATCATATCATAATTATCACCACCTTAAAATAAAATACGGAGGTTAAACACTTCTAATGTCAAATTGAACTCTGAATGGGGCCAATTGCAGCATAAAATATGGCAGGAAATTTGTGCCAAATCTCACCTGCAGTGCCAAATCCATAGATGGATCAACATGGAAGGTGACATCATCCTGCTTTCCAGGAACTGTTTTAATTAAGATGTGACGTCCTTCAACCCCAACCATGGCTGAGAGGACATCATCAATAACAATAAGCTCCTGCACATGAAGAGAACAAAATAATAGCTGAAATTTTTAGAGCTCAAAATGATAACTTAATGATGAATATAAATATTAACAGACCTGAAACAAAACTCATATAAAGTGGAATATGTATATACTTGTACACATGGATACATAGGTAAAAGGCAACAGTTAGAATCCAATCCAACAGCAATAGCAAATTGAATAATGTTGCCGTACATAGAAGAAATGAATATAACAAGTTCAACAAAAATATTAGCTCGTCTGAAGACAAACTTTGATGAGTGATACCTGAATTACTGTTTAGCAAATTGTTATCTAAGAAGGTATACAAATCCTTCAGAGTCTTTTTCAATAGTTTCTATAGCTGTCTTAAATACCACCAAGATCATTTAGAATTGAAGAAAGCCCATCCCCTTGGCACAAAGAAAAAAAAAATACTATATTTTCCGAATTCCTAGCACATTGATATTCCTTAAAAACTGTCCTGTTAAAGTAAGGTTTTTCCCTTAATTCTGGGCATAAATTGAATAGAATAAAAGCCAATGACCTTACTAAATATTAGAAACGGCCAATTCTACAATACACTATCAAATTACAGTGTATTAATACACCATGTTATCTTTACAATTAAATTTTTGTATGTATGTGTGGACAGTTTAAAAAAAAAATGAACAATTTAAAAAATGATAAAAATATAAAATAACCTTAATTTACTAAACTGAAATAATCATAACCATCCACGTGTACATTGTACACACAAAAAATCAACAGTGAAGATATTAAAGTGTAATTATACACTATAACTCTACAGTGCATCGTAGAAATAGTCTACGCCAAAAGATCATCGTACACCCCTTTTAGGGGTATATGCACTGTTGACACCCTTTTTAAGAGTGTCAGATTTAATGAGAGAAATTGATAAGAAAAAGTAAGAATGGTGAATGATATTGAGAGCTGAGTGAAAAGAGGTGTATGTAGTGTTAATGATAAGAAAATCAGAACTGATAGTCTATAGAACACCCAATCAGTGCAGAATACAGGTCAGCAGTCACATTCCAAGAGACATACCCTGATGCTACAAGTAAAACAGAAATTCACAATGAAGTGATGAACCACCAAAAGGGTGAACAAAAAATGCATCTAGGCAATCTAACAAACGCTTCCTTGTATTGCACCGGAAATTAGAAAAAGTTATTCTAAAATGAGTTTATATGTAAAGTGAGTAAGTAATGTATACCCATCCTTGATTTTATTTAAAGTTCATTGTCATCATAACATATTAAATGATTTAAGGATATATACATCTTAATTGGTCACTTTACAGACAAGCTCAGTTTAGAAAATCCTTATCGCCAGAAATTCGCCTCACCCCACCATTTCCTGATGAATTATCAAACTGAAAATATAAAATAAAACTAAAGAGAGAGAGAGAGAGAGAAGAGAGAAGCATACTTGAACTGCAGTATCGTAATAGCCAATTGGGTTATCAAAGGCCACACTGGTAAGCTTCATATTCAACTGAGTTCAACCACCTAATCGGATCGGAAGAGAAAATGACTATTAAAACAACAACAAAAAAAAGTGGGTAATTGGTGAGGAAGATAGAAGAGTACCCCACGAATCGAAATTAGCAAGAACGAAGAGAGAGAGGTGGCGTGGCCGTGGACAGTGGAGTTAAGGTAGTTTCAGGGCCTTCCTTCCCTCCGCTATTTTGAATTTCTCTAAAAATCAACAAATTTCAATGACTGTGAAGGCAATTTCGGATGGTCCGACTCGTCCAACACCAAACTAACCTGATTGTGACGGGGTAATTTACAATTCATCGTATATATATGTGTGTCTATATATATATATATATATAAGTACATTTGTTTTTGTTTTTTATTAGAAAAGTGATTTTTCATTAAAAATGTACTTTTATATATATATATATATTTGAATAAAATTTTGAAAAATATAGTTTTTAGTTTTTTTAAAAAGGTAGAAATTATTTATTTTTTAAAATAATCAATTATAAAAAATGTAATAGAAAAAGAGAAAATAAAAAATATTTTTTATAATTATATCCAAACATAAAACAACTTTTATTTTTCATATAAACCTTTAAAAATAATTAATTATTTAATACTATCTTATAATTACTTTTTTAAAAACTTACTCAAACATAATTTCACATTTTTTAAGTAATTATTATAGCTATCAAAATAGGCTCTCTTGGGCCATTTTTTGGAGCGAGTTAAGTTGAGTTTAGTATTTCTTGATTTAGTATTTTGTTAGCTTAGATCAATCCATTGTAAGTTACGAGTTGGGCTGGCCTATCAACTCCCAATTCTTTTTTTTTTAAAGTGAATTTGATCTTTAAAAAATTTAAATCAGTGAAATTTAAATATTTTTTAGTCACTAAAATTTAAATTAATAAAAAATAAGAGATTTGTATTACTTAATTTTAAATCAATAACAAATAAATTAGAAAATTAATCCAATTATATTTTGAGTTTTAATTTTTCAAACAAAAAAATATGACTAGAAATGTAACATCCTTTCGGGGATGTCACATTTATGATACAATAAAATAAAATAAAATAAATACTTACCCAAGTTATAAAATATTTGGTACATAGATAATATTAGTAGTAATTTTTTTTTCTTTTTATAATAATAACAATAAATGAAATAACACAGTGCACAAAATAAAACAAACATAACCATGCTAATATATATATATGATTTTTCTTTAATACACACATGATTTACAACGATAAGGATTTAACAAAGCAGTAAAGAGTTGACACAAAACTAAGACACAGTATTGCCCAAGTGCACCTCAGAGCTCTCTAATCCTCCGATGGATCATCCTCAGAAAGATCCTCGAAATTCAGAGCTCCTGGAGGTCCCATAGTACTACGGACACGAGTCCGAGCGGTTGACTCGCTACTGAGCTCACCAGGCGCATGGAATATTCCTTGCCAGTAACGCCTAAGAGTCAGTGGCAACTCTAAATGCAAATAAATCATAGTAGTGAATATGACCTCTCCGTCATACTCTCTACATAGGGACACGGTCAAACGTCCCACATAAGCAACTGTCCCTCGGTCCGCATGCATACGCCACGCCTCGGAACCCCCATGAAACTCCAGTCTCACGAACCCGAAGAATCCTGGCAATGCCATGATCTCAAGATCAGTCTTGACGATCAGTGTGATCTACCGACTCCTCCTCCTCGTATAATTCGCCCGACTGTTGCTCGTCAGGATATTGTACCTCAAGAGGCTGATCATCTTCTTCCACAAACTCTTTACGAAAATAATATAATAATATCGAGAAAACATATAGAGAGGTGAGACAATCTACATCATTACCCGCATGGCAATAAAGAAAACGACAATACAAAACAATTATCATAACAGTACATATCAATGTATCATGCATAATATATTAAGCAATATATAGTAAAATAACACATACAGTGATATCATGCATAATATATTAAAGCAATAAATCATACATTTTATCACAGATTAAGGTAAGCAGTAAAATGCAGCTGATGCATGAACAGTAATATGCAGATAATGCATGAACACACACTGACTCGTTCCTACTCCATGGAGCTAAACACGAATATCTGAGAGAATGATCCGAATAGAAACTAAAAATACTTTATGGCTGCCCAACCAAACTATTGCACTGTCCAAACTTCGTGTCCATAGCCCACAGTCCAAAACATCGTGTAGCAGTACACAGTCCAAACATCGTGTACCACAGGCATAGTACTTAATAGTCTCCTCAAAATCTCGATTAAGGATAGTGCTTGTCAAGATCATTAGTGTGTTGCCCGTTACCACGGCCCAGAGGTGCTACCACTGTTCACATATGGGATTCTCTGCACACTAATGCCTCCAAGTTCATAAATGAACCACACTACGCTTATCACACCAAAACATGGTGTAATTCGCCTCATCAATCAATCGCCAATTATCAATCAAATTGACATAACACCCTAAACATGATCTAAAATTACAAAAAATACCATTATTATCCAAATTTTACCATAATTATGAAAAATTACAAAAATACCCCTTAGTCACAAAATAACAAAGTATAGTACGTCCCACCTGACGTCACAAAATAACCAAAGTATAGTACGTCCCACCTGACAGTACTACACCACAATATGTCCAGGTCCACCACTTTGGCCCGACAGCAAAATTCACTGTAACTTTCAATCGCGTAGGAATTTTATCGCGTTTTCACAATCTCGTCGTTTTCACAAATGTTTTTAAATCGCGTAAACATATTTTGACATTTTTGAACATCACAAAATCTTTTAAAATCATTTTCTCAATCGCGTAAGATTTTTAATTCATTTTTCTTAACCAAATAGCTTAAAATTATTATTTTAAGAATATGCAAAACTATATATAGTACATTTAAAATACGCAGAGTATTTTCCTTGTGTTCTAAATATAGTATGGAATCTTTTTATTTTATTCGTCTGATTTTAATATATTTAGGCAGTATTTTGCCTATAAAATCAGTATAAGGTATTTTTGAAGTTTTCCACTAAATATAGTTTCATTTTATTTTTACCCAATAATTACGCTTTGAAACTTGCTAACGCGCTTCAAAATTTATAAAATGAGCTTTACGTTAGTATTTTTCAAGCGTCTAATTTAATTCTTTCTTAAACTAAATTCTGCTAAGTTAACATTCTAGAACTGAATTTATTCCTTTTATTTTCTTAATGATTCATTGGAATCAATTTATTTTGTAAATCATTTCCTAACCTATCTTAGAAAATAAAATGGTATGTTGGCCAAAATTGAAAATAAAATGGTATTCAATTATACACTAAATGGCATATTGGCCATAATTAACTTAAATCTTTTTTTTAAATCCATTATTTTACCTCGGTTCATTAAATCATTGATTTAGAAAATTGTTGAGAACATTTTGGTTCTCTATTTTCATGAGAAGGCCTTGAGCCTCAAATGTGTTCTTTGGAACACTCATGCAAATCGTTACATGTTATTCACATCCTACTTTAATAATTATATAATTATAAACACATGCAATTATATAATCATATACAAAATACATACAATTTATTTAAAACCATAAACATGCATAGCAAAAATAATGAAAGCTATAATCATGCATAGCAAAATAAATCACAAATAGGAAAGCATCTAAACAATCACAAAAATAATAAAAGTCATAAACAACCACACAAATCGAATCCTTATGGATTCTTCATACACAATCAAATCCATTTTCCCATCACCACTTAGGGTTGATGAGATTAAATCTCCCTCTTACCTCTTGAAGACAATTTAATCGGTTAATTCTCCTCCTTTCCTTCAAATTTCATGTGACTCCCAAACAAATCCCTAAAATTCTTAAACAATTAGTAAAAACACATACAAGGTACAATATTGAAAAACCATGGAACAATCATGATTAAAATTAAAAATTCAATTTTGAACCATAGAATCAAGACTTACCCTTAGAAAAGTAAGCAAAATGTGTGATTTTGGACAAGATAGAGTAGGATTTTGGTAAAACCTTGTGAATGAAAAGTGTTTAGAATAGGATTTGGGTTCAAGAAAAGCTAAGAGATAAAATTATAGAGGTTTGGTTGTGTGGGGTGAGGGCTTGGCCGAATTAGAGAGAAAGAAAATGGAAGAAAAAGTGTGCATGGCTTCTTGGTATTTTTGGAGAGAAAATGAATAGCTTAGATTTAGGATAAGTGTGAAATAAAAGTGAAGAGGGAAATAGAAGGGCTGCTGCCGTGAGTGGCTTTTTGGGTGAGGTTGAGTGTTTGATTTTGCATGTAAATATCCTAAAGTGTTCACACTAGTTAGGCACATGGCTTAGGTCATTGGATCCTTCAAGAACCATGTAGAACCAAGCCACCTTGCCTCCTTATTTGCAGCCCAAAACCGTGCAGCTCTTCCTCTTGTTAGTGTCTTAATTGTTCTTCAATTACACCTAATTACATGTTAGTTAATTAGGTAATTAGTTAGGTTAATTATCCTAACCAATCTAAATTAACATACTAATAATATAACTAATTAATTTAGTATATATTAACATATATTATAACCTTTAATCAATATTAATATAGCTAATTATTATTTAGATTATAATTAATTCATAACTAAGCTAGTTCACTTAGTATGCTAATTTAGCAATTAGATTAGTTAAATTAAGCTTAATTAGGTTACTAACCAAATTCAAGCCTACAATTTTTGACTTAATTCTAACCATTGATTCATCTTTAATTCTTAGCCCTAGATTAGATCTAAGGTAGATATCAATTGATCATAAAACTATCATTCTAATCTCACCATTGATTAGATCAACGGCTTAGATTAAAGGCTTCCTAACTAAGTCTTCATCCAACGGTCCAAATGAAAGTCCATGCTCCTTTTGTTGACCTTTTCCTATTGGTTTAAAAAGTCAAGCCACTTTCGTTGACTTGCTCTCATTGGTTAGAATTTGTCCACCAAAGACAAGATTGACTATTTTTTCTAAAGCGGGTCCCACAAGACTTTTAAAGATCGTGGTCAAATCAAGCTTGATTTTTACTATTTTTGAGACGATGAAATCTTGTAATATAAAATAATATTATAATAATATAAAATTATTTTATTACACGTTAAATCCTAAAAATTACGAGATTAATATATATATCAATCAATTGGGTTTAGTAAGATCCTCAAATTTCTAATTAATTAAAATAAGAGATTTTTCTACGAGAAAATTTTTATTTCCCTAGGTCGAAGCAAATCACATACAACAGTCAAGTACACTCACGGAACAGTCAAATTTAATTTACTGCTCACAGAATTCACAAAATAGTATATTTCAGGATGATATTGTAATTAACCCAAAAGTTGGGGTGTTACAAGAAACGAAAAAATAATAATAATATCCTCTTATATGTAGCTTGTTAAATTAAAAAATAATTAAATTTTGAATCAACTCAATTTTGAACTAAGTTAGATCAAGTCGAGATATATCGAGCTAAATTAAGTTTAAAATTAAATTTTACTAACCTAATTTATACTTTTTATCGAATTATTTAGGTCAACTCATCAAATTCAATCCATTTTAAAAGTTCTAATAACTACCCTCTACTTTTTTTATTACTTAACCCTTCAACTTTGCTTTAAGTTAAAAACGTTAACTTTTTGCTTAATTTTAATGATAATTATTGTTTATTTTACACATCACCGTCATGTGATTTAATACTCTCAACCTAGCCCCCATATTTTATTTTTTATCCCATAACCTCCTTAACTTTAGGAGGGTAACTTGATTAATAAAATTTTAAACTTTCGTTAAAGTCAATCGAAAACTTAAGAAAGTGTTTCATTTATTTTTAGTTTTTATTTTCACTTGATACATTTTTATTGATAATTATAAAAATGTTACTTTATTTTCATTTTGTTTTCTATTTCCAACCTTTATGGAGTTTTTATCATTTTCTTGACAAAAGTTCAAAAATAAAAAACAAAATAAAAACTAAAAACAAACCAAACACCTACTAATATTTTCAACTTAAATCAAAGTTAAGGGAATTAAGTGACACAAAATAAAAATAGAGGAAGTTATTTAAAAAAAGGGGAAACTATTGTGAATAAAGTATACTTTACCTTATTTTGATAAGATTAATTTAGTTTGAATTGGTGAGGCCCGGTGCAAAATAGGTGAATTTGCCTGTTATTATTTTTAAAAAAATCATATTGTTTGAATGCCTTTTTATTATTAGATTCTGTTTTGTTGAATTATTTTTATGAGCTCATTCATTTCAATTAGTTAGTTTAACTTATTGAACTGGTTAAATTTAGGCTCTGTTTGGTACACATGATAATATTAAAGGTGTAAGTGGATAATTTGACTCGGTTCTTGATGGAAAATAAATTCGAATCAATCAAAATTAATTAGTTCGGTTTGGTTCGATTTCTTATTTTTTGATAGTCAAATCCAAACTAAACCAAAACCAACATCTACGAATTAGTTTGATTCGGGTGATTAGATTAATCATTTTTTTAATACAAAAATCAGCTAAACATACATGTAATACATAAAAGTGCACATAATGTATCCTAAATTTCAAATAATATTAAAACATAGACTAACATTTGCTCTTCCATCAAGTAATGAACATTCAATTTCAAGTTGAGTCACACAATCATTGGCCTTTGAAATTTCCTATTTATATCAAACCCAAAATGCCAAAATAATGAAAAATGAAATTTTCTTAAGTATCAAAAGTTCAAAATTGTACATAATATACCTTGTGCTACTATATATTTTAAAAAAAAAATTGAGTTGACTCAACATTGGTTTGAACTTCAGCTTTCTATTTTCAGAATTCCTTCCAAAATTCAACCAATTTGAAAAGTATATGTATGATACTAATGAAGCTGACTTAATAGCATGTTATAAGCTAAACACCTACTCTAAGTTAATTCTATACAGATCCGGAGAAGAGGCAGCACAAAGCAAGTCACAAGACCAACAGTCATATGTAATATCCCTTCCTATCCTATCAAATAAGAACATCAAGGCATGTTATCATACTCGTAAAAGTTGATTAAACAAAGTTTGAAATACTATTAAGGCTGAGTAAAGTAACAAACATATTTACCCAGAAAGTGAAATGCAGCTCCTCACATAAAGAAACTAAAAATATATGAAGAAATGTATAGACAAGTCTTATAAGGCAAATTTCTTTCACATATCTTTGCTGAGAACTTAATTTAAAGAACTTTTTAAGAAAAGTGACTTGACTAACAGAATAACTAGTAACGGAGTTTTCAACTCATAACCAAGTAGTGAAGCACACCCAGAATCAAAATCATAATATAATGACAAAAACATTAACGAGGTATTTGATATCTTCTCTACTTTATGATAGTGGTACTACTCTCATGCATCTCAACCCATGGTTTTCATTGAATTTAAAGCAACTCTCTCCACTTTTTTTTCACAGCAACAAAAAATTACATTCGTTAAACACCCATATGACAAGTAAAACAAAATATTTACTTTTATTTTTTTAGTAACTTTTTTTTTCACCTAGTAAAAGAGATCTTTGAAGAATTTTTACAAACACAAAATAGACTTTTTTAACATTATACCAATAGACCTCAACAAGTCCCCTTTGCAATTCCAGATTGTCACTCCTATTCCATTTGTTCCCATAGATGGAAATCAGAGCAATTAATCATAGCAATCAATCTTAACAAGAAGATATCAATATTCTGTACAGATCTATATATTAATTATTCCAGCAGAGTGTGTATATTTCAAATCCAATTAATCATAGCAATCAATCTCAATAAGAAGCAGAGCAAAGCAACAGTGGCAAGGAGTGCGACCAAAGCAGAGCAGGAAGCGAGCAACCAAACCATGCGACCAGAGCAAACCAGCGAGAGCAAGCGCGATGAGAGCAGCGTGACCAGCGAGCAAACCAGAGCAGGAAGTGCGACCAGAGCAGTAAGTGGCAACCAGACCAGGGAAAGCAAGCGGCAACCATACCAAAACAGGAAACGAGCAATGGTAGGGGTAGGAACAAGCGGCGGTAGGGTTCAAAGGGGTGGGTAGGTAGGAGCAAGGCAGCAAGCGAAGAAATAAAGAAAGTAATGATAAAAATCAAAACTTTCTAAAGTTAAAGCAGGAGGCAGCACAACAGCTAAGCATAAAAAAATGGTTTAGTTTGGTTCGATTCGGTTCTTGGGTTTGAAATTTTTAACCCGAGAATCGAACCAATTAAGTTTCAATTGATTTAGATTTTTTCCGAACCAATTAACATACACGAACCAAACCAAACCAATTTAATTAATTCAGTTTGGGTTGATCAGATTGGTTTGGTTATCTGAACCAATTTATACCCCTAGATAGTATAGTATAGGATAAGATAATAAGATAATATAAAACATGATAATATAACTAATATGATAAGACCTAATCCTATCTTTTGTTTAATATCAAAAAGGATAAATTAGCTAATTGTATAACATTGTTTTATATACCACACTGCCTTTTAACATAAAAGTCAAAATAATTATAAAAGAAAAAAGAAAAAAGCCTTCTGAAACAAGCTTCACCAGCTTCACTTTTGCAGGTTTCCATTCATATCAGGCAAATCCAACCCAAGTTTAGTATGAAGGTGTTTGGTACAATCAAAAGAGAAACAAAATTTTTGAAAAAAAAAAAGAAACATAGTGAAACTGAGTTGTTGATTAACGGCGAGAACCACTGCTAGAGTTATCGTGATTTGTTGTCGTCATCATCATCGGATCGAGGTGGATGATTTAAAGGCGGTTCTGGTAGAGGCGTACTGAGAATGGACTCCAAATTCAATCTAAGCTTTTGAATTTGACAAGACTTTCCTCATCGAAACCATGGAAGCTTCTAAATATTCTCCATCAAAGGACTCATTTTACTCTTGATGCCGTTGTCGTCCCAGACACAACCTTCAACCCATGGTTTCCATTCATATCAAAGTCAAAATAATTAGAAAAAAAAGAAAAAGAAGAAAACCTTCGTTTTGCAGGATTCCATTCACCCATCACCACATCTTCTCTCCCAGACACAACCTCCAACCCAAGGTGCTTCTCACGACCACGTTGCAAATTCGGTGGTGGCAGAGGCGGGACGGTGGTTGTAGATCTGATGTTGGCAGAGGTGGACAACCACGTTGCAGATCCAGTGGTGGCAGAGGTGGATGGCCACGTTGCAGATCCGGTGGTGGTAGAGGCGGGACGGTGGTTGTTCCAGGTGGTGGGGATGGAATTTTGGGCAAAGAAGAGGCTTAGACTGAGAGGGATAAAGTTGAGGGGTAAAGGAGGAAAAAATATCCTATCAGGTCTAATTAGAGGGCAGGGGAGATGATAGAATAATCAAGTTAGAATAGAATAATAAAGTTTGACTTGATTTGACTATACTATCAGGTTAAACTATCAAACACTTGATAAAACCTGATAGTATTAACTAATATTATCACGCTCTTCTTATCTGTCCACCAAACGCAACCTTAAGTAATAGTCTCATTGGTTAAGTATCAGGTGTAGTTTTAACAACATGGGTTGTGAGTATTAGGCTTGAAACTAAATATACGATTTGAATTTGACTATTTAAGTTCAGATATTATGTTTGACGTATTTTTTTAAGTTGGAAGAATAATTATATTTTATTTTTTAAAAATAAAGAAATAGAAACTCACTATTGCTTAAATGATGTGGCAAAATTTTATCATGTTAATATTGACACTCTTATAATCAAGACTTTAATTACTCTTCCTCATTGCCTCTTATTCTTCGACTTTATTCTTCTTCTCTGCAATTGTCTTCGTCCTAGCTCTCCAAATGGCTTAATCATTAAGGGGATATTTTGTTCAAGAGTTAATTTTACATTCTTGAGAATGTTGAGATGGGAATGAAATATTCCTACATTTGGTTCAAGATATGAAAAAAGATCCTCACCCAAAACACATTCCCACTAATATTTTTTTATGATCATTCCCACGAAATCATACCCATAGTAAAAAGGTGGGTTGAGTTCATTCACATGACATAAGAATGATTTTAATCTTATGAAAAGACTTTCCTGCTCACCCTTACCTTCAACCACACTATCAAACCCACCAAACCCATGAAGATTATTGTTGTTCTGCTAATTCTAATATACACCTTCCAAAGGAAGGTGTATGGTGCACTTGGTCATTCCTAACTGTTGATTATGTTGAAAAACACATTAACGGTTATAATGAATGACATGTAACCTGTTGATCTATTTTTTTAAAAAAGTTTTTATAACCACCGCCGACCACCACCACCGGCCAACCACCACCTCCGGTCAGCCACCACCTCCACAGCTGTCGTTGGCCACCACATTTTTTTAAGTTACATAACTGTGTGTTTAATATCAATTAAAATTGTATTAATCCTTATATTTTTTTCATAAATAATTGTGCATACTGAAAACTCTACAGATTTTATTGTGTGTAAATATTTTTAGTTAAAATTCGTAGAGTTTTCAATATGCACAGTTATTTATAAAAAAAATATAAAGACTAATATAGTTTTAATTGGTATTATTTTAACTGATATTATTTATACAGTTATGCAACTTTAAAAAATGAACAGTATAACCTAAAAAAAATGGTGGCCGGTAGATGGTGGTCGGCAGGCAGTAGATGATGGCCGATCAGCGGTAGACGGTTACCGGTCGGCAACAGTGCTAATGGTGATATGTGAAAAAAACATAAAACAAAAAAAAATTTGCCAAAAAAAATGGAGGGTGTACCATACACCCAAAGATAAGAAGGTGTATAATAGCACCCGCCTTGTTGTTCATCGTTGTTTCCAGGGACAAATTATGACCTTCCACTAACACCTATCGTTTCCACCTTAATAGACCCACCAAATCCAATCTCCACACCCAAAAATCAAAGACGGGGGTAAAGCGATTACCATAAATCACAATGGAGACCATGATTGGTCATAACACCAAAAGGCCTTAATGGAGACCATTTGCAGAGAAGCACCATGAGAACACCTCCTAACATTGTCAACTAAGAATGACGTTGATGGAATTTCCAAGCCATGGCAGAGAAAGACCATGATGGAGGGCCTGAGCTCCCTTTATCTTCTTCTTCATCATTTGTACACCAATCAGATCCCATAAAGAAGCAAGCTTGATAGCACTATAAATTTGAATGACAAACCTTGATGGAGGGCTTGATCTTGTAATGACGTTCCCCTGTTTTAAAGCACTGGTTGAAATGATATAACTGATTTGGAAGGAAGATTTTGTGGTTTCAATCCAATTTGTGATTCAATGTATCGAATCCAATAGAGATGAAAGCTTTGTGGTTCAAATTGGGAATGCTATGCATTTTAATTTACAGACTCTTGGAACAAATTAAAAGTAGATTGAGCAAAGATATGATATGTGTTCTCTTTGCAAGAATTTTGTTAATTTTATCACGAATATTTTTGTATTATAATCAAGTATTCATGGGAATATTATTTCTAACCAAACATTAGAACATAAGACGACAGGGAATAATGACCAACACTCCTAGTAATATTTCAAAGTAACCAAATATGGGCTTAAAATATTTCTAGGAATCCTATTTCTAAGTAGGGGTGTTCATTGGGTTAGATTTACTAGATGAATCCAAAAATCCAATTCAAACCAATTACATTGGTTTGACTCAGTTTAGATAATTGGGTTATATAAGGTCAAATCCAATAAACCTGATCAATTTCGATTCAGTTTACGAGTTGATATAATTTAAACCTTAAGGCCTAATACCAAACCTATAGAGCCGATAAACCATACACCATTTTTTTTATTTGTTAGATTTACCATTTAGGTTAGGCCCTTTCTTTCTACACATTCTATGACACCTCCACCTCTTTCCCTTCTCTGTTCTCCACCCATTCCCTCCTCTCTTCCTGACTGTGAGGCTACAAAGATGGTGTCCTTAGCTGTGACCTCTGACTTGAAAGGACGCAAGTGACCTCACTTCATGCAAGTGACATCATTTTGGTTGTGATGCGAGCTGCAACTATGCAAGAGCGAACTCACACATGGTAAGAGTAATCTGTGATGGAGCGAGTTGCTAATAGCAACCTCTATCATCACGCACCACTTATGAGTTGCCGCGGTGACCTCATTCACCCTTGCATATGGTTAAGAGAATGGGTTTGTTTGGGTTCCATTGTTGGAGGTCCTATTCAGTGTTTTAGGTTCTATTTGAGTTTTGAGACTTTTATGATCACAGAGTTTTTACCTTTTTGCAACTAAGAGTGTTTCTTTGCTTAGTTTTAACAAACTTTAGAAAGTTATTCTTCCTGGAATATGTTGATTTTGTTAGTGTATTTAGTTTTCTTATGTGAACCATTAAGAGAAGGCTAAATTTTGTGTGCTTGAGTTGTTTATTTTTTCAATTTTATTGGACTAAGTTGCTCTACCTGTTGTGAGCATTATTCTGATTTTCGTTAGCATGGTTAAAAAAAAACCTTGAAGGACCCAATAACCCGAACTGAACCACTCACTTTTAATCAATTTGGTTTAGTTCAGGTTTGATACAAAGTAAAAAACTTGTAAAATTAAATCAAACCAATTAGTTTTGATTGGTTTGAATTTTTTTACCCCAAAATCCGAACTAAACTGACCCATTTGCACCTCTATTTCCAGAAATATCATTCCTATGAATCTTATTCCTAAGAATAGAAAATCAACTCTTGAACTAAACGACCCCTAAGAGAGGGTGCACTTACCAGGGCAATCAATAACCTACAAGGTCTTGATGATGAGGTTGCGAGCCTTTCTATTATAGATCTTCACCTTCATGCCAGTGCTCTTGTCCATCTTCATGTATGGCTTCTTCCACTAGCAGAATTTCTTTAGGTTTAATGGAGCCAACTCTCTCCCTCCACCACTACCATCACCTGCATAAAATTGCACTCTTTTATACTTGTGTTCTTCTTATGAAGTTTTTTCTCTCACCAAGTATTCATTAGAAATAAATTTAAACTATTTTTGATTAGTTCATATGATGATTATAACATATTTCAATATTAACTGCATGTAGTTATTGTTGAAGGAGAAATACAACTTAGTGCCTGTGTATACACAACTAAAATAATATGCTAGTACTATTTGGTTTTGATCTAAAGTGGTTTTCTAGTGATAAAGTTATTGTTGAAGGAGAAATACAACCTAGTGCCCGTGTATACACAACTAAAATAATATGCTAGTATTATTTGGTTTTGATCTAAAGTGGCTTTCTAGTGGTAATGTTGTAGAGGACATGGGCTTTCAATTGTCAAGTACTTAGACTAAATGGACAAGATTATAACTTCATTAACATTATATCCATTTTCTTTTACAATCAAAGAGGTTTAAGTTTTTGCCCCTCAAAATTTTAACTCAAGTTCCACCACTTGCTTCTTCCTTGTTTTCACCTTTGACTTCACTTTCTCATTTTCTTTTTTAGTGGAACAAAGGGCAAAATGTTCCCTCACTTTATTCTTTACAGCTTAACTCAACTTCTAAGTCATAAATCTATTTCATCACTATTATAAAATCATCATCGATATTCATGCCACCTTATAAAGAATTTCATAACATGCAAGTTTTTTACTATAAAATTAACCTAGTGATAATGTCTAACATCTAATAGTGTCTAATAAAAGAAATTTAACATCTTACAACTCATACATCTGGTTATAAAATTGAGATTGTTTCTTCAATACTAGTCTCTATATACAATCAATAATTAATTATCTACTAATAAATTAATTGGCTACAAGTTTATGTGAAACTAATATTAGTGTTATAGAAACTTAGGCTTTGTTTGGTATGACCTTCTATGGAGGAAAGGAACGAAAAAGATTCATCTTCCCTTATTTGGTATCAACTTAAGGATGAAAAGGAAGTACCTAGTCCTCCTTTCCTATTCATGGGCCTCACGTTATTTCTTCCCTCCCTTTTTAAAGGGATTGGAAATGAAATTATTTTTCTTCTTTACTCACTTTATCTATTTTATTAGATGAAGGTTAATAACATAATTTAATATTTATTTACATTAATTTCCATTCATGATACCAAATAAAATGAGAGATAACTCTTCCACTTCTCCCTTCCTTTCTTTTCTATTATAGTCCCTTTTTTTTCCTTTCCCCCATTATACCAAACAAGGCCTTATAAATATATTGTTCATGTGAAAAAAAAATTATTTTATGTACTATCACATCATTAAAAAATTTAAATAAAATAAAGTTAAGTATACTTTACAAATTAAATCAATATTACTCGATTTACATCAACATTCATTATTTTTATTAAAATTTTACTATATTGCAGAACTCAATATATAATGTCATAACAAAGTGATTATGCATTGCTAGCTTTTTGACCATTCTACCATTATTTTTTGAATTATTTATTAAAATGCCCCTAGTTTCAAACTTATTATATTGTTATTTTTGCTATTTTATCATTTTTTGTCTCGTTCCACATGGGAGGCACCATTCGTGTTGGCTCATTCATGTGTGAGATGCCAACTGAGTTGATGAAGACTCCAATCGCCTTGGCACCTCACACGTGAGACTAAAATACTCCTATGTCTCATCTCTCTCTCTCTCTCTCTCTTCCCAGCCGTGACTCACTTCCTCATTTTTCAATTCACGCCTCCCTCTCCAAAAGCCTTCCTCTCAATTTTCTCCATCCTCTTTGGTCTTCACACCCCTTACCCATGTTCTTCACCATTGAAGGTGTTTGAGACCAATTTGGCATCTATTT
Organism: Ormosia semicastrata; assembly: GCA_029884595.1. Classification (NCBI taxonomy): domain Eukaryota; kingdom Viridiplantae; phylum Streptophyta; class Magnoliopsida; order Fabales; family Fabaceae; genus Ormosia; species Ormosia semicastrata. Next base: position 4,596,610 of record JAQQTO010000044.1, read on the forward strand.
TATGCAAAGAACCTTATTTTTCTTTTATTATATGAAAAGTATCATGTTTGTAGTAGTTGACAAAGAAGCTACTTGAAGCATCGGTTGAGGCATAGAACGAGATATCACCCAATTGATTTTTTTATTATTATTGTTAGTTATAGATTTTTTTGCTTAGTTGACATCATTTTTTGTTATTATTATTTTAATTATGTAGATGTCTATGAATTATGTGTGTATAAATATCGTGAATTTATTACTTAATCCATTAGCTAGAAGCCACACTTAAAGTTTCAAATTTTGATCAATTTTCATATCAAGCCATTTAGGGTGGAAACTGGAAATTATATTGACCATCTTATATACTTATTGATGATGGAAGGAAAACCCTAGTGCATTCATCAGTGATGGCAACAATAAAATTGTAAGGGAAGAAATTATTCTCTGACAATATTTTTGAAATTTGTTTATAACAAAATAGGAAATTCTATACAACCCAAGCAAAGTTTGGGTTCCAAAACTCATGCTTATGTAAACTAATAAAAAATACTCATGTGGAATAGTATTGCTGACGTGTAAAATATCTTTGATCTAGAAATTAATTTTACAAACAATCCTCAAAGAGATAAAATATGCAAGAGATGAATTCTTATTAAAAAAAACTAGGGAACTATATCTTGTATAATTAGGGATAGATGGTTTGAAGGCCCCTAAGATTCTAAAGGTTGTATATGCTGGATTCTCTGATGATCATGGCTAATTGCTATCCACATTGACATAGGCTTCAACCAACATATTGCCATAGTTTAACCTTTTTTCCCCCTACGTTTTCCTTTTTCATCCCTAATTTGCCCAAAAAGTTTGAGAATTTTAAAACAATATTGTTATTGGCAAATTTGCATGGAATGCTTCCTTATGTAGATGAAAGTTATAGCAAATACACAACTTTTATGTCTCAGATAACAACTTAATTGCACAGATGATAATTACCAACCCCTTGTTATTGATAATCATATAAGAGTTTTTTTTTCATTGTAAAGTGTGTGGGATAAGGTAGTTGTTTCATGTTCTTAATATCATTGGTAAAATGATATGCTCCATTGCACAAATCGAAATTGTAACAATCTAAAAAATAGCTTAGCTTGAATGTTTGGAGTTTAAATGATACATAAATTTTTGTCACTCACCACATAAATTCAGTACATGAAAAATGAATCTCATCCTACGTTTCCAGCAACCCAACATCATGTTGGTGCTTTGTCAGTTACTCATTGGGCAATCTATCCAAAATCGTCATAAAGTCCTTCTCCTGATAGGGCATAACAAGCTTGTATATGTCAATCATGATCCTTGATGCTATGAAATGGCATCAAATGCTTGTCACTTAGGGTTCATATGGATAATTATCAGTTTGATGAAATTAGACCAATCGAAGATTTTATTCCTCATATGTGTTGTTTATTGAAACTCATGAATTTCAATTAATTGAATTTTTAAGTCTAAATTTGATTAATTTTAAAAGAATGTGCTCAAATTATAAAAAATGAAGTAAACGGTGTTAAAAACATTTTGAACCCTTTTTCGGTTTGAATCTTTGTATTTTGAGTTCTTTATTTTATGGGTTTTGTTAGATATCACTGAAATATCAAAAGCCCTAAGAAATATGCATGAATCGATGCAAAAATTTGAAGTTTTGAGTTCTAGGTTGAACTTCAATGGAGAAACCTGACTCGGATTTGGGTGACCTACTGGAGGTTAAAGATGAAATCCATCTTTTAATGTAAAAAATAAAATAAAAGGGATCATCTTGTAATTTTATTTTTAAAGAGTATTTATTTGGTATAAAATTTATAAAAGACCGACTTTAATATTGCTTAATCAATATGCTATTATTTTATTTGATTATGTAAGCTTGGGTTCTAATAACCATGATTTTGCATGAGTATCCTAGCAACCCCCAAATAGAATTGATTTGATTGATAAATAAAATTATTTGTTTGGATTGTACCAAAAAAAATTATTTGTTTGGAATTTATAAAATAAAATTTTGGAATATAAATTTTTTATTTATTTTTACATGAAATGAAATCATTTATTTAAAAAGTGATAAAATAAGACTATAAAATGGAATTAATTATTTGAAAAATTTAAAAAATGAATTAAATTAGTTTTAAGAATATCTTTTTAGTTTTAATCGTTTAGAATCATATTTTAGTGAATTTGAATTATAAATCAAATAAATTCAATTAAATTAATTCTATCTTTTAATGATTCTAAGTACAATTTAAGAATTAGATGAATGCAACTAATTGCTCCTTCTTCACGGAGTGAAGATATCATGCTCCACAAAGATGTTTCTTAAGCAGTCTTTTTTTTCCCCTCTTTCTGTTTAAGGGAGGACTCACCACAATGGTGGGCCCTAAGGGAGCCATAGGAGCTCCACAAAGGGGGGGAAGAGAATAGGATAAAGTGTATAAGAGGGGATCAAACCCCCCATACTTTGTAAATGTCCTACAACACTTACCAGTCATGCTGACTCATAGAATGAAGTAGTCTTATGTTTTTTTTTGTTTTTAATGCACTATTCTTTAAAAATGAAAAATAATATCATCTTTTTTATTTGGATTGTGATTTTATTCAACTGGAAAATCCTAAGCCAACAGATCAGAAATACAAGTAGGATGTTCATCTAGCCACATGCCATGATTACACTCAAAAGCATAAGAAGTTAGAGCATTAGCCACAACATTACAAATACAAGGAACAAAATAAACTTTAAAATGTGTAAACCAAGAAACAACAACAAAAATATCTTGTAAAATAGATCCATTATGAGATAAGTCCTCCACTCCTAACTCAATGCAGTTGCACATTCTTTGCATCTCCTTCCAAAGCCATATTCCTAACACCATGCTCCCAAACATCAAACCTTTCTTTGCTGCTATAAGCTCACCACGATTGGGATCAACACTGCTAGAAATTTTCAAGCATTTAGCGGCAACAAAGTCACCAACCGAATCATGAACAACCAAATCCACACCAAATAGATGCTTTGCTGCATGAATGGAAACATCAACATTCACTTTGTAAAAGAAGGTTGGTGGTTTCTAGCACTTAATAGGCTGCACAATAGGCTGAATTCCAGCTTCATCACCAAATTTTGTAGAAGAAAAAGCCTAGAGATTCAGTTGTGCTTGAAAAACAGTTTGCATTGGAGATGCCACACTCTTTCCCTACCATGCATCGATCCTAACTTTCCAAATGCCAGCCCAAACTATTATCAGCAAGTCTAGCTAGTCATTGGAGAGCTTAACGAACAGGTTCTACACAGAGAGGAACTAGGACTCCATGATGTCATCATGGAGGATATTGTTCATTGAAATTCCACTAGACACGATAGCTGATTTCAAGAATAGACAATCACAAAATAATTGGGCAACCATTTCCTCATCACAACCACATAGCCACATAAGTAGCAGCCATTACCTACCTCAACACCCTTTTGGAATAGTTTGCTTCTTATACGCAATATATTTTTACATAATCTCCAAGTAAAAACTCTTATTCATGGAGGGACTGACAACATCCACAATTTGCTCCACAGAGTTTTAAATTGAGCAGCTAACCTGTAGCTATTTTAGACACCGATACTCTGCTCACTGTGATTCCTCTTCTTGGTCCAAGAAATCTTGTAACCACTCTTCACACTATACACACCTCTAGCTTCGTGAGCTTAGAATATAGAATTTTATGATGGTTTAATGATAACCAAAATTGGTTCAGCTACATCTTTGTGGAAAAGAGCACGAATTCAAGGCTCATTCCATGATCTTGAACTTGGCACAAACAATTGAGCAACTTGATCCAGTGTAATATCAGTGATCATAGGAGCATCAATTCTAAAATTTTGTGTGCAATGTGTAATGCCTCAATACTATTACTATTAGTATATCTAGAATATAGGTGAGTAACTAGGATTAAGCATGTCACAACTAATATATCATCGTTCTTTGGTAATAACTATATCATATTATATATATTTGAGTCCTGTGAAGGAGATGTAATATGTATAAAAATAGTTATACATCTGAAAAGTCCAATTCATACTAATATAAATAGTCCAAACAAACTAGTACATCAATGTTTAAATAATATAAACTAAGCTTTTCTAGACATATGTACATAGAAAATATTTACAAATGGTGTGGTGTGGATTGTGATTAAATATAATATCAAAAATAGTTGCCAAGTTCCACCAAAAATATAAAAACCTTGCAACCAGTTGTAGTAAGCAAGGGTCGATCCACAGAGAACCAATTCAATTAACACTATTAATCCAATTCCTAAATTAAACTCTGATGAAAAATAAACAGTAAAAGTAAAAGGGGGGTTTTGTTGATTAAAACTAATTGAATTATCAAGTTAAAGATATTGGTTAAGAGATGGAATCCACCACTAGATTTATATGATTATGCCAACTTACATACCCTTTATACCAACATGATCAATTATGTTCTTATGCAATTGCGAGATAAATCCCATGTCTTCCTTAAGTTTCACTTAATTCAGCAACCGCTCAAATCAAACCCTAACCATTAGTTATTTGTAAAGCAACCGCTCTTACACTTACCTAATGATTGCATTAAGAATTAGAAAACCAATCACACTAAGATCTAATCACACTTTAGGGATTAAATTACTTAGATCATATGTCTCACTAGTCATACCACCGCAACCGCGCATAGCAATCCTAGTTTTACCACTTTCGAAGTTTGGCAAGAATATAAAAACCTTTATATTGATTTAAGAATAGAAACATATGAATAAAAACATAATTGTATTGATATAAAGAAGTATGCAAGATTCACATAATCAAAACTAGAGTTTCATCTTCCCTTAACCAATCAAGAAGTTTAGCCACACATGGCAAAGTTAAAATCACAAGAAAAATAGAAGAAAAACATAGTTCAAAACGAAAGTGCAAAAGAAAACTAAAGATCAAACTAGTTTCCAAAAGTTGGGGATGATCAATCTCTGATTGCTCGAACCCGAGACTCCAATCTTCGATCCAATCTCCCTTCCCCTTGGTCTTTGTGTTTCCCTCAGTTCCCTTGACGGCTCTCCTTGTCCAGACCTCCTTTAAGGACTCTAAGCAACCCTATTTATAGGTTTGGATACCTAATTTAACATTAAAATACGAATTTAACTTTCTGGTGCGACGACACGGGCCGTGTCATATGACACGGCCCGGGCCTGTGCCTCACTTTTTCTCGTCACCCCAATTCCATGTATTTCACAAGTCGAGAAGGACACGGCCCAGGCCTGTAATTTGACACGGCCGTGTTGTTTGACACGGCCCACCCCCTGTCGTCAGTGACATGGGCCTGTAATTTGACCGCCTGTGCCCCGTAATTCGACATGGGCCCTGTAATTTGACACCTTCATTTTCAAATTTGATTCTTTACAAATGCTTTTCTTTCATTGCTTCAAGAGGTGATATTGATCTCCTTAAACATTCATCTCTCTCCTCAAATGGCCATCAAGCTTGGTTTGATGCTAATGGACTCAAACACTCAAAGATATCCCGAAAAACATAATTCATTTATGAGTGTTTATAACCACATTTAAGCATAGTTTCACAATAAACATCCAATTAAGCTCTAAGCGAAACTTAGCTAAATATCAACAATTAAGCACATATGAGTCCAATTAAATCAATCATAAGGCAATTAAAATATGAAAATAATCGACAGATCAAATACCCCACACTTAGCCTTTTGCACTCGGGCAAAACATAAGACCAAACCAAGGAACAAGGAAAACAAAACAAATTCAAAAACCTAACAATTTAAAGAACTCAATTTCCAATGATATTCAAGAGAGGTTTGTGAGCAAGAAGAGCAAGAAAAGAATCAAGGGATCAAAACATTCAAGAGATAACAATTCTTCACATTTCCAACCAACAAGCAAGGTATCTTCAATTTGAAAAGCATGAATTAAGAATGATAGATTCTCACAAGATACACTCTCAATCTCTCAAGTGTTTACAAGGTAAGTATTTCACTCAATTCAACCCATGAAAAATGCACTACCATAAGCTTGCTTATCTTCTACTTCTCCACTACTCAAACACATGCACACACAAATCAAGAGGACTTTATTTAAGGTTGTAATGGGGTTAAGGTAAGGGAAGGAAATAATATGAGTATGGTAAGATGAGCACCCAAGAGAATGAAAGAATATGGGGAGGAACTCAATTGACAAACATAAAATTTTTATCCCTCAAATCTATATAATGCACATTCTCTTTACATATTCCTTTCCTTTTTCTTTCTTTTCTTTTACAACCTTTCTTGAATTTTTTTTCTTTTTCTTTGCATATTTTTTTCAACACCTTGCATATTACACATCAACTTGCACAACCCCCACACTTGTCCTATTAAACACTTGCAAGCAAAAGAGCTCCTCCAAATGAAAATGAACCAATGCTCTCCCATTCCCTAAGGTAAGGTAAAATCATGGTTTTTCACATAAGGCATAAAATGAGATAAGACAAAGAATAGGCAAATAGGCTCAAGGGGTTAATCAAAGGGAAATAATGCAAGGTTGGCTATTTGGCCAAAGTAGTCAATCACAAAAGAATGCCTCAATCATGTTCATGTATGCAAGTGAAAATGTAGCCTCAAAAAGAATTAAAGCAAGTTCTAGAGTGATCAATATGACATGAGTGAAAATCACACAAGAAAGAAGAGAATGGTATAAATGTTAAATCCATCCATCAAAAGGCCCAAAATCTCACCAGGTATGTATCTATCAAACTCAATTCATCAATCAAACATCCAAAACCAAGCATGCCAAATTCAAGATGACAAGAAATTTATAAATCATAACCTTGAATTTCAATTGCTTCAAACTCATAGACTTCACAAATCTCAAAACATCATTGGAAATCAAATAAAAACACAATTTTTTTTTCAAAAACAGAAAATAAAAATTAAAATAAAAACAAAAATAAAACAGAAAACAAAATGTCAATTCCTCCCCACACTTAAATTCTACATTGTCCTCAATGTAAACCTCAACAATAAATAATCATTAATAAATCTAGGACAAGTAAGATAAAAGAGAGGAAAGAAACATCCTTATCAATCAAGTAACGGAGGAAGATGAAGAGATTTCCACCAGGATCCCATTGGCGAAAGCATAATAACCAATTTATGCTTGAAATAACATGAAAGCTTCCACCGGGGTCCCATTGGCTATAACATAATGACCAAGTTATGGTTGAAACAGCATGAGGGCTTCCACCAGGGTCCCATTGGCCTTCCTTAATTGCCTTGACTTCACCACTGAAAAGTAATATGTGCACTTCATTAACTTCATATGCATAGTTTCTATTGGACCATGGCCCAAAAACAAAATCCACTTCAGTAGTGTCTGTCATCTGGTGCTCTTCTCCCTTCACTGAAAACTCTTTAGAGGCCTGCAATTCTATCTTTCCTTGTATCTTAGATCCTGCAACTGCATCAAAAGCATTATTGATAGATCCTTCAACAACATTAGCTTCTACACAAACAGAATCATCAACTCTCAAGAATGCAAAAATTTCAGCACAAATAACACATATCATGTCACCATCACAATCAGTACATGAGTTGCAATGAGTATAATTATTGAAACTAATAAAATCGGAAATTCATCACACAACTCATCATCTTTGTCTCTCCACTACCTTAGGAAGGGGTTCAAGAATACTTACCTTGGGGGCCTTAGAGTTTTCCCCCTCCTCACTTACCTCTTCAGGCTCTATTTCTTTCTCTTCAATAGCTTGTGGATGAGAGGTGGGTTCATCTAACGTCTTCCCACTGTGCAATGTGACAGCACTAGGATCTTCCTTCATATCCTCTTTGAATTGTGAGGGAAGTCTCTCTAAAATTAGGCTCGACATCTTACTGAATTCTGTGGCTAACTGCCTCAAAGAGTTTTGCAGGTCATTGCTCATGGCCTTTGTCTCTTGCTGAAACTGAATGTTATTAGTGGCCATTTGTCTTATTAGCTCCTCCAAAGTGAAGGTTCAGGTTGCCTAGGAGATTGAACTTGTTCTTGCCCATGACTCAAGTTAGGAGGATCCCACCACCCTGGATAATATGTATTGGAGTAGGGGTTGTAGTTGTCGGACGGTTCAGAATAACCCCACACTGCCTCTACCTCCTCATTTGTGTCTACTAGGAAAGTGGGACACAAATCAGTGGGATGTCCAGATGATAAGCAAATCTCACAAGCATCCATGATCAATGGACATCAACACCTACAAACACTCAGAAAGAAAGAATCAAAAATTAAAATTAAAAACAAAAATAGAGTAAAAATAAGAAACAAATCAATAGCGTAATTGGAAAATTAGTTCCCCGGCAACGGCGCCAAAATTTGGTGTGGTGTGGATTGTGATTAAATATAATATCAAAAATAGTTGCCAAGTTCCACCAAAAATATAAAAACCTTGCAACCAGTTGTAGTAAGCAAGGGTCGATCCACAGAGAACCAATTCAATTAACACTATTAATCCAATTCCTAAATTAAACTCTGATGAAAAATAAACAGTAAAAGTAAAAGGGGGGTTTTGTTGATTAAAACTAATTGAATTATCAAGTTAAAGATATTGGTTAAGAGATGGAATCCACCACTAGATTTATATGATTATGCCAACTTACATACCCTTTATACCAACATGATCAATTATGTTCTTATGCAATTACGAGATAAATCCCATGTCTTCCTTAAGTTTCACTTAATTCAGCAACCGTTCAAATCAAACCCTAACCATTAGTTATTTGTAAAGCAACCGCTCTTACACTTACCTAATGATTGCATTAAGAATTAGAAAACCAATCACACTAAGATCTAATCACACACCGGGATTAAATTACTTAGATCATATGTCTCACTAGTCATACCACCGCAATCAGCAAGCATAGCAATCCTAGTTTTACCACTTTCGAAGTTTGGCAAGAATATAAAAACCTTTATATTGATTTAAGAATAGAAACATATGAATAAAAACATAATTGTATTGATATAAAGAAGTATGCAAGATTCACATAATCAAAACTAGAGTTTCATCTTCCTTAACCAATCAAGAAGTTTAGCCACACATGGCAAAGTTAAATCACAAGAAAAATAGAAGAAAAACATAGTTCAAAACGAAAGTGCAAAAGAAAACTAAAGATCAAACTAGTTTCCAAAAGTTGGGGATGATCAATCTCCAGATTGCTCGAACCCGAGACTCCAATCTTCGATCCAATCTCCTTCCCCTTAGTCTTTGTGTTTCCCTCGGTTCCCTTGACGGCTCTCCTTGTCCGGACCTCCTTTAAGGACTCTAAGCAACCCTATTTATAGGTTTGGATACCTAATTTAACATTAAAATACGAATTTAACTTTTCAGTGCGACGACACGGGCCGTGTCATATGACACTGCCCAGCCCCTGTATTTTTCTGTCGCCCCAATTCCATGTATTTCACAAGTCGAGAAGGACACGGCCTGTGCCCCGTAATTTGACACGGCCCAGTGCCCTGTAATTCGACATGGGCCCTGTAATTTGACACCTTCATTTTCAAAGATTCTTTACAAATGCTTTTCTTTCATTGCTTCAAGAGGTGATATTGATCTCCTTAAACATTCATCTCTCTCCTCAAATGGCCATCAAGCTTGGTTTGATGCTAATGGACTCAAACACTCAAAGATATCCTGAAAAACATAATTCTTTTATGAGTGTTTATAACCACATTTAAGCATAGTTTCACAATAAACATCCAATTAAGCTCTAAAGCAGAAACTTAGCTAAATATCAACAATTAAGCACATATGGAGTCCAATTAAATCAATCATAAGGCAATTAAAATATGAAAATAATCGACAGATCAACAAACCACTGCATATTTATAAGAACAAGGCAATGGACAAAAATAGTAAATAATTCTATACTACATCAACATCTTCACTTCTACTCTTTGGGAGGATTCCGTTCTAGAATTATCATGAAAAGAGAACATAAAAGGGGTAGAAATTCTCAGCAATTCCAACATATAAATATGACATCATAATAACTTCAGCTAATTCAGGGAATCAAATCATTACTTAATATATCTTATAGAAAGGGTGGCTAAAGCCAAAACAGTTCATTTCTCTTCTAGCGGCAGAAGTTCAATTATTATCATTGATCAATACTCATAATCATCCAATTTATATATAGCTTTAACACATCAAAATTAAATCATAGATTGCATTAAGAATATATCAAATATGAGTCATAATTCACTATTACTATAATATTTATATTTTCTCATAATGCAAATAATCATTATCAAATCTATGATTTATACAAGCAACATCTTCAAAATAATATGATGATGCTCAAACATATGTAATTATTTCATTAGTACTTTTTAATTATCATCTTTCAAAGCATATTCCACGGACTCATGTCCTTTTATATCAAATAGGTAGGGAGGGAATATCACATCCTCACACTACCCTGGTAATGAGGGAATGTCGCATCCTCACAATACCAATCACTCAGTGATAGTCTGCTTATCAGGCCAGTGTACTCAGCCTATACATAATAGTACTTCGTTACACAACACTATCCTAGGTAACCCTAGCCAAATCTAGTGAGGGCATGTTTCCTCCTTGTTTGGGTCCGCAAGTGCACAGGTTGAACAAGTAATATAATGAGAGTTAAAGTATCGTGTCCTAAGGGATTGACAACTTGAAAGGTGCTAATACCTAACCAATTTCCACAAAGTTCTTATCCAAGCAATCGAAATATAAGAGTGGTTTTTAATGAAAATAACAGCTTAAAAGAAACAAGAAAAGATGCACAAAAAACCAAGTCCGTAAGAGAAAGATAAGAATGATTAAAGCCAATGGGTCCCTATTCACTTGCTACTTCAATGAATATTTGCAATTCAAAAGCATCTACCAAAGAATTGATTTTGCTAGTAGAAAACCAATTATAGATAAATCATATGTCTAGGTCAATTACCCATATGAAACTTATCTAATCCACTATGTGTCCATGTGAGTTAGTATAAGAATCATTCATTAAGACTAAGTTTCAAACACTTGCTATACATGTCCAAGGGGTATGCGTCCATCCCATTACTAATCAACACACCCAAACCACTTGAATGTAATTGAATATACATCAAACATACCATGTCCATATTCTCGAATCTCTATATCTGGTTCATTTGAAAATACTAAGATCATACAATTGGTGACCAATCAAGAACAAACATTAAGCATGGGCATGGAAGAACAAAACTAAATTCATTGATAAAAACTCAAAGAAATTACAAAGTATTCAAATTCATACCAAGATCCTAGAGAGCCCTTAGATTAGAGTTTAGCTACATATTATAAAAGAAGAGAAAACACATAAAACCATGAAACCCATTAAATTACAAATCAAGAGAGAAAAAAGGAAAGAATAAACAAAGGTGGAGAGAATCCAAACTTGATCTTCCTCCCTTGGTCTTGATTCTTCACTTGAATCTCCTCTATTCTAAGTAGAAATCTCCTCCTCTCACTTTCCCTCTAGAACTCATTTTCCAAAAAATCCAAAATCCCTTCAAATGCTCTCCAAAGTTAGATAAAAAAAGGCTAAATTCGCAGACCTAAACTTTTCTCACGCCTAGGCGTGACAACAAAACAAACACTGCTAGCTGCCTGCCCATGCCTAGGCGCCACTTTCCCACGCCTAGGCGCAACTTTCCCACTCCTAGGCGTGGGTTTCTCTGTCTGGCTTCCTTCTGAAACTTGAGAATTTGGCGCCTAAGCGTGGTAAATCCATGCCTAGGCATGACATGTCAAATCTTTCTCCTTTCATGTTTTCCTCTATATTTAAGCTAATTTTCACTTTCCTTATCTTTTCCAAGACCTTCTCATCTTAAATACTTGCATCAAAACAATAATAAGGTTTATGAAGCTAGGATCCATCCAAATTTCATAAATAAAGTCATTAAATACTTAATTTCTAATCATATGAGAAGGAAAGCTTAATCATCAAGATCATGCATGAAATGAACTTATGGACTTAAAAATTCAAGACTAACATGCACATAAACATTCAAATTCAAGTGAAATAACTTCATTTCTTGGACTTATCACTCCTCAATCTAGAATCATAAGTAGAAAGAGAATATCATTTCCTCAATCTACTAAATATTTAGGATCAGCCCCAAGTACGAGAATCATTTCCAATATCAAATCTAGGATTTATGATCACCCCTAAGTACGAGAATCATTTCCATTATCCATCAATGGCCAAATCAATCAATAGGGTACCCTTCATAAGGGAATAGCATCTAAGGATCACCCCACATACAAGGATTATGTCCAATATCTTTTAATCTTTGAGCACATCACAAATTAATTCAATACTAGCTCAACTTTAACAAATAAAGGAGCAATTCATAAATCATTATTCAATACTAGCTCAACTTTAACATTACAAAGGAACAAATCATTTTCTAATACACTTCATAAACATGACAAGTGTACATTTCAATTATCTTTTCAAATAGATATATCTAGTGCACATTATAACATAAGATACTTGACTTAGTGAATTAAATCACACCATATCACATAAATGTATCCTATGTGGTTCCCATACAGCAGAGAACTCCATTTTCTCAAATCAGGGGATTGGTAATTGATTACCATTCGTGGTAATCAATTACCACTAGCTATTGTCTCAAAATAGAGGATCGGTAATTGATTATCTACTCATGATAATCAATTACCAGCTTAAAATCTCACAAGTCAAAAACTTGGTAATCGATTACCAATGCGTAAGAATCATTTACCACATATAAATTCTCGTATATAGAACCTTAGCATTCGATTACCAACTCATGGTAATCAATTACCACATGGTGTTCATCAGCAGAAAGGGGTTCTTAAGTATACAAACCCAAAACAAACCTTTCAAATCAAAATAACATCATTTCTCAACATATATACTCTTAAACCATAATCAACAGGGTTTATCAATAATGGTTAAACCATTAAAACCTATATCAACAACCCATATCAACAACCTCAAACCCATATCAATAGAGACACAAACTCTTTAAGTCCAATATCCATATCACATTCATATATCATTAATATATCATCATTTAACATACAACCCTCAACTTTTAATCAAGTTTACTAACACAAACATTTGGAAAACAAGAAGAGGAAATGGAATAGAGACACACACCCCTACCTTTTCTCCCTTGGTGTTGATATTTCTTTCCTTTTCTTTATTCCTCATTTCTTTCCTCCTTGTTGATTCTTCTTTCTTTCTTCTCTCTTTTCTCTTTTCTTCTTTCTACAGTCGTGTGAGAGATAGTGAGATGAGAAAAAGAAAAGTGAGAGAATTGGAGAGAAAGAGGATGGTGGAGTGGTTGGAGGGATAAGGTTGGACTTTTTGGTGGTTAAGTGGAAATAATGTATCTCTTAGGGATACTTTGATCTTCCATTAATGAGTTTTCTAACTTTCACAGGTATTAGAGAAAATTCTAGGACTTCATTCAATTTCTATACTCATAATTTAATAATTATCTATATATATCATTGATAGTCACTAAACTATATTATTCTTTCTTAAGTTTAGATAAACTTAAGGAGTTAAACTAATTGGCTTACAGGTATCTGCCTTAACCCGTAATCATGCCTAGAATAACCTTCATCCTCTATTTGACATTTTCACAAAATCTAATGATTTCTAAGCTACTTATCTATTTAATTTGGCCTTTAAACACTCCTAATATGTTATTAAAAATGTTAAACTAATTCAGTTAATTTTTTGAGATTTACCAAATCTCATTCTAAGTATTTGTAACCTAAAAATAAATTTTCTATATTTATTTCTATCATCTAAGCAATTTATGCTAAGTTTTGAGCTAATATGAGCTATTTTTCACATTTTGTATTATAGCATTATGCCGAAACTAACTCAGAAAGTCATCAGAATTAACAAGTGACTTATACAAGTGTTATTAAGCTTTGATAACAATAATTAAGGCTAATAGGTTAGGGAGGGTGTTTCAATTCTCCCCTCCTTAAAAAAATTCTGTCCTCTAGATTTGATTACCTTATTTGAAAAGTTCTGGGTAGCCTTGCATCATGTTGGATTCTAGCTCTCAAGTGACTTCCTCTGAATCAATCCCATCTCATATAACCTTCACCAATGGAATCTGTTTTCCTCTGAGTTCTTTGACTTCTCTATTCACGATCCTTATAAGTTTTTTTCACATAAGTTAAATAACATATTAGTTGTACTAATACATTTGCCAAGATATGTGAAGGATCTGGATTATATTTTCTGAGTTGTGAGACATGGAAAACATTGTAAAGATTATACAAATTAGGTAGAAGGGCTATTTGATAGGCAACAAGTCCAATTCTTTTTAGGATTTGATAAAGACCAAGAAATTGAGGGTTTAGCTTTCATGATTTCATAGATCTACCAACCGTTGTAGTAGGAGTAACTCTAAAAAATACATGTTCTTATTCCTCAAATTCTAGAGGTCTCATTCTTTTATCCGTATAACTCTTTTGCCTACTTTGAGCAGTTATTAACCTATCCTTGATCATCTTAATTTTTTCTATGATTTGTTGCGCTAGTTTTGGATTTAGGATGGTTCTTTCTCCTATCTCATACCAACATAGAGGCGATCTGCATTTTTTACTATACAATGCATCATAAAGTGTCATTCCTATACTGGTGTGATAGATGTTGTTGTAGGAAAACTCTACTAAAGGTAGAAATCTATCCTAACTACCTTGTTGTTCAAGTACACATGCTCTAAGCATATCCTCTAGGGTTTAGATAGTTCTCTTAGTTTATCTAGTAGTCTGCAGATGGTAAGTTGTGCTGAAGCTCAACTTAGTCTTAAAGGCTTTTTGCAAAGCTCTCCAAAATCTAGAAGTGAATCTAGGGTCTCTATAAGATATTATGCTTGAGGGGATTCCATGTAATCTAACTATTTCTTGTAGATAAAATTGAACTAATTTATCTAAAGGGTAATTTGTTCTCACAAGCAAAAAGTGGGTAGATTTAGTTAATTTATTCACTATGACCCATATTGCATCATAGTCTGATTGGGTTCTAGGTAATCCCATCATGAAATCCATTAAGATATTTTCCCATTTCCATTCTGGGTATTCTAATGGTTGCAATGGTCCAAAATGTTTCTAATATTCTATCTTAACATTTTGGCAAATCAAACACTTGAACACATATTCAGCTATTGTTGCCTTCATCTTGGGCCAACAAAATAATACCCTAAGATCCTGATACATTTTTGTTGCACCTGGATGTATTGTGTATTTACTCTTATGGGCCTCTTCCAAAATTCTCTCTTTTATGTCAGTTTCCTTTGGGATGCAAAGTTTATTCCTAAACATAATTATCTCATCATTTGCTTTACTAAATTCTTTTTGTTTTTCCAACAAGATTTGTTCACTTATTTCTTTTAAGACTTTATCTTTTCCTTGAGCTTCTTTAATTTGAATTTTCAATTCACTAGTTATGTCTAAGTTACTCATGTAAAGACTATCTGGTGATACAGTCATTGCTAGACTCAAGTTCCTAAAACTTTCTAAAAGCTCCATCTCTTGAACCATCATTCGAGACACAAAAGTTTTCTACTACGTGCATCAGCCACTACATTGGTTTTACCCTGATGATATTTCAATTCAAAGTCATAATCCTTCAAAAATTCCATACATCTTCTTTGTCTCATATTCAATTCTTTTTTATCAAACAAATACTTTAAACTCTTATGGTCACTAAATACCTTAAACTTAACTTCATATAGGTAGTGCCTCTAAATCTTCATGGCAAAGATAACTGTTGCTAACTCTAAATCATAAGTAGGATAATTCTCCTCATGAGGTCTCAACTGCCTAAAAGCATAAGCAACTACCCCTCTATTTTGCATCAAAACACAACCTAATCTTTTCTTTGAAACATCACAATATACTTCAAAATTCTCTTGAGGATTTGGAATTACTAGCACAAGTATGGTGGTCAACTTATGCTTCAACTCTTGGAAACTAGCTTCACATTCTGGTATCCAATCAAATAAGCTACTTTTCCTAATTAATCTAATCAAAGGTAAAGCTATTTGAGAGAATCTTTTTATAAACCTTCCATAATATCCAGGTAGTCCTAAGAAACTCTTGATCTCTATCATAGTAGTAGGCCTTTCCCATCGTACTATTGTCTCCACCTTGCTAGGATCCACTGATACCCCTCCTTGGGATACCACATGACCTAAGAATTGTACTTCCATCATCCAAAAATCATATTTTGGCAGTTTAGCAAACAATTGTTTCTTCTTTAAGATTTCCAAAACTATCCTAAGGTGTTGCTTCTATTATTCTATTATCTTTGAATAGATAAGAATGTCATTTGTAAAGATAACCACAAACTTGTCTAGGTAAGGTCTAAAGATTTTGTTCATGTAGTCTATGAATACTGCAGGTGCATTAGTCAAATCAAAAGACATCACAAGATACTCATAATGTCCATACTTAGTTCTAAAAGCAGTTTTAGGGACATCCTCTTCTCTAACTCATCTGATGGTATCTAGATCTTAGATCAATTTTTGAGAAAATAATGGCTCCTCTCAATTGATCCATCAAATCATCTATTCTAGGCAAATGGTATTTATTCTTGATGGTCACTTTATTTAACTGTCTATAATCCACACACAACCTCATGTTGCCATCTTTCTTCTTTACCAAGAGCATTGGTGCTCCCCAAGGTGATACACTAAGTATGATGAATTTCTTATCTAACAACTCTTATATCTGTTTCTTGAGTTCTGCTAATTCTAAAGGTGACATCCTATATAGTGTTATGGATATAGGTCCAGTTCTTGGTTTCAAATCTATAATAAACTTTGTTTCTCGCTTAGGTGATAACTCAATTATCTCATTGGGAAATACTTCCGGGTACTCCCTCACCACATGTATGCTTTCTAAATTCTGCTCAACTTCAGAATTTAAGGAGAAAAGGAGAACATATCCCTGAGCTCCCTTTCCTAAGCAGTTGATAATTTGGTTGGCATTTAAATACATAGACTCAAAAGAAACAATCATGGAAGGAATATATTGTATAATTTTCCGCAAGCGCACGAATAGTACAAGTAGTAAAATAAATATCATTCCCACAAGGATCGGTTAATTACTAACTCTTATAGATACTTTGATTGTTTAAGTGAATAAAATTGACAGAGAAGGTTCAATTAAAATAAGACAAAAAAGCAAAACAATAAAATAAACAATTAAAACTAGAAAAGATGAGATTTAACAAAGATTTAAAGCTCTAGGATTCGGAATCC
This sequence comes from Ormosia semicastrata, assembly GCA_029884595.1. Taxonomy (NCBI): domain Eukaryota; kingdom Viridiplantae; phylum Streptophyta; class Magnoliopsida; order Fabales; family Fabaceae; genus Ormosia; species Ormosia semicastrata. The sequence continues at coordinate 4,613,995 of JAQQTO010000044.1, forward strand.
ACTACACTACCCCTACAATAAATTATAATTCTATCTTTGTTAATGTTCAATTATGTTCTTGAAGGCGATTTGTCCTAAATTATTTAAAGCCTAATTTCTTAGCACTAAAAATGTGCTAAAACTTCACTAATCTCATTCTCATGGCAATTAATCCAAGTTCTAACCCATTAAGATTTATGACAATCGTTTACCCCTCAAATGATTTAAGCCTATGTCTAGGTCTCAATTCCTAAGTTCAATTCTTAGATTATCAAGCAATTAGATTTCATCTTTCGATCCTTCACCTAAAGCCTAAAATTATATAAATATGGCGCGCAACATATCACAAGCATTAAGCATACTAAGAATGAATTAAGAATAATAATTTTATTAACAAAGAATCAAATTAACAATTCATAAAAGGAAAATGGAGAGTTTCATCCTAATCCTAGAAAAGGGTTTTAGCCAATCATGGCAATTGTAGCACAAACAAGAACAGAGGTTAAAGAAATAACCATGGTTCCAAAACAAAAAGAGAAGAGGGAGATGGGGAAAAGGACTTCAATGGTTGATCTTCAATGACTCTTGCTCTTTCCTTTCAAGCCTTCGCCTTTGAATCATTGCGCTTTTCTTCTCAAAACCTGCTGTCATACAAGTCTCTAACCAAATGTCTCTTTTTGTTTGGTGTTTTTGCCTTATTTATAATGGTTTGGGGGCAAAATTTTCCTTTTTTCACATCAAAGGGACTTACACGGCCGTGTCTCCCTTCAACATGGTCATGTCTTGTAACACGGCGTTTCAAGATTTTAAGTGAGACACGACCATGTGTCATTGAGACACAGTCGTATCTCATACTCAGAAACTTTGTTCACATTAGACAGGGTCGTGTCTTGTACTGGATTTACGTAACTTCAGCGTTGGGGGAGACACGGCCGTGTGACCAAGAGACACGGCTGTGTCTCCTAGTCAGAAGCTTTCTTCAAGTTAGACAGGGTCGTGTCTAACTCCTATATTACTTTTGAGTTGACACAAGGCCTTGTCTAAGCCAAAATTACCCTCTTTTGATCTAAAAATGAGATATCTTCGCTTGCTTTCACTTTAAATATGTTAAATATCTCTTATTCTGCACAAACGAAGATAATTGATAAGAATCCATCCAAAATTCATCAATAATCACAATCAAATCATCACAATTTATCCATTTAAGGGCTATAAAATATAGGCTTATCAGAATATCAGACATAAACATCAAGGTCTTATTTGAACAATTTAAGATAACATGGTTGTAGATAACCAATCCATACCTAAGATGATATCAATGTTAACAAGAGGCAAAGAGATAAGATCTACAAAGAAAATCTTATTTTCTACTTGTACACAACAATTTAGGCAAACATGAGAGGTCATTACTAGTTCCCCTATTGGTGTAGAAACAGATAAATCAAAGGAAAGTTTAGACATAGGTAAATCTAACATCTTCACACAATCATATGAAATAAAGGAATGAGATGCTCCTGAATCATACAATACAGTTAATAGATTATCTTTTATTATACATTTACTTTATATGAGATCTGGAGATTGAGTCACCTCTTTACCACTCAGAGTAAAAACTATTTCCTTGGTTTGAGGTATGGGTTGGGTTTCACTCCCTATGTACAATTCCTAATATAATGTCCCACTTTTCCACATGTGTAACACACTATTCGATCTATCGTGCATGCCTTGTTACCATGATACCTCCCACATTTAGCACACTTTGGCCCTCAAGGTTCTACCTGAACATGTTTTCCTTTATCTTATGGGTACTTGGGTCGAGGAGTACTACTTTTGAACCTATCATCTGTTCTTTTCCTCTTTTGGAAGTTCTGTGGCCTTTGTTCCTGTGGAGGATTAAAGTCATAAGCCTCTATAATCCTACACTTATTGACCAGGGTAGGGAAATCTCTAATCTCCATATGTCCTATGGCTCTCTTAATGTCTTCTCTCAATCTTGCTTCAAATTTTATACATTTCCACTCTTTATCAGGATTGTATCTAAAGTAAGAAGAGAACTTGGACAACTCCTCAAATTTGGCTATATATTGGCCCACAGACATACATCCTTGTTCTAGCTTCAAAAACTCTAACTCTTATGTGTTTTGCAAATTCTTGGAAAAATATTTATCTAAAAAGGTAGTCTTAAATACCTCTCAAGTGATTTGGGTCCCTGATGCTACTAACAATCTCTTGCCATCAGTCCACTAACTTTCTACCTCTCTTACTAGCATATAAGAAGCAAAAGTAACAATCTGTTCATCCATACAACCCATAACAGTAAAAAAATTCTCCATCACCTTGAGTCATCCCTTAGCCTTAACCGAGTTATACTCTCTCCTAAAAGATGAAAGATTTGTCTTTCTAAATTCAGAAAGGTCATAAAAGTTTTGATTTCTCATTAATGTTGCATTATCTACCGGCGATGGAGGTGAGTTTGTTCCCATCCTTTCAAACACCCTATTTGTGACGGCAGTATGCTCGCTCATCGCAGTAGCCATCTCTCTAAACACTCTGGTCATGTCTACCATATTCTCATTGGCAGGTTCTTTGTTTCCTTGAGTTTGCCTGACAGATGCCATAGTTTCCAGTACACACATAACAATACATATTGAGTTGATCAGTCTCAATATCATGTAACAGTCGACAATAACTATTAACACTCATACCTACGGCTGTTATGCAATTCTATTTATATATCTCACTATCAAGATAAGAAAATGCATAACATATAACAGGATCATCTAAACATATCAAAAGCATAGTCAGGCTATACCAAAGCTCAACAGGATGAACTATTCTGATACCATAAATGTAACACCCCAATACTATTACTATTAGTATATCCAGAATATACATGAGTAATTATTATTAGGCACGTCACAACTAATATATCATTGTTCTTTGATAATAACTATATCATATTATATATATTTGAGCCCTGTGAAGGAGACGTAATATATATAAAAATAGTTATACATATAAAAAGTCCAATCCATTCTAATATAAATAGTCCAAACAAACTAGTATATCAATGTTTGAATAATACAAACTAAGTCTTTCTAAGCATATATACATAGAAAATATTTACAAATCATTGCATATATATAAGAACAAGGCAATGGACAAAACTAGTAAATAATTCTACGCTACATCAACATCTTCACTTCTACTCTTTTGGAGGATCCCGTACTAGAATTATTATGGAAAGAGAATATAAAAGGGATGAGAATTCTAAGAAATTCTCAATAGTTTCAACATATAAATATGACATCATAATAACTTCAATCATTACTTAATATATCTTATAGAAAGGGTGGGTAAAGTCAAAACAGTTCCTTTCTATTCCTGAATCAATACTCATAATCATCCAATCTATATATAGCTTCAACACATCAATATTAATTCATAGATTGCATCAAGAATATATTAAATATGAGCCATAATTCACTATTACTAGAATATTTACATTTTCTCATAATGCAAATAATCATTATCAAGTCTATGATTTATACAAGCAACATCTTCAAAATGATGTGGTAATGCTCAAACATATGAAATTATTTCATTAGTGCTATTTAACTATCATCTTTCAAAGCATATTCACTGGACTCATGTCCTTTTATATCAAATAGGCAGGGAGGGAATGTCACATCCTCGCACTACAATGGTAAGAAGGGAATGTTGCATCCTCATAATACCAATCACTCGGTGATAGTCTGCTTATTAAGTTAGTACACTCAGCCTATACGTAATAGTACTTTGTTACATAGAACTATCCTAGGTAACCCTGACCAAATCTAGTAAGGGCATGTCTCCTCCTCAATTTAGAATCATAAGTAGAGAAGGAATATCACCTCCTCAATCTACTAAATATCTAGGATCACTTCTAGTTTACAAGGATCATTTCCAATATCAAATCTAGGATTTAAGATCACTCTTAGGTACAAGGATCATTTCCACTATCCATCAATGACCAAATCAATCAATTGGCTACCTTTCATAAGGGAATAGCATCTAAGGATCACCCCCCGTACAAGGATCATGTCTATCTTTTAATCTTTGAGCACATCACAAATCAATTCAATATTAGCTCAACTTTAACAAATAGAGGAGTAATTCATAAATTATTATTCAATACTAGTTCAGCTTTAACATTACAAAGGAGCAAATCATTTTCTAGTACACTTCATATACATGATAAGTGTACATTTCAATTATCTATTCAAAGAGATATATCTTGTGCACATTATAACATAAGATACTTCACCTAGTGAATTAAATCACACTATATCATATAAATGTATTGTGGAAATAAGTTTACCCCAATGATTTAATATGTTAAGTTTTGATTATGACAAATACAAGACAAAAGGAATTATGCTTATGCTTGATAGATGTGCTTAATAGATGACAAATGCATTACAAAAGAATATTGATCATGTTACATAAATGTGCTTAATGAGATATATTATATCATGCATGATTATGTACTTTATCTAGTTATATTTCACTTAATAATCATGTAATGAGATATGTGTAACATTCTTCTTATAATATATCCAATAATGTTTTATATGAGTTATAATGAATTAATATTGAATTTGACTCTATTTAAATGAAAATGTGCAAAGTATTCTTTGTTGCATCCTTTATAGAGATATCTATTAGTAATTGATAAATATCTTATTTGGATGTGTCTATGAAAGTCTTATATGCATGTTAGACTAACTAGAGTTATACATTTATGAATAATGCATATGAAGATATTGAGTTATGATTTTGGATTAACTATATTTGTTTTAAGTAAGTAATACTTTGTAGGATAGTCCAAGTACCAAAAGTGAGCATTGCAACAAGAAAGCAAAAGATCATAATTGTGCTCAACTCAAGAAGAATAAGAATGAAAAGATGTTTTAAGCTTTTGCAAGATTTGAAGAGAAGAAAATTTTGGAAGCTTGGATTACATTAAGAAGCCTAAGGACTAGAATTGATGATGACAAGATCAAGTCCAAGTTCTTCAAGAATAGCTTATAGGACTTAGATCTTATGTAAAGGTAAATGGAAATCACACTAAGCTCAAATGTTTTTTAACATCTTTAAAAGTTTTTTTAACATTCTAAAATGCCCAAAAAATATGTTTTGAAAAGTTAGTCTTTGTGGTAATTCAAATCTATGAAAAACAGCCAAGTTTGTGTTTTGTAAAACTGACATTTGGTTATTCTTTTGATCATAACTTTCAAAATACTTTAATTTTTGTTCTAAAACTTATTTATTATGAAAATAGACTTAAAGATCTTTCCAATGAGTGGTCATATGCTTTAAACGGATAAGAAACGAAGAAATTATGATCATTTAAAGTCACTTTTCAAAACCGGAGTGTAATAACCGATTATGAATTTTTCATAACCGATTATTCACCATGTCAGGAGTGTTTTTCATGTTCTAAAAGCTCCTAACTAATTAGGCAATTCACCTAACCGGTTATTGTGAAAGATAGGAGCATTTTTCATGTTTTAAAAGCTCCTAACTGATTAGACAATTCACCTAATTGATTAGTGTAAAAGTTAGGAGCATTTTCATGCTTTTATAAAAGCTTCTAACCGATTAGGCATATCCCTTAACCGATTATTGTGAAAGTCAGGAGCCAATTTTCGATGCTCCTAATCGATTGGAACAACTTCCTAACCGATTATTTGGGTAGTAGAAACAGATTTCTAACGGCTCTATTTTGAGCATTTAATGCTCCTAACCACCACCAACGGTTCTAAAAAGCTTTGGGCTATAAATGAAAGTATTTGGGCATCAAAGAAATGTTGGGGGAAACAATCTGAAAATGGTTCTTGAGCATTGAACACGAATTTTACCATCATTTCATCAAATACTCTGTTTTGAGCTTAAAAGTGTCAATCCTTGATACCCATAGAGCTTTAATTTGTATTATCCATTCTTGAGAGTATTTCAATTCATCTATACTCTGTGTAAACTGTAAAAGAAGGTGAGGTATCCTCAAAGTTGTAAGGGTGAGGTATCCCTTGAATATGAGGCTCAAGCACAAAGGGTGAGGCATTCCAATGTGTGTTGAGCGCTCCACTTTGTAAATGTTTTCAAGCACCTGTTCGAGCTTGAAGGTTTAGTGAAAAATCTCGGGTGGTTCACTTGAGGACTGGACGTAGGCCACAAGTGGTTGGTGACTAAACTAGGATAAATCGTTGTATTTGTTTTTCTTAACTCTATCTCTTTACATTTGTGCTTTAATTACATATGATTGAGTTGAACTTGATATCTAGCTTATTTGCTTGATTTATCCTATAGCCTAAGTGGTATTTTTGAAATCTCTAAGAGTTTCACCTTTGTTAAACTTATTCCGCTGCATGTGTTGATTGAAAATATCAAAATATATAATTTTTCAAAGGTGTTTTAAAAAATTTGTAATCACCTAATTCATCTCTCCTCTTGGGTGATGGTTTCCACGACTAACATGTATCCTATGTGGTTCCCTTATAGAAGAGAACTCTGTTTTCTCAAATCTGGGGATTGATAATCAATTACCATTTGTGGTAATGGATTATCACCAGCTATTATCTCAAAACAGAAGATTGGTAATCGATTACCTACTCATGATAATTGATTACTAGCTTAAAATCTCACAAGTCAAAAACTTGATAATCGATTACCCATACGTGGTAATCGGTTACCACATATAAATTCTTGTATATAGAAGCTTGGTAATCGACTACCATGTTTCCAGAATCAATTGTTGAAGTTTGGTAATTGATTACCTACTCATGGTAATCGATTACCACTTGGTGTTCATCAACAAAAAGGGGTTCTCAAGTATACAAACCCAAAACAAACTATTTTCAAATCAAAATAACATCATTTCTCAACATATATACTCTTAAACCATAATCAATAGGGTTTATCAATAATGGTTAAACCATTAAAACCCATATCAACAACCCCAAACCCATATCAATAGAGACTCAATCTATTTAAGTCCAATATCCATATCACATACACATATCATCAATATATTATCATTTAATATACGACTCTCAACTTTTAATCAAGTTTACTAATACAAACTTTTGGAAAACAAGAAGAGGAAGTGGAATAGAGAATAAACCCCTACCTTTTCTCCTTTGGTGTTGGTATTTCTTTCTTTTTCTTTATTCCTCCTTGCTTTCCTCCTTGTTGATTCTCCCTGCCTTCTTTTCTCTTTTCTCATTTCTGAAGCCGTGTGAGAGAGAGTGAGATGAGAAAATTGAAAAATGTGAGAATTAGAGAGATGGAGAGGACAGTGGAGTGGTTGGATGGATAAGGTTGGACTTTTTGGTGGTTAAGTGGAAATGATGTATCTCTTAAGGATGCTTTGATATTCTATTAATGAGTTTTCTAAATTTCACAGATAATAGAGAAAATTCTAGGACTTCATTCAATTTCTGTACTCATCATTTAATAACTATCTATATATATCATTGATAGCCACTAAACTATATTATTCTTTCTTAAGTTAAGATAAACTTAGGGAGTTAAGCTAATAGACTTACATGTATCTGCCTTAACCTGTAATCATGCAAAGAATATCCCTCATCCTCTATTTGACATTTCTACTAAATCTCATGATTTTCTAAGCTACTTATCTACTTAATTTGGCATTTAAACACTCCTCCTATGTTATTAAAAATGTCAAACTAATTCAGTTAATTTTTCAAAATTTATCACATCTCATTCTAAGTATTTGTAACCTATAAATAAAATTTTTATATTTATTTTTATCATCTAAGTAATTTATGTTAAGTTTTGAGTTAATATGAGTTATTTTTCACATTCTGTGTTATAGCATTATGCCCAAACTAACTTAGAATGTCACTAGAATTAACAAGTAATTCATACAATTATAATTATGCTTTTATAATAATAATTAAAGCTAATAGGTTAGGAAAGATGTTACACAAGGGATCCAAGGGTCTGTCCATATATGAGTGTTAACCTCATCACCAATTCTCCATATAGCACCCAAGTCCAGAACTCCTCCATGTGTAAGATGGATTTGTACCATGGTGGCATTCAAGAAACAAGTAGTTGGGAAATAACTAGCTTTAAGAATCCTGGATACTAAAGAGTCCAGGTTTGTTAAAATTCTCCACCCTTGTTTAGCCAGTATAGCCAAGTTAAAGGTATGAAGATCTCTAAAACCCAAACCACCCTCACATATTTGCAAGCACATTTTGCTCCAAGAAACCCAATGTGTCTTTCTATCATCTGATTGATTTCCCCACCAAAACTTTGCCATCGTACCTTCCAACTCCTTGCAAAGAGAAATGGGCACTTCAAAACATGCCATTGAATATGTTGGTATAGCTTGAGCCACAACTTTTATAAGAACCTCCTTCCCACCTTTAGATAACAACTTTTCTTTCCATCATTGAATTCTCTTCTATACCTTATCTTTAAGAGATTGAAAAGCATAGTTCTTCAATCTTCCAACGATATAGGGCAAACCCAAATATTTCTCAGAAAATACCATAGAGTTAATACTACTAGCCTAACAAATCTTCTATTTCTTGTCAGATTGAATATTTGTGTTAAAAAGAATGGATGATTTATAAAAATTAATGCACTGATCTGAGACATCTCCATAAATTTTAAGCAAATTCATGACTAAATTGCAATATTTCAATGTGGCTCTTCCAAAAATCAAGTTATCATCTACGAAAAATAGATGTGATACTTTCGGCACTGCTCTGCAAATTCTAACACCTGAGAATTCATCCCTCTCTTTTTCCTCACTGTAAAATGCAAGAAAGCCCCTCCGCACAAAGAACAAAGAGATACAGAGATATGAGATCACCTTGTTTGAGACCCCTCTACGGATGGAAAGATTGGGATAGAAATCCATTTAACAAAATTGTGTAAGAGATAAATGGAACAAAGTTTATAATTAAACGAATCCATTATTCATTAAAACCCATTTTTCTCATAATTACTTCCAAAAAATACCATTCTGCCTTATCATAAGCCTTGCTCATATCTAACTTCATGGCAAAATAGCCCTTGTTCTTAGACCTCTTAGACTTTAGAGCATGCACAAGCTCATAAATAATAAGGACATTATCCGTGATATGTCTATTCTGGACAAAAACACTCTGAGACTCAAAAATAATTTTAGGAAGGACAATTTTCAATCTATTAGCTATGCCTTTGCTAATAATTTTGTACACAACCTTATATAGAGAAATAAGCCTAAATTAGGTCATATTTTTAAGAGCAGAAAGTTTTGGGATTAAAACAATAAAAGTTTGATTAATATCCTCCAATGACTGGCCTCCATTAAGCAAATTTAGGCAGCCTCGTGTCATGTCTTCACCCACCGTATCTCAGTATTTCTGAAAGAACAAAGCAAGTAAACCATGGGGCCCAAGGCTTTTGTAGGACCCATATGAAAGAAAGTCTCTCTAATTTCCAAAGCAGTAAAAGGCATGGAAAGGAATTCAATAATCTCCCCAGATAATCTCTGATGCACTCCTACAAGAGCTTCTTCCATATCCCTAGGCAAAGATGTAGAGAATAATCCTAAAAAATAATTGTTTGCTACCTTTTCCAGCTCTGATGCACTATAGACCCATTCTACACTACTAGCCTTCAATCTCTTTATTTTATTTTATTTATTCCTTGTTGTTGCTCTGCCATGAAAAAATTATGTGTTCAAGTAATCTTCCTTCAGCCATTCAACCCGAGTTCTCTGGCGCCACATAATTTCTTGGTGTGTTAACAATTCATTCATATCTTTCTTCTTGGACTTGATCTCTTGGATCACTTCTTCGGTGGGATTCCTAGCAACCAAAGCATTAATCTTGTCCTGACACTTTTCAATTTGTTTATTCACATTACCAAAAGTAGAAAAATTCCAAGACTTAAGATTATTGCTTGCCCATTTCAATTTGTCCACCATATCCAGTCAAGTGCCACTATCTCCAAAATCTCTCCAAGTTGATGAACTAATATTCTTGCAATTTGGGTCCAGGGTCCACATGTTTTCAAGCTGGAACGGTTTCTTCTTTTTTACCTCAGTTACAAAATTCACTTCCTTAAGGTTCGATTCCAGCAAAATTGGGCTATGATAAAAGTGGGAAGACACAAGATGAGTAACACGGCTATTATGCCATTGATTTACCTATTTAACATTTGCCAAGAATTTATCTAATCTACACTGAATATTATGCTCCCCTGGTCTGCCATTGTTCCACGTATATTGATTCCCTAAGAAACCCAAGTCTATAAAACAGTACACATCAATAGCGTCCCGGAAGGCCTGTATCTAGTTATTAGAGTGAGCTTGCACACCCAATTTCTCAGATGGAAAAATAATCTCATTAAGATCACCACCTAGCAGCCATGGCAAGTCGTCCTCCACATACAAGTCTTTCACTAAATCCCAGTATGCTTATTACTCACCATAAGCTCACCATAAAATCCATTGAATCGCCATTTGCTATCCTCTCCTTGTCTATTGATCATCACATTAATAAAGTTTGCACAATAAGTTTGGAACTCATCATCATATCCAGCCTTCCAAAGTAAACCCAGCCCACCTCTGCGATCATCACTATCCACTACAAAACCAAACGAAAAACATGTTCTCCACTTGATCCTTACGAACTCATACTTGGATAACTTTGTTTCACATAAAAACACCAGGTCAGGATTATTCTGCCTCAACACGAGGCACAAAGCTGGAATTGCCTCCGGGTTCCCGAGCCCGTGGCAATTCTATATTATGATTTTCATGGTTGTCGGCGGAGTTGCTAGGCCAACTTCGTCGTTGTAACTGAACCAATCTCCTTCCTTCCTGTAACAACCTTCTACATCTTCACACCTGGTCCTGCTTCAATCTCTATAGCCTCAACCCCATCCATGAAAGTGGCCAAAGATCTATTGGTTGTGCTCGCAAGCTATTTTCCTTTACCCCTAGCCTCTGCTATTCGCCTTATATTTCCACTTTCGTCCATTGTTGGACCCCCTTGAAGCAAGTTCAGATGGAGACTTAGAAACCCATGTCACAGACTGTGAATGAGATTTGTCTGCAATAGTGGTTCCTGTACCATCCTCCCTAACCTATTATTAGTTTATGGTTATAGATTTATATTAATACTAGTTGAGTTAGGTGGCCATTTTTGTATAGCACAGAAGACTAAAATGTCTTTAAGAGGTATAAAATATTCAAAGTTACCCCAAAAGTCAAATTAACTTCTCCCCTATTTCTTCTTTCCACTGTCTTTGATTTTAAGACATAAATATCTCATTTTCTCTCATTTCACATGGTTGTTATTAGTAAAAATAAGAAAAAGATAAAAATAAGAATGGAATGAGAAAACAGAAGAAGAGATAAGAAAGAGAGAAAAGAGCGAAATAGAGAACGTGAAACAAAGAAAGGAAGGAAGAAAAAGAAAGCAGAACATGAGAAAGAAGGAAGATGAGGTAGAAACCAAAGGAAGATCAAGGAAAACAAAAAGAATCGAACACTATTCATAAGAAGTTGATGTAGGGGGTTGTTGTGTTTTGCTGTGTTATAACATTCTCTGCTTGTACAAAATTGGTAGGGAATGGATAGCATGAAGTTTTTCATGATATTCGAAGAAAATCATGATTCTATGTATCTAGTATATATATTCGATGAGATTTGATTGTGTATCAATTTGTTTGATGAGACTTGAGCATACATGTGGATGGACATATACATGCATGATTATAACTACATGATTTATGGTATAAATAAATATAAAAGTGTTGTTCTGATGCATCAGAAGACATTTCTGCAGTGTTCTGTTCGAATAGGCAAAGAAGCTACTCGAATAGAACATTACAGGATTTTTCAGTTTTAATGTGTCAGCTATTTGAATTGCATGATTTCGATGTTAAACTAAGTATATTAAGTGAGCAATTCGAATGGCATGACTTTCGAGGCTAATCGAATAAACTAGGAGAACTATTCAATTGGCATAATTCAGAAGGACAGTTAGTGCTAATCGAGTAGACTAAGTGTGCTATTCGATTGTTAAGATTTCGATGATAATCGAATAAGCTAAGAAAGCTATTCGAGAAGGCTATTCCAAATTATTTTCAAGGCTAATCAAATAAACTAAGAGGGTTATTCGAATGACATGTTTTCAATTCTAGTCGAAAAGGTAATGAACTATTTTAAAGGTATGAGAAACTGTTTTTTGATGTTATTCGAAAGAGGACATAAAGAGCTGATTGAAAAATATAATTAAAAAAGACATGACATTAGCATATCATAATCATACATCAAAGTTGCGGACGAGCATTTTGATAAAGGACATGACATTCCATAAGCATGTTGAATTAGCAGACGGGCACTTTGTCAAAGGTCATGACATTTCATGAGCATTGACATAACACATTTCATAAACATCATCATATTACATTTCATAAGCATCAACATTGATCATTTCATGAGCATCAATACATAATTGCATATGAGATGTTATTTATGTGTATTTATCATGGAATTGTATTGAGATTGTTGTTGTGTGTTATGCTACTAAATTTTTTTGAATTCTCACCCCTTTGTTTATATGTTAATTACATATCGAAATCTAAATCTTTCCAAGGAGGGGAATTGAAGTTGTAGCTTTGAATAGAACTTTTACTTTCAACTTGTATATGTTGTATACATGTCATGAAGTCCTAGTTTGTATTCGAACACTTTTTGATGTATTATGTATAAATTTGATATTTCAATAAAGAATCGAAATTATGTTCTGTAGAGAATCAAAATTTATAATTATATAATTAATGTTTAGCTCGATTACTTTCTTTTCGAGGCTCTATTTTTGAATCTATTCAGATTTATATTCTCGATACATATGATTATTACAAACCTTTTATGATGTTTAAAAGTTAGAAGTAACGAGTCTAATCCTATTTACTATGTATATTTCGAATATTCTGTAGTAAATTGAATTAGGATGTTAAATTATGATATCAGAGCAGTTCATCCTATTAAGACATGGTATGGATTGACTATGCTTTTGGCATGTTTCGATAATCTTTTTTTATGTTGTGCATTTTCTTGTCTCAAAGTGAAATGTACGAATAGAACTGCATGACAGCCTTAGGAATGGATGTTAATAGTAACTGTCACACTATTACATGATATTGAGATTAATCAACTCAATATGTATTATTTTGTATGTACATGAGATTATGAGACCTCCAAGGCGTGCCCAAAGAAATAGGGAATCTACCAATGAGAATATGACAGATATGATGGGAGTTTTTTAACAGATGACAGATGCGATGAGGGCACAAACTGATATCACTAACAAAGTGCTCGAAAGAATGGAGGCACATCCACCTCCACAGTCAGTCGAAGATGCAACTGTAGTGAGAAACCAAAATTTTCATGACCTTTCTGAATTCAAAAAAGCAAATCCTCCATCCTTCAAGGAAGAATATGATCTAGCAAAGGCTGAAGAATGGTTAAGAGAATTAGAGAAGATTTTTGCGGTGATGGATTGTACAGAGGATCAGAAGATTTCTTACTCTCCAAAATCCTCCCATCTCCTGCACCCTTAAGATCTTGCATTTTTTTTACAGGGCTACTAACACTTCTCTTCGAGTTCTCCTTAAATTTCACCACCAAGACACCACTAGGCTTCTAGTTGTTATTCTCTCCATTAACAAATTTTGTTGCGCCCGTCATGAACTACACATCACCATTGTTCCCACGTGCACGAAGCCAATCCCCATACTAACAAGCATTCCTTTCTTGTTCCTCATAAGAGTCACAGTCATCCAGAACATGACCTAGGAGCCCACAACAATAACAAAAATTGGGCAATCATTTGTATTGCAACAGAAACCACTAGGGTTCAGAGTGAGGGCCTAGACGCATGCGAACTCCCCTTCTCAATGGCTTCTTAACATCGATCATTGATTTAATCCTGAGACATACACCTTTTGCTCTACCTCGTTCATTAGTATCCATTTCCATGCATAAGCCCACTGCGTTCTCTATCTTCTTCCCCGTCTTATCGTTCATGGCGTCGAAGGGCAAGTCTAGAACACGAAGCCAGAATGGTGAGTGACTGAAAACAATATCAGAGGGTCGTTGCACTCCATCATAATCCTGGACTATGAGAAAGAACTTATAAAAAAAGCCCAGGAAGTCCTGCCATCACCTTGGTATGGTCCTTCTTACTGAAAAACTCAAATAGGATTAGGTATTCGCCAAGTTTCCTAAATTTCATACCCTTCAATGGCCTCCAAATCCTCTCCATCGTTCTTCTTAAAGCATTGGTGTTGAAAGGTCTCATCGTCAACAACACTCCAACCATTGTGAATCTCTGTCCCATCGTCGGACTCCCCTCGTTTCACTGTCTCTCCCACCGTTACCTCCTCTTCTTCAAAGAGACGAAAGTTCCATTACCTCCCTTCATATTGAGTATGCTATCATGGGGGAAACCCTAGCAGACATGCCAACCTAAGAAAGTTTAAAAAAAAATTAAATAAAAGTAAAAGAAAACACATAATAACTCTAATTTTATTATATTCACAACGGCCTACATCAACATATAGAAAAGTAATAATATAGATATCACAATCCATTTAAATACTATATATCTTCATAATTAAATAAAAATAAAAGAAAGCACATAATGACTCTAATTTTATTATATTCATGACGGTCTACATCAACAAAAAGAAAAGTAATAATGTAGATATTAAAAACCATTTAAATACTATATATCTTCGTAATATGTTTTTATAAGTTACCTATACAACGTAGAAGTATAATGGACTTAGGAAGAATGTATGTTTATAAGTTAGCTTATAAAAACATAAAATACAGAAGTATTATTTCGAATAAACACCTATTTAGATCCTCTAAAAGTATAAGTATTATTGGTTTAGTATTTTAATAATAAATAAATTAAAACAGATATTTAATGTTAATTTTTAGTGTAACGATATTTACACATTAAAATTCATCCTTTATTTTTACACTTTACTTAGTTGCCTTGCGTAATGGGTAAAAAAGGTAGAGAAAGAATGTGTCATAATATGTGTTTTACTCGTTTTATTATTTAAAAAAATAATATAAGAATAATATAAATTTTTTTATGTACAAATATTATTTTTATAATTTTAATATTAAATTACTCTTTTAATATTATTTTTTAGCTACAAATTCGGATGTAACATTAAACATGGTTATGATATAAAAAATATATTTTTAAATACTCATGATACCCCACTTATTTAAAATATGTGCTAAAATAAATGTTATTTACTGTTATCGTATATTACTACTTATATTGTATGAATGGCGCTATACACTCATGCTATATTGGCCTTACATTCCTATGATCCGAAACCCAAACTAATGACTAACAACCATATATGACTCGAGTGCCAGCTTCTACACCTCTCACCTTTCACTTTCACATAGATAAATATATGCGAATCTCATTTCAATCTTCTCATCTTAAAGTTCTCATTCCTCTGCAAAAACCACCACTCCTCTTTGTCTCTCTTTCCTCCTAACCTCGCCGGCGGCGCCGAACGTCATCGCCGGCGATACCCATTTTCTTATCCAATGGCCGGAGCTCACTGTTCCTCTTCAACGACCTCATTTCCCGTTCTCTGTCCCAGAACTCACACCAACCAAAAGCTTCAAGCTTTAACCTTCCAACCCTTCTTGCGTTCTCGTGCTTCATCTTCTGCTTCCTTTTCAACCTCGAGGGTTCAAAGGGTCTCTAAGGGTGGTGCTATATCAAGTTTCGCGTGCTCCACCTCGCAGTTCGAGGGTAGAGTTGGGTTCCAGCACCATAGACAACTAGGGAAGTTCTCGTTGCTCTCTTTTGGTGTTGATGGAAGTGCTTTTGCTGCTGAAGTGGGAGAAAGAGATTGGACTCAGGTTTTGTCTGCATTGCTTCCTTTTGTTGTTGCTGCCACTGCAGTTGCTGCTCTTGCTCAACCTTCCACTTTTACTTGGTGTGGTTTTGGTTAATCTTTTGGAAGAGTTTTATATTTATGTAATTTTTTTTTTTAATTTTTTGGTTTTGGGTTTTTTATTTTTTTATATTTTTTATTCCCTCTCTCTTAAGGGTAGTGATTTGTTTTCAATAGAAAATTGCATAGAACACTTATGACTTGTATTTTCTTATTGTTATTCTTCTTGTTTCACGCTGATTGTGTTTATTGTATAACCCTTTTTTTTGTTTATTTAAAACGGTATTTGAATTTTTAATATGTACTACTTGTGCTTGAAAGGTTGCTGTTTTCTAGAAATTGACTTGCGTCTTTCTGAAATTGACTGTGTCCTTGTACATTTAAGTTATTTAGACTCCAATTTTATTGAGATTATTGAGGACTATTAATTACTAGAATGAGAAACTGCTATGATGTGTTTGACTAAAGGCTTGTAGGAGAGTATTAGGCACCTTTGTTATGATAGTCTGACTGACCTTTTTCTGTGAATATATTACTGAACCAAAGTTATTCTACATTTCTTTTCTTTTTTTGTTGTTCTTTTGCTTGCTCTTTTCTAGTTAAGAATTTGTAATTCTATCATTCAATTGAAGCATATAGAACGGAATAGTGTAAGAACTGAGAGGTCTTAACTTGTCCAGGGTATCTAAAGAGTTATATGCCCCTGCTCTTGGTGGGATTATGTTGTCTATTGGAATAAAACTATCCATAGACGATATCGCTCTTGCATTTAAAAGGTGTGACTTCCATTACTACTTTCTTTATTTTTTTTCTGCTTAATTTTGAATATGTGAAGTCATGAAACTTCTTCCAAGATTCATTGTTTTCTTTCTGTTGCAGACCTTTACCACTTTCCCTTGGGTTTATTGCGCAATATGTGCTGAAACCTGCACTTGGGGTCTTGATTGCAAAGGCTTTTGGCGTGTCTAGAATGTTTTATGCGGGCTTTATCCTCACAGCTTGTGTTTCAGGGGCTCAGTTATCCAACTATGCCAGTTTTTTGAGCAAAGGGGATGTAGCTCTGAGCATTCTTCTCACTAGCTCTACCACTATCGCATCAGTTCTTGTTACACCTCTATTGACCGGTCTTCTAATTGGATCAGTAGTTCCAGTTGATGCAGTTGCCATGTCAAAGTCCATACTACAGGTAAGCAGTGCTTCAGAAAAATATCCAGAAAAGTGCTTGTACAATATTCTACTTGAATTTGATTTGATGACAGGTTTATTTGTATATATTCGACAGGTTGTTCTTGTTCCAGTTACACTTGGTCTTCTTCTTAATACATATGCAAAGCCAGTTGTATCTGTTCTTCAACCCGTGATGCCCTTTGTTGCTATGATATGTACTTCAATGTGCATTGGCAGCCCTCTTGCTATAAACCGAAATCAAATTTTGTCAGGCGAAGGTCTCCGATTGGTTTTTCCAGTATTAACATTTCATGCTGTTGCCTTCACTTTAGGATATTGGTTCTCAAACATTCCATCCTTGAGGTATGCTCACTTCTTAAAGTAGAAAAAAATATCTAAATTATATTGCATAAATGCAGAATTCAGTGCTTAGTTATATTGTGTTCATTTTGTGGCCGCTGTGGTAACTAGTAAGTAATTATAGCTGCACATTTTTTATGGACTTCGCCATCCAAGCTTCTAATTCGTGTCATGTACTGAAATGCCTTTTGAGTTAAGATTGAAAATGACAACATAGATATGTTTTGAGAAAGAGCTTTAAGGTTAAATTCCTTTTAAAAACATATTTTACTTGGTTATATCTATTGATTATTCTAAATTGACTGGTTTTGTTTTATTTTCATTAGGTAGTTCTGTATTGAAGTCTAGTGTATCAGCATCCATGTTTTTATTAGAGTTCTGATATGAAATGATGCATAACAATAGATCACTTTCTACTATCGGAAACAGTATTATATTTCTGACTGAGATTGAGTGCTTTGAACCAACTATGGAATGTGTCAATTTTTCTTGCAATAATTTTTGTTTGTAAGTTGGTTGTGGAAAACACTTATTTATTTCCTGACATATTTCAAAATGTCTGATGTAAATACTGTGACAGGCAGGAAGAACAGGTGAGCAGGACAATTTCATTATGCACTGGAATGCAGAGCTCCACCCTTGCAGGGCTTCTTGCGACCCAATTTTTGGGAAGTAGTCAGGCAGTTCCACCAGCATGTTCTGTAGTTGCAATGGCTATAATGGGTCTCTGTCTTGCCTCTTTTTGGGGAAGTGGCTTTCGAATTAGAAACCTGCTGTCATTACCTACACTGAGAACCAATTCTGCTGTTAAGGCTTAACTTTTTGTTCCTGGTGCATGTCATTGAGGCTTAATTAAGTGGTTGGAGGCTGGAGGCTTGATAAAATTAATCTTATGGTACTAATTATAGATGGCTAGGAAGGTTAGATATATAAGATAATTTGAAGTGTATACGTTAGTCACATATGGACCAGCAAGAAAGAGGTTTCATTAGTAACACTATATACACATGATCAGAGACAATTACATTCTAACGGAGGTATAGATACACAGATGAGTACCTATTGTTGTGTAGCTGCAAATTAATACACTTCTGTACATAGACTCGAAGTATATTATAGATTATTTACCAATTTATAGAAATCTATCTCTGTATGTGTTTGTGTGTGTGTGTGTTAGTCCAAACTGTCAGCATATGTGGTTTGGGGAAATCTCTCCTTCCATAGCCTGTATGAACCTATGATCTGCAAAGAAAGTAAGATTTTCATTAGGGAAGTGGTAAACACACTTCACTACATGCAGGTCTGGAAGAAGATTGATAATTGTTGTGCAATGGCATGTCTAGTTTTGATTATTTTGGGGTAAATAATCTTTTTTCTTTTCTTTGTTTTTTTAAGAGCTTTTGATTATAAGCTGTTTTGAATAATTTAAACACACATCAAATCCTTCATCATGACAGCTAAAAAGTTAAGCTGAGAGTGCTTTGTAACCATAAAAATGGAAATATGGTATCAGTGTTTTGGATAAGGAGACAGCTCATAGGTGTACCACAAGGAAGCGTTTGAATTCTTAATGAGCTTATTAAGGCCTATATAGAATGGGACAGAAACAACACAGCTGTTAAGATCACGAGCACACGGGATTCATGTGAGGGTCAATCGCAATTTTTCTTTTATTTAATTTTATTGGTTTCTATAATTGCTTGCATTATGGAGAATGTTATCATGAACATATTTTGTTTGGATTCATTGATGAATTTTTTTTTATTTAACAGTATTTATATATATATTTTGATATATATAAAAATTATCAGTTAAAATTTATAAATTTTTTATATGTATAATTATTTATAATAAAAAATAATTTCATTAAATTTTTATATGAATTTGAATATTATTAGTTAAATTTAATTTTTTTAATCTCAATTATTAATTTATTTTAATAATAAATCAATAATTGATTTCTGCTTGGTCCATCAATGGACTATCTTGAGAGTGGTCCATATTATAGTTCTCCTTACGTTACTTAACGATAAAAAAAACTCATGTATACAAGCGGTTTGTGACTACGTGAAAATATTGAACATTATTTTTAAAAAATATATGAAAACTCTTACTTGGAAGATTAGTTACTTTTTAAAAATATGTTGTACAAAGTCATCCACCGAACTTCTACGGGCTTCCACTATGATGAAATCAGTTAGTGATGACTTTGCTGCCTTTGGTGTAATGAACTGATAATATTGTAGAATACCTGCATAGTATGACTGGATCATGAGAGAGGTAAGAAAAAGAAAGAAATTAAAGTAAAGAAGAACGTGCAGTGAGGGAACGGGGGTTTGAACTGATAATGCTTTTCTTTTTTATTTGGGTGTTTTGAAATTCACTAAAATTGAGAATATTTTGAAATTCAGAAAAGATGAATAAGGGAAAAGTTTGGATGATTGCAGGAAAATTTCTCATTTTCTTTCTTTTTTTTATTGGTAAAACTCTCAAACAATCAAAATGTTTATCTAAAACTTGTCGCACCCCCCTCCCAAACTCCCACTGATGTCCATTAAAGGCAGGTGTTACCTTATTTTTTTAAAGTTTGAGTATACAATACAATCATTAAGATGACTTTTTATTTACAAGTCATTAGATTTTTTTTACATGTTATATTATTTTATTTTTTAAGTTACACTTGTGTATAAAAAAATAATTTTTTAAAAAATATTATTATATATAAATATTATTTATAAAAATTAGTAAAAAATATTAATTAAAATTTAATAATATTATCAGTTAAAAAAAATATTTTTAAAAACTCTTTACACACTTACATAAAAAAAGTTGTAAGAGATTTTAAAAAAAATATTGTGTAAATATTATTAATTAAAATTTATAAATTTTTTATATATATAATTATTTATGAAAAAAAAAAATTAATTAAAATTTGTAAATTTTATTAAAAAATATATTATTAAAGATCTTATAAATTTTAATTAATATTATTATATAATTATACAATCTAAAGAAAATGAACAGTATAATAAAAAAATACTAAATTATTAAGTTATAAGTGATTCATCTTAACTATTAATATATTTTTTAACACGACTAACTGTTGACAATACGATACAATGATCATTATTTTAACAATTATAATATTATAATGAAAAAATAACTGGCACATAAAATGCAGGACATTTAGCCTACAATTGTATTTTCGTGTGTCGTTGTACAAAAAAACAATTCATATGATTTGGCATTTTTGTTAAGTAAATATTTCTTTTATTTAAAAAGTTTATAGAAAAAGAAAAAAGATAGTGATTTTACATAATCTTCTAAAATTATTTATTTTTTATGAACATTAAATAATAAGACATCACTTAGTTTACTAGAAAAAGAAAACTATAAAAAATAAGACGTAATAGGTTCACAAAGGGACAAAGTGAGACATCACTTTGTCGTTTAAAATAAAAGCATCAAGGATCATATGCAATTATGTTCACATATATTAAAAATATATATATTGTATTTATATCATATGTTAATATGAAAAAAAGATATTAAATTATTTTATATATAATTATAATATTTTTATGATATATAAAATAATTTTATAAATAAATTAAATAAAATTAAATATATTTTAATTAGACAAATAATAATACTGAACAAATAAAGTGGTCATCACAACAAAAAGAAGAAGAAGAGAGAATTACCATTTCATTGTTGCTTCCTTTCCACCGTAGTGAAGTCAAAGGATTATGCGATGACTAAAGCTTGTTTGGTTTAAATTCTTCTTACTAAAAATGAAAAATTTAACTTCCCGAAGCACCGGGCACATTTACTAGAAGCAATTAAAGGGTTCTTTTAGTCAAAATTGCCTCAAGAAGCCAAATTTCTTATTTCTAATTAAAAGAATTTAACCGAACAAGCTCTAACCAGATATTTCAAAATAATATTTCTATCTACATTTTCTTTCCCACCTTTTCTCCAAGTTTTGAACAATTATGATCCATTTTGGGTTACATCATTATAGAGTGTTTCCTAACTTACAAGAACCAAATAACCAAGTATAATTAATTTTATATTATATATTTGGCAATTATTCAAAATAAAAATGTTCTTATTTAATTAATTTTTTTGTTAAAATTTAAAAAACTTCTTAAAATTTACTTTTAAAATAATTAAATTATATATTTCTCAACTCTTTCTCTCTTTTTACTTTTATTGAATTTATAATAAGATATAGAAAGATTTAATATTCATTTTATTTTAAAATAGTTTTAAATCAAATTTTAGACTATATAAATTAAATTCATGTAAATTTACATAGCTAATTTTAATTTGAACAGTTCTGAATCAGTTTTCTAATTTGCCAAACACTTTCTAAGGCATTTGGTGTAAATCCAATGGATCAAACTCAGTAAAGTCAACGTGATCAATTTTGGTATATATCTTGTCTTCAAAACAATTGCTTCACTCTAAAAATATCCATCACATAGATCTCTTTGATTATTCACAATTGTCAACTCTTAGATCCAACATATTTCACCAATAAATCAGGAACCTCTTCATTTAACTGCAAGTGCAGTTAAAGAATGATAAACGAAAAAAAAAATGTGGATCTCAACGTTTAAAAAGTTCTAGAATTCATTTATTGTTTCTATCTCTTCTGCTCAAACTCATAGAAGAGGAGCATTATCATAGATAGTGCCAACGCAAAATTTGATCGAATTTTATTTTTATCACATGGACAAACGACATAATTATGACATGCAGTTCAACTGCATGTGATCAACTTGATTATGCTCTTCAAAAGAGTAAAGCTAGATCAATTTGAAAATCTATTGCTTACTTGTCTCAATGATTTCATCATGCCTACCCTCTTGAATGCATATGGGTAGACATCATAGATTAGTGGAGAATTCCAATATACAAACAAAAATAGTTCCGTCAAAAGAACATCCTCCATTAGATAAAGAGGGTAAAAAATCAGTAACGGGCCTAGCATCACGAAAGTAAGTTTTCATGATCTTCATCTTCAAATTTATCCTGTAGTCTCTAGATAACATACCAGACTTTTCTTTGGAATATGGTCACCTTTCAAAATCTACAATATATAGGTAACTTCCTATTTTATTTTATTTTTTATTTTTTGGCACAGGTGATATCCAGGAAAAAAAAAGATAGATAAGGAAATAATTCTCATAATGCAGACCCAACATCTTTATCAAGTTTCTGACCTCCTGGAATCTCTTAGGCCTGGCTAACCTTAGGAACTTTTGCACCACGTGTTTGCATAATCTGATTCGACTCTAATAACCAAATTGTTGTCGGAGTAACACATGAAAAATAGGAAAAGAAAGAATGTGCAAACAGAAATGGAACATAGCTAAAGTTGACTGATCTTTTGGTTAGGAAATAGGGAAAAAGTAAAAGAAAACTGCGTTATTAGAAGAAACCTATAGTATTCCTTGTCACAACTATTTATCTCTTTATGTAACATAAAAACTGTACTTAAAAATAAATATTAGAATAAATAACATCCTAATCATCTAAAGTAACTTAAATAAAAAGAAACTAAATAATATAAAATAACACTGCTATAATACCTGCATAACAGTAATATGAAAAACAAAAAAATAACAACCTACCATTTAATTATAATCTTGCACAAAAAAACAAAAAAACATTTAATTATAATCTACCCTTTTGGTCCTTCATCACCAGCTCAATCCAAAGGGACCCAGAGTAGTCCCGCAGATAATGATGTTAGAATTCTACTGTTACAGAACAGGACAGCTTTAAGATATTATCTTATAAACTCTCTCTTTTTCTCCACAAAACACAAAACAAGTACTATAAGGAACTATATTGGGAGACCTTCTGCCTTCGTTTACAATGTATAGCTAACAAAACTATTTCCTTTACTCCAGGATGGGGAAAGTCAAATTTCAGCCTACCTAGAAAGCTATGGTTTTCCACTCTATTCATTTGAGATGTGTAGCAGGGCTAAAAGAACTGGCTATGCTACTCAAAATAGTCAGTTCAAATACTTTCTTTATATTACAACAAATATAGACAAGCGATCAAGTTAATCTTCCTCACAAATAAGGAAAAACAAATTAATCATGATCTTGAACAGTGTAAAGTTGTTGTTTGTGCTTGTGCTTCAGCTGTTGCTTGTAGTCCTTCCATGATGGAGGCAGCTTCTTGATGAGAAGTCAACAAACGTGGGAGGGTGATGTTTTCAGGTGAGCAATAGCTTATGGTATTCATTGATTTGTACTTTGATATCTTTGTGTCCTCGGTCATCTCCCAAACGGTAGTTACAATGACAAAGCTTACATCTTCAAAGAAGTATACTTTATGGTCATGGAGTCCCATAAATCCTTGTAAGAACCATACACATCGAAGATCGTTATTGTGTTAATAAGCGTGTGAGATACCTTGTTTGCATGTGTCCAATCTCGAATCAATTTTGGATTGGCGGTTGAACACAGTGCTAGCTCAGTGCATGTCGAGGATGGTGTGAACACGTTCCACTCGCCACCTTTTGAAGTTTTGCGAAGAGCTTATTTCGAGATAGCATTAAGGAAGGCGGCGTAAGGAGATAGACGGTTGTTGGGAGCGGGAAGGCCGAATGTCGACCATAGTATAAAATTTGAGATTGTTGTAGATACTGGGGAGTCACGATCAAAGAATAAAAAACCCACTCAAAGATTTTATCGCACGGGTGTGCGAACCCCCAGATTCAACAGGTCGTTACAGATTTAGAATAGCGTTTGAGAGAAAATTAAATAAATGTAGTTAACCCAGGAAGAGAGAGTTATTATTTACCAGAAAAGGCAGAGAAGTGAACGTTTTTTTATAAAACTTAAGCAAGAAAGAGAGGTTCAGAAAGTAACATTAGAAAATAGACCGTTGGAATAATAACGTTAGAAACAGATTTGGTTGATTGTAACGTTAGGAAATAAAAACGTTAAAAATGATTTGTCACTCAATCTGCACCCTAAGTAGTTACAATGACAAATTTCTCAACCACATCTTCAAGAAGATACTTTATGGTCATGGAGTCCCATATCTCCTTCGCATCCTTGTAAGAACAAGACACTCGAACGGATCGTTAGAAAGTGTGCTAAAAGTTATGATTGATACCTTGTTTGCATGTGTCCAATCTGAATCAATTTTGGATTGGCGGTTGACATGTACAATAAGTGCGGAAGCGACTCCGTGCATGTCGAGGATGGTGTGAACACGTTCCTCGCCACCTTTTGAAGTTTTGGCCACCGAAGAGCTCTATTTTCGAGATATCTGGAAATGGCTTTGCATAGGTGACTGAAGTTGGAAGGCGTAAGGACAAATCACGGTTGTTGGGAGCGGAGCGAAGCAACAACTCGATTGTCAAGCATATAAACCATAGGATAAAATCTTGAGATTGTTGTAGATATTAATGGGAGACAACGCAGAAAGTCACGATCAAAGAATAGCCAGGCGTGTGAGAAGACACTGTCCTCGAGGATTTTATCGCACGGGTGTTTTAACTCAGATTCAATGAAGGTCGTCATATCGGAGTAAATAATGTACAGAGAAAATTAAATAAATGTAGTTAACCCAGGAAGAGAGTTATTATTTTCGTAAGAGGTAGAGAAGTCGAACGTTTTTTTTTTATAAAACTAAAAGTATTTAGAAGGCAAAAATTGTTGGAAATTCAATTAAACGTTAGAAAATATGACTGTTGGAATAATAACGTTAGAAACAAATTTGGTTGTTAAAAACTGATTTTAACGTTAGGAAATAAATGTAACATTAAAACAGATTTGTCCTCGGTCATCTCCCAGCGGTAGTAGTTGCCAATGACAAATTTCTGCTTCCCGACATCTTCAGCAGTATACTTTATGGTCATGGAGTCCATATTCTCGCATCTAGAAACAGATTGTCGTTAGAAAGTGTTTATCTGGTTGCGGCATACCTTTTTATGTACCAATTAATCAATTTTGGATTAATTACCAAGACGACATGTCGAGGGTGTGAACCTCTCGCCACAAGTTTTAAAGCTCTATTTTCGAGATATCTGGAAATGGCTTTACATGGGGAGATAAGTTGGAGCGGCAACACAATAGGACCAAATCACTGGACCTGCTAATTTATACTGATTCCGAGGTCACCATACAGATAAAATGAGATTGTTGAGATATTAATGATGATTGCGCTACACGAACAACGCGTGTGAAAGACATTCTGCCCAGGATTTTATGCATGATCTGCGAATAGAACATCTCTTCCAGAAGTTTCCTGAGAGAAAATTAAATTGATACCGGAGTTATTATTTTGAGAAGACTAGAAGTCGAACGTTTTTTTTTATAAAACCGAGAAAAGTATTTGATATGAAATAATACAACATATTTTGGAATAATAACGTTAGCCCAATTGTTGTTAAAAAGACCAGTAACGTCAGGAAATATGCGTTCATGATTTGTATGCAATTAAATTTACATTCGTTGCGGTTTGATTTATTCAAAAACATCATTTTTAGAGGCTCAAAAAATTAATTAAATACCATTGGGATACTCAGAAAGCAAATCGATGAAGAAGCACCAAAGTCATTCTCCATTTAATACAAGAAAATGATGATATATAAACTTCTTTAAAACTTTGAACCAGGAATTATCTTTTGAAATATCAAAGCTAAAACAACAACAAAAGTAAGACCCCTTCTACATATCATTCTCACTGGGAATCAGGTAGCAGCACATTAACCTTCAGTAATAGTTACTAACAAACGGATTACAAGCTATAAAGTTTAACATTGACTAAAAGAGTACCATACATGAAGATCAGCATTTGAAAAATTGTAGATCTAGAGAAGCAAGCAGCACGAACACACTAGCTAGGTAAATACTCCACTACCTAATAGTCTTGCATTATTTCAGTATTAAGGAAGACGGAGATAGACCTAAAATTAATTTTTTGAAAATTGGAGCCCTGTGAAAAAAACCCCACATCAGAAATATACACGACCAAAATTACTCAAAATCTCTGCTTAGAATAGAGTTTACCATGGTTATACCAGAGCAAATGAAGTTAAAACATAAGTCAGTTTAAGAAACAGATGCTTGCCAATCACACATCAAACTCTAATGAATTCACTCAATTTGCACCCCTAAGAATTACTTAAACTTCCAACCATCATTAAGAAATGGTATCATACCACTTAAAGTTATGGAAGGGCAAACATGTACAATAACCAGTGTTTATAACACAAGGAAAAGGCAATGGTAGTAACATATGTAATCCATAAAGAATTGATAAATCTTACGCACAACAACGATGTTATATAAACTCTAATCATGAAGGTTCATATCAAAAGTGCAAATGCTTCTGTCTATTTTAAACTAAAATAATATAATAAATTTGATTCAATTAAACACCTCAATATATTTTTATAATACAATAAAATATAACATACAACAAAATCTTTGCGGACTTGTCACCTGAATCCATTTCAGCAAAATGCTCCATTCTAGCTCTAGAAACAGATTGTGGAAATTTATCTGGTTGCTTCCCTTTATAAGTACCTATTAATCAATTAATTACCAAGACACAAGGGCTGCCTCTACTACAATAATTCTGCACTACATGGGGAGATAACACAAACAACACAATAGGACCAAATCACTGGACCTGCTAATTTATACTCTCCGAGGGTACATACAATCTGATTGGAGAATCCATGATGATTGCGCTACAGAACAACGTCATTCGCCCTTTCTGCGTGATCTATAGAACATCTCTTCCAGAAGTTTCCTGATCAAATTGATACCGGAGCTTTCCAGACTGACCCTGATATGAAATAATACAACATCCTTTCTTCAGCCCAATTGCTTAAATTAGAACAGAAAGTCATAATATGCTCATGATTTGTATGCAATTATTTACATTCTGCAATACACTAGAGGCCAATAACCATTGGGATACAGAAAGAGGAAGAAGCACAAAAGTCATTCTCCAGAATACAAGAAAATGATGAAGGAACTTCATTTTATGACCAGGA
The DNA here is from genome assembly GCA_029884595.1 of Ormosia semicastrata. NCBI lineage: Eukaryota > Viridiplantae > Streptophyta > Magnoliopsida > Fabales > Fabaceae > Ormosia > Ormosia semicastrata. Next base: position 4,641,563 of record JAQQTO010000044.1, read on the forward strand.
ATTATCATTCAAAACAGAAAAGGAAAGGATTTAAATTTAAGTCTCGAGATTTCCTGAGAGAAAAAGAAAAATTCAAATTGTCATATTAAGACCAGCACATCATACTCAGCAGAAAAACTTTTCCAATGTATCAAAAGTTGAAAAGATAACAGCTCCCTAATAGCATGACAATAAAGATGGAAAAAAAGAAGATAAAAACAAGATAAAAAGCTTTCAACCCATCATTCCATATCTCCATGTGCATCTACTTAACCACCATAAAGGAATGGTTCTTTTTTCTTAAGAACAATATGACCATCCACCAAATTAAACCACAAGGTCCACAACCATTGAAATTGGCCAATAACAGTAACACAATCTTCTTTTCCAGTCCTCCCTCCATGACATTGGCAACAAAATAGTCAGCGGAAAAACTTTTCCTACAAATCAAACGTTTTTCTTTTTTTTTCTAATTAAAAAAAAGCTAACAATTCCCTGATAGCATGACAACAAAGATAAATAAATAAAATTAAAATAAAAAAAAGACCAAAACTTTTCAACCCATCATTCCATATTTCCATATCTCCATGTGCATCTACTTAGCCGTTAAATTATTGCATATCCAGAAGTGACAATAAATGCATGCTCGAATAAATATACGCTCCACGAAAAATTTCACCATTGATTTTAAATAGAATAATTTTAAATTCTCTTACAAAATTCTCTTACTAATCTTCTTAATTACTAAATGACTAAATGAAGAAAATATTGAATGCTTATTATGTTTTCAAGACATTAAATGCATTTATTTTTTTATTAAATAATTTCTTTATTTAGTATTAGAAAATTTATTAAGAGAAACTTATAAGAAGATATAATAAAACTCTTTTAAATAAACCAACTTAAATTAATAGTAAAGATTTTCTTGTAACATACATTTATTGCTGCATTACACCATTGATTTTAAATAAACCAACTTAAATTAATGGTGAAGATCTTATTGTAACATACATGTATTGCTGCATTAGAAGCATGCTAGAATTTCTCTAAAACAATAATGGTTCTTCTTAATAAGAACATGTCCATCCATCCACCAACCTAAACCACCTATTGAAAATTGATCATGACCATTGACCAATACTATCATCCATCTCCTTTTCCAGTTCTTCCTCTACAACATTTCCAACACAATTTAACACAACAAACCAAACAAAATTCAAACACAAAACAAAACAAAAAACAATTAAAAAACAAAAACCAAACCTCATAAACATCTCCAACCTCAGCATCCTCAGGCCGAACGGCAACACAATCAGGTGGTGTTTCAAAAAGGGACAAAGAGAATTGCTTGTGAGCAGCACCAACATCAAAGTAAATCAACCCAGAACTCGGAACATCGACACAAATGCTCATGACAGGGAACCAGAGGAACAGATCCTGAGCCTCCAAACCAGTCAAAGCATCGATCTTGCCATAAGTGAGAGACCCAGAAACGTTTCTATCGTAATGCAACTCGCTCTCGAACTTGGCGTTGCAAGCTTGGTCCAAGTGCACCCAGAAGAGTCCATCGTCGCCGACGCCGAAGTCTGTGATACCCTTTGGGAAGAGACCCATGGGGAGGCCATGGTCACGAAGAACCTCGTAGATGGAGGTTGCATTGGAGGTGGTGGTAGTGGTGGAAGATGCAGAAGAAGAGATTGACAAAAGAAGAAAAAGAAGAAACTGAAGGATGATGTAAGGAAAGGAAAACATGTTGGTTTGGTTTGGTTTTTGGTTTTTGGTTTTTTTTTTTATGGTTGTTGTTTTTGGGGGGGAGGGGGGGAGGGGAGTGGGGATTTTAAGGTTTTGGTTTTGGTTGTTGGAATTGTTAGAAAGAAGATTGGTGTTTTGGAGGGGAAGAGGATCAGTGATTTGGGTTTTGGGATTGGTGAAGAGGAAGAGGAAGAGGAGGAATGGAGAGAGACAGAGAGAGTGATGACAGCTTGAATACAGAAGGGATTAGGAGGAGAATGATCAATTATTGGTATTCGATGATGACGTGTGGTGAGTGGTGTGTGGGCCTTGGTTTGTTTTTATCATCTTTCATTTGGTTAATACTAATTTTAATTTTATATTTATTTTATTTTGGTTCATATATATATAGTTATATTTCTTATCAGCTCCAAAATTTTTTTTTTTATAAATAAGTTATAAATTTTTTCATTTAATTAAATTTTGATTAAATATAGTATTAGTTAATTAAATAATTAATTTCATAATTATATTGTTATTTAAGTGAAGTCTTAATTAATTAATTTTTCTTTATTTACTAAATTTAATTGAAAATAGTTTAAAAGTAATAATTAAAAATTTTAAATAATTATGAGTTAAACATATTCATTCAACCCAAAATCATGAGTCATGATTGAAATTTAAAACCAAGTTTGGAAGTAAGAGAAACCAAGTAGATGTACGAATATCTTGCAATTTTTTTTTTTCATAAAAGGCAAAAGATAAATGGAGGTATCTAGTACTCACTAAACTGGTGAAAAAAATTTATTTTATTCCTCTTTTTTATACTCTGAAAATTTAAAGCGTAAATAACTTCTTATTTTTCTTTGTTATTTTTAAATTCCTTTTACTATCACCCTCTATAGACATAGATAAACAAGATGGATGTTTCATTTGCATAAGTCTCTAAATTTTTTTTCAAGTGATTAATTATAAAATAAAAATAAAAAAATTATTAATAGGATCCAGTTAAAATTTGTAATTTTTTTTTTATAATTTTGTATCTTTTTCTTTCTTAAAATTAACTACTTAAGAAGGAAAAAAATTGAAAGAATCTTGATCCTACATAAGCTTTTAAAATAGTTGCATGGAAAATAATTATAATTTTAACAAGACCCTTTTATATGAATTATTGAAATAAGTTCTTGGATGTATTAGAAATTGAATTTAATTTGAATATATTATCAATGTACAAAAAAAATTATACTATTATCCAATTACGTATTATCATATCATTAAAATTGTTTGACTCTTATAATAACTACTTTAAAAGTCATATATGTGATAATATATGATTGATTGATAATATAAAAAGTTTTACACTGATAGTGCAGTGCATCAAAATTAAACTCTTAAAAATAAGTGATATATAATATAAATTCAAGTATGGGTATCCAAAAGATTGGGTTACACATGAACTCATAGGTTTTGACTTAACTCAACTTATAAAATGTGAGTTGGATTGGGTCTACGGGTTGAATTGGATTGAAAAACATTCCAACTCATAAGGTAGGGGTCGGGTAGCGGGTTTAGAAAGTGTCAACCTGCACAAATTAAACTCAGCTAAGTAATTTTTTTTTGTTTTTAAATAAAAGTCGTTTAGCCACACTGATATTTCAGATTGATTTTTATTAACTTTTCTATAGTGCTAATTAAGTTTAGATATAAATATTGTGATCACATTGAGAATGTGACCAAAAAAATAGAGATAAGAAACTCATGAAGCATCTAACAAACATTGAGAATGTGACCAAAAAAATAGAGATGATGAACTCATGAAATATTTAATAAATCATTATGATGAAAATTTAATGAATTGCTTAAATAACAAAGAGTATCTTGAAAAATTAAGAATAAATTAAATGCTAATATCAATCCATATATTCATATGATATATGTGATGATATTAATTTTAATTAACTAATGTGATTTGTTGTTTATGACTTTTAAGATATGTTAGTTTATTTTAATTTATTTCATACTTATATTATCTTAATAAAATTTATTATATTTATTTAATTTATTTAAAACTTATTATATTTTTATAAGATTGGTTATATGAATTTTTAATTTATTTAAAATATATATTCTTTTTAATTAAAATATGTTATTTGTTATGAATTTTTTATTTCATGTTTCAATATTTATATTATTATCAAAAAATTCTTATTAATGTATATCATACGTATGAATTTGACCTAAATTAACCTATTCTTAAACAAGTCAAATCCAGTTAAAGGAGTATCTCCCTCAACTCAGCTTAACCCACTAATTTAATATGCGAATCAGGTTAAAAAAAAAATGCTGCAAGCCTACACATCCTTATATTCAAGTAGTGAGCATTTTATCATACAAACCAGGCTGTAAACAACAGGGATAAAGAGTTTATTCTCTTATTTTTTTAGTTTTCTTAATGCGAAAGGAATAAAGCTTTTGAATAATAATTACCAAAAAATAGTTTTTGGATAATACTTTTTTATTAGAGTCTACATAATAGACAATATAGATGAGGTGTGACAAGGACTTTAATATTGTCTTGCGCGAATCATACACCATTATTTTGAGTAATTAATTTAAATAATATTGTTAAGCAATTATTAATGGTGATTGTTATTTTAGTTGAACCACTTGCATTGTCACCGTAATTGTTGAATTTCTTATATGACAAATTTGAATGTTTACTTTATGAAAATTTTGGTGATAATAAAGTGTTGAACGACAGCACCCAAAAAAAAAAGTGTTGAACAGGAACAAATTTAAGAAAATTTTTAAGGAAATAGATTTATAGAACTTAGAGTCTTGTAAATGTAAATTTCAATTCCATTTCAAAGCTTTTCAAGTTAGTTGTTTTTTATCTTAAAAGTTTGAGTTGTATTTTACAAAATTTTGTTTTGAACTTGAGTTAAGAAAAACTTGTTTGATATTTTTAAAAAATTCAAGTCTAAAAGTTGATAATATGTTATGATCGCTGATAATCTGTTACCAAGGCTTGAATCCTGTTAAATTTTGTTTTTATTATACTAGTAATTGATTACAAGTATCTTGTAATCTATTACTAAGTTTTTGTTAAGCTGATACAAGCTGATAATCAATTATCAGCTTGTACACCAGTGGAACTTCTTAAGGGCAGAGGAGGCAGCTGCCCCAAACTCTGATATATATATATATTAATTATTAAATAATATTTTCTCAACAAAGATGCCTTATATACATGTGTAATTGTCAGTTGTGATAGGGTTTTTTCTCTTTTGCTAAGTACTTATTTGAAGTAAACATGACCTTATTTTTTTTTTATTGATCCAGAGGATGATTTTAACATATTCCAGTCTTAAACTACACGTAATCATTGTTGTTGACAATGAATTATAATGTAGTGCACATGCTTACATAACTAAGATAATATGCTAGCATTACTTGATTTTGATCTAAGGTGACTTTTAAGGTAATAATGGTGCTGAGGATATAGGTTCTCAATTATAAGGTGCTTAGATTGAAAATAACATCAATAAAGTTTTCAGTAACTTAATGTGAATGGTGAAAAATAATTTTTTATCATTATTATACCTATTTTCTATTTCAACCAGAAAAAGATTCAAGCTCCTACCTAGGGATGGAAATAGGTCTGACATGACTTGACCTATTTAAAAAATGAGTTAGGTTTAGGTCTTTTTAAAAGCCTGTTTCATTTAGTAGGTCAGGTCTGACCTCTCAGCAAAGCCTGTTAGGCCTATTATGCCGACCTGTTTATATTCAGATATAAATATATTCAAAAAAATTTGAGATTATGCTTATAGCAAGAACTGAACTAGCTACCAAGTGATAATATAAACACTTCATTTACCACTAAGCTATGCTTAGTTTTTATACTTATATTTACATATTTTATAGTTTTATATTTAAATTATATCATTTTTTAACTCCTCTGCTGATTCACTTCCCAGCCTTCTTCGAATCTTCGTTTCATTTCTTCATTTTTGTTTCCTCTCCTCCAACTTAGTCGGTTCGCTTCTCAGTCCTCTCCTCTCCTCCACGCACGACTGTCCTCTGGAGGTTGTGAAGAACCAATCACGCACGCCTTGGAAGTCTTGGAAGAACCGACTAAGATTCGAAGATTTTGACTATACTGATTTCTACCAGGTAAGAAGGGTTTTTAGAGTTAGATCTGAGGTTCCTAAATCTGATTTCTACGCTGATCTTCTTCTTTTTTTTAATTATTATTATAGAATATGAAAGATTTCTATTACTCTTCAAAGTTTAGTAAGACTATCGTGGAAGTTGGAAATTTAGGAATCTTGTACTTTTTCTTTTTTTTTCTTTATTAATTGTTTCGTATATAAGAAAAAATTGGGATTGGGAATCTAATTTTACTAAGTCTTCCATTAGATTATATTGTAAGATATCAAGGGTTTTGTGATCCTTCATCTTGGGCTAGCATAGACATCTTGTTCAGAAATGTGGTACTTACAACTTGAAAGTTGAAATTTACTTGAAAGTAGATTTATGCTTAGTTACTGGCTCATTGATTTGCAAAAGCATGATGGATTTTAATACCTGTTAACTTCTGAAATTTATCAGCAATAATATGACTCTCAAACATAACTAGTTGACTAAATGTTAAAATTGTCATCTGGTAATTCCTATTTTCATCTTGAATAGCATAATGTCTCTGATTAATTCCTATTTTCTGTTTGAATCATGAGCAATGTGATTTAAGGGACTTCTTCTCCTGGCTGTCTCCATAGCCTTGGTTGAGTGCATAGATTAATCAAAGCAGTTTCCCTGTAGATTTTGTATTTAGAACAGCATCTTTAGCTTACCAGGTTTTGTTCTGGCTAAAAATAGGGACGTTGTTTAGTTATTTACATCTATGTGAATGGTTTGGATCTTATTTGGCATTTTATTTTTTTTAATGTGGTTGGCATGTGTATGAAGAATGAAGGTGGCAAGGGCCTAAGCATATGGGACACCTTTAGTCATAGTACCCAGGTTGGCATCTGAGCCCACTCTTTCCAAAGTCATTTTCATTTCCATTTAGCAAAGTAATCTCCTTGTTTTCAGTGTATCTTTGATGAAGATTAGTGGCTCAATACTTAAGTGAGACTTAATCTTCTATAGTGTATGATATGATTTGTAATATTAAAAATTGAGAAAACCATGGAATGCTCTTGAACTTTATTTTAAAATAGCAACCATAATCTTTCAAATTCACATGAAAGGTTTTCAAGTTTTTAAAACTTGCAAGCAGACCATTATGTCCACTAATTAAGCTAAAATATATCATGACTCGACTTGTATGAATTGATTATACACATGATAGTGTCTAAGTTATTCATATTTTCTCTTTAAAATGAATTCAAGAATTTGTATTCTTTTTATTTCCATAAAATAGATTATATGGAATAATTTAAAATGATTAAATTAAAAGGAAATTTTTTTTATGAATTTTTCTTAAAAAGTTATATAAATGTATTAGATAGTATGATGAATGATTTTTGTTTAACTTATTTGTAGAATGGTCTTTTATTCGTAGACTATAGAATGATATATTTATAAATTTCAAGAAAAAAGTTCTAGGAGTAAGGATGAAACATGGTTCATCATTACATAGTGAATGATATATTCTTGTCACATTTTCTTGGTGTTTCAGATCGAATAGCAGACCACAGTAATGGGGATGTAGCTACTGATTCATACCATTGCTACAAGGTACTTTCATTCTCCTAATTTGAATTTAAAGCTCTTGTCTCTAAATTGATGATATTGTTCACCCATTTAAAAAAAATTGTCAGGAAGACGTAGGCATGATGAAGGCTATTGGATTTCAAGCCTATAGATTTTCTATTTCATGGTCCCGAATACTTCCTAGTGAGAAACTCTATAAACTTTCTTGTTTTTTATCGTTTTTCTATCCTGAGCTTTGTTGTTGGATAAGAGGCTATTTTATTTTTTGAGGTTCAGTAAATTGCTAATGTGGATCATTAATTTGTTTGTGCAATCCTAGGATAATCATAATTGTAATGACTTTATATTGAATTGTGCATATAAATTGGTATGTCCATGATGTAATTAAGCAAAAAAACTTTGTTAATTTTTAGGTGGAAACTTGAAGGGAGGAGTTAACCAGGAAGGCATCATGTATTACAGGAGTTGTACTTCAATGTTAATTTTTTTTAATGGCCTTTTAAGGCCTATTTGAAGGCCTAGGCCTATTTGAGGCCTATATGAAGGCCTTGGTGGCCTATTTAGAGACCTTAATATAAACTAGGCTTCTAAACAGACTTCAGGTTAGGTCAGACTTCTTAAATAAGCCAGGTCAGACCAAAAAAAAGGCATTTGATAGGTAACAGGTCAGGTTCAGGCCAGGTATTTATAACATAAGCTTGACCTGTTTAGGGTGAAGCCTGATCTAGTCTGACCTGTTTCTATCCCTACTCCTACCCCCTCAAATTTTTACGTTAAGTTCTGCCATTGAGCTTGTAGTAATCGATTACATAGTCCTTGTAAAGCCTATAATTAATTATAACACCATGTAATCCATTACTATAGCTCAACGTGTGTTTATTCTTTCAAAACAACCATGATGGTGTAATCAATTATCAGTCATGAGAAGAACACATTAATCAATTATCATTTGTTTAATTGATTACCATGTTCATATGGCAACCTAGAAACATATTTGTAAAGCCAATGATTGATTAAATCGATTACCATATTGTTGTAATAGATTACTAAGCCTTTGTAAATGCATAACGACTAATTTTTATAACATTAAATGCACCACCAACCTCTCCTAACATTTTAATTTCTATAGTGGACTATAAATACATGACTTTGGGCACTTAATGTATTCTCTTGGACACCCAACAACTTGTTGGCAATCATTAATTTGTGCATTAATCATCTCAATCCTATTTGCTTTGTTTTTCAAGTTATATTGAGATATCTTTAAGAGTATACTAGTGCTTCAAATTGTTACATATGCTCTTGTAAAAGTTTCTATCTTGTAATCTTTATAAGAGGATCGGGTATCCCAAGAGTATGATAAGTGCTCCAAAGTTATAAAGGTACTAAGCACCCGTTAAAGCTTGGAGACTTAGTAGAAAATCTCAAGTGTATCACTTGAGACACTAAATGCATTTGTGGGATGTTGCATGTATTCAATGCTATCAATTTCTAGCATGCTTTTTCTGTCTAAACATAGTTATTAAACTTGGACTGGTAATCAAATTGGTCGAGATAGTGGGTTAATAGGTCATTGATTTAACTAGTGAGTCATTGGTCAAACCAGTTTAACCGTATAAAATCAAATAAGTATATAACTATTTGATATAAATTAAAACTTACATAAAAAAAAAGACACCAAACCAATAAAATTTAAGCTTATAAACTAACCCATAAAAAAGCCCAATACTTTTTAGCCCAAATTTTTTCTTAACTAATCAATAAAACTAATGGGAAAAAAAAACTAATGATACCTTTATGAATTATTCTCTTGATTAAAAATTGAGTTGACCAAAAAACTAGCTAGTACACAACCATATATATATATATATATATATATATATATATATATATATATATATATATAAGAGAAAACTAAAATTCTCCCAATTTACTTCCCTATGCCTCCATTATACTTATTAGTTGTTAATTTTCAAATTAACGTACCACCCAATGAATCAATCACCCATTTGCCTTTACACTACAATATCCATAAAATATCTCTAATACCCATTAAACAAAGAAACATGATGAGTTTGCAATTCAAAATATGAATAAAGAAACCAACAACCACCATTCCCATCTACAAAACGAGCTCAAAGGACGTGTGGTAGCTTGGCAGTTGGCAGGGGAGCGGTTGGGCTATGATTCCTTCCCTTTGTGGTCTTTTCCACTTGCAATTGCAAATCAACCATGGAAGATTTCTCTATTTTCATTTTTTTTCTTCATGCGGCTTTAAACTAGATCACATTACTTTCTTGGACCGAGTCATCGATTTTTGAAAAATCGATTGAGTTATACTGAGTCAGATAAGTTCCTACCGAGTCAGTTGTAAGACCAATTGAAATGGTCACTTGAACTGGTTAACTAGCCAGTTCACTAGTTGAACCGACCAATCTGGTCCGAGTTTTCAAATTATGGCCTAAACTATTCATTTGATAAGATAAATTGTTCATCATAAATTCGTATATCAAATTAAAGATGGAATTCACCATTATAAACCCGATGTATTTAAGTAGACCATCAACAAATTCTCGACTTAGAAATCTTATATATTTATTCAAAACCAAAATAATTTTTCTATAAATTCTCTCTAGCTTGTTGTCCTTCTTTCATACACAGGAAAATTAAGAAAAACCACTATAGTGAGGTAGAGATTTATAGTTAACACACTTTATGGTAAATTTAATGTAATAATTGAAGCAAATGGCATTTATTTAGATTTTTTTCTTTTTAGATAGAGATAATAGGATTCAATAGTTAAAATGAGAAGGAAAACAAAGTTTCAAGAGAAACATAACGTGAGGCTTCCCAATAACTTCCAAGTGTTATTTTCTTAGAAGTTGGAGTCACTGTACTTCCTAGATTGTAACTTTTATCAGTAGATGCTCTAAGAGTTGCACATATTCAAATGACATTTATTAATTTAATTTGGTATGTCACTTCAAGTGATTCCTTATATTTGTTATATATTGAATCATTTCTAATGTATTGGGGCGTGGAGAGGCAAGCAGTGATGATTTTGGTCACCACCAACCTTCATTTATTATGAAAATATTTATGTATTAGGGAGAATAGTACACCCAGTAATGTAACAATTTCAAAATAGGAAGTTGAACCCAAAAAATATGTTTTGTGCTCATAGTGATTTTGCCTAGTTTCATAGTACATTATATGCTATTAAAGTAGGAAGTTATTGAAGTAGTTGGAAATGTAAATGTACTTTTAAATTCAAAGGAAATAGTAAATGAATATCCTCTCTCAAAAGTTTGACAATGATATTGTTTGCTTAAGATGGGTAGTGAAAGAGTTGCTTTTATAGCTATGGTAGCAGTCGAACAAATTTAATATGTTGTCATTTAGGAACGACAATGGAAGAGTTGTTGATGTAGTAATGGTAGAATAAATTCATCATGTTTTCATTAAATTTAAAGGAAATAGTAAATAAATATCCTCTCTTAAAATGTTGATAATGATGTTGTTTGCTTGGGATAGGTAGTGGAGGAGTTGCATTTATTATGGCTATTGTAGAAGTGGAACAAATTTAATATGTTGTCATGTAGGAAAGACAGTGGAAGAGTTGCTGATTTGGTAATGGTAGAACAAATTAACCATGTTTTCATTGAAAAATGGTAATGTGAGAGTGAACATGGATAATAGTTGAAGTGGAAGGAATTACATCTAAAGCTGCCTCATACCTATGACAATGGAAGAACTTTTATATTATAATATTATAGGTTATTGGTAGATAAATTATAGATTATAGATAGACAGACAGATAGTATAACTATGCCCATTTTCAAAGTGCTTTGAAATGATTTTACTTTGCTAATATGGTGTTCCAAAACCCAAACTTTTGAAAAATAAATCCAAAATAAAATTTTAAGCCAACGATTAATATGACAGGAATGATAGAAGAAATGAGAATGAATTTAAAGTTTTGGTTCAAATAAACAAGTTTACTTGTAATTTCACTTGATTTGGATATATATTGGATCCAAGTTACTATAATTATATTCTGTTTTCATGTTAGTCCCTGACGTCACCTACTGTTTAGATGTCATCTATTATGTCATAGATGACAGACAAAATTAAATATGGAGCTTATATGACATTCCTTTAAATTAAAATTAAATTATTTTAATCCAACTCACACAATCTCCCTATTCTTTTTGTCCAAGTCACTAAAAATCCCAATATCATGGGATTTTGAATTTAAACATCGGAGCTCCATATTAGTTGGTCCACTCGATCAACTAGCTTGAGGCCAATCAACTACTGTAATTATGGTGGTAAGGTAATGTTATATACTTTATTGACTCAAGAAATCTTGAAAGAAGATTTTGGAGGTGCCCGAATTAGAGGGTAAAGGGATTTGGGGTTTTGGTTTTTGCCCATCTTTGTGTTTGTTATTTACTTATGGAAAATTGTGATTTTTAATAAGAGACTTAGTCTTGTGGTTTCTTCCAATAGTTGATTAGCTAATGTCTATGCATGCAAGGGAAGTTTTTCAAAAGCAACGTGAAGTTCTTCTTGGACATGTTATTAATCAACAACGGTTGGAGAAGGAGAGGCAACAAATTGGTTATGAGTGGGAAAAGCAATTTTGATGATACCAACATCAATAGTAAAGACAAGCTGGTAATATTTTGAAATGATATTTAAGTTCCACTAACACTCAATTATATAAGCAACTAATAATTGAAGACAATGAGGATAACAATGAAGATGATGAGCATGAATATGAAAGTAATGATGAGGATATAAATTGAAATTGATGTTTGAGTGATGTTTGTATTATGTTATACTTCTTTAAAACTTTTGTATGAATCATATTGTGGATACCTCTTAACTTTGTTTGGACTAAGTTGTACTCTTAATTTTTGTTTTAACATTGTATGGACTAAGTTGTGTTTGGATAAACTTTTCTTAGATAATATAATTTGTTATATTTGTTTTATGAAATTGATTAGAAGTATGGAATGAAAGATTTGGATAAGAAAAAACTCTTTGGATTGTAATTGAAGATTCTTAGATATTAATATAGAGAGCAATTTTTTTTTAATTTCTAAAGTTTGCAGTGGCAAAATCTATCACAAATTTGTGGCAAAATAATTCGTTGCAAAATATTTTTGCGATATATAATACATACATACATACATTGGCCAGTGTCTTGCCAAAGAGTTTTATGGCAGATACAGTTGCTGCAAAGTTATAGAGGAAAGGAAAATCGACAATAAATTTTTTTGTGACGAGACTTTTTGCAGTGGATTTATCCTTCTCAAAAAACTAATTTTCTTGTAGTGGGTTGAAAGTATAAAGAAGAAACTGAGGATGTACAAGATATTGATGGTGATTTCTTGGGAAGTGACAACGATTTTGATCTTGTTTATTATATGGAATGGATATGGCAAAAGAAGGATATGTTAACTACATTGAATTGGTTATACTTGCTGATGAGTGTAAAATACATTCATTTTTTAGGTTTATTTATTATGATTTTTTAATTTATATTTATTAATTTTTGTTTATTTTTAGTTTATTTTTAAATAATTATCTATTTACCTGGATCATATTTGAATTTTGAGGATAAATCATTAAATTTTGTGTAAAAATAAGAAATTCTTAAAGATAAATATTTGAAGGATTTAAATATTTTGAGATAAGAATTTACGCTATTTACTTAATTGACTTATTTTTACTCTTGTTAATTTTGATTTTTTTATTAGTGTTTTCTTTTATTTATATTTTTTTTATCATTTCTCTTTTTCGATAGATTTAATAGTGTCAATTTAACTCATTTAGTAACTATTAACATAATTCTCGTGGGAACAATATCTTACTCATTCTTTATTACTTTTGCGATTTGGTGCAATTGTCAATAATCACAACACTTGTTAAAGTATTTTGTAATAGTTGAATCACTTCCTCATTGCAAGAGGTTGATAAATGCACATTGTTGTTTCAAGTTACTATTGCTTCTTATCCTCTGGTTCCTATCATTTAGTCACAATAATATTCAATATTATCAGTTTCAATATTTTATCTTTTGTATAAGTAGCTTTATCTTATCACTTTTAGTATTTTATCATTTGTATTAGCAGTTTTCAGTTGTAACTGTCCGCATTATTCTATAGGTTGTTTTAGCTTTGTATTTATTTATGTGTAACTTTTATTCACAGAAAGTAATACAATCAATATTCACAGTTCCTTTATGGTAATCAAAGCAGAATAACTTCACAACTTTTTGGATCCCTACCCTTCCACCCATCATGACTACCACTGTTGATTCCATAAATGCCATCAATGCCACTAACTCTCAGTCATTACCCAAAACAATACCATCCTCACGAACCCTCAGAATGACACCAGCACGTTGGTAGCTTTGAATGCAACAACTCAAATTCAAACCAGACTTTCTGGAGCCAATTATCTAATTTGGTGTTTTCAGTTTAATGCCCTCCTTGTGGGGTTATTGGGGCTAAATTCGCAAGTGCACAGGCCCCACAAGTAATAAAGGGTGAATAACAGATATCGTTTCCATAGGAACTATGACAATTATGCACTAATGATTAATTAATTATTAACTTAGGCTTAAGCAAACAATTGGGATGCAATTAAGGAAAAACACAATTAAACTAGAAAATAAAGACAACATTCAATTCCAAATGAGATGAACTATGGTAAAAAGCCTAGGGGCCTTTTTTCACCCTCCATGTCACTTAGATATATGCAAATTCCATAAATTCTTATTAAAGCCTAGGTTTTGTTAGCCAATACCCTCTTTTAGTTAAATGTCTATGTCTAGGTCAATTAACCATGTGTTATTGCCTAACCTTCTATGTGTCCATGTGAATTAGAACAATTTCACTAATTAAGACCAAGTATCGAACACATACTATGCAAGACCAATGGGTATGTGTCCATCCCATTGGCTAATCAACACACCTAATTCATGCAAATGTAATTGAACAAGCATAATTCATATCATGTCCATATTTCCAAATCTCTATGTCTAGTTCATTTGAAAACACCCAAATCATACAATTGGTGATCAAGCAACTACAAGCATTAAGTATAGATATGAATGAAAAAATCATAGCATTAATATATAACATCAAACAATTTACATATTATCCAAGATCCATAAGGGGATCCAAAGATCCCTTAGATATAAATCTAGAAATCCATAGAAAATAAAGAAACAAGATTTAGATAGAAACCCATTGGAAAACAAGAAAAAAATCAAGAAAGGGAAGAGAAGGAAGAACTAGGATGGTGGGTACTTCTTGATCTCCAAGCCTTTAATGGAATATTTCTATAGAACCCTAAACCAAGAGCCTCTCTTACTACAATTGGGTGGTGAAGAGAATCCCCTTTCAAATGATACAAAAGGGACTTGAAAATAAAATAATTGGGTTTGGGTCATGTATTTTGCACCTTGACGCTTCCTAGATGCATACCAGGGCGCCACTCTTCAAGTACAATCAGCTCGTTAAGTTTTAGTTGGAGCACCTAGGCGCTAAAAATGATGTGCCTAGGCACCACACTCTCTGTTCAATATTCCAAGCTTCTGTCAACCCTATGCCTAAGCACTCCATTTCTTAGGCCTAGGCACCAAGCTCTCTGTCTAAGAAAATGTCACAGTTGAGGCTCTTGCACCTAGGCGCTCCATTTCTTGTGCCCAAGTGCAACCAGTAATTCTTAAAATTTTTGCTTTTTTCTCTCGAATGAGCTATTTTCCTCTTTTCTTGGCTTTCTTCATTCTTCATTAGAGTAGGATTCCTACAAATTTAGAAACAACAACTCTATTAGAATTGAAGGAGTAAAGTTACCTCAAACAAAACCCATTATTATCTAAATATTGCCAAGATTACTAGGAAGGAAAAAACAACTAACATCTTTGACGTTTGTTTCATTATTACCTCAAATTATTGCCAAGATTACTCGGAAGGAAAAAAACCTATTCTTCCCTAACCACATTCTTTGCCTCAACTAACATCTTTAACATCTGTTTCGTTTTCTAAGTGGATCTTTGACGTTGTCTTCTTCTTTTCTGTGTCCGAGTCTGCTGCTAATTAGCTTCCTGTTCTTGTTTCTTCGGTACATATTTATTCAAGAACCACTGCCCTTTCTCTACATTTGCTTTCAGCTTAAGAGTCCTATGTGATCTCAGCTGCTCATCATTTTTGACAGTAATTTGCAAAGTGGAAATCCCATTCTAGATAAGGCTTTCTGTATACAGGCTTATCTAAGGGTCTCATCTCCACCCCAAAATGCCTCTGGATGGTATCAACAATCATATTATGATCAATCAAGGGCTGGGCTACTGGTTGAGTCTGTATTGGAATTTGTGCTAGTTATCTAGGTGGTATAGAAGGTAACTTGATAGCTTGACGTTGAGCCTGTTGTTCTTGATATGGCTAATACCCGGGGTTGATTGGCTGGATGTGGAATAAAACTCCATTGCTGCTCGTGGCTATATCCAGGTATGCATTGCCATAGTAATTCTGTTGATCAACCATCGGTTGATACACAACCTGGGCATTATTGAAAGGTACACTTGTGGTCCATTGTGATTCTCTAAACTTTCCAATTGCTCTAGTTTGGACTACTGAAAATATAGGATCAAGTGTAGGTATTCCCTATGGAATGAAAGCATTATTAGTTCTAGACTAAACATATGGCAATCTGATATTCCCTGTCACATTGGGTGGTCTTCTGGCCAAATTCACATAGTCATGATTAGGAGTCGTAGCACCGTGCTGATTAGGAGAATAAGGGACTATCTGGTGACCACTCGACTGATTATGGCCTTGAGTTGGTACAAATGGTTGTGCAACTGGCTACATCGTAGGCTGGGGATTCAGATGTATCATCAATTATTATTGGCCAATCGGTTGCCTAGTTGGATATACTCCTGGCTGCCCTGCTGGCTGCGCTATTGGCTGCATTGAACCTTGTTAAATAAACAGCTGACTGACTAGTTGCATGCCTAATTACACATTTGACTGCCCAACCTACGACTGATCCACCAATGGTTGCTCCCTAGTATTTTTAGGAAACTAACCTTGGTAGACAGTGGTTGTCTATTGAGGAGGCGTTCAACTATTGGAAGATGAAGCAGTATTCTGTTGCCGAGTCTTTTCCTTCTATTCCCTAGCATTTTGAACCTCATTATGTACCATTGGTTTGACAATGTTTGCTAATTGCCGAGAGACATTTGGTACATTAAATCATTTCGTCCCATGTCAATTTGTTGCCTTACGAATGAAGTTATCATGACAATTGGATGTTCTAACTCTTGAAGCTCTTCAATAACTGGGGTCGACAACATAGTAATAGCTGTAGTGACTACCGGTTGAGAAGATGGCATTTCGTAGGGTTGAGAAGTAGTGCTCTGTGGAGCCAGAACCCTTTCGATTGCCATTTTTCTTGTTTGTAGTCGATGGTTGATCCATTTCTCCAACGGTCTTACCAAATTGCAAGTGCATACGCCAGTTGTGATCGTGACTTGGAGAAGGAAAATTTCCTTCACTATTCTTTGTAGTCCCACCGAGCATGCCAAAAATATGTTTGCTGAAAAATATTTTGCCTTCAAATGATAAGTCGAATGTGCCTAAACTATTTATGCAAACCTTTGATTCCCAATAAACCAAGCAAAAATTCTAAGGAAGGGATCCTGTCCTCAGCGATGGATTCTTAAGAAGAATATAGAAAGCTCTTAGCTGAAAAATAGCCCATGAAACCTCTACTACTCCAACTAATAGTTTGCAAATGTTGATGAAAACAAAATGAAATTAAACTAGACTGATAAAGTAAATAGATTGAAGTAAAGAACAAACTGCAAGTCAAGCAAGTAGAGGTAA
The DNA here is from genome assembly GCA_029884595.1 of Ormosia semicastrata. Taxonomy (NCBI): domain Eukaryota; kingdom Viridiplantae; phylum Streptophyta; class Magnoliopsida; order Fabales; family Fabaceae; genus Ormosia; species Ormosia semicastrata. The sequence goes on from JAQQTO010000044.1 coordinate 4,658,902, forward strand.
TTGTATGCAATGAAAGAGCGAAGAACTATTGGAGAATTTAAGTGTATATTGATTTGATGGGTTGAATGTGTGTCCTCTCTCTATTTTTTACAATTGAACTCTCCATATTTATACACCAAAATTACACCGTTAATGGATTGTTACATTATCTCCAATGTCCTAAAATGTTTCCTATTTTCATGCTAAGTGTCTAACAACATAAGTATCCACTAACTAACTAACTCCCAACTGTTTGTACAATAAAATATCGTCAAATAATGTACCATCCAACTATAAGAGTACCTGCTTCCTAAAATTTAGGATGGCAATAAAACCACTTCATGCATATGCGAATTCCATGCGCCTAAGGCAATCGAATCAGTTCACATTTTTTGAGCTTAGTTATTCAGCATCTTAGGCCCATGAATTTGGTCCAAATTTGGCCCATAAAACCCCTCTGCTAGTAGCCTAGAAATATTCCTTCGACTAATTCTTCAACCTCGACTATTCTCTGTCTTTGGCTGATCTTCAACTTCGACTAGCCTTCAATATCAGCCACACTAGTTGAATTCATTTTTTTTTGTGTAATTATTGTGAGTCAAATATTTTAATGATATAATAATATATAATTAAATAACAATGTAAAAAACTTTTATACTCACTGTATACCAAAATTAAATCCATTAACATATTAAGTGTCTTTAAATATCTATTTTATTGAAATATATGTATTATTTTAAAATTTTTAATATCTACATTGTGTGGGAATAAAAAATTACATGGAATGTAATAAAATTATTTAAAACAATTTATTTTGAGAAAACTATCTTTGTTTATATATATATATAATTATAATTTTGTAATATTGAAATACTTTTATAATTATATTTTAAAATGTAGTTTAAAATGGTATAATTACTCAACTATCTTTTAGTTTATTTATTATATTTTTTAAACAATTAAATTAAATATTTAAACTCTTAGTACCTATATATATTTTAAACATAATATAATATAATCTGTGGACCAGATTTTTCGTCATTGTTGGGTTCGATATGGAGTCAAGGAGGGCTAAGCAGCCCATTTAGATGGCTCAGCCCATTTTTGGGTTGCTATATAAAAGTTAATAATGGATTAGTAAAACCCTAGTTCTTCTTACCGTGCGCATGTTCTCAGTGTTGTGATACAGAGAGTTGGTCGCCGTGGTTGCATAACAAGATTGCAACATGAAGGTTCGCCGCGGTTACTGCTTCTTTTTGATTTCTCGTTTTGTCTTGTGTTTCTTGCTGAACTTGTTCAAGAGTGTTCGTTGCTGATTTTTTTTTAATCTTTTTTGCAATTTTTTCTTCTGCAGTTCAATATTGCGAATCCCACCACTGGATGCCAGAAGAAGCTCGAGATCGATGATGATCAGAAACTGTAATCTCTTCACTTTTTTTCCCTTTTGTTTTTTTATTTTTGGTTTTTTGTGTGTTGTGTCTTCTTTTTAGAAAGAGAAATGAGGTGATTCTTTGAATTTATGATGCTTAGAAATGAAGAGTTCCATTCAATGTATTGCACTCATTTATTTTTTTTTACCCCTTTTTTGTTCCTCTGAAATGCGGGATTCGGAATTTGCACCAAGGACTTTGAACCTAACCTAGGGGTTTTCAAATTTATTTTGCTTTTCCTTTGGGTTTTATTTTATAGTGGCCTCCTTTTTTTTTTAATCAGAATTTGATTGCATTAAAATTACCTATTATTACGAGGTAGCATTATTGTTCTGCAAATCTCATAGTTTTCCAGTACATTTATCTATATGCACGGCGTAATGAACATTGATGTCATGATGGCAACATGCTCAAACTGTTGATTGACTTTATATTCATGGCAATTTGATATTTTTCTCTGAAAAGGCCCATGTTATTTTTTTGGTGATGTGACTTGTCTTCTTATTACAATGTTCTTAACTTCAAATTGCAGACGGGCATTTTGGGACAAGAGGATCTCACAGGAGGTCCTTGGAGACGCCCTTGGCGAGGTATGCTCTTTAGCTGGAAACCTTCAGTGTCTGCTTCAAATTTTTGCAGAACTTTAAATAATTATCTATTCAATGTTATAATTCTGCCGCCAACAGGAATTTAAAGGTTATGTCTTCAAAATCACTGGAGGTTGTGATAAACAAGGGTTCCCAATGAAGCAGGGAGTGCTGACCCCTGGCCGTGTACGTCTCTTGCTTCACAGGGGTAGGTCTTTTATGAAGCTTCAATGCTTTTTCTTATTTTTATTTTTTTGGGTTTATTATAATTAATATTTTGTTGTGGGCTGTAAAAAGCATTGGTCCAACTTCTTTGTTCTGCATTCGTCTGTGTCCTTATAATATTTTTAAGTCATATCCACTTTTGTGCCTTGCCTCTTTGGTTAAGAACTTGTATTATTTGATTCTTTTCTTAATAATGTAATGTAATATACCTGTCTTATATCAGGAGTCACCACAACCTGGTCTCGATAGACATTGTTAATTTTCTTTGCATTGGTTGCTTGAACAGGAACTCCTTGTTTCCGTGGATATGGAAGGCGTAATGGAGAGCGAAGGAGGAAGTCTGTTCGTGGATGCATTGTCAGCCCTGACCTCTCTGTGCTGAACTTGGTAATTGTGAAGAAGGGTGAAAATGATTTACCAGGCCTGACTGACATTGAGAAGCCAAGGATGAGAGGTCCAAAGAGAGCTTCCAAAATCCGTAAGCTGTTCAACCTGTCTAAGGAAGATGACGTGAGGAAGTATGTCAACACATACCGTCGGACCTTTACAACAAAATCTGGTAAAAGCTCTAGTGCTTGTAAATTCTCTATTTAGTTTTGTCATTGGCTGTAAGTGTGAAAGATGGAGAAAAGGATTATGGTAATGAGAAAATGAGATGAAGTTTAACCCATTCAGTATGATGCATGGGTACTTCGAAATGGTTGCCGTACCTGTATCGGGTACATGTCCTGTACCGGTACTTATTGGGTACATATAGGTACTTACCCAATACTCACTTAATGAGTAGGTACTCGATATCACTCAAATACAAGTCATCAGTCCATGCAAAGCACCAAGTTTTGTTGCTAAGTTGTTAAATGAAACAAACTACTACGTCATTCCCTTCAAATCATGCGCCTTCTTTATATATTTTTGCATACCTGAAATACTTTCTAGAGTTTTGTTGAATCCTTGAAGTTAGAACATTATGAAAATTATATTTATCTTATAATTTAATTACTTTATTGTTTATGTTTTTATATTTCTATATAAAATATCCTGCCTTACCCGCACCATAGTTTTTAGAAATTTTGTTGTACCCTGTACCAGTACCCCATACTGGTACTTGTACTAACCGGTACTTGTATTCGTATCCATGCAACTTAGCTCATTCATAACTTATAACCTGTCCACAACTCAACAACCTAGTTCTGAGTTCGTATTTATATATTACAAGTCTTTGATGGTGATACAGTTCACATCTGTATTAATAATATGGCTTTTTGGGTTCATGAGTAATATGGTTGATTTGCAATATTTATCTTAAAATCTTTTCTTTCTTTGGTTGTATAGCAAAATATGACTTGTGTAAAAAAATAAGTTTGTTGTGTGACTTCATTCCTTACTTTAAAATGACCTTGTCTTATTGATTTTATTGAAAATTTGGTTTTTGATAGAGCCTAATGGTGTTGTTTGATTCGTGTAGCTAACTCTACAGTTGGAATAAGGCTTGTCTTTTTTTTGTTGTTGTTGATGTTGCTTGACTTTATTCCTTGGAAAATATAAGGATATAACATATTGGTCAGGGTGGTGTCTCTTTTAAAATGGCGTGGGAAAATTCGTGGACGTGTTTTTTTATTAAAAAATTATGTAAAAATTTCACTTGAGTTTTTACCATTACACTTAAGGAGATACCATACTGATTCATGCTTGTTAAGAAACAATCTCCCGTTCCCTAGTCATTCAAATTTGAACTCCAAGATGGAAAACTCGAGGAACTGGTTGAATTGAAGAGTTTCTTTTTATGGTTATGGTCCCTTCGGGACATTGGATAAAATTATACTGGTATAGACATAATTTGTGATGAATTCTAGTCTGAGTAGTAATGGACCCTTCCCTTGGTTGCAGGGAAAAAGGTGAGCAAAGCTCCTAAGATACAACGACTGGTCACTCCTCTTACACTCCAAAGAAAGCGGGCAAGGATTGCTGATAAGAAGAAGAGAATTGCTAAGGCAAAATCAGATGCGGCTGAGTACCAGAAGCTCCTTGCCTCCAGGTTGAAGGAGCAGAGGGAGCGCCGCAGTGAGAGTTTGGCAAAGAGGAGATCCAAGCTTTCCAGTGCTTCTAAGCCAGCTGCCACTGTATAGGTTGCTTCAGAGATTGAGATATGGTGAAGTTCAATCATCACCTTAGTTTTTGGTACTGTTATTCTATGATGGCTGTGTTATGACAAATACTTACGGTTTTGCTATTTTAAATACATTGAGTTATTGAGATATTTCTTATGATGTGTTATCTTGTTGAATTATTTTTAATTAGTTTGAATATGTATCCATTTCATGTGTTTTACCCTGTCGGTATTTCTGACCTGCATATCTTTTATCATTTTATGCATGCAGAGATTAATAACTAGTTGTGACCCTGGAAACGGTAGTATACGATCATATTTGGAAACTATGCTTGCTTATCTCTTGTAACTTGTGGAATTGGCTATGTGAATATCTTTGGTCCTACTTTATTTTCAGTCATTTTTCTTTCCCCCTCTTAAATCATCCAAGGTTGTTGTTTTAACCAGTCTGATCAGAGTTGGAGACACTTAGCTCTCTTATCGAATACACGGTTAGACCACTTTGAATTAGTCAAAACTGGTCAAAATCAGTTAAAATTAAGTTGAGCCAATCGGTTCATCCGATTGAACCAGTGAACTTCTGTTTTCACTAACTAGTTTAAATGGTTTAACTAGAATCGAAAGTCTTTCCAGTTTACTTTGTTTACGAGGAGTTTTATCAGCGACTCGGTCAAACTCGAGTAACTCAACCTGCCCAGTTTGTTTGACATGGGTTGACTAGGGTTTCTCCTTTTTTGTCCCCTTAATTTAAGTGTCAAAAAGATAATTTGTAGAATTTGAATATGATACTTAAAAGATACTTGTAATAAAATGTAATTGGTCATTAGATTACATGTTCCTTTTGAGTAAAATTCTCAATTTTTAATCTAATTATTTAAAAATTTGATTTTAAAAGATTGTAGCTGGATAATTAATACTACTGGTTTGGTTATATCAATAGTATTTTTCTCATATGATGCATTTATTTCATATAGTATTTTTTATATAAAGTATTTTTTTATATAATATTTTTATAAAAAATATTTTTTGTCTAATTTTTTTTACCGTCTAACTCGTAGTCGGATCGTTGATTCATTGATCTTCTTACTTGGTCAATCTTTAATTCAGATTATATAACTATAAATATATAATATCAAGCATAAGGACAAAAAATATGTTAAAATATATTTTTTTGTCTCTCTATGTGACATTCATTTTTAATATTTTGATCCCAATATTTCATAGTAACTCCTTTCTATGGTGTTATATATAACGGCAATAAACAGTGAGAACGATGTTAAAAATAATTGTACATAGAGACTAAATTGAAAAGCTTTTTGATATATAAGGGCAAAATTAAAAATTAATGTCACTTATAATGACCGAAAATGTACTTTAACTTATTTAAAAATAAGTAAACTAAGATTTTGTTTAAAGAATTATGTGATTTTGAATTTTTTAATATACTTAAAGATATGTAGATGTGAAAAGTCAAGACAAATTATAAATTTTGTAAATTTATTTTGTGTGTAAATATTTGCTCTTGTTATTTGTTAATATTTGGTTTTGTTTGCTTTGGGGATTAAAATAAATAAATTTTGAATTATTGTTAATTAGCATGATTTAGGATAATTATTTTATAGTAAATGGATTAGGAGTATTATGAAATTTATACTCTATTATTTCTTATGCATAATTAACTCGGAGTCTAATTCAATTTTAGACCATTCTTTTAAAAAAAAATATATTTAAAAGAATTTAGCTAATCAATTTTCCTACCAAAAAATTATTAGTGAGATTCTTTTTTGTTAAATTTTTCTTCCATCCTATTGCAAGACCCCAGTCGAGACATGGGCCATGTATGGTGTTGAACAATTTTTTGTCTCTCATACGGGCCTACTCCCCTAAGATTAAATATGTCTAGTAACATATCTGACCTTGTAAGTTTTCAACCAATGATTTTGTTTTGGTTTGTGTTTTTATACAATTAAACTATTTTTATATAATTATTCCAGCAAGATTTGTATACCAATATCATATATTTAATAAAAAAGAGCATGTTTTCTTAGCTCTGAGTTTTTTACGCTAAACTATTGTTATATACAGCATAACCTAGCTCTAGTCAATGCTAGACAAACATGTGCTTAATGAATGGCTGTATCTATCTAGATCGTTAGAAGTTTCAAACTAAAATCATAGATTTTCGTTTGCATATTAAACTTTACATTCTAAACATAGAAAATCACCTCAGTATAGGTTGTCTTACACCTGGCTTGGCTAGTTTTCCCCCCATATATATGCTATTAGAATTTTGTTTCTTTTTATACAACTGGGGACCTTTTGTCGAAATCAACAAATTTTTTTTTTTAATTTCTTTTGGCATAGAGAGAATGGAAGTTTCATCATCTTTGAGAATTTATAAAATTATTCTGGCAATTTTTTTCGTTGTTTTGCTTTCGTACTTCCCAGCAGAGGGTCAAGGTTTGTGCATTATACATAATTTTTTATCCCAAATTATTATTTGTTTCGTATATATATCATTTTTTTCCTGAGCACAACCCATATTTGTGGTCTGGGTATGAACTATTCTTTTTGTGCAAGGACACACTCGCACTTCTATTGCTTGTAAAGTATGATTTTCATTTTTCAATATATAAGTAGCTTTTCCTATTGATTGTCATTGGTTAAAAGTTGTATAAAATAGTAAAATATTTTTAAAAAGTTGTATAAATTGGTACGATTGCAGGGACCTCTAAGGTACACTTACCAAGCTTGGTTAAACGAGCATTATTTCCACCTGACTTTCTGTTTGGTGTGGGAACATCTGCTATGCAGGTGAACATACGTTGTAGGCATAGATAATATCTTAATATGTATTTAATCTCTCTCTCTCTCTCTCTCTCTCTATATATATATATATATATATAGTATTAACATGTTATTACTGAATATAGATAGAAGGATCAGCTCTCAAAGGAGGGAAAGGACCAGGTGTCTGGGATGATATAGTTGGACGTGACAAAGGTTGGCAATAGATACTTATAGCAGCAGCAACTTTTAATAACTAATATGCTTTTGCAGGGACGGAGTTAGAATTTTAATCTTAGAGGATTTAAGATGAAAGATTAAATATATGTATCTAAATATTTAAGTTAAAAAATATAATTATTATATAATATAAACATAAAAATAAATTTAATTTAATTCATAATTAATATGTTTTAAATTTAAAAATATTTATAATAAATATAATTAAATATACGATAATTTAAATATATATCTTTAATTTTTAAATTGTGTTCAATATTATTTTATAAAATAAAAGTTATTTATTATTGTATTTATGATAAATTTTTTAATAATTTTTTAATGTAAACAATCATGTAATCTTGTGAAAAAATTATCTTTCATTTTATTTATAATATTATTTTAATAATTTTTATAGTTAAAAAACATGTTTAATAATTATTGTTGATACAAGAAGAGTTAAAACAAACTAAAATAATTTATCAATCAAAAAATAAACATTTATTTTTTATTAAAAGGACCAAAAAAAAATATATCATATATATATATATATATATATATATCAATTTGAAAGCTGACGAAAAATGGCTCATAGACGTCCCTGGTTCCGCCCCTGTCAGCCTTTGTATATTAGACTTAGAAGTTGTACTATTTTTTTAATTAATGTTTCCATCTTTATATTTTTTCAGTATTTATTTTGTTTTCTTCCTTTACACTCAGGAAGCATTATCGATGCCGACAAGTTTCCTACAATGATCGATCATTATAACCGATATAAGGTAAGTAGGGTCGATATACACTTTCATATCATTATGCTATTTTCAAAATATTTTAAGGTATTTAAAATTCAAAAAATTTTAATTGTATCAATTTAATTTTTTTATTTATAAAATATTTTGTTTGGATAAAGTAATTAAATTTTTTTGAATTTTAAATATCTTTGTTTGGATAAAACAATTCAATTATAAACTTTTGTAAAATCTATTTTTAAGATATTTTTATAAAATTAGGATTTTAATATAAAATTTTACAAAACAAAATAAATATCATATAACATTTTTTTATAAAATTTATTAAGCTTTGATTAGATTTTGATTTTTTGGTTTGATTTTAAAAAATGCTAACTTTGCTCTTGCTTTTCTCATTCACATCCTATATAAATATACTAAACGCAAACATTCACTGTACATGTTCTCAGCCTATACCATTTTTATTTTTTAAAAATTGAAAAATTTGTATAAAATAAAAAGATTAATATACCATTTTTTCATATATAATCTATAAGTACAACTTATACCATTAGGAGGGCAAACTTATGCCTTATCAATAAAAATAAAATAACACGATTTAAACTACATTAAAACCAAGTCAACTATCAATGGGCATATGAACCTAACATTATGTAAATGCCTAACAAACATCTCAAATATATGAACTCAACATCATGTGCATATGTAATTAAACAAAGTAATATAAACTCTCAACATGTTTTCAATTTGACATCAAGACATAAAAGCCAAGATGTAATCCTTCTTCTTCTCTAATGGAAGAGCTTTCACAACCACTAGTTGACTTGGATTTTCTGTCAACCAATTAATAGCTTTTAACCAATGTGGGTTATCAAGATCAGGTATTTTATCTAACTCGTTCATCACTTCTTTAACATCTTTCTTCTCCGTCTTCTTTGTAGTTGCTTGCACAAATTCTTATTAGCTTACAGGTTGAAGCTACCTTCAATAACTTGTCCGTAATTAGAGAATGCATCTGACAATCCTTTCTCTGTTGTATAGAAGGACAGTCCTGAAAAATAATGAGGAACACAGCTCCAACAATAAATAACTCTTTTCAAAGGTATTATAATAACTTAATATGGATTCATGCATTCAAATTAATTAGAAAAGTTAAAAGAGCAAGCAGGGGCAAACTTTTGACATCTGCAGAAAACACCGATATTGATTGGATATGTGATCTTGCATTGATGGGCATAAAAGATGACGCAAGGCCAAAGTCCAGAGATACGGGAAGAGCAGGTTTCACACGCTTAACCAAAAATTGAAAATATAATAAAATCATTGCCCAAATTTTGTTTTCCAAGAGATGGAAAATGAAAACTCCAATACTGAAGTGTCATTAGCAGGAATATAGACTCAACATTGGTCTCAAGAAGTTCATCATTCATAGCAGGAATCCAATGAACAACAATAAGTAAGTATGCTAGAAGAATTCTACAAAAAGTTATATCATTACATCAACAAGAACAAGGGCATTCATTAAACATGGGGACGAAGATTTATTTCTTTACAACAGAGAAAGGATTGTCAGATGCATTCTCTAATTACGGATAAGTTATTAAATATATATGCAGAAAATCTAGTCCATCAGTGATAATGTGAACTCAATTCTTCAAATCAAGAGTTCATATTACCAAAAAGCCCATATATTAGAACTACCAAAAGCTTGTCTATTTTACTACTATAATGATTCCCAAACACCTCTCTGACTTCATTTCCATTTTACAATTTCCACATCTCAGATTACCTAAGAGCTTTTAAAATATCCCACACATAAATACCAATGGAATTCAAACTCATGATTTCTTCCTCAACTTAACCAAAATTCAGAAATCAGAACAAATGCTATTAAGTGGAAAAAGGAGAGAAACAAGAACAAGTGGCCAAGCAAGAAACACAAAAGAAGAAACAATCAAAACCATAAACACAACACAGCACAACATAGCCCTCCCATTCTTTTGTACATCCTTAAGAGAAACCAATTTAAGAGAAACCAATTGGCCAAACAGCATAGAGAAGCCACATAAACAGTGCTACTGACACAAATTCAGTGGAGAAAAAACTCATTGGAAATCCATACATTACTCAATTTACCAACACCAAACCACTCCCAGAACCACACATCACCATCAATTATTCCCTTCCTTATTCCATCCATAACTTTTTTTATATTCAAACAACACACTCAGTCACAGTGACCCGCATCTAGTCATACTAAATTACATCAATACTAGTAATATCAATATCAGTAATAAATATATAAAGAAAAAAAATTAGCAATACTGGTCATGACTCATGAGACATGGGAACAATTCAAAAAGCAATCCTGGCACACTAAGCTAATAATTACAAAGATAATCCATTAAGTTGAAGCATAAATGATAACAAGCTGCGGAAGAAAAGGACTTCTTACATAATACATTTTCAAAACCTAATTAATTGTTAAATATCTGATGACGCTTGCTAAACGTATTCTATTTCAGCTGCTGATCTGATAGTTCCAAAAACTCAAATCAAGTTTTAAACGAAAACATTATGTATACATCTAAACAAGTACATCAGTACTATGAGTCCATCTCGTATGTATAAAGTAAATGAAAGTGGTAAGTGTTTTACTGTCCTTAATCAAGCTTTCTTGAAGCCTATTCTACTGAGAGAATTCAAAGTTACATTCTTATTAACCAAACATCAAAATTCATTACAGTCCTGATTCTTATAATACTGCAGTGAGTAAATGGGGAATATTTTTATCATTAAGTGGGGAATTGCAGTCTTGATTCGTTTATATGTTCCTCTGTTTTGCTTTCTTAATAGGTCTTTCGTCTTGCTTTTTCTTACAAAAGACCATGATTTTCTATACCCAGCAACATAGGGAAATGAAAGCTATGAACTAACCTTCTAAAATGGCAGTGAATCCAGACGAATTTGGTAGCAATTCCTGCTGAAAAACAAAAACACGAGAAAAAAAAATCAAACTCTCTGAAACCCTTCCTTTGAGTGCTTTAATAAACGTGAAACAATAGTCACATAGCAATGTAGCTTGAGATTAGACTTGAATAGTCAACAAAATCAACAGATTCAAAGGTGATGAAAGGGTGATTTGTGTACCTAGTGTTCGTACAACACCAAAGGGGCGGCTCTGGTTCTTGAGGACGAGTGTGGATGGAGGTGCCGTGGTGGTGGGTTGGGCAGCGCACGGTAGATCTGAGCGCGACGGTGGTGGCGTGCGGCGCAGATGGAAGCAGCGTGCGAGAAGTGCGACTGAGACGAGAGAGAAGGGAGAGAACGGGTGAAGTGTGAGGACGAGAGAGAAGGGACAGAACGGGGTGGAGGGAAGCATGAGAATGAGAAAACACGGAAGATTTTAGAAATTCTATAATTAAAATCCTTTCATTTTAAACTAATAAATTATCTTCTTAAAATATATAAAATTTTTAAAATGATTTGATAAGATATCTAAATAAGTTATTTTATAATAAATTATTTTAAGTCTCTATAAAAATATATTCTTTCTTTTAAATATTCCATCCAAACACACACTATGGCTGATTATTTTTGGTGCAATAATATGTCGCAGGTTTGGATTAACTTTTTAAAAAAGCTACTTTTTTTTATGTGACATTGATTGAAAAGATTCTTTTTTTTTGGAAAAAAGTAAATTTTTTATATTTGGATATAATATTTAAGAAGTATTTTTTTTTCATTAATGCTAAATATTACAAATTTAGATTCGTAAACGTCACACGAAAGGATAAAAGCTGAGTAACTACCATGGGTTTTATCAATCAGATTTTTTTCAACCTTATTTTATTTTTATTTTACTCAAAGGTGATTGATCATGAGGAGTTTGTAAACACTTTCGTGAAAAAAGTGTCATTATAAATAGCGTTGCTCACTTAATATTGTGTTTCACATTTTTTTTCAATTTATTTTATTTCTTTTTGTATATTCTTGTAGGAGGACGTGCAAATACTGAAGGAACTTGGAATAAACGCTTACAGATTCTCCATCTCATGGAGTAGAGTTATGCCTGGTAAAATTTTGTATTATCAATCAAAGCAATCTAATAGATATATAATACATGTGAAGTACCTAGAGTTGTTATTTACTTATCTTTTTTTTTTCATTTTTCAACAACATAATATAGATGGAACCCTGAATGGAGGTGTAAACCAAGAAGGTATCGACTTCTACAACCGTTTGATCGATGAATTACTTGCAAATGGTATGAAGCAACGGATATTTGTTACATTAATTAGATTCACTATTAACTTTGTTTCATGCTGACAGCATTTTTTATACTTTTGCTTTACAAATGTAGGTATTACACCTTTCGTGACAATCCTGCACTTTGACTTTCCACTTGCCCTTTCACAATTTGGTGGCTTCTTGAATCCATATATTGTGTAAGGAGCCTTCAATATTATCTCATTTAGATTTTTTTTAAGAAATAAATTTAACTTCAAAGTTAGACCAACCAAAACATTATAGATTTACATGATTCTCACTGTTTGTTTAAAAAAAAAAAATTTCAGGAATCATTACAAGGATTATTGTGAACTTCTATTCCAAACATATGGAGATCGAGTTAAGCATTGGACTACAATCAATGAGCCAGAAATCACTGCTATATTTAATTACATGCACGGCTTTGATAATGTTAATGCTGAACCATGCCAAACTACCAAAGAATGCAGAGATGCATATAATGTGGTTCATAACTTCATCCTTTGCCATGCTACAGCAGTACAGCTATATAGAGAGAGATTCCAAGTAGGGTATATTATAATAGTTGCATATGTTGTGATTGTTTCAAAATATATGTGGAGTACAATTTTGAACAATTATCAGTGTAAAACTTTTTCTACATTAACGTCAACCAATTGTTATCTTTGTCAAACTTTTATTGATTCCACCATAGTGTAAAAGAAAATTTACATTGATAATAAATTAAAATTAAATGTATGAGTAACATGCATTTTAAATTAAAAAAAATTGATATTTGTCATTAAATATTTCCTAATTTGATGAAGGCAACACAAGGGGGAGAAATTGGATTTGTTGTTTCAGTTGAAAATTACGTTCCCTACAGTTCAAACCCGGAGGATGTGGCTGCTGCAGAAAGACTTATGGATTTCTATCTGGGATGGTTAGTGCAATTAACTAAAACTACATAGTACATACCATACACCTTCTGTGTTTGTTGTTACCAGTTCTATGTTCTTCACTTTAGTTCCCCTTTAATGGTCATTATATATACATAGATAACACAATTCTGTGTTTTGCTACTTTCCAACAAACAGGATTATAAATCCAGTAATCTATGGGGATTATCCTGAAAGCATGAGAGAGCTAGTGGGGTATAGGCTACCCATTTTCACTGAAGAGCAGAAAATTTTGATCAAAGGAAGCACAGACTTTATTGGGGTCAACTATTATAGATCTTTTTTCGCTAAAGACGAACCAAACAAATTTCTTATTAACAATTTAGACATTTATGATGCCTTAGCAACAAAACAATGTAAGTTTTTGCCCCAATTACATTCCAATTATTGCTTACGTTATAAAAGAAAACACCTATATCACTTCACTAATTCTTGCTCATTCGTTCTGTATTGTAGTATTTAATGCACAAGGAAAATCCCTGGGTTATAAGGTGAGATCATAATCAATAGAAGAAATATGCCTTATATCAATGGTACAATATTAAGTTTTTTTTTTTTGTTTTTACGCTTTGTCAATGTTCGTACGTTGCAGGATCAAGCAACTGAAAGCTATGTATATCCAGAAGGATTATATAAAGTCTTAGTATACTTGAAGCTAAAGTACAAAAATCCCAAGATCTACATCACTGAAAATGGTTGGTGCATCCATGCATCATACATGTTGCTTTTCCTTTCACATGTTAGCATTATGACAACTCATTTACCAAATAGGTATAAGTAAAAGTAAAATTTATTAAATATGTGTAACTTGAAAAATAATTAGAGTCACAACTTACATTCAGATTTTTTTTTTGTTTTTTGTATTGAAGTTATAATTAAAACTACGACTTTTATGTATTTTACTTTTTTAAAGAATCACGATTTCAATACAAAAAATAAAAAATAATAATAATATAAATATAAGTTGTGACTTTCAGTCACGACTTACACTATTTTAATAATTATTTTTTAAGTTACACTTATTTAATAAATTTTGCTTCTATTTATACTTATTTAGTAAATTAATCCATTATGACAAATACACTTTCCTTCTCTAAAATTGATTAATCAATCTACTGTTCTTGAAACCCTCTTTCCTGTAGGTATTGCTTCAGGAAACCTCGTTAATCCATTGGAAGACATACACCGGGTTGATTATATTAAAAGACATCTAAACTATACCAAAGCAGCAATTGAGTAAGTCATACATCTTAACAATTTCATGTATATATTCATAGTAAATATTACAAAGATATATGAAACATTTAAATTTTTTTTTTCTTTCACCTAATGAAAGAAAGTGTGCTAACTTGTTCTCATCAGTAGTAACACATTTTGACATGTTTACATCCATAGCGTTGGCGTGAATATCCGTGGATACTTCCTTTGGGCAGCATTTGATACCTTTGAATTTCACCAGGGCTTTAAAGACAGATGGGGGCTTATTTATATTGATTTTTCTGATAATCTCAGTCGTAAACTAAAGGACTCTGCTAAATGGTATGGAAGATTTCTGAAAGGCAAAAGCAGACCCCAGTAGCGGAACCAGAGCACAAAAACACCATTGTCAATTTTGAGGGGGCCATGTTCAAAAATACCGAGGGGCCACAGCCGCCACTCAAGTCAACGCGCTCCCTCTGGTAGAAACTAACATTTTCGAGATAATTGGATTTGACTGCAAAAGGGAAATACAGAGAAAAAGAAAAAGAAAAACAGGAAAGAAAGAGGAATTGAATAAGAGATTGTTTTAATGCTTTTTAAAGATATTGATTATTTATAATATTTTTTAATTCATTTTTCTTCCATATAATGCTTGATCTTCCAACAAATTTAAAAGAAGAGAGACATGCCATAAAACCAGTTAGGGATGTTGGTTGAGTGGATCATGCATCATTTTTTAACTCAATAAATTCATTAGAAGAGTGAGTTGGGTTAAGAAATTTTTTTTCTTCAACTCGAGTAGATTGAGTTAGGTTGAATCTGTGAATCTAATATATGTTTTAAAATAAATTCTTTAAAAAAAGTTAAAATATGAATTGAAAATTCGTTAGATATAACATGTTTATATAAACATTAAAAATTGTATATTAATTCACATAATTAATCTTACATAAACATAATAGATCTCAAATAAATTAAATACATATAAATACATAACAAATTAATAAGTTTGATTAATTTAAGTTTGGAATAAATTAAACTAAGTTAATAAGTCTCAATATTCATAAACAATAAATTACTCTAACTAATTGAAGTTAATGTCATCACACATACGATATGGATTGACATAATCATTAACTTTATTCATTATTTTTTTTAAGACGAAATAGTTCTTGAAATAGGAAATTATGGATTTTGATTTTTTATTTATTTGAGAGACTGAGAATTTGGGAGTGAGTGCGGAAATGGTAATTGTTGAAAATGAATGTACTGTTTGTACGTGTGCGCTTTTACATTTTGTTAGACTTTAAAGTGAAGCAACTTCATTTCACTAGATGATCTTTTTTTTTCAGTGGTCATTTAGCCGCGGTTAAAAATTACTGCTAAACGACTTTTTAACTGTAACTAAACAATAATTTTTTCATTTAAGATAAAAATGTAGGTGGGTTGGATATCCGTGAGTTAGACATTTCAAAACTCACTACCTGACTCACAAATTGCTGTTAGTATATTTTTTAACTCGACCTAACTTGCAAACCTGACATAACTCACATTTATGGACTCGACTCACTTGACATCCCTAGAACTAGTGTTTTAAAATCAGACCAAATGCAGCCACGATTTAATCATGGTTTAACCATAAATTTAATCGATTAAATAAATTAAACTATGATTTAAAAGTTTTATCGATTCAATTTTTCAATTTGATTTTTAAAATACTGTATAGCACTTTATGGGTCATTTTTTATTTATTTATTTTTAATTGTTATGTTTTTATTAATAATTATAAAAATATTATCTTATTTTTATTTTATTTCTTATTTTTAAATTTTTGTATAAGAAACAAACCAATCACCACGCTTTCCCTCTCGTTCTTCTCTCTTATTCGATTCCATCAATATACACTGTACACCTTGGTTAATGATGCAGCCACATTTGTACTTTGAATTCGTAATTAATGCTCAATTTTGATTTAGAAAATTATCATCTTACATTTTAAAAAAGAGTATAAGTATTATTTATATCTTTTTTTAAAAATATAATTGAGTGAAAAATAATAATAATAAAAATATATAATAAATAATATTAAATAAAATATAAATATATATATATATATATATATATATATTATTTAATATAAAAATATAAGAATTATTTTAATTTCCATTGCCTAGAGTCGTTTTAAGCAAATCATGCAATAAATATATTTCTAGAAAGAATGGCCTTGTATTTTTTGTCCTAGAAAGCAGCGCGTTGCCAATGGGGTTGGTTGATCGGCTGGTAGGGATCGAATATTAGACACTAGTTTGCGAAATATGTTAGCTCGTGGCATGCGAATATCACAGAAATATAAAAATGATATTTACACGTTAAAATCTTTATATTATTTTTATATTTTACTTATTTGAAATAAAATAAAAAAATGTGTTAAAATATGTATTTTTTATTATTATCTAAAACATAAATGATTTAAAAATGATAATATAAATTTTTTAATCTGCAGATGTTATTAATGATTGGAATATTAGCTTCTAGCGTCTCTGGAGTTAATTTTTTGAATATTATAAGGTGATATTTCATTATTAGCTCTTCCTAAGCTTTTTAGACAAGGGTGGAAATATGTTATAATATACTATGTTTTGTCTAAATAGGCTTAGGCCTATAAATATAGTTAATCTTAATTTTTTTTTTACTCTTTTTTGTGGTTTTTTTTCCTTTTGTGGTATTTGAGTCCCTTTTTCTTTTTTGTGTTTTTTTTAAAGGAGCTACCGCCTCTTATTGGAAAAGGAGTATACATATAGTGGAAGAAACAACACAAATAATGGGTAAATATAAACCATTTTTTGCTTGAAAGAATATATGAAGAGCAAATAAATGACAAACCAAAAATATCTAAACAAAAATATATATCTAGGAATGTACAAAATAAAGTAGCTAAAGGAGAATACACAAATTTTTAAAATGAAAAATCCCTTCAACATGAAAAATAAAAATTATGGGATCTAGTCTAAAAAAGTTTCTATTATAAAATATCAATGAGTATAATAAAGTCTATCAAGACAAAATGATCTTATAGAACCTCTACTTACTATTAACAAAATGAAAATCACTAAAACATCAATGATTAAAGCTCACAAAAAGATAAAAACAACCAAATCAAAAGAGAGGAAAAAATAAAAATTTAAATGTATAAAAATAAAAACTAACTATCAGAAACAACACACTAAAAAATATCCAAATAAGAGAATAAACAAGTACCCAATCGATGCCATTAAGTGAGCAAATTTCCCCAAGCTCAAAGTCGACATCGGTGCTGCTGAAGCCGAAAGAAAATAAGTTGAAATACTGAAACCCACCCTTCGTTTGGATGAGGAGAGAAAATGGGAAGAGAGAAAATGAGAGGAGAGAAAATGGCAAGAAAGAAAATGAATAAAAAATAGATAGAAAAGTAGAGAGAAATTTTAGTTGTTTGCATGAAGAGAAAATGAGAAGAAAGAAAACATAGAAAAGATTAAAAGAATATTTTTTACAAAAATCAAAAATGAAAAAAGAAAAAAGTAATTTTTTATACATATTTTAATCAATCCTACCAAATCCCACCCCTGCTGCGTCCCCACCCCACCCCACCCCAACCCACTCCACTTCACTCCTTTTTTGCTTTTCTTTCATTCTCCACCCGTTCCCTTTGTCACTTTCTTTTTGTTTTTCTTTCATTCTCTACTCATTTCCTCCATCACCCACCTGCACCCCCTCCCCTTTCTTCCTCACCCACCCCTTCCCCCATCCCTTTATCCAACCGAGAGGAAAGGAAGCCATGGCTGCTGTGGTGAGTACCTCTGCCTCATCGTTCACCTGCAACCGCGTGCCGCTCGACGCTGATCGGAGTCGCACCGCCCGGATCCAAGCCGCCATCGACTGTGTTCATCGAATCGTGAGTTGCGCCACCCAACAACCAGATCCGCAAGCCCAGATCCGCTTGAACCAGAACCCGCGTCGTCTGTCGCTGTCGATATTTGTGAAGCCGCTTGAACTAGAACCACGCCATCGGTCGCTGTTTGTGCTCAGATCCAGTCAGCCGCACCACGCCCAGCAACCCGCCGAACCCAGCCACCCAGCTGCCATCTGCTTGGGCTGCATGCCTTTCTCGCTCAAACCACGATTGGTGCGTCAAACGTTACGTTGCTTCTCTGCAAATCTCCCAAAAAGAAAAGCAGAGACTGCTTTGTTGTTTCTCTTCATTTTCTTCGCTGTTTAGCGAAGAAAAGTTTTTTAGTGGGTCCCACGTCTTTTTTTTTTCTCGCCGCTTTTTTCTTGTCTCGTCCAAACGAGAGAAAACTGAAGATTCTTCCTCTTTTCTCTCCATCTCTTTTCTTTCTTCTCATTTTCTCTCGTTCCAAACGAAGTGCCAATCTCCTTTTATAATGCTACTGAATCGCATTCACATGTAAGCATTATTAAAAAGGCGACAAATTTCTTTTATCTTATATATTTTTCTATTCCACTAAGTCACTTGATGTGACAATCACTCACACACCTTTTTTTTTAGAAGGTGTGAGCTCCACTTGATAGAGAAAGTCACACAACAAATTCCTCCTCCGACTCAAATAAAGGTAAAAGCCAAGTCAACAAGTAAACGGCAAGCTTTAAACTTTTCCATTGATAGAGTTTTCGTTAACATGTTTGAACAATTATCATTTATGTGAATCTTTTCAAACTCCAACAACCAACAACGTAGAGTGTAGAATATCACGTATCATGTGATACTGCACATTAATATATTTAGATCTATCATGAAAAGCAGAATTCTTGTCAAGATAGATAGCACTTTGACTATCCCAGAATAAAACATACTTTTAATGAGTAAAACCAAGTTCTTACACGAACTTATTCATTAAAAGCAACTCTTTATGTGCCTCAATAATAGTAATAAACTTAGCCTCATTAGAAGACAACACAATACACTTTTACAACCTAGATTGCTAAACCATATCTCCCCCTGCAAGGTAGTCAAATAGCTAGAAGTAAACTTTCTAAAATCAACATCTTCTACCAAGTCTGAATCTATGTAACCACAAACAATAGGCTTCCAAATTCCAAAACAGAATTTCAAACTAGAAGTATAATGGAGATATTTCAAAATTCACTTCACAGCTTTCCAATATTTTCTACCAGTATTAGAGAGAAAACGACTAATGACACTAACTGGATGAACTATATTAAGCCTAGTGCAAACCATTGTATACATCAAACTTTCCACTGTAGAAACATAAGGAACACGCTGCATGTCTTCTTTCTCTTCATCACTAGAAGGAGCTAGTTTAGTGCTAAGCCTAAAATGTAAAGCAAGAGTTATACTTAACACTTTAGCTTTATCCATATGAAATCACTGAACATTCTTAATGTACTTCTCCTGAGATAACCACAACTTATTGACCTCTCTTTCATGAGTAATTTGCATACAAAGAATCCATCTTTTGTATCCCAAGTCTTTCATTGCAAAAGACTTCCTGAGCTCCTTTTTCAACTTGTCAATTCTTGAAGAATGATGACTAATAATCAACATGTCATCAACATAGAGCAATAAAATCATGAAGTCATTATTAGAAAATTTATGCACAAACACACAATGATCAGAAGTAACCTTCTTGAATCCTTGTTGGATTATAACAAATTCAAACTTCTTGTAGCATTGTCTCGGGGCTTATTTCAACCGAAATAAACTTTTCTTCAACCTGCAAACATGATTTTCTTTACCTTTCACCACAAAAGCCTCAGGTTGCTCCATGTATATGTCCTCTTCCAAATCACCATGAAGCAAAACAATTTTCACTTCCATCTATTTAACTTCTAAATCAAGACTAAGTATCAAACCAAGAGCAACTTAGATGGAAGACATTTTAAAAATATGCTAAAGAATATCATCAAAATCAATTCCCTTTTTTGACGATAGCCTTTGACATCTAATCTATGTTTGTATCGCAGAACAGAAGCATTCTCTTTAGTCTTCAACATGTAAACCCATCGATTTTGCAAATCTTTCACGTCCTTAGGAAACTTGACTAGCTCAAGAGTTGGCTGTCATTCAAAGATTTCATTTCATCATTCATAGCTGCAACTCATTCTGTCTTATGCTCATTATTCATAGCTTCTTCATAACACAAGTTCTCCCCTATCAATGAGGAGTACATATTCATCATATGAGTAATGAGTAAAGGGCATACACTGTTTGGAAGACCTCCTAAGTAGAATAACAAGTTCATCAATAACTCCACAAGCAGAAGTATCAATATCTTCATCAAAATCATCATCAATATCTTTAATTAGATCATCTAGAATATGATAATGCACATCATCATGATTGCCAAACTCTGCTACATTATGAATATGTGTCTCAAGAACTAGATCAAGATCAACCAAGCCATCAGAACTCAGAGACTCTGATTTCTCTACTTTATGAATATCTTCAATGGTCTTATCTTTCATAAAAACAACATCGTGTCTTTTGACAAGCTTCTTTTCAATTTGATCATAGAACCTATAGTCAAATTCATCATGACCATAGCCAATGAAGATACACTGCCTAGTCTTGATATCTACCTTGGACCTCTCATCTTTCAGCTCATGTACAAATACTATATAGCCAAAGACACGTAAATGGTCATAGGAGACATCCTTCCTATATCGTACTCTATTAGGAACATCAACTTACAAAGCAACAGCAGGATAATGGAGATAAATTAATAACATGTGCAATAATATATAAAGCCTTACCCTAAAAAGATCTAGACAAATTTTCTTCAGAAATTAAACATTTAACTCTCTCCATCCATGTCATATTCATCCTCTCTTCCAGGCCATTAAGTTGAGAAGTCTTATAGGGTGTCTTCTGGTATCAAATGCCTTACTGTCTGTATATTTATCAAATAATCCACAATATTCCCTACCATTATTAGTGCAAATACATTTTAATTTCTTTATTGTTTCTCTCTCAATAGAAGCGTAAAATTGCTAAAAGACATAAAGTACCTGGTCCTTATGTAAGCTCAAAGCCCCTTTGTGCTTTAGTTTTCATATTAAGTTTTGATGATAACAACTATGTTGAAAATAAGATTTGGATATTCTCAATGCTTAAATTAGTTTTCCATAATCTTTGTGGAGTGTTTCTTTGTATTATTAAGCTTTTCAGGATTAAAACCAGCTTCAAAGAAGCTTTCTGGTTAATTAGAAAAGGCTAAGAAGATTAAATTCTAACTTGAGAAAGTTCAAGAGCAACCTGAGAAAGTTCAGCATGAGAAGGTCCTGAGAAAACTATAGGAAAGTTCAAGAAAATGAAGAACTCCTACAAAGACTGATTTCAAGAAAAATTCAAACAATCGTATGAATTTACTATCATCAGAATCCTCAAGGAAAATCAACAAGAAGATGGTGAAAATTAAAAGATGAGAAGATGAGGCTTTCAAGCTTGAGAATGTTGGATGAGACAGTTAGTTGAGAAAGTTTAGTGAGAAACTTGGTGCTAAGAAAGTTCATGAGAAAGTTGGCTATGAGAAAGTTGCTCAACCTTTTCACTTAAAGTCTAACATACTGACTCAACAAGAAAATGACAAAATAATAGTAACTTGCTACAAGCAAGTACAGTTACCATTTGAATAATCTAATAGTCATATTTTTGAAGATTATAAAAGGATCCAAGCTTAAAGATCAAAATGTTATGAACTTTGAAGCCTATCTGACTAAGCGCACTACGAACTATACTTTCTTATCTCTACCTATTGCTTCCGAAATCTATAAATCGCTAGTAGGTGTTGTTATTAATCTTGAGTAAGTGTTTGTATCAATTCATAGAGTGTTTTCGAGACGCACCTAATGGAAACAAACACTTCATATCATTTATTAATTCTTGCTGTGAGTTGTGGGTTATACAAGCCACTTCATTATGAGGTAGTGAGCTTGACGAGACTGTGTCAAAGAATACTTGGTGCTTAGCCTGAAGTAGGTGTGTTAAAGAATATTTGTGTTTGAGTTCAAAGAGGTTGTTGTTAAAGAATACTTGTATTGAAGCCTGGAGAATCTTGGTTGTTAAAAAATACTCAAGTTAGTGGAAAATCCTAGCGATTGCTAAGTAGTGGACATAGCCCCACGTGATTTAGGGGTGAAATAGTATAAATCCTGGTGCATAGCTTCTCTTCCCGTATACTTTATTTGTTTTATATTAATTTGAACAAGTTTAAAAGGTTGATACTAAAAATTGAGAAAACTAAATCAGTTTAAAAAGATTTTGCACAAAGAACTTCCTCAATATAACTGCAATCTAAGTGTTTTTACTTTGTTTTTAAATCTCTTATTATAAAACAACCCTTAGAAGGAAGTTTAAAGGTTAAATCTATTTTATAAGATCATTATTTAGTGGTGAGAATGTTGCTTTATCTTTGTGAACACCTAATTTTGTCCGAATTATTAAAGTTTTTTTTAATTTAGAATAAGAAAAACAAAAATAAAAAAAAAAATAAAAAAAAATTAAAAATAAAAAAAATGAAAATAAAAATAATTATACTAATAAATGTTTGGCTCATTTTCTTAATTTTTTACCCAAATCAAGCCCAACATAATAGGAAAAATATTCAAGTCCATTAATCCACCTAGGCCCATCTGCTTGAGTTTCTAAATTAAAAAAAAAAGAAAAAGAAAAAAGAAAAAAGAGGTATCGTTGCAAGATGAGCAGCAAATGGCCAAACATGTAAGCCAAAAGCTTTTAATACGATTGCCAGAAGCAAACCTTGATTAAAAAAAAAACAGAGTGAAATGGAGGAGCAGGAATGTTTCAATCAACCAAAAACAAAAAGACAAATCAAACTTTTTTAGTCATAGTAGAAAAAAGGAAGAAGAGTGATGCTAGAGATTTTCAAAATTGAAACACTAAAAGAGAATAAGATTGCTGCCAAATGGTGAGACTTGAATTGTGAGCCAAAGGATTAAGCACAACAAATGGAAGAGTTATAGTCTTGCAGGAGAAAAGAAAAATGAAGCAAGCCAAGAAAATAAAGTAGAAAGAGATTGCATAATTTGCTATTATGCAGGCTAAGCCAGAAATTTTTTGTGCCTATATAAAGGGAGTAATGTAAAGTGCATGGAATCTTTTTGGGCAAGCTAAGAAAAGAGTGAAAGTGAGAAGTGAAATTGTAGAGAAAAAAAACTGAGTGAAAAGGAACTTTCTATGTGTTTTTCTGAAAGTTGGAGGTATATTCATTGCTTCTCCCATTATGCATTTTGATTATTACTATTATAATTTGTTCTGAATTGTTGTGCTCTTTCTCTCTTCACGTTCTGGCACCCATTCACAGCACACACATCACGACATTCACTTCATATTTTGACCAATACCTCATTCAAACCTCAACCTATTGTCACCCAAATCAAACTAGTCAACAGTCTCTGGGATCTTCCACCTTCTTTGCCATAGCTCGTAGACCCCTCCCCTTAAACTTAAACCCATTTTCTTAACTAAAAAAAATCCTCATCAAAACATTACCAAATTATTTCCTACCTATGAAACACGGATACGGACACGGGATACGATACGAAGATATATCAAATTTAAAAATTATAAGACACGAACATGACATATATATAATTAAAAAATTTAAGTAAAAAGATTCATAATTCATTAATATCATTTATATAAGTTTAAATATTTACAATATCTGTGTCAATATTTACTATCTAATAAGACCTTCCTAAAAAATATATAACATAATTTCTATTGATATATTCTAAAAAATCTCCTAAACTAACTTTTCCTAATAAAACTAACCATGTACGAGTACATGTGCATAAAAAAATTAACTAGACAGAATATTGATGTGATGCAAGCTTTGATGATGATGAAGTAAATAATTTGGTACGAGTAAAGGTAGAAAGAGTAGATAAAAATAATAGTGTATAAAAAGATAAAACTTAAAATATTGATATGTGAAAATAGTGACTTGAGATGTTAATTATGTGATTGGACTTGGGTGAGTTCCAGGCTTACTAATTTAACGTTAATCATGAAAATTATTTTTTTTAAAATATTAATGAGTTGTGTCTAAGTTGTGTTCTAAACGTGTCTAAACAAACGTATCTGAGATATATCTAAGTGTGTCTGAGATATGTCTAAACGTGTCCGACAAGTGTCTAAATTAAAAAAAAATAATTTTTTCAATCAAACACTTTCTAACATGCAGGACACATGTGTCATACAAGTATTCCCATATATCTAACATAGACACATGTCCGACACACAGACACATTTCATAAATGACGTGTCCGTGCTTCATAGTTTCTTGCCCTCTATCTACAACACATCTCTCAAACCAGCAAACATCAATAGCCACCACAAACTGCCCAAACGACCACCATATCTTCCTTCAACCAGCCATAGCCACATAAGCAACACCACTTTGCTTCACCTCTACCACCACGCACCATTCCTCAAACAACCACCAAACTCAACCTCATCACCGTGACCCATCCACCACGACCTCCTTAAACGCACGCACATCGCGTGGCGCTTCCTTCATAGCCGCAGATCATAACCCCACCACGCACAACCACCATAACCACCAAACAACTTCATCTTCCTCCAAGCCACCCATCTCCAACCAAACCCGAAACCACACCCCTGCAACCACCATAGCAGCTAAGCTGCGCCAACCCCATCCTTACCCTACTGCCCCAGATCCAAACTAAGATCCATGAACCACCATGAAGACCGAGGCAGTCGGCGCCAGAGACATCTTCCAACTGAACCCTCACCATCTTTATCCCCAACGGCTTCAACCCTAGCCTCTGTAACGTACCCAAACTGAACCACCACAACTCAACGCTGCCGCCATAATTACCAACCACTAAATGACCCAGCCTTTTCGTAGAACCAGATCCGGCCCAGATCTGCGAGTCCACGCCGACCCATATTTACCAGAGTTCATCTTCCTTTGCCGCTCCTCTCCGTTCACGCCACACCGCGCCTCCATGCGCCGTCGCCCAGTCTGCAGGCTGAACCACCACCGCCTGCTCCACGCGCACCATGGCGTTTCTTTGCCGGAGTCGCTCACCTCGCGAGCTGCTGAGCAGCCTTCTTTTAAGCTTTGTATCTTCCCCCCTTTTTTTGCTGCGTTCTTTGAAAGCCACAAATATTTCTTTTTATTTTGGTTTGATTCCTTTTTGTGTGTGATTACTTTGACGGCATGATGTATGTGCTGCTTGCCTTTATTTGAGTCAATGTTTTGTTGTTTTTAGGGTGCTGGGAGTTAGGCTCAAGTTATTAGGCTATTTCTAATATATACCACTTAAAGGAAGATGTATTATATATATTATAATTTAAGTTATTAATTTATTTATAAAATAAATTAATGGCTTAGATCAATTCTGAGAACTGTTAAGTAGGTTTTTTTATTTTTTGAGATTTTTTTCCAGCTTTTTTAATGTTATATGTTTTTTACATACTATCACCACTATTGTCATCGGTTATCTTTGCTTGTCGATTACTATCGATCACCTCTAATTTTTTTAAATTGTATAACTGTATAAATATTATCAATTAAAATTTATAATATTTTCCAAAAAACACAGTTATAATTTTAGGAAATCCGATCACTTCCAGTTTTTTTAAGTTGTATAACTGTATAAATATTATCAGTTAAAATTTATAAGATTTTTCAACAGTAATAGTTTTAGAAAAAAATTTTAGTATGCACAGTTATTTATGAAAAAATATAAAGACTGACTGATATAATTTTAACTGGTATTATTTACAGAACTGTATAATTTTAAAATATGTGAACAATAATCAACAGAGGTGGGTGGCGGCCGGGGCGGCGTTGATCGGCATTGACCGTTGTTGACCGACATTGTTCTGCGTTGACCGGCATTGACTGGCGTTGACCGATGGCCAACAACAGGGTCTGAATGCCCAAAAAAAAAACAAGCTTAAAAAAAAGAGATTTAACCTGTAAATAAAAAAAAATCTACTATTGCAGGTAAAAATTTAGGTGTATGATACATCTAAATTTGGTAGGGTGCATAGTAGCACCCCAAGTTATTATAACTAAGGTAAAGTTGGGCTTTGGTTTTTATTTTTTTTTAAAAAGAATGAGAAAAAGATAATAAATAATCTCATATGGGCTTTGGTTTGGGGTATGAAAGTGATTTGGTGGCTTTGACTGCTAGTGATATTTTAGTTGGGCCAGAACTAGATGAGTTGTCAAGAAATTATGAGCTTTCTTAAAATTGATTTTTTTAAGTAAAGAAAATAATAAAATAAAAAATAAAAAAGGATAAAAAATGATAGTGAAAAAAATTTTAAGTTTCTCTTGTTAGTTTTATTGAGATTTTGTTTACCTTATTGTGTATTCATGTTTATTTTACTTGTTAATATGTTTATTTTAATCATGTTGTTAACTTTGTCTTTTCTTAGTTGTTGACTTTTTTTAAAATAAAAAATGAAATAATGGAATCATGTTAAGAAAAATAAAGTAAGATTAGTTGAGTTGTGACAATTTGTTAATCTTGTAACTTTTTAAAAATTATCTAAGTTGTGACAGCTTGATTATTCATTTTTTTAAAATTAAATAAAAACAAAAAAATCAAATGAATTTTCAAAAATAAAAAAATATTTTCCAAATTAAAAATAACTAACCTACAATTATTTTCTAAAGAACTACGTGACTTTGAATTTCTCATTGTACCCGAGAATACGTAGGAGTAGAATCTCTATTCTGTTAAGTCAAAAATTAAAATTTCACAATTTGGTTGTTTCTTTCTTTCTTTCCTTTAAAAAATTTAAAAAATTACAATGTTTTATAAAAGGAGTAAAATAAATATATTTGAGATTATCAAGTTTTGCACAACTAACTTAAGGTACCGTCTTAAGACGGGTGTGTTAGGGGTGCTGCAGGATTAAGTTTCCACCTTTCCCTATCCATAACTGACTCCTGAATCCAATCTGGTTTTCAAAGACCATTTTCAAAAAAAGATTTTCTAATTTTTTCTAATTTAAATAAAATTGGTGGCGACTCCATTTTTCATTTCTAAAATCTGTAAGTTGCTATTTTTTGCCGCGATCATGGTCGCGACAATCTTAACTAATCAACTCTCTCACAAACATTCTCACTATGGTTTGATAACTTATTTATGAACATTCTCACTAATACTCTGATTTAAGTTTGAACCTTTTCACCTCCAAGTATGAACAACTTGAGAAAGTTGTGAAAAGGTTAGTTTTTAACAAAACAAGAAAATACAATCCAACCCCCTTCTTGTGTTATTGCCAACTTCAGTTGGTATATGAGCTCAACCTCTCTGGGTTGAGCACACCTAATAGTGTGAGAGAATAAAGATCCTGAAGGAGCTATGAGACACCTATAAGGAGGAGGAAACTACCTACCAAAAGGTTCATAAACCAACAGGCCACTAGTGTTTGATGGAAGAGACTTCTACTACTAGAAGGATAGGATGGGACTGTTCATCGATTCTTAGTATGTTGATCTAAGAGGGATCATTAAAGATGGTCCCTATATCCCAAAGATGAGATTCGATGATGGTACAGAAGCTGAGAAGCCCAGGAAAGAAAAGACCAAAGATGAGAAAAATAGATATATCCTTAACTCAAAAGCCAAGTTCTTCTTAAGTTATTCCATGAGCAGGAGTAAGTATGACAAGATTGTTAGATGTCAAACTACAAAAAAGATATAGGATACAGTTGTCATAGCTCATGAAGGAACAAATCAAGTCAAGCAAGCTAAGACCAGCATGCTTGTACATCAGTATGAGATGTTTAAGATGAAGGAGCATGAGACTATTGATGAAATTTTTGCAAGATTCACTGTTATAGTGAATAACCTTAAGTCTCTGGGAAAGGTTTACTCGAACCAGGAACATGTGAGAAAGTTGATGAGAAGCTTGGAGATCAAAGGTTACAGCCATCCAAGAAGCCAAAGATCTATCAGTATTAAGGTTGGATGAGTTGTTGAGATCTCTTAAAGTGCATATACAAGAACTTGCTAAAATGGGTGACGATATGGCTAGAAAAAGAAAAAGTATTGCTCTCATGTCTACACACAAGACTGTCAAGCAACCCACTCACCAATCTTCTTAAAGCTCTCTAAAGAAAGTGATAATGATAATGAATCTATTGAGAATGAATTATCCTTCATTTCTAGTTAGATTCACAAGATGTTAAGAAGGAGAGGAAGAAGGGGAAAAAGATTCTAACCAGGGAGAGAATCTCAAAAAAGTGAGTATGGGATCCCAACATAGGACATGTTTTGAGTGCAAGAAAGTCATATTAGAATTTAGTGTCCATTGTTGAAGAAAACACAAAAGAAGTCCTCAAAGAAGAAGGGTATGATGATAACTTGAGAAGATCTAGATGAATCTTCAAGTGTAAAAGAATAAGAAAAAGTTGTCAATCTTTGTCTGGTTGCAAGAGATTAAGATAGCGATGATGAGGTATAAGATACTAAACTTTCTCACTCTTCTTATAATGAACTTAAGATTGCTTTTGATAATCTTCTCTCTGACTCCAACATCTTAGCTCAAAAGTGCATTATCCTAAAAGCTAAACTGGGTGAGATAGAAATAAAAAATGATTTGTTGAAAAGAGACAATGCAACTTTGAACAAAAGAGTTGGATCCTTGATCAATTTAAACATTGAGCTAATAGCTCAGTCCAAACTAAATAAAGATGAATCTTCTCACTAACCTTCTCAGTAACTCTCTCATATGACAAAAAAAAATATCTTACTGAAAAAGAAGGTGGAAGATTTGACTAATGACCTAGCCAAGTTTGTCAATGGTACAAATAATCTTGAAAAGCTTTTAGCAAGTCAAAAGTGTACTTTTGATAAAGTTGGTCTAGGTTACAATGAGGGATCAAACAGAAATGGTATAAGAACCTTTTGTACCTGCTAAGAAGCTTGAGTTGGTATGCTTTTGCTATCACAAGGTTGGTCATAAAGCATTTAAATGCTTTTTTCAGAAACAAACCACCAAAGGCAAAATCATATAACATGAAAAGACTCAAGAAAGTTTGGGTACCTAAATCAATGATTCTTTTTCATTCAAATCTGTCTAGTAACAAAGAAAAAGAAGGACAAATGGTACCTACATAATGAATATTACAAATACATGACAGGTGGAAAAAGTAAGTTCCTTTCATTAAAGGAGAAAGATGGAGGTGATGTGACCTTTGGAGACAACAACAAAGTAAAAATAAAAGGAATATGTAAAGTTAGTAAGACAAACTTTACCAATGTTGACAATATATAATGTGAAAGGGTTAGGACACAACCTTCTCAGCATAAGTCAATTTTGTGAAAATGATTATGAGGTTGTGTTTGAACAAACTAAGCGCTTAGTTAGAGAAGGCAATAATGGCAAAGACATCTTTTTCTAGAAATCATGACAAGAATGTTTATAACATTAAGCTAGAGGACCTTAGTGATCAAAATGTAGAGTGTCTTATGTCTATGAGTTCTGAAAAATGGTCGTGACATAAGAAAGTTAGCTATGTTAATATGAAAACCATTTCAAAACTACTGAAACATGACCTTGTGAAAGGTTTACCAAAAATCAAGCTTGACAAAGATATGTACGTGAAGCATGCCAAAGAGGCAAGCAAACAAAGTCAAGTTTTTAGCCTAAGAAAGCTGTTACAACTCATAGAACTCTAAAACTCCTACATATTGACCTCTTTGGACTTACCAAGACTGCTAGTCTAGGAGGAAAAAGGTATAGCTTTGTCATCGTTGATGATTTCTCAAGATTCACACGGGTCCTCCTCCTAAAACACAAGGATGATTCTTTTGAGGCATTTTAAAGCCTTTTGCAAAAAAGTTCAAAATGAAAAAAAGTTTTTGCATTATTGCCATAAGGAGTGATCATGGAGGGGAGTTTGAGAATGTTTATTTCAAAAAAACTTGTGAAGAAAATGACATTGTTCATAATTTCTCTTGTCCAATAACTCCACAGCAGAATGAAGTTGTGGAAAGGAAAAATAGGACTTGGCAAGAGATGGCTCAAACTTTCTTATATAACATTAAGTTACCAATATATTTTTGGGCTGAGGCAGTCAACACCTCCTGCTATGTTTTAAATAGGTTTTCCATAAGGTCAATATTAAAGAAAACACTATATGAATTATAGAAATGAAGAAAACCAAACATATCATACTTTCATGCTTTTTAATGTGAATGTTTTATGCTAAATAACAAAGATCAAATAGGAAAATTTGATTCAAAATCTGATAAATGCATCTTTCTTGGTTACTCTCAAACTTCCAAAGCTTATAGAATTTATAACATGAGAACATTGGCTGTTGAAGAAAGTATGCATGTTGTTTTCAATGAAACTAACTCTCTCAATGAGATGAGAAGTCTTCCAGATCTAGATGATGAAATGGAAAAGCTCTCACTTAATTTGAAAGGTGAGAAAGATGACAAGAAGAAGGGTGGATCCAGTGAAAGCAGAAAGAAAGATCATTTTAAGGATGAGAAAGTTGAAACAACAGATGAGAAAGTTGAGTTAGAAACTGAGAAAGTTCATGAACCTTCACACGAATCTTCTCGACTATTAAGAGATTGGAAACTGCACTCTTCTCATCCAAGGGAACTGATCATTGGTGAAGCCTCTACTGGAGTAAAAACCAAATCATCCTTTAGAAGGCGAGAACACTCAAATCAATTTGCTCTACTCTCTCAAATAGAGCCTAAGAATATTCATAATGCACTACAAGAAGAATAATGGATAGAAGCTATGCAAGAAGAGCTCAATCAGTTTGAGAGAAACTAAGTTTGGTTTCTTGTGCTTGCACCCAAGGATCACTCACTCAGTGACACAAAATAGGTATTCAAAAACAAATTGGATAAGGATGATAAAATGGTAAGGAACAAAGTAAGGTTAGTGGCTCAAGGGTATAATCAGCAAGAAGGTATTGACTATAATGAAAATTTTACTCCTGTGACTAGATTAGAAGCAATAAGAATACTCCTTGTCTATGTTGCTTTTAAAGGCTTTAAACTATTCTAAATGGATGTTAAAAGTGTATTCTTAAATGGTTTTATAAATGAGGAAGTGTATGTCTATCAACCTCCTAGTTTTGAGGATGTTGAACATCCAAAATATGTTTATAACCTCTCCAAAGCCATTTATGGCTTAAAGCAAGCTCCAAGAGCTTGGTATGAGAGACTAAACAATTTTTTAATAGAAAATGGGTTTACACATGGGAAAGTGACACCACCTTATTTATAAAACATTTAAAGAATGAGCTTTTAATAGTCCAAATATAAGTTGATGACATTGTATTTGGATCCACTAATGAGATTTTATGCAGAGAATTCTTTGAGTTAATTAAAAGTGAGTTTGAGATGAGCATGATAGGAGAATTGAAGTTCTTTTTTGGTCTATAATAAAACAAGACAAGTTTGGAATTTTTATTTATCAAGAAAAGTACACTAAGGACTTGCTAAGAAAGTTCAATATGGAAAGGGCCAAACCAATGAAAACTCCTATGCATCTCTCAACCATTGTTAAGAAGGATAGGAAAGGTAAAACAGTAAGTGATAAGCTCTATAGAGATATGATTGGATCCTTACTGTACTTAACAGCTAGCAAATCTGATATTATTTTTAGTGTGGGTTTATGTACAAGATTCCAAGCATGTCCTAAAGAATCTCATCTCAAAGTTGTGAAAAGAATCTTTAGGTACTTACTTAGAACATCTAACTATGGTTTATGGTACAAAAAAGGTTTCTAGTTTTGATCTTATAGGGTATTATGATGCTGACTTTGCTGGAGGTAGAGTTGAGAGGAAGAGTACAAGTGGTGCACGTAACTTCCTAGGCAATGCATAGGTAACATGGTCAAGTAGGAAACAAAATTCTATACCCTTCTCAACTGTAGAAGCTGAGTATATATCAGCATCCAGTTATTGCTCACAACTCCTATGGATCAAATATCAGTTGAAGGATTGCTCAATGAGGTATGACCACATTCTAATTCTTTGTGATAATACAAGTGCTATGAACTTGTTCAAATATCTAATTCAGCACTCAAAATCAAAACACATTGAGATAAAGAAGCATCACTTCACTCGTGATCATGTCCAAAAGGGTGATTTTGAACTTAGATTTGTTGATACCGACCACTAATGGGCAAATATTTTCACAAAACCCTTTAGTGAGGACAAATTCTATTTTATAAGAGAAAACCTAAACACGATGCCTCTCATATGATTAATTTTGATTTCTGAATTGTGATGTTTTGGTATATGATATGATAAGTTTTATTTGATCATGATAGAATGCTTGAAATGGTAATTTATATCTGTTTATTAAGTGCTGAGAGTATGTAGTTTTGTTGGGAACCATGAGAAAAATGAGTGTTAGGAAGTGAGAATGTTCATGAGAAAGTTGGTGAGAATGTTCTCAACTCAACCTTCTCACCTTAACCTTATCACCTTCATTCTAGGTTTCTTGACAGTTACTTTAACAACTAGTTTTTAAACTAATTGTTCTCTCTCTTCATCAATAGACATTTACTGATGTCCAACGGTAATTTCTAATGGTAAACGATAAAAAATCACCAGTTATAAATACCCTATGATTTTCACTATTGATTCTTACATTGCTACCAAATCTTTCTCCCTCTTTCTCTCTCTTATGTTCTTACTCTCTCTATCTTTCTCTCTCCCCCCTCCCTCTCTCTCTCTCTCTCTCTCTCTCGTGTTCTTACTCTTTATAACTCTTTTATTTCCTTCCTTCAATTTCTTCATGAACTCAAAGTGTTCTCTCAAAATCAAAACCTACCATGCAAGTGAAACATACAACCATGAAGACTAAAAACCTAACCATAAGACCTTCATCCCCAACTCCAAGTGGGAACTAACTTCATCCTCTTCTACTTCTCTTGAACTTTCACCATAACCTACACCCCAAGACATTCTTGCACATTCTCAACCTCAACCTGAACCCCTATCTACACCACTTCATAGAAGACAATCTTTATGAGTAATGTTTGGTGTAGTGAAATCTACTGCAACAAAGAAAAAGACAAGGATTGAGGAAGCCATTATCTTGGAAGAAGAAAAGAAGGATGGCAACAGCAGTGAGGAAGAATATGAACCCTCTCAGTTGATTTGAAGCCTTTCACTGACAAAAAGGCCAAGAAAAAATTTAATGAATGGTTCAATTATAAAAAGGTTGTTCTTGGGAGGAGCATATCTTTTGAGGAAATGGATCAAGAAGGTTGGAATTTCAGACAACATATGAAATTTTGGAATAGGACAACTTCTTCAGTATATATGAGAAAGTTTAAATAGTTCTTTACTAGAATTTCTATGCTAGGGTTTCTTATTCCATTGAATCTCCCACTCACATTTTCTCAATCAAAGGAGTTAAGATAAGGTTGGACATGGCCACTCTCTCCACCACCACTAAAGTTCCAAACAAGGGACTTCTAGCCTATGATCAAGTGGGTTGGCACATAGGCTATGGTAATTATGAAGATGTCTTGGACACTCTTTTCTTAGATGGAGAAGAATCAAAGCTTACAAGCAAGCTCAATTCCACTGCCATATTCATTCACTCCCTTTCCTTCCACTTTATGATACCTAGGATAGGCAGCGGTGGGAAGATACATAAAGCTAACAAGGTGGTGAAGTATCACATCAAGGAAAGGAAGCCACTCAGTTTGCACTTCATCAATATGAGATACATGATCTCAGTCATTGAGAACACAAAAATGGCAGCTAGTTTGCCATATGGGATCTTGCTTACAAGGTGTACTACATTTCAACGTGGATCTAACAAAGGAGAATATTGAGAAATAATGACCTATCTTCTCCAAAAGAACTTAAAGCAAATACACATTAAGAAAAGAGAGCCTGAGATAAATGCTCTGAATTGAGGAGTAAGATGAGGCATGATTGCCCATCCAAAGTAAAGAGTCCAGAGAAAGAAAAAGAAGAAGTCACTAAGGAAGTGAATGAGAAGGCTAAGTCTGAGAAAGACTTGAAAGAGACTATTGTTGAGAAGGTTGAAGGCAAGAGGGAAAAACAGTAAGAGGAAAAAAAAGAAAAAAGAGAAAAAGAGAAAGAAGATGAAGAAAGAAGGAAGAAGAAGGAAAAGAAAACGAAGAAAGATAATGCAAAAAAGGATGCTAAGAAAGAACTTGAGAAGGCTAGTGAGAAGGTTGGAGAGGAACCTTCCCAACTTATTGATGAATCCTCTTAAGCGTTGTAGGAACCTTCTCACACCTATAAGAAGGAACCTTTGCTTGAAGAATATGCTGCTGAAGATACCACTCTGTAGAAAAATCTCTTACAGCCGAAGTAACAACATTAGAGAAGTCAAAAGTTGATCCTACCTTGTAGTACTCAATTATTAACCCTCGAGTCACAATTGCTAGGATTTTCACCTAACTCTCTCGTGAAGAACTTGGAATCTGAAGGACTATTTGATCAAGTTCAAACCTATGAAGGAGAAAAAGAAAAAGAAAGACAAGAATAAGGAAAAGAAAAAGGAGAGAAAGGACAAGAAGCTGAAGAAAAGAGTGTGTCTTAGCACACCGAGAAGGTTGATGATGAACCTTCTCAACACATTGAGAAGCTTTCATCTCCTCAGCCTTCTCACCAAGGAGATAACGAAGATGTCTCACAGTCTAAAACCATCATCCAACTAATTGACTTCCAATCCCCAATTACCTATGCCTCACCACAGTTCTCTTCCCCAATCTATGATGCCATTGCTCCGTTGTCGCGACCGGGATCGCGGCGGGACGACCGAAAAATGATTTTAGATTTTTGAAAAATCAATGGAGTCGCCACCAATGTTTATTTGAATTGGAAAAACATTAGAAAAACCCTTTAATTAGGAAAACTGGTCTTTTAAAAAATGAGTTTAGATTCAGGAGTCGATTATAGGTAGGGAAGGTGTTAGCACCTTACACTGCCCATTCTAAGAACGGTACCTTATGTTAGTTGTGCAAAATTTAATAATCTCAAATGTATTTATTTTTACCCTTTTTCAGAAAAAAGACTTTGTAACTAATTTTTTTATATTTTTTTAAAGAAAGAAAAGGAATAACCAAATTGTGAAAATTTATTTTTTGGCTTGACAGAAATGAATTTCTGCTCCTACGTATCTCCTGGTGTAATGAGAAACTCAAAGTCACGTAGTTCTTTAAAAATTTTTATTTTGAAAAGTCATTTTTATTTTGTTTTGTTTTTTTTAATGTTGTATTTTAGTTTGACAAATATTTTAATTTTTAACATGCGAATTAGATCTCACCAGCTCTTCCATTAAGATCTAATATAAAGCCTCAAGAGTGTTGGGAAGAGTGTATTTGATTAGCGCTCCAATCCTTTGCCAATTTTTTCGTCGTCGGCCAGTTTTAAAATATATTATTTATGCAAAAATGATTAAATTAAAGTCACATACTAACTAACACAATAATCATAACAACAAACAAAATTAACAAAGATAAATCATAATCAAGTCAAACCAACTCACAAATTGACTTTCATCACCATTTTTTTTAAATTTTTATCTTCTTTTTTTTATTCCTTATTTTTTTATGTAATTTTTATTTTTATTTTTATTTTGAAATTTTATCTTTTTATTTATTTTATATATATTTTTTGAAATTTTATATTTTACTATTTTATATTTTATTTTTTTTTTTTTATTTTTATTCTAAAAGAAAATAATTTTATTTTTTACACCCAAATACTTATCTAGATTTTTTACTTTTTATTTTTTATTTATTTATTTTCATTTTTTTCTTTTAAGGTAAAAAGGTCATAATAAAAAAATAAAAAATAAAGATAAAAATAAAACATAGAAAAAGAAAGAGACTCTTCAGTCTCTGAAGAGAAACGAAACAGAGATAGAAAAGAGAAGAAGGGAGAAGCTCACAGGTTGAGGGAAAAGGTTCACTGCGCTTGCGGTGGCTCCGGTGGAAGACGGCTAGTTTGAGGTGGAGATGATTATGTGTGGGCGACAGCGTGCAACTGGTCCGAGGTCGCGAGTCGTGGCTAATGGGACGGTTCAGGCATGGAGAAGGCGCCTCGACGGCACCGGTGGATCTTGGCAGCGCAGATAGCAGTGACGCGCGGTTGTTGCGTAGAGGACAACGTTCAGGGGCAGTGGCTTTCTGCGATATCGGCGCGGTGCTGTGGTTCTAGCAGGTGGTGTGCGCGGTTTGCACAGATCTGCAACAGAAAGGAACGGCGGAGCTGACGGCGGCTAGTTGGGAGAAGGCAGCAATGGTGCCATTGCGAGCAGGGTCGTGGTGCCTGGCACAGGGTCGCGGTGCCTGGTGCTGGTTGACGCTGGTTCGAGCTCGGATCTGGCCTGGTTTTGGCCGATTGTGATGGTGGATGGAGAGGTGAA
The DNA here is from genome assembly GCA_029884595.1 of Ormosia semicastrata. Taxonomy (NCBI): domain Eukaryota; kingdom Viridiplantae; phylum Streptophyta; class Magnoliopsida; order Fabales; family Fabaceae; genus Ormosia; species Ormosia semicastrata. The sequence goes on from JAQQTO010000044.1 coordinate 4,695,819, forward strand.
GTGGGTGGTTATGGAGGTTTGGATTAGAGGTTATAGGTTATTGGTAATGAAGGATGAAGGTTGAATGTGAGAAAAAAAAATGGAAGATGGTGAAGGTGACTATGAAAGATGGTGAATGAGGTGAAGTGAGGTTACTGAGTCAAGGTGAGGGAGTTTATGGATATACAGGGAGCTTTGCTGTGTTAAGGGAGTTACGTGAATGGAGGTTCTTGAGTATAATGGAAAAAAGATGGTGAGGGTTCGTTCTGCCAAAGTGAAGGTGAGGTTCAATGATGATTGCCTCCGGAATGCCCAGTGCTCTCCCCCGGCCCTTGATGAAGGGGGGTGAAGTTAATTATTGAAGAGTGGTTGGAAAATGATCAATGCCCCTGTTGTCCATGTGAGTGAGTATGAGTTGTCCATATGAGTGAGTGTGAGTGAGTGGGTACATGATTGGGTAGTTGTATGGGAGTGGGTACATGATTGAGTAGTTGTGTGGGAGTGGGTACGTGATTAGGAGTTGTGTGGGAGTTGTTGTAGTGGAGTGTGTTGTGTAGTGCAAGTAGTGCATGGACAGTGAGAATAAAAATGCAAACTCATCACTCTCTGTTTCACTATTATTTATTTATTTTTATTTTTATTATTTTTTATAATTTTTTTATTTTTACCATAAAAACAAAGTGTAAAACAAGGTAATTAAGCATCAATTAACACAAGATTATTAGTCTTTGATCAAACATTAAAAGAAATTTTATGGACAAAATTGGGTATCAACAGCTGCCCCCATTTGATTTACATTTAAACTAAATGGAAAGCAAAGGAATTGATTCAATTTTGTCCATGAAAATTTTGATTTTTTTTCTTTCCTTTTTTTTAGAGTGTGTAGATTGATGCAAAATACAACAAAAATAAAAACAAGAAAGGTAAAAAGCTTGCGGAATCGGGTATCCACCAAAACTTGACAGAAAACTTAAAAAGACTGACACAAAGCTTGTGGAGTCGGGTATCCGCCGAAACTTGACAAAAAAGTAAAATGCTTACGAAGTCGGGTATTCGCTGAAGCTTGACAGAAAAGTAAAAAGCTTGCGGAGTCGGGTATCCGCTAAAACTTGACAAGAAAATTAAAAAGCTTGCAGAGTCGAGTATCTACCGAAACTTGACAGAAAACTTAAAAAGACTGACACAAAGCTTGTGGAGTCGGGTATTCACCGAAACTTGACAAAAAAGTAAAAAGCTTGCGGAGTCGGGTATCCGCTAAAACTTGACGGAAAAGTAAAAAGCTTGCGGAGTCGGGTATCCACTGAAGCTTGATAGAAAAGTAAAAAGCTTGCGGAGTTGGGTATCCGTTGAAGCTGGACAGAAAGGTAAATAGCTTGTGGGGTAGGGTGCGCATCGAAGCTGGACAGAAAGGCAAACAGCAAACAGCTTGAGGGGTAGGGTGTCCATCAAAGCTGGACAGAAAGGTAAACAGCTTGTGGGGTAGGTACCCATCGAAGCTGGATGGAAAGGTAAAAAGCAAACAGCTTATGGGGTAAGGTGCCCATCGAAGCTGGACAGAAAGGTAAATAGCAAACAGCTTATGGGGTAGGATGCCCATCGAAACTGGACAGAAAGGTAAATAGCTTGTGGGGTAGGGTGTCTATCGAAGCTGGACAGAAAGGTAAAAAGCTAACAGTTTGTGGGGTAGGGTGCCCATCGAAGCTGGACAGAAAGGTAAACAGCAAACAACTTATGGGGTAGGGTGCCCATCGAAGTTGGACAGAAAGGTAAATAGCTTGTGGGGTAGGGTGCCCATCGAAGCTGGATGGAAAGGTAAACAACTTGTGGGATAGGGTGCCCATCGAAGCTGGACGGAAAGGTAAAAAGCAAACAACTTGTGGGGTAGGGTGCCTATCGAAGCTGGACAGAAAGGTAAACAGCTTATGGGGTAGGGTGCCCATCAAAGCTAGACGGAAAGGTAAAAAACAAACAGCTTGTGGGGTAGGGTGCCCATCGAAACTGGACAGAAAGGTAAATAGCAAACAACTTGTGGGGTAAGGTGCCCATCGAAGCTGGACAGAAAGGAAAACAACTTGTGGGGTAGGGTGCCCATCGAAGATGGACGGAAAGGTAAAAAGCAAACAGCTTATGGGGTAGGGTGCGCATCGAAGCTGGATGGAAAGGTAAACAGCGTGTGGGGTAGGGTGCCCATCGAATCTGGACGGAAAGGTAAAAAGCAAACAGCTTGTGGGGTAGGGTGCCCATCGAAGTTGGACAGAAAGGTAAACAGCTTGTGGGGTAGGGTGCCCATCGAAGCTAGAAGGAAAGGTAAAAAGCTTGCGGGGTAGGGTGCCCGTCGAAGCTAGACAGAAAGATAAACAGCTTGCGGGGTAGGGTGCCCATCGAAGCTGGACAGAAAGATAAAAAGCTTGTGGGGTAGGGTGCTCATCGAAGCTAGACAAAAAAGTAAACAGCTTGTGGGGTAGGGTACCCGTCGAAGCTAGACAGAAAGGTAAACAGCTTGGGGGGTAGGGTGCCCATCGAAGTTGGACAGAAAGGTAAAAAGCTTGCGCGGTAGGGTGCCAGTCAAAGCTGGACAGAAAGATAAAAAGCTTGCGGGGTAGGGTATCCGTCGAAGCTGGACAAAAAGGTAAACAACAAACAGCTTATGAGGTAGGTTGCCCATCGAAGCTGGACAAAAAGGAAAACAGCTTATGGGGTAGGGTGCCCATCGAAGCTGGACAAAAAGGTAAACAGCTTACGGGGTAGGGTACCCGTCGAAGTTGGACAGAAAACTTAAAGGCAATGGGCACAAAGCCCTGACTTGCTATGAAAGCAATAGGTGCGAGGACCAGAGAATTGAAAGGCAATGGGTGTAAGACCCTGACTTGTCTTAGAATCGATGGGTACGAGGACCCGGAAACTAAAAAACAATGCAATGAGCCGAAAATGAAAAGACAATGGGTGCGGGAACCCGGAAAAGAAAAGACACTGGGTGCGGGGACCCGGAAACTAAAAGACAATGGGTGCGAGGACCCGAAAACGAAAAGACAATGGGTGCAAGGACCCGAAAACAAAAAGACAATAGGTGCGAGGACCCAGGAACTAAAGGACAATGGGCGCGGGAACCTAGAAACTAAAAGACAATGGGTGCGGGGACCCGGGAACTAAAGGACAATGGGTGCGGGGACCCGGAAATGAAAAAATAATGGGTGCGGGGACCCGAAAAACTAAAAGACAATGGGTGTGGGGACCCGAAAATGAAAAGACAATGGGCGCGGGGGCCCGGAAACTAAAGGAAAATAGGTGTGGGGTCCCATAAACAAAAAAGACAATGGGTGCGGGGCCTGAAAACTAAAAGGTAATGGGTGCAGGGACCCAGAAATGAAAAGACAATGGGTGCAGGAACTCGAAAATGAAAAGACAGTGGGTGCGGGGACTTGGAAACTAAAAGTATTACGAGGAGTGGATGATCTTTGAAAGCATTGTTTTTGTTTTTATTTTTATCTGATCTGTGTTTGCCTTCTTTTTTTTTAAAAAAATTCAACCTCTTCTTTTTTTCTCTTTTCCTTTTTCTTTTCCTCTTTTTTTTTGAAATTTTATTAAAAGTTCTTTGAACCAACGACGACCCGCGAATGAAAAGGCAATAGCTGTGTGGGGACTTGGAAACTAAAGACAATGGGCGCGGGGGCCCGAAAACTAAAGACAATGGGCGCGGGGGCCCAGAAACTAAAGACAATGGGCGCGAGGGCCCGGAAACTAAAGACAATGGGCGCGGGAACCTAGAAACTAAAAGACAATGGGCGCGGGGACTCGAAAACTAAAAGACAATGGATGCGGGGGCCCGAAAACTAGAGACAATGGGCGCAGGGCCCGAAAACTAGAGACAATGGGCGCAGGGCCCGAAAACTAAAGACAATGGGCGCGGGGGCCCGAAAACTAAAAGACAATGCAAAGAGCCGATGCGCTCAAAATTAGAAAACACATTTTTTTTAAAGCATTGATTTTGTTTTTGTTTTTGTTTGATCTTTGTTTTTTTTTCTTTTTCTTTTACTTTTTTTTTGAAAATTTTAACCTCTCTTTTTTCTTTCTTTTCCTTTTCCTTTTCCTTTTACTCTTCTTTTTTTCTTTTGAATTTTACTAGAAGTCCTTTGAACCAACGACGACCCGCGAATGAAAAGTCAATGGGCGCGGGGACCTAGAAATTAAAAGCATGATTTTGTAAATGCGTGTGATGCCAGAGAGGGTGCATGATGCAATGGATGTGATGCTTGAGGACAATGCATGTAATGCCTAAGATGATGCATGACGCAATGGATGTGACGCTTGAGGACAATGCATGTAATGCCTAAGATGAAGCATGATGCAATGGATGTGACGCTTGAGGACAATGCATGTAATGCCTAAGATGAAGCATGATGCAATGGATGCCCTACTGTAAAGATTCTCATGAACAAATTAAGTAAGCAAATTTTTGTATTTTGTTTTTTTGTTTTTGTTTTTTTTGCACATTAGAGCTTTGGTTCCATAACCTTTAAGGACTTTTCCCACAACAGGATCATGGTCAAATAGTAACAAAATAGGTTAATTTGCTTTATGATTTGCCAGGTCATCCTTTCTTTTCTCATCAATACTCTTAAAGAGCCTTGAGCCAGAAAACTTTATGCAGTAAGCCTTGAGCAAGAAAACTTATGCAAAGGGCTTTGAGCCTAAAAACTCATGCAGTGGGCCTGGAGTCCAAGAACTTTGTACAATGAGCCATGAGCCAAAGAAGTGAATGTACTTGAGAAAAACATTTTTTTTTAAAGTTTTGAACCAAACGCTTCTTGGAAGACTTTGACCAACCAAACCCATATTCAAAGGGAATCATTGTCAATCTCATATTGTTCAAATTTCTCTTCAATAGATATGGCTTGTGTAGAAGCTTGTGACTTTCTTTCCTTGGAGGTTCCTATTTCCACCGGACACATTTCAATCTGAATTATCCATTGAGGATGTCATTCCCTTCATCGATTGAAACTCTAGAGCTCTTTTGGCTTGAGTTGTTCAACAAGAGACTACCATTAGATGGTTAAATTGTACTATTGTACTCATGTTCACCCAACCTGAAGCTTCACGTACCAGATATGCATGGATTCAAAAGTACAACAGGAAAGAGATTTGCTAACTGAGAAGCCTTTTGACTGATTTCGGGGAATATGACTACACAAAGGACATTTACAAAGAATAAAGTCACCGGAAGTGGAATAGTACAAAAGCCAAGAAGTTTTTTTTTTGTTTTTGCTTTTTTTTTTGCCCCAGTTTGGATGTGGTTGATCCTTATTTGAAAACTGGACATCATGACCATTGTTTTATCAGGCATCTACAAAAATCTACCCTCATGTATGGTATCAAATGAATTTGACTCAGGGTACGTCATTTGAAAACAAAGATGTCCCAGTGTGGGCCATTTGACAACAAAAATTGTCTTAGTGGGGAACTTGAGAATAAAATTTTTGCCCCAGTGTAAGGCCAAATAAAACAAAACAAATTGTCCCAGTTTAGAGCCAAATTGAAAAGGGTAGAGACTTACCCCAATGTAGAGCCAAGTTGAACCAAAAGATTTGTCCCAATGTAGGGCCGAATTGAACAGTGTAGAAATTTGCCCCAATGAGTTTTTTTTTATCTTATCTTTTTTAGACCGCCCTTGAGGGGTTTTCAGCCTAAAAGTTTTTTTTAAGGAGTAAGGATTGCAAATTCAGCAGGACATGAACCTTTTGTCTCAAAATTAAAGTCAATGAAAATGAAAACAAACCTTCATTGATCAGAATGGACTTTTTAAGGCTTGTAATGTGGCCAAGGTTAGGGGTTATGAAAAGAAGGGTATAAGGCTCAAACAAGTGCTTAAAGGTTAAGTGGGATCGAGGATCTTTGTTTAAACTTAAACTTTGTCAATTGCTTTTGTGCTTTCAAGCACATTTTTCTCTTATTGTTCTTTTTTTCATCCTTGCTCAAACTTAAACTTTGTTAATCAAATTTTTTACTTTCTGTGCTTTTCACTTTTTTTCCTTTTCTTTTTTATTATGCTTCAAAATAGTCATCATGGCAAACAACCTTTTGTTTTGTATTATCCTCTAGGGTAGAGGTGATCCTTGTCCAGGATTTATTAAAAAAAACTTTCAAGCTCAAAATAGGACAACAAGGGATAATGAAAAAATGAATTCTTATGAGAGATAAAGAAATATGGCCAATTTTCATTTCAAATATTGATTGCTCATTTTTAAAAATTTTAATTTAGAGACAAAATGATAATACACATCCAGTGATTATTTATTTGATCCTTTATTTTTCTCCCTTTTATTTTGTTTTTTTTTTTTGTTTTCGGGCAAAGAACACCTGCACACATGGGCTTCATGACCACAAAAAAATTTCCAAAATGAGAGTCCCATGGGATTCAAACCAAAAGAACACAAGTAGAATCACAAGAAAGATTTGACAAGAACATGAGTGCCAAGAATATAGGAAAAGGAAACAGGGTATGCTAAGATCCATACAAATCCATCACATTAATACTTCAAGAAAGTTCACATAAGTTCAAAACCCAAATGATTTTAATGATTGAACAATCATGGGGTCAGTATAATTAAATCATCATTTCATGGCAACAACTTGATAAACAAATCAGAATGTCAATCGCTCAGAAATTCCCCAGTGTTGAAGGACTCCAAGGTATGGTTCATTCTTGACGGTTAGAAAAATTAATCACCATTTGATTGAACTTTCTAAGGTTGCCCCTAATTGACCATTGTAAGCATTCACTCTTGTTGCAGATGGGCATGTGTAGAAACTTCTGACAATACCTAGTGAATTACTGTTTAGGTAACCATTTTCATCCATGAGTTTTCCTGAGACCCCATTTAACTCATTCGACTTGAAGTCTACCCTTGGTCGGTTTAACATTTATCCATACTTGCCTGTCTGTCATTCATTTGATGCAATCTTCCTTTTTTCATTTCGTTTTCAATCCTTTCACTAATTATCACAATGTCTGAAAAATTCGACGACACGCTTCCAATCATATGATCATAGAATGACGCGTGCAGTGTATCAGTGAACATAACAATTATTTCTTTTTCTGACAAAAGGGGTTCTACTTGTGTAGCTATTTCCCTCCACCTCTGAGCATATTCCTTGAAGGTCTCAGCATCCTTCTTAGACATGCTTCGTAGTTGCATTCTATCTGGTGCCATGTCAATGTTGTATTTGTACTACTTTATAAAGGCATCAGCTAAATCCTTGAAACTCCTTATATGGGCACGCTCAAGATGTGTGTACCAATTCAAAGCTGCCCCAGTTAAACTGTCTTGGAAGAAATGGATTAACAATTTGTCATCATGAGCTTGTGAAGCCATCTTGCGAATGTACATTGTCAGGTGATTCTTTGGGCAAGTAGTTCCCTTATATTTATCAAAATCTGGGACCTTAAACTTTGGGGGAATGACAACATCAGGGACAAGACAAAGCTCAATAGTATCCTTGAGACCATAATAACCTGCTCCTTTAACGACCCGTAATCTCTCTTCCAAAGCTTCAAACCTCTCTTTGAATTGAGGATTTTCAGCAAAAGAACTCAATGGGCATTGAGACATGAAAGTGGGGACAAAATGTTGCACTGATGGGGTTCCACTGGTACTAGGATAATGGGTATATGGTTGGGTTGTGCTTACTGAGTTTGAAGCGCGTATGTCACTGTCAGGGGAATTGGTAGCCTGTGGTGGTACAAAGCTAGAAGAGGGGCTATATGGTTGGATAAAGGGGAGAAATGGGCGCTGTATTGGCGGGGTTTCATTAGCATTCAGCCGAGTAACTTGAGTTTGGGTAAAGTTCAGCAGGTTTGAAGTTGGTGTCACTGCTGGCATGCTATTACCAGGGGAATTGGTAACTCGTGGTGGTACAGAGTTGGAAGGGAGGTTATATGGTGGAAATGATGGTACCTAGGTTTCTTGAGAGCTGGTGACTGAGGGTTGAATAGTGTTATTTGGATAAATGGTAAGTGGCATCACAGCTCCTTGAAGATTAAAGCCTTGGTATTGCAGAGGGATTGAAGTGAAACCAGGCTGGTGCAGAGGCGTGGCCGGATGTTCTTCGTTTGCCACTGAGGGATTCTTATTTGTGTTTCTTCTATTTTCCATAGACTGTATCATCTCTATCATCTTAGACATTTGCTCTCTAAGCTGATTCACTTCATCCTTCAACTCTTGAGTTTGTTCTATTTCATCCATGATCCTAGCTTGGGAACGAGTCCTATAAGGATGTCATAGAGACAGTTTTTTTTCTGTATTCATTGTTTGTTATTATTATTATTAGGAGCATGAAGAAGAAAAAAAATGTAAACAAAAGTAAAATTATACATTCAGAGACATGATCCAAAGCAGCACACGACATCGATAAACCTTGTTCATTCAAAAGGAAAAGCTTTGAAGCCATAGAGAGTTAGATATCTGGAGTGATGAACATAAAAGTTGTAATATCTCCATACTTGCCACTAAACTCTTGTTGTCTTCCCATACTACACATTACGAAGCCTCCTTATGTCATTTTGCTCAAAGTGTTGACTTCCCATTAGGGGTGGTAAAGGAGATCCTTGTGGTGCAAGTTGTTTCCTTCTTTTGCCTGAACCTTTGTAGACTCTTCACTGACAACCCATATACTCTCTGCAACCACGGACATTATAGCCGCTTTTCCTTTATCCATGTTCGAGGTTTATCGATATCTTCACAGTATTGAATCACACATACAAATGCAAGGTAAAAGAAAATAACAAAAAGGGAGTTAGCAACTACAAAATAAAAGACAAACAGAAATTCCTCATGTGTTAGAGGAAAATGGGTACCTAATCTTGGTACCCGTCTAGCAGGATGGGTTCTATGAACAATGGTAGCTCTAAGGTTATATCTACAAGTGATAGATTTGGTTCTAAACCCTTATCAAATAAAAGGTCCCCAAATTGCCCCTTGCTGTCACCAATACTTTGGCTAGCAAGAGTCCTCCATCCTCATCCATGATAGGTTACAAGCGGAAAGAGTTCAATTTGAGTGAGGAGTTTTCATGTGCCTAACCGGAGACCAAAGGTCTCACAAAGCAACACTACTTTGCCCTCTATCTAAGCCTACAAGGTACTGAGCTCGGGAATAGAGCTTGTGTGTGAAATAAGTGATAGTGATGTGTGTGTGGGAACATATGTACAAAAATTTAAAAAGACAAAATTACCCCCAACCTGCAAAAACATATATACACAACCAACTAGTAATCATTTATCCTAGGGTTTCAACAATCAATCAAAAAATAATAATAATAAAAATAAAAATAAAAAAACACAAATATATATACAAATAAATCCAAGTAAACACATGATTTATAAAAAAAAATATTTACAAACAAATAAGAAAACAAAACAAAGAAAATAATGGGTAAAATAAATAAATAGATATTATTAAAAATTTACACAACTAACAACGACAGGCCTGACTCTCTAAGTGTCCCCAGTGGAGTCGCCATCTGTCGCGACCGGGATTGAGGCGGGACGACAGAAAAAAGATTTTTGATTTTTGAAAAATCAATAGAATCGCCACCAATGTTTATTTGAATTGGGAAAACATTAGAAAAATCCTTTAATTAGGACAACTGGTCTTTTAAAAAATGAGTTTGGATTCGAGAGTCGATTACAGATAAGGAAGGTGTTAGCACCCTACACTGTCCATTCTAAGAACGGTACCTTATGTTAGTTGTGCAAAATTTAATAATCTCAAATGTATTTATTTTTACCCTTTTTTAGAAAAAAGACTTTGTAACTAAATTTTTTATATTTTTTTAAAGAAAGAAAAGGAATAATCAAATTGTGAAAATTTATTTTTTGGCTTGACAGAAATGAATTTCTGCTCCTACGTATCTCCTGATGCAATGAGAAACTCAAAGTCACGTAGTTTTTTAAAAAAATTTATTTTGAAAAGTCATTTTTATTTTGTTTTGTTTTTTTTAATGTTGTATTTTAGTTTGACAAATATTTTAATTTTTAACATGCGAATTAGATCTCACCAGCGCTTCCGTTAAGATCTAATATAAAGCCTCAGGAGTGTTGGGAAGAGTGTATTTGATCGGCGCTCCAATCCTCTCCCAATTTTTTCGTCGTCGGTCAGTTTTAAAATATATTATTTATGCAAAAATGATTAAATTAAAGTCACATACTAACCAACACAATAATTATAACAACAAACAAAATTAACAAAGATAAATCATAATCAAGTCAAACTAACTCACAAATTGACTTTCATCACCCTTTTTTTTTAATTTTTATCTTCTTTTTTTATTCCTTCTTTTTTATGTAATTTTTATTTTTATTTTTTTGAAATTTTATCTTTTTATTTCTTTTATATATTTTTTTTGAAATTTTATATTTTACTATTTTTTATTTTATTTTTTTATTTTTATTCTAAAAGAAAATAATTTCATTTTTATACCCAAATACTTATCTAGATTTTTTACTTTTTATTTTTTCTTTATTTATTTTCATTTTTTCTTTTAAGGTAAAAAGGTCATAATAAAAAAAATAAAAAATAAAAAATAAAACATAGAAAAAGAAAGAGACTCTGTATAGTCTGAAGAGAAACAAAACAGAGATAGAAAAGAAAAGAAGGGAGAAGCTCACAGGTTGAGGGAAAAGGTTCACTACGCTTGCGGTGGCTCCGGTGGAGGACGATTGGTTTGAGATAGAGATGATTATGTGTGGGCGACAGCGCGCAGCTGGTCCGGGGTCGCGAGTCGCGGCTAACGCGACGGTTCAGGCATGGAGAAAGCGCCTCGACGGCACCAGTGGGTCTTGGCAGCGCAGATAGCGGTGACGCGTGGTTGCTGTGCAGAGGACAACGTTCAGGGGTGGTGGCTTTCTGCAACGTCGGCGCGGTGCTGTGGCTCCGACAAGTGGTGTGCGCGGATTGCGCAGATTTGCAATGGAGAGGAGCGGCGGAGCTGACGGTGGCTAGTTGGGAGAAGGCAGCGACGGTGCCATTGCGAGCAGGGTCGCGGTGCTTGGCACAGGGTCATGGTGCCTGGTGCTGGTTGACGCTGGTTCGAGCTCGGATCTGGCCTGGTTTTGGCTGGTTGTGATGGTGGATGGAGAGGTGAAGTGGGTGGTTATGGAAGTTTGGATTAGAGGTTATAGGTTGTTGGTAATGAAGGATGAAGGTTGAATGTGAGAAAAAAAAAACATGGAAGATGGTGAAGGTGACTATAAAAGATGGTGAATGAGGTGAAGTGAGGTTGCTGAGTCAAGGTGAGGGAGTTTATGGATATGCAAGGAGCTTTGTTGTGTTAAGGGAATTACGTGAATGGAGGTTCTTGAGTATTAAGGAAAAAAGATGGTGAGGGTTCGTTCTACCAAAGTGAAGGTGAGGTTCAATGATGATTGCCTCCAGAATGCCCAGTGCTCTCCCCCGGCCCCTGATGAAGGGGGGTGAAGTTGATTATTGAAGAGTGGTTGGAAAATGATCAATGCCCCTGTTGTCCATGTGAGTAAGTGTGAGTGAGTGGGTACATGATTGAGTAGTTGTATGGGAGTGGGTACATGATTGAGTAGTTGTGTGGAGTGGGTACGTGATTGGGAGTTGTGTGGGAGTTGTTGCGAGTGGAGTGTGTGTTGTGTAGTGCAAGTAGTGCATGGACAGTGAGAATAAAAATGCAGACTCATCACTCTCTGTTTCACTATTATTTATTTATTTTTATTTTTATTTATTTTTATTTTTTTATTTTTACGATTAAAACAAAGTGTAAAACAAGGCAATTAAGCATCAATTAACACAAGATTATTAGTCTTTGATCAAACATTAAAAGAAATTTTATGGACAAAATTGGGTATCAACATCCGTAAATGGAATGGGAAGTAAGCCCAAAGACTCCTCTAATTCCTACTAGTCCTGCTGAAACTCTGGAGTCCTTTAGAAGATTGGTCTCTTTGGGATCCTATCTGAATGTGCTAGCTGAAGAACAAGGTCGTACAAAAATTGATCCAGCATAAGGTGCAAGAATGGAGGGGAGTGAAACCCATCATGGTTCCATTCAGGATAAACCAACTCCTTACAGACAACCTATGAAGAATACCTACATATCTACCAAGGAAGAAATCGAGCATCTGAAGGCTGATAACAAGAAATTGAAAAGAAGAGTGAGAAAGTTGAATGCTGGGTAGTAGGAATTGCACTCAACTCTTCATGCCTTTATGGACAGGTTTCTTATGTTTGCAGAGTGTGAACACCCAAATTGTGACCGGGCTCCTAATTTTTTTAAAAAAATAATAATAATAAAAAGAGAATAAAAACAAAAAAAAGATCTTGGTTTTGTTTTTTTAAAAAGTTCAACAAAATAAGTTACATTTTGCAGCTTGTTTCTGTTTAGGGTTTCCTATTACCTTTGCAGCTTGTTCCTTCATTCAAGGTATTTCAACAAAAAATAAGTTCAACTATTAGTTGAAATGCAACTGAAAACTCATATCAACCCATTACCAAATCTGTCACATTGTCACATTTCTACATGTCTACAACTCAAGGTTCAATGCAACACAAGAATGGTAAATTTGCAGAGATGTGAAAGTGGGAAAAAGTCACAACTCAAAGAAAATACATGAAAATGGAAATTGAGCTACACCTGCAAGGAGCTACCTTATGCTGCACATTGTTCACACTTGCTGTTTCAGCTTGGTCTTTTTGGATGGTTTATAGAAAAGGGACAGAACAAAGAAATGGGGTCTCTGGTTTTGGGATTGAAAAAGAAAACAAGGGAAACACTGAAGGTGCAGAGTGAAAGAAATTTGAAGGAAGCTGAGAGTGAGAGAAAAGACGATGAGAGGTTAGAGTTTGAGTTGAAATCAGAAACAAAGGGCCTGGAGAACATAAAGGAAGGTGAAGGAAGAGATAAAAAGGAAGGGCTTTCTCTGATATGGGGAGTCTCTCCTCTTCTCTTTTCTTTTCCTTGAAGATTCAAAGGTAAAAACCTCTTTGTTTCCTTATGTTCAACATGAAACAGAGCCTTCTCATTTTTTATTTTGGTTGATCTACACTTTGTTCAACTGTGCACACACTTTTTTCCTTTTTTAAAATACCATGTAATAGAGAAGTGAAATGGTAGTTCCAAAAGGGAGGAGTGTAGAACATACAAAAAAAAATAAAGACTGTTACAAAAAAAAAACCATAGTTTTGCAAACACTAAAATGGACTTCCATCTTTGCCAAAAAAATAAAAATAAAAATACAACCTAATGCTCAAAATTTCTCATCAAGCAAGAAAATCAATTCCTTTGTTCACCCAAACTCACCACTATTAATAAACAAATTAGAAAATCCATCCTTTCAACCAATACACCATTATCAAATCACCATCTACCTCACAAGCCAACCATCCAAGACTACCACTACCATCCTAACCACCTAAATCACCAACACTCCTCTATCCTTGCACCATGAGCTTTACCACGTAACACCCCAACCGGACCAGCCACCATCGCACTAACCAAAACTTCCGTCACTTTCGGTAACCGGATCTAGAACCCGGCAGCCCCTCTCCATCCTCGCAAACCTGCCGCGCGCTGCCCAACCGACGTAGACTCAACTCGTGCTCCGATCCCGTCCAGATCTGGACATCTACGAGCTCCACTGCGTCCCAACCCAGGCACTCATAGCCACCGTCCCTTCTCACCCACCATGTTTTGACAACCCCCCCAAAGTTTCATCTTGATTTTCGTCTCCAGAACCTTCTCTCCTTATACCTCCTTTGTTCCAGTATTTTGTTGAAAGCCAAAAAGCCTCCCCTTTTGTGCCTCTTTTTCTCAAAACAGAGGTTTCACTCCTCTTCCATATTTTTTTTTTGGTTAGTTAAGTGTGTTGTTTGTTTGGATAATTTTAGAGTACTTTGTCAAGCATAGAAAAAAAACAAAAATAAAAAAAATAAAAAAATAAGGAAATAAAAAAAATAAAAAAATGAGATAAGCAAAATTAGGAAGAGTAAAATAAAAATTGGTGTAGTAGTTGTTCTAAATAAAAAAATAAAATAAAAAAGGAGAAATTTTGAAAATTGATAAAAATAAAAATAAAACTTGTTTTGAGTTGTTTGGTTTATGTTGCTTATATTTAATCTTGTTTTTTAGTATTTACTTGACTCATGGAAAATTATATTTACTTGTTTGTTCTTATGCTCTTTTAAAAAAATGATTAAAAAATATTTTAATTAATGCAATGACCAATGATGATAATTGAATAGCAGATGTTATCTTCAATGTCATTTGGATCATAAGGGTTTATTGAGTAGTCCGGTGTTAACTTGAACCCTGTGCAAGAATGATTTTGTTTTCAAACAAAATCCCTTTTCAAAAATATTTTTTCTTAATTAAAATCAATCACTACACACTTATTTTCGAGAGAACTACGTGACTTTGAGTTCCTCATTGCACCCGGGGATACGTAGGAGTAGAATCTTTATTTTGTCAAGCCAAAAATTAAATTTTCATAATTTGGTTTTTTTGTTATTTTTTTAAAAAATAGTTACAAGTCTTTTTAAGAGGACTAAAATAAATATATTTTGAGATTATAAAAAATTTACACAACTGACTTAAGGTACCGTCTCAAGACGAGTGTGTTAGGGGTGCTGTGAAATTAAGTTTTCACCATTCCCTATGCATAACCGACTCCTGAATCCAAATCTAGCTTTAAAGACTATTTTCAAAGAAAGATTTTTAAATTTTTCCTAATTTAAATAAAATTGGTGGCGACTCCATTTTCATCTTTTAAAATCCCGTAAGTTGCTATTTTTCACCGCGATCCCGTTCGCAACAAAGAGTGGATGGTGCACAAAATGGAAAGAGCACCTCAAGGAAAGAGCATTATCCTTATCCTCCCCACAACAAAATTCCAGACTTCATTTTCCTCCTCATTTTCTAGTCACTCTACTCCATCTGGCTCCCAACAAGGCTGATCTCGATGATGGCCTATTAGTTCCCCCTTACTTTTGTTGATGACAAAAGGAGGAGATAAGAAAAATTGAAAATTTTATTTCCTTTTTATAATTTTTTGTTGAAAAGATGTATATGTTTAGGGAAAGTTTGTATTGAAAATATAATTTCATGTATGCAAGTACTACTGTTAATGAATGAATATGAATTCTTTAGTTTCACATCTTGTCTATACTTTATCTCTTTTCTTGTAAAACTTAGAATTATATTGAGAACATTTTTTTTTGTTAACTTTTTTAAATGAGTGATATGTTGAGGGGAGTAATCATAACCTTCTCACCAATTATGCAGAAATGGTAATGTCTTTTAATGCTTACAAATTTACTCTTAAAATTTTCAAAATAGTTTACATCATAAAAAAAGGGAGAATATAAGCTTTAAACCCCTTTTGTGCATTAGTTTGCATATTAAGTTTTGATGATAACGATTATGTTGAAAATAAGATTTAAATATTCTTAATGCTTAAATCATTTTTACATAATCGTTGTGGAGTGTTTCTTTGTATTATTAAGCTTTTCTAGATTAAAACAGCTTCAAGCAAGCTCTCTGGTTAATTAGAAAGGGTTATGAAGATCAAATTCTAACTTGAGAAAGTTCAAGTGCAATCTTGATGAACACAATTTTTATATATTAGTTAACCTACATATTTAGTTTCTTAGACCTCTTGTATGCTTAATTGATTAATTTTGACTACATTTTATAAGTTTGGGTTCAAATTCGACTTAATTGTATTTTTTAGCATTATTAGAAATTTTACACTATTTCTGTATTTTGGACATAAATTAAGTTCTAGACATCTAAAAATTATGAATTTTATCTTGTAGGAAAGCTGAGAGAGATTGCTACAACTTTTATGAAGAGCTCGAAGGTTGAATCAGATGTATAGTGGGTCAGATTAGGCCACGAAGTTAGAACAAAGATACTGTCACTGGAACCTGGATGATATGCAGAGATTAGGCCATAATTTGGGATGTAGGTCTCATTTGGAGCTAAAACTGGTGGCATATGAAAGATGAGACATAGATCATCAATTCATATGAAGACCACATATAAAAAAGTGATATTTTTATGGTGTTTTAACCATTTGAAGTCCACTAATGGGTTCAGAGAGCTGTTAAGATTATTTTGGGCATAACTATCTCATTTAAGCCCAAATTATGCGAATTAGGTGTCCAATTAAGGCTAAAAGGAAGGGGATTAACCCTAAGCTGAAAGAAAACTTGAATTTTTAATTTTAGAGATAGTTATTTAAGCAGCAACAATAACCAAGAAACACAACCATAATTTTCTCCTTGCCGCTCTTGCTTGCACTTTCTCTCTTCATCTTTCTTCTTCTCCCTTCTCTCTAAGTTTCTTTCTTTTATGTTTGTCTTCTCTCTCATCCATGAATGAGAGAGAAGAACCTTTTAATCTAAGGATTGACCATCTTGATGTTTAATTGTGCGTTCTTGTTTTGATTGTCTTACATTTAATTATTGATCAAGTTTCTCTTTACTTGTTAATCAAGTTTTGCTTTTAATTGTTAATTAGTACGCGTAAAATATTCTAAGAGCAAGTTCATTCTATCGTCAAGTAATATAGGACTTGAGTCTCAGTTATCGATCCCATGAGGAATAAGTGGTAATTACTATATTCGTAAAACCCTTTGTTATCCAGACAATCAAAAGTGTATAAAGAAAAATAAAATCAGAAAACAAATAAAGAAAAAAATAATGAACAATCAAGTAAAGAATAAATAATCAAAGAGAGAGAGAGAGATTAGGGCACAAGGTTCACTTGAATCTAATTATTCAGATTTTCTTTCATTTATGATGTAAGGTAATTCTTTTGCCAATATTCTCTTACCTGCTATTAAATCTCAATGGTCATGGATGAAACAATATTCTATTCTTAAATTAAATCACCTATTTGGTCATTTGATTAAATTAATTAGGAATACATTAAGCTTCAATTCGGGAGATGAACCAATGTACCTGTCAATTCCATTGGTAGAAAAAATTGATGTTTGATCATTCATGAATCTAATCCTAGGTTGACCATCTAGATCCATTCATTGAATGCAGATGGTCCCCGATCAAATAATGAATTAACACATGCCAAAAGCGATTTAGTTATGACAAGAATGCAAGCAATATAATAAACCCAAAAAGAAATTACCTTAATCAAATTAGAAATCAAACCCAAATAATTAAAAAAATAAGATCCCCCATAGCCCTAGCTATGAATTTAGCTACTCATGTTCAATACAAACAAACCCATACCAGAATACAAATCCATAGAAAGAAAACCCAACAAAAGGGGAAAACTAGAGAGAAAGAGAAATCTAAACCCCTTTAATGGAGATTATGATCTTCAAGCCTTCAAGAATCAAATCTTCCCTTCGAAGTCGTCCTCCAAGCTCTGCCGCCGCAAAACTACTGTCTCAGGATTAGGGATTTTTCGCATGATATGCAGAGTGTCTAAAAGTGTGTTAAATTTGGCGTAACTTCTCCTTTTTATTAAAATTCATATCTGCTGTTATGCAACCAGTGCCTAAGCGCTGACTTTTTTCCAGGAAAGATTCTAGACATTATTTTACTACTTTCTTAAAGTGCAGGGCATTGATTTGTTGGGTGATCTGGAAAGGAGAAGATTCCACAAATTTTTGTTGGGGATTGAATTTGTTTTTGTCCCAATGCTAGTTGCCTAACCATGGAAGTCAACTCCTCCAATCTGTTCTCAATTCTTCGTTGATCAGCATTAGAAACCCTTACTCTATTGATTCCTCTAGTTGAGGTAATGACTCATGTGCCAAATTGTTGTGCATTTTCTACCATGTTCGTTATTAAATCTCTTGCTACAGTAGGGGTTTTGTCCACTAAAGCTCCTCTAGAGGCAGCATCTACCATACTTCTATCCATGGATAAAAGTCCCTCATAAAAATACTGGATTAGTAACTGGTCATTGATCTGGTGATGAAGATAGTTTGCACACGACTTCTTGAATCTCTCCCAATACTCATACAGAGTTTCTCCTGATATCTTCCTTATGCCACATATATCCTTCCTAATGGCAGCAGTTCTAGAAGCAGGGAAAAAATTTTCTAGGAACAGTCTCTTCATATTATTCCAACCTATTATAGCAGCTAGCTGTAAGTAATACAGTCAATCCTTAGTTGCTCCATCTAATGAGAAAGGAAAAGCTCGCATTTTGATGTGTTCTTCAAGAATGCCTTGTGATTTCATGGTGGAGCACATCACATAGAACTCCTTCAAGTGCTTATGGGGAACCTCTCCTGCAAGTCCATGAAACTTTGACAGCAAGTGTATCAATCCAGATTTTAATTCAAAATCAGCATTTAAATCAGGATATTGAATGCACAAAGATTGATAATTCACATCAGGAGCAGGTAGTTCCTTAAGAGTCCTATAATCCATATTATCATTCATGTTTGTAGTGTTATTTGTATTCTTATGTTCAATTTTAGTTTCAACATTATCAGCCATAGCTGCAGTGCTACTTATATTCTCATGTTTATTTTCAATTTCAAATTTATCATGTCACTATGTTTACAAGCTCTATTAAGTGTATGCAATGTCCTTTCAATATCAAGATCAATGTTAATCAAATGATTACTAGAAGACCTGGTCATAAAACATGCAAAAGTGCAGAAACATAAAATATGCAAAATGGACTACTCAACATTAAATTTCTGCCAAAATAACACTACTTACCCTACCTACACAATTTTAAAAATTATAGGACCACCACTGGATGAAAACTTTTTTTAAAAAAATGGAAAAGTGGTCTAAATGATGGAATTCGGCCAACACATCGTTTTCCTTCAGCTGACCAATTTTCAGGCCAATATAAAACTATTTGTCTGTACAAATTTCATATACTCCTAATATAATTTATTAAACTTAGATTGATCCCCAATAATGATGTCAAAACTTGTTAGTTGTCGAGACTATTAAATTAAATCAATTTATAATATGATTCACCAAAATACTTGTAGTATAAAGCACAACTAGGTTAAGCCTTTGGATCACTCTAATCAAACAATTAAACTAAGAGGTTAACAGGGGGAAAAAAGGTTACAAAATTAATTAACAAAAAATAATTAAAAATTGTAAATAGAATTAAGTAAACAACCAATCCAAGGAAATAAACTAATCTTGAATTTAATCCATCATTGATCACTACGAATCCATTCAATTGCTAATCAAATTCTTGATCTTAGATCACATCAAGAAGCGTTAAGATGATCCATGAATTTTCTACTAGATAAGCATCCAGAATTTAATTAATCAAGGTTAAATAAATTAAGCACCTATCTAATCCAAAATTAATCTAAAACTCAGAATTCAACCAAGCTTAACAAATAACTTCCAAGATGCCTTTGATGCATTGTTTAGTCTCTGTAATCCTCATTAAACACGTGGTAATTATGCAATTATCAAATCAACATCCAAATCAAAGTAAGCAATTCAATTTAGATTTAACAAAATCAAAGAGGAACTTGATTAACAAGTAAAAAGAATGTAAACATAAATAGTTTCATTATATTTTTCTTATGAGTTTTAAAATATGATTCGTAATGTAAATGTTAAATTATTAACTTAAACAAATTTATCGTTAAAAGAATATGTATATATATATGCTTAAATTCTAAATAATATAATTATAATTTGTATAGAGTTGTATAATGTTAATTTGAAAAGTGAAAAAAAATGTGCGACCAA
This sequence comes from Ormosia semicastrata, assembly GCA_029884595.1. NCBI lineage: Eukaryota > Viridiplantae > Streptophyta > Magnoliopsida > Fabales > Fabaceae > Ormosia > Ormosia semicastrata. The sequence continues at coordinate 4,715,531 of JAQQTO010000044.1, forward strand.
TTGTCCCTGTTACTTTATCATTAATTAAATAATTGAGTACAATTAATTAAAAAAATGTGCAACTAACTGTCAAACATATGACGTATATACACACGGGTCAAGGACATGAGGCAATGGGACAGATCTTGCAGATGAAGAACGATGGCTTTAAACTAAGAGGAATAACAAATATATAAAAGACATTGGTTATGGAACTGCGAATTGCGTAAATAGAAGACTTAGATTATTTTTTCCGTTGTGTAATTTTATTTGTATATGGTGGTATGTTATTATTATTAACACTTATTTGCATGTATGTTATTGTGTTTGAATTGTTGAAATAATTCTCTACTTAGGAAGTTCTAAACCTTAAGTTAGATGACGTTAGTTTTGAATTAATAGGATTAAGTGGCTCTGAGTAATTCAAGATCTAATTGCTCAAGTAACTTATCTTTCGTCATTCACTTATTGTGAGGATGATGACTTTAATAATAAGATTATCAGGTAGTAAATGTGATAAAAAATTTGAGTAGTGAAACGAGTCTACCTCCTATGATGAAGAGGAGGATACTACGTAGGATGCTATAATAAAAGGAAGAAGGAAAACATTGCGGATTAGAAAATTAAACTTGTACATTTTTGTGAAGTAAAGTTTTTGACGAAGAGAAGTCGCATGGTGGAGAAGATCGGGAATAAGAAGGAATTGAAACCAAATGAAATTTATATAAAGAGTGATTTCAACAATGATAGTGACATTATACAAGAGTCTTGTGGAGATGAAATGCTTGATAAATTTTTGATCTTAACATCGTTAGGATTAGAGAAGTTGAGTGAGTAGTGCCTAGACTATTGGCCTAGTTGGTGACACAAAAAGCATGTGTCTTCTTGCACTTGTCTATCAAGTTTTGGAGAATGACTGACAAAAAAATTAATTTCAGGAGTATTTAGTTGAAGTTAAGATTAGGGATTTGATAGTGATTGTGATGACAAGTGGAGTAAATGTACTTTTCTTAATACTTGTAATATAGTAGGAACTCAAAGGAAGACTATTCATATTTAATAAATGTGTTTAGGATCTATGAGTGTCAGTATTAGGAAACGTAAAATTTTTTTTATCTTTAATGAATTGCCCTCGCATGTGTTAAAAGTTTTTTGTATTGGATCTCTCCTAGTGAGTTATGATAGAAACCATGGCAACAATTTAGGAAGTATGACTTTTTTTCTAATCAATGTTCCTTACGAAATACATAAATCATCTTCTTTGTCTTTAATAGTTAAAGACTTGAATTTTCTTATCATGCTCCCACTTTTCGTTATGCATAATGATAGCTAGATCCTATAGAGGTTAACTCTTATACCTTCTTCAATGCAAAGACCTCTTTGGATTGGAGAAGTTGTATGATCTCTGAATTAGATAAGGCATATGAGTTAACTTCTGTAAGATGTGATTATCATCGAGTGTATGGAAAATTGTAAGAAAGTTAAGAATATTCGTATCTTTAACAGTTGATAACAATAATGATGATAAATATATTTCACAATGAACATTGCGTGGGAAAAATAGTGCTCCTCGAATTGTAGCAAAATTGATATTATCCCAGTTCATCAAGAAATAAACCAACACAATAATCTTTTAAACACGAGCGCAATCGATTCAAAAGCTGAAAAGAAAATTTAAATTAGCTTTGTATGATACTGACACTCATAGTTTCTAAACTAATTAATTCGCTAATATGTATAGCCTTTCCTTGAGTTTGTATTGTATTACAAGCAATAAGAAAAGTATATATGCCCCATATGTCATCATCATCACTCTCTAAACCCTAATTTCAAATTCGTCTAAATTTCCTTGAGATTAATTTTTTCCTACTACTCTTTAAAAATCGTTAGATGAATGCAAGCAGACACATGCTTCCTGTCCTACCTGGAAGTCCAATAGTCTTGGGCCTGCCCTCTCAACTACCCTAATCCCAATAATGTTGAGAACACGATTTTATCTGGACATTCATCTCCATGATACTCCTGATCAGTGTCATTATTATTGGTGCTATTATTCTTTCTTATGAATTTTATTCGTTTTCAGTTTCCTTCTTATTCCCTAGCTTCTCCACTGTGGAGCTTCTTTTTGTTAGAAAAATTATTTCATAAAATCGTGTTAATTTATTATTATATTTCACAATGCTTTTCTCCTACCTTTTCTATATCTCTTTACCTAGTCTTTTTACTCATCATAATAAAAGGCAAAATCATTTTTACTATTCAATCCTTCAATTATATCAACCACCTGAAAATGTTATTATTGAAGTCATTATCTTTACTATCAATGGAAGACAAAAGGCAAGTAGAACAGTCAAGTCTTGAACTGCGCATAGTCACTTATATAGTGGTTCCAACGGATTTCTACTGGATAATGTATTCTAATGCATTTCGGTGGATGCTCCGATTGCATAGTCTAACACCTAGATTTTTAGTTTTCGGTAGCTTTATCCACCGAAAATACTGGTGGATTCTGGTTTCTGACGACCACCATCCGCCAAAAATTTTGTCAATAATTTCAATTTCTAACAAATTTTAAATAATTTTCAATGGATTTAGCCCATGGTAATTTATGATTTTCTAGCAATGTGTTTAAAGGAAGAAATTAGGTTTTTCTTTTCTCTCGTAAAAAATAGTGAAGGTTGCTAATCTCTTTCTTCTAAAAAAAGAAGGGATATATAATTTTTTTTATTTATACTATTATGTGTTTTGTTATATTCTCTTAATATATTCTTCTAATAATTCTCTTAATACTTAATAAAGGAAGTATTAAATAAAAAAATGTATTCATCATCTTAAAAATATAAAAAACGTTCAAAACTTCTTTATTTAGTAATTAGGAGAATTATTAGGAGTATAGGTTAGGAAGATTTAGAATTTATCTAAACTATTATTTATCTAGTTTGGTTACATTTTAATTATTTTCAAAATGTTAATATAATTCAATTAAATACAAATAAAAAGAAAGGATAAAATAATAAAAACAACTATATTACCGCTCTTCTCAAATTCTAATTCTAATTCAAGAGTTAAGCACTACACTCTTTTCAAATTATTAATTATTTGAATAATTAAAGACAACTCTTTAAATAATTTTTTAAAAAAAGATTATAAAAAAAAACATGTGCTATATATAAATAGCTGTATTTTCAAGGTGCTGATGACAACCACCGCTATTTAGGTGGAAAAATTATTATCTATGACAAGAAGATTGAACTGTATTTAGCTTGATATACTAGGAGATTTCAAACAATAACAACGAAATAAACTTTGCATTCAAAAAATAGAAAACCGTGTCATTATAGGTTGTCAGACAGATAGCATGGCTGGTATCTTCTCTCCCTATATATTATTCGAATTTTGTCTTTTTCTACTGTATAATTGGGGCTTTTCTGTCGAGTTCAAGAGTTCTTTTAGACGGAGAGAATGGAGATTTTATCATACTTAAGAACTGCTAAAACTATTCTGGCAATCTTTTCCATTTTTTTGCTTTCCAACTTGCCCGCAGATGGCCAAGGTATGTGCATTTCATTTTTTTAGTAGTGCTTTTTAATTATCACGAAAGATTTTATACGAGTTGTATTACAAATGTACATACATCCTTTTGATAAGTTATAAGAGTGGAGAAAATCAGTTAAAAAGATGGAATCCAAACTTTAATAATTTATATGTTATAATAAATGATCTTTTTTGTTTATGCATTAATGAAACTCAATTTGTCTTACTTTTTTAATTTAACCGAAATTATTATTTGTTTCATAGTTCATTCTTTCCTCAACACAAGGCAAATTTATGTTCTCGAGTATGACTTATTTTTAGCTCGAGGACACTCCTACTGTTAGTAAAGTATGATTTTCATTTTCCAATATGTGATATTATGGCTAAAAGTTGTATATTATGGTATGATTGCAGATACTTCTACGGTAGATTTACCAAAACGGGCATCATTTCCATCTGACTTTTTGTTTGGTGCCGGATCTTCTGCTCTACAGGTGCACATAAGTTGTAGGGATAGAAAATATCTTAACATTAAGTCTCTCTCTCTCTCTCTCTCTCTCTCTCTCTCATATTATATATTAACATGTTATTGATTACTAAATGTAGATAGAAGGAGCGGCTCAAGAAGGAGGGAGAGGACTAGGTGTCTGGGATGATAAAGTTAAACATGCCAAAGGTCCCCAATATATACTTATAGCATATCAGCATATCCTTGAGTAACTTATATACTTTTACGTTATGAATGGAAATGTATTAGATTCACAAGATGTACTAACTTTTCATTGTTGTTAATCTTTCTATCTACCCAGTTATTTACGTTTTGTTTTCTTCCTTAACAACCAGGAATGATTAAGGATGCTGACAAGTTTCCTACAATGATCGAACATTATAAGCGATACAAGGTGAGTGGGGACAAGTTACAATTTCATGTCATTATGTTATCTTCAATGATCTAACAATTATGGGGTTTCTTATTATTATTTTTTCGGTTCAAGTCAACTATTATAGTTTTATCATGTAGTAATAAGGCAAAAACATTTTCCTAATATTGGTTTTTATTTTTAAATATATTTTATTCCATTTTGTGTCATCTTGTAGGAAGACGTGCAACATTTGAAGGAACTTGGTATAAATTCTTACAGAATGTCCATCTCATGGAGTAGAGTTATGCCGGGTAAAATTGTTTATTATCAAGTAAAGCAATCTAATATATAATTAAATAAAGAAGAGTATCTTCAATCAAACAAAAAAAACTAATAGAAGAGTACCTAGAGATACTTATCTTTCTCATAATTTTCAACAACCAAATATAGATGGAACCAAGAAAGGTGGTGTAAACCAAGAAGGTGTCGACTTCTACAACCATTTGATTGATGAATTGCTTGCAAATGGTAAGAAGCAACGAGTATTCGTTACATTAATTAGATTCAGCAGGAGCTTTGTCTCATATACAACATTTTCTAAACTTCTGCTTTACATGATCTACTTGAATGTAGGTATTACACCTTTCGTGACTATCCTGCACTTTGACATTCCACTAGCCCTTCAACAAAATCTTGGCGGCTTCTTGAATCGCTCTATTGTGTAAAGAATCTTCAATACTATTCGTCTAGATGTTTTATTTTCAAGAAATAGATTTAACTTGAAAGTTAGTCTAATCAAAACATTATAGAATTTCATCTTTCACATTTTGTTTATTTAAAAATCAAATTTCAGGAATTATTACAAGGATTATAGTGAACTTCTATTCGAAACATATGGAGATCGAGTTAAGCATTGGACTACAATCAATGAGGCAGAAATCACAGCTTTATTTAATTACATGCACGGCTTTGATAATATTTATGCTGAACCATGCCAAACTACCAAAGACTGCAAAGAAGCATATACTGTAGCTCATAACGCCATCCTTGCACATGCTACTGCAGTGCACCTATACAGAGAGAAATTCCAGGTAGGTTGTATTATTAGCTGCGTGTTCATGCTTGGCTCAACATATATGTAGAGTTTAATTTTATTTCCTTGTTAGTGCAAAAGTGTTTTATAATATCATCTAATCATATGTTGGTATTTCATTAACAGTTTAACCTCTCTAGTAGTTTTCTTCATAGTCAAATTCTTTTAATAATGGTAGCACATGATTGTACAAAAACAACCGTAAACAAAATTGATATTGGGTCAAAATTAAACTAGTTTATGTAAGTTGCATTCTGAAGTACAAAGATTGTTAGTTTTTATTAAACATTTTCTAATTTGATGAAGGCAAAACAAGGGGGAGAAATTGGACTTGTTATTTCATCTCAAAGTTTCATTCCCTACAGTTCAAAAGCAGAAGATATGGCTGCTGCTGAAAGACTTATGGATTTCAACATGGGATGGTTAGTGCAATTAACTAACTCTCCAAACCATACCCCTTTAGTATTTGTTACTAGTTCTATGTTCTTCAGCTTAGTTCTCCTTCTTTAATGGTCAATATATACTCATTCATAATAGTATAATACAATTGTGTTTTCCTACTTTTCAACAAACAGGATTGTTGAGCCAGTGGTCTATGGGCAATATCCAAAAATCATGAGAGAGCTAGTGGGGAATAGGCTACCCAATTTCACTGAAGAGGAGAAAGAATTGGTCAAAGGAAGCATAGACTTTATTGGGATCAATTATTATACTTCTCATTTTGCTAAAAACGAACCAAACAAAGCAAATATTAACAATTTTATAGACAACTATGATGCCTTAGGAACAGCAGAAGGTAAGTTTTTGCTCAAACTACATTCATTACATATAATATAAGAGAAAACACAACGATCACTTCACTAATTATTTCTCATTCTTTGAGTATTGTAGAATTTAACGCAGAAGGAAAAACTGTCGGTTACAAGGTGAGATAATAATTAAAAGGATGATGCACATTAATGGTATAATGAAGTGTTCTTTTGACATTTTTGTTCAATGTTCGTATTTTGTAGGATGAATTTGGTGGAAGCTATGTCTATCCCAAAGGATTATATGACGTCTTACTACAATTTAAGAAAAAGTACCAAGATCCCAAGATCTACATCACTGAAAATGGTTGGTGCAAACCATGTAGCATTGGTTTTCACAATTTTAAAATTATAACAAATACCTCAATTTCTGCTCAAAATGATATTAATCAACATACCTTTTCTCGGAACCCTCATATTCCTGTAGGTATTTCTTCAACAAACATCACGAATCCACTGCAAGACGAGCATCGGATCAAATATATTGCCGAACATTTAAAATATACCAAAGCAGCAATTGAGTAAGTCATCTATATATCTTAACATTGCATGGATACATACTTAGTAAATATTAGAAGTTCTTAGGTGTACCTTTCTCTCTTTCTGTACCATTAAATATGTATCAAATTAGTCTCTTGGAGTACCTAAGAATCTTTTCATAATGAATGTTTGATGCCCGACAAATATTATAATTAATATCAACTAAATGTTTGATAACTAATCAAGATAGTGGTACTAAAAAAAATAAAGACATTAGTACCTCATCAATCCCAGAATGAAAGAGAGTATTATAACTTGATCTCACTAGTAGTAACTGACTTTCACATTTTGAAATGTTTACATTGACAGCAATGGCGTGAAAGTTCGTGGATACTTTGTTTGGGCAGCATTTGATACCTTTGAATTTGGAGCGGGCTATTCTCAAAGATGGGGGCTTATTCATGTTGATTTTAATGATCATCTCAAGCGTAAACCAACAGCCACTGCTAATTGGTACAGCAGATTTCTGAGAACATAACAGTGGACGCTAAGACATTTTGAGATAGGATTTGATTGAGAAAGGGAAGCAGAGAAAAAAAAAAGAGATAGAAGAAAGGAATAAGATATTGTTTTCCATTTGAAATTGATTATTTACAATATTTTCAATTCATTTTTTTTCCACTCCCCTTGATCTCCCTATAAATTCAAAACAGATGGGAATCACCAGCTATGATGTACGGATACTAAAAAATTGATAACGTATCCGTATCCAATACTGATATTCATATCATACACCTGCATTCGTATTTTTAATATATTCTTATATTTTTTAGTTTTGTGAATACTCCCCGCCTTCAAAGTCCTGTTATTAAAAAATCTGAGATACAAATTTAAGTATCACCAATTCCTTCTCTCAAAGCATAATTTCACTCTTGCAATTTTATTCTTTTCAAAATCATAACATAAAATAGCAAATTTTATCAATAAATATATACTTTATTTAAATATATTGTCATATTCGTATCTTAATAAATTTAAAGATTTATCATATTTGTATATTGTATCGTACCGAATACACATATTCATATCCGTGCAACATACATCACCACATAGCCTTTCGTTTCTTATTCCTATTCGATTCAATCCAAATGCACTACAAAGTTAGGTATAAAGATGCATCCACATTTGGACTTTGGGTTTTTAATGCCCAATTTGATGTGTATAACCTTTAATTTGTTTAACTAAATTAATTCATCCCGCAATATTTCAAAGAAAGAGAGAACTGTTTTGCGTTAAGAAAGAAACTTGTCTTCTTTTATGCATTTTGCCATAAACTCTCTTATTGTTTGTTATGATTGAGTTCAAGTTTGATTTTGTTTAATTTTTACACAAAAATAATGTTTTAGTTAAGATCTTTTGGAACATTTAGATCATAAGCTTTTCGTCACACAAAATAAACTAATTTAAACATTGTATCTCTATTTTTCTTCTCGTGAATTATTCTTACCTCAATATTTGAAATAACTAATACTTCAAAGATCAAAGGATGCATAACTCAAAATTCGGGGAATCAGTTGTCACATATGTCTATATATCATGTCAATGAATTAAGATACATGGAATTTTAAAATCTTTATATATCTTTATTTTTTTATATAATATGTATGTTTCGAGCCACATTAAAATTTTTTGTCCCAACATGATGATCTTGAACTCTCTCTTTGATACTGTATTATCTCATATTATCAACAGTAATTCTTAAAAAACATGTACAACCTATAGCGCTCAGTCTTGAAATATCACATTCATAGGAAGTGTTTCACATACTCCAAACAATGTTTGTATTATGATACTTTACACATTTTACCTATATACCAAGTTTATCACATTTTATATTCTTTTTATTACTTTATTATTATTTATGAAAAAGACCTCAATAAAATTATTTTTGCTTATAGGTCCTTATACCATTTCTAACAACTCCAACTTTGCCAACGCCTTCTTCTCTATATTCTCCCTCGTCGGCACCCCCACCAACACTGTTGATTGCCGTTCAATTGAGAACCAAACCCCAACAGTCACTGTCCTCTACCACCACTCGGATCCACAACCTAACTCAACCCCTAACTTGCACAGACCCAGTGAAGTACCATTGCCCAAATCACCGCCAGAGGGCGGCACTTGACGATGAGATGGTATGGGATTTGGTCTGGGTAGATCGACGACGAAGGGCGCGGCAGAGAATATCGATGAGCTTGGGTGGTGGTGGTTCAGAGGCGGTTGTTGTCCAGGGCGTGATCAAGACAATGCAGTGAGGTGTGGCACGGTGGAGCTCGAGGGTTACAAGCGAGTTTGGTGGTGGGGAAGAGTGGAATGGACGATAGCTAGTGGTGGTGATGGAGTTTCAAGGGCGATTGGGTGGCAGTGGCTACAGATCTGCCAGTCTCAATCGTAGATCCACTGCTCACCACTAGATTTGCCTTTTGCTTCATCTTACTTCGTATGCAAAAATTCAGTTACTGATAGGTTGCAATTCCCTAACCCATTGCTTCATTACCTCCTCAAATGGTTGGCCTCTAGCAATCTTAGCCATGCTCACTTTTCTTACCCAAATCCACGGTTCTCATTTACTAGAGTTTGGGTACTCCACCAAAACTCAGGAGGACGTGAAACGTTTCCCACGTTCATATCCTTAATATTTGAGCTTTTCACACAACTGATACATCACCCTTGTAACAATTTCACCTAGCTAAAGACTAGAGAGATATCCTCACAAATTTTCTCAACAACAACAACAATAATAATAATAACCCACCCTCTACCAAATTATATACGTGAAGTAGGTAAACCAATATAATTTTATCTCATATATTAAGTTTTAAAAATAAAGAAATATAAAAAAATTTCACAATGAAGAGTTTAATTTAAAATTTTATCAAATCAACAACTGTTGGCATAACTGGTAAGGGCGAACTATGTCAATTAAATTAGCTAGAATTTGATTCCTATCAGAGTCTATTGTTAGTGGGTTATCTGTAAGTACTTTTGGAGGCTTGCCCTGACCTTAGGATATGACAGTTACCTTTAACCCTAAATTTTTTTTAAAAAAAAATAATCTTCAAATAAGTAAATAAGCTTAATAATTAGAAACAATGAATTCAACTTTTGTAAAAAGTTAAATATTAACTTATATTTATTGCCTTAGCATGAAAATAATTGTGAGTGATAGTTAGAAGTATTAAATGCTAAATAACAAATATCTATTTCTAGCAATTGTAGTAGCTTGACAATATTATTCAAATATTATATGCTTATATTTGAATACTAATTCATGGTCTCTCAAAAGTGGTTGATTGTAGTGGAAGTGAACTGCGACTCCAGGTGAATCTTACCTACAATGTTAGGGGAAATTCTGGAGCCGTTACTTTAAAGAAGACTTTACCTAACTGTCACCCCGTCCCAGAGATTAGTCTCACAACAATACTTATGGAAATACCTTGGTCAAAGATAAACAAATATTAATATGTGATCTAGGAATATTGGGTCTTTCTTTTGAAGCTAAATTTCAAATATTTTGGAGTGGTATTTTAGTATCAGTGACATAGCATGTTAAGCATGAAAACAACAAAACAAGGTTGAAACGAAACTTGGAGAAATGTTTATTCAAAAAGATGATGTCTAAAGACTACAAAATGAAAGTATTTAAAGACGGCTAAACCTAATTAGAGCCAAAAATTACAAAATAAATGACAAAAAATTAAAGCAAAAATAGAAAATGACCAAAATAATTCTGAAACAACATTTTTTAGGGCTTGAAATGATATCAACTAGCTTTGCCAAGTTGCTACATTGATGCCCTCTTCTTGGACTTTTCATTGATATATAATAATAACGATTCTAATGCTCAAATCAAAAGTTCTGTTCAATTAAAGTTGGGTTGATCGTTTGAGCTTCTAACAATCAACCCGCTCCATATAGTCAATTGCTACATGTTCCACGTCAGTTCCCCTCGCTTGGAAAAATCTTGACCTCAAATTGCTTAGGATATTTGGGTACAAAGGCTCATCTGATGAATGGAATGAATAAATATTGCCACATTAAATGTTTTTGATATTGCTATAGCATTGGGGAGTCCAACAACATAGGCATTATCATTGATCTTCTTCAGAATCTGGTATGACCCATACTTCCTAGGCTATAACTTGCTATAGGTTCCAATAAGGAATTGCTCCCTTTGCAAAAAACACCATTACTTGATCCCCAATGGCAAAAACCTATTTTCTACAGTGTTGGTATGATGCCAGCTTGTATCTAGTATTAGCTTGTTCTAACTTCTGCCTCACCTCAGCCTAGACATCTTGCCATTGATTGGCTAAGTTTTCTATAGCTACACTAACTCCTGATGCTTTAGGCAAATTAATCAAACCAAGAGCATGTTGCGGCAACTTTGTGTACACAATAGAGAATGGAGATTTTCTCGTGGCACTGTGAGTAGCACTATTGTAAGAAAACTCTACTTGAGCTAATGCTAGATCCCACTGCTTTGGCATGTCTCCACAAATGCTACGAATCAGATTGCCAAGAGTCTTATTTACAGCTTCAATTTGACTATCTATCTGAGGATGAATAGTTCTACTATAATTCAAAGAAGAATTAAGCATTCTCCATAAAGTCCTCTAGAAATAACCAAGGAACTTACTATCTCGATCTTATGTGATAGTTTTAGGCACACCATGCAAACGAACAACATTCTTGAAAAACAATTTGGCTATTCTGTTTGCATATGATCTTCTTGCAAGGAATAAAGTGTGTCATCTTGGAGAATTTGTCAAAAACAACAAAAACATAATCCACCCCCCTTTGGGTTCGAGGCAAACCCAGCACAAAATCCATAGATAAATCCTCCCAAATATTTTATTTAACAAGCAAAGGCATATATACAAGAGTATATTAGGATTACCCATTAGTAATTTGGCAAATATAACATCTTTGTATTAACTTGGTTACATCTCTTCTCAAGTGTGACCAATAAAATCTCTCTCTAATAGCAGCAATTGCCTTGTCGCAGCCTAGGTGACCCACAAGACCTCCACTGTGTAAGTCTTGGATCAGCTTCACCCTCAACGACAACATAAGAATGCAAAGTTGATTGTGGCCTCCCATAAGAAATCCATAATGTACATGGAAATCATTAATGGATTGGTTGGTTTCATATTTCTCCCAAGCATCACGGAAGTCTTCATCAGTTTCGTACAACTCACATACTGTATCAAACCCCACAACTTTTTGTTGCATAGTAACTAATAAATTTACATGTCTGCTTAATGCATCTGCCACTTTATTCTGCACTCTGGCTTTATACACCAATTTAAAAGGGAATTTCTATAAGAACTGGGACCACCTAGTATGCATGTCTTTACTAATTCATTTCTGGATATTCAGATACTTTCGAGCATCATGATCTGAATACCGAATAAACTCTTAGCCAACTAAGTAATGCTTCCATGTCTTCAAAGCATGCACAATAAAAAAAACTCTTTGTCATAACTGGTTCATTTATGTCTGGAATCACTAAGCTTCTCACTAAAGTAAGTCATTGGTTTCTTCCTTTGAGAAAGAACAACACATATTCACACACAACTAGCATTGCACTCAACTTCAAATAGAGTGTCAAAGTTTGGTAACACCAATATAGAAGCAGTGCATAGTTTCTCTTTCAGAACAACAAAACTGGTAATGGCTTCTTCACTCCATTAAAACTTCCCCTTCTTTGAGCACTCTGTAATAAGGGCTACAATAATGCTAAAATTCCTAATAAAATGCTAATAAAATGTTGCCAAGCCATGGAAACTCTTGACTTTAGTTATTATTTTTGGGGTAGGCCATTCTCTGATGGCGCGAGCCTTTTCCTCACTTAGACCCTGTTTACACTAACCGCATAGCCTAGGAACAACAACTTGTTGGTCATGAAACTACATTTCTTCAAATTCACATACAACTTATTTTTCTACAAAGTTGTTAGTGCCTTTTGCAAATGCAGTATATGATCATCTTCGATCTTACTATAAATAAGTATATCATCAAAATACACAACCACAAACTTTTCATTAAAAGGTTTCAATACCTTATTCATCAGCCTCTTAAAGATGCTAGGGGCATTGGTTAGTCTGAATGGTATCGCAAGATACTTGTACAAACCCTCTCTATTTTTGAAGGTTGTCTTCCACTCATCACTAGGTCATATCCAAATCTGATGATACCTACTACGAAGATCAATTTTTGAAAATATCTTAGCACCATGCAACCTATCAAGCATGTCATCTAACTTTGGAATCAAGAACTGATAGCTAACTATAATTTTGTTGATGGCACGACTGTCCATGCATTTCCTCCAATTCCCATCTTTCTTCGGTGTCAGTATAGCTGGGCATGCACACGGGCTCATACTCTCTCGAATATGTCCCTTGTGCAATAACTCCTCTATCCGCATCTTCAGAATCTCACTCTCATTCGGGCTCATCTTGTAATGAGGTAAATTTGGCATAGTTGCTTTATGAATTAAATCGATCTAGAATTGTATATTGCTTCTAAGGGGTAAGTCGTCAGGCACTTCTTTCGACATCACCTCACCAAACTCCTCAAGCAACAACTTCACTGCCTTTAGGAACTCAACTTCACTCGATCCCTGCTCAATTATTAGCACGTGTTTCAGGATCAATGCATGCACCTCCTTGGACTCCTTGAGAGCATCCTCCATCTCAAGCCCAGAATGGGTGATCGTTAAGAAATTCCCCCCTCCAGTTTAGAAGCTTTGGTTTTGAAATTTCCTTTCATAGGCAATAAATGGAACTTCACGCCATCTTTCTTTAGATTACAGGTATTCTCCTTCTCATTATGTTGAGCTAAAACATCAAACTATCAAGGTCTATCCAACAAGACAAGCATCTATATTGACAATATCAAAATATACCTCATTCTTGTATTTCCCAATGGAAAAAGTACCTTATAGTATTCGATAACCTAAATTTTTTTAGCTGTTTTAATCTAACTGGTGGTGCATGAGTTGGGATGCTTCTTTGTCATGAGGCCCAGGCTCTTCACAGTATCTTTGTGCATAATATTCTTGTAGCTACCACTAGTTATAATTACAGTAAACAATTGATTCGCGATAGTGCACCACGTCTGGAAAAGTTGATGTTGTTGGGTTTGATCTTCTTGCTTTTGTGTCAACATCAGCTTCCTCACCACATAACTCTATCCATCATCATCGGTTTCCCCCTCAAGCTCATCTTTGTCCATATATAGGCCACACTCAACCATGTCATCCTCTTCTTCTTGTTTCACCACATTGACTGTCTTCCTGAGTGGACAGTCAATGGATCTATGACCAGGTTGATTAAACTTGAAATATTTCCTTAGGATTGGTTTTGCATACGGATTCAACACCTTTGGTGCTTCCTTTTCTTTTGGCGCCTTTTGTTTTCCTATGGCTTTCTCCTCCTTATAATGATTGACGCATGCAAGGCTGTCATTATTGTTTTAGCCCCTATCGCTAGTTGCCCTGTAAGAATCACCACTATAGGTCCTTTGGGAGTAATCTAACCTGCTATTCTCTTGCAAAATTAATTCGGATCTCAAAGCTATGTTCTTCTCTTCTAATAAGGATCGCACCACCTGTACACTAATTTTGTCCCTAATAGTCGGCTTTAATTCATCTAAGTATCTTGCCACCTATTGTCCTTCTGTCTCCATTAGAGTATTCTTCTCCGCCAGCCTCATGAATTCTACAGTATACTCGTGGACATGCTTCTGACCCTGTTGGCACCTCTGATCTTGTTGAAATAGAATTACTCATAATTTGGGGGTAAAAAATCATTGATCAGGAACTGCCTTATTCTGTGCCATGTCCTCATTAGTGCTCTTCCCTTACGCCTCCTTCTAGACTGTAATTTTTCCCACTAAGTTGAAGCTCTACCTTTTAGCCTACGTGCAACAAGCTTCATCCTCTGATCTTCTGACATATCCATATATTTAAAGAATTTGTCTATGTCTACCAACCAGTCAAAAAAATCTTCAATATTTAAATTACATTAAAATTAGGGATATCTACCTTCAATCTAAGTTCGTTGTTATCCTTATCACGATCTCGTCTTCCATATCCATTACTTCTCATCGACTCGTCATCCAACAACTTGACCTCTTCTGACTCTTCAAGGTAGACCTCGCATCTACACCCATGTGCAGGACTAGGTTTGTCGAAGGGACGTCTACGAGCAGTATCATCTCGAGTACATCTCCCATCACCATCTTGATCTTTGTTTACTTTTATACCCAGAGCATGAAACTGGTTGATTAGATCGTTGAAGCATCCCTCTAATTGATCGAATTGTCCCTCAAACTAATTGAACCTCTACTCCAAGGTCCTCAATGCTACCCCCTGATCTGTAGGGGTCTCAATCCTCTGAGCATCATTAAGAGAACCGTCGCCTACTCTGGTTATGCCACCAACCATCAAACTTTTCTCTGATGCTAATTGAAGCAGCAAGTTAAGCATGAAACCAACAACACAAGGTTGAAACAAAACTTGGAAAAATGTTTATTAAAAAAATGATGTATAAAGACTACAAAACAAAGGTATTTAAAGGTGGCTAAACCAAATTAGAGCTACAAATTACAAAATAAATGACAAAAATTAAAACGAAATAGAAAATGGCCAAACCAGTGTTGAAACAACATTTTTTTTATTCTGAAATGACCCCAACTAGGCTCTACTCATCAACACGTCGATGCTCTCTTCTTGGACTTTTCATTGATATATAATAATAACGATTCTGATGCTCGTATCAAGAGTTATGCCCAATTAATGTTTGGCTGATCATTTAGGTTTCTAACGATCAACCTACTCCATATAGTGAGCTACTACACATTTTGCCTTAATAAACTCTATATAGGCATTATAGAAGTAAATATTCAAATATTATAAGATGGTAGTCAAATGTTTCCACTGAATTTTCTAATATTTTAGAGTAATATTCGATTGTTGGACTATTGTAGGCTTCCTAGAAGAAATTATATGAGTATTATGGGTTGATATATACTAAGATTTAATTAAATAATTAGTCTTTATAGTTCTACTCAATTTAGATTTTAATCCCTATAGTTATTTTTTAGATATTGGTCCTTACATTTTTACTTTTATAGAGTTTAGTCTTTATTGTTACGTTATTAGTCCTTATACTTTTTACTCATTTGGATTTTAATCTTTATAATTTCTATTTATTAAGGTATTTGTTCCTATTTTGCTTTAAAATTATTGATCCTTACAGTTTCAAATAATTAAGGTATCAGTCATTGAGAGACCAAAATCTAAATGAGTGAAATTATAAGACTAATTTCTAAACCAAAAAATTATAAGGACCACAATTTAGAAACTATGAAGACTAATTGTTTTATTTAACCATTTACTAAAAGGTAGTAAGTTTTTTTCAATCACTGCCAAAAGTATGATGTTCCTAAGAAAGAACTTTTTTTGTAATAATGGGCATAGGCAATTCATAAGTGTACTTACGGCTCGATTTGTTAACAACTCAATAAGTTGAAATTTTTGGCTTGTTTTTAAAATAATTCAAGCATAAGCTTTCAGATATTCAACTTATTAGCTCGTGATTTGACTTTATATATATATATATAGAGAGAGAGAGAGAGAGAGACACACACACACAAACACACACATACACGCTTTAATTAATATATATTAGCATTTGATCTTAGTTGTCTAACTAAATTATTTTGTTACTAAATATATGTAAAATATATATTTTATTGAGTTACAAATTTAAACCTAACTCATTGAGTGTAAAAAGCTTATTTAATACAAGACTTGATATTAGCTTATTGAGCTAAAATAGCACATAAAGTTTGGACAACGCTCTTCTAAAGTGAGTTTGTTTGTAAAATGAGCAAGTAATATTGTATTTACCTTTAAATTATTTATTGAGTTAAGATCATGATGTATTTTAGATTAAATTAAGAATAGATATACAACTTAGTCATTGTCAACCATGCTCTCCATGCTGAGTTGTTGATAGTGACATATGACAGTTTTATAACTATTCATATCTAATTTAATAAATTTTATTTTATGATCTAACGGTGTATATGATTATATATATAGTTATTAAACTCATATCAAACTAGTCGATTCGACTTAATAAACCGACCAGTTGACCAATTGAGTTGCCATTTAGATCAATTATGGAATCAACCCAGTAAAAACCAGGTTGATTCGGTCCAGCTTCGCGGTGGTTCAACTTGAAAAGTGACTTAGTTCGAGTTAAACTAAATTGAAAAAATAAATATGAAAAGAATAAAACTTAGGCCCATTTCATTATATCTATTACATCTATTTCATCAATCAAATTATGACATGTGTGCATTAATATTCTCTCTCCTATGCATTAATGTTCTCTCACTTACTCTCTTTTTTATAAGTCATAATTTGATTGATAGAATAGATGTAATAGATATAAGAAAATAGACCTAAGTTTTGTCTATATGAAAAAGGAGAGAAATGCTTGATCTGTAAGTGCAAGAGCAAAAACTAAACAAAGCAAGAATCATGCAATTGCTCCCCACTGATATCCATGTAGGATTGGTTGCTACGACCTAGTCGACAACTGCATTCCAAACTCCTTCACGCTCTAGCACCTATGAACGTCCTATGCTCTCTAGTCTTATTCTTGTTTCATGATATATTTTTTAGATTGCAATAGTGGCTTTTCATGATAGAAAAATAAGTCGTTGCTATGGTACACCTTATTAAGTTAGGTGTACCATACACCTTTGACTTTACCTGATGTTCTAATTTTTTTTTGGGTAGACTTTTTTTATATATTTTTTTACACATCACTACTACCACTTGTTGTTGGTCGATAACTGTCCACCTCCGGTTGGCCACCGTTCGCTAGCCACTACCTTTTTTTTTAGGTTATAATGTTCATTTTTTTAAAGTTACATATTTGTGTAAAAAATACCAATTAAAATAATTTCAGTTAAAACTATACTAGTCTTTTATATTTTTTTATAAATAATTGTGCATACTGAAAACTCTACAGATTTTAACTGGTAATATTTACACACAATAAAATCTATAAAGTTTTCATTATGCACAGTTATTTATGAAAAAATATAAGGAGTAGTACAATTTTAACTGATATTATTTACATAGTTATGCAACTTTAAAAAAAATAAACAATATAATCTGGAAAAAGGTGGTGGTGAAGTCTGCGAGCAGATTGCGAATGGTGGCCAACGATGACTGACGGCAGAGGTGGCCGATGGCCAGCGGCGACGGTGGCCAGAGGTCGCCGGAGGTTGCCGCCAGTCAACGGTGGCGTCGGCGGCAAACGTGGTGGTGATGGTTAAAAAAAACTTTTAAAAAAAAAGACAGTAGGTTACAGGTTGTTGATCCTAGCTGTTGATGTGTTTTTTAACACAATCAATGACTAGGATTGTCAATGTGCACCATACACCCTCCAAAGAAAGGTGTATATTAGAATTGGCCAGAAAACTAATGGTTTCTTTGTTTCATAGATATTAGAGGGCTAATTATAATATACACCCTCCTTTGGAGGGTGTATGGTGCACCTGGTCAATCCTAACCATTGATTGTATTGAAAAACACATCAACAACTAGGATCAATGACCTGCAACCTACTATATTGTTCACTGCCAGTGTCATTGTTCACAGTTGGTATTACTATTCATCGATGTCACTGTTCATGCCGGTAGTACTATTCACCTCCGACTGGCCACCGTCTGCCGGCCACCACTTTTTTTTAGGTTAAACTATTTATTTTTTAAGTTGTATAACTGTGTAAATAATACTAGTTAAAACAAGATAAATTAAAACTGTACTAGTCCTTATATTTTTCTATAAATAACTATATATTGAAACTCTATAGATTTTATTGTGTGTAAATATTACTAGTTAAAATTTGTAGAGTTTTCAATATGCACAATTATTTATAAAAATATAAAGATTAATATAGTTTTAAATGGTATTATTTACACAGTTATACAACTTTAAAAAAATGAACAATATAATCTAAAAAAAAGGTGGTGACCGGTGGCCAAAGGACAGTGGCCAGCCAGCGGTGGACGATTGCCAGCCAACAATAATGGTGGTGATGTATAAAAAAATATATAAAAAAAGAAAACTATCATAAAAAATATGCTATACATATAAAATAGAGAGTGTAACACTCTAACATACCAGGGTGTATAGTTGCAATGCTCGATATTAGAGATGTTTGGTGGGTATTGTGTAATGGGTGAGTGGTAAATGAGCGTGATGAGTTGCTTTGAAAATTAAAAAAATAATAAATGTGGTGTAAGGCATTGGGTAGCATGTATTGTAAGATAGGATCTTTTTGTTCAACATAATTTTTATTAGTATTACTTTTAAATTTTTTTTAAAGAATATTTTAAAGATATTTTTTAAGAAATTTAAAATAAAAAATTTGTATAAATATAGATCATTTTAATTCTTAATACATTTTATAAATACTTTTTATTTTAAATATTTAATAAATGTCTTTAAAACACCCTTTAATAAAACTCTTACTTTTAATAAGCTGTTTTTTAGGCTTCGTATTAGGCTAACTTTTTTTTTACAGTGATATTGGGTTAAGTTTGCGGTCGCGTATTATTTGTCAACTAAAAGATCTAACTTTGTCATTCAACCGTATGTCACGTGTCATCATTTGAAATTTGAAATATGAACCTGTTCGCGTTAAGAATAAGTGGTTAATACGTTATGAATAAGTGGTTAATCAGTATAAGTTTCAGTTAATACCTTCGAAATAAGTAAGTGCTTAATACGTTAAGTGGTTAATCAAGTATATGTTTCTAGTAAATCCAAGAAAGAGTTCTCAATAATGAGTAAATGGTTAATACGTTAAGAATAAGTGGTTAATCAATATTAGTTTCGGTGAATCCAAGAAGTAGGAAATGAGAAGCGAGAAATTAAATGGTTAATACGTTAAGAATAAGTGGTTAATCAAGATCGGTTTCGGTGAATCCCAAAAGCGTGAAATGAAAAGCGGAAAATTAAATGGTTAATACGTTAGGAATAAGTGGTTAATCAAGATTTACGGTGAATCAAGAAGCGAGAAATGAAAAGCTTGAAATGAAAATATTAGATACGGAAAAGTCAACAAACATATGTATTTGAAGACGTACGGTGGAGGAAAGTTGGAGTATTTTGGTTGGATGAAAAACGTTTTCCTTAAGTTTGTATGTAAAAGTTTGGGCTTAAAGATTATTGGACTTTCTTTAGGTTGGTTTATAAGTTTAAATTTTATTATTTATTTTTTTAATGTAATTTTTTATTTTATTTATATTAAATATTTAAATATTTATTTTATTTTCGATGTAACTTGTCATTAATTAAATCGATTGAATGAGTGATTTATTAATTTATTGATTAAATCAATGACTCATTAACCTAATATTTTTGGGTTAATGACTAATCTGATTTTAATAATTATGATTATAGATATTACATGTTATAATTTGAATACAAGTATTGTAATACTCCCATGATATGCAAGTCGATCCACTCGGTTTACCTTGAAGTCAAAACACGTGTGAACGACATCTTTTTTGTCGGCCACAAACTAAACGACGTGTTATTCAGTGAGACACGACTTCATAAGCGGATAGTAGCATAGGCTCTATAAAAAAAAAAATTTAAAACCAGCAAAACGGTGGACCGTTTAAGGGATGGGCGTGGCTATAAATACGAGAGTTAGTCAGGGCAAAGCGTGTGAAAATCTCAAAACCCTAGTTATTGCGTCGCCTCCCAGGGACGAAAGCACAAGAAAGCTATTCTATAGCAATTAATGTTTGTTTTCGTTTTTCTGTTTCTCTCTATCTCTCTATCTCTCTATATTACTGTTTGTGCATTTTGGTTGTTTAATTGAAATTATAAACGAGAGAGAAGCTGCTATGATGATGAGATGAAATAATCTCGTTAATCTGATATATATTTTACTTTACCCATGAGGATAATTTTTCTCATCCATTCATTCTTCTTTCTGAGCACCTTTTCTCTCTCTCTCTCTCTAGACAACTTTTTTAAGTTTGTTTGTCAATTTTCATTATCTAATTCCTGACCTTTGTATGTTAAGTGTAGGGTAAAAAAAAAAGAAATGAGAGAAAATTGGTGGAAAAAGATTTGAACATGTTAATTTTAGAAAAAGACAAGATTTATTGTAAACTTTTTGCTTCTTCAAATCAGATCCTTGGCATGTTGATTGGGTTTTACTTTTAATTTATGCACCTTTTTTTGTGCTTTTAGTAGCAAATTCGGCAATGAATCTGCTACTGAAATATGTGTGAAAGAAAGAAAACCAGCATGAACATTTGATTTATCTTTTTTATTCTATTTGCACCTTGTTTTGGGTTGATGAAGTTTTTCTTTTGTAAAACTGAGTTAACAAATTACTAGTTAGTATTCCAATTGTTTCCATTCAGAAATACTATTAATAATGATATATATCGAATTGATATAATGATGCAATGTACCAAAAACAATTGATAATGATGTAAGAAAAATGAATGTTTTAAAAATCCAAAAATCGGCTTGATCTTTTTAAACATATCATTTTCTTTTATTTTATTCATAAATTAGTATATTGTTTTTTTATCTCATAAATTACTATTTTGTTTAAATTACTATTTTGTTGGCTTTTACGTCTACACAAGATTAGATAATTTTGTAAAAGTGATGGTATTTTATTATATGTTAAAATTAAACTTTTTTCTTAATTCATATTATTTATTTTTACGGTTAAGAAAATATAAATAATAGTGAAGAAGCTATTATAATTGCAAAGTTTTAAAAAAATTAAAGGTAATTAAAAGTAATTACAACTTTAAAACAAAATTACTTGTAGTTTTTTTTTTATTCTTTATATTTAAGTTTAATTAAATAATTATGGTACTTTAAAAAAAAAATTGTACCGGAGTGAAAGAATCTCATTTATAATAGTGGAGATAAATACCAAATACTACACTTGCATAGTTGCATTGAGTATCTAAAGGTATATACTTACCAACATGACACATTTTACAAAAATGTTTACATTTAGTGAATTAGTTTTTGTAAAATGAGTAAGAGTGTACCGGAATGAAAGAATCTCATTTATAATAATGGAGATAAATACTAAATACCACACTTGCATAGTTGCATTGAGTATCTAAAGGTATATACTTACCAACACGACACATTTTACAAAAATGTTTACATTTAGTGAATTAGTTTTTGTAAAATGAGTAAGAGTGTATATTTATTTTTTAAAAATTAAAGAATATTTAGTTGAAATTTAAAAGTGGTAATAATTATTTTACAGTTAAATTAATTAGAAAATAATAAATTTAAAATTTGTTTGAAGATAATTAAAGAGAAAAAATTTAGTTGATCGAGAACATAAATATTAAAGAAATAATTAAGGAGACAAAAAGAAATATAATTTTTTAAAAATAAAAGTACAAATGAGAAAAAAGTTAGGTCATGACATATGGTTACATGAGAAAATGTATACAATAAAAAGTTTATCACTCTTAAAAGAAAGTATTCTGATTTTTGATAGATTAAAATTATAATATGCTTTAAAATTATGTTTAACTTTAAATTAAATTATTATGTTTGCTTACTCAATTTACTGATGTATATTTTGTCTTTGCATTGCAATAAAACACAAGGGCCATTACCTAATTGTACTGACATTTTTCTTTCCTATGACATTTCACGAATTTCCATATGTATGAAAGAGCACTTTCATACATATTGGTGGAGTAGGTGGTGGTCTTATCGGTGATTCCAACGTAGCTTGGATTGATGAACATAATTGTTGGATTAAATGTTTTATATAATGAGTATATGACTTATTTTATTAATTTAATAAATAATTAACTTAAGTTAGTAGATTAAATTTTTATTGGATAAAAAAATTGATTTTATAATTATAGTAATTATTAATTTAATAAAAGTTAATAGTATTTAAATAATAATTTTTACATAAAACTCAAAGTGTCATGAAAGATTTTTTCTTCTTTTACTATCAATAAAATAAAAGAAGAGAGTAAAAAATAAATAAATAAATAAAAAGTAAATTTTAGAATTTTTTTAATATTCTTAAAATATTGTTTGTTCTTTATTAATAAATAAAAATTAGTGTATTCATATTTTTTTATTTATGAGAATCATAAATTTTAAAAATTTTATATTATAATAATAGTTTTTTATATTGAGATTGTCGCGACTAGATCATGGCGAGAATTAAGAACTCATAAGATTTTAAAATACGAAAATGGAGTCGCCATCAATTTTATTTAAATTAAGAAAAATTAAAAAACTCTTATTAGAAAATGGTCTTTGAGAATCAGATTGTAATAGGGAGTCGGTTATGCTTAGGGAATGGTGAAAACTTAATCCCACAAAGACTTAACGCATGCCGTCGTAAGACATGCATCTTAAGTCAATCAGACAAATTCTTGATAATTTTAAATATATCTACTTTACCCATTTTATTAAAACAACACTAAAAATAAATGAATAATTTGTGAAAATTTAATTTTTGGCTTAACAGAATAAATATTCTACTCTTACGTATCCTCAGGTGCAATGAGAAATTCAAAGTCACGTAATTCTCTATAAAATTCTTGTGAGTTAGTTGATTTTAATTAATTTAAATTTTTTTTATAAAAATTTTTAATTAATTTTTTTTAAAAATATGAATTAACAAGTCGTCGCGACTAAGTTAATCATATTAAGTTTTGAATAGGTGAAACTTAGCGTCACGCTAGAGATATCATTCATTGAATCATCAAGTTATCACAACTCAAATGATTATTAAAACAAAAATACAAAATTAACAAATTGTCACAACTCAATTAATCTTATTTTAATTTTTTTAATATTTTATCTTATTTATTATTATTTTTATCATTTTATAAGTGAGCTTTCCAATTAGATGTGACTATTGGGCTTAATTGTCATCTCCAAATCCAAAATGATTCCACCGACAACACATACTTATCTAAAGTACAAAACAACAGAAGTAAATTAAATATATAAAATAATAATAGTAATAATGGAAACAAATAGGAAGGAGGTGCCGAGGTGGTCCACGTTTTCTTTTTCAGAAGCAATGATCAAGATTCAAGGATAAAACTATTCGTCACAAAGACTTCAGAGAAGGAAGCTCGTGAACTTGTGATGGAAGAATTTTTTTTATTTTTTATTTTACTTTTCATTGATCACAAAACACAATATAAAACATATCATTAAATAAAATAAACACTATCGAACAAAAATTAATCCTAAATAAATATAAACAATTAAATACATTTTTTTATTTTAGTCTTTTTTTACATTTTTTTATTTTATTTTATTTTATTTATTTATTTATTTTTTAAAAGCTTCATTTTTATTCTATTTTAAAAAAACAAAGAAAACTAATCTATTTTATAAACCAATCTAAACCACACATGATTAGGAATAACGCATCTCACTAATTTGGACAAAGTTTTCAACCCAAGCCCACCCAATAATTTCTTTATTTTTTTGGTTATCCTCAGAAACACCAAAACATAAAAAACAAAAGATACCAAAAGAAACAAACAAAAACAAAAGGAAACGAAAGATATTTCTCCTGATTACTGGAAGAAAGAAACAAAACAACTACAAGGGAGGGGCTCGTGAAAGGTGTCACAGCGGTGGTCATATCTGTTTTTTTTCTTTTCCCCTTTTTTTTTTGGGGTGGCTGTTTGTGGTGGTGTGGTGGATGAAGGAGGCTTCACGGATCTGGTGGGGCGGCCTTCACAGATCTGTGGGTGAGGGAGCTTGGAGGTGGTTGGCTGTGTGTGGGGTCTCGGTTGGAAGAGGTTGAAGGGAGGATACTCACGGCTATGGAGGTGGTGATGAAGGTTGCGTTGGTGGTGGCAAAGGAGACTCACGGTTGGGAAGGGGTGAGAATGATGGTGCTGATGGAAGGGGATGTTCTGTTCCTTTTTTTTTTTTTTGCCATAAATGGATTGAATTTGTTTTTTTTTTCTTATTATCTCAGCCCATCTCTTTTCCTTTTAGATTGAAAATGTAAATATGAAACTACAATAATTGTGTGCATGGTTAAGCACGGATACAACTCAACTAAAAAAAACAAAATTTATCTTATATTGAAGCTAAAAGCAAAAGGGAATCGAAATATTCTTACCTTTGAAGCTCAACAGGAAATGAGGAAAAGTTTAGTTGTTTGTTTGCTTCAAAAAAAAAATCCCTCCGTCTTTCTATTAAGCCCCTTTTTTTTCTTTCACGCCAGCTCTTCAAAATGTCCTCCCCAGAAATTTCAATAATTTTCTATTCCTCTCAAAAAAAAAAAACTTCCCCTCTCTATTTGGGTGCAAAAAGATAGTGCAGAGTATGGTGCGTAACTGATTTCGATTGGGTGAAGGGGGTCTGGTTTCGGTGTGGAGGTTTTTTTTTTTTTTTGGGTGGTGATGGCGGGTGAAGATGGTGAAAATGAGAATGATGGAGATCAGTTTTTTTTTCAGGGGGGAGTTCTGTCTGTGTGAATATGGTGAGAAGGGTATTTAGGCTGCTGCTCCTCTTCTTTGGTCAACTTGTGTAGCAGCATATAGCAGAGCCTTGGTCGTTGTTCCCTTTCCTGTTTGATGAATCCTTCTTGTTTTTGTTTACCCTGTGCCCTCATCTGCTTGCCCCCCTTTGCTCTATTCAAGATTTCTTCGAGCCTTGGGTTGTGGAAGATCAGAATGTGTGGTCTCCCCTTCTACTCCATTTTTGGCTTCCAAATCTGCTTCCCCTTTTTTGTCCCGTTGCAGTCCTCCACTTTCTGTGTTTTGTCCCTATTTTGCTAATGCTGAGCAACACGCAGGAGGTTGCCCCATTCATGCTTTATTTTGAAACTCTTTAACCTCTGGCTTTTCCTTTCCTTTTGCAATCACCGAAACGGCATGCATTTGGCTTTTCCTTTCTTGCACGTCCCAGACTACATTCTTTTTTTTTATTTATTTAAGGTGACGTTCTGTACTTGGGCTAAAAAAATGGACCTGAATTAAACTTTTTTTTATAATATTTTTTTTTGAGTTCGGTCAAAATTGAGTGTTCACAGTTGTCCCTCTTTACTTGTTTCTTACTAGATAAAAGAAAAACTATAATTTTCATATTATCATTGTAAGAAACGAGTAAA
This sequence comes from Ormosia semicastrata, assembly GCA_029884595.1. Taxonomy (NCBI): domain Eukaryota; kingdom Viridiplantae; phylum Streptophyta; class Magnoliopsida; order Fabales; family Fabaceae; genus Ormosia; species Ormosia semicastrata. The sequence continues at coordinate 4,741,563 of JAQQTO010000044.1, forward strand.
GACATGAACTTAAATTTTGTCCGGCAAAACATGAGTTGATGTGAGCGAGCTAAAACATGGATTTGCGAGTTGGCGCAGCATCGTCAATCCTACCAAGGTGAAACTCAGCGTAAAGTCAGAGACGTCACTACATTGTCAACGAGTTGTCACAGCTCAGTTGACGTCTATTGATTAAAAAGAGTTTTCTTTTCTTTTTTTTTTTTTGAATTTTAAAAGACCTTGGGTGACTTTATGATTGAAAATAGTAAAAGACAGTGACTTAACCCGGAATTTAAAAGATAGCGAACTTGATCCAGAATTTAAAAGACAGTGGACTTGGCCCAGAATTTTAAAAGACAATGGGCTTGGCCCATAATTTAAAAGACAGTAGACTTGGCCCAGAATTTTAAAAGACAATGGGCTTGATCCATAATTTAAAAGACAATGGGCTTGACCCATAATTTAGAAGACAACGGGCTTGGCCTAGAATTGTAAAAGACAATGGGCTTGGCCCATAATTTAAGAGACAGTGGGCTTGGCCGATAATTTAAAAAGACAGTGGGCTTGGCCCGGAGTTTAAAAGACAGTGGACTTGATCCGGAATTTAAAAGACAGTGGGATTGGCCCTGAATTTTAAAAGACAATGGGCTTGGCCCATAATTTAAAAAACAGTGGGCTTGGCCCATAATTTTAAAAGATAATGGGCTTGGCCCATAATTTAGAAGACAATGGGCTTGACCCATAATTTAGAAGACAATGGGCTTGGCCCAGAATTGTAAAAGACAATGGGCTTGGCCCATAATTTAAGAGACAGTGGGCTTGGCCCATAATTTAAAAAGACAGTGGGCTTGGCCCAGAGTTTAAAAGATAGTGGGCTTGATTCGGAATTTAAAAGATAGTGGGCTTGGCCCGAAATTTAAAAGACAGCGGGCTTGACCCAGAATTTAAAAGACATTGGGCTTGGCCCAAAATTTAAAAGACAGTGGGTTTGGCCCATAATTTAGAATAGAATGGGCTTGCCCAGGATTTAAAAGACAGTGGGCTTAACCCGGAATTTAAAAAGACAGCGGGCTTGGCCTGAAATTTAAAAGATAATGGGCTTGGCCCAAAAATTTAAAAGGATAGTGGGCTTGGCCCAGAAAGATTTTTGTTTCGCTGTTTTTTGACAGTGAAGCTTGGCGCAAAAACCAAAGATGTCACTTTTCACAAATTTGCATCTCATGGAGGGATGTTGCAACGTACATTCCTGCAACTCAAAAATCATATCAAAAGATTGAAAACATTATGCCAAAACATTTCTCTTGCATACCTAATTCTAATTGTTTCCTCGAAAAATTTTGATCTATCAAACCCGGGCGTAGGCTCTCGCAAACCAGGGCTTATTAACTTGTTTCGAGTTCCTTGGGATCCTCGAACACTGGAGTTACTTTACTTTTGAGTTTGCTCATCAGGTACATAGTTTCCCTTTTAACATTGCGAATCGCATTGGGAGCTTTTCTTGCCTCGTTTGAACCTTCTGATTCATTCTTGATCTAACTCATTAGTTAGAGGATTGCCATCAAATTGCTAAATCAATGATACTGAATTTATATTCCCTCTTATTGAAGCATTTTGTGATAAACATGTGTGACTTCACAAATATGAAAGAAAGGAACATGATAAAGAAAGATGAAGAATAAAAGAGAAGAAATGAAAGTATTTTCATTGATTTGAGTGTTCACAAGCACGAAAAGGCAAATAGTACAAAAGGATGATACAAAGGCAAGGTGACAGACAATTGCCCCAGTTAGGATTCCTTTCTTCTCATTAGATAGGTCCTAATTCTCAGATGGATATTACAACCACCAGCGACACGAGCTCTCTTCTATCAATCACCGCTTAAAATTGCCTCAGTTTTGTCTTCCATCGCCACTTAAAATTGCCCCTGTTTTTTCCTTTTTTTTTTCTTTCATGCTGTCTGGGTGAGCCCTTCAGGTGACATCTCCTAGAAGAGCCTTTGCCGACTTTAAACTTTTTGCCTAATTTAGATACCCTAACTTTTGCTTAGGCTGCCCTTGTGGGTTTTCAACCTAACGGGCTATTTTCCTTTTCTTTTTCTCATTTTCTCTTTTTTTTAGGCATAGAACTTTTTGACTACATCAGCATTTGTCGGTCTTGGCAATTCATTTCCGTCCATATCTGTTAAAACTAAGGCCCCTCCAGAGAATGCCTTCTTAACGATATACGGCCCTTCATAACTTGGTGCCCATTTTCCTCGGGTGTCCTCTTGATTTGGAAATTTTTTCTTTAAAACTAGGTCACCTGCTTGGAACTTCCTGGGGCGTACTTTCTTGTTGAAAGCTCTTGCCATTCTTCTTTGGTATAGTTGCCCATGACAGATAGCTTTTAATCATTTTTCTTCAATCATGTTTAACTGCTCATACCGAGTCTTTACCCATTCTGCTTCTTCTAACTCAGCTTCCATCAATACTCTTAAAGATGGGATTTTGACCTCTATGGGGGAGACTGCTTCCATACCATAGACCAAAGAGAATGGTGTTGCCCTAGTGCTGGATCGGATATTAGTGCGATAAGCATGGAGAGCATAGGGGAGCATCTCATGCCATTCTTTGTAGTTGACCACCATTTTAGCTACTATTTTCTTGATATTCTTGTTTGCTGCTACTACTGCACCATTCATTTGGGGTCTGTAAGGAGCAGAATTGTGATGCTTGATCCTAAACCTCTCGCATAGATTCTTGATTTCTGCACTATTGAGGTTAGGGGCATTATCTGTGATAATCCTTTCTGGAATTCCATACTGACAAATGATGTTCACCCTTAAAAATTTAAGGACAACCTTTTGAGTGACTTTGGCGTAGGAAGCAGCCTCTACCCACTTGGTGAAATAATCAGTTGCTACTAGGATAAACCTATGGCCATTGGAAGCTTTCGGGTTTATTGGCCCAATAACATCGATTCCCCACATTGAAAAAGGCCAGGGTGCCACCATATTATGCAATGGGACGGGTGGTGCATTAAATGCGATCAGCGTACGCTTGGCATTTATGACACTTTCGAACATATTCTATGCAATCAGCTTCCATAGTGGAACAATAATAACCATATCGTAGGATCTGACGAGCCATCATGATACCATTGGCATGCGTTCCGCATATTCCCTCATGAACTTCTGTTAAGATGGTGAGAGCCTCCTTAGCTTCTATACATCTGAGGAGTGTGCCATCATAGTTTCTTTTGTACAGTATTTTTTCGTTCAAAAAGAAAGCCATGGAAAGCCAACGGATGCTCTTTTTGTCCGTTTCATTTGCCCCTGATGGGTATTCTCTGAACTTGATGTACTGCATGATGTCATGGAACTAGGGCTGACCATATTCTTCTTCCTCAACATTAGAACAAAAAACAGGTTCGCTTTCTGCCCTTATTCGGATGGGTTGCACATTAGCATGAATACTTAGATTGGTCATTACAGCCAAAGTTGCCAGAGCATCTGCGAACCGGTTCTTATCCCGAGTCAAGTGCGAAAAGGTGATCCATTCAAACTTCTCGATCAACTGCATCAAATATTTACGGTATGGAATCAACTTGGGGTCCTTAGTACGCCATTCCCCGTTCACTTGATAAATTATCGGTCTTTGAATCTCCATATACTTGTAGTTCTTTCACTCCCGATTCTATTGCAACTTTTAACCCTTGAGCACAAGCTTCATACTCGCAACATTATTGGTGCAATCGAACTCTAACTTGATGGCCACTGGGTATTGCTTCCCACTTGGTGATGTGACCACTGCACCTATGTCGTTCCCATACATATTGACTGCTCCATCAAAAAACATCTTCCACATGCCCTCTTCATCTGACTCTTCTTCTTCAACTGCTAAAACATCCTCATCAGGAAAATCAGACGTCACAGGTTGCTTGTAATTGAGCAGGTTCTCAGCTAAGTGATCTGCAATTATGCTCCCTTTGATAGATTTTTGAGTTATGTGCTTTATGTCGAACTCAGAAAGAACCACTTGCCACTTGGAGACTCGTGTGGAAACATGAGGGCTTTCGAATATGTACCTTATCGGGTCCATCCTTGAGATAAGCCAGGTAGTGTAGTACAACATGTATTGCCTCATCCTTCTAAACGTCCATGCTAGTGCACAACATGTTTTCTCAACTGTCATGTAGTGAGACTCGCACTCATTGAACTTCTTGCTCAAATAGTAGATGGCCTGTTCTTTTTTTTTTTCATTTCATCATGCTGCCCTAGCATTGCTCCCATAGATGTCTGCAATACTGTGAGGTATAATATCAAAGGACGACCAGGTGTAGGTGGCACCAAAATAGGAGGACTTTGCAAGTAAGTTTTTATCTTCTCAAAAGCTTCCTGACAGTGTTCATCTCATTCTCCTGGTTGTTGTTTCTTTAGTAGCTTGAAGATTGGCTCGCAAGTGCTAGTCAGGTTGGCTATGAACCTAGCGATGTAATTCAGCCTCCCGAGAAAGCTTCTTACCTCCTTTTCAGTCTTGGGAGCATGCATCTCTTATATCGCTTTGACTTTATCAGGGTCCACTTTGATTCCTTCCTTGCTAACGACAAAACCAAGCAATTTTCCAGTCGATGCACCAAAAACACATTTTGTCGGGTTTAGTCTCAACCTGTATTTTCTGAGTCTTTCAAACAACTTTTGCAACACTACCACATGGCTTTCCCCTTCTTTGGACTTAGCAACTATGTCATCCACGTATACCTCAATTTCTTTGTGCATCATATTGTGGAACAAAGCAACCATGACACGTTGATAGGTGGCCCCAGCATTCTTCAATCCGAATGGCATGACTGTGTAACAAAAAGTTCCCTATGATGTGACAAATGTGGTATTCTCTTTATCACTCGTGTCCATAAGAATTTGATTGTAACCAAAATAACCATCCATAAAAGAGAATCTATGACCTCTTGCTGCATTATCGACAAGGACATCAATGTGAGGCAAGGGGAAATTATCTTTAGGGCTAGCTTTATTCAAATCCCTATAGTCCACACACATCCTGACTTTTCCATCTTTCTTCGGAACGGGGACGATATTTGCTACCCATTCTGGGTGCCTTGATACTTCTAAAAATCCTGCCTCCAATTGCTTGGTGACTTCTTCTTTGATCTTTAAAGACATTTCAGGGTGCATTCTTCTCAATTTCTACTTTTTCGCCTCAACATTGGGGTATAGTGGAATCTTGTGGGAAACTATGCTTGGATCCAGCCCTGGCATATCTCGGTAAGACCAAGCAAATACATCCATGTAGTCTCTGAATAACTTGATCATGCTTTCACGTTCCGGGTTATCCACTAACCTCAACTCCTTCTTGTCTTCATCGGTTCCTATATTGATCACCTCTACTTCTTCCTCATCCAGGCTGAAGTCTCTTTCCGACCTTTCTACTAATTTGGCAAACTCCTCAGTGGCGTTTCTATCTTCATCTGAGTCATAGTTATCTATATCCATCATTGAATAGGAATCCATCCTTGAGCTTTTAGGTATCCTTTCATGGGACAATGCTCTACCAGACCCAAATCCCTGTAAGATTTATTTATGCCCGATTGGAAACAGAAAGAAAATATGGTAATTGGACAAGGCTAAGCAAAGACGTAAATCAAAGATAGAAAAGAACTAAAGCAGTGAGTCAACTAAGAAACACACAAGTTCATTGCATTGAAACTTTGATGAAAGATAACATGAGCAGAGAATCATACTGGAAAAACACACAAGTTCATTACATTAAAGCTTCGACAAGAGGTAGCATAAATTCAACATTACAAAGTCTAAGATAACATCATGATCAAACAATTACTTTATGACAATCACATCCATTAACGCCTCAGATCGCCAATTGTTCAGAGGTTTCAAGTTGACAGCAGGCTGGATAACATGGTCTTCTCTACATTGTTAATGATTAGCCGGACCTGATGATTGGAGGTTTCATTGATAACCTCGGCAGGGATTGGGAATGTCTCTTTCAGATGAGGAATCGTCTTTTTCACTTCATTCTCCTTTTTTCCTTCATTGAGAACCAAGTTGTGCTTCATCATGTCTTCCAAAGGCGCCTCATATCCCAGACCATATCTGTTTTTGTTCTCTGGCAGGGTGATCATAGACTTGGTTCCTTGCAGCTGAATTCCTAAACCTTTTCCGGCTTGGTAACCATTATTGGTCATAATGCGAGTCACAACTTGATGAACATCTTTAGAGGACGACTCATCCTTCTTTGTCTTCGATTCCACCAACTGGAAATTGTGCAGCTTTCCACCTCCAGCTCTGTGTTTTCAACATAAGGCACTGAAGTAGGCTTCATCAATAAGATTTCTTCCTCTCTTCGAATGGTAACCAGACATCCATTTTCAATGTATTGCAGGCATTGGTGCAGGGTCGAGGGAACAGCACCAGCAGCATGGATCCATGGTCTTCCTAAAAGCATAGTATATGTAGGCTCGATATCCATTACTTGAAACAACACTTGGAAGCAGCTCGGGCCTATTTCAAGTGGAAGGGTCACTTCTCCCAGAATTCCTCTTTTCCTTCCATCGAAGGCCCGCACTGTCATTTCTTGAGGCCTAAGGTCTTCTACACTCATGGCCAACTGGGACAAGGTTATCCTCGGGAGGACATTCAAGGCAGAACCCCCATCAATCAGAACTTTTGCGACTACGTACCCCTGACATTTCAACGTGATATGCAAAGCACGTAGGTTATTCCCTATTGAATGTACCATTTCTTCTTCCGAGAAGGGGATCACATTGATGTGCCTTACTGGGTCTACCATGTTCACTAAGCTTTCTGGGGTAACATCCGGCTTCACATAGGCTTCATTTAACACTCTCTGCAGTGCTTTGCGATGAGGTTCAGAACTCATGATGAGTGATAATAGAGAGATCCGAGCTGGAGTTTTTCTGAGCTGTTCTACCACATCATACTCACTTTGCTTCATGATTTTTAGGAATTCTTCATCATCATCTTCTTTTGTTTCTATAAAGCCTGCTTTTCCTTTCCCAGTCTTATCTTCTTGCCCATAGCACCTGCCACTTCTTGTGATCCCTCCTATGCCCACGACGCTCGACACTGCTTGTGTGGGCTCTGCTGTCTGGGCAATAGGGGTTGAAGCAGTTTGTCCTATATTACTTTGCGTCTTCACCTTGACATCATACTTCCAAGGCACAGCATGTGTATCACTATAGGAAAATGGTGTAGGCTTCTTTATTGCTATGACAACTTTCTGGGAATCTGGAACTTCACTAGTACGCAGGAGTTTGAGGACTAGACGCTCTACAACATCTATCTCTTTTGCGAACCCTCTTACTTGGGTAACACCTATTACCCCCAAAGCCATGAATTTTTGCACCTGAGCCTTAAACTCCTGACAACCTTCAATATCGTGCCCCTTCTCTATATGGTATTCACAATAAGCTTCAGTATTAACATCACCCAAGGCTACTGAGGAACAATAGCCTGCTTGGACAAGACCTTGGAATATTAACTTCATAGGAGTTTTGACATCCTCTACATTTTGAAGTCCTTCATTCTCCTTTTCTAATGCGTTTACAATCCCTTTCCCATGATTTAGAATTGGGTTGCTAGTGATGCTAGGTCCCTTCTCCTCTTCAAAGTCCAGCTTTCCGCAGGAAATCAATCTCCTCACTATGGTCTTAAATACCTCACAATCTTTAATTGAGTGTCCTGGGTTATCCATATGGAACTTGCAAGTTACGTTGGGATTGTACCAGGCTGAAAATGGGGGTGCCATAGGGCGAGAAGGAACGCATGCAACCAAATGTGCATCGAACAACTATTGAAACAAATCAGCATTGGAGATTGGCAACTTTGGGAAAGGGGGTAGATTTGACGGGGGTCGAGCATACCCTTGGTTTCCTGGATTTCGGGGTGCGGGAGGACGATTGGTATAGACGGGACGTGGTGAAGGAACATTATTAACTTGGTAAGAAGTTTGGTAAGCCGAAAAAGCGGGTGAAGGGGCTTAATAAGAAGGGTATGGTTGTGGGTTACGAGGGAAACATGAATTTTGTTGATGCACATAACTGACTTTTGGTTCTTTCTTCCTTGTTGGTGCCACCTTCTTAGGAAAATTGCTCTCTGTATTTCCAGTAGGTAATTTTCCTGCTTTTTGCAAGGTTCTCAATCCTTTCTCCAACCGAAATTAGATCAGAAAAATCTCTGTAGGCAGCACCTGCCATCAGCCCAATAAAAGGTGCTCCTAGGGTCCCCATAAAGTATGAGCTCATTTCTCATGGAGTCAAAGGTGGTTGAACTTGGGCTGCTAACATTCTCCATCTTTGAGCGTATTGCTTGAAAGCTTCGTCATTCTTTTTCTGCATTGACCCTAGTTGTTCACGGGTAGGCGCGGTGTCGATATTGAATCGATATTGCTCCAAGAATAGACTCATCAAATCATCCCAACAAGAAATCTTTGAATGGTCAAGTTGCATGTACCATTCCAAAGCCGACCCAGTCAGGCTCTCATGGAAGAAATTGATTAGGAACTTTTGATCCCGTGACCAAATGGCCATTTTGGTGATGTAAGTCTTCAAATGGAACTTTGGGTTGGTGCTCCCATTATACTTTGAGAAGTCTGGTACTTTGAAGTCTTTGGGAATATTGACTTCAACCTTAGGGACCAGTTCATCGATTCCTACTGAGCCATACAGATTAGGGCCTTGCATGGCTTTAATATGCTATTGCATCTTTCCAATCAATTCATCTCTCAGTTTTTCTTTTTCGGAGTTGCCATTCAGGAATATTTTCACCAGCTGTTCATGAGTTACTTCTACATTATTTTTCTCCCCTTCATGATTTTCGTTTATGAAATCACCCTCTTCATTCACATTGTTGTTTGCATTTGCATTTACCCTAGTGCCGACAGATGTTCCATTTGTTATTCTAAGGGTCTCAGTTAACTATCCCAGTAAATCCTCGACCCTTGACTGTCCTTCTGCCATTATATTGATTATTTCTCTCATTTCATCCATCTATTGACTTAAGTTTCTTTCTGAATTTGACATCTCTTGTAGCCTAGTTTGCGATCTAGTTCTGTAGGCCCGGGTTTGTGCAATCTGCGTTTTCCGAGGACGAGCAATGGTTCAACGTTTTTACCTAAAAATTTAGAAGATCAGTGATTATGTTCATTATTTGTTAGAGGACCGTTAGTGATTTTGCACCAAATAAATTTGAAATGAGTATCTTTGATATTGTTTGTTGTGACTATTACCCAGAACGTCTCGTTCAAAAGTATTAAGTCTCCAGTGAAATATAGGATAGAAAAAAAGAGTGCCGACACAAGCGTACTTCATTCATTCAACTGAAAAAATATAACAATACATTGCTTCTTAGATGAATACATCATGACCTAGCCGAAAGAAACTATTCCTTATCTGAATAGGCCTTAGCCATCTGTTTCATCGGCCCTATAAGGTTCTTACAGTACTCAATGAAATCACTGATTTCTACCAGCGTTTCAAAAGGGTTGACCATCTGATCAGCTTTCTTCAAATAATATGGAGTATCCGCAATTGCCGAATTAGCCAAACATGCCACTTTTGCAAAGTGACTCATCCAAAAATGAACTTCTTCCTTCCATCCATCGATGTCCCCTTTTTGTTGTTCCACCTGATCCATCAGTTTTTTCATGTTTTCCTGTCCTTGTTGCAATGCTGCCTCATATTTTGTAACTGTCTCTATCAGGTGTAGCTTCTTATCTTTTATCATATCTTCATATCGCTTAGATGCCACTCCCATCTGCTGCCTCATTTCTTCTACCAGCCGCATTGCATTGTTCTGGGTTGCTTTGGCACTCTTGAGTTGCTCCCTAAGCTGTTGGTTTTCAGTCATGGCCCTATCCCTTTCTTGCCTGCGGAGCCCTAATTCCTTGTTTGCTGCCCCCAAACACTGTTTGATTTTTAGCATGTAATCACGTTCTGCCTTCATCTTTTTATTGGCCCCTTCAAGAGTGTGGTCTTTTTCAGCATTTTCTCGCTTCAAGGCCGCACATGCCTGGTAGGTCTCTCTCAATTCGGCTTCCATTTTTCCCTTTTCCTCTTCCATTTTCACAATCATTGCTCTTATTTCTTTCATCTCTTCATTCTCGATCACGACCGAGGCTGAAGGTTCACCAACCATAGGGGTTGCCGGGGTCCTGAATGGTAACTTGATTTCTTGAACTCTATCCTTAACCCATTGGCGATAATCTTCCTTGGCTGCACAACTTTTGACTCCCAGTTCTTTTCCTTTTCGGATGACTTTGTCCCAAGCACTTCGAACCTCCTGAAGTGATTCAGGGTCTTCCGTATCTATATAGTAAAGAACAAAAAAGGTTATTTGGGCTTCTGCAAGTGGCCCCATCATAGGATAACCGAGTTGTCGCTGTGCCAAGGCTGGATTGTAATTAATACATCCTCGTGTACCCATGAGTGGTACGTTCGGAAACCGTCCGCACTGGTAAATGATAGTTTCTACATCTTTCCATTGAGGATACCACCTTATCTGCTTTTCTTCCAATTTCGCCAAGTGGTCCGCCCATTCGCGGCTGTTCTTGACCTTCAACTGGTACAGATTAAAGTCAGCGATAGGGCACTCCGCTTTGTATGATCTATTGAAAACATGAGCTGTGAGCCAAACATACAACACCGGCAAGCAACAGAGGACTCTTTTACCATTCCTTTCGTGACAAAAGTTCAGGGTAGAGTATACATCTGTGAGAATGGCTGGGACAGGGTTGTCGGTGTGGAATTTGCAGGCAAGGAACACATCGATTGCTGCATAATCCACGTAATCATCAATATTAGGGAACAAGACTGTGCCGTAAATGGTGAGGGCTAGCACATCCATGAAAGCCTCCCAATCTCCACTTTTCGCTAAGTGATGCATTTGTCCTTCAAGGTACTCTCTTGAAAACCCTTTGGTTCCATTCCTATTCTACTGCACACCTTGGAGGTCTCTTGCGTGCACTTTCAAAACGTTTGCTACAGTTTGGATGGATGCATAGTATCCTTTATAAAAGTATGGCCTTTTACCTTCCAATGACAAACCTAGGATTTGCTCGAATTCTTCCAGAGTGGGAGCTAGTTGGAAATCCTGAAAAGTGAAACATCTGAGAGGAGAGTCATAATATTGGGCTACTGCGGTGATTGCTTCCACTTGCACATTCACCTCTAACAGATCCAGAACCTTTCCATACTTTGCTGCAAATGTCAAACGTTGAGTCTTCTTCAACATTCGTCCCATAACCACTAGGCTTTCAGTGTGAACTTTATTAGCCTTGAGCCGCAGAGTCTTTTTCAAGCTTGCATCCTTGTGATCTGATTCCATATTCCTTTTATCAAAGATACTCATTGTCAAATTTTGGTTGAGTTCTAACGGTTCTCTAACAAATCTGCCTCAAGAAGGACAAAAGATTAGAGTATTGCAAAGAAAACATGGTGCAAGGATGCAAAATACGATTTCTCTTTATATATATATATATATATATATATATATATATATATATATATACAAAAATGCAATGATAGATAAATTTAAGGATAACGAAAAGGTACGCTCCCTTTGTGCCCTAAAAGACTGCCTTAAATTTGAGGAGTTCTACCCTAAGGATCTATAAAGCTGTCTAATTCGTGAGAACTTTCATTGGGTGACTCTACTGTTCTAAAGGCCTCTAGAGCTAAGTCCTATATCAGAATGTTGACTACAAATAGTGGGTAAACCACTAAGTGCAGGACATTCATGAAAAATGTACGCTCTAGATGAGGTTTTCGGGATAACCAAACAGGATGTACATCCAAAATGGCTACCACTACGCAACCTCTACCTAACTTAAGATTCACTCAGACCCGGGTATAGGGCCCCACTCGAATGTGTGTGATAAACGTGTAGGTGTAGTGTGTGTAGGGAGCATACAAACCTTTATAATTCTATAGACTACTCACATCCTGCAAAACAACACGAACACAAAATAAGATTCTTGAAATCTTCTATCCTAAGGTTTGCATGATAAAATAGAATCACAGTTAAGGTGATCAATAAACAATTTGAATAAAATAGAAAAACAAAACAAAAATAAAGTAAGAACAAAAGGAGTAAAACAAACATATAAAAGTTATAAAATTTGCACAATCAACTTTCAAAGGCTTGACTCTCAAAAGTTTCCCAGTGGAGTCGCCATCTGTCGCGACCGAGATCACGGCGAGAATTAGCAACTCATAAGATTTTAAAATATGAAAATGGAGTCGCCACCAATTTTATTTAAATTAGGAAAAATTGAAAAACCCTTATTAGAAAATGGTCTTTGAGAATCAGATTGGATTCGGGAGTCGGTTATGCTTAGGGAAGGGTGGAAACTTAATCCCACGGCACCCCTAACGCACCCGTCATAAGACGGTACCTTAAGTCAATTGTATAAATTCTTGATAATTTCAAATATATCTACTTTACCCATTTTATTAAAACAACACTAAAAATAAATGAATAATTTGTGAAAATTTAATTTTTGGCTTGACAGAATAAATATTCTACTCCTACGTATCCTCAGGTGCAATGAGAAACTCAAAGTCACGTAGTTCTCTATAAAATTCTTGTGAGTTAGTTGATTTTAAATTAATTTAATTTTTTTTATAAAAACTTTTAATTAATTATTTTTAAAATATGAATTAACAAGTCGTCGCGACTCAGTTAATCATATTAAGCTTTGAATAGGTGAAACTCAGCGTCACGCTAGAGATATCATCCATTGAATCACCAAGTTATCACAACTCAAATGATTATTAAAACAAAAATACAAAATTAACAAGTTGTCACAACTCAAGTAATCTTGTTTTAATTTTTTTTATATTTTATCTTATTTATTATTATTTTTATCATTTTATAAGTGAGCTTTCCAATTAGATGTGACTATTGGGCTTAACTGTCATCCCCAAATCCAAAATGATTCCACCGACAACACATACTTATCTAAAGTACAAAACAATAGAACTAAATTAAATATATAAAATAATAATAGTAATAATGGAAACAAATAGGAAGGAGGTGGTCCACGTTTTCTTTTTCAGAAGCAATGATCAAGATTCAAGGATAAAACTATTCGTCACAAAGACTTTAGAGAAGGAAGCTCGTGAACTTGTGATGGAAGAATTTTTTTTATTTTTTATTTTACTTTTCATTGATCACAAAACACAATATAAAACATACCATTAAATAAAATAAACACTATCGAATGAAAATTAATCTTAAATAAATATAAACAATTAAATACATTTTTTTATTTTAGTTTTTTTTTTTACATTTTTTTATTTTATTTTATTTTATTTTATTTATTTATTTATTTTTTAAAAGCTTCATTTTTATTCTATTTTAAAAAACAAAGAAAACTAATCTATTTTATAAACCAATCTAAACCACACATGATTAGGAATAACGCATCTCACTAATTTGGACAAAGTTTTCAACCCAAGCCCACCCAATAATTTCTTTATTTTTTTGGTTATCCTCAGAAACACCAAAACATAAAAAACAAAAGATACCAAAAGAAACAAACAAAAACAAAAGGAAACGAAAGATATTTCTCTTGATTACTGGAAGAAAGAAACAAAACAACTACAAGGGAGGGGCTCGTGAAAGGTGTCACAGCGGTGGTCATATCTGTTTTTTTTCTTTTCCCCTTTTTTTGGGGTGGCTGTTTGTGGTGGTGTGGTGGATGAAGGAGGCTTCACGGATCTGGTGGGGCGGCCTTCACAGATCTGTGGGTGAGGGAGCTTGGAGGTGGTTGGCCGTGTGTGGGGGTCTCGGTTGGAAGAGGTTGAAGGGAGGATACTCACGGCTATGGAGGTGGTGATGAAGGTTGCGTTGGTGGTGGCAAAGGAGACTCACGGTTGGGAAGGGGTGAGAATGATGGTGCTGATGGAAAGGGATGTTCTGTTCCTTTTAGATTGAAAATGTAAATATGAAACTACAATAGTTGTGTGCATGGTTAAGCACGGATACAACTCAACTAAAAAAAACAAAATTTATCTTATATTGAAGCTAAAAGCAAAAGGGAGTCGAAATATTCTTACCTTTGAAGCTCAACAGGAAATGAGGAAAAGTTTAGTTGTCTGTTTGCTTCAAAAAAAAAAATCCCTCCGTCTTTCTATTAAGCCTCTTTTTTTTCTTTCACGCCAGCTCTTCAAAATGTCCTCCCCAGAAATTTCAATAATTTTCTGTTCCTCTCAAAAAAAAAACTTCCCCTCTCTATTTGGGTGCAAAAAGATAGTGCAGAGTATGGTGCGTAGCTGATTTCGATTGGGTGAAGGGGGTCTGGTTTCAGTGTGGAGGTTTTTTTTTTTGGGTGGTGATGGCGGGTGAAGATGGTGAAAATGAGAATGATGGAGATCAGTTTTTTTTTCGGGGGGGAGTTCTGTCTGTGTGAATATGGTGAGAAGGGTATTTAGGCTGCTGCTCCTCTTCTTTGGTCAACTTGTGTAGCAAAGCATATAGCGAGCCTTGGTCGTTGTTCCCTTTCCTGTTTGATGAATCCTTCTTGTTTTTGTTTACCACTGTGCCCTCATCTCGCTTGCCCCCTTTGCTCTATTCAAGATTTCTTCGAGCCTTGGGTTGTGGAAGATCAGAATGTGTGGTCTCCCCTTCTACTCCATTTTTGGCTTCCAAATCTGCTTCCCCTTTTCTGTCCCGTTGCAGTCCTCCACTTTCTGTGTTTTGTCCCTATTTTGCTAATGCTGAGCAACACGCAGGAGGTTGCCCCATTCATGCTTTATTTTGAAACTCTTTAACCTCTGGCTTTTCCTTTCCTTTTGCAATCACCGAAACGGCATGCATTTGGCTTTTCCTTTCTTGCACGTCCCAGACTGCATTCTTTTTTTTTTTATTAAGGTGACCTTCTGTACTTGGGCTAAAAATAAAATGGACCTAAATTAAATTTTTTTTATAATAATTTTTTTTGAGTCCGGTCAAAATTGAGTGTTCACAGAGATTATTAAAAAAAACTATAAATTATCATTAATGGCTTTATTGGCCATGCTGATCATATCTTGCCTCAACTTCTAGCGATACAAAATGGTTTGATCGTGGTTTTAAATTGTGGTCCGTAACTATAATTATGGTCATAATATTGCGATTTTCATAATCTCCTCAACCGTATCGCAACTGCAATTACAGTCGCATTAGTCATATTTTCTTGCAATTGACCGTAATATTACAGTTTTAGTAGTTTTCGCAACCGCAACCGCAACTACAATTTAAAATCATGAGTTTAATTCTTGCTTGGGATAGAAGATTTCGAAAAGTTATTTGTGAATCAGATTTCTAAGAAGCCATTCATATTGTGAATGGATCTTTCTGGCAATTTTACCATTATATTGTTGTTCTGGAGTCTATTCATGATTTGCTTGGTAGGAGCTGGACTTGCAAGTGTTCAACATATCTTGTGTGAAAGAAACACTTGTGCAGATACATTAGCAAAATTTGGAGCTATGGGTCACCAGCGTTGCTGCATCCTTGACACCCCACCTGCGGCATTGATTTTACATCTCCAAGCAGATGCTACTAGAGTTATGTTCTTCCGTAGTTAGTTGTCTCTGCTCTGTTTCTGTTGTCTTTCTCCTCAATGTATCCCCCAAAAAAAAAAGAGCATTTTCCTTCCAGAGTTACAATTTCCTACCAAAGCACTTTTCACGAAATTCCACTACAGAAAGAGTGGGATCAAGAGAGAGTAATCAATGGCTCTTATCTTTGTACATGATTTGGTAGGAATATTGTTCGTGTTATTCAGCATTACTCTTTTCCTTATATTTGTAAGACAATGCCTTAATTGGCGGACAACATTAGGTTAAAATTTAGAAAGTATAAATAGAAAGAAAAAAAGGTTTTAAATTATAAAAAATATGTATAATTAATTTAAGTAGAATCTAAAAATTATAGATCGAAAAAGAAATTTTTTAAAATTATAAAAGAGTTATACATAATTAATTTAAAAGAAGAAAAATTAAAAAATTGACGTGTTATTATCTAAAAAAGAGTAAAGAAATTAAACTATTTTCAATAAAGTGCATTCTAACTTAATAAATGGGAATGAATTTTTATTTATGAAGTTTAAATATTTGTCTTTGTAAGAGAATGCCTTAATTGATGTACATGCAATAATTAGTAGAAATTTTATTTATGAAATCAATGAATATATAGTTAAAATATTATTTCGTAATAAAATATCTTTAATTAATTTATTGTCTTAACAATAAATTAAATTTTAATTAATTTAATATGAATTCCTGTAAAATATTTACAGTTGTGTAGTATAAATTTACTATTACATAATAAAATTGAATATTCTTTTCCAAGAGTGAGATAGTTTTTTTTGGATACACTCTTTCTCTGTTAGTTATGTTTTTTCTATGAGAGTAAGATAATATTTGAGTATTTTATTCCTCCATTCGCCATTTTTTTTCTTTGTTGGCTACAAGCATAATTCATTTTTCCTTGACTACTACCATTAAGATTATTGCTTCCTATTTTTTTCCTCCTTATTTTCTAATCTCATTAATCAATTCCCATTCCCAGATTTTCCAAATCAATTTCATATCAATTAATTCCTATTTTATTTGCTTAATCAAATCTCAAATCAATTTTGTTCTTGAAAGTTTTTTTGGATATCAATTAACTACCATCTTCTTTGATTCCAAACTACAATACAATTTTAGTTATTTATTTCTAGAAGTTAATAATTAATACGTATAATGTTTTTATACATAGTAGACTAATTTCATCTTTTTTTATTACTTTAAAATAAAATGTTAATCATTTTAAAAATTTAAATTCATAACATGCTATATATGTATAACATATTCTAAATAAAAATTAAACCTTTTACAAAATCATGTGCAATGCACGTGCTAAACTAGTATTAATATATTTTTGTGTAAAATGTTTTTCTAATAGAATATAGATGTTTAAATATTATAGAACAATATTCATATATATAGGAGATTGTTAACTTTTATATTTTCATGTGGAGTTTAGTAACTTCCACATTTTGTTTAGGATAAAAAAACAAAATATTCTTTTGTTAAATAACTTAATCTTAATGGTAATTTAGTAATTTATGATTATCAAATTTAATGAAAGAAGAGAAAAGTAACATAGATTTTAATAATGAGAGATAATTTAATGATTTATTTGTCATAAAATTAATTTTTTTATAAATGTTCATAATTAATATAATTTTCTAATAATAAATTTCATTTCTTATTGTATTTTGTATAGATTTCATGTTATCACATAGTTAAATAAGCAAGAAGAGAGGTAGAGTGCTCAGCGTTGCAACATTCATCAAATAAAAAAAATATTATTACACAAAAGTTATAAATTTTGATAATTTGAAAAGAAAAAGCAATAAATTATATTTTTTAATTTAAAATATATAACTTGGAAAATGCTGCACTAAGGGCTATCCCACCTATGTATTTCGTATAAAGTTGTAACGTTTCTAACATTATGACAAGTCTCCTACAGATACAATAATTTTTCAGCGATGTACCTTATGAAATCACATTTATATCAAGATACAAAAAAGTATGCAAGATAATAGAAATGTAATTATGTGTACATTTGGAAAGAAAAATGTTAAATAGCTAAAATATTTTTGTCACAATAATATGCTATACTTCTTGATTTTTAAATGGATGAGTAAATAGATGAGTCGTTTCTATCATTTTATTTTATTTAACAATTAATAATAGTAGCTCAGCGTTGCAACATTCATCAAATAAAAAAAATATTATTACACAAAAGTTATAAATTTTGATAATTTGAAAAGAAAAAGAAATAAATTATATTTTTTAATTTAGAATATATAACTTGGAAAATGCTGCACTAAGGGCTATCCCACCTATGTATTTCGTATAAAGTTGTAACGTTTCTAACATTATGACAAGTCTCCTACAGATACAATAATTTTTCAGCGATGTACCTTATGAAATCACATTTATATCAAGATACAAAAAAGTATGCAAGATAATAGAAATGTAATTATGTGTACATTTGGAAAGAAAAATGTTAAATAGCTAAAATATTTTTGTCACAATAATATGCTATACTTCTTGATTTTTAAATGGATGAGTCGTTTCTATCATTTTATTTTATTTAACAATTAATAATAATAATAATAATAATAATAATAATAATAATAATAATAATAATAATAATAATAATAATAATAATAGTAGTAGTAGTAGTTGATTTTTAAATGGATGAGTTATTTTATTTAACAATTAATAAGTAGTTGATTTTTAAATGGATGAGTCGTTTCTATCATTTTATTTTATTTAACAAATAATAATAATAATAATAATAATAATAATAATAATAATAATAATAATAATAATAGTAGTAGTAGTAGTAAATACACCATTTTTTTTATTTTGATCTCTCTTTAAGTTTGGATTTTATTTTATTTTGATATCCCTTTAAGTTTGAATTTGATTTGGATCCAACTTAAAAAAAAAAAATTGTTTTAATTCTTACTGTTAGTGAGTAAGTCTCCGTTAAGTGCTTATATGTCAAACTATTGCATCAATGAATAAAACATTTGTTTGTCATATAAACACTTAATAAAAACATACTAATAACAGTGACTAAATGTAAATTAGGCTTGTCAAAAAAACTAAATAAACCAAACCTATTCATGAACCAAACCAAACCACTCTTAAAATAATCAAATTTTTTTATAACTATTGAATAACTTGAATTGATTTTTTTTCTATATATAAAATGGTTCCTTTAACTCTTTTTTCTTCCAATTTAGGTAATCACATTTCACCAGACCGGTCAACTCTTCACATCTCACACTGAAACTTACGAGACCATCCATATCATATCTTAATGAGATTAATCTCATTCCAAGATATTCAATTAAGATTATAATGCTCATTTGTTTAAGCTATAAATTGTTCAAAGTAATATCACAAAAACACACAAACACATACATCAATAATAACCTAAATCGAACATATTGTGATGGCTAAGCTTGATTAAAAGATCAAGATTTGAATTGCATCAATAGCATTGAAATGATTGTCCAAGATGAGAATGTATGCTCATTATTCTAATATATAATGTAATATTGGCTATAAGAAATAATTCATTCAAATTCATGTCTATATTGTCATCTCATATATGTAGGGTAGCTGATATGAAAGCAAATTGCTCATGAATCCTGATAATGATGCAACACATGATTTTAGGAGCAAGTAAGTTATTATTTGATCAATATTTGATATTATTATGTGTTTGTTTTTGGGTTAAATGAATATTAAAATGAATTACTTTATCGAAGATTCTGAAATGAAGATAATTTATAAAATAATAATATTAAAGGTTTATATATCTCATTGATTTAGCTCATTTACAAAATCAAATGTGTTTCTTTTTTATTAAACAAATATTTATTTATTATTCCTTAATTAAATCATGTAGAGGAAGGTATTTGTGTTTATTTGGCTATAACAAAAGATTACCTATTGATCATGTATGGTACTAGCTGATGTAGTCATCTTTTGTTTATATAAGTGTGAAAAGATTTGCTAAACTAATATAATGTAAATTCTTTTATTTAAATGTTTAGTATGCCTAAATTACTCACATATTAACATATTTTATATCATATTAATTTCAAGCATAATTAAAATGGCCACTTTTGGGATTGTTGATCGTGAGGCAAGCCAACCCCTTCAAAGAAAAGGTAACCGAATTTAAAGATATAAATAAATGTTTTTCTCATTGTAAAAAAAATGTGAAAATAATTGTTTGAATATAAATAAAAAATAATATAATAATATAACTAAGGAATAAATGTTCCCATTCATGAATATTAATTGATTCTAATGGATTAAAAAATATACATATTTCCATTAATGAAGAACTGTTTTGATTGATTAAAACTTAATTTATTATAATTAATTAACAATTATATAAAAGAATGAAATCAAGAAATCAAATCAAGTTTATTTAGAAAAAATAATAAAATTTATTTAAAATTAAAATTAAATAGGAAGATTCCAAATGAATCATGACAATTAAGAAATTAAGATTATAAGAAAAATAAAATAATTTATTAAAATCAATTTAAAATATTTTGTTGTATTCTCTTCCTGATTAAATTGAGATGTTAAACTAAGTAAAATAATTTTAAAAAGTGGACTTTAACCCTTCTTTTTAATAAAAAATAAAAATATTAAAGAAAAAATATAATATAGTAAAATCAATTTAGGATATATGATATTTAAAGTCTCATTAATTTTATCATTAAAACTTTCTATTAATTTGACATTGAGTTAGTTTTGGATAAAATAATAGTTATTACATGAGAAATTTGAATGAAGAATGCAACACTTGTTGATATGAAAAATTAAGTTAAAAGAGAAAGAAAAAAAATATAATTGATTAAAAATTAAATCAATCAAGAATATAATGGTTTAGCATAACAATATCATATGATGAAATCAATTAAAAATATATTTAAAAAGGGAAAATTTTGTAATATAATAATATAATATAAAAATGTAAAAAAATCATGAAATAATAAATATAAAAATATTTGGGCTTCATTCTCTCTTTGTACCTTAAAAAATTGTTGATAAGAAAAATATAATCCAATAAAATTAATTTATAATATATTTTCAAGTTATTTTTCTAATTATATGAAGTTATGTTACAATATTTTTCAATTATATAAGATACTGTCATGAGATATTGACAAAAGAATTAAATTTATGCTTAGTTTATTAAAAGTGAATTACTATTATGAAAATTATATCTAGACGTGAACACCTAGTTTTATTCGGTCATTTTTTATTTTTATTTTTATTTTTCTCTCCACAGTTTCTTTTTCGCCTTCAACCACACATTCCCTGCACATTGCTGCAGTCTACTTTTCATTCGAAGCAGCTCTCTCTCTAGTTTTCAAATACCGATTCAGGGTACCGACCGGGAAGTCGTTGAAATGGCGAGCTACCTGTGGAGAAAATATGCAGATTATTTGTACACAAAATGGGAGAAAACCTTTCTTTGGGACATGGTGGAGCCTTACAGAAGGCCCAAATCCTTTACTCCTTTGGTCACTATTTATATTGCTGCTTTCTACACTGGCGTCGTCGGTGCTGCCATCACTGAACAACTCTACAAGGTTCTTCTTTTATTCTGTTTTCAATTTTATTCTCTATATTTCTTTATCTGTTTAGTGTTTTTGTTCTATTTTATTTTATTTTATTTTATTTAGTTTCTCTCAATTGTGGCGCTAATTGGATATTAAAATAGTTTTAAATAAATAATTGTGTGATGGGTTTGGGAGGAGAAAAGTGGTGAAACTTTTGTTGTGCCAAATGTTAGTTATTGTTTGAGGACTCTATTGGATTTAGAGTTCAAATACTATGGCTTTTTTATTAGCAGTGTGATGGGGTTGTTTGAACAATAGTGATCCTATTAGAGAAATAGCAATTTGGGGTTTAGTTTGTTGGATGAAGGAATGATTAGAAGTTTGGACCAATTTGAATTCAATTGAGGCTGCTGTGATGGGGTTTTTTCTCTCAAGTTCAAACGCAAAAGATTCGAATAGAGAGGAATTTGGATGCTAGAAAACACGATTTTATTGGCATTTTTCCTACTGCTTGCAGCTGCAGCTAAGCATGGCAATTCGTTTTAAGGCACAACTATCTGTCATTTTTTTCACTTCCTCTTTCTTCCTAATAATCAGTTTACATTTTTTTTTCGTTTTTCTCACTGTTTGTTTCCCAACAAAATGCAAGAAAATGGAATTTTAGTTTTTGCATTTTTCATTTTCGGATGTTGGCTGGGGTTGTTGGACATTGGATGCTTCAATTTGATTGTCAGTCACAGTTTTAAAACTAGTGTTAAGGTTTTGTCTCAAGGGATCTTGATTTTTCGTTTGCTTTATCTATATCTCCCTTTCCTTAAAAGATGCTGATAGAGAACTCAATCAAAAATCAATGCGTCCCTTTCCTCCCAATTTTGGATTAAATTCTTTGGGATTGGCATTGTATTTTATTGTTTAGTATTGTTTATTTGAAGGAGTTCAGTGTTCAATTGGGGATTTGGGGTTAGTTTCTTTGACTTGCTGCTGCATGAGATTTTGATGGTTTAGAACAATTATATTATAGCATTTTGGTTTTGATTATTTTTAGGGAAAAAAATCACTTTTTTTTTTTTCGAAAGCTCTCTCATAAAGATTTTGATTATAGGCTTTTTTAAACACAAAATAAGCTAATCTAAACACACATTCTATATGACATAAGCATTTAGTCTGCCAAGTTCTGAAACTGCAGTATGGGTTTAGCATTATTTGAGCAATTAGTTTCTGATTGTGCTTGTCAATATAATTTATTTTCTGCCATTTCAATTTGGTGCCTTATGTACTTGCTGGTTCTTGGATACAGCCTTATGGTGAGATCTTTGTGTTGTATACCTGCAGTTCAGCTTTCAAAAGCTAATTTTATATTTCTAGTTTTGTAATCTTTCTGACAATATATAATTCATTATACAGTATTTTTCTGGTTCATTTTCCTGGGTTGTGGTAGCATGCTTGTGAAAAAATGCTTCTTCTATTTGACTTCTGAGTTTTATATGGGATTTGCCAATCCAGAAAGAGGAGTTGAGAACTGCCTTCTTATTATTTTTAGCTCAATTTGCTATATTTTTGGTTTGCTTTTCTTGTATGTTGAACTTTTGTTCATATCACCTTCTTCTGGTTTTATAATTGATGTTCTATCTTGTAAGAAAAGAATAATGAGCTACAACTAACAATTCATGGTTCTCTAAGAAATTCATTATCATTTGTTTTTTCTGCCTAGTGCATTTTATTTATGCTCCTTTCCCTTGGTTTGAGCCAGCCAGTGTACTAGAGTTAGATGGTTATATTTTCTATCGCAACCTTTTGAGGGTATATTAGACTAACATGTTTGCGGATGAAACACATCAAATTTGGGATTTTGACAGTTGCAATTGCACTGTGGATTCTAAACAACTGATGGAAAAATGAGGTTTCAGTTATATGCAGTGGTATTGAATTTACATTTAGGTGTTGAGATTTTTTTTTATGATAGAAAAAGAAATTAATTAAGAAATAAGGATGAGATATACAAAGATAGAAGGATAAGATATCCTCCACAAGAAAACTACTAAAGAGAAAAATACAAATAACCAGCAAAACAAAACTCAAGAATAACAGTGCACAATGGCAATCCAATCTCTATGCAGATCTGAAATAGCGACCACCTTTAAAAGACCATGAGCCGAGCACTAAAAAGAAGCCAAAAACCTAATTCTTTCCCACAACATTTCTACAGACATCGAATCTGATGTAGGGGAAGAAGTCTAGATAGGATTCTACCAAGGAGTAGAGAAGGACTAAGAGAAGAAAGAGTGAAACACAGCCAATGGGCTGGTTCTTCTGGTATAACAAACCAGGAAAGAAGAAAAACTCTTCTTGATAATTCTTGATTTAATATTCAAATGAAAGGATCTGCCATACAAAAGTTGAGGTCTAGCTTTTATAGTGCAAGGTAAGACCTTTCAGACTTCATGACTTTCAGCCTAGTCTCTTAGCAATTCCAAATTGTAATTATTAGACTACAACTTACTAGAAAGCAAGTTACAAGAAAAACAACTCCCAAAATATGGAGTGTTTAGCTTGTTTATAATGTTTGTTTAATTGTGTTATATGCCTCCTTACTATGAGACCTTGACTATTAGAGGCAGCTAGAACTTAGGAATGGATGACTAACATTTTTTAATAGACAGTACAGGACAATTTATGGTTACTTTTTCTAATTTGAGTTAATGTCTGCCGTCAAGATACTATTGCTGGGATTTTGATGTAATTTGCTGCTAACTTCTAAGTGGACGATAGATATTGGTTTCAGTTTATTTCCTTATTAACATCTGTCAGGGCACTCTTTATTTCTTGTCTTTGCTCATTCTAAAATGCCAATTGTTTCTTGATTTGTATCTGATTTCACTTGATTCATGCAATATTTTACTTGATTAACCTCATTTCTTACTTGATCAAGAGAAAATAATTCAGCTTCTGTCAGTGTTCTTCCCTGCTTGTACCTTATGTGAAAGTAGGCTTGTATGAGTAAAATGTTCTTGTTCTTGCTTCAAGTTGTTAATTATTGCTAGCTGACTATAAAAATTACGGTTTACCTTGTCATTGGCAGTTCTCTGCTGTAATGTTTGCTGAGTATCTACAAGTATAGAGTATCTAAAAGGCTAAAAGGACTTACATAGAAAAAAACAACTTTATTGTTTGATTTAAGGGGCTAATATTCTGTTTGACTCTATTGATAATTGGTAGGAGTTTGTTGGTTTTGATTAAATTAATGCAAACAATTACATTTTATTCTCTGGGAACCTACTTTTGGTAAAAGGATTGGGGGGGGGGAGGTTAACATTGTGCATAACCACCTGCTGAAACATGTTCTGTAAATAATGTCTGAATATAGAATGACAACTTTTATTTACACAATAATTTGATTGCTAAGCTTTGTTTTACTAAGTATCTACTGATTTGATGGGATCAAACATTTTGGGACTCGCATGAGTAGCGTTGACCCCAAGCTTGGGATGCCACCCATTTTGATGAAGTTCATACTTGCTCTTTATCACCTTGTGCCATAGGGAGTGAGGTTCCATAGGAAAACACCACAACCATCTAACCACTAAAGCAATATTCTTGGAAACCAGATTCCCTGGGCCTAAATCATCATCCTTCCTTCATAGGCTTGCAACATACCTGCCAATTAACAAGATATACCTCCTTGAATCACTTGATTACTGATTGCCGATTTCCATAGTGCAGTAATGATTGCTGATTTTGGATGAAAATCATTTTTAATCATGTTGGTGTGAGATTGTCCATCTTTTCTGCTGCATGTTAGAGTATCATGGAATTTATATTATTAACTTGAAATATGAGGAGAATCTATCTTAGAAAAACTAATTTATATGGTGAATCTTGGAATATCACAGGAAAAGTACTGGGAAGAGCACCCTGGGAAAGCTGTGCCTCTCATGAAACCAAAGTTTTATTGGGGTCCATGGAGGGTAATGAAGGGAGAGGTTCCCGCATCTGAGTGAAAAGCTTTGGAGGTGTGTTTCATGCTTATTTCCAACTCACCTCATGTTGCCACTGTTTCTGATTACTGAATGTTTATCATAAAAAATTTTCTAGTGTATACATATTTTTATGGGCAAAACCCCTTATCATATCAGAGTGTGTTGTCTTTTCTCTTTGCTCAAGACATTCTGGTTATTTATGTTCTTGATATTGCTTGCTTTATTTTTCAGCTTTTGCTGTTCTTCTCTATTAGTTATTATGATAGGCACTCAATGTTCATAAACTTGATTAGGTACTCATATGTGGATTTAGGGGATAATTTGTTAGGTATCCTCTGCAATCTTCTTTTTGCATTTTGTTGCCACCAACTTCAGCTCAAAAAAAATGTTGGAATCTCTCTCTCTCTCTCTTGTTGGATACAAATTGAAGGTTTGGGAGAGGGGGTTCGTTCCATTCAAAGGTCAATGCATGCTACAAACTTCATTAAAATCTTATTGTGGTATTTACAGTTGACCTATCAAGACATTTGATGTTGCACTTTCATTGTACTAGTCGAGTCGACCCATATTTCTAAATGCTCAAATCTCTTTATTATTTGCTCTTTGTGCTAATGATTTGCCATCTTTAATTTGATATTATTTTGCTTCGTGACAAGGATTTGACAATATCTTCTCTTGAAAAGCTAGAGCAGGACATCAATGTGAATTGAGGCCAATCAGATTCTTGTCTAAGCAAAAACAATTTCTTAGTTGCTAACATATTTTTGGGAATAAAAGAGTAACATGATTTTTCTTTATTATTTTATTTAACTTTTCTGCTGGCCTGCCTACTTCAGTTCGTGAAATTTGACCTTGAAAACGTGCAAAAACAGTTACATACATGGTAAAAAAATTAAACAATTTTAGCATTGATTTTTATAAACATTTATTCATGCAAGTTAAAAAGAAAAAAGAGAAAAAAAAAGTCAGTAAATGCAGTGTTTTAACCTCTACATTTCTGCTCCTTCTTGCTACTGTTTGTTCCATGAACTGACTGCTTTCTTTGACTATACAGAGGGGAAAAAAGGATTGGAAAATAATGATTCTTTCTTCTGTGGTTTTACTATATAGAATTTGCTTTAGATATCATAACGAGAGTGGTTAGGAATCAAATTGTGCAAATAAGACCAAAAATAGGTTAAAGAACTTTTCTTGTATTTATCTCTTGCCTTAAATATGTTTTTACTTCATGAAAATACAACACTTTTGTTTTGGTCCCTTTTAAACTTGAGATTAAATAGTGAGTTGAGATCTCAATGTATTTTATCAAATTTAAAATAAATATACTCTTATTTATTTATTTTAAAGAAACAATATCAAAGAAAATATCATACAAACATTTAAGTTTGGGGTAA
The DNA here is from genome assembly GCA_029884595.1 of Ormosia semicastrata. Classification (NCBI taxonomy): domain Eukaryota; kingdom Viridiplantae; phylum Streptophyta; class Magnoliopsida; order Fabales; family Fabaceae; genus Ormosia; species Ormosia semicastrata. Next base: position 4,768,092 of record JAQQTO010000044.1, read on the forward strand.
ATCTAAATTAGTAATAGGTTTATATTTTTATGGGACTACTTTTCTCCTTAACCCAAACCCAAACTTGACCCAGTGTTTTATTTCAAAAAAAAATGATCAATTGTTTTATTCAAAAACAAAAAAACTTGACTCATTGTTGATAAAAAATAAAAATAAAACCCTCCATCAAGCGCCGCACAGATAGGACTCGCAGAAGTAGGAGCCGCTCCGCATAGAAAGCAAATTAAATGGAATTTTAAAATTATGATTGGATTGGTGAGATTGAGTGGAATGGGATGGAATAAGATGGGATGAATATAAGTTTTATTGTTTGGTTATGTTAAAATATAGTGGAATGAGATGGAAGTGGATAAGATAGATCTCATCTCATCCCATCACAAATCATTAATTTTCTTCTTTCCCAATTTGGAGGTATAAGATAGAATCATCCTTTTTATTATAATTATATTTAGAATTTTACTACATTAACCTCATACCTTAAAATTAATATGTTTGTAATAAGTATAATTTAAGAAAAATAAAATTATAATTCTTATCATTTCATTCATTTCTCAAACAATAGAGTGTTATCTTTACTCCATTTCATCTTAAAATATTCAAACGATGAAATTGTATTTTTATTTCATTCCATTCCATCATATCCTATTCCATTACATCACATTCAATTCCATTTCATCAATTACTAAATATTCAAACATGGTAAAGTTTTATTATTTCCTCTCCCTCAAACGCCACAGAAGCAAGAGTGTTACACAGAGAAACGTGTCTTTGAACGCTCTTATTCGGCTTCCTCTATTGAGTTTAAGGCTCCACCTCCATGACGACGCATATTGAGGCATTCTCTGCTTTTTACCTAGTGTCAGACGAACCCTTAGTGTGCTAGTACTTTTTCGGGTCCTTAGTGTGCTATTGGGCACTTTAACGCTCTCCTATCGTCTACAAATAAATCTGGGGGCTCTGCTCTGTCAATGGCAGCTTGAGTAGGTGCAGAGATTACCAGAGTTGTTTGCATGAATGCTCTCTTTTTGATTTGGGGTTTAAGGGCGTGCTCCATTTACTTGGTTCAAAGGGGCTCTAAGAGAGCGGCTCGATAGGGTTGTAGCCAACATCGATTGGCGATTGAGGTTCCAAGGTGCCTCTATCATTTATCTCCCAAAGTTCAAGTCCGATCATGTTCCTTGGAATGAGAATGTTGGTCGCTTTACTCATGCTGTGAAAGAATGGAACAAAGAAGAGTTTGGTAATATCCATAATAGAAAGCGCCGGCTATTGAACAGATTGGATAGTATAGCTCGATATTTAGTGAGTGGTGTGAATCGATTTTTAGAAGATCTTCAAGGGAAATTATGAAAGGAGTATGAAACAGTTTTATTCCAAGAAGAGCTTCTTTGGTATCAGAAGTCTAGATGTAATTGATTAAAATTTGGAGATAAAAATTCTAAATATTTCCACACCACCACTGTGATTCATCAAAAGCGGAATAGGATTGAGGCCCTTCAAAATGACGCAGGTGATTGGGTGATGGATCAGGAACTACTCCAAATTTTGGCTGTTAGGTTTTATGAAGATTTGTACAAAGATGATTTAATTTATACTCCTTATACTCTCAAGGGATGCTTTCCTGAACTGAGTGATTTGGACGCGGCTTCTTTGGGGTCCCCTATTTCAGAAAGGGAAGTGCGTAAATATCTTTTTGACATGGGGAGCCTTAAAGCACCAGGATTGGATGGTTTGCAGGGTTTGTTCTTACCAGAGTCAATGGGATACGGTAGGAGATTCATTGATAAAGTTGGTAAAGGATGTTTTTTTCCAATCCCTCTCAGTTTCATGATATTAATCAGACTCTTATCACTTTGATCCCTAAAGTGGATTCTCCGATTCATATAAAAGATTTTAGACTCAATTAGCCTTTGTAATGTGTCTTATAAGGTCATCACTAGGCCATTGCTAATAGGTTAACTGGGATTATGGGAAAGATCGTGGCTCCCACTCAGCAGCTTCGTTTCAAGTAGACATAATTCGGAAAACATTGTTATCATTCAAGAAGTGATGCATTTTATGCGTTTTAAGAAGGGAAAGCAAGGTTTTATGGCTATAAAAATTGATTTAGAGAAGGCTTATCACAGATTAAATTGGTATTTTGTGAAAGAAACTTTGGAAAATATTGGTACTCCCAGGAATCTTATTGAGGTGATTTGGTGGTGTGTTGCTTCTCCATATATGAGACTTATTTGGAATGGGGAGAGCAGTGGTGAGTTTGTCAGGGGGACCTTTTGTCTCCGTATATTTTTGTCCTGTGTATTGAGAGTAGGGGTGAAAATAAGTCAGATTAAGTCAGACTTTGCCTTAAATAGACTTGACTTGTATCCTAAATATAAAGCTTGAGTTCGACTTATGAACTTAAAATAGGTCAATTTTTAAGATCTGGTTTGACCTTTTTAAAAGTTTGACCTACTCTAAAAACTTATTTAAAGGTCTATTTTATAATAAGATTTTTAAATAAGTTAACAAACTTAGTTTTAAATAGTCAATAAGTCTTTACATAGCCTAAGATTGACAAAAAAATTCATTAATTTTTAATCCATCTAATTCATTCATATTAAAACTAATCCAGTCTATCTAATAAAAATAATATATTTTATTGTATTATATCTAATAGATTAAATTTAGTTATGAATAGTTAATAATCTAACCAAAACATCTATTAAATATCCAACGGATATCCAATTAAAAATTAATTCAATGAATATTTAATGTATTTTACATTTTTTTGTTCAATACTTTCACTTTCACTAAAGTCCAAAAGCCAATAACACAAAGCGTTGAGTTCCAAAATTTTTAGAGAACTTTTTTAGAGAGAAAAAAAAATTAGAGAAAGAAACATTTTTTAGAGAAAGAATGAAAATTTTGAGAAAGAATGAAAATTTTTAGAGATATATTTTTAAAAAAAAAATAAGTGGGTTGGATATCTTTTCACCTAATCCATCAATTAAATTGGGTCATGGATGAATTGAATAATATTAAGCATTTTATAATAGATCTTAAATGAATTAATGATTTATCTTGAATCCATCCATTATGATCCAAGAGTTATTCTTGGATACATACGTATATAAGATACATACACTCACATGAGATGGATCCATTCCATGATCCAATACAAAATCAAACTAATTTATCTATTTGTCACCCCTAATTGCAATTGTTGTGATGCAGATTGTGTAACACCCTAAATAAACATGATAGAATTGTATATGGTTACAGAGGTAGCCTAACACTAGTTTATTATGCTAGTGAATTTTTGTGACCGTATGAGCATGTTTAGTCATTTTACTATAACTCTATATGTGAAATATAGCTATTTTTAACCCTAATTTTGACTTAAACTAGTTAGTTAATGAAAATAAGTGTGGAGAAATTGTTTCTAGGACACAAATATGTGAAAGTAGATGTGATTAAAGTTTGAGATTAATTAGAGTTAGTTTGACATTTTTAAGCATACTGGTTGTGTGTTTTAGTGTTGGATTGACTCCTATCAAATATGAAAAAATGTAAAAATGGTGAAACAAGATTTTTAATGAATTTCAGGATTTATTTTAAGCTTATTGGAAGTTAGGAAACTTGGTTTGGTAAAATTCAAGCATTCTTTACTGATCGGGTGAACAGTGAGTCACTTAGGTGACCAAAGTGAGAGCGCAACTCTCTTGTTTTGTTGCTTGGCCTATTTAAGGCCAAAATGAGACTTTTCTCTCATTTCTCACTTCTCACTTCACGGCTGCAATAGGAAAGGGAAAAGAGAGAGGAGAAAAAGGAGCTAAAGGAGAAAGATCTTCATCCAAGCAAGGGAGAGAGCTTAGTTTTGTAGAGGAACGGCTAACAGACTTCAATTTCTGAAGATTGAGGTAGGGGGAATTTTGTATTTCACACTTTCCTTCCATGTTCTTCAATAGGTTCTTGAGTGTGCTTGATGTGAGATATGGATTCTTTGTGTGATTTTGGTGTTTTTGACTTGAATATTGTTGGAGAACTTGATGATGACTTGTTTATGAGTTGTTTGGTGTATGGAAATGGATTTCTAACCTTTGTATGTCTTAAATTCCATTTGAGTTTATATTTGGGGTTTTAAGTTTTGTATTGGATGATTATCCATGATCCATAGTTTGGAGTGAAATTGAAGTGGAATAAGAGTTATTATGTGCAGATGAACCTTGTGGGGGGGGGTTAGAAATCACTTGGAATTGAGTTTTGAATTATTAGAAGATGGTTTAGTTCCAATAGAACAATACCCGTATCTGCAAAATTCTACAGATTTTGAGTTGCGCTACCCGCACCGGGCGTGGCACTGGGTGTGTCGCGGCGTGAGTGGAACAGGGGACGTATGCTGCGACATGGCACATGGAGTGCCGTGGTGTGGGCAGCATTTCCTGCCAGCACTTCAACCCGAGGCTTGGGCGACGCGGCGTGGCGCAGGGTGTGTGGCGATGTGGATTCCAGAAAACAACTATGACTTGTGTTTAATGCCATGCAACCTTCCAATGATGTAGTTTCTTCTTTTATGCTTCTTAATGAGTGATGAGACTCTAATAGGAGTATTTAATGAAAAATGAATGTTTTGAATCATAATGATTTGTAATGCTAATTATGAAAATTTAATTAGACATGATTGTATACATGATGGTATGTTTTGCCTTTAATGAAAGGTGTGAACCCCGTAGATGTGGGTGATCTATATTAGGTAAGGTGGATTGTATCCTTCCTATTGTAATGGTTTTAATGATGGATTTTCTTATTAATTATCGATAACCATGTAGTTGATGGACATCACTACCCGGGGGGGTGGATGTCCTCTATGATAATAATGATTGCTGGATGGATTTCCCGTGCTTATTCAATGTTATAGATGTGACTTCCATTACTTTGTTCAGGACTCATGCATTCATGACATTATCATGGAATTGGAGTTCCTGAATATGGTATCATAATATTATTCATTTTCATACTTAGGTTATTGCATAGGCATAAACACTAGATATAATTTGACATAGCATGACGATTGTATGAGCAGTTGCTATCATGACATAAAACATTGACATTGCAATTGTATGGGCGATTGCGTATTTCTGAGATGGAGATGCTATTTGCTTCTATGATTGAAGTGTTAATTTGATAATTGTGAATATTATCTGAATGTATGTATATGTATATATACTAGTTTTGGAATACTTCTATTGAGATATGTGATTTCTCACCCCGATTATATTGTCATGTAAATCCAGGTACTAGTTCCTTAAAAGGAAAGAAGAAGATGTATGAAAATTAGTATAGTTATAGGCTTTTGGTTGATAAAGCTTGTATATTATGCTAAATCTTGTTGTTTAAAAGTTTATGTATTATAATGAGCTATTGTAGGAAATGAGGTATATATATAACTTTTGTTATCGTGACTCTCCATATTTACTCATTGTGTATGAATAATATGAGTTTATTTGTTGATGTATGTTTGAAGTAGCATGACCAGTATTGGTTATTCTTTTATATAACGATATATCTGGGTAGCAAATATTAAGTTGTTAAAGATTGCGGTTGTTGCGGTATAAATTTTTTTTAAGCTTGCACAAAATGTAAAAAAAAAAAATCAACCTAATGCGGTCCGTTGCGGCTACAACACCGCCACGTTACGACTATTTCACGTGATTTTCTTTCACAGTGCAATTGTGACTTAATGTCATTGCAGCACATGCCGCATCCATAATATTACAGTCACATCAGATGATGTAGACTGCATTTTAGAACTTTGGGGACAGGTATCGGATACAATACGAGTATAAAATGAAGATATGATTTTTATTAAAAAATTAAATTAATATTTATCAAATATCTAAATATCTAATATGGTATTGGGTAAGTATCCGACACGGATACGGTGACCTTATGAAATACCGGTGCTTCATACATTGGGATCAGCTTCAACGTAACCTAGTGTGGCGTCTTGGGGATGGGAGCAATATTCGGTTTTGGAAGGACAAGTGGGTTCCTGGTGAACAGTTTCTTCCGGGTTGGAATCCTTCCTTCTCAAGTCTGGATGACTCTCGTGTTGTAGCAGATTTTTTGTTACCCGGTGGCCAGTGGAATATCCCCTTACTTCGTCAGCTCTTGCCGGATCATGTTTGTGCAAAAATAGCTACCATTGTTCCTTGTTCGATTAATGGTTTCCCGGACCGTGTAGCTTGGAGTCTTACTCCAGATGGTACTTTCTCTTTGAAATCAGCGTATGAAGCACTAACTGATCAAACGAGGCATGCATATAGCAAGCTTTTCAGAAATATTTGGCGCTGTGAGAGGTGCCTCAGTGGGTTCGTTTTATTCTCTGGCTAATTGCAAATAAAGCCTTGCTTACCAACGAAACCAGGAAACATAGACATCTAACTTTGATCGATACTTGTCCATGGGTTGAAGCTTGCTAAGGACACCAGATATGGTCAAGTCGTGATAGAAGCTGATTCGAAAGTGGTCTTATATATGATTATGGCTGGGTGTGACGTCTTGCACCCCTGTTCTAATCTGGTCCATAGTATTCAAGAGTTTGCTACTAGTTTCGATCAGGTTGTCTGGAGGCATGTGTTCCTTGAAGCCAATTCATGTGTGGATTTGTTAGCTAGTCATGGGCACTCTCTTTGGTGCTTGGATGCCGTATATTTTCTCAGGTGCCTTCGTTCTTATCTTTGGAACTTTCTTCAGATGTTTTTGGTTTGGAAAATGATGTTATCAAATTATTTTTTTAATCATATTATTATTCACATCATTATTTAATAGTTGTAATTAAGTGAGAGAAAGTGATAAAAAAAGTGATGTAATCAATGATATAGAGAGTAATGTAAAAAGTGATGTGAGAGAAAAATAATATAAAAAAATCATCAACTCTTATATTCTTACATCAAACAGTACATACATTCCTTTTCACACCTCATCTAATATCATTCATTATATATAATTTTTTCTATCACTTTTTCTCACTCAATCACATCCCTTAAAAAGGGTATGAATAGTATTTACACTTCTTTTTAGAAGTGTAAGATGGTAATTTTTCAAAAATTATGGTTGTTTTGGTTTTGCTGTGCATAAGGACTTTGTTGGTCAATGTCATTATTTTTTGAGTCTTTTGACTGAATGAGGATCACTTGTTTCTTTTTCTGTTTCTTTCTTTGTTTCTTTAATTAAATTTTTTTAAATGTCATAAACTTAATTACATGTTGTTGTGATTTTTTCGCAAGCGCACGGATCATACAAGTAGTAAATAAAGATCGTTCCCACGATAATTGATTGATTACTAATTTTTATGGCGATTTTGATTATTTAAGCGAGCAAAATCAATATTAAAAGCTAAATTAAAATCAAAACAAAACTCAAAGCAATTAAATAAGCAATTAAATCAAGAAAAGTTAAAATTCAACCAAGGTTTAAAGGTCTAGGACTGAGAATTCACTACACTACTCACTATGTTAAATTGTAATAATATCTTTGCTAATGTTCAATTATATTCTCGAATGCGATTTGTCCTAAATTATTTAAAACTCAATTTCTTGGCACTAAAAATGTGCTAAAACTTCATCAATCTCATTCTCATGGCAATTAATTCAAGTTCCAACCTATTAAGATTCATGGCAATCGTTGGCTCCTTGAAGGATTTAAGCCTATGTTTAGGTCTCAATTCCTAAGTTCAATTCTTAGATTATCAAATAATTAGATTTCATCTTTCGATCATTCATTAGTATGCTTAATGTTTGCGGTATGTTACTTGGACTATAAGGGCCGAAGAAGCGTGGGCTTGGGGGTTAGATGGACTGACATCCACTGCCCTCTCCTTGATGACTTGGAAGGTGAGAAGAGATTATCCAGATGCCATGCTTTTAGCAAAACAGACAACAAAAGTTAGAAATTGCATAAAAGGTATTATAAACAAAGGGTTAAAGATAGACGATGACCTAAACTTCTCCTAGAATAGCCTTAAAAGTTTCATCATTGGCAGTATCCAAATTATCTTTACAAGAAATGAGGTCGACATCCTAAGCCCACATAGTTAAGAAATCAACACACGTGGTGTCGTCTTGATTAAGATTAGGCTTCTCCTTCTTGATCATTTTTATGGGGGTGTCCCACGCCTTTTTGGTCCAGTATAGGTTGATCATCAGCTCCCCACCAACGTCCAAGAAGAATAGATGAGTCTTTTCCGCTGTTATCAGCTTAAAGAACTTTGTCTTGAAGTTCTTGAAGTTATCTTGGAAGACTCTGAAGACTTTCCGACCGGGCCCTGAACGGAGCGTGAGCCAATTCTTTTGTATAGCCCCCTCCCTTTGGGGGTCACCATCATATGAAGAGATAGAAGAATGTCTTCTTAGAGTACCGTAGTCCAACTAACTAACAAAGTCTTTCAAAGGCAAGAATATTTCCTCAACTGTTGGGGTGAAGCTGGGATGGAGCCACATTGAAAGTGTGGAGGATCGCAATCTGAAACTCATTAAACAGGATCTGAAGTCCCAATTAGATAAAGAGATCTTTGTATATGAACATGTAGTGTGCACCTGCCTCTCAGGATGAACACACTCTCTCACTCTCCATTAAGCATACTAAGAATGAATCAAGAATAATAATTTCCATTAACAAAGAATTAAATTAACAATTCAACATAGAGAAATAGAGAGTTTCATCCAAATCCTAGAAAAAAGAGTTTAGCCGCTCATGGCTAGTGTAGCACAATCAAGAACAAAGGTTAAATAAACAATCATAATTTCAAAACAAAAAGAGAATATGGAGAAGATGAAGATGGAGGAAAAGACTTCAATAGTTGATTTTCAATGACTCTTGCTCTTGCCTTCTAAGCTTTAGTCTTCAACCATTGCGCCTTTCAAAGTCTCCTACAACCTCTGTATGTTTTAGGTTTGAGGGTTTGCTTCTATTTATAACAACTGAGGTGAAAACTGCCTCTTTTACACTCTAGAAGACCTCACACAGCCGTGTGAGTGAATGACACGGTCGTGTGAGTTTTAAAAACTGCGTAATTTCAACGTAGGTAGGTCACACAGCTGTGTGGCCAAGACACATGGTCGTGTGACTTAGTCAAAAGCGTTCCTCAAGTTACACAAGACTGTGTGAGCTTGACATAAGCATTTCCAAGTTACACACAGTCGTGTGTAACTCCTTAATCGCTCAATGCTAAAGTGATATTCATGAAAGTTATAGTTCTTTTTCTTAACTTTCCAATGCTACTAGAATTATTTCGTTTTGACTTTTGTAACTCAAGTTATGCTCATTTTATCGTGCAAAAGGTCAAAAACTCCACAAATCTTGGCCATATAAATTTCGAGCTCAACTCAATTGCAATGAATCCATCCAAAGCATCATAGAATCATGTCAAAACACATCTTTTAGACCTAAAAACATAGAGAAAGACCAATAATGAAATACCAAGGATAATTAGATTAAATGTGACATAAATTCTAACTTAAATCAATCAAAGCACACCTAAATTCACCTCAAATCAAGTACAAGATGTGCGTATTTTATCCACACATCACATGTCTATTTCTTTTCCCTTTTCATTTTAATTTATTTTTTAATTGACAAAATTTAAGTGGGAGGACAAAAAGAGAACAGGAGAATGAGACAGGTAATCTTCATCTCTTCTGACCCCATTTATCCACCAAAAAAAAGTGGGACACTCGTTAGCATTTTTTATTATCATATAATATATAAAGAGAATGTATATATTTTCAAATCATGATATGTGTCATTATAATATAAAATAACATGTTTAAAAATATGTTATATGACAAATACATTATTCCAATAATTGTCATGTGACATCTCATGTTATAATTTAAAAAGAATGTGTATATATGTCACTAGATCTAAATTAAATTTATTATCCATATATACAAATATAGAAATTTATAATCACATATTAATTACCTTAACATATATACATTTGCATATTAATTCATATTCATATTAAAAAAATTCAAAAAAAATTTACATATCTTTAGTTGACTATGTTAATAATTGTTTTTATTAGTGATTGATATTAAAATCCTAAAATTTCTTAGGTGTCTAATATCATCTATATACTATATATGCATACTATTATCCTAAATTTATTGATTATAATCTCAAATTACTATTTTTATTCTATATTATTTAGTAAACTTAATATTACATCTCATGAAGTGAAAATTTTACATGAAAATATAATAAAATTAATTAAATATAATTTATTATAAGAAAACTAAGAAATTAGTAAGTGTTTTTTAAATTTTTTTTTGTTCATATATATAATATTTAAATATTTTATATTTATATTTCTTGACATTGAAAATTTTAAATAAAAATATATTAATACTTACATATATGAAATAAAAACTTTACAAAAAGACATGATAAAATTAATTAAAAGGTTCATAATTATAATAAAATTTGTGTAGTAAGATCATTTAAATGTAATTGAAAACTCGCATTATATAATATTGAAGTTCTATTTATGTTTTGATTAATTGTTTGCAGGATTTTAAATTATTTTTGTGGATAAATAATAAAAGAAATAAAGCTTAACAACAAAGATTGATGTAGCATATATAATAGACAAACTATAGTTTAGTGTCATATTGAAATAAATTAAATTTGTGAAAGAGAATAAAATTAAAGAATTTAAGAAGTCATATGTCAATTGATTGATTTAACTAATATTATATATATTTAGTTTATTTAAATAATGTAAACTAAAATGTATAAGTTATAAAATATTAAGGTATTTGAATGCATTGAATATTATTTGATTATATTATTATTGACCATTTTCAATTTTTGTTAGATTTTCTTTTTATTTGTCATTGTAATATCTATTCATCAAATATTATTTTGTTAGATAATTTGATATTAAAGGCTAACTGATATACTCTTAATAATAAGTTGATAAAATATCTAAATGAATAAATACATAAAAATTAATATTAAAAAAATTATAGAATAAAAAATTAAAATGATCTAAAATTATATAAACTAATTATTTAGTAGAAAGTCATATATAAAAATATTTATTGAAAAAAGTATAAAAATATTTATTAAAAAAATTACATAATCTAATTATCATAATATAAGAAGAGTCAATTAATAAAAATAAAAAATAATTTTAAATAAGTCCCACTATATATTTTATTAATTATAATTTAATTAAATTTATTTAAATTATTTAAAATATCATATTTTTAAATTAAATATATTTTTTCTTATTTATTTTAGTATGTTTTCATTTATCTCATATATTATAAAAATACAAAATACTAATCTACTGAATGAGCTGTACCTAAGTTTAATGATTGAAATATATCAATGGAATGCAAGTGGATTTATTATAGAGTACTACCCCACCCCTAACCTCATTTTTCTCATTTTTTTCCTGTTTCTTTCCATTTCTCCTGTTTCTTTATTGACCAATGCAGCAAAGTTGATTCCTTTTTGAATTTGTGTATACATTCTTCCCCGCAGGGACACAATGCCGAAGTTATCGAAATAATATTACTTTTTATATTCTTTATCAAAAATATATATATATATGTTTTATATTTATTTAATATAAATAATTATATATATTTTTTATTATTTTCTCTCATTCAATCATAATTCTTAAAAAATATAAATAATACTTATATCTTTTTTAAAAATATAAGATAATAATTTTTCAAATAATATATGTCGATTACTCAGACAAAGTAGCTAAACACATTAATATTCAAAATCATTGATAAGACCGTTTTCTAAATGATTATAGAAAGATGATAAAAATATAAATTCTCCTGTTTCTTTATTGACCAATGCAGCAAAGTTGATTCCTTTTTGAATTTGTGTATACATTCTTCCCCTGCAGGAACACAATTGCTGAAGATATCGAAATAATATATATCGATTACTCAGACAAAGTGGCTAAACACATTAATATTCAAAATCATTGATAAGACCGTTTTCTAAATGATTATAGAAAGAAGATATAGAAAGAAGATAAAAATATAAAATAAATAAAGTGATGGCAAAGAAGTGACAAAATATATATTAAAAGTTGAAGAGAGAAGTAACTAACGGTATAGTTATTTAAAAAAAAATCTTTTAATTTCTTAGTTTACCTACAATTATGACCACATATATTAAATTAGTTTACTCAAATTAAAGGTTTTATTTTTTTTAAATGAGACTAATGCGAAATAATAATAATAATAATAATAATAATAATATTATTATTATTATTATTATTATTATTAATATGACCAATTTCTCTCTTTCCATCTCTCTTATTAATATATTAATAACAAACATAAAATATGAATATAAATAAAATACTTTGAAACAATAATCAATCAATTAATATAATATAAAAAAATAAAATATATGACTTAAAATTTTACCATGTATCAAACATAACTGATAAATAAAGTTTTAATTTTTTATCATGTATTAGATTATCTACATATTTTAATGTCATGTATTTTTACAAATAAGAAAAAATTATAATATAGCATTAACATATTTGTACACATAGAGCGACATATATACAAATAATAAAAATTATTTAAAAAAATAGAATCAATTAATCAATATAATATAATATAATAATATAAAATAATATATATATATATATAGAGAGAGAGAGAAAGAAACGTATCTAATAAGATGAGTGTTTATTATAAGAAGTGAAATAAATAAGTCTTAGTCATTGGATCTTACATGAATGGTTAATATTATAATATAAATGCATGTAACTTTTTTAAGTAGTCAGATGACCTTTAAGTAACTTTTAATCTTGACTATCCATATACTGATTGTATGATCAAGATTTATTTCTCTTACCTTCTTGCTAGTTAGGATTGACACATGACAGAATTTTAAATCATGTATATATATATATACTTTACTTAAAATTATGTCATGTGTCAATCCTAACTAGCAAGCAAAGCTCTAATTTTTTGTCATGTATCAAATTGCCTACCTATTATAATATCATATGTTTTTATAAATAAAGAAAATTACAATACAACATTAACATGTCTATACACGTGGACAACACATATATAAATACTAAAAACCAAATAAACAAATAAAAACCACTCGACAAATAAAGAACCAAAAACGAATAATCATTTAGTGTTATGTTTTTTGGGGACTAATGTAGAACGTGTAATAGAAGATTATTTAAAGCAGATTAATCATTAAAATTCCACATAGTCAGCTCATCTTTAATTGGACATAACTTTTGATTCGGGTGTCAAAATCAAAAGTTAACGTTTAGGAACTATGGTAGAACATGTAATAGAAGATTATTTAAAGTAGATTGATCATCAGAATCCCACATAGTCAGCCCTTCTTTAATTGGACATAACTTTTGATTTGAGTGTTAAAATAGTTACTATTATATATCAACACAAAATTCAAGAAGAGAGCATCGTCGTGGTAAAGAATTAACCCAGTTGAGGCCATTTCGAGCCCAATAAATGCCATTTTTGCATTGTTTTAACCTTTTTTATTTTTATCTTAATTTTTATCATTTATTTTGTAATTTGCGAGTCTAATTAAGTGTAATCACCTTTAAATACCTTTATTTTATAGTATTTGAACATCACATTTTGAATAAACATTTTTATAGTTGTCGTTTCAAATATTCTTGTCAATTAATATTACCAAGTCTTAAACTTTGTTGCAAGTTTATGATGCTTGAAATTGCAACTCTGCCAAAGACACATCTTTTGATACTTCTATTGTCACTAATACTATAGACCCTGTTTCTCATAAAGGCATCAGATTCCTCTGAAGTGAAAGTGTAAAACAAGTAAATTTATATCAATAAAATAAATTAATGATTCAGATTATAACACCTCTTCATAAAATATTTTATTAAAATGATAAAATAAAAAAAATGAATTCTTTCTCCTCTCTCATCTCTCACGAATTTTCTCTCCTCCCTCCGATCTCCTTCTTTGCTTTCTTCTTTCTAGATCCCATTCCCATTCTTTTTTTTGTTGTTGTGACTTTCTATTCCTATTCACATAGCATAGTAAAGAGTGCAAGAATGGAACATCAAGAAATAAAAGCATCCCATTTCATCTCATTGGAAACCTTCCATTTCATCCCTAAAACAATCCTTCCACAATTCTCATTTCATCTCCCAAACAAAACCTATTTCCCTTTTTTCACCAGAACCTCAAAGTCAAAATCAAGCCACAAGCTCTTGGGTATCGACAAAGGTTCAGTTAGCGGCTCAGTTGTAAGATGCTTGCCAAAGGCAACACTAAGATGTTTCTTATTGAATGCAAGGTCGACGACTGTAAAACTATGTCAAGGAGTCATTTTATTGTGTATGATTTGAAGAGGTTGAAATTTGAAAATGAATGAGATAAAGAAGAAAGAGAGGGAGGAGATGGGAGAGAGGAGAGAGAATTCACTTTGAAGAAAGAGAAAAAAAGGAGAGAGGAGAGAGATTTTTTTAAATTTTATCATTTTAATAAAAAAAATTGTGATGAGATGTATTTATAAAAAAAAATATTTTTAGATGAGATGATATAATATGAATCATTAATTTATTTTAATGGTACTAATTCTCATTTTAAAGAAGTCGAATCTCAATAATTATATACAAAAATTAAAAGAACATATACATAATATAAATAAATAAATAAATAGATTAATTAATATTTATTGTTGCTGTTATTAATGATATTATGTAATGTGTTTAGTTTGTATTTATTTATATGTATTACTTTAATATTTAATATACAAAAGTCATGGTTAAATTTTTTTATTCATAGACATTTTTTTCTTAATTAAATTACTTTTAACTCTATATATTTTTTTATTTTGTCCGTGCATTACCTGAGTAGAATAACTAATAATCTTGAATATTTGGACAAAGAATTGTACCTGTATATTACTGAATTTACTGTTCTATTTTTCAAATCCTACAAAAAATATTTAATGCAGTGACAGATCTTAACTAGAATTTTTGGAGTGACCATATAATGTTTTTGACGATGTTTGAGGAAGAAATATGTTTAATTTTCTCAAGTAATTTCATGAAATTATTAAAAATTTTGGGGTGACTATGGCTCTTTCAATCTATATGAAGATCCAGTGGATCTGATCCACCACTAATTCAATGGTTTATGTTATCAAATGAATTTAAAATATGTACCAATTAACCACGATTATAACTTCTTCAATTTACTTCTTTATGTTTTCATGTTCATAAATAAATTCCATTGCGTAGTTTTGAAATAATTTAAAACAAATCTTTAGCTGTCACAATCCAATTTAAATGATTGAATAAGTGGGAATTTTATTATATAAACTATAGAATGTGGATAATCTTCAAGGCATAAAAAATATAAAAATATTCTACACGTGTAACGTAACAAACACTAATATAATACAGAGAGTAAAAAGAGAAGGAAACAGAAACAAGGACTCAAATAAAACAAATAAAAATTACTCAAATTATCTCCACCTTTATGTCTTTAATTCTGTTTCTTTTTTTCTTTTATGTTACACAATTCTGTTTCTTTAATAAAATGTTAAAAACCAAGAAAAAAATACTACTAACTAACCGTATTCAAAGAGAAAATAAGGAGGAAAAAAGTTTTTTTTAAATAATTTCTTTTTTATTTGAATGAAGATAATATTAAGAAAAAAAAAAAAGAAAAAAGGAAAATAAAAGATAAATTGAAGATTTAAAATTATTTCTCCAAATTTTATATTTTAAAATTTAAAATTTATGCTCTTTTATTTAATTTTTTTAATTGTAATGTCAAGATTTTAAATATTAAAATTCTCACATTAAATATTTTTTATCTAACTGTCATTTTAACAAAAATATACGTGAACAGTTTTATATATAAAAATAGAAAGAAAAGTGTCTATTCAAGTAAGAAATAACGTAATTTTTTTAAAATTTTTGGATAATAAAATTTTATTAAAAAGATAAAACCTTTAAAATAAATTGAAAAATGCCATAAAAAGACGTTAAGTCATAAAAGTAAAACACAGGGACCCAGCCCAGCCGCAGGACAGGACATAGGAGTCAGGAAGTGTCTTCTCTCCCCCATGTGATGATACACAGAACTGGCAAGTTTCCTTACTCCAGTTCATGAGCTCTCATTCTCTCACACTCTCTCTGAGCACAGAACTTGAGAAAAGATACCCAAAAGAGATTCACTGAGGAGCATGATGCCATCATCATCTTCTTGGTTCTTCACAACCCTTCTATTATGGTTCTTAGATGTTGCTTTTGCAGGTGACCCTTTTGTTTTCTATGATTGGACTGTATCCTACACCACAGCCTTCCCACTTGGAGTTAAGCAGAAGGTTGGTTTTCCTTCTCTAATTTCTGTTCCCATTTATTATCTTTGGCAATTGTGGTAGTTACTTGGCATAGTATGGCTTTGTTTTTCTTTCTTAGTCTTACTATGGTTCTTTTGAGCAAAATTGAGTATGTACCAACTGTTTCAACTTGAATTTTGGGCCGTTGGATGCAGTTAAAGATCAAGAGTTGTTTTAACGTTCTGTGTCATGAATTACAAGTTGCTGAACTCAATTTGCTTTTAGTTGTGTATTAGGATATCACTTGTAGTAATCTAAAGTTCAGTTTTTGTAATTGGATTAATAATGTAATGATAAAAAATTTCCTAATCAGTGGTGGGAATTATGTTTTCAGCAAGAAATACTACTTGCGTATACCAGAGTTTGTTGTCAACATGGTTGATATGCCACTTAATATGCCTTCTATTAGTGTTTACTTATTTCTGAATTACAGTAAGTATTAATTACTGTAAATCTCAAACGAATAATAGGAGACTAAATTTATTAACCTTAACTTTTGGATCTTGAATATTTGGCATTTAGTAATTATCTGCAGATGAATTTAGCTTTCTTTCATGCTTGAGCACAACCTAATTTAATGAATAATGATACGTGTGGGTATTTGTGGTGAATGATTTATTTGGCATCTATTTTTACCTTTTTTCCCCTCACAATTTTCACTTAAATTAACTGACTCTCATTTTGAGATATGTTGTTTGTATGAAGTTATAAGATGCCAATTGTCTATCTATATTAACAAATTTTAGTAATTTTGGATTTTCTATAGGGGTTGAGTCGATTTTCTTTCAGTGCCTCCATGTAAATCACCCTTTGTGGTATTTTGGGAGAAGGGGAGGGTGGGGGTGAGGACCCTTCTCAGTGACAGAAACAAAATTAAATGATATACAAAAAAGCAAAAAACATAGAATCTCTAGTGCCCTCAAATCTCTTTAAATGTCACTCAAGGATAGTCTCTGAGAATAATGATGAGCGGAAAACCGAAGTAATGCCCAAATGACCTTCCTCTCCTGCAATAATTTTATTCCATGGCTCATTTGTTTATGTATTAGTTGTCAGAAGAATTGGCTTTTTCATCCTTTCTTCATTGTATTTCCACTATAAATAATAGCATGAGCATTTACAGCCATTTACAACTATTTAATTACAAATATTCTGTTACCTGATTTGTCTAGCCTAATTTAGGAAAGCTAAATATATACAATTAAGGAGTTGTCCCCTTTTCTTATTTTATTCCACATATAATAGGAAACAAATTAATCCCTAAACAAATTAATCCCTGATTTTATTCCGCATATAATAGGAAACAAATTAATCCCTGATTAACATCCTCCCTCAAATTGATGCGGTTAGTAATATCATAACACAAAAAACCTTTGTGAGAGTTACTATAACCCATAAATGCACATTGGACAAATTGTGCTCCAAGCTTATGTCGTTCAACCGGAGGTAAGTGAACAAAACATACACACCCAAAAATATGTAAATCTAGATAATTTGGATGAGTCATAAAGAGACGAAAAAAAGGGGAATCAAAATCAAGAACCGTAGATGGAAGGCGATTGATCAAGAAGACAGCTGTGGACAAAGCTTCAACCCAGAATCTGGATGGAACAGATGCTTGAAGAAGCAATGTACGCGTCATATCAAGCAAGTGACTATTCTTTCGCTCTGCAATGCCATTTTGTTGGGGTGTATTGGGACAGGAACGTTGAGAGACAATGCCTTTTTGCTGCAAATAGTCCTGAAACTCATGAGACATGTACTCACCACCAGAATTAGAGTGAAAGATTTTAAGGCTGGCTTGGAACTGATTTTCAACATATGCCAAAAATTTCTTAAACATTGGAAAGACTTCAGCCTTTGATCTAAGAAAATATATCCAAGTAAAACGACTGTAATCATCGATAAAGGTCACAAAGTATTTATAATGAGCATGAGAAGCAACAGGAGACATACCTTAAACATCACTATGAACCACATCACAGTTGGAAGCACGATGAGCATTAGAGGGAAAAGGAAGTGTTTTACTTTTAGCAAGTTTGCAAACCGAACAAGGAACAGAGGAATGAGAAATGACATTTTTATTTCCCAATAAACATTTTTAAATAAATGAGACAAAACACCAGAATTTGGACGGCCCAATTTTCTATGTCAATCCTCATACATATTCAAAACACCATTGCAAGCAAAAGATAAATGATTAGAAATAAACTTAAGCGGAAATAATCTGCCCACTTTAGGCCCCTTCGCGATCACCTTCCCTAACACCTGATCTGCACAAGACAACCAGCCCGAGAAAAATTAACATTACAATTGTCATCCACTAATTGACCAACTGAAAGTAAGTTGGAATCAAGTCCAGGAGATACAAACACATGTCTAAAATCAGAGTTTATGTCACCAACATCAGTGATAGAAAGGGTATTATCAGCAATTTGAATTTTTTGAGTACCATGGTAAGGGTGTATATTGTGAAAGTATTCAGAGGAACCCGTCATATGATTGGAGGCACCAGAATCAAGAAACCATGGTCGAGAAACATTAGAAGACTTACCCTGAATGCCCAAGGTTGAAAGTGCGGATAGTACCATTTGTTGGATCATTTCAGGCTTCAAAGCGCCAACATCGAGATCTTGCCCGAATGGTAGTGGCATGGAACGCCTGCTCAGGACATTGGGTTGGTCTTGGAGGACGCGTGGGACAATCAAAGAGGATATGACCCTGTTGTTTGCGTGAATGCAATTTCTTATCGCAATTACGAGCGATATGGCCAAATTGTTTGCACGAAAAACACTGGGACTGTCGCATATCATGACCTTTGCCTTTACTTTGGGCAGCATAGGCAACCATCATTGGTTCTAGAACCAACGCATCATGGGACATGGATCCCTGGGTAAGTAGACGTTGCTCTTCCCTGAGAAGTTCACCAACACATGTGTCTAAAGGAAGAACAGGACTCCGATTCAGCAAAGCGCCTCTAACAGCCTCGAACTCTGGACGAAGTTTCATGAGAAATTGATCCCGCTTACTGATGTCGTAAACCGCTTGAAGAGCCGTGAGCGAGGTTTTGGGAACATCAGCATGTAAGATGGCTGAGTGTTCTGTCCACATCAGCAAGCGCTTGGTAGTATTATCCTGGTTGTAAATTCGCTTCAAATACTCCCACATGTCTTTAGCAGTTGTAAAAGGGCGCAAGTTATTGATCATCTGAGTCTTAATAGAGCCGAGAATCCAAGAAACAATTTGGGCATCTTTCACCTCCCAAGCATCTAAGACAGATTTCTCAACCGGTGCTGTTGAGGTCCCGTCTATGTGACCCCACAAGCCTTTCCCTTTGACGTACATCTTGAATTGAAATTCCCAGGCAGCATAGTTCTTGTCGGTGAAGCGGACACAGAAATTATCTCTTTCCTTGTCCGAAGCCATGAGATCGCAACCAGGAGCAAGAAAGAAACGAACACGAAATTGGTACGAGCAAGAACGAAACCCGCGAACCCAAAGCTAGTGGCACGAACAAAAGAACCGAGAGCAGCGAAGAAGACGAAGACAAGGGCGACCCAGAGTGGTGTCGCTGAAGAAAGCTGATATCAACCAAGAAATCACAAGTTTGATCGAGAACCTTAATCCCTAAACAAATTAATCCCTGATTTTATTCCGCATATAATAGGAAACAAATTAATCCCTGATTAACATTAGTTACTATGTCTCTGAGAATCCTAGCATCAACTGCTATGCCCTTTTAAATTTCTTTCTCCTTGCTTCTCTTGCCATACTTTTTGGCTCTCTGTTCTCATATATGCATGTATAGTGTTCAACTGACCATATCTCTTCTTTCTATTGGGAATTCAATTGTGAGTGAAGAAGTTCCAAGTTGGGAAAGAACGGACTGAGTGATGACCATGTAAAATGGAAAGACCCATCGACCTAATACCTTAAGGTTTTGGGTGAAGATTTCGTTTTCAGCCCACTAGTATGGTTCCTTGTTAAGCCTGTGAAAGTGTAGATCTCTTTGGTGTTTTGGGCTCTGCCTGACCTAACACTTTGTTCAGCCTCAAGATTCTAATTTCTAACACATATTCCATGATGAATTATATGATATTGAATTATATTTTTTGTTATTGTCAAGAATCAACTCTCCTAAAAACTTTTGCAATATGTGCTAACCTACGCCTTTTCTACGGTGTCTCCCTTTCTCTGAATATATATATCTCTCTCCTTCACACCCATATTTTCTCTCTTTAATCTTTCAACAGTTATATACTTGCTTTGTTTCCATGGCTTCATAATGTGAAAAAAGTTATAACCTTGCTACCATTCAACTCACTTTTAAGTGAAAAACAAAAGGAAGACTCCCGTTCTCCGTATAATAAAGGGACATAAATATTGCAATATCATTTTGAAGGAAATTATAAGGATGTGAACTATCTAAGATAATGTTAGGTCACCAATTACCCCCCTAATTCAATATACTACTGAGAAACTGGTCTACAATTTTTTCAAGCTTAAGATATGCCACAAACTGGCAAACAAGCCCATTTTGACTGACCCTTACACTGCTTCCTTCGCCCAAATCCCAAATGAAAAGTAAGGATACTCTCCAAAGTCTCAGGACAAACCTTTTCATTTTCATATATATTTGAACATTTAACATTCTAATTGTCGCACATCGAATTTGTTTCAAGTTATCTTGTCTATTGTGCATTAGTTTGATTCCTTCATTTTTATCAGATTTGTGCTTGTCAAAAACATGTTTTGTTTCTATATTTTTTTGGTATACTTTGTAGCTTTTGGTGTTTACATGTTTCATCAATACTTCACCAATGAATGAGTTACAATGCTGCCTCTCACCCCACTCTATTTGTAACAAAATATTACTATTTCAGGTAATTGGGATCAATGGGCACTTTCCAGGACCAATTCTGAATGTCACCACAAACTGGAATGTAGTTGTCAATGTCAAGAATGACCTTGATGAACCATTACTTCTGACATGGTAGCACAATTGTGTTTTTTCAAGAGTGATGATGATAACTAGTAATGATGATGGTAATGATTATGTTGCGTAGTTAAATGCAGGGATGGTGTACAACATAGGAAAAACTCCTGGCAAGATGGAGTTTCAGGAACTAATTGTCCAATTCCAGCTGGTTGGAATTGGACATATCATTTTCAAGTTAAAGATCAGATAGGGAGTTTTTTCTACTTTCCTTCCCTAAACTTTCAGAGAGCTGCAGGAGGATATGGAGGAGTCATCATAAACAACCGAGAAGTTATTCCTGTTCCCTTTGGATTGCCAGATGGAGATATTACGATATTTCTGAGTGACTGGTACACTAAGAGTCATAAGGTCTCACTTCTTGCCATGACTTTTGTTATTTTATCTGTTCATTTAGGGGGTGTTGACCAATGCACATGATGAAACAGGAACTCAGGAAGGATGTAGAAAATGGGGTTGACCTTGGAATCCCTGATGGTGTGCTTATTAATGGACTAGGTCCTTATCGCTACGATGACACACTTGTCCCAAATGGCATTTCTTACCAAATAATAAATGTTGAACCGGGTAAGAATATAGGATATTCATGTTTTCGTCTTTCTTGTTTTAGAGGTGTGTTTCCAGGTCTGAAACAAGTACCTGACATATATGGCAACAATCTGCCCTCTCCTTTGAACATTCTTTTATTTTTTAGTGAAGTCTGCTGCCAATCTTTATAACCTCTACCTATCACTGACAAATAATCAAAGTATTACACAAGGATTCACACTCCCTTTATGTGGTTCAGAAACCCGGAAACTGTTACACATGACAAGTAATCAAAGTATTACACAAGGATTCACACTCCCTTTATGTGGTTCAGAAACCCGGAAACTGTTACACATGACTAGCATGCAGCATTCCTAACCTAGTCTAAATTTAGAACTGTTGGAACTCCTGAGAAGAAATTTGGAGGTGAAATAAACAAATCTAATCTTATATAAGGAGGAGATAAGGAGGTGTGATGTAGTGGGTAACCGAGGACAAAGTTTAGAACAGTAAACTTTTAAAAAAAAGGTAAAGAACACAAGGACAAGGAGTGAATAACAAGAGGAGATTCTTATTGCTGAATGATCATTGGTTGAATCATTTGGCCAAAGGCCTAGAAGGTTTATATAATAAAGTAGATGATAAATTAAAAAGAAAAAAAATATGTCACAATTATTTCCCTGCCCATCTATCTTCTGATTGAGAACCTTCAATCAGGCTCCTATTGGGAATCTTATAGATATCAAACTGAATCAAAAAAGGAAGTCTATGTAACTATGAGATACCAATCAAAAGAGAAATTTGGGTCAAACCTAACAGTCTCTACCTTGATCCAAATTCCATCAATGAATATTTTTCAAAATCTTCAAATCTGCCAATCTTCATGCACTCTCCAACATCATCACAAATCTTGACAAACCATATCTTTCAAATCTTCAAAACCTTGATCAAATTGCCAAGCAAATCTTTAAATCAACACATTGTACTTGCATTGCCATTATCAATGAAACACATAGCTTGATCATCACATCATTAAGAAGACTCTTGACACACTTGTATTGCCATTCATAACTAAATTCCATCGTCAATGGATATTCTTCAAATCTTTCAAATCTACTAATCTTCACGCACAAATCTTGACAAACCGCAACAAACCATGTCTTTCAAATCTTCAAAACCACAATCAAAATTGCTAAGCAAATCCTCAAATCAAATTACCGTGCTTGCATCACTGTTATCGATGAAACACATTGCTTGGCCTCCATTATCAAGAAGGCTTTGATACACTGGTGCTGCCATTCATAACAAGACATGTCGCCTGACCTCCACATTGTTAGGTAGAATTTCTACATGTTGCTTTCCATCACCTAGCTCCTTGAACCATCATCTCTGATACCATTTGTTGGGGAATACAACATCCTTTTTTTATCATGCCTTAATAAATACTGATAATCAGGGAAAAAAACATCACATACAATATAACGTGATTCAGCCTAACATGCTTACATTCACATATGAGAATAGTCAAATCTATTATCAAAATAAATTATAGTATAATGCTTGTGGGCACTCTCAATCTCCTCTATCCACAAGTTCGTCTCTAGTCTCCATTATCCTTTCATCTCCCCTATCCCTCTCAATCTCATACCCTAACAATTCCCCAATTCAAGTATTTATAGCCCACGAGAATTTGCTTGATAAGCAGCCACTCTTATGCACTCCTTATTAATTAAGGACTTTCCTAGTTTCCTATTAAAAATAGATATAATATGTCTCACATATCTTTCACATGTATTGATTTTAATTACAATACAAAATTTGAATCTATCAATCAAATAGGAAATTGTCGATAATTATCAAAATATGGGTTTGGGTCAATACCCAACAATCTCCACCTTGATCCAAATTCTATCTTTAACCAACAATCTTCAAATTAGGAATTTCTATCAAACCCAACAAGAACAACTTGGAGTGATAAGAGCAGAACCGATGAAGAGTCACTTTTGCTGGGGAGTGTATTAAAATATTAGCAATGCCTCTCTCACATCTCATACATGCTGGAAATATCATATTTTAACTAGAAGTTTCTTTTTCTAGATATTTCCTTTTACTTATTCTATCACATGATTTATCACTAGATTTTGGGTATTATTTTGTATGCATAATTTCAGCCAATGTAAATTTTTGGAGAAGGTAAAAGATGGGTTAAACTGATTAATATCATGAGCTATAAGGAGCTTGGAGCTCTAGTTGTATACTAGAGTAACTGAGCAATCTCAAGGAGAAAATAAGTGTTTTATGCAGAGAAATTGAAATTTGAGGTATCTTATGGTCTGTCATTTAAGTTAGTGCTGAAATAAATAAATTGAAGTCTTAAGCTGTAAGAAAGTAATTTGTGACTGAAGTTTTAAGCTGTTTCCTTTAGCTGTACTCATTTATTGTCAATTGTTTATCATTCTGTCTGAAACAGGGAAAACATATCGCCTACGGGTTCACAATGTTGGTATCTCAACAAGCTTGAATTTTAGGATACAAAATCACAACTTGCTTCTTGTGGAGACCGAGGGATCATACACAGTTCAGCAAAACTACACAAACATGGATATTCATGTGGGTCAGTCATATTCATTCTTGGTTACAATGGATCAAAATGCCAGCACTGATTACTATATTGTTGCCAGTCCTCAGTTCGTGAATTCATCATGGGCTAGAGCTACTGGAGTAGCTATTTTGCACTACTCCAATTCTCAGGGACCTGCTTCAGGTCCTCTTCCCAGTCTTTCTGATCAAGATGATCCTTCTTTCTCAATGAATCAAGCAAGATCAATAAGGTTATGATTAAGTACTTTGTCTCCCTTTGCTATTCCAGGATTACTACTTGATCTCATCTAAGAAGGGCAATTCTGTGGTACCCTTTTTTTTTCAGGGTATGGTACCGATCAAGCATTTCATTGGCTGTTGGTTATTTTTAATAGAGATTTTAAACATTTATTATGAAATGAGCATTCAATGAGTGGTTAGCAACTCACCCTATGTACTGTACCTATCAAAGTACTATAGAAATTTCCCACCTAAGAATCTTATATTGATTGAAAACTTAGGCTTTGATAAATGTGCAAGTTCAATAGTAGATATGGAAGAGCCTAATTAAAGATGTTTGATTTTATAGTGTAGGACCATAGTCAAGTTCCTACGTGTTTGCAATTGTTTTTGGCATTGGGGTTTAGGAGGAACAATACCAAAGGAAGCTGTTATTTTAATTTATCTGTTACCCTTTTGATCACAGTTTAGATTTTATGGTTATTTATAGCAGTATTTTGAGATCATAAAATCCTGACTGTTCAAAATCTCATCTGATGATGGTACATTATAGGTGGAATGTGTCTGCTGGTGCTGCACGTCCGAACCCACAAGGTTCCTTCAAATATGGTGAAATTACTGTGACAGATGTATATGTTATTCTTAATAGACCTCCAGAGCTTATAAATGGAAAGTGGCGTACTACCCTTAATGGCATATCATACTTACCACCTTCAACACCCTTGAAGCTTGCACAACAATTTAAAATTCTAGGGGTGTACAAGCTTGATTTTCCAAATAGATTGATGAATAGGCCTCCCAAAGTAGATACCTCTCTGATCAATGGCACTTACAGAGGTTTTATGGAAATAATCTTTCAAAACAATGACACCACAGTCCAGACCTATCATATGGATGGCTATGCATTCTTTGTTGTCGGGTGAGATTTTAGCTTTAAAACTTTAATGTACCATTTTTTTCATCTGTGACTTTAATTTAGGAATAGGAGTTAGTAAATTTTGCATTTGAACTGTAGCATGGATTTTGGAGTATGGACAGAAAATAGCAGAAGTACTTATAACAAGTGGGATGGTGTGGCTCGCTGCACTACGCAGGTATTACTGTCTTACTTTCTTGAACCTAGCATAACTCCATGAATTTGCTTAGAAAATTATATGACAGCTATGTCGGAATGGACCATTTCCATATGTAACAAGAAAGGGGTATTATGTAAAAAAGAAAAGAGGTTGGTTCATAGATTCAACCAAGAAATGCCTCAGTCCTGCTTGCTCCCCAAAAATTTAAAAATTTCCTTTTAATTTGACCTTGTTACTTCATCTACTCTGCTTCCCATGAATTCAAAATCATTACAATAAGGATTCCCCATAAACCCCAATAGTATTTTGTCCTGAATTTCTTTGCCTTTTTCTTTTCTCCAAATTTTTATCAAAGCATATAAGGACAAGAAAGCAAAGTTTCTGTACATGATTTATGAAACACTTTCTTGTTAGTTGTTCAAAGCATATAAGGACATGTAATTACAAGTAAAATGAAACATGAATTTTACTTTGCTCGGCTTGAGTAGCTTTGCATTGCCAAAAAAGGTAGGTATATGCTCTATAACAACTTATTTAAACATGTCTGTAGGTCTTTCCTGGGGCTTGGACTGCCGTTTTAGTATCTCTTGACAATGCTGGCATTTGGAACCTTCGTGCAGAGAACCTCAACTCTTGGTATCTAGGCCAAGAAGTTTATGTACAAGTCGTAAACCCAGAAGTTGATTATACAGAGAATTCTTCTCCTGAAAATGCAATATACTGTGGCTTACTTGCCTCCCTTCAAAAGTAAGACTTTAGAAAAACATTGTTTCTCATTTTATTTATTTATTTTGGTACTTATATACGTTAATACTTAATAGTAATCTTCAAATCGAACCCCTAAAACTCTCTCTCTCTCTCCCTCTCTCTTTCTCTCTCTCTAGTTTTTCGATCCATTTCACTTCCTTAAAGATAGCAACTTTCAGTTTTATCACAATTTACATGCAATTACATTGTCTGCCATACATACTTAAAGTTGTAATAGGAAAATGCTTGAGCTAACACAAAATATCTTAGGAAAAACAAATTCTCAGATTTTTTCCTCAAGACTTGTTCTTTAAGTTAAATGATGATTTCATGGCAATATGTTATATTTCACTTGTAATGTATTAATAGTAAGTCTGGTGCTTGTTTCTCTTCTGCAGGGACCAGTCTCACAAATTTCTGTTCTCTATCGGATCACCTTTCCACAGTAATTCTAGAATAATATTATTCATGTTATTCCTTGCACTACTTGAAAGTTTATTTGGTATTTGGAGTGCTGAACTTTAATTTAATTCAAACAAAGAAGAAGATCATTGTTTGTTATATGACACTAGCCATTTTAAGATTTATATAAGCATTGCCATGGAAAAGGAAATTTTGTATGTGTATAATATATTGGACAAACTTCATGCACCATTGTAATCATAATTGTAAACTAGAATCCTACATCATTTTTAAGTTTTATTTTTTAAATTTTTTTCCCTCTGAATGATTTATTTAAATTTGCCTTCATATTTGACTTAGTGTATGGTTGAACTTGGACCCACCTTCAAAACTTGAGAAATTCTTAATTAGGCGTTATCTACATTATATGGCATTCCATTCAACATTAAACATGTATAAGATTGTATGGATCATGTTAGAAACTCACCAATATCTAAAGAATATCTTTACACGTATCAACTTGAATGGAATACTTATACCTAAGAATTTCTCTCACAGCCTAGCAAATGAGAGCAATAGCCATGGTTTTGCAAGTCCCCACAAAACTCCCACATCACTGATGCATGACTCAAATAACTCATAACGTCAACCACCCAAGCCATTTCAATATAGTTCTTGAAATATATGAGCAATCAGAGATCGTAATATTGTGCTGGTGGAAATAAAATATAAGTTTCATGTGTGGTAACTGGTATGGTGTGTTGTTGATTTATTTATTTTTTGGTAAAAAGATAGTTTAGGACGTATCACAAGCATCAACATAAACTTACAGTGATACTTGATGTTTATATTAGTGTGATGTGTTTGATTTAACAATTTTGTCATTTGCATACCACAATTATTATTAATTCTTTACACCTTTCTTGTCGGTAGAAAAACTATAGTGTATTGGGATTTTATTATTATTATTAAAAAAAATAATGTAAGAATGATGTAATAAAAATGGTGTACAAATAATAGTTATTTATTTATTTATTTTTGTGGAAAAGAGGGTTGCAAGCCCAAAAACAACTAATTACAAGAGCTAACTAAACGGGGTATAAAGACCCCAACCAAATCAGCCGAAAGAAGGTTTTGAAGGGAATGAAATAGTTTCTTTATTCGTCTAATTAAAATATGTTTAATTTTATCCACTTCATTTATAAAATTATTTTATATGTCACAAAAATATTACAGTATATAAGATGAGTTGATATTTTTTTCATATTAACATACGATATAAATATAGTGTATATATTTTGGTATACATAAAACATTTTCCGAAAATGGAATCTCTTGTAAACCATAAGGTTGATCCAAGCTCCAGTTAACAAACCAATCCACGTAGAAATTGACTTCATGTAACGTATGCTGAAAATTGATCCTCCAACCCTGCTTCATCCAACTAATAAGCCCTCACAAGAATGTTGTTAATGTGAGTATGAGAGTCCAAACGAGCACTACTGAGCGTCGAGACAATGGCAGTAGAATCAGTCTCGACTATGATTGTCCTATATCATGAGTGCTAGGCGAGCTCCAATCCTTTGAGAATGCCCCAAAGCTCACATGTATAAACTGAACAATGGCCAATATGATGGGTGTAACCCTTGATCCAAGCACCATTTGAATCTCGAAATAAACCTCCACACCCCACATCACCCAAGTTTCCCTTTGAGGCACCATCCGAATTCAATTTGATCTACCCATCCGGCGAAAAGCTCCACTTTATGAGTGTTGTTACAGAGAGCTGTTGGCATCCAATTTTGTGTGGACCATTTCTAAAATGCCAAATATACACCCAATAAGTCAAAGAGTAGAAAGATAATAAAAAATAAAGAAGGTAATAGGAAGAGAATTTAATATTTGAAAAGAGGAAAGGAGGTTAGAAGAAATAGCAAACATATCTTGTGGGATCTAAGGAATAAATATTGATAAACTTTGTTAAGATATTTATCACGACAAAGTTGTCAATTGTTACTCTTTGTCTATAAATACATACTCAATTCAGAGAGGTGAGAGCATAACATAGAGTTTGATGTTGGGAATGTTAGAAATAGGGAAGCCCAAAATAGCCCAATAAGCCAACGAGATTTGCATTTAATGGGTTAAACAAAGAATTATATAAGTCGACTTAACAATATATCTTAATCCAAAACTTTAAGGTAATAAGTTTATGGGTCTAACTACTTATAAATTCTTCACTTTGTTCATTCCTAAACAATGTGGGGCTTAAAACTTACACTTGAATTCCTAATAATCTTTATTACAAGTGTGAATGAATCTTTCACACATAGTCACTCTCCCTTAAACAGAAGTCTTTCGAGTATTTGGTGATATTACTAAGAGCTCAACCTGCATCAAAGAGCCTATTTCCTTCAAATCAGGTCACACACGCTCTTCTTCATACTAGTACCGTCATTGTTCATCATCTACAATGGAACATGCCATCTAATTTCCATATCGCTCATGGATTTACTACTCACTGCCGTCTCTTCAATACTCATCCTATCCCAACCTGATACCATTTGTTAGGATCAGGAGAGCCCAACAAGGCAAGGAGATCTTGCATCTAATGGGTTAAGCGAAGAACTACATAAGTGAATTTGACATCACATATTAACTCAAAACCTTAAGACAGAAGATTTATATGTTTAATTATTTATAAAGTCATCACTTTGTCTATTCCTAAATAATGTAGGGTTTGAAACTTATACTTAATTTCTCAATAGGGAAAAGTACACAAGAGAGAAAAAAGAGATAATTATTAGGAAAAATTCTTCGGGTTGTGGTAGAGCAAAGTTTCGAAGCCTCCATTGCCTTCTTTTAGAAACTTGCATAGAGAACACGAAGAAGCGGTATCCACTTTCAATCCTCTTCAACTCCTTTTAGCTCTACTAATATTTTCTTCCATTTAATTTATCATCGTCATTTTACATGATGCAATGATTCACCTTTAATATATTCAACTTTAATCTTTTACTTTATGTTAACATTCTTTTCTAACTGAATGACTTTATCATGCTAACGTTAATAATATTTCCAATTACTTTCACGTAGAGCACCATGATCATTGTGGACTTGTTTTTCTTTGTGATCGTATTCGGACTTTTCTGTGGGTTAGCATAGTATAAGTGTTAATGGTTGTAAATGGATTATTGTTTAATTTGTGATACTGATTGAGAAAAAAAAATAAGAAAGAGAAAAGATAAAGGTATTAAAAAAAAGTGTTAAAAAAGAGAAATCTTAGCTAAAGTGAATGTTTGAAAAGGAAAAAGCAAAGTGAGTGAAGAAAAAAAAAAGAGAAAAGTAAATAAAGAAAAAGAAACAATAAAAAAAGAGAAAAGTGTTATAAATGAACCTTAAAAAGTACAAATGTAATTGGCAAAATATATTATTGTGATAAAAAATTAAAAATTCTTTTTCTCGACTAACCTTTAAATATTTCTTTGAATCTTAAGGCGACATGAAGAGCTTTAACAACCTAATTAGATGATTCTAAGCCACTATCACAAGAAACTATGGTCGACAATTAATTCTTTTAAAAAATTGATTTTGTTACACCTTTGTCTCCTTAATTTTATAATTCTTCTTTAATTTGTCTCTAATTTTAATTGCTACAATAATGGTATTCAATCACTTAAACCCTATCAGTCTTGGCTCGACTTTTACTCAATTGTCCTATTCTAATGAATTATCTTGATTTGACAAGAATATGAAGAAAGAAAAAACGATTATTTCCGAAGAAATAATTAAATCCAAATATGTTATTAGTAAGATAGGATTTTAAGACACTTTTAAGGTGAAAGTTCTTGACAAGCAAGATCTACTTATGTCACCTTTTTTTTTAGCCCTTTTAACTTTGATTACAAGTTTAATAAAGTTTATTCTAATTATTAAGTGATTACTTTTATTCTTAAAAAATTAATTTTGAGACAAATGTTCTTGATCATTCAATTTTCTAGTTTATTGATAAAAAGAAAAAAGTTGATAAACATAAAATTATAAAAAAAATAGAAAAAATGAAAAAAAGGTAAAACAAAAAATGAGAGAAGATTTGAGAACACTTGAACTGCCTTCTTGATAGAGGTAATGTTTAGATAATTTATTAAAAGGTTGAAGCAAGAAATGACAAATGTTTGCAAAGAAGCTGGAGTGTTGGACCTTGGAGATCATTATGGATATCAAAGTTTCAACTTGGGGGATTGAAGAACTCTCAATTTGAAAGGAGTCAAAAGTGTTGGACTATTATGCTTGGGGACTTGTCTCGAAGTTCCTTGTATGTGCTGTTGTTCATACAAAGATTCATTTTTTTTTCACTAGCTTTAAAGCCATCTTAATCAACTTCAAGCAAATAAGTATGTGTTGTGACACAATGATGAATGAGTTGTTTATATGGAAAATATTTCTTCATATGATTTTTTCATAGATTTTTTAGTTGAGCTTGAAATGAATGTTTTCTCATCAAATGAAAAAAAGAAAAAATTGTTTTTGAACTTTAGCTATTTGGCATGAAGAAATTAAGCAATTATGTATTTTGGCAATAAATTTTCTTGGCATGTTTTTTTTTTATCTTGTTTCTTTGCTAGGCCTTGAGTTTTCTAATTTATTAGTCTTGGGTATTTGAGTAACCCGATATTTGTTGCAAGGCCTTGAATCGTCAAGTTTGCTAGTTATGGATTTTCGAACATATTGATTTCTAAGCTTGAATTACTTGTTGATTTCCTTTTGTTCTGCATAGTCAAACTTTATTGATTTATGTGTTCAAACTATCTATTGATTTTCTTGTCATTTTGGTTATTTGAACTTATTGATATCTAGGTTCAAATAACCTATTGATTTCCTTGCTGTCCTAGGTATTTGAATCTATTGATTTTTTAGTTCGAACAACCAGTTGATTTTCTTTATGCTTCAGGTATTTGAACCTACTGATCTCTAGGTTCGAATAATCTATTGATTTTCTTTATGCCCCAGGTATTTGAACTTGTTGCTTCAGGCACTTGTTGATTTTCTTTTATGTTTTGAGTGTTTGAACCTATTGATTCTTGGGTTTGAACTACTAGGTATTTGAGTTTGTTGATTTTGAGTTCAAACTACCTGTTGATTTTCTTTTGTTCAGGATATTTGAAATAGTTGATTGTTGGGTTCAAATGACATATCGTATCCCTTAGTTGGTTCTGGGTTTTGAACCTATTGATTTATTTGAACAACCTATTGATTTTGTGTTCATTTATGGTATTTGAACTTGTTGAGTTCTGGGCTCAAAAAACTCTTAGACTTTCTTTTTGTTCTAGGTGTCTAAACTTGTTGATTTCTTTTCATTTCGGGTTTTGAACCCATTAATATTTGGATTTTCAAGCAACCCGTTGATTCTTTGGAAATGAATAATTTGTTGATCCTTTGGATACAAAATTGGATGCTTTTGATTTACTTTGTCATTTCTATTTGAAAAGACAAGCAAAGGGAGTTGTTGTCAGCACTCAATTTTGTCAGGATAATTTCTAAAATGCCAAATATGCAACCCGTTAAGTCAAAGAGTACAAAGATACTAAAAAATAAAAAAATATATGATAGGAAGAGAATTTAAAATTTGAAGAGAGAGTACCTAGCAACCACTAGGATTTTCATTATCAAGAATATATTTATCAACAAAGTCTCTCTAGGCTTCAATACAAGTATTCTTTAACAACATCCTCTTCAGACTCAAGCCCAAATATTCTTTGACATAGTCTCTTCAAGCTAAAACTAAGTATTCTTTCTCACAACCTCTTCAGGCTCACCTTC
This sequence comes from Ormosia semicastrata, assembly GCA_029884595.1. Lineage (NCBI taxonomy): Eukaryota > Viridiplantae > Streptophyta > Magnoliopsida > Fabales > Fabaceae > Ormosia > Ormosia semicastrata. The sequence goes on from JAQQTO010000044.1 coordinate 4,800,888, forward strand.
ACAAGTTCTAAGTGACTTGTACAATCTATAAGCTCACTTTTAGAAGACAAGAATCAGTAGAAGAAAATAAGTATTTGTTATAACTGGGTAGCTGTCGAAAACGCTCAATGAGTGGATACAAACACTTATATAGAGTTAACAACACACATACAGATGATTTAACATATTTCAAAATAAGTATGTAGAGATGAGAATGTTCAGTTCTTCATGTTCAATAGCAGATTGGCTTCAAAGTTCATAACATTATGATCTTCAAGCTTGGATTCTTATATAGGCTTAAGGAATATAGCTATTGGTAGTTTCAATCGATAAATATACTTTCTTATAGCAGGTGATTGTTATTTTGTCCTTTCCTGATGAGTCAACATGGGAGTCTTTTAGTGAGAAGGTTCACCAGAACTTTTTCACGAGCAACCTTCTTACTGAACTTTCTCAGTAGCAAGCTTCTCACTGAATACTCTCAGCTAACTTTCTCATCAACCTTCTCAAGCTTGAATATCTTCAATCTTCTTATCTTTTAATTTCACCATCTTGCTGATGATTATTTTGGTTAATTCAGATGGCAAATGCTTCACTTGAATCTTTGAATTCCTCTAGAGTTCATCCTTTATGGAAGTTCTTCATTCTTCTAAACTTTCTTATAGCCTTCTTAGGACCTTTTTGTGCAGAAATCTCCCATGCTCTTCAAGAACTTTCTCACGTTGCACTTGAACTTTCTCAAGTCAGAATCTGATCTTTTTAGCTCTCTCTGATTACCCAGAAAGCTTCTTTGAAACTTATTTAGTCCTATAAGACTTAATCATACAGAAGCACTTCACAAAGATAATGTTAATATGATCAAAGCATTAGTAATATTCAAACATGATTTTCAATATAATTGTGATTATCAAAACATAATATGCAATCTAAAGTACAAAATGGCTTTGGAGCTTACGTTCTCCTCCCTTTTTATGATAACAAACTATATGAAAAATTTTTAAAGTGAAATTGTAGGGATCAAGACTCATTACCATTTCTGCATGGTTTTGTAGGAAGATTGTGATAACTCTCGCTCAACTTAATGCTCATTTCAAATTGTTATAAAAAATAGTAATATCAACAAAATTTTAAGTATTATAAGTCATAAGGTAGAGTATAGACAGATTATAAAACATAAAAGTTCATACTCATATATTCATTGATTAGTAATTGCATACAAATACTTAGCTTTACATACTCCCTTTAAATACATGCATCTATAAAGTTTTGAAATTTTCATTTTCCTATCTCCCCCTTTTGTCATCAACAAAAGATGGGGGAAGTAAGTAGACCATCATTGAGTTCAGCTTTGTTGGGATCCAGAATGAGTAAAAGGACTAGAAAATGAGGAGGAAGAAGTGAAATAAGAGATTTTGGTGTGTTGAGGATAAGGGTAGTGCTCTTTTCTTATAGTGCTAGGGATAACTTCATTCTCCATCTTGTGAACCATCCACTCCTTAAACATTAGGAATCTATCCATGAAAGCATGTAGAGTTAAATGCATCACCTTTTGTCCAGCATTCAACATTCTCACCCTCCTTTGCAACTTCTTGTTGTCAACCTTAAATTGCTTAATTTCCTTCATTGCTGGTCTGTATGTCTTTTTCATAACGGGTTTAGGAGGAGTAGGTTTAGCTTGAATGAAACCATGGTGAGTTTCACTCCCTTCCATCCTAACACCTTGTGCAAGATCAGCCTTGCTTCCGTTTTGCTCTTTAGCCATTACATTTAGGTAGTATCTAAGGAATACTAACCTTCCAAAGGGTTCTAAAGTCTCAGCAGGTGCAGCACGAATAAGAGGTGTTTTTGGACTTCATTCTCTTTCCATTCTTGGAGCAGTTGCATCATAGATAAGGGATGGAAATTATGGTGAGGTATAGGAAATAAGAGAGTGAAGGTCTTCAGGGTGAACAACTTTTGTAGGCTTAGACATTACTTCATCATCTTCCTGGTGATAGGGTTGAGGGGATGAAAGCTTCTCAATGTACTGAGAAGTGAGAAGGTTCATCATTAACCTTCTCAGTTTATTGAGATTCAACCTTTTCTTCAACCATCTTTTCTTGTTCTCCTTCTTCTTTTCATTGTTCTTCTTCTTCTTTTTATTCTTCTTCAACATATCTTTGTGCTTGATTAGGGGAGGTTAAAGGCCCTTCTATCTCTAGATAACCTTCTCAAGATAGTTGGGTAAGGATCCTTGCAACTATGATATGTGGGTCCATAGTGGAGTATTGTAGTGCAAGGTCAACTTCTAGCTTCTCTATAGCAATAGCTTCACGCTCAGGTGATCCCTTTGTAGATTGATATACCTTTGCACCAAGTTTATCTTCAATGAAAGGCTCTTTCTCATAGGGCTGAGAGTAATCCTCCATACCATAATAGGGTTCTTCTTCATGGTGAGAGAGTTCCTAATGATGAAAAGGTTCAGTCTCTATAATCTTCTCAGCATCCTTCTCGGTAACCTTCTCAGTATTAACATCAGGAACTTTTTTTTTTCTGCAGTTTCTTCTTCTTCTTTTCTCAACTTTCATTTCCAATTTTTCTTTTTTTCTTCCTTTTTTTTCTTCTTCTTCTTCTTTTCTTCTTCTTCTTCTTCTTCTTTACCTTTTCAAGTAATGGTCTCTTTAGAGTCTTTCTCAGACTCATCTTTTTCTGGTATGACTTCAACAACTTCTTCTTTCTTTTTTTAAGGGAATATTCTTCTTAGATAAGCAATCATGCCTCATCTCACTTCTGATTTTAGTTCCCTTGTCAGTAACTTATCTTTTATTTGCATCAAATTCTTCTTTGAGAAGATTGATCCTGCCTTCTTATCCTTCTCCTTAGTCAGATCAATATTAAAGTTAAAGACTTTAGTTAGCAACATTCTATAGGGCAAGCTTGCAGCCATTTTGGTGTTTTCTATGGCTGAGATCAAATACTTTAGAATTATGAAGTGTAGGTTAAGTGGTTTCCTCTCCTTTAAGTGATAAATCACCACCTTGTATGCTTCATGTATCTTCTCAGTGCCACTTATCCTTGAAATCACGAAGTGGCAAGATAAGGAATGGAGAAACTTTGTAGTGGAATTGAGTTTACTGGCCAATTTTGATTCTTCATCATCTAAAAACATAGTATCCATAACATCTTCATAGGTTCCATAGCCTATATGCTAACCTCATTGATTATAGGCTTGTAGTCCCTTCTTTGGAACCCTTGTGATTTCAAAGAAGGTGTGATCAGCGTAAAATGTACTGAGAGCAAGTGCATTCTATCGTATAATAATATAGAACTTGAGTCCTAGTTGTCAATCCACGAGGAATAAGAGGTAATTACTAGATTTGCTAAACCCTTGGTTATTTAAACAATCGAAGGTGTGAAGAGAAACTTAAAATAAAATTAGACAACAATTAAAGAAGAATGATAGAAGATCAATCAACATAGAGATAAATCACATAGAGGAAAGTTTACTTGAATCTAATTAACCGAATTTTCAGTCATTTATGATGTAAGGTAATTCTCTTACCAAATTCTCTTAATTGCTATTGAGTCCCAATTGTCATAGATAATCAATATTCTATTCCCAATTAATCACCTATTTGGTCAATTAGTTGAATTAATCAGGAATACATTAAGCCCTAATTCAAGATATGAACTAACCTAATTGTCAATTCAATTGGTAGAATAAATTAATGTTTGATCATTCACAACCTAATCCTACGTTTATTATATGAGTCTACTCATTGGTTGCGGATGGCCACTGTTCAAACAATGAATTAAAGCATGCCAAAATTAATCAAATTTTGATAAGAATTCAAGTAATACAATAAACCCAATTAAATTACCTTAATCAAATTCGAATTCAAACCAATTAATTAGAAAATAAGATTCTCCATAGCCCTAGCTTATGAGATTAGTTATTCTTGTTCAATAACAATCTCAAATCATAACACAAATCCATGGAAGGAAAAGCCTAAAGAAAGGGAAAAAAACTAGGGGAAAGAGAAATCAAAACCCCTTCAATGGAAATTGTAATCTTCAAGCCTTCAAGAATTACGTCATCTCTTCGTGGCCGTCTTCCAGAGATTCGTGACAGTCTTTGGTGTGATTTTCTCCAAAAGTCACCTCCTCATTGGTTTAGGGGTTTGCTACTATTTATATTAGGCAAAACTATAAGTTTTCATGTGCAGAAGGATTCACACGGTCGTGTCTAAGTTCAACAATGCCATATGAATAGGAAAGCTCATAAATTCAGTGTCGTCTCCAAGTCAGAAACATTCTCCAAGTTAGACATGGTCATGTCTAACCCAAGAATCTCTTCTGAGTTGACATAAGGCCCTATCTAAGCTAATATGATCTTCTTTTACTTTGAAAACGTGGTGTCTTTACCTGTTTTCACTTCAAATGTGATAAACCCCTTTCAATATGTAAAAATCGAAGACAATGATAAGGACCCATCTAAAATTCACCAATATACATAAGTAAATCACCATAATTCATCCGGTTTAAGACTTCAAAATATAGACTTATCAACCCCCCCACACTTGAGCTTTGCTTGTCTTTAAGAAAAGAAGAAGCATAAAAAACAAAGTTAAACTCAACATCCAGAAATATGAATCAAGGAAAATTTCATAATTTAAGAATTAAATCAAGTTCGGCAATCAAATCTAATCTAGCAAGATCAATTAGCACTTAATACAATCAGAGGCTTGAGTCAAGGTTGCATCTAATAAAGAGAAATCTCTTTCCAGAAGAAAAATAAGATTTTGTTTATGAAAAATCTAATCATTAAAGCTCAAAATTCACTTTCTGGCTAAGTTAATAGAGAGAACAAATACAAGCAAACATAACTAATTTTTAACTAAGATGCTAAATTTCTCTTTACTTAATTGAAAAAGATTACTTCGCACAATATCAACTCATGAGCAATGGATTCCCCTTTTAAACATATTTGTATCAGCTCAGTATTAATTGAAGAAATTAACACACAATTTCTGCTTAATTACTAACAATACTCAAGTGTTCATCGATTCAATGTAAGCAAAATTACCAGTTAATTGCACAAAAATTTAAGTGTACCCCTCGCACTTAAGACGAACATTGTCCTCAATATAGAAAAAAAATAATAAAAAAATAAAATACAAAATACAATAATGACAGTAAAAGAAATCAGAACAAAGGATAATGGAACGTCCCTGAAAATAAATATATGGTGAACATCACGTAAGGAAAAGTCATGGACAAGTGGGGGAGGTGGAAGAGAGACGGGGAGAGACGCTGGGGTAGAGAATGAGAGGTGTTTGAGGGGTGGAATGTGAGGTAGAGAGCCCCCTTTTTATGTGATGTATTTTTTAAAGGGGGACACGATTGTGTCGAATAGGGACATGGTCATGTCTCATGCTGCTTCTCAAACAGAAGCGATGAGAGGGTTAGTCACAACCTTGTCTAACTCCTCAATCGCTTTTGGAATGGGAAAAATAAAGCAAACAATTGAAAAACCAAATGCAAGGACTAAGAGTGCAGAAAGGATAACAACCTAGGTTGCCTCCTGTGAAGTGCTAAGTTATAATCATTAGCTTAACTATGAGCCGATGTCATGCTTAAGTGAGGCGGATGGAGTAGTGCTCAGTCCCTATTCCTTCTTTATAGTGCTTCGCTCTCTGATCATTTATCTTGAATGTGTTTTGGCCTTCTTTCTTCACTTCAAGCACACCGTAAGGTAAGACTTGAACAACCTCATATGGTCAGTACCATTTTGACTTCAACTTATCGGGAAAAAGACATAGACGTGAATTATAGATAAGAATTTTATCCTCAATCTTAAACTCACGCTGCTTGATACGCATGTCGTGCCACTTTTGTGTTCTCTCCTTGTAGATCTTGGTATTTTCATATGCCTTAAGACGGAGTTCGTCCAACTCATTAAGCTGGTTACGTCGTTGTGCATCTATAGCTTTCACATTAAAATTCAATAATTTAAGTGCCCAATATGCTCTATGTTCCAGTTCCACTAGTAAGTGACAGGTCTTGCCAAACACAAGTCTATATGGGGACATGCCAATGGTGGTTTTGAATGCAGTTCTATATGCCCTCAATGCATTATCTAACTTCAAAGACCAATCTTTAAGGGACACATTAACAATTCTTTCTAAATTTTTTTTCAATTTACGATTGGAAGCCTCCACTTGGCCATTTATTTGTGGATGATAAGGGGTGGTGACCTTATAGGTGACACCATATTTGCTCAAAAGATTTTCAAATTATTTATTACAAAAATGAGTGTCGTCATCACTTATGATTGCTCGGGGTATGCTAAATCTAGTAAAAATATTTCATTTCAAAAATTTTACCACCACCCGAGCATCATTGGTAGGCAACGCCACTGCTTCAACCTATTTGGAAACATAATCCACAGTAACAAGTATATATTGATTGGAAAATAATTTTAGGAAGGGACCCATGAAATCAATACCCTAGACATAAAAAATTTCGCATATCAAGATGTTATTTAATGACATATCATGTTTCCTAGAGATATTGCCACTTCATTGGCATTTATCACAAGTTCAAACAAATTCAAAAGCATCCTTAAACAAAGTTGGCCATTAAAATGCACATTGTAAGACCTTTTGTGCAGTTCTGGTGGAACCGAAGTGGCCACCAATTTCCCTAGCATGACAATGCTCAAGAATGGTCTGACTTTCACTACCATGAATGCATCTCCTAATGACACTATCATCACAAATCCTAAACAAGTATGGATCCTCCCACAAATAATGCTTAACATCAGATAAGAATTTATTTTTTTCTTTGATAAGTGAGGTCTGATGGAAGGATATTACCTGCGAGGAAGTTCATGTAGTCAGCATACCATGGTAAAGGGGAAACGGCAAGGAGGTGCTCATCAGAGAATGATTCATTTATGTCACGTTCAGTAGTGGTCTCCAACACCTCTTCATCCAATCGTGATAGGTGATTAACTATAAGATTTTTCGTCCCTTTTTTGCCACGTATCTCAAGATCAAACTCTTGTAGCAAAAGAACCCACTGAATCAGCCTCAACTTAGCATCCTGCTTAGCAAGCAAATACTTAATAGCAGAATAGTCAGTATAACAAATGAATTTAGAGAGAATGAGGTAGGGGAAAATTCTTATCAAAAGTAAATACTATCGCTAGCAAGTCTTTTTTAGTAGTAGTATAGTTTCTTTGTGCCTTATTCAAAGCACGACTAGCGTAGTAATTGATTTGGAAAATTCTATCTTTCCTTTGGCCCAAAATGACCTTAATTGTTATATCGTTTACATCACATATGAGCTCAAAAGGTAAGGACCAGTCAGGGGCGACGACGATGGGTGCACTAATTAACTTTTCCTTCAAAGAGACTGTTGAAAAATTTGGCAAGTGTACCAAATCGTACAAGTAATAAACAGTGAATAAGGTTGTTGATCCCACGAGGATTATGTGTCAATTATCAATGTAAACTTGGAAATCACTAATTGAACTGAGAAAATGATTTGATAACTTTGAATTGTATTGGTTTTTAAACAAGTATAAAAGAAATGTATTAAAAACAGAGCAATTGACAAATTAAAGAATGTTTTTGGATTTTTAAGGAGAAGAAAATTAATCAAGAAAAGCGGCTAGGGTCTGAATCTCATTGTTTACCCTCTTATGCTACTGATTTACCCTCAATACAAGTGATAATCATGCATTTGAAGTTCCAATCAACAATTTAGATTAGATCAATTCCTTAATTCAAAGCCCCTTTAACCCAAAATACAATTCCTAATTCCTTAGGTAACTGTTAATTCAGATTAAGCATTAATAGCAATGATTTCATAGAACACATAATTACAATGATATATTCCTATATTCAATTATAATCATGCCAACTCAACTCAGTTCCAGCATTACAACCAATTTTTCAATTAGAAGAAATACCCAAATTCAAACCAATAGTGATCAAGTATTGATTAGCATTAAGCAAAGAGTAGAGTACTCAAATACATGAAATTAACTTGTATTGAAATAGTAAAACAGATTACATAAGAGTTTTCACAATGTTCATCTAACCCTAGCTCAAAGAGATTTAGCTACTCATAATGAAAAGAGAAGAGATGAGAGAAATCAAACAAATGGAAGAAGGAGAAGCCATTGATTCTTCAAGGTCTTGTTCCCAAGCTTGAATAATCAATGAAAGTGGAAGAAGAAGAAACCCTAGCAGAGCTATGGGTAAAAACCCTAATATTTCAGAGTCCAGAAAAAGAACAAAAACGAAAAAGCTCCGTAAAAAGTGTTTAGTCTGGCTATTTAAACTTGGCTGGATAACGGCCATCGCCTCGCGATGGCCTGCGTGTGAAGCAAGATTCAGCAGCTCCAGAGATCCTTCTATCCAGCAGCTCGCCTTGCGATGGATGTTCCTCACCTCGCGATGGAATGCATTCTCGCCTAGCGATGGAAGATTATCGGCTTGCGATGGCGCGATTAATCCTTTCATTCATCTTATCGCCTCGCGATGGAGAACTGTCGCCTCGCGATGGAGCGACTGGAAGCTTCGCCTTGCGACACTGATTCATCACCAGGCGACGAACTGAGTAAGCAACTCTTTTCCTTTCTTTTAAGTTAAATCCAAACCTGTTTCAATCAGAGATTTAAATCTCATTAGCTAGTGAACACAAAAACCTATAATACTCAAAAACAATGAAAACTTATCTAAATTCTACCTAAATTCTTTAATTCTAAAACTAATTTGACCCAAAAACTTACTTGTGCTAGAGATTCAACACAAACAAATGCGTTTAAGTATGAATTGGCGGAAAAGTCAAATAGTGCATCCTTCGTTAGGAGGTCTGTCAAAGGTTTAGTGATTTTTGAAAAGTCCTTGATGAACCTCTGATAAAACCCCGTGTGCCCCAAAAAGTTTCGAACAACCTTAACAAATTTAGGTGGGGGCAATTTTGTAATTACTTCCACCTTCGTCGGATCAACCTCCATACCTTTGGGCAATACCTTATACCCCAAAGCAATGCACTTTTGTACCATAAATTGGCACTTCTCCCAGTTTAACACTAGGTTGGTGCTCCTGCATTGTTCCAAAACTAAGTTGAGATTGTGTAAACAATTATCAAAAGAGGAGCCAAACACAGAGAAATCATCCATCAAAATCTCAATACAATCCTCTATTAAGTCAGAAAAAATGAACATCATACCCCGTTGAAAAGTAGCCGCTGCATTACACAATCCAAAGGGCATCCATTTATATGCAAATGTACTATATGAACATGTGAAAATGTTATTTCGTGATCCTCAGGTGCCACAGGTATTTGCATATAGCCAGAATACCCATCCAAACAACAGAAAAATGTATGACCTTAAAGCTTTTCTAACATTTGATCTATGAAGGGTAAGGGGAAGTGATCTTTTCAAGTGACATCATTCAATTTCCTATAATCAATGCACATACGCCACTTGACCACATTTCTATCAGTTATGAGTTTTTTCTTTTCATTCTTCATGATCGTTGTACCCCCTTTTTAGGTACCACTTGTACCAGACTCACCCAAGGACTATCAGAGATGGGGTATATAATACCTGTTTCGAGAAGCTTTATTACCACCTTTTTTACGACCTCTTTCATGTTTTAGTTGAGGGGCCTCTATGGTTGCACAAGTGTCTTGTTCTGTGCCTCCATGTAAATTATGTGGGTACATATAGTAGGGTTGATGCTTGTGATGTCATGAATGGTCCATCTGAATGCCTTCTTATTCTCCCTCAACACCCTCTTGAGCTTCTCCTCCATCGGACCCAGAAGTGAAACAGAGATAATCATGGGTAAAGATGATAGAGGATCCAGAAAAGCATATTTCAAATTAGACGGAAATGGCTTGAGCTCAAGTTCGGGAGGCTCCTCAATTAAGGATTTTTGTGTAGAGATGTTTTTCCTATCCAAATCCTTATAATGCCCCCATGGTCTTTTTCCTCTCGAGGACATGCCAGCTTCTAACCACATTATAATTTCCATGACCTCTTCATCATCCTCAAAGTCAGTGGCAACCATGGTCAATATCTTCTCTAGCACATGATTAGTCACAGATTCCTACATATATGAAAATATAGTACTATCTGCAATATCAGTAGCATCTATGCAATTACATGAATCAAAGGAACTAGGATTTTTGACAAAATTAAAAATATTAAAAATCACTTCCCCTTCATTTAATCGCAAGGTCAACTTCCCTTGATGGGCATCAATAATGGTCTTTTCAGTGGCGATGAATGGACGCCCAAGTATGATTAGGACCTCGATGTCCTCCTCCATGTCCAACACAATGAAGTTTACTAGAAAAATAAATTTGTCTCTCTTCACCAAAACATCCTTCATCACACCATGAGGGTAAGTGATAGATCTATCGGTCAGCTGTAGTGAAACGGTGGTGGGCTTTGGTTCTTGCATTTCCTATTTCTTAAAAACAAAGAAAGGCATCAAATTTATACTAGCACCAAAATCACATAATACTTTCTCAAAATAAGAGTTACCAATAGAGCAATAAATAGTGAAACTCTATGGATCTTTTAATTTCGGTGGTAGCTTCTTCAAGAAAATGGCGGAGCACTCCTCATTTAGCCTTACCATCTCAAATTCCTCAAGCTTGCATTTTTTTTTCTAAGTATTTCATTCAAGAGCTTTGCATACTTGGGCATTTGGGAGATGATTTCAACAAAAAAAATGTTAATTTGTAATTTCTTGACTTCTCATAGAATTTAGCAAATTGTTTGTCTTGTTGAATGTTCTTGAGCCTCTAAGGGAATGGAATAAAGGGCATCTGTGGCTCACTTATATGCACCGCAGAGGGTGCTTCACTAGCATTCTCATTTTCCACATTAACTGACTCATCAAGAGTATCTTTATGCTCCTAGGATCATGCCCTTTCTTGGTTCTGGGCATTACCTCAGGATGGGCCTGCACCAGGATTCTCATTCCTCACAGGTGAGTGTTTTCTCTGGTACGGTGGAGATGAGCTTCTCTGAGGGTTGTAACTTCGTTTCCTGTAATTCTTTCCTCCCCTCTGATTATTATTTTGAGATTGACACACATAACGGCCCTGGTGGATGTCTAGGGTCAAAGACTCAATGACGTCTTAAAGGTTGATGCAGTCTTCAATGATATACCTATGACCTTAATGCCATGCACAGTGTTTAGATTTGTCCTTCTGCGCATGCTTTCTCAAGGGGGGAGGTCTTTGAACATCCCTAAACTCCGTACTCATTACCTCTTAGAAAGTTTTGAGTCCGAGATGTGTTGAGGGGGGTATAATTCTCGTACTTACCCTTCAAAGGTGGCCTCGAGTTTCCGCCTTGTTGGGTGGGTTGTTCGGGCTTAGGTTTGACATCTTCTCTTTTCTTCAGATGCTTCCTAACCCGAAAAATGTCTTTCACATTGATGTATTTGTTAGTTTTAGCATGGAACTCGCCCATAGTCTTGGGTTCCTTTGGTTTTCTTGATTCTTGTTTGGAAATTGGTTCTTGCTTCTTTCTTCTTATTAGCAGCTCTCTCTAGGTTATGAATACATTTGTCCTAGAGTCTAACAAGAGAGATGAGTTCTTCTTTAGATACCTTCAAGAGAATGGATTCGCCTTGGCACGATCGAACTTCATCATTATCCACCCGTGCTTTTAAGCATTGCAGCGCCGATACCCTTTGTATCTCCAGAAGGTACACCTTGTGGACCGAGTCGTTGTCTCACTGGAACTCGCCATGGCGGAAGAGAGAGATTTTCACCCCATATAGGAAGTATCTGCCCCTTCTTGCCGGGGTTCCAATTAGGCTGCGATTGGCTCCTAAATTGGTGCAAATTCAAGACGACGACAGCTAAAAGAGAGTTGGTTCTGGATGGCAGAGACATAATTTCACCTTTTTATATATATATATATATATATATATATATATATATATATATATATATATATATATATAAACTCACACTTTTTATTAACTTTATTCATTGATTTCTAACTATTAAATTATATATTAAATGTGTTAAAATATTTAATATATATCAACTTATTCATTAAATTATAAATAAAAATAATAAAAACATACAACATATAAAAATAATTTAAAAAGGACGTTTTAATGAAAAAGAACCGAATATGCTATGCATAAGCTGGTTTTTATTACATTTATATATTATTTAAACAAATCAAATATTACTTATATTTTATAAAATTATCTTATAAACTTATGTACCAAAAAATCATCTTATAAAATTTTTTATGTGTACATAATTTTTTATATAAAATAATCAATTTTTTATTTTTTATCTCATCATTAAAATATATATTAGTATATTATTTTTCATTAGATTTGATAATCTTAAATTATTGAAATATATTTAAGTTTAAGTTATTTTGGAAAAAAAGTTATTTTTTTAAATCTAAAACAAAATGTAAAATTTGCTAACTTCTATATAAAAATCTGAAATATATATATACGTGTGTGTTTAATTTGATTTTTTTTTTTAGGAGTTGAAATCTAGCTGTATTATTTGTAAAAGCCAACGAGGAATGGATGAATACACTATACAGGATGGTCTTAAAGTAAAAGCCAGATATCAAGTTGGATACAACCAATAGCATGGAGATGTACAGCATCAGCCACCAAAATACAAGATTAATTTGGGCCATGCATGGTGAGCTACATCTCAGATTTCAGGCTGTATAAATTTTTTTTTTTTGACTAAGTACCTTTCAAGTATTATTATGAGATTAATCCTTAGTTATTGTCATGATTAAAAAATTCTCTCAACAATTATCTTAATTATGATCTTTTCGGCCTAGACTATAGCTGTCAATTAAAACTAATGGATTATAAAAAAATAAAGATTTTGTTAACGTATATCCTTAAAGAATTAAAAATTAAAAATTAAAAATTAAAAATTAAAAGCACAAGCATTTATTATGTTAAAAATCTAAAAAAAAATTAGTAAAGCATTTAATATTTTTTTTTAAAATAATTATTAATAAGTAATAAATAATATTTTATAACATTAACCTTTGTTTAATTATAAAATCAGATTCTTCACAATTGTGATATACAAATTCATTTTGCATATTTATTTTTAGGCATTTATTAATAAACAGATGGGTACCATAGAAATTTCCTTCTAAATTATTTTTCAATGGATCAATCAACATTAATTTTTTCCAAAATCTTTAATTGTAAATTGAGTTCAGAATAAATGATAATTAATTTTGTCCCAAATCAATGAAACGTTTATTGCAATTAATTTTTTTCTTTATTAAGTTTTGCTAAAGACACTTGATAAGGATGTACTAAAATAAAAAAAAATAAATTATTTTTAATTTTCAATACATTAAATATTTTATTTTTATCTAAAAAATTTTATTTAAATATTCTTAATAAGTGTCCTAAAAGTACTTGTTAGCAAAACTCTTCTTTATTTCTTTCCCTAAATCTACCTTATTAATAGGTTATTAATTCTTCTGTTTTTTAAAGGAATTTACTTTGGAAGGCTTGAGTATTTTCAGCCACTAATTTCATGTTTTTATATTGAGATGTGTGTATTATTATCTTTAATTTTTTTAAAAATATATTATATTGTAAAACAGAAACTCGAGAGCTGATGTGCTGATGCTCGAGTGTTTTATAACATTAACCTTTGTTTAGTTATAAAATCAGAATCTTCACAATTGTGATATACAAATTCTTTTTGCATATTTATTTTTAGGTATTTATTAATTGTAAATTTATTTTCCAATTCAGAATTGATTTTCTTTCTTATTAATGAAGCGTTAATAGCAATTGATTTATGCTTTGTTTATTTCTTCCTCAAATTTCATTAATTTTTTTTTTCAAATTATATGAATTAATGAATCATCAATTGTAATTGATTTGTACTCGACATAATTCTTCTCAAAATGTTTTTCATTAATAGGACATAAATTATTTTATTTTATTGAATTACTTTAATAGATTGTTTATAAATGTTTTTTAATTCCTTTTGCATATATATTTTCTAGGAATTTATTAATTGTAAATTAATTTTCCAATTCATAATTAAATTTCTCCTATATCAATAAAGCATTTATCGTAATTGAGCTTAATTTATTTATTCTCCAACTCATTAATGGAGCGTTAATTTTTTATTTTGTTAAATTATAAATTATTGAATTACTAATTTTAATTGATTTATGCCTGATTTAATACTGTTTATACACAATTTTTATTAATTTTTTTTATTTAAATGTAACTGAATAATAAATATATCTTAGACTTTACATGATAGTTGATCTGGCATAAACCAAAAAAATAATAATAAAAAAGTTGGTCTGGTCAGCCATAGGCTAGCCTTAGGCCCTTAGCTCGTGTGCATTAACTCGTCCATTAACTGCCTTCATGGAATCTTCAATTTGACATTATTGTTCCCTATGCTCGGGTCAGTTTCTATCTCAACTCTAAGTATATTTGTCTTTAAGTGACTTTATTTAGTCTAGTTATTCATTCAATTTTTATAATCTAATTTTTTATTTTTAATCTATTCATAAATTTATATTATATTTTATAAAAATATTATAATTACATACACCATAATTTAATATTTATCTCACATTAAGATGTGATAAACAAAAATTGTAAATATTTTTGTTGGACAAAAAAACATTTTTCCTTTATTTACACTCCCAATTACTTATATTCTTGTTAATTAATAATTTTAAATTTTTCTTAAAATTATAAATAATTTATGAGGAATATAATATGCAATTGGGAATAGTGCTAAACTGCTACCACTTAGGAATTGCAAAGATTATTTCCGAGTTGGAATGCTACTAACCTTTTGTTTTTACGCTAACCAAGTCACAATTGCTAAGTTGCAGAAGGCATACCCATAGCTGTCAATATATCATATATTGATAATCTTTCCTCTATAAATTGGTCTGCAAATTATCATTCTCATGACAAACAATTCATTTGGTTTAGGAGTGAAGTCCTTATTTGTGCTTAAATTGTACCGTCTGCTACATCTAGCTAGCAAGATGGCCAACACAAGTAGCATGGTCTACTACTACGTGGTCTTACTTCTCATTTCCCTGTGCTTTGTGCTGACCCAATCAGCACCTGAAAGTTCTCTTATAACACAGGTTCCAGGCTTCAATGGCACTCTGCCTTCCAAGCACTATGCTGGGTATATGCTATTTCTATATTCAATTTTACTTTAACTCCAATTTCTACGAAGGCTATTTAAAATGTCTCTTAACAAATTCTGGCCTTTTTTTATTTTTACTTTGTTTTTTTTATGCTTCAATGGCACTTTACCTTCCAAGCACTATGCTGGATATTCAGTTAGTCAAAAAATAAAAAATTCTGGGCTTTTCTTTTACTTTGTTTTTGTCATGCTTCAATGACACTAAACCTTCCTAGCATTATGCTGGGTATGATATATCTATATACAATTTCTGCATTGGCTATTCAAAGAGTCTCTAAACATATTCTGGTTTTTTGAGCTTATTTTGTTTTTGTGCTTATCTTCTGTTTCATAATAAGTATTGACACATTAACCAACGGAAGTTGCAAAATGTCTGATTCACTGGCCTTGGTTTGGGACATTGTAGGTATGTGACAGTGGATGAAAGTCACGGAAGGAACTTGTATTACTATTTCGTTGTATCAGAAAGTAAACCGTCTAAGGACCCAGTGGTTCTATGGCTTAACGGTGGACCAGGGTGCTCTAGCTTTGATGCCTTCGTATATGAGCATGGTAAGGGTAACCAATCAGTTTTTACTTTGTCATTTTCATTTTAATACATTTTAGGATGAGCTGAAAGAATTGTAACCGCAAATGGTTTGCAAACACAGCTAATCTCTGTGTTTTCCATTAGTCTAATCAATAGAATTCTTCTATGTGATTTGCTGGCTATCCTAACCTTTCATCAACAGCACATAGTTCTGTTGCTCTTTTTTTTTTTTTACCCTGAGTTTTCCTTAATTCTTCAAGAATGAATGTTATTTTTAATTTCATGAATCTAATTTATAAATCATGTGTCTTATTTGTTCTGTGTTTCAGGTCCTTTTAATTTTGAAAAACCAAAGATTAAGGGAAGCCTGCCTAGGTTGCAACTCAATCCATACAGCTGGTCAAAGGTCTAAAGTCTGAACTTATTAAACTGTGTTGAATCTAGAAAGGGATTTTTTGTCTCTAGATCTTATTCCCTTAGTGATGTTTTGGGTTGAGTATCTGTATAATTCATCAGTTAATGATTGTGCCTTGTTGTGATTAGTGTATATAAGATTCTACTTTGCATTATAGGTTTCCAATATTATATATTTGGATTCTCCTGCTGGAGTGGGGTTTTCATACTCAAAGAATGTATCTGACTATAATACTGGAGATATAAAGACCGCCTCTGATACACATGCCTTTCTCCTTAAGGTAGTTAAGGAAACAACTGGGAAACTTTGGGATAAAATATTTGAACAATAAGTCCTTATGCTTACCACATTGCTTACATATCTACCTTGTTTTTTAATTAACCAGTGGTTTGAACTATACCCTGAGTTCCTTCCCAACCCATTCTTCATTGCTGGAGAGTCAT
This sequence comes from Ormosia semicastrata, assembly GCA_029884595.1. Lineage (NCBI taxonomy): Eukaryota > Viridiplantae > Streptophyta > Magnoliopsida > Fabales > Fabaceae > Ormosia > Ormosia semicastrata. The sequence goes on from JAQQTO010000044.1 coordinate 4,817,494, forward strand.
TTGCTGGAGTTTATGTGCCTACTCTTGCTCATGAAGTAGTGAAAGGTAATATGTTGTGTCCTGAAAATGTTGAATTAAATGTGCTAGACCTTAGAATCACAAATAAGATGCAGTTTCTTGATCTTCCACAGGAATTGAAGCTGGTGCAAAGCCCAAGCTGAATTTCAAGGTCTTCTATCTTTAAGTGATCACATTATGTTTCCAAGTCTGTTTCTACAATCTGAAGTCATTTCAATTTACAGGGTTACTTGATTGGAAATGGTGTTACCGATGAAAAGTTTGATGGCAATGCCCTTATTCCATTTGCACATGGAATGGGTCTTATCACTGATCAGTTGTTTAAGGTAAAAATAAAACCCTTAATTATAGCAAGGTCACTCAATGACTCATCATCATCAGTATGATCTCAATAGAGTAATTAATAGTTTGTCTTTTTCTTTTTTCTTTTTTTTAATAAAATATGTAAAATAGTTTACATTTTCTACCATATGCAGATAATTTAAATTGTTTTTTAATCACATTTTGTGCATTTTCAGACAAGTTAGTTTTCATGTATCTCTGAACATAACTTATCCACAGGATTTTTTGTTATATACTTAATTTGAAATTAATTATTTTCTTTCTAACTTGATGTTAAAATGAGGTGACCTGTTCAATCTAGATGCATTATTGAATTTGAACCATTGCTGATACCTGGTAGGAATTGTGTCATGAAAATATGCATTATTTAAGAGCATGTTTGAAACTTCATCTTTTCATTTTGTCTAGGCAATCTTTGTTTAAAACTTTAATGTGATTTGTTATCTTTTAAGCATGTTTCATATAATCAATGGTATATGATGCAGGAGGTCAGAAGACACTGCAAAGGGAATTACTATAATCCAGTCAGCAAAAAATGCTCAACTACGCTTTTAAAAGTTGATGAGGTGATTTAACTATACAACAGTTCTGGCATGAAACGAGCTTAAGATGAATGTGGAACTCACTGATGATTTTTTCTACTTTAGGACATTCAAGGGTTAAACGTATATGACATTCTGGAACCATGTTATCATGGCTCAGAGGCAGGGGAGAAAACAACATCCAATAATAGGTTGCCTTTCAGCTTTAGGCAGCTGGGTGAGACTGAGAGACCTCTGCCTGTGAGAAGAAGAATGTTTGGTCGTGCTTGGCCCCTAAGAGCTAATGTGAAAGATGGAATCGTACCAACTTGGCCACAACTTAGCGCTAGCTTGTCGGTTCCATGCACTGTAGGTTACTTTGCTACTTTAGTTCTATACCATTTCATATTTACTTCCCACCTTTCAATTGATTTCTGTAGCTTGATTACTGGGTGTAACTTTGATTTCTACTTATATACACTTCAGAACTTATTATTCATTTATCTTCAGTTCAACTGCAAAAGCTTATAGCTAAATGATAAAATGATGATAACAGTCCTGAAACGGAGATTCTGCTCAAGATAGGGAGAGAAACTTGACTCCTAAAATGAAATAAACTTGAAAACATTTAAATATCTTCTATCTTGTTCTAAACCTTATATATTTGAAATAGTTCTTGTTAATCAATGCTGGTGTTCAAATAAGAAATGAAGCTAGATTGGAGAGATATATATCCAATAATATGTTAGATTCTATTGGCACAAAATTGTGTCCTCAGAAAATTAGGTTCTAGCTTCCAATGGTGGTGCTTTAAAAGTCATTATTGATCAGGGGATTGTTACTTCTAGTACATGACCTACTAACGTTAAAGCTATCTTCTGGTAATACATTGATCTTGCTTTGATGATTTGATCCTTCCCAAAATCCCACTTGTTTTGATTTAGTTTAGAAGAACAAGTTTTTGTGATAAATATTTGCCAATTGAAAAGCACAATCTTTTCTTTTCACCGTTTTTATTGTACCTTATCTGCTTTCATGAAGTGATGCTTTATACATGATATAATTGCCATCATTCTTATTGTTGATATTGTTGTATTGGCTGTATAACAAGTAACAATATCTAATGTTATCTTTAGGATGATGAGGTTGCAACCTGGTGGCTGAACAATGAAGCAGTCAGGAAAGCATTTCACACTGTACAGGTGAGTTTTGTTAGTAAGATACCTGTGCTGTGGAACAAAGCACTAAATTGTGATCTTTGGGATAAAACAGAAAAGTGTGGTCAGTAAGTGGGAGTTATGCACAAACCAAATTCAATACGATCATGATGCTGGGAGCATGATCAAGTACCACAAGGACCTAACTTCAAGAGGATATCGAGCACTTATATACAGGTGAATTTCAAACTTAATGGCATTTCTTTACATTTATGGTAGCCGAATGCAATTGACGCCATTAGAAATCCATGTTACTATGATGGATAACTTCCTGTAAAGTCCTCATATTTACCCTACCTAGTGGGGGATAAGGCTGAGTTGTTGTTTGGTAGATAAAAGTATTCCTTTGCCATACACCATACACTTTGGTGCAATACGGAAATTCATTGTTCTAGTTGATTATATAGAATATGGAAAAGAAGGTTGGATAATTTTTCACCTTTCCTTTTTAAAAATAAAAAAATTAAAAATTAATAAGGCAGGATCTACCTTTATTTTCATCAATGCAAAAGTCCTTGATCTTCTTGGTGACTTAACCACTGAAAGCAAATACATTATGTGAACATGTTGTAATATAGCTACAGGAAAGTGTGAAATGTTCAGTTCTTTATATATTTGTTTTTTGGGTACGGAGCCTTCAACAATTCTGCTTCTAATTTATTCATCGATGCTATATGTAAGTTACATTTCTAGGAGAAATTAATAGGTGTACGTTATGGACTATGTCAAAAGTAGCAATTTGTTACATAGTTTCACATTACGAATTGCATTGCCATTCCAAAACTGTAGGATTCAAGTGTATTTAAGGGCTTGACTATCAATTACTGAACATGCTTCACAGTTTAGTATTATCAGATAAGGATCTCTCCAATTATAGTTGTTTCCTCTTCCAAAAGTTTTCAGGATCCTTGCTTATAAACAATGAGATTTACGAAGTTGATTGTCTCAACAGCATAGTAACACATACGGAATAACAGGTTTAAGTAGTTCTTGTCCTGTATTAATTGATAAAACCTCCAGAATACAATTCTCCCTCACTTTATCACTAGACGAGGCCTTCCTGAACCTTTAGTTGATAACCATATATCTTCCTATCTCTTTTCTTTAGTTACATTTATTTATTCTTTTAGAGTCTGAGCATCCTTATCTCAAGTTTTTTGCACAGCAATTTGTTACTTTAATCGCTATTATCTTTGATGATTCACACGCTACAAGTTATGTTATCTTCTTTTTTGGTTGTTTGATAAGGCCTAATTACCTAAAGTTTCATGTTTTTGGCAGTGGTGATCATGACATGTGTGTTCCATTTACTGGGTCCGAAGCATGGACAAGATCAATTGGATACAAGATTGTTGATGAATGGAGGCCTTGGTCAGCCGATGGTCAAGTTGCTGGGTACTTCTAGTGCTATTTCCTCCTTACGTTATCCTACTTAATGAATTTTCAAATATTTTAGGAATGACCTTGTTCGGGATTCCGGAGCTTCCTTAAATGGTTTATAAATCCAATTAAAAGATCTTCAAGTATCTACATTATGCATTATGAAGCAACTCTTTTCATGAAAATCATCCACATTGCTAGGACATAATTTTCTGGTATTGGTCCTATGATACATGTATCAGTGTATGTCATTGGTTCAACTAGCACTATGTCAGAAGAGTCCAACCCGGTTATCAAAATACACCCTAGAAATGGTTTAAACAATGTATAAAGGACAAATCTTGACTATAGGCTGAGTTAGTTTTCTTTATTGTTTGCAGGTATACACAAGGATATGACAAAAATCTTACTTTTCTGACCATAAAGGTTTGTACATAATAAAATATTTTACTTTGAGAAAATTACCCTATATTGGTTTGGTCTTGACTTGATACTATTTGATTATATTGGTACAGGGAGCTGGGCATACTGTTCCAGAATATAAACCCCGAGAGTCATTGTATTTTTATAAACGATTTCTGGCTGGATTGCCTCTATAAGAAACAAATGCAGAGACAGAGTCACAGAGGGGAGAGTCATACTGCTTTGGATGTACTTCATTAAGCAGTTCAAAAGTGCATGAAGAAGAGAAGTTTTCTGTATTATTTATTTAGCTCCCTCACTTATTACCATATAATAAAAATTTCTATTTAAATTTTTCAAGAGGCCGCTCTAATTCTACTTTATCTTACCCTCTCTTTCCAAAACCAGATCTTAAATCTCCTTTGTAACACAAAATATATATTCGAGTTTAATTAAAAAAGTAAATTTAAATACAAATATACATCTTAAAAAAACAATTGAGATAGTCTAAAGTGCTAAGTACACTTTACATAACAAAATGCGGAGATGAAAATAACTCAATAGTTTTAATTTCAATTTTTATAAAATACAAGCATTTGATTTTAAGTGAAAATTTTACCTTTATAACTAATACACATATTCACTATGTAATACTCATAAAGCAAGCATAATCCTACACACTTCATTACCAACAAGAGAGACAATTGCCCATTCAATTGTCCAAAATGCAATGTATAATATGTCATATGATCATGCCTAAGAAAAAGTCCTAAGAGTATGCTTATGCAATGCTTGTGCAGGTTTTTGTTTTAGAAAACCATGATACCCACTTATTCTTAAGAACCACGTTCTCTCGTATCTTTCTGGATAGGATAGGCAAAAGAGCCCTTACATTATCTGGTAATTGATGGATTCCTTCCCCTCACAAAGGTAAGAGTACTGGTACCACTCCATCATCGGTAACCCTGACCATAATAGCATTGCATGCTACGAGAAGTTAGGATCTCATATCCCCATCTTTGGCCAAATGATTGTGTACACCATGTAAGGTCATAATGCATAAGAATAGCAAGTGTAAAAACATGCAGAGATAATTTTCAAATCATATTTGAAACAATCACAAGGTCCTCATAACTTAATGAAAAAGAAATACTAGTACATGTGAACTCTAGCTTAACTTATCCAACAAAGTAGCGAGATTCATGTCACTAGCACTCTTGTATCTAGAACCTCACATCATCACTTCACAAGTGAGTTCAAGATAACCTTAAGTTGCTCAAGGTTCTAGACACTACCTTATAGCATTCCATAACACTTAGATGCCCAAGGTTTCACCAATTCTCATCACAAGGTTCACCTTAACTAAGTGAAAGATCTAAAATTAGAAAACATGCACTCTTGGCTCAACTCTATCTCATAAAGGAACCAACTCATGGCTCTAGCATATTCTCATAGTTCAACCTCAGTAAACGAGAGAACATTAATCATTTATGCACCTGAAGCTCATCCTTCATCAAAAGGGAGTAACTTATGCATAAAGATAGGAAACCATGCCAAAAAAATTCTACTTAATTGTATCTAGCACACCCCCCATCATCACTTCACAAATGAATTCAAACACAACCTCATGTTGCTCAAGGTCTAGATAGCAACCTATGGCAATCCATACCCAATGAATGCACAAAGTCTCTTACTTTCTCATATATACAAGGTAATAATTCCCTCTATGAAATATCCATACTAGTGTCTCAACACACTTTACAAAGCATGTATAAGGGATCCTAGCAAGTAGAAAAATCCATTTTCTCAAAATAAAAATCCTGAGAAAATCAAAACTTGGTGCCTAGAAAGGCTGATTTTTGTGAATACACCAAATGTACATCTTAACTTTAAAAATTTTGAAATTTTGTAGGTAAATAGTCTTATCTCATATATTTTAAATGAAATAAATCTCACTTTATTTGACTTAGTATAACTATAGTTATGCAACAAAAAGTAGAAGCTAAAACAAGGCAACTAGCTATTTTACCAGACTCTGACCTTACTTTAAATTAAAAATGAAAATGCATGAAGAGTGCAAAATTCTTGAAATTTTTACCTCTTATAACCTTATATGTTAGCTTCAAAATGCCACTAGTCTCATATATTTTAGACCTCGGAACAAAAAGTTATGCAGTCTAGTTTAATAGGTGTCTGTTTGTTTGTTTTTACAGAATTTGTCTCAAACTCAAATTGAAACTAGTGTTACTTGCGTTGCCCTAAAAATCTGATTTTTTTTACTACATGGAGCCTTATATCTTAGCTTTCAAACGAGATAAGTAGCAGGTCATTTTGATGACTATAGCTCAAGTTATACTGCCAATACCACAAGCTGTCAGAATTAGGTTTTTTACAGAATCAACCCTAACTTCAATCTAAAACTGAGATTTCACTTAGCTTCTGAAAATTCTAAAATTTCAATTATTAAATTCTCAATCTCTCAGTTTCCAACCCTCATTCATGAGTTCTAAGTGGTTTTCAATCACAAAAATAATCATTAGGCATGTAGTGCACAAACTCATTTCATGCAAGCATGAATTTATTAACAAAAACCCATTCACAAATATCCATTTCTTAACTCTCCGCTCAAGGAGTTTCATGGATAACTCTAAGCTTTAAACCATCACTATAGCATAGGTTAAGCTAAGAATAAACTCAATTCAAGCATAGGAAACAAAAACCAACCAAAGGAACCATTTTTGCCTCCTAAACCCATTTTTCCACCCTCACAAACAAGCATCCATAAAGATGTGTAGGAAAAATAGAGTTAATGGAACAAGACCCTACCTTAAAGGTGTGATGGATGATCAAGCCTTGACTTTGCCTTTGATTTTCCTCATCTTTTCCTTGTGGAAATAAGTTTGTCCCAATGATTTAATATATTAAGTTTTGATGATGACAAATACAAGTAAAAAAGAATGATGCTTATGCTACATAGATGTGCTTAATAGATTATATTGGATCATGCATGATCATGTACTCCATCTTGTTATATTTCATATAAGAATCATGCGTATTCTTTATAGCATCTTTTATAAAATATATCCAATAATGTGTCATATAAGTTGTATTAAATTACTAATGGATTCGACTCTATTTAAATGAAAATATGCAAAGTGTTCTTTGTTGCATCTTATATAGAGTATGTCTATTAGTAATTAATAAATGTCTTATTTGGATGTGTCTATGAAATTTTTATATGCATGTTAGACTAACTAGAGTTATACATTTATGAATCATGCATATGAAGATATTGAATTATGAATTTGGATTAATTATGTTTGTTTTAAGTGAGTAATATTTTATAGGATAGTCTAAGTACCAAGAGTGAGTATTGTAACAAGAAAGTTAAAATCACAATTATGCTCAACTCAAGAAGAATGAGAATGACAAAATGTTCTAAGCATTTGTAATATTTGAAGAGAAGAAATTTGTGGAAACTTGGATTACATCAAGAAGCCTAAGGACTAGAATTAGTATATTTTCCTTTTAGGCTTTCTCCTATGTAAAGATAGAGGGTTTACAAGAAAAGAGCTCAAATATATTTTTAAATCTTTAAAAATGGTTCTTACATGCTAAAATGCCCAAGAAACATGTTTTGAAAAGCTAGTTAGGGTAGTAGCTCAAAACTATGAAAAATAGTTAAGTTTGAGTTTTGAAAAGATGACCTTTGGTTACTCTTTCAATCATAACTTTTACAATACTTTGATTTTTGTCCTGAAAATATTTTATTTGAAAATGAACTCAAAGATCTTTTCAATGAGTGGTCATTTACTTTAAACGGATAATAAATGAAGAAGTTATGACTATTTAAAGTCAGTTTTCAAAAATAGTTAAGTTTGGATTTTGAAAAGCTGATATTTGGTTACTCTTTTGATCACAAATTTCAAAATACTTTGATTTTTTTATTATGAAACCTATTTCATTTGAAAATAAACTTAAGGATTTTTCCAATGAGTGGTCATTTGCTTTAATCGGATAAGAAATGAAGAAGTTGTGATATTTTAAAGTCAGTTTTCAAAAGAGGTGATGTAATTGATTACACAAGTCCTGTAATTAATTACAACTCTAGCAAAGGCCATGTAATCAATTACAACATCCATATAATCGGTTACCAAGTGCCCAGAAACGTTTTCAACAGCTATAAACGACTAGTTTTTATAAAAAAAATCATTTCTAAATACTACCAACGACTATTTTATCACTTGGGCTTTATAAATAAGTGTAGATTGAAGGATTTACATCTTTAGAAACTCTTGAACACTTGATTTAATCCTTGAATCATCAAAATCATATTTTGAGCTCTTTATTGCAAAATCCTTCTATTCCTTTATTCTTCAAGTTGTATATCTACTCTTGTGAGAGTTTCTAATATTTCTTTTTATCTTGAAATCATTGTAAGAGGGTGAGGTATCCCTCAAGAGAGAAAAAGGTGAGGTATCCCTTGTAGTGAGGCTCAAACACAAAGGGCGAGGTATCCCAAAGGTGTTATGAGTGCTCTTGAATGTAAATGATTTTTTAAGCACCTGTGAAGCTTGAAGAGTTGGAGACTCTAGCACAAGGGTGAGGTATCCCAAGGTGTGAGGAGTGCTCTTGTTTGTACAAAGGTTTTCCTAGCACCCTTGAAGTCTAGGAGATAGTGAAGAAAATCTCAAGTTAAGCTTAGGGATTGGATGTAGGCCACAAGTGGTTGGTGGTTGAACTAAGATAAATTCTTGAGTTTGATTCTCTCTTCCCTACACTATTTAATTTCAGTATTTGGTGTAGTATATTTATCTATTGCATATCTTGTCATCTTGATGTTTTAATTCTAAGAACTTGATATCTAACTTATTTGTTTAATTTATCTCATAACCCAAGTTGTATTTGAGTAATCTACAATAGTTGTATTTTTGTTAGTCTTATTTTGCTGCATGTGTTGATTAAAAATATTAAAATGCATAATTTCTCAAAGTTGCTTTAAAAATTTGTAACATGGCTAACATTCCTCCTCTTCCTTCTCTTTTTCTTCCTTTTTTTCTTTATTTTCGTTTCTCTCTTCTACTACTCCTGTAACGTGAGAAAGATAGAGTGAAAGGTGAGAGAAAAAATGTCTCAAAAGGTCAAAGGGAATGGGTGAAAACGTGAGGCTTAGAAGTCTTTAGGATATTTTGTTGAAACTTTATATATCTTAGGAATACTTTAATATCACAGAATCAAGTTTCATAACTTCCAAAAGTATTATGAAAAATCTTAGGATTCATCTCAATCCTATTTTCATCATTTCCATAACTTTCCATATAATCTTGTATTAAAACACTCACTCAATATCCTCAAAATTACCAAACTAACTTAGTTTGTCCTCAAACTTTAACGACATCACAAACCACATATTTGTGACCTAGAAATAAATTTTTCATATTTATTTCTATTAATTAAGCAGTTCAAGTCATTTCCTAAGCTAATAACAACTATTTTCTACATATAGTATTATAACAAACTAACTAAACTAATTCAAAAAGTCACAAAATTAAACAGGCACGTTAAGAAATTATTTTGCTACATTTGTAACCATATACAAGTCTAACATGTCAAAAGAGGATGCTACATCTATGTTTATCATTGGCTTGCCTCAAGGGGCAGAGGATAATAGTGGGGTGTCTGGTTAGCTCTTGGTGCAACCATTGGTGCACATGGCCTCGGATTCAGCATTTCCCATGGCTAGGGTATAGAAAATGAAGGGGTGTTCGACTGAGAAGTAGGCTAGTAGGGCATATATGCCTCAGCCACAGTTTGCAAAACAGGTGAGCCATCTTTGAAATTTCCCATAGCATTTGGTTAATGAGCCGAATTGCGGTTAATGTTCCCTAGAGCAACCAAAGGCCTATGTGCTATTTACATCTAACCACATTACCATGGAGGCACTATCAATCTAGGTACTGGTTGAGCATGATAACTTGTTTGTCCCGTTGGCATTTAGAAGAACTGAGCAACTCCTGTAGCGACTATTGGCTGCCAAGGCATTGTTGTAGCCATGGCCATAGTGGAGCCTGCAGGCCACTCTACCAATATAAGGTAGGCCACTGGTGGAGAAGCAGAGTATATAATTCTAACAACTTGTTATCTATGAGGTAGAGCAGCCTCTTGATTGATTTCCCTTGCCTCTTTATCATTGTTTTTTTGAATTTTGTTTGATATAAGAGGTCTTACGACTTTGGTTGTTTAATCCATTATCAAGGGAACAATCTCATCTATATGTTGATCAATTCGATGGCACATTAGGGCAAGGTTACCTATCTGGAATGCAACATTGGCTATAGCTTCCAAGCCAGTAGGAAAACCTACGGTCTAAGTGGCAGCAACAACTACTTTAATGTTCACCCTAAGCCACCAATATGTGTAGCAGATCCATGTAGCATTGAAGCTGGAAGCTGTTGTTTGCTGCCCCAGGGACATAGTTCTAGCTGCTGGGTATGTTGTACCAACTTCTCTATCATTAGCCATTTGATTTTTGTTAACCACCATGTGCTTCTCATAAACTAGCCTTTCATTTAGCTTCAAGCTAACCCAAAGATGCCTTTTAATGATATCTACTATTGAACTTGGGTCAATTCTAACTTCCCCTTATGAGTCTATATATGGCTATGTGGCAGATGAATATGACATAAGTTTTAGCCACTAGCTACCAAGCAGGGATGTTTTTACCAAAGTTTGCCATTGGATTCGATTGATAAGCCAAAGCACCATTATTACTTTCGATACTAGCTGAGGGCCTGAGATCTATGTGCATTGGCCATATTGCTATTGTGGTAGAGTTTGCCTTAGCCCCAATTGGTTAGAATGACTAGTCTGACTTGTCGACACTTGGAAAGGTTGTGTGCCCCCCCAAAGCCACCATCGGATGCCATGGAGCGGCGATAGCTGTGGCTATAAAAGGATTGGCCATAGTAGCTGTTTGCTATATTGCCAATGTAGGATAAGCCGTTAGTGGCAAAACTGAGTATGCATTTCCCTCCACTGGCTGTCCATATTAAGGAAAAGTTACTTGATTCATGTTCTTGGCCTCCCTTTCTTTGCTTGTGTGCACTTTATTCATTATAAGAGACCTCACGACTTTGGATATCAGAAGGACTATGAGCATGTTTGGGACGGATTAAATCTGTCCCTAACATACATTAAATGGCCAAAACATATGTTGCTTTTGAAAAGCAACATGTTTGGGTATTGGCAAAGAAAGTTGTTGACTGAAATCATCTGTACGACAACAGCTTTTGGAAAAAAGCTGAAATTTGAACATTATTCAAAAAACTGTTGGGATTATTCCCAACAGTGAGATGTAAATAACATTTTTCTTTAATCAAATAACTTTTTTAATAAATCAAATAATTTTTTTAATTATTCTATACCTATTTTAGTAATTTGATACATAAAAGCGATTCTTTTTTATATCATCAAAATGAAACAGATTAGCTTAAAATCGCTTTTCAGCTAACATATCCAAACATAAAACTTTTTTCTTATAATCGATTATAAAAAAAAGTTTTTATGCAATAATTGATTATTGAAACAATCAAGTTTTCACAACTATCCCAAACACGCACTATCTCTTCCACACTTTGGTCAATTTGATACCTCATCCAGGCAAAATGAATGTTTCACACCACCACATTGCTTGCATTTTCGAAGCTAGCAGGGTTTCCCACAACCTAAGTGGCAACGACATGAGCATTAATTAGCTTCCACATTTGCCCCTGAGAGACTAGAAAGAGGAACAATGGGCATTTCTGTTTGGGAAGTCATAGCCACGGTAGAAACACAATGACCTGATCTTAATCGCATACACTTGAAATGTTGGACAAGTTCAGAAAAAACCTAGAGATCTTAAAGATCTTGAATCCGGGAGTCCCACTGAGCGTGCCAAAATACGAAAAAAACTAAGTTAGCTTCTGCTTGCGAAGAAAAAGCAAACTCCACACTCTCACCATTGTCCTAATATAGATTATGCTTTGCCTAAAGAAACTCCTAAAAGGAGAAATTTGTCTTTCAATGTGGGTTCTTGAGATAACTAAAGAAAGTTCTCAGCTTAGGATTCAAAACAAACAACTTGCACAATGTAAAGAAACTAAATTACACTAAACAACTCGAGTCCAACAAAATGCAAGACACGAAGTTGAAATATGAAATAAATGATGACCCAAAATACAAAGCAAAGTAAATTGCATAAGATAAACATAAAAGTAATAAAGAAATGTTGTAAACTTCCTAGAAAATGTAAAGAAAAAGGATAAATGATTGAAAAAGTAAATGAAAAGTTGTAAAATGTTAGACACTTAAATACAAAATGACTAAATATAAATGATTTTTGGTGTGATGATTCGAGGATCCTCTTCTTAGTGCCGTAGAGGCCTTTATAAAGTTAGAGATGTGAAACTGTTACTTCAATACACTTTTAGACCTTCAAGCCCACTTTCCTTAAATCTTAGCAACATGATCTTTCTCCAATATTGTAAACTTTGGCCATTACCAAGTTGTGGATACTTCCATGATAAATTTCTACCCAACTTCAATCAGAAAAACTAACAAAAATACACCTTCACCATATTAGAGCAACTGCCTTATCTATCATTTCTTATTTTTTAAGCACTTCTTTCTTACTCAAGTCAATTACTAGCAACCCCCTCTTCATTACTAAGTCAAAATAACATTTTTTTTCACTTTTACCTACTAAAGCAACTGCCATGTTTCCTCTTTCTTATTTTTAAGAACTTCATCCTCCTCCCAATTATTTTACTTGCTGCTTCAATCCTTGACTTAGTCAAAATACATTTTTTTCTTGATTTTTGTAGATTGCAACTAATTGAAATAAGTTGAACTTACACGGGGCTGCTTTTATCTTCTTTCTACTCCGATCCAGTAAGTTATTGCATGGGTCAACCACCGAAGCTAAAAAAATTTTACCCTTTGTTTGGATTAGAAGAGAAAATGAGTGGAAGGAAAATGAGAAGAAAAAAAATATAAAAAATATTAAAAAAATATTTGTAAGGGGAAAAAGAACATAGATGCAGGGGAGCCAGATAGGAACAGTATGGATGAGAGTTTTCTCCTCAACTTTGCCAAGAAAATAATTTGGTAGGCCTATGGTTATTTTTTTCTTTTTCTCCTATTTTTTACTCATATTCAAACGAGAGAAAATTCTTTTTTTTACCCATTTTTTTCTCTCATTTTCTCTCCTCCCATTTTCTCTTAAAACAAACAAAGGGTTAGTGTCAACAAATATATATATTTTATTATTATTATTTTTTAAAAACAAACACTTTTAATTCTTTAAACATAATCATCCTCTTCTTACAATATATATATAGATATTTTTTTGTTGAAAAACAAAATGGGTCATATGCGTAGGGTCCGACCCACCACAACCCGCCAAGTCCTCCAGGTTTATTATACTTGGCGGATTCGAAGCTCCAGAGCCCAGAAAACGCCATTGCCATGGCGGCTTCACTCTCTCAGTTGCTGTTGCTGAAGCAGAGGCGTTCCCTCTGCACCAAGGTCTCCTCCCCCTCGAAATGGAGGGTGAAGCAGGTGACGAAATCCAACTTCCAGGAATGCTTGGAGGAGATAAAGACCCACATCTCCAACTCCGACTTCGTCGCCATATCTATGGAGAAGACCGGCTCTTCCTCGTCGTGGCACCGCGCGCTGCCCTTCGACACGGTGGAAACCGCTTACTTCAAGGTAAGGCGCTCCGCCGAGCGCTTCCAGCTCCTCCAGTTCGCCGTCTGCCCGTTTTCCGTTACCGACTCCAGCAACCTCCTTGCTCACCCGTGAGTACCTGTTCTAACAACAACAACCCCTTTTGTTTTTTTTTTCTTTCAAAGAGTAAAATGTTATTTTGGTTTTTGGAAAGAGTAGTGCAACATAGGTGGATGAATGAAATAAAATGAAACAAATCACTCATTTATCCGAGAGTTAAAAATCATGCCAATTTTAAAAAATTCTGGCTAAAAAATTAGAGTTTTCTAACATTTTTCTTGTACTCACTCGGAATTTTAATTCCCGATTAAAATTATGTACCATTCAGTGGTGTAGCGTAGCTCAATCATTTCTTATTATAGCTCTTGCCGGTTCGATTTCCGGTTTAGTTTTTAAAACATTGATTGAAAAGCTAGTTTGCTTTTTTTTTTTTTAAAGCTTGTGTTTTGAAGAAGGGAAAAAAGGATGAAGTTTCGGGTATGGTTGCAGGTATAATTTCCTATTGTTTCCCAGAGATGAGTTGAAGATGGGGATGCCTTCTTACAGTTTTTCGTGCCAGACGTCATATCTAGCGTCTATGGCTCGCCAAGGTTTTGATTTCAATGCTTGCATATATGATGGTGAGGTTTTGTTGTAGTTCTTATGCTTTTGTTCTCCTTTGTGGTTTTTTAATGGGCATGCAAATTGTTGTTCTTATCGAGGGTTATTTGAATCACATTTGCTTGAATGGTTTTAGTATTGGGGAAAGGTTTTGTTGTTTATGCTGTATATAATAATTATCACTAGTAATTTGGATATGGGATTGTTTGTTTACCTTTGTAGGTGTAATTTATGCCGTGTTTTGTTGTTTATGCATAGTTGGTTTATACAAATGCAATGCTTTATTTTGTACCGCACAGGAACGGTTGAATTGTTAAGAAAATTCTACATATATTGTCTTCCTGCTGCTTAGTAATTATTTATTGACATATTGACAATTGTCCCTTACCCTTATGTTTGTTTTACAGTTTACTTTTTAATTTACTGAGCCAAAAAATATATTTAAAAAAAAAAAGACAGTGAAGTCTTTGTTCTTAAGTTTTCCTTTGCTGCTTATGTGAAGTATGGACACTTTGGAAAAAGGAGTTGTGCTTGTGCGCAGACACTGTCTGTGCCGTGTTCTGTTCCATGTCAGTATCCATGCTTCTTAGGTTGCTTATGTCAATCAGTAAAAACCAAACTGGAATTTTCTTCTGTCTTTTCTAGTGGAAGTGTTAACACAAGGTGAATGAGTAATACTTGAAAATACTCTTGAAAAGAAAAGTATCAATTTCTTATCCTTTTGATTTCCCCTAAATACAAACTAGGGTTTTAGTAATTGTTAGGCACCTGAGCAGATAGTCTCTTCAACTGCATACCCAAATGTGTATGAACTCTGTTAAATTTGTAAATACAGAAAGCTTATGCTATGCTATGTGAATTGAGGATCTATGGCTCTGTTACTTACTTTGATATCCTAATAACCTATGACCCGTTTCATTTTGTGCGACAGGAATATCATATCTTTCCAGAGCACAAGAGTCGATAGCTAAAATTCGTCTTGGGACTGCTTTCCCTTCTCTTCGTGTGATGAAATCTTCTTCAACCTCTTCTGTTGCTGATACAGTTTTTGTTGAGAGGATTAGATCACGGATTAAATATTGGAGAAAGACATGTACAAACACTGGCACAAGCACAAGCACAAGCAAAGATGGTAAGAAAATCTTTAGCAGATTCTTTGTACAATAAGGTTTTTCTTGGGTCCTTCTTTTGTTCTTTAACACTCATTCTGTGCAGAAGAACTTATCAACTCCCTTAGGAATATTGTCCAGGGCAGTGAACAGTTCAGATCAAGACCTTGCCTGACTATAGATGTTTGCAGTGAACGTCAAGCACAGCTAATTCTGGAGGTATAATGATCTAATGTAGTCTTAATTGTTCTAATTTGAATGATACAATCTTGATCACCTCACTATTGGTATAGAGGAACCAATTATTTTCCTTTTTCTTTGTACTTTGAGTTGTATGTAGATGTTGGTAGACTTCTCAGATGACCTTCTTCCTTTGCTAATCCCTGGAAAGGGTGGAGCCACTCAGGCTGTACGTATTGTTTTAGCTAATTCAAAAGAAGATAAGGATTTGTTGGAGGTAATTAGAAACTTCTGCTCTTTGCTTGTTCCTGGTTAAGTTTTTCTTTGGAAATAATTATGGCTTTACACTGCAGAGAGAGCTTCAAAGTCTTGAAGAGGAGGAGAACAAGAAAATTCATGGATTTCGAGAGGTGATCGATTTGATATCTGCTTCACAGAAACCTGTTATCTCCCACAATTGCCTTAATGGTGTATCTCTTAGATGGAATTTTCTCAAATTAGTTCTAGTATGCTGACCTGTTATACTTTCTTCCTTTTATTAACTTTTTATTGGTTTGTGTAGATTGTACACTTATCCATTCAAAATTCATTGCGCCACTTCCACCAGAAGTAGATGAATTTGTGAGCTCCTTCTGCATGGTTTTCCCCAAAGTACTTGACGTGAATTATCTGATGAAGGAAATTAGGACTATGAGAAAAGTGACCAACATATCTACTGCTATATCCTACTTGAATAATCATTTCTTTGCACCTGTTGATATGGAAATTCCTGACCGAGGTCAGTCACTCTACTTCTTGATGTCCACAACCTCTTAGTCTCACATGCAAAATACAAAAGCATGCTTATTAGATGGTTTCATCCATTTTATCTTGTTAATTTTGTGGAAAGTTTCATGATCAGTCCTTTACAACTTTCATGCTTAGTTTGTCGAAGTTTAGAGACATGCTGAGTTTTATTCTAATTCCTTTAAGAATTACTTTAAAATAAAAATTAGTAAAGGTTAGTTTTAATCTCATGACTGGCAGCTTAGTCTTCTTTTCTTTTCATTTGTGGGTTTATACAGCTACAGTAAATGAAGGCAAGATTCATGGACTTAATGCATTAAGGCTATGCTATTTATTTATGAAGCTCTGCTCTATATTGAAAATTTCCCCAAATGTTACTGAATCTGGCAATAAGCATTTGGCTCCCGAGCTCCAAGACTTCACTAACGTATTCCATCCATGCTCAGCCAATATCCAAAAGTCATCTAATGGGGATATCAGTGTGTGGACCAATAATACAAGAAAAGTCAGCTGTGAACATATGGTTTTCTTATGGGGATTTAAATTTGGGACGACCGCTGGCATGCTGAAGAGTCTACTTCGTGCATCCCATGATATCTTTTCAGGAGAGTTTGATGTTAAATTGGTGGATAAGAGTTGTGCCATTGTTGTTTTCTGGCAACCTGGGTTGTCAAAAGATTTTCTAGATGTAATGAATAGTGAAGAAATTAGTGGAGACTTAAAGGAATTGGTATCAGATGGCCTGAGGGCAACCTGTTATGAGACCTACAAGACAATGTGTAGGCTAGGTTTGTGGGAGATGGATCTTGCAGAGTCCCTAGAAAGAACATTGGTGTATTCTCGCAGTGATATAGAGATTGATTCTGAAAGAAAATCTTCTGATATTCATTGGTACAATGACAATGTAATTAAGTTGGATGATCTTTGATGTTGTCATTAACCTATTCTTGAAAGTTAATGCTTTCATTCACTGATTGCAAGGAACAGGATATTTTTTTATTTGATGCTGAACTTGTCATTGGCATGATGCTTCATCATGTATCAAACTTGCAGTTAAATCTTATAAGATAGAAAATGTATTCGTATTGGTTGTATAACGTCAACGTAGTGTCTGTGGCACCATGGGATTGGGGATAGAAGATAGAAAAGTAATTAGTGGAAAAGATAAAAGATGACAAAAATTATACTCTATGATACTCTCTGTTGCGAATATCAATGTTTTTGAAAATTGGACTAGCCATTGAACTGATAAGAAGAGAGATTTAAGGTTTTGAGGTTAAATTGATGTTGAAGTAAAATTGTGTGTGTGTGTGTATATTGGGTAAATAACAATGATCACCCTTGAAGTTCCTGAAAATAATAACTATCCTCATTCTTACCAAAATATTGCACTTCACCGCATCCATTAACCTGGACTTAATTGGACTGTTAGCTTAACCTATCATTTAACCACGGTTATAATTTATCTCACTCATTTTGTCTAACCCTTACTCCACTTATTAACCTATCATCTATGCAGGACCACTAAACTTCACTTACTCGAACACCTAAGACTGAGACACCATCTGTTGCCAATCACTTAATCTGACTAAAGTCCACTTAATCTGACTAAACTCTGCAGGCAAACAATTCAAAACATGAGCAGCAAACATCTTATCAGACATAATAAGATCCAGCTCCTTCAACCTAGATTGGATGTAAACCATTCTAACAATGAAGTCCTTGATCCCTCCGACATTGTCATACTTCATGCTTGTGAGTTCGCTTATCAGGTATCCATAGCATTGTTAGACACTTAGTACTTATCTCATATGGATTTGATTTTCTCCTTCAAGTTCTTAGTTTATGGCAAACCACTCTGCATATGCTCAGGAACAATGTTCTCAACAGTTAAAATTCTAAGCCTGTTAGACATCTCCCATTCAACATAATGATCCTTCTGCACTTTAGTACTTTAAATGGTTAGCTTTTTCGGCTCATTCTCTCGCAATGCCATGTCGAAATTTGCCATTCTCAAGGAAAACTCAATGTCTTTCTTCCATTTCTTATAACTTGAACCAATCAACTCCTCAACAATGAAGGTGTTGTTGTTCAAACCAAATGCAACTTGAAACCAAATAGAATGCAATACATAAAAAACACAAGGCAAATACAAATACCTCTCAACATCTTTCATTATCATTTGGAAACCCCAAACATATCACTACACCTCCCCTTTGAGCAAAGTATGCAGAAGATGCAAAGTATCTGTATTGCATGAAGCCTTTCAAGAATACCTCAGTCTCATAAACCATCCCCTTTGGGCAAATTGACTAAGATATTCCCCAATTCGCAAATGCATTCATGTTATTCCAAATTAACGCAAGCAATAACCCCCTTTGGGCATATGATTGCATGTCATAATTAGGAACTATTCTAAAAACAAATCTTATAGACTAGTATAAATAAAATAACTATAGTGAATATTTAATTATACCAATTCATAAAATCCATAAACACAATCTTTAATTGCCTCAATCACAACAGTATACATTAAGTATACATGAAATCAACATAAAACTGGAAGCTCCATATGAATGGATCTCAACTGATTTAAACAATCACATAGTGCATTCCATTCAAGTTTGAACATACAACCAGAAGCGTGAGTATGAATAAAAATATCCTATTTAGGGAGAATGAATACTACCATGAACTCCAGAACATCCCAAAATATTTTTTTATAAAATATTTCACAAATTTGCAGTATTTTTTTATGCATAAAATACTACAAAAAGATTCACTTAGCTCTATTTGTGCTTGCACAGTTAAAGGCTCAAAACAAAACATGCAACAAGTTATATTATCACATTAAGAGATTCAATTCACAATTTAGAAAAAGAAAAATGGCATCACCTATTCTTTACTCTCTAAACTGATTTAATACTAACATACAACTTATACATAATAACAACTTGCCATTTACATAGAAGTAGACATTATTACCATTATTGGTGAAGATATAACTACCAAATGAAGTATTAATGTGGCAATCATACATTTATAGTAAGACAAATCCTCGTTTTCTCTTGATCCCAAAATAACAACAATAGATTGAGTGGAAAATGCCTAGAAAACTAGCAAAATAAAAACAACAAAAGGTTTTATCATGTCAGGTAAAGGTTTCTATAATCTGTCCAACATACTTCTACTAGAATTTCATAGGATACAGAACGGAAAATTTGAGGTAATTATAAAATCATTATAACGCTAATTCATTTTATATTAGAGTACAACTTAATTTCCCTTCTTGATCAAAGCTATCATTATCCTCAATACATAATCAAACTTCAAAAATTAATAACCAAGCCATGTCACTAGTTCAAGCTATTAAACCAGCAAATATTAAGAATCAAGATAAATTAGTGCTCTTCACTTCTACACCCAAAACTGAGGCTAGTCCTCTTCCTTTCATCACTAATGCACACCACTTATAATCATGCTTCTAGAATTTGAAGTCTATATTTTCTTTAATCAAGGCAAACATCAACATCTTAACAAGAAATTTGAAAACAACATATACCCATGATGTCACAATAAGAGAAAATCACATCTTTATACTCATCCATGTCTACCTCAATTCTTAAACAAGCATAGAAGGTTAGTTTATAAAATTACTTTCACCAAAAATCAATATCAAAACAAGGCAGTAGCTATATATATATGGTCCTACAAAAATTATAGTTTTAGCTTCACCAAAAATCATTACCAGCCGAAGATATACCCATGCAACAATAAAATTCAGTCTCACTACTAGAACATAAAGGATTTCTATCTAAAGTTCAATCCATCAAAATTAATAATATCAAGGGAAGAATACACACACACACACAAAACAGAATTAAAGACAAGCCATATTACAAGGCGCATACAAGATTTAATCTTCAAACATAACTCTTCACATTCATAACCTCAATAAGTAGCTATGACTCAACACATAGTTCTTTCACAACAAGATTTTATAGCAATATAAAATGAAACTTCCATCTACTTTAATGTTCGATTCACTATGACAGTCTATTGCCTCCTAACAACAACTACCTCCCTAAAGTTCCTATGAATTTTGCTATTTTCCTGTTGACAAAAGTATGCCTTGTGGATGTTATTGGCTTCTAATACACGTAACAATACATATTGAGTTGATCAGTCTCAATATAATGTAAACAGTGTGACAGAGTCCTATAACAATCACACCTAAGGCAGTTATGCATATCTAAACTAACTATACATCTCTTCATTAGAGACAAAAAACTATAATGCGTATGTTAAAAGAGAGAAAGAGAAGAGAGACATATGATGAAACCGCGTGTTTCAACTACACGACGGAGAGCTGTATATATAGAGCTATGATAATAAATACAAGGATTAGGGTTATGATCTGATTAGCCTATACAAGGAAACTACATAAATACAAAAGATATATAAAAGATATATAAAAGATATTTACACGTTTTCAACACTCCCCCTCAAGCTGGAGCATATAAGTCATATGTACCAAGCTTGTTACAAATATAGTTTATCCGAGGACCTCTCAAAGACTTAGTTAAAACATCGCAGTTGATCATTTGAATTGACGAAGCTAGTGGTGATGTCTCCAGACAAAATCTTTTCTCGATAAAGTGAGTCTATCTCAATGTGTTTGGTCCTCTCATGAAATTTTGGATTGGAAGCGATATGCAAGACATGACTTGATTATCACAAATAAGAGTCATTTGCATAACGTTTCCAAATTGAAGTTCTTTAAGAAGTGTTTTAACCAAATGAGCTCGCAAGTAGGCGAGGCCATGGCTCGATATTACGCTTCGGCACTTGATCTTGCAACTACATTTTGTTTCTTACTTTTCAGGAAATCGAGATTACCCCCAATGGATACACAATAACCGGAAGTTGATCTCCTATCAATAGGAGAACCTACCCAATCGACATCCGAGTACCCTACAATCGAGTGTGTCCTTTGTCTTCATAGACAAGGCCTTTTCTGGAGCTCCCTTAATATATCGAGAATACGAATCACGCATCCCAATGCCCTTCACAAGGTGAGTTTAGAAATTGGCTCACCACACTCACCGCAAAGGAGATATCCGGACGGGTAATGATAAGATAGTTAAGTTTTCCAACCAATCGTCTATATCTTCCTTGATGCGAAAATGGCTCCCCCGATCCAGGTAAAAGTCTAACATTGGGATCCATAGGGGTGTCAACAAGCTTTGCATTTAGTAGTCCTGTTTCCTCAAGAATGTCCATAACATACTTCCTTTGTGAGATTACTATACCATCCTTGGATTGTGCCACTTCAATTCCCAAGAAATAACGAAGTTTGCCAAGATCTTTGGTCCGAAAGTGATGATGAGAGATCTTTGTTTTATCGAGTTATACCTTGGTGATCACTGCTTAGGTGATAACAATGTCGTCCACATACACAATCAAATAGATATAGCCTCGGATGTGTATGGCGATAGAAGACAGAGTGGTCAGCCTCACTACGAGTCATACCAAATTGCTGCACAACAGTACTGAATCGACCAAACCAAGCCCGGGGAGATTGTTTGAGACCATACAGGGACTTGTGTAGACGACACACGAGGCCGAAGACTCCCCCTCGAGCAACAAACCTGGAGGTTGCTCCATGTAGACTTCTTCTTCCGGATCACCATGAAGAAAAGCATTCTTGATATCCGGTGATGAAGGGACCAATGGCGAATAGCAAGACCATAGACAGAAAAAGGCGAACGAAGCCATCTTCGCCCTTTGGGGAAAAAGTGTCGCCATAATCCAAACCAAATATCGGGTATACCCCTTTGCCACCAAACGAGCCTTTAGGCGATCAAGAGTGCCATCAGGGCCAACCTTGACCGTATAAATCCACCGGCAACCAACAACAGATTTCCCAGGAGGAAAAGGAACAAGTGCCCAAGTACCACTGCTCTGAAGTGCACACATTTCATCAATCATTGCTTGTCGCCATTCAGGATGAGATAAAGCTTCACCTAGAGATTTAGGAATAGACACAGAAGACAAAGTGGAAAGGCAAGCATAATGCAATAAAGAAAGGCGATGGTAACTGAGATTAACATAGTAAGGAGAAGGGTTACGAGTGGATCTAATACCTTTTCGAAGAGCAATGGGAAGGTCGGACGCAGGAGGCAGTGTCGGAGCTGGTAAAGGAGGTGGTGCCGGATGAGAGGCCAAAGGAGTTTCAGTAATCTCTACAATCGCGGATGGTGATGATGTTAGTGGTGGTGGCTGTGGCCGACGACTATAAACCTGGAGAGTGCCAGTAGTAGGGACCGGGGCACCAATAGGAGAAGGTGGTGATGGAGCAGGGTCAACAGGGACAAGAGGAGGAAAAATAGGAAAGACCTCAGTGATGGGTGGAGGAGGCAGGTCAGGAAACTCAAAGAAAGGAACAGACTCGAAGAATGTGACATCGACAGAGACTAGATAACGCTTAAGAGTGGGTGAAAAACACCGATAACCCTTTGAGACCGATGGTAACCAAGAAAAACACATTTGATGGAGCAGGCAGACGGTTTGTCAAGACCTAGGAGTGATATTATGGACAAAACATGTCGACCGAAGACACGAGGCGGAAGAGAGTGGAGGGGTAGGTTGGGGAACAAAACAGAATGGGGGACCGGTTATCAAGAACAGAAGAGGGCATGCGATTAATCAAATAGCAAGCAGTGAGAACCGCATCGCCCCAAAAACGAAAAGGAACATGACCATGGTATAAAAGGGTCGAGTTGTTTCTATAAGATGTCTATTTTTTGCGTTCAAAGCAACCCCATTTTGTTGAGGGGTATAAGCACAGGATGTTTGGTGAAGAACGCCATGAGATGCCATAAAAGTTTGAAAATTGTGAGACAAAAATTCACGGGCATTGTCACTACGCAAAATACGAATCGGAACACCAAACTGAGTTTTGATTTCATTATAAAAAGTCTGAAAAATTGAAAACAACTCTGATCTATTCTTCATTAAAAATAACCAAGTACATCGAGAATAATCATCTATGAAAGTAACAAAGTATTTTGACCCAAAAGTAGAGGCAATACGACTAGGACCCCAAATATCAGAATGAACTAAAGCAAAAGGAGACGCAGCTCGACGACACACTCGATCGGGAAACGAACTACGTGTGTGTTTCCCTAGTTGACACGACTCACAAGGTAAAGTAGATAACTTAGAAAAGGTTGGCACCATACGCTGTAGCTTGGCAAGACTAGGATGACCCAACTGAACATGGATGGTAAGAGGGGAATCGATAACGAGCACACACGAGAGGTGGCGAGAGAGCCGGTAAAGGCCATTAGACTCACATCCGAAGCCAATCATCCGTCTCCGAACTCCGGTCTGCAAAATGACGAGTCTTTAGTGAAACTAATGCGACAATCTAAAGAACGGGTCAAACGACTAATAGAAAGTAAATTAAAAGGACAACCGGGAACATAAAGAACAGAATCAACAGACGAGAGAAGGGAGGGGATGGACGGTGCAATCCTTCGGGTTGTGTTTGGGAACCATTTGCTAAAGTAATTATAGGTAAATAGCCAGAGTTAGAGAATTTGGAGAAAAGACGTTTATTAATAGAGATATGGTCAGAAGCACCAGAGTCAAGTACCTAAGGACCTAATGGTGGGGATTGAGAGAGACAAGCAAACGTATTACCAGTGTGTGCAACAGATGTAGTAGAGTTAGAAGCCTGTTGTTGCTCAAACCATTTTGAAGAAAATCTGCATAGTCACTGGGAGATGGGGTCGGTGGAGCGGAGGACTCGTGTAAATCGGGGACGGTGGCACGGGCAATATGGGCGGCTCGTGGAGGACGGCCATTTTTGGTCCAACAACGATCCTCGGTATGACCCAACTGTGCTACTGCGAATGCACACTTTGGACGAGGTCTACCCGAGGTTCCGGGACGAGAACGACCACGATTGGCTTTGTGGGAGACAAGGGCGAAGTATCAAGTGGGGCCGGAGCGAGGACGAGAAATAGAGGGTTGCTTCGTTGGGACCCGAAGCAAAGAGGACCAAGCTGAGGATAGAGTGGGAACAGTAGGCGAACCCAAAATCTGATCACGATTAGCAGAATATTCTGGAGGTAACCCATACAAGGCCATGAGCATGAAAAATGTGCTACGTTGCTCGAGTTCTTGCGCAGGGGTAGCAGCAGGAGGTAGCAACTCATTGAAATCATGCAGAGCACCATGAACCTTACCCAAGTAAGCAGACATAGGTCCATCAAACTGACGAGGAGCAATAAGACTCATGAGGTTGTGACAAACCCCATATAATCGCTGAGTGTCATTAGTGTAAAGAACCTTGGCTTGGTCCCAAAGTGAAGCACAAGTGGTCTGCGCACGGAAGATCTGCTTGAGAGAGGAGTGAATGGTGGACTTGATTACAATGCACAACTGTTTATCAATTTTCTTCCACCGGGGTTGTTCCTCCGCAGTTATAGAGGTAAGGTCTATGGTGAGGTGGTCTTCATAGCCTTGACTTTTAAGCCATAACTTGATGTCGAAGCCCATGTATCATAATTCTTTGCCATCTAATTTATCGAGAGAGAGGGGTATGGAGGTAACTTGTGAAAACAGGAGGCTCAGCCTTGGGATGATCTTTAGAACTATCTGGAGAGGTAGAACTTGCCATAGGTCAGAAGATAAGGGGCAAAAATGGAAAATACAAGATACCTGAAAACTCCAACGCAAGAAAACACGGATCTGAGAGCAGATCGGCGTAGAGGAAGCCAAGACGAGTCAAATGAGAGGAACGGCGGCCGGACGCGCCGTCACACGCCGGAAAACAGCCCGCGCGGTGGCTGGGCAGCAGCGGAGACGGGCGGCGCGTGCGGGCGCGTGAGGGCGGCGTTGGGGCTGGGCTTCAGGGGTCTGGCCGGTCGGAGGGAGGCGGCGCCAACGGTGTGGTCGGCGGCTGGAAAGAGGGCGGCGAACGGCGACGGCAGCGGTGAACAGGGAGAAAAGAGCGCCGGAAAGACGTCACGACACGAGAGAAAGGTCGGCAAACCGGAAGGGAAACATGGTTGGCCGGAAAAATTTTCACCGGAGGGCAGTGGACCCACCGGGTGTGCGCGGTTCTAGGGTTGCCTCTCTTTAAGCTCTAGATACCATGTTAAAAGAGAGAAAGAGAAGAGAGACATATGATGAAACCGCGTGTTTCAACTACACGACGGAGAGCTGTATATATAGAGCTATGATAATAAATACAAGGATTAGGGTTATGATCTGATTAGCCTATACAAGGAAACTACATAAATACAAAAGATATATAAAAGATATATAAAAGATATTTACACGTTTTCAACAGCGTAACATAAATTGGGAACTAATATGCCACAAGCATAGCCAGTCTATACCATAGACTTAACAGGATGAACTATTCTGATACTAATTTTGTCACAACCTAATGTTAGGTCGTGACCGGCGCTCAAACGAGTGATACTTAGCACTCAACTAGTCTGACAAGCCTAATAATATAACATCAATTAAAGAAAACATTTTGAAACTTAGATTAGGGCTACTAAGAATCCGACAGAGTTCCCTCTAAAAACTGAACAAACCACACATTTCATTTAGACTTGATCAACAATACATATCTAGATCTAACACAAACATAAGCATCTAACATCATTCATAAGTACAAACTGATCCTGCTATACAAAATAAATATATCAAGACTTTATGGTCATATATATATACACCAAAAGAAAGAAATAAACTCTATCTTCTATAGCTACAAAATACTGTAGTCGACGTGTAACACTAGCCACCAATGGCAATGAAGGCCTACCAAAGGACAAGCACTCCTGGGTAGAATAACAAATCTCAAGAACCCACTACTCAACAACCTGCAAATTTGAAGGGAAAAAGGAATGGAGTAAGTCACATAGACTCAATGAGGACATAATAAACATAGTGAACAGAAAGGGAAAACAAGTAATAGCACGAATATTTAACTTTGCAAAACAACTTGCAACACAAAAATCAAATAGATGGTGTTTATAAATAAAATCACTTGTCACATGCTTTCCTTTCCAGAAGTAGATTTATAATCGTAAAGGAATTCAATTCTACTTAACAAATCTCATCTCATATCCTAAACAAAATATCTACATCTATTATATGCACATTAGCCATTATATCTCTTTGCTATGACAAGCGGAACACACGCCGTTACCTCTCTTCGTCACGACAGGCGGAACACACGCTGATATCTCTCTTCGCCATGACAGGCGAAACATATGTCGTTATATCGCTTCGCCACGACAGACGAAACATATGTCATTACCTCTCTTCGCCATGGCAAATGAAACATATGTCGTTTCCTATTTTCGCCATGACAGGCGGAACATATGTCGTTACCTCTCTTCACCACGAAAAGCGGAACATATGTCGTTACCTCTCTTCGCCATGACAGACGAAACATACGTCGTTATATCTCTTCGCTAACGGTGAACAAAGTTTTAACACTTAACCCTTATAGCTCAATTCTCATAACAAAAATTCAAAACCATCATAGGTTACCTTTCAAGAGTAACAACTCAATAAGTCACAAGGTCAATAAAATACAGCTCCAAAAGTATAATAATCATAAAATAAATTCATAAGCTAGCTTAAAGATTTTGTTTCCCCAAAATATGAAGCATGATACTATAAACAAAGCTATTATAAAGAACTCCAAATTTCTAACTCTTAAAATAATAAAGGAAACTTGGTTTGAATTACTATTAGAAGAAATATAAATATGTGACAAGATGTTTAAGTTTTAAAATATGTCAAAGTGCAAACTATCTACTCATAAATATGAAGAACCAACTCAATCAGTCCTCATGACACTCGGAGGAGCCGGCTATGTAGTGCCCACTGAATCTGGCAATAAACAAATATTTTGTCAAGTCAAGATAAATGAAACAATGACTTACATTAAGAAGCAACCACAAAGGAGAGCATTTTTCCTTAAAACTTATAGTTACCCACTAGATATTAGGAATTTAAAACTCAAGCACCATGAATAAATAAAATAACTACACTATAATTACAATTTACAATTGATAAGACTTTAAAAATTTCATTTAGAGTTGAATTAGCAAAGGGGTAAAGAGAATAGGTAAAATCCCTAATTATAGGGTTTTCAAAAAATTCATGAGAAAAAAATTAAGGTGTGGCTTTCCTATTCCCTCTTTCTAGAACCCAATCTCCTAAACCCTTAGATTTTTTCTCAAAGCCCCAATATACACACACCCACCATTTTTTAATAGTAAATCTTGAGGGAATATGAGATTTGGCAAAAAGTAAATAAGAATAAAAGAGTAGAAATTTATCTCAAGCTCTTAGTACAAGTAGGTGCAAGGATTTGGTGTCAAAATGAGGGAAAGGAGGAAACTTGGTTATGGCTCCAAATGGAGCAAAGTGTTGAAGACGAAGCAGAGAAGACGTTCTCCTCTGTTTCTATTGTTCTTCCCTTTTTAAAATCATTTGATGCCCCCCTTTTTTTAAACTTAAAGTATGGAAATTATCCAGCTACCCTTAAAACTTATTTTATTCCCCACCTTATCCTCATTGGTCCAAGATATTAAGTTTTAATTGAGTCATTTTTCTCTAGTTTTCGTTTAAATCAAATACACTATTCACTATCCAAGAAGTAGTGTTTTTTACTCATATATATCAATATATCATCAGCCTAATAATAGCACATGTATACACACACATGTGAAAGTCGTTAGTTGTTATAGTGATTTCATGATATAGACAAATGATTTTCATTAATTACTATTATAACTTCCAAACAATTGAGAGAAGCTCTCTTCTAAAACTTCCAACAATAGAGTGGTATGTTTTTACCTTTCCACTTCACTTCATTCTAAACTACTCTATTATGAACCACTCTACTTCATCATCTTCAAAACTCCGAGACATAGCCTAAGTATCTTTTTTTCATGTGTTCCTAGCATGCCAAAACTCCCTTCGTCTAGCTTTTGAAATGCATAACAATAACATTCCAGTTAAAAAAAATCTCCATATCTCTGTGCTTCCTCACCATATATATATTTAACTCATGCAATCATTTAATGACTTAAATGGTCATAATTGAAAATTTTATACGTCAATGTTAAATTTTTGAAAAAATAAAAGAAATAGATTAAGATTACATTGCAAGAACACATAATACATGTCAAAACTTGAGATCTGTTTTCTGGCCATCAGATGAGTTGTGGATGGATCGAAAATTATCATGAACATGCTGTATCTATTTTTTAAGTACCTCGCCATAACAATCCTTAACCCATTTTATTGAGTTCAGAATGGAATTTCACTCACGTAAATCACATCAATTTAATATTTTGGATTATGATTTCTAAATCAAGGTTTTTCAAGTTAACAAAACAATTATTCAACAATATTATTTTGGACTTCCACAGAAAAATCAATTGGAAGAAAACTAATGATGCAAGAAGAAATAGAAAAAGCTCTAACAACAATTCTTTTTCTTACACACTAATTCCTGAAATCCAAGTCTGTATTGCCCTTTAGATTGAAATATTGGAATAATATTCAAACTTGAAAACAAGTAACTCGTTATTTACCCCTACAACCTCTGTACATATTTTGCAGGTCCTTGCAGGTCAATTCACCAAGAGGTTTAGAAAAGCCCAAAAGGTTGCATGTGTTATAGTTGATATATAAATAACAAACCTGACTTGTAATTCAAGTTTTTATGTTATTTCCATTTCCTCTGTAGGATTTGTGTTCTGTTGTAAGTTTGTATTGTTTCTTTACACTAGATTACGTAGAGTATATTTGAAGATGCTTTTATATCAGATCTTATTTCAGAACATTAACAAAAACATATAAGTATGAATACTCATTCTCTATCAACTACATTTGATTTATGTCTTTTCACTTGTTATGCCCAATATGACAGTAGATCCAACTTCAACCTTCAGTTAACATAAGCAATTCATTATATAATTAAAACTATTATTCAACCAATTACATAGTCATCAATGTCTTTTTTAATGTTTATCAAAGGTTACCCTTAGCAAATTTAAACAGGGAAAAGGTGTGGATAGAAGCACATGGCCACAAACTCATAGCGAAATGTAGTTGCATTTTAAAAGCAAAAAATATAATGTATACAATAAGTCAAGCCATCTAATATAGTCTAAAATGCTTGGCAGTTTGTTTTTCTATCATATTAAGCTACATGTTTAGAATGTAGACCATTCAACAAAAGGAACAAAGAAAACCACAGCAAAAAAAGGGAAGAAAAAAAAAACAAAATCAGGAGTGCCACAAAAGGTAGTTGTTAGAAGATTGAATGAAATATAAATAATAGATGACACTATTATATTGTCTGCGCTTTTATGATGTCAAGGCTCATCTCACTAGGATCCGTTGCTTGCAACTCAACTTGAATGCCATCAAGTTCCCTCTTGAATCTGTCCTTAGAGCTAGCATACACCATTTTTTTGTCTCACCTTTGATGTATCCGATGACCTAAATGTAAGAAACAAGTAAACATGGTTAAGTGCATGAGGGGAATCAGTTTTTCTCCTCTATAATATGACAATAGTATATCCAAAGTAAGAAAATAATAATCAGCTCGTTCCTGACGTGAACTTTTACATTAGAAAATGATGAATCCCTGTGTAGAGAAAATTGTAAATTTCTTTTTTCCTTAACAAGACACTTCATGTTTATAATGAAAATGAGATTATTTAAATCCTAGAATACAAACATTGCTATATGAGCTACACAAAGTGAATTTTATCAATTTAATAAATATATGCTCTCAGTTGGAGAACTTGTACCAAACCTATGTTTATTTGACTTCAAAACTGGAGGGCTCAAGTTACAATGTGTCCGTGTGTTAGTAATTGGAGATAACATTATTTTAACATCCCTTTGTTTCCCCTCCACACCTAGTAGAGTTCAGTCAACATCCAATACTGTAATATGTTATTAGCATTAATTTCTACATACAACTAGAGTAAACTATGATTTTACCACGTTTACTTGAATTTGAGGAACATCAAATTACCATGCAATGAAGAAAATATTGCTTTTCTAGAAGTTCTCATCAGTAGTGAAATCAAAATCAAAGACAGCATAACGGCACTCATTAGGAGGCAGAGATGCAGTAAAGTCCTCATAGGTTACTTGTGGGCTTCCATGTTTCTCCACCACCACTTCTTGGTTCTCAATCTTAAACATAATGAAACGATGATTCCTCTTTGCCTTTAGCTCGAGGAGGAACTTTAATTTACATTCATCACTGATAACCATTCCAGATGCCGCATTGGCCTAACTCAATACATTTTTGGAAAAACAAAATAAACACATAAGCATGACACATTCTTCATAATGCAACATGATGACAATATAAGATAACTAGGTTACTTAATGAGGCATTATTGCCAAGTCCAACACTACAAAAGCAAAAGAGATGTACATGAAGCTATACTTTGAGAAAAATTTTGCCCTACTGAGATGAAACTACTAGAAGCATTTATGTTAATCCACAGGGGCAGTCCCCTAAAGCCAAAAAAGTTCTTTTGTGTAATGTACTTAATTCTTTAGGTATGCCTTCCATAAAGTTTAAATTTACACCACCTTTCAAAATTTTACTAAATAGCACATCTACCTAAAATTTTCTAGTTCTGCATCAATTAATCCAAAGAATCAATGTGTTTACCAATATCCTCTAGAAACGAAGTCCCAAAATTGAAAAATTCTGTAGGCAGATTCAGCAAATTTAATAATTGAATTAGATGCATCCAATGGTGCTATAAACATAGAAACAATGCCATTACTGCCACTATATGATGCATTTTCTCAAATTGCTCTCATTGACCTTATGTACGGATAGGCATCGGTAATTTTAAATATATGCTCTTACATACAAATGATTGTTTCTCCGTGAAAAGGAATGTTCAATAGGATTTGCATATTGCTCTATTCTCTATAGAGTCGTAGGTTGGTTTGAGTCATCCAGTTGGTTCGAGTTTTTTTTGTTTTAAACAAAATTATTATATTTTTAACACTTAAAAATTTTATGTTTATATTTCATCACTATATTTTTATTTTGCATATTTCTAATACCAATAAATATCAAATAAAATTATTTTTGTAACATAAATATTAATTTATATTAAAAAATAAAGGTAAAATCTTTATATATCAAATAAAATTACTTCAAAGTGTATTCAAACTTTAATTTTGTGGCCCAGCACACACAACTTATTGAGTTATTAGACTTGGCCCTTTTCAGCCCATAACTATATGATGCTATGGGAGTTCTTATTCCCTGGGTTATTTCTATGTGGTTTTTTCTTCTGTTTTAGGCTTCGACTTGTTTACTTACCAAAAAAATAAAATGAAGCTGACGAAGGGAGGCCACAATGAGAAAGTTGCGATGGTTATGTTAGATGATATCTCAATGGAGTACATATTGTTGGTGGAAAAGCAATTCAGTGTCACAACTGTTGTAATTTTCTTATGAACTACAATTAATTGTGAAGTTTTGGTTTATAAAAAATGGGTTCATGATATGATTTTGAGTGTAGACAAATATTGTAACTCTAATATTTCAATTTATTTATATTGTGAGTATGTATATCTGTTATTGAATTAGTGTAGTTAGGCAGTATTGTAAGCCCATTTAATCATTGACTCATTAAAGTTTATTTTAGATAGTATTTCTTGATAGGAGAGCCTGATATGATTATTTATATGTAGCTAATTTTCCTTTCTTATTACCTTGATATGTTATCTGGATTACCCGATCGATGATCGCCTATTGAAAGAGGTAGATAGGGAGAATAGTCTAATTAGAAGAACACTTTTTGCTATAACTTTAATTGATCATCTATAACCAACTCAAGTACGTTCTATTTTTCAAATTATTATGTTGGTATCTTGAATTTATATGGCTTATATATTTTACATGTGGTATCAGAGTCTCGTCATATAGATTCAAAATCCATGTTTTATATATATATTTGGAAATTATGTGAATTATTTTTTTGGTTCCTGTTTATGAATGAAATTTTATTTTATTTTACTTTTTGGTTCTTGATTGACCTTAACTCCATGGCTACGCACTAGGGACAAATCCAAGGGAGGCGAACATAGGCCTCAGCCTTCCCCTTCTCATAATTTTTTTAGATACTAATAATTTCATTTAATTTATTAAAAAATAAAAAGATAATTATATTGTTCTTTTATAAAGTTAATATTTATTACATTGACATTCTTATTTAAAAATTATACTCATATCTCTAATTTTATATATTGTTATTATACTCTAACACTCTTCTTTGTTTACCAAATAACATATACCTCCCTTACTTTATATACAAGCATTACACAAAGTCTCATTGAAAATACAAAATATAGGAAGTATGAGTAATTTTTCAAATTAAAAAAGTGTCAATATTATAAGCATTAATCTCAAAGGAAGTTAGTATAATTATATAAAAGATAAAAATAGTGAAGTTAAAATAATTTATACTTGATATGTATTTAATATATGATTCATAATTATTTTATTTAAATTGATATTACAATTTTACTCATCTTTTTATTAATTTTTAATCTTTACATAATAAATTTACTAACTCATCTCATTTTTAACTTTACTCTCTTTTCTTTTTTAAAATCTATATATCTAAAAACTTTATTTTGCCTATAAATTATGATGTTAAGGATAATTATTATTGTGATGTATTTAATATCTAATATAATTTTTTTTTTGTACTTTTTTACTTTTTTCATAAATCTTCCTATATAATGAAAAAAAAAATTCTTCTAAAATGAGTAAATAAGGATATATTTATTCTTAATTTAAAATAATATATTTTGATCTTAATTCACTAAATAATTTAAAAATAAATAAATCTTTATATATTAACTTTAAATTTTTTTATATATAATAATATGATTCATAATTTTTAATTTTTTCACTAAATATTTTCTGTATTTATCCCTATCATGCACAGTAAGAATATTGCTTTCAAAAAATCAAACCTGTCTTTTACAGTTTATGACTTCACGCGTTGAAACTCGTAAATATTATGATTATTAGATTTGGCATCTTCCTTTTGAAACTCGTGATATGAGGCTGATGCGTTGTGATAATGCTAAAGCCTTACTATTCATACAATATGTTTCTTTCATAATTTTTTCTGCAGTGCTAAACGTTTTATAAAAAAAAATTATGGAATTATTATTTTGTGTTGTCATAGTATAATTTAAGTTAAACATATGTTGGTTGGACTGTACAAATTTATTGTTTATGGAATGCATCTTTGAATTATTTTATGACTAGTTAAAATATATATTGATGAGTATTTCAATTTTGACTAGATCATCTATATTTTGTCTATTGGGCATTGTTTTCCCGTATGATCGATTTTGTGAATTCATATAAATATTTATCACAAATGTGATTTGTTTATGTGAATTCATTAAACTTTTCATCATGTGATAGAAGTTTTCTAGTTATTGCATACAATTGTCATCCCAAAGAGGATTACTATGTATTTTAACTGAGAATTATGTGAGATATGTTTATGTGAGTTTATTTCTGACATTTAAGGCTATCATCTCAAAAGAGATTTTCTTAAGTGTTGAAATTTTTTTTGCTGTTAATTTCACATAAAGGACCTTTATATACTTTTGCATACCCACCTCAAAAAGGATGTAATTTTATGTTTAGGTTCTTGTTTTGACTTATGTTGGTGGCAAGCTATTTTTCTTCATATGCCCATATGACTAATATTTATTTTGCATTCTTGTTGTCTATTTGTACAATTTCTTTGTTGTTTATAATAGTACTACAGCAATTGAAGTTTTGATTGGATCCAACTATAAAAGATGGATACAAGACAATGATTTCACTCTAGGGATTGTTGATATTGACTTGGTCTTGCGTGTGGATAAGACCAATGATCTTATTGATGAGAGCACATAAGAGCAGAAAGAATATTATGCAAAATGAGAGAGATCTAATAGGTTAAGTTTGATAGCTATTAAGAGATTCATCTCTAAACATCTCCTTAGTGGTTTTCCAGAAACTAATAATGCTAAGGAACTGATGACTACGGTAGGACAAAGATACCTTGTGTCTAATAATGTTGAGTCTGGAAACTATATGAAAGAACTGACTACTATGACATATAATAACACTGGTGGAGTCAGGGAATACATTCTGAAAATGGTACATCGTCAAGCTAAGCTTAAGGCCCTTAAAATTGACCTTGATGATAACTTTCTCGTTCACCTTGCCTTGAATTCTCTGCCTATTGTGTTTTCCCAAATTAAGACTGCCTACAACACCCTGAATGAAACTTGGACTGTAAATTATTTCATTCCTAATTGTGTAGCTAAGGAAGAGAAGAACAAGAAAAGAGTGAGAGTGCCCTTTTGACCTTTCAATCTAAGCCCTTTTATGGTAAAGGTCCTACAAATCATGGCAAGCATAAGCATCAGGCTGGTAACTCTGTTCACCATAAAGGTGTTAAAAGGCATGGTAACAATCCCAGTCAGAACCACTTTGTAGAAGGTCCTTAAGCTTCTATAGGTAAAAGTGTGAAGTCTATCCATTGTAAGCAAAATGGTCATATGAGAAAATATTGCCTTAGGTTCAAGTCTTGGTTAGAAAACAAATTGAAACATGGAGGTATGTCCCTAGCTTTTGTTTGTTTTTGAATCTAATATAGTTGATGTCCCTCTAGATACTTGATGGTTTGATAGTGGTGCCACAACACATGTGTCGCGACCGGAGATCGCGGCGGGGAAACAGCAACTCGAATGGATTTAAAAATATGACAATGGAAAAATGGAGTCGCCACCAATTTTATTTGAATTTGGAAAAATTGGAAAACCTTTCTTTGAAAATGGTCTTTAGAACCAGATTGGATTCGGGAGTCGGTTATGCTTAGAGAAGGGTGGAAACTTAATCCCACAGCACCCCTAACGCACCCGTCCTAAGACGGTACCTTAAGTCAATTGTGCAAATTATTAACAATTCTTGAAAATATTTATTCTACCCTTTTTGCAAACATTGTAACTAAAAAGCGAAACCACAAAAATTGTGAAAATTTAAATTTGGCTTGACAGAAATGAAATTGCGCTCCTACGTATCCTGGTGCAATGGGAACTCAAAGTTACGTAGTTCTTTATAAAATAAGTGTGGGTTAATTGATTTTAATTAAAAAAGATTTTATTTGAAAGCGAATCCATTCTTGCACAGATTCAAGTTAGCACTAGGCTACTCAATAAACCCTTATGATCCCAACGATAATGAAGATAACATCCGCTATTCAATCATCATCATCGGTCATTGCATGGATTAAAGATTTTTATTTTATTTTATTTTATTTTTTATTATTTTTTATTTTTTTATTTTGTTTTATTTTTGGAATACTCTAAGACAAACAAGTAAACATGATTTTTCTATAACATAAAAGCACAACATCACAAAACATATTTTCCTCTTTTTTATCTTTTAACATTTTTTATTTTTTTATTTTTTTTCATTTTTTCATTTTTTTCTATTAATCACAAGACATAAAACAATATATACAAATAAATTATGTAAACACTAACAAACAAATAATAATCTTAAGTAACACACACAACCAATTAAACTCAAAACCTTTTTTTTATTTTTTATTATTCCCCTTTTTACTTTCTGATTTTTTATTTTTTTATTTTTTATTTTTTATTTGATTTTATTTTTCTTCTTGTCTTACCTTTTCATTTTTTATGTATTGAAAAAGAAAAAAAGAAAAGAAAGAAAAAAAAAAAAAAAGTTACCACGTGAACGTGGTATTCGGTTCCATTTCTTTATAAACCCTTTTTATTATTCTTTATAAAGTTACCACGTGAACGTGGTATTTGGTTTCAGATTTCTTACCATGCATATTAACGTTAGGCCAACATTACCATGCATATTGTGTCTTCTGTTTGAACTACCCAAACTATACATATATATATATATATATAAAGCTACTAACTGAAACGAAGGGGGGGTAGGGAGTTACTGTAGGTAAACTTGCAGAGTCCGAAACCTAGAGCAGGGGCGGCAAAGTGTGACAGTGCACGGTAGGTTGAACGGACCTACGCTGCAGGTGGCGCGGAGCGAGTCTGGTTCGTGTGGACGAGCAGCAGGGTGTGGGTGAAGAGAACTAGGAGGATGAGGATGACCTGATGGTTATATGCATAGGCTGCAGCCATGGAAGATGGAGTTGTTTTGACGTTAGATATGGAGGTTACTTGGTGGAGCTCGAGGAAGATGGTGATGGTGGTTAGAGGTCACCGTTGAGACGTGGGTTGGGTTGTGGTGTTGATGGTTGGATGAAGTTGGGGTAGAGGTGAGGTGAAGGGTGGTGAGGCTACGTGGATGAAGGAAGGTGATGAGCACGGGGGAGGTGGGTGGCGGCAAGGTTAAGTGCATGGGTGGTAAGGGAATGGATGGAGAGGGGTAGTGATAATGGAGGTAGGGGTTCACGTGAATGGTGGATGGATGAGGAAGGTTGGGTGGCTACGTGAATCCACGGTGAGGAGAGTGGAAAGTTGATGTTAGCCGAGTTGACTCGGTTGGGAGGGGATGAGGTTGTGGAAGGTGAAGATGGGAAGCGGGGTGCATGGGTTCACGGTGGATGGGTTGTTTGGACGTGGAGAAGTCACGGTTGTAAGGTGGGTGGAACTCGGTGGATGGAGGTTTGGGAACGTGAAGTGGTTACGTGTGCATGGGAGTTCGCGGTGGAGCCGTGGGCGGTTGGGGAGGCTTATGGGTGGTGTTGGTGGTGGTCATGGTTGCATGGTGATGGTGTGGAAGGTATAGGGTGTGAGGAGAGGTGATAACAAGGGGTTTGGGTGTTGTTACGGGTGAATTTCACGTATGCATGGTGGAGGGATGAGGAAGAAGATGGTAGAAATGGTTGAAGGTGGTTGAAGGTATTGGCAAGTTGAAGGAGATTAGCAGGGTGTAGTGGTCTTGGCAGAGGAGGCTACGTGAACTTGCGGTCTTTGTCATGGTTTTGTTGGTGGGGATATGATGAAGAGTGGTTGGGTAAGTATGGTTGGAGGAGGTGTGTGTGGTTGGCGGGAATGGTGTGAGATAATGAAGATAATGAGGATTGTGTGGCGAGAGATGGGCTCTTGTGGTGGATTTCACGTTGAAGTTGGTGGTGCGCCGTGGGAGAAGGGTTTAGGTGGAGGAAGGTGATGGTTGAAGTTGAATGAGTTAGGGTGTGTTGTGAGTAATGGAGCACGATGGAAAATGTGGTGTTAATGGTTGGAATGGTGACAGGATATGAGAGTGGTGGTCATAGAGATGGAGACTTGGGTTCCATGGGTGAAGATCTGCTGCTCTGTTTTACGATCTTTGGGGTCACGGTCTAGCAGAAGGGAGATGATGATAATGTTTATGAAGGGATGATGAAGTGGGTTGAAGATCATGAGAATGAAGGTAATAGGATGTGGTTGTTCATGGATTTTGGTGAGGAGAAGCATCTTGCTAGTGAAGGTGAGGTTCAATGATGATTGCCTCTGGAGTGCCCCCCCCGCCCTTCTCTTCTTTTTCTGTATCGAGTTTTGTTATCTATTGATGCTTATACTGTGGGTGAGTAATCAGTGGAGTGAAGTTGGTGAGGGTGAGCATTGATTGTGTGATGGTGATGGAAAAAATGGTGGGTGAAAGCTGGATGAGTGGAGGTTAGTGAGGAAAATGAGTGTGTGCCAGTAGGTGAGTGGATGTGAGTTGGAACGTGAGTGTGTGCAGGTGAGGGAAAAAAAAATAAATAAAAGGAAAGGTAAGTGAGTACAAAAGAAAAGTGGATCAAAACGTGAGTGGGTGCAAAGAAAGTGTAAAAGTGAGTGAGTGTGGGAATAGTGCGGGAGGACATAGTGAGTGGGGAACAGGTGCGAGGGGGACGTGAGGATGGAGCAAATGAGGCTTGTCCCCTCGAGTGTCTGTGTGTCTTTGCAAAGGAGTGAAATATGCATGATTAGAAATAGGAAAAAAAAAAACGTAGAGTCAAGAAAGAAAATTGTTTCATGTAGCAAAATTTTTTTCTTTCTTTTTTTTCTTTTTATTTTATTTTATTTTATACTTTTTTTTTTTTTTATTTTATTTTTTTATATAAGTCCGGTCAAAATTGGGTGTTCATGATTTGCTCTCTTTACTTGTTTCTTATTAGATAATAAGAAAATTGTGGTCTTCTTATTATCGTCGTAAGAAGCGAGTAAAGAAATGAACTCCAATTTTGTCCGGAAAAGTACAAGATGTAAAACAAATGCGAGAAATAACATGCAAAGCGTCAAAACGCTCAAGAATTAAAATTCATAGAGCTGATGCGCTCAACAGAATTTAAAATGCATGGAGCCGAGGCGCTCAAAGAATTTAATATGCATGGAGCCGATGCGCTCAAAAGAATTTAAAATGCATGGAGCCGATGCGCTCAACGGAAAGTAAAATGACAATGGGCAACTGCGGCCCGAAATTTAAATGACAATGGGCAACTGCGGCCCGAATTTTAAATGGCAATGGGCAACTGCGGCCCGAATTTTAAATGGCAATGGGCAACTGCGGCCCGAATTTTAAATGGCAATGGGCAACTGCGGCCCGAAATTTAAATGGCAATGGGCAACTGCGGCCCGAAATTTAAGTGGCAATGGGCAATCATGTCCGAAATTTAAATGGCAATGGGCAATCATGCCCGAAATTTAAATTGCAATGGGCAATCATGTCCGAAATTTAAATTGCAATGGGCAACTGCGGCCCGAAATTTAAATTGCAATGGGCAATCATGACCGAAATTTAAATGGCAATGGGCAATCGCAATGGGCATGTCCGAAATTTAAATGGCAATGGGCAACTGCGGCCCGAAATTTAAATGGCAATGGGCAACTGCGGCTCGAAATTTAAAAGGCAATGGAATAAGCATCTTGATCCAAAAAGATTTTTTCTTCTTTTTTCTCATTTTTCTCATTTTCCCTTTTTTTTTTGTTTTTCCTTTGCTTTTCTCTCTCTCTCCTTTTTTTTTCTTTCTCTCCCTTTTTTTTTTTTTTTTCTTTCTCTTTCCTTTTTCTCTTTTTTTTCTTTCTCTTTCTCTTTTTTTTTTATTTTTTTTCGATTTTCTAAATTTTATTTGAAAAACATTTGAACCAAGGACGACTTTGGAAAGCTTTGACCAATCAAACCTTGTTCACATGCTTTGGTTCTTTCCTTCTTCTCCTTTCTTTCTTTCTTTTTTTCTTTCTTTTTCGCTTCTCACTCTCCTTTTGAGAAATGAGATGAGCCATGGTTTTGATGATTCCTTGAGAGAAAATTTTATCCCAAGATTTCACTTTATCTCTCATCCAGTTGATTCCTCGCGATCGCTTGATAATTCGGCCCCTCTCTCTGTTGCTACTTCCTTCAACACAGCCTTCTCCTTAATCCTTCAAAAATTTTGCCCCAAGATATGGTCAATCGAATACAAACAAAATTGCCCCTGTGTAGGTGATCAAACGCAATTCAAAATTGCCCCTGGGTTTGGTGCACCCTTCAAGGCATTTCTGTGCCAACTTTCTCGAGATTTTACTCGTTTATTTGCCCTAACTTTTGCTTAGACCGACCTTTCGGGTTTTCGACTAACGGGCTCTTTTTCATTCTTTTCTTTTTGCTCTAACTTTTGCTTAGCCGCCCTTTCGGGTTTTCAACCTAACGAGCTTTTTCTCTTTCTTTTTTTTTTTTTTTTTGCTTTTTTTTTCTCTCTTCCGTCAATTGGGATTTCCAAGTTCTCTTCAATCTGAATTGTTCATCAGGAGATTATCATTAGATGGTCAAATCATAGTGTTGTACTCATGTTCACCTTACCTGAAGCATTACGTAACTGACACTCATGAACTCAAAAAGTACAACAGAAAAGAAGCGAACAACTTCCAGATTGTTCTTGGAAGCTTGACTGCGGAAAAATGGTATTATTTACAAAGGCTAAAGACACAAGAAGTAGAATAGCAAGAAAGAATTTTTTTTTTTACCCCAGTATGGAATGATTGATCTTGACTCGACAACTGGACACCATGACCATTTTTTCATCAGGTATATACAAAAAATCTACCCTCATGTAGGGTATCAAAGGAATTTGGCTTAGAGTATATTATTTGTGAACAAAATTTTGCCCCAGTGTAAGTCACGAAGCCACACCAATTTGGGGCAAATTGAACCAAGAGAAATTTGCCCCAGTCTAGGACTGAATAGGGCAGAAACTCGCCCTAGTGACCCAGAAGATTTGTCCCGATGTAGGTCAAATTGAACTAATGAGAAACATGGCCTAATATGGGACCAGCTCAGACAGAGTAGCAACTTGCCCAGGTGTAAGTCTCTCTTTTCTTTTTCTCTCTTTTTTTATTTTTATTTTTATTTATTATTTTTTTTAGAGCAATGAATTAGGTTCTTAGATAACATTTGTCTCAAAATTAAAGTTAGTGAAAATGACAACAATCCTTCAATGATCAGAATGGACTTTTGAGGCTTGTAACGTGGCCAAGGCTAGGGGTTATGGAAGGAAAGATATAAGGCTCCAACAAGTGTTTAAGGGTTTGAATGGGACCAAGGATCCTTATTCAACGTTAAACTTTGTCAATTGCCTTTGTACTTTCAAGTACACTTTTCTCTTACCGCTCTTTATTTCTTCCTTTTTCTTTTCACTTTCTTTCATTCGCCCTTGTCATGACTTATTTCATGTCATCATTTTTTTGGTTTTTTGTTTTTTTTTCTTTATCTTTTTTTTTCATTACGCTTCAAAATAGCCACCATGACAATCAACCTTTACTTTGTGTCATCCCCCAGTGTAGGGGTGATCCTTGTCCAGGGTTTATAGAAGAAATTTTCAAGCTCAAAAGGGACAACGAGAGATAATGAATTCTGATGAAGGATAAAGAAACACGGCCAATCTTCATTTCAAATCTTGATTGCTCATTTTCAAAAACTTTAATTCAGAGACAAAAGGATGATACACACTGAGTGATTACTTCTTTGCTCCATTTTATTTTTTTGTTTTTCTTTTTTTTTTTTATCTTTTGTTTTTTTTTTGTTTTTTTTTTGTTTTTTGTTTTTTTTCAGGCAAAGGATACTTGTACACGTGAACTTTATTGACATCTATCAAAATGAGAATTACAAAAAATTTGAGTCCGATGGGCCTCCAAATATGAGGAAGACACTTTGAAGAAGTGAAAGAGAAGTAAATATCAAGAAAGACACTGAAAATGAAAGGAAACAAGATATTCATGCGAATTTATTACATCAATGCTTCAAGAAAGTTAACATAAGTTGATCATCACTGATTTTTTTTTTATGGCAACCACTTCAATCAAATCCTCAGATCTCCCATTGTTCAGAGGTTTCAAATTGCTGGAAGATGAGTGACTTCTTCAGAGACGATTATCTTGACTGGTGCGGGGAGTATTTCCCTCTGATGAGGAATGTGCTGCATCATTTTCCTTTCCCAGAGTTATGCTCCTCACCATTTCCTCCAACTCCACATTGACCTCTTCAGAGGAATCTACATCTTGCCCAGCTTGTATTACCCTTGAAACGAGTAATTCTTGGCTTCGCATCTTAAAATCCTAACAACCATCGACACAACTTGATTCTTCATTCTGCTTCTCCTCTTCTTTCATAGTTGCAGCTGGTGTAGTGATACTACAACCTGCTTTCTTCAGCCCTTCGACTACTTCAGCCATTGGTGCATGCAAGCTTCTGACCTTTCCTATGGGTGATCCTTCCATCTCCCATGCATTTACCTCATCAAGAATTAGGTTGCTGACAACACTAGGCCTAGCTGTTTCTTGAATGTCAAACTTTCCATAAGCTATTAGCTTCCTTACTGCGATCTTGAAAGATTCACAATCTTCAATTGAGTGCCCTGGGATGTCCCTGTGGTATTTGCAAGTTAAACTCGGATTATACCATGTTGGGAATGGTGGCTCTAAAGGACGTACGTGATTTCCCGACATGAGGTGAGCATCGAATAACCTTTGGAATAAGTCTGCGTTTGACATGGGTAATCTTGGGAAAGGAGGTAGGTTTTGAGGATGGAAGCGACCTCGATTTCGGAAGTTTGGTTGAGGTGTTGGAGGTTTGGGTGATTTTGTGGAGGTACAGGTGGATATCGGATATGAGATGGGCGAGTTGGTACATATGGTGATGGTATGGGACCATTGTTGGTTTGGAATTGTGGAGTTGGGGTGCTATTTGTGGTTGGAACAAATTGGTGGGAGGGTAATAAGGAAATGTAGGAGTAGGTGTTTGGTATGGAAAGTGAAGGTTAGGGTTATATGGTGGTTGCTCCCCATGAATCCGACATTACCGTGGACCTCATTTCGAGTATCCTCCGAAAACGACACCCTTCTCCGATAGGAAGCACTAGCACAAGCAGTGTTCGAGGTTCTTCCCTCAACAGAATTTCAGTGGTGATCCCAGGGTTTGTCCTTATGGAAGTGATAGTTGGCGGTGCGGATGCGCCCCAGTCACTCCTGCACTTCCAGTGGCCCCAATCAAGTTGATAGTCTCCCTCATGGCCAACAAGATTTCCTCCATTCTCCTCTGAGATTTTGCCATTTCAATAATCATCTCTTTCATCTCATCTACTTGCATACTCAGATTTCTTCTTTCATCTTCAGGGTTATCAGCAGCCATTCTGATC
Organism: Ormosia semicastrata; assembly: GCA_029884595.1. Lineage (NCBI taxonomy): Eukaryota > Viridiplantae > Streptophyta > Magnoliopsida > Fabales > Fabaceae > Ormosia > Ormosia semicastrata. Next base: position 4,860,576 of record JAQQTO010000044.1, read on the forward strand.
CGAGATCTAGGCTTGTGAATATGGATTTGATTGGTCTCTTCCTTCCTAGGCTCTCTGGTTCAAACCAAATTGATTTATTAAAACAAAATAACAAAGAACGGGATGAAATGCATGAGATGCACAAAATGAATGAACTTTGAAAACTATTTTTCATTTTTTTCTTTTCTTTTTTTTTTTTATGTTATGTCATGAAAATGCAAGATGATTTATTAAAACAAAATAGCATTTAACAAAGAATAGGATGAAATGCATGAGATGCACAAAATGAATGAACTTTGAAAACACTTTTTCATTCATTTTTTTTTATGTCATGAAAATGCAAGATGATAAAACAAAATAGCATTTAACAAACAATAGGATGAAATGCATGAGATGCACAAAATGAATGAACTTTGAAAACACATTTTTTTTTTTTTTTCCTTCTCGTCGTCTTTTTTTTTTTTTTTAAAGAAAAATGCAATGTCATGAAAATGCAAGATGCTTTTTTTCTTTTTGAATGCTAGGGATGCTATGAAGATGCATGATTTTTTTATTTTATGTCAAGGTTGCCGTGAAAATGCATGATGATTTTTTTGAAATGCAATGCCATGAAAATGCAAGTTTTTTTTTTTTTTTTTTTTTTTTTTACTTTTGCTAGGGATGCTATGAAGATGCATGATTTTTTTTTTTTTTTATGCTAGGGATGCTATGAAGATGCATTTTTTTTTTTTAAGAAACATATTTTCTTTTTTTTTTTTTTTTTTTTTTTTTTTTTTTTTTTGCTCGAGTCAAGATTCGACAATTTGGACATCATTAATTATCAAACACCCCCACACTTACTCTTTTGCACGTCCTCGGGCAAAACAGAAAAAACCAAAACTAGGGAACAAAGAAAAACAAAACAAACTCAAAAGGTAAAAACTCTAAAAGACTCAATTTCAAATGACATTCAAGAACGAAGAGCAATTAAAAATTCAAGTAATTAAAACATTCATGAGGTAACACATCTTCACATCTCAAATCAATAAGCAAGGATACTTCAATTGAAAAAACATGAGTAAAGAATGATAGATCCTCACAGAATTTACTCTCAATCTCTCAAGTATTTAAAAGGTAGGTATTTCACTCAATTCGACCCATGAAAATTGCACTACCATATGCTTGCTTATCTTCTACTTCTCCACTACTCAAAACACATGCACACACAAATCATGAGGACTTTATTCAAGGTTGTAGTGAGGTCAAGGTAAAGGTAGAAGTAATATGGATATGTCAAGTTAAATACCAAAGAGAATAGAAGAGCATTATGATACAGTTAGAGTGGAGAAGATGTTTGAGAACATTCAGTCTAACTTTCCCAAGATTTTCTTAGTTTTTTTCATACAGGACAATGACCAATATCTGACTAATGTTTTGTTAAAGATCAATTGGTAGATTGAATTCCTTTAGGCTTGAACATTCTCCTTCTATTCCTGTTATTTCCAATCATCCACCCTCATTCTAGGTATGAATATATCACATGGTGCATTCTTTTGATTGTAGCAATAATCAGCGCTCTTTTTTTTTTTTTTTTTTTTTAGGAACATATTTTCTTTTTCTTTTTTTTTTATAGAAACATATTTTCTTTTTTTTTTTTTTTTATATAAACAATCTGCACATGCACCCCCACACTTGTTCAAGAACTCATCAAATAACAAAGTCAATGCTCTCTTATTCCCTAAGGTTGGGTTAGAACATGGTTTTGCTTTTAATGCACATAATGAGTTCGAAACAAAGAATGGTCAAATAAGCTCAAAGGGGTTAAGCAAGTGGAAATATGCAAGGTTGGCAAGAATCAGAAAATTTTCAAGAAGTCAAAAGAGTGCTTGATATCATATTGAAAACAAGGTTGGCTATTTGGTTAAACTGGCTAAGAAAGAGGGCCTCAATCATGTTCATGCATGCAAGTGAAACGTAGCCTCAAAAAGAATCAAAGCAAGTTCTAGAGTGATCATTATCATGAGTGAAAATCACACAAGAAAGAAGAGAATGGTATAAATGTTGAATCCATCCATTAGGCTCAAGATCTCACAAGATATAGTTCTATCATTCTCAGTCCATCAATTCAACATCCAAAACCAAACATGTGATTTTTAAGAAAGAAGACAATTTACTCAATCATGCAAATTTTCCTGAATTTCAATTGCCACTTCCACACAAACTAGTTATCTACCCCAACTAAAATGCGTCTCAAGAGTAAAATCTACTCCCTACTCTGCCATCCTTAACTGGTTTAGAAAATTACTGACAAGCATGTAAACATATTAATACATACACACACCTTTTTTGTTTTTTTTTTTTTTTTTATATATATATATTTTTTTAGGCACACAACGATCCTTCCCCCAACGAGATCATAACATTGTCCTCAATGTGAAAGAGAGATATAGAAAAGAGCAAAACAACCTGATAAGAAGTGAATCAACGCCAAACAGAAATGAAACACACGATCAAGTCTTGCATCTAACCATGATAAGAAGTGAATCAACGCCAAGCGTAAAAGAAGCATGCTTGTCGGTGCCACATCGACCTTAAAAAGAAATCAGATAATAGAACTTTAATACTTCCACAATTTAATACTAATTACTACCCTACCACTCCTTACTCTGCCACCAATTAAGATGCGTCTCAAGATAAAAACTACTCCTTACTCTGCCATCCCTATTTTACTTTTGTTGTTAATTGATGACAAACACAACAAACATATTAACAAACACACTTTTTGAATTTTTTGGTTTTTTTTGTTTTTTTGTTTTTTTTGTTTTTTTTATTTTATATTTAGGCACACAACGATCCTTCCCCCAACTGAGATCATAACATTGTCCTCAATGTTAAAATATAGATGAGTAAAGGATAGAATATATTACATGTTTCGCAATTCTCGAAAAGAAAAACCTCACACAAATTTAAACAAAAACAAAGTACAATAAATAAAACCAAAGCCGGTAATTATTTAAATAGTTGGAGTGTCTTGGCTGGCTTTCTTTTCATTTTGCTTTCCTCACCATTTCCTTCACCGCTTCTTTCGGACCAATCTATCTGAGTTGTTACTGGATCAGGTTCATAAACAAATGCTTCTAATTTATCAATCAATTCATCAACAGTAGAAGCAGAGATAAGGAGTTGTCTTGCCGAAGGAGTGATAAATTTCTGTTCCACAGCTTTGTCAAGAAAAAATAACAAAAGGTCAAAGAAATTATTAACATTCAACAAACCTATGGGTTTATGGTGGATGTTCAATCGGGGCCCAAGAGACAACTTGAAAGAGTTCTTCCAAAGTACCAAAACCACCAGGTAAGACAATGAATGCATCGAGTTGTCAAGCATCGCCTTCATTCGTTCATGCATAGAGGATACCTTAATTTCCGGTCAACCTGTCTTTCCAACGATGTTCGTTCGAGTTAAAGGTTCGGGAATGACACCTAAAACTTGACCACCTCTTACAAATGCGAGAAAGTGATACAGCCCCCATTAACCCAATGCAACCTCCCCATATACTACACGAATGTTCCTCGCAGCAAGTGTTCTACCAACAGTACTTGCTGCGTTTACAAACTCTAAACCACTCCCATAACTTGTCCCACAAAATACACAGATACTGACAAATCTACGAACAGAAGAAGAAGTTCCCTCCATTTTACACTCACACTCCCTTTGAATGATTTTAAGTTGAAGGAAAGTGAAGGAAATGTAGTGTTTAAATAGGGAAGAGAATAGAAAAAGTAATGATAGCACCTATATGGGTAGGTTGGCTGTTGTCAGAAAAGTTTGAAATTAAGAATTTTTTTTTTGTGTGACTTCAAGAAAACCATCAGGGTAAAGAAGTCTAGAAACCCCCGAAGGATCCCATCCAAAGGATCGTCTGTCCAAAACCAAAATTCAACAAAATCATACAAAGACAAAATAATAAAAAACAAATGATTACATACCTTTATGTACATGTTTCATGGCAGATCATTATACTGCACGTCATGAATGCAGTAATACCAAGACGGCTCAGCCAATCTGGGCATTCTTCTCCCTCCCGCTTGTGGGATATTTTGGATTGAGCTACGACGCCACTAATTAAAGTGCGTAAATCGACAGCTACCACCAACGACCACGGCCCGGTGAGAGGTCGCTGAAGAGCCCATGGCATTAAATCACAGGATTCAGCTCAGAGGCATTGTCACGCGAGAATGCAAACACGGGACGCTTCTTTACGTCCATCAACAAGCGAGCCTTTGGTTAAAAAACACGGGAATGCTTGCGCGGCTCTCTGCAGAGCATGGCACACGAACCTTATTTACTGGAGCCGGCGTGCGAAGGTCCACCCGAGTCAATGACAGTGCCGCCACTCCACCCAAGCGGGGGCTCCTAATCTAATTAAAGACCAAGTACAACCGAAGTTTCGCCCTCTTTTCATTTTTCATTTGTTTTTTTCATTTTTTTTTCATTTTTTTTTGAAAGATAATATATACATGTTGTGATTGTGGCTCACATCTTCCTCTGGTTTCACGTCCAGAAACCGCTTAAACGCCTTCTATGAGTCGAGGATAAGCTTCCCATCCAATTTTCTTATAAATTGGCAAACAGGTCTTTTTGAGTCGATTCCCAAGACCGTAACGCTCTTGTTCGTCCTTGAAGAGATTCCACAAACTAAGCGAGTTCACGTTTGCACAACTCCACAAGAATGCGTCTCAAGAGTCAATAAGATATTATCTAATGACTCCTTACTCATCCATTCTTAATGAAGAATATTTTATCTTCTCTATTTACGAAACCATCCCCAAAGAGTGACATCGCTTGTTGCAATTCCATCGTGCACACTTGTAACAAACTTTCATTCTTTTTGCTCTTCTCCTTTTTGAAAATGAACTTTTTCCAAGACCAGGGCATGTATGGGAGAAATGAATCGAAGATTCACCAGCTAAACGAACCTTTGCTTCGATTATCCGGCGTATATCTTACGGGATGCCCTTATACATTAACAATCTCGGTCTTTCACACCTAGCTTCATAGACTTTTGTTAGAGCATTTAGAGGGAGAGAAGGAAAATATTTTCTTAGATTTGAAAGAATGACATCCATTTTGAAGGAGAAGAAGGGTTCAGTTATTTTGGGAAACTGAAAGACAAACCGACTCGAGAGTCACGAGTACCGTTATCCGCCGTTTAGCAGGAGCACAGAGAACTTAACAACTTGATTTTCCAGGAATGGCTGAGTCTTTGGTCATTAACTTTAAGCGCATTACCATTCCTAGGATTCTCAATATCTATGGCCCCACAAGATACGCGTGTTTGACAACAAAAGAACCGCGCCTCCTAGATCTCAATTTTCTAAGGAGTAGGTGCGGATGAGAATCTTAAAGCAAAACTTTATTGACCAATTTCCGCAACTTTTGCAAAAGGTGTAACAAACCTTGAATAAAGAAATCCAATAAAATCCATACTGCAAGATTTTCATGAGTTGTTGTCTCCACATGCTTCCGATAAAGTTTAATGGCACTACCTACCTCATTGTCGATTACACATACTGTCTTTTTTTTCTTTTTTTTTTTTCATAATACGGATGGAGAAGGTTCATCACCTTCATTTCTGCATTCTCTGGAAGTTCTTGAAAGCTGTTTGAGGTGGTGTCTTCTTTCCTTAGTCGTGCAATAGTTCCGAACACGGTAACATGCATAAGATGAGATGAATGAAATGAAAACATTTTCTTTTCAAATGCATGGAATGAAATGCATGATTTATTTTTTTTATTTTTTATTTTAGAATGCTAAAGATGCCATACATGAAAAAAAAAATTTATGAAAATGCTGATTTATTTTTATTATTATTATTATTATTTTTTAATCGAGGATGGCATGAAAATACATGATTTTTTTTTTTTTAAGAATGCTTGGAGTATCATGAAAATGCATGATATTTTTTTTTTGAATGCTAGGAATGCATGATTTTCTTTATGCAATGTTATGAAAATGCAAGTTTTTTTTTTTTAATGCTAAGCATGTTTATGAAAATGCAAGTAATGAATAACTTCCTTTTTTATTCTTTTCTTTTTGATTTTTTTTTTGCAAGAATGAATGATATGAGAGAAGAAAAAAAAGAAAAAGAAAGTACGCTCCCTTTTGTGCCCTAGCCAGGTGGAACCTAATATTCGACAGTTACTATGCTCAATCTATCAGTCTTGGGATTTTCGGAGACAGGTCTAAACTTCTAAAAGTCATGGTTCCCAGATTGCCCTTATCTCGAAAGACAAAGACCCAAATCATGAATTAATCACAAGTAGGGATAAACCCTCTCAATATGATTAGTTCATGGTATTAGTAACAACTGAGTGGTGTCTCAACAAATGTCAAGTGAGCATAAAGCCCTCAATAACAAAAATCGAGACTCCTCCTATTCCTCGGCCGCACGGACTCGGGTATAGAGCCCAAAAAGTGTGTGAGGTAAGTGAGTGATGTGTGTGAGGGAGCATACAAATCGTACAAAAATTTAAAAAGAAACTATCCCGACAACCTGCAAAAACATATATACAATAGCCAGGCAGCAATCATCTATCCTAAAGTTTCAACAATTATTCACAATTAAGTACAAAACATATACAAGTATATCATGTCAAAACAAACACAGGAATAACGCTATCAAATATTTACATAGAACAAAATAAATAAAATCCATTTACAAACAAAAAGAGAACAAAAACAAGGATAAAAAGGGTAAAATAAATAAATGAAAATTATTAATAATTTGCACAACTAACAACGACAGGCTTGACTCTCCAAATATCCCCAGTGGAGTCGCCATCTGTCGCGACCGGAGATCGCGGCGGGGAAACAGCAACTCGAATGGATTTAAAAATATGACAATGGAAAAATGGAGTCGCCACCAATTTTATTTGAATTTGGAAAAATTGGAAAACCTTTCTTTGAAAATGGTCTTTAGAACCAGATTGGATTCGGGAGTCGGTTATGCTTAGAGAAGGGTGGAAACTTAATCCCACAGCACCCCTAACGCTTTCCTAAGTCCTAAGACGGTACCTTAAGTCAATTGTGCAAATTATTAACAATTCTTGAAAATATTTATTTTACCCTTTTTGCAAACATTGTAACTAAAAAGCGAAACCACAAAAATTGTGAAAATTTAAATTTGGCTTGACAGAAATGAAATTCGCTCCTACGTATCCCTGGTGCAATGGGGAACTCAAAGTTACGTAGTTCTTTATAAAATAAGTGTGGGTTAATTGATTTTAATTAAAAAAGATTTTATTTGAAAGCGAATCCATTCTTGCACAGGATTCAAGTTAGCACTAGGCTACTCAATAAACCCTTATGATCCCAACGATAATGAAGATAACATCCGCTATTCAATCATCATCATCGGTCATTGCATGGATTAAAGATTTTTATTTTATTTTATTTTATTTTTTATTATTTTTTTATTTTTTTATTTTGTTTTATTTTTGGAATACTCTAAGACAAACAAGTAAACATGATTTTTCTATAACATAAAAGCACAACATCACAAAACATATTTTCCTCTTTTTTATCTTTTAACATTTTTTATTTTTTATTTTTTTCATTTTTTCATTTTTTTCTATTAATCACAAGACATAAAACAATATATACAAATAAATTATGTAAACACTAACAAACAAATAATAATCTTAAGTAACACACACAACCAATTAAACTCAAAACCTTTTTTTATTTTTTATTATTCCCTTTTTACTTTTCGATTTTTTATTTTTTTATTTTTTATTTTTTATTTGATTTTATTTTTCTTCTTGTCTTACCTTTTCATTTTTTATGTATTGAAAAAAGAAAAAAGAAAAAAAAGAAAAGAAAAAAAAAAAAAAGTTACCACGTGAACGTGGTATTCGGTTCCATTTCTTTATAAACCCTTTTTATTATTCTTTATAAAGTTACCACGTGAACGTGGTATTTGGTTTCAGATTTCTTACCATGCATATTAACGTTAGGCCAACATTACCATGCATATTGTGTCTTCTGTTTGAACTACCCAAACTATACATATATATATATATATATAAAGCTACTAAGCGAAACGAAGGGGGTAGGGAGTTCGTAGGTAAACTTGCGAGTCCGAAACCTAGAGCGAGGGCGGCAAGGTGTGACGGTGCACGGTAGGTTGAACGGACCTACGCTGGCAGGTGGCGCGGAGCGAGTCCGGTTCGTGTGGACGAGCAAACGGGGTGTGGGTGAAGAGAACTAGGAGGATGAGGATGACGATGGTTATATGCATAGAGGTCGCAGCCATGGAAGATGGAGTTGTTTTGACGTTAGATATGGAGGTTACTTGGTGGAGCTCGAGGAAGATGGTGATGGTGGTTAGAGGTCACCGTTGAGACGTGGGTTGGGTTGTGGTGTTGATGGTTGGATGAAGTTGGGGTAGAGGTGAGGTGAAGGGTGGTGAGGCTACGTGGATGAAGGAAGGTGATGAGCATGGGGAGGTGGGTGGCGGCAAGGTTAAGTGCATGGGTGGTAAGGGAATGGATGGAGAGGGGTAGTGATAATGGAGGTAGGGGTTCACGTGAATGGTGGATGGATGAGGAAGGTTGGGTGGCTACGTGAATCCACGGTGAGGAGAGTGGAAAGTTGATGTTAGCCGAGTTGACTCGGTTGGGAGGGATGAGGTTGTGGAAGGTGAAGATGGGAAGCGGGGTGCATGGGTTCACGGTGGATGGGTTGTTTGGACGTGGAGAAGTCACGGTTGTAAGGTGGGTGGAACTCGGCTGGATGGAGGTTTGGGAACGTGAAGTGGTTACGTGTGCATGGGAGTTCGCGGTGTGGAGCCCGTGGGCGGTTGGGGAGGCTTATGGGTGGTGTTGGTGGTGGTCATGGTTGCATGGTGATGGTGTGGAAGGTATAGGGTGTGAGGAGAGGTGATAACAAAGCAAGGGGTTTGGGTGTTGTTACGGGTGAATTTCACGTATGCATGGTGGAGGGATGAGGAAGAAGATGGTAGAAATGGTTGAAGGTGGTTGAAGGTATTGGCAAGTTGAAGGAGATTAGCGGGGTGTAGTGGTCTTGGCGAGAGGAGGCTACGTGAACTTGCGGTCTTTGTCATGGTTTTGTTGGTGGGGATATGATGAAGAGTGGTTGGGTAAGTATGGTTGGAGGAGGTGTGTGTGGTTGGCAGGAATGGTGTGAGATAATGAAGATAATGAGGATTGTGTGGCAGAGATGGCTGCTGTGGTGGATTTCACGTTGAAGTTGGTGGCTGCCGTGGGAGAAGGGTTTAGGTGGAGGAAGGTGATGGTTGAAGTTGAATGAGTTAGGGTGTGTTGTGAGTAATGGAGCACGATGGAAAATGTGGTGTTAATGGTTGGAATGGTGACAGGATATGAGAGTGGTGGTCATAGAGATGGAGACTTGGGTTCCATGGGTGAAGATGCTGCTCTGTTTTACGATGCTGGGGTCACGGTCTAGCAGAAGGGAGATGATGATAATGTTTATGAAGGGATGATGAAGTGGGTTGAAGATCATGAGAATGAAGGTAATAGGATGTGGTTGTTCATGGATTTTGGTGAGGGAGAAGCATCTTGCTAGTGAAGGTGAGGTTCAATGATGATTGCCTCTGGAGTGCCCCCCCCGCCCTTCTCTTCTTTTTCTGTATCGAGTTTTGTTATCTATTGATGCTTATACTGTGGGTGAGTAATCAGTGGAGTGAAGTTGGTGAGGGTGAGCATTGATTGTGTGATGGTGATGGAAAAAATGGTGGGTGAAAGCTGGATGAGTGGAGGTTAGTGAGGAAAATGAGTGTGTGCCAGTAGGTGAGTGGATGTGAGTTGGAACGTGAGTGTGTGCGAGGTGAGGGAAAAAAAAAAAAAAAAAAAGGAAAGGTAAGTGAGTACAAAAGAAAAGTGGATCAAAACGTGAGTGGGTGCGGCCGGTGTAAAAGTGAGTGAGTGTGGGAATAGTGCGGGAGGACATAGTGAGTGGGGAACAAGGGGGGACGTGAGGATGGAGCAAATGAGGCTTGTCCCTCTTGCGAGTGTCTCATTTGTCTTTGCAAAGGAGTGAAATATGCATGATTAGAAATAGGAAAAAAAAACGTAGAGTCAGCAAAGAAAATTGTTTCATGTAGCAAAATTTTTTTCTTTCTTTTTTTCTTTTTATTTTATTTTATTTTATACTTTTTTTTATTTTATTTTTTTTTATATAAGTCCGGTCAAAATTGGGTGTTCACAACATGTTGTTATTACCTTGCAAGGGTTCATAAGCAAATGGAAACCAAGTCTGAAGGAAGCCAAGTTGACGGTAGGAAACAATCTTGAAGTTGATGTTGAGTTTGTTGGAGTTGTCAAGTTGTCTTTGGAGACTGGTTTTGATATTACTTTAGAGAACACCTTTTATGTACCTTCCTTTAGAAGGAATTTAATTTCTATTTCTACTTTAGACAGAGTTGGTTTTCATTTCACTTTTGGTGGTGGAAAAGTTGATTTAATGTTTGACTCTAAAGTTCTTGGATATGGTATTTTGGATAATGGTTTATATAAATTATATTTGGCTTTGGATAATCGTTATGCTTCTTTAGTTGTTGAATCTTCAATTGCAAAGCATTCTAGAAGTAAGGATAAATATTATATGTTGTGGCATAAGCACTTAGGACATATCTCTAAGGAAAGAATTGATAGGTTGGTTAAAAATGATATTCTCCTCTCACTTAACTTTGAGGATATGGAAACTTATGTTGACTATATTAAGGGGAAATTGACTAAGACCAAAAGAAAGGGGTAACACATAGTTTAGATCTTTTAGATATTATTCACACTGATATTAATGGACCTTATTCCTCTACAATTTGTGGAAACAAATTCTTTATCACTTTTATTGATGATTTTTCCCGATATGACTATTTTTACTTGATTAAAGAAAAATCAGATGCTCTTAAAAAAAATCAAAATTTTCAAAACTGAAGTTGAAAAGCAATTGGGAAAAGTTATCCAAATTGTGAGGTCTATCTAAGGTGAGTATTATGGTAAACATGATGTTTCTAGGCAGCATATGGGTCTGTTTGCCAAATACTTGCAAGAATGTGAGATTGTTGCCCAATATACTATGCCTAGTAGTCCTTAGCAAAATGGGGTACCCGAAAGGCATAATCGCACCCTTAAAGATATGACGAGGAGCGTGATGAGTAGAACTAAATTGCCAGAATATTTGTGGGGGGAATACCTTAAAACTGCCTTGTATATTCTTAGTAGAGTTCCTTCTAAATCTGTGCCTAAAACACATTTTAAGCTTTGGACTGGTAGAAAGCTTAGCCTTAATCATTTTCGATTTTGGGGATGTCAGCTAAAGTAAGATTGTATAACCCTACAGAAAATAAAAAGTTTGACCCCAGAACTAGTAGATGTTTTTTCATAGGGTATCCAGACCATGCCAAAGGATACAAGTTCTATAGTCCTAGTAAAGGCAATAAAATTGTGAAATTCTTAACAGTAAAATTTCTAGAATTTGATGTTGCTGACATAGAAATTTTCTCAACTAATGATGTTCATATGGACCACGTTGAAACAATTTCATTGCCTTTGCCATCTTTTCATGTTTCCATTGCACCCATGTCAGTTGATAGAGAGGATGTTCTAATTGATGATCCAATTGTTTATGCTGAGGTCCCTCAACCTGTAGAGGCTCCTATGGAGGTCCCCATTAGGAGATCAAAGAGACAAAAAAGATCTGCCATTTCAAATTATTATTATGTTTACCTTGGAGAGCATGATTATAACATTGGACAGGTTGTTGGCCTTCTAACTTTTCATGACACTATCTCTTGTCCTTTGTCTGGTATGTGGATAGATGCCATGAAGGAAGAAATGCAGTCAATGGCCAACAATGGAGTGTGGGAGCTTGTTGAACTCCCAGAAAATTGTAAACCTATTAGGTATTCAAAACCAAGAGAGACTTTAAAGGTAAAATTGATCGATTTTAAGCTAGGTTAGTAGCAAAAGACTTTACTCAAAAGGAAGAGTTAGATTATGTAGAAACTTTCTCTCTAGTATCTTCAAAAGATTCGTTTATTTAGGGTTATAATAGCCCTTGTTGCTTATTTTGATTTAGAGTTACACCAGATGGATGTCAAAACAATATTCCTAAATGGTGATCTTGTTGAAGAGGTGTACATGGTACAACCTGAAGGTTTTGTAGATAATGGGAGAAAGGACATGGTTTGCAGGTTGAAAAAGTCCATCTATGGCTTGAAACAGGCTTCTCGTTAATGGTATTTGAAATTTGATGAGGTAGTTACCTCACATGGTTTTGTAGAAAACAAAGTTGATCAGTGTATCTATCTCAAGGTGAATGGGAGTATGTTTATTTTTCTTGTTCTATACGTTGATGATATCCTGCTTGCTAGTAATGACTTTGGATTGCTTGTAGAAACTAAGAAAATGTTGTTTGAGGCTTTTGATATGAAAGACCTTAGAGAAGCTTCTTTTGTGTTGGCAATTGAGATACATAGAGATAGATCATGTCGTTCATTAGGATTACCACAGAGAGCTTATATTGATAGAGTTCTTGATCGCTTTAACATGGGAGGCTGCAAACCTAGTGATGTGCCTATTGTTAAAGGGAAAAAGTTTAGTAAAACTCACTTTCCTGGTAATGATGTTGAGAAAGAATGAATGAAAGACATTCCTTATGCAAGCACAGTAGGGAGCTTGATGTATACCCAGGTTTGCACTAGACTTGACATAGCCTACATAGTGTCTGTTCTTGGCAGGTATCTTTCTAACCCTGGAGAATCGCATTGGACTGCAGTAAAAAAGGTGATTAGATACTTGAAACGGATGAAAGATTTTATGCTTGTGTATAGGAATGTTAAGAGTTTGGAGTTGGTAGGATATACTAACTCAGACCTTGCTAGGTGTGCTGATGATATGAAGTTTACTTCAGGCTATGTTTTTACATTAGCAGGAGGTGCTGTATCTTGGAAGAGTGTTAAGCAGACTTTGACAACTTCTTCTACTATGCATGCTGAATTCATTGTTTGTTATGGAGCAGTCACTCAAGCTATTTGGTTGAGATAACTTATTATTGGACTTCAGATTGTGGACTTTATTTCTAGACTGACATTAATTTATTGTGATAATAGTGCAATTGTGTTCTTCACGAAGAACAACACGACAACCAGTGGGTCTAACCATTTGGAACTGAAGTATTTGAAAGTAAGAGATTTAGTGAAAGAAAGGAAGATAACAGTTGAACACATAGATACAAAATTGTAAGAAATCAAATCCCCTAACCAAGGGCTTGAGACCCATATGTTTTCATAAGCATGTTAAGAATACAGGTGTCTTAAATTCTTTTGATGTTCTTAGTTAATAGGAGTATTATGTATTTTATTCCTTTTCATTATTATGGATTTCTAATATAAGACATTGTTGATGCGTGTTTTATATACATATTCTGGTTCACACGTTCCTTTTATTCTATATACACTTGTTTTGGTTAAAATTGCGATTGTGTTATGCTATTGGTATTGGGCTACGGTGAAAATTATTTCCACTAGAGTCCAGATAATTCAAGTGTTTCAACTCCAGTAAAAAATGGTTCACATCATTAGCTTCTAATTGACAATTGCATTCCGGATCAAAATAATATGGGCATGCACATGGGAAACTGAGATCAAGCTTGACAACATGTCCAGTGATACCATCACATCCCTCTCCTTTCCACTGGCAGTAATCATTTCCTTCCCATGAAATAAGCAGCAAATGAGGGTAGGTGAAACTTCCTTTGAGTTTTTGAAGAGCTTGTCGCTCTTGCATTATTCAGCCAGAGGTTGAATTTCAGCGCGAGCAGAATTTTAGAGTAACAATAATGAACAACAAAAGCATAAGGGACACAATGTCGAGTCCGCTCTCATGGTTGCCTAAAAGATTATTCTTGCCGAATAAGGAGAAGACAACTTTCGTAGGTAAAACTTAAAGAATAGAAAACGTAGGATATATATTTTGGAGATACATGGATTTTGCTAGCCAGGACTACTCATGTATTTATTTATTCATGGCCTTGTGACTTTGTGAGGAAATACATTGAAAGCCATGTTCGCTATGGAGTGAGGATATTTTGTAGACAAGAACATACTTTGAGTTTAAATTTCAGTGCAAACAACTTTATATATATATATATATATATATATATAGGAATGACAATGGGGTGGGGTGGGGTGGGGTGGGGCGGTTAGTACTTTCTCCGTCCCTACCCTCGCCCCAATCATAAGTACCCATTTGTGATCTTTACGAATAGATGAAAGTATTCACAGGTATTTGCAGGTAGTTAATAATTTAAAAAAATCTTAAAAATTATAAAAAAAATAAAATAATCTTTAACATTACATACTACAACTTTGTTTAATAATTTAAGATTCTTATAAAATTAAAAGAATATTATAAATAACAAATTAAATTCAATTATATTTTGTAATAATCAATTTACATAAATAGTATATATATATTTTAACAAGTTTTATCATTATGAGCTCATTCAATAAAAAAACTCATTTTAAAATAATAAAAAATATATATTTTCATCTCATTGTAAAGTAAAAAAGAAAAAACAATCATAATATATGATATATATTAACTGAAAAGTATACTTAATGAGTTTGTGGGTACGGACAGGTAGTATAATCTCCGCCTTCATTTATTAAATGGGTACCCATCTCCCGCTCCATCGTGGATAATCCTTGGGGATCCTCATGGATAAGGATAATTTTATCATCCACATATATATATATATATATATATATATATATATATAAGAAAAACTCCTTGAAAAGTATTGGTATCTAATTTAGTGATCATTATGCTATTCTTACATCACTTTTACACTAGTGATTAGTTTGTGAATAATATATATTATGTAGTGATTAGATTGGTAATTCATTAATATTTCCAGCACTGCATAATACACGCTATGAGCAATTATTTACACGCTGAATACAAATGTAAAAGTGATGTATACAATTTAGTGAATGAATATCTTTTTCGTTTAATGAATGCACTCCTTGAAAAGTCTTGCAGAATGAGACAATTGGAGGTGTAGGCGTATGGTTGCGTTCTAAGTTTATGCCTCAATTAGAGAAAGGAAAAGCTTGCCATGATGATAAATATTTGTGTAAACATAGAATAATCAAGTTAGTTGCATGATGTCAATTATATAATTAATTAATAAATAATTATCATAATTAAATAATAATTAGTTATTATAATTTAGTATAATTAATTAATTATATAATTAATTTAGTATATCTAACTTGAATGCACTAATTTGTACAAGTATTTATCTAACTGCATACTATTTTCTTTTAAAACATTTGTTGTTTACAATATATTATATATTCAAACTTTCGCTGTTAATTTACAGGGAAAAAAAAACACCATCTTGCAGAAAAGAAATACTCACCTAAGAGTATACGAAGATAACATGCTAGATACTAATTCCCAAATAATAGATTAGTTATCACTGAAAAATCGTTCATATGCATATAGTACTTCATGGATTAATACTCTCTTGACTTTATATACCTCATTTCTCACATGGGAAAATCTTTTTTATAATGAGATTTTGAAATTATTTTAAATGTAAAATTATTATTGAAATATAAGAATAAGTAATACACTACGTACAAATTAAATTACCTCATTTTATGAACAAGGTTTTAAAGCAATATCTAGCCTTGTATTTCTATTGTTTTGCTTGTTGGATTGATCCTTGGATAGGATGATGATATATGTGATATGTGCGCAAGTAGAAAAATCAATGAAGCATAGATGTAATTTATGAAACTAATCCAAATCAAAATTGAAAGATTTGTTGGTTATTGGACTATCCTAAGTAGCATAGGGACATATATGTGGCTTGTGCATATAGCTGACAAAATAGGGCAGCCTGGCTAGAGGCCGAGCAATTTTCGGGTCAAGTCAGATTGGGCTATATGTGACTTTCGAGTCAGTATTTTGTTAGCCCAACCCAATTCTATGTAATGTTATTAGGCTGAGGTGGCTCATTCGGGCCGGACTAATTTGAGATTTTTTAATTTTGTGTTTACTTTTGTCAGTCTAATTCACCTATTTTGTTAGACTGTTCAGGCCGGCCCATCATGCTTGACCTATTTTAACAGCTCTACTTGTGCACAAGAAAGGTCAGTAAATAAAGCCTAGATATAATTTTCAATTTTAATCCAAATGAAAATTGAGAGAAAGTCCAAGTCAATGTTGGTTGAACTCATTCATGCTTGAGATGGAGAGGAACATACGTGATATGTACGCAAGTAGAAAGTTGTAAATATAAGATTTGAATTTAGAAATAAATATCCAAACTATTGTTGGACTCATCCTTGAGCAAGAGAGGGGCACATGTGATCAGTGTGAGAATTGAAAGGTCAATGGAGTGTATATAATTTTTCATTCTACTCCAAATAAAAAAATGTAAGAAAAGTTATCGTCCTGCTTATTTGATTGATCCATATATAATTTTTGCATGAGTACAAAGGTTAATAAATAATAATGTTGAAGTAACACACACGAGTCTATGAAATATGTGCAATGAGAAAGCATTACATTGGAGAGATTAGATGATGATGATGTTGATAATTCAAATATAAGTTTTAAGCGTATATGTAGATAAAAAACGTTCTACTTTATTTAAGAGTAGACAAAGTAAGAACTTTATAAGTGATTGAATCCATAAATCTACTACTATAAAGTTTTGGGTTAAAATGTTACACCGGCCAACTTTGATATTCTACTATATGTCTTTTTATTTTGGTTTTTTTGGTATTTTGAACTACCTTTTTTTTAATAAGTGGAATTAAAGTTGTCAGTTCAGTTTGAGTGTGTACTTAGTCACGATTGTTGATGTTCTCATTATTATTATTATTATTGTAGTAGTAGTAGTTGTTGTTGTTATTATTATTGTTGTTATTATTATTGTTGTTGTTATTATTATTATTATTAGTAGTAGTAGTAGTAGTAGCTACATGTAACGTTACCGAAGATAAGTTACTAAAGTTAATGAAGCCCAAATTTTACTTTAACAAGTTACAAAAACTATTTTATAGTCTCTCTCTCTCTCTCTCTTTACATACTCTCTGTCATTCACAACTGCGTACAAATGAATATAGGAATTTTTCTTCTTTCCACTACGTTAGATGAAATAATTAAATTGATTTTAAGTAGAATTTGATTTCAGAAAAATCAACAAAAACATAAAAGTAGGTCTACAAGAGGCTACAAAATCTCATTAAAAAATATATATTAATAGATTTTTAGTTGCTTCTTAAGCTCAACTTTTACTTGCAAACGGTTTTATTTCCTCCATAAAATATGTGTGTCGTGGTAAATATTTTTGTATGATATAATTGTCTCTTTTGCACTGCTTTACATGAAAATATTGATGATAATTAATAGAAACATAGATCAAGTAGGCTCATTGGCTATATATCAACCACCATTTTTAGCCTAAACTTAATTACATGTCTCATTCACTTTCATTTTCATTTTAATTTATCTTTTATCAAACAAAATTTAAGTAGAGGTATAGGAAAAGGGACAGGTGATCTTCATCCGTTGGATTGATCCTTGGATAGGAGAAGGATATATTCGATTTGTGGGCAAGTAGAAAAATCAATGAAGCATAGGTGTAACTTATGAAACTAATCCAAATCAAAATTGAAAGATTTGTTTGTTATTGCACTAATCCTAAGTAGCATAGGGACATATATGTGACTTGTGCGCAAAGTAGAAAGATCAATAAATAAAGCCTAGATGTAATTTTTGACTTTAATCCAAATGAAAATTGAGAGAAAGTTCACGTCATTGTTGGTTGGACTCATCCATGCATGAGATTGAGAGGAACTTACGTGATCTGTACGCAAGTAGAAAGTTGTAAACATAATTTTTCGGATTTAGTGCAAATCAAAATTTAAATAAATATCCAAACTATTATTGGACTTATCCTTGAGTAGGAGAGGGACACATATGATCATTGTGAGAGTTGAAAGGTCAATGAAGTGCATATAATTTTTCATTTTACTCCAAATCAAAATTGTAAGAAAAGTTGAAGTCATGCTTGTTCGATTGATCCATATATAATTTTTGCACGAGTAGAAAAGTCAATAAATAAAGCCTAGATGTAATTTTTGACTTTAATCCAAATGAAAATTGAGAGAAAGTCCAAGTCATTACTGGTTGGACTCATCCATGCCTAAGATTGAGAGGAACCTACGTGATCTGTACGCAAGTAGAAAGTTGTAAATATAATTTTAAGATTTAGTGCAAATCAAAATTGAAATAAATATCCAAATTATTATTGGACTCATCCTTGAGTAGGAGAGGGACACATGTGATCAGTGTGAGAGTTGAAAGGTCAATGAAGTGCATATAATTTTTCATTTTACCCGAAATCAAAATTGTAAGAAAAGTGAAAGTCATGCTTGTTCGATTGATCCATATATAATTTTTGCACAAGTAGAAAAGTCAATAAATAAAGCCTAGATGTAATTTTTGACTTTAATCCAAATGAAAATTAAGAAAAAGTCCAAGTCATTGCTGGTTGGACTCATCCATGCATGAGATTGAGAGGAACATACGTGATTTGTATGCAAGTTGAAAGTTGTAAATATAATTTTCGGATTTAGTCCAAATCAAAATTGAAATAAATATCCAAACTATTATTGAACTTATCCTTGAGTAGGAGAGGGACACATGTGATCAGTGTGAGAGTTGAAAGATCAATGAAGTGTATATAATTTTTCATTTTACTCTAAATCAAAATTGTAAGAAAAGTTGAAGTCATGCTTGTTCAATTTATCCATATATAATTTTTGCACAAGTAGAAAAGTTAATAAATAATAATGTTGGAATAACACACACGAGTCCATGAAATATGTGCAATGAGAAAGTACTACATAAGATAGATTAGATGATGATGATGTTGACAATTCAATATAAGTTTTAAGCGTATATGTAGATAAAAAAAGTCCTACTTTATTTAAGAATAAACAAAGTAAGAACTTTATAAGTGATTGAATCCATAAACCTACTACTTTAAAGTTGTGAGTTAAAATGTGATATCGGTTAATATTGATATTCTTCTTTATGTCCATTCATTTTTGATTTTATGGTATTTTGGACTTTTCTTTTTTTAATAAGTGGTATTAAAGTTGTCAGTTTAGTTTGAGTGAGTGAGTACTTTGATATTATTATTATTATTATTATTATTATTATTATTATTATTATTATTATTATTATTATTATTATTATTATTATCATTATTATTATTATTATTATTTTTATTATTTTTATTAATAACGTTACCGAAGATAAGTTACTAAAGTTAATGAAGCCCAACTTTTACTTTAACAAGTTACAAAAACCATTTAATAGTTTCTCTCTCTCTCTCTCTCTCTCTCTCTCTCTTTTACATACTCTTTGTCATTCACAACTATGTACAAATAAATATAGGAATTTTTCTTTCAACTACGTTAGATGAAATAATTAAATTGATTTTAAGTAGAATCTGATTTCACAAAAATCAACAAAAACATAAAAGTAGGTCTACAAGAGGCTACAAAATCTCATTAAAAAATATATATTAATACCTTTTTAGTTGCTTCTTAAGCTCAGCTTTTACTTGCAAATGGTTTTGTTTCCTCCATAAAATATGTGTGTTGTGGTAAATATTTTGTATGATATAATTGTCTCGTTTGTGGTGCTTTACATGAAAATATTGATGATAATTAATAGAAACATAGATCAAGTAGGCTCATTGGCTATATATCAACCACCATTTTTGGCCTAAACTTAATTATATGTCTCATTCCCTTCTATTTTCATTTTAATTTATATTTTATCAAACAAAATTTAAGTAGAGGGATCGAAAATGGGATAGGTGATCTTCATCCGTTGGATTAATCCTTGGATAGGAGGAGGATATATGCGATCTGTGGGCAAGTAGAAAAATCAATGAAGCATAGGTGTAACTTATGAAACTAATACTAATCAAAATTGAAAGATTTGTTTGTTATTGGATTGATCCTAAGTAGCATAGGGACATATATGTGACTTGTGTGCAAAGTAGAAAGATCAATAAATAAAGCCTAGATGTAATTTTTTACTTTAATCCAAATGAAAATTGAGAGAAAGTTCACGTCATTGTTGGTTGGACTCATCCATGCATGAGATTGAGAGGAACTTACGTAATCTGTACGCAAGTAGAAAGTTGTAAACATAATTTTCGGATTTAGTGCAAATTAAAATTGAAATAAATATCCAAACTATTATTGGACTTATCCTTGAGTAGGAGAGGGACACATGTGATCAGTGTGAGAGTTGAAAGGTCAATGAAGTGCATATAATTTTTCATTTTACTCTAAATCAAAATTGTAAGAAAAGTTGAAGTCATGCTTGTTCGATTGATCCATATATAATTTTTGCACTAGTAGAAAAGTCAATAAATAAAGTCTCCACACTTTATCTGATTAAACTATTAATAAATAAGAAGCAAGAAGTACTATATAATCCCAAGCCATCTAATAAGTTTGAATTGTTTATCCAATGTTTCATAGTATTACAATGAATTATGTCTAGATATGAAGAAGAAAACCAAATCAATAAAGAGAAAAACAAGATATGCATAAAATATCATAGTATAGAAGTAGCCGAATATAAAGGGACAAAATGACGTTTGAAACTATAAACTTTCCTTTATAGGAATATGGCATTAAAACAGGCTTTTCACGTAAATTTTTAACCTTTGATACAGGAGCTAGCTTTAATATTCATAGCCTCTTGGTATGGTGTGAGTGTGAGATACATGAAGATAATTTTTGTAATTTTTGACTTTAATCCAAATGAAAATTGAGAGAAAGTCTAAGTCATTACTGGTTGGACTCATCCATGCCTAAGATTGAGAGGAACCTACGTGATTTGTACGCAAGTAAAAAGTTGTAAATATAATTTTAAGATTTAGTGCAAATCAAAATTGAAATAAATATCCAAACTATTATTGGACTCATCCTTGGGTAGGAGAGGGACACATGTGATCAGTGTGAGAGTTGAAAGGTCAATGAAGTGCATATAACTTTTCATTTTACCCCAAATCAAAATTGTAAGAAAAGTTGAAGTCATGCTTGTTCGACTGATCCATATATAATTTTTGCGCAAGTAGAAAAGTCAATAAATAAAGCCTAGATGTAATTTTTGACTTTAATCCAAATGAAAATTTAGAAAAAGTCCAAGTCATTGCTGGTTGGACTCATCCATGCCTGAGATTGAGAAGAACATACGTGATTTGTACGCAAGTAGAAAGTTGTAAATATAACTTTCGAATTTAGTCCAAATCAAAATTGAAATAAATATCCAAACTATTATTGGACTTATCCTTGAGTAGGAGAGGGACACATGTGATCAGTGTGAGAGTTGAAAGGTCAATGAAGTGCATATAATTTTTCATTTTACTCTAAATCAAAATTGTAAGAAAAGTTGAAGTCATGCTTGTTCGATTGATCTATATATAATTTTTGCACGAGTAGAAAGGTTAATACATAATAATGTTGGAATAACACACACGAGTTTATGAAATATGTGCAATGGGAAAGTACTACATTAGATAGATTAGATGATGATGTTGACAATTCAAATATAAGTTTTAAGCGTATATGTAGATAAAAAAAGTTCTACTTTATTTAAGAATAAACAAAGTAAGAACTTTATAAGTGATTAAATCCATAAACCTACTACTTTAAAGGTTGAAAGGTCAATGAAGTGCATATAATTTTTTATTTTACCCCAAATTAAAATTGTAAGAAAAGTTGAAGTCATGCTTATTCGATTGATCCATATATAATTTTCACACGAGTAGAAAAGTCAATAAATAAATCCTAGATGTAATTTTTGACTTAATCCAAATGAAAATTGAGAGAAAGTCCAAGTCATTGTTGGTTGGACTCATCCATGCTTGAGATTGAGATGAACATACGTGATTTGTACGCAAGTAGAAAGTTGTAAATATAATTTTTGGATTTAGTCTAAATCAAAATTGAAATAAATATCCAAACTATTATTGGACTTATCCTTAAGTAGGAGAGGGACACATGTGATCAGTGTGAGAGTTGAAAGGTCAATGAAGTGCATATAATTTTCCATTTTACTCTAAATCAAAATTGTAAGAAAAGTTGAAGTCATGCTTGTTCGATTAATCTATATATAATTTTTGCACGGGTAGAAAGGTTAATAAATAACAATGTTGGAATAACACACACGAGTCTATGAAATATGTGCAATGGGAAAGTACTACATTAGATAGATTAGATGATGATGATATTGACAATTCAAATATAAGTTTTAAGCGTATATGTAGATAAAAAAAGTTCTACTTTATTTAAGAATAAACAAAGTAAGAATTTTATCAATGATTGAATCCATAAACTTACTACTTTAAAGTTTTAGGTTAAAATGTGACATCACTAACTTTGATATTCTTCTTTATGTCCATTCATTTTTTATTTTATGATATTTTGGACTTTCCTTTTTTTAATAAGTGGTATTAAAGTTGTCAGTTTAGTTTGTGTAAGTACTTTGATATTATTATTATTATTATTATTATTATTAAGTAACTACATGTAATGTTATCGAAGATAAGTTACTAAAGTTGATGATGCATAACTTTTACTTTAACAAGTTATTAAAGTTATTTAATAGTCTCGCTTTTTTTTTTACATACTCTCTATCATTTATAATTGCGTCTTTCTACAAATGGATATAGGAATTTTTTCTTTCCACTATGTTAGATGAAATAGTTAAATTGATTTTAAGTAGAATTTGATTTCAGAAAATTAATAAAAACATAAAAGTAGGTCTACAAAAGGTTACAAAGTCTCATTAAAAAATATATATTAATAGCTTTTTAGTTGCTTCTTAAGCTTGGCTTTTGCTTGTAAACGGTTCTATTTCCTCCAAAAAATATGTGTGCTATGGTAAATATATTTGTATGATGTAATTGTCTCTTGTGCACTGCTTTACATGAAAATATCGAAGATAATTAATAGAAACATAGATCAAGTAGGCTCATTGGCTATATATCAACAACCATTTCTACTGTTTTTATCTGTTTATTCCATGTATGACTATAGATTCTACTACAATCTCAAGTTACCATAGTCTCCCTTTATCTGATTAAACTATTACCCAGCAAAATACATAGCCAGTAATTTCTTCTATTATTTTTGGATTGTGGCTCTCGCTTGTTTAAAGAGGGAAAAAGAGTGGGAAGGAAGCACTGAATCACAGTAAAATTCAGTTGCATAATTAGAAGCAGAAGTACTATATATAAGAAGCCAAGCCATCTAATAAGTTTGAAGTGTTTATCAAAATGTTTCATAGTATTACAATGAATTATGTCTAGATATGAAGAAAGAAAACCAAATCAATAAAGAAAAACAAGAATGCTGCAAAAATATCACTCTTCCTTTTGTAGTATAGAAGTATGTAAACTCATTCGAATATAAGGGACAAAATGATGATGAAACTAGTTTTCTTTTGCTAAACTTTCCTTTATAGGAATGGCATTAAAACAGGCTTTCCACGTAAATTTTTTAACCTTTGATACAGGAGCTAGCTTTAATATTCCATAGCCTCTTGGTATGGTGTGAGTGTGAGATACATGAAGCATTATGTCCTTATTAATTACCAACCTGATCTATTGTGGGACCAGAAGATGCAATCACCATTGCTCCCTGAGCTTAATGGAGTGGAAATTATGTGAATAGTAGTAGAATGATCAAACATGGTTCTGATTTTCTGGATGCCCCGCCACATTATCGATTCATTCACGAAATAGCTAAAAATGGAGTATCAAATCTTAATTGTCAAGCTGGCCTAGTGTGGGACCAGAAGATGCAATCACGCTTTGTCATGTACAGGGGACGAAGTCAATTAGCTTTATCGTATACAGACTACTTTGAAATTATAAGATAGACGTCCAAATTGCCTCATTTTATGGATAGATTCTAAAGAAGTGGTATCCCTTCCCATCATCAACCAATCTTCTTGCGTGATCATGGATGCCTCTCCCTCCCATAGTGAATTCGTTTTGCTTTTATTAGTATGTACAATCATGTTCAACTCAGTCATGAGCAATTTGAAGGTTCACTGCAACGAGAAGGACATGAACACACTCCTAAACTTTAAACAAAGAGTCACTGATCCTTTAAGCTTGCTTTCCTCATGGTTCACTGAACAAGATTGCTGTCAGTGGACAGGAGTTCAGTGTGATAATATCACAGGCAGAGTTACAGAGCTCAGTCTCCCTTGTCATACGATTCCCTCTGCTTACAGTGACAAAGACGACAAATCACATTGCCTAACAGGTGAATTCAACTTATCTTTGCTGGAACTTGAATTCTTAAGATACTTGAATTTGAGCAACAATGACTTGAAGGGTATCCATTATAATTCAATGGGTAGCCAGAAATGTAATGACTTGTCAAGTGGCACACCTCCCCATCGGTGTGGAAACTCCTCCAACCTCCATTATCTTGATTTATCATATAACTATGATATTCTCATTGATAATCTTAATTGGATTTACCGTCTTTCTTCCTTGGAATATCTCAACCTCAATGGCATTCATCTTCATAAGGAAATTGATTGGCTTCAGTCAATGACCATGTTTCCTTCACTATTAGAGTTACACTTGGGGAGTTGTAAACTTGAAGACATTTATCCATCTCTTCAGTCTGCTAATTTTACTTCACTTGAAGTTTTAGATCTTGCTGACAATGATTTTATATCTGAGTTGCCTAGTTGGTTGTTCAATCTTAGTAGTGACATCTCTCATATTGATCTTAGCCAAAATCATATACATGGCCAACTACCTAAAACATTGCCAAATCTTCGAAGCATTAATTCCTTGGATTTGTCTTCCAATAATCTCGATGGACCCATCCCAAATTGGTTTGACCAACTTGAACAACTACAAAAACTTCATCT
The DNA here is from genome assembly GCA_029884595.1 of Ormosia semicastrata. Lineage (NCBI taxonomy): Eukaryota > Viridiplantae > Streptophyta > Magnoliopsida > Fabales > Fabaceae > Ormosia > Ormosia semicastrata. The sequence goes on from JAQQTO010000044.1 coordinate 4,885,592, forward strand.
TTCTGATAATTCATTTTCCAGTCCAATTCCCTCAAGTTTGGGAAATCTGTCCTCCTTGATTGTATTGGCTATGCAAGGAAATCACTTGAATGGAAGTCTTCCAGAAAGTCTCGGGCAACTCTCCAACTTGGAGGCCTTGCGAATTGAAGATAATTCCTTTATAGGAATTGTCTCTGAAAGAAATTTGTTCTCTCTTTCAAATTTAAAGTTCTTTTCCTTGAGCTCGCCGGCCTTGATCTTTGATTTTGATCCTGAATGGGTCCCTCCTTTTCAACTTGAAGTCATTTTGTTGAGATATGTGGATTCCAAACTTCCTTCATGGCTATTTACGCAGAGTTCTCTCAAATATCTTCTCATTCACCACTCAAGTGCTTCATTTGAACCTCTTGACAAGTTTTGGAACTTTGCTGCTCAACTTGAATTTATATCTTTAGTAAACAACTCGATCAATGGGGACATGTCAAATGTGGTGCTAAACTCTAAAATTGTATGGTTGCCTAGCAATAATTTGAAAGGTGGCTTGCCTCGATTATCACCAAATGTGACCATTTTGGATTTAGAGAGTAACTCTTTGTCTGGATCCATTTCTCCTATCTTGTGTCACAAGGTGAAAGAAAAAAGCAAGTTAGTGCACTTGAACATCGCTGATAATCTTTTATCCGGAGAACTCACAGATTGTTGGAATGACTGGAAATCACTAATTTATGTTAACTTGGGGAACAATAACCTAACAGGCAAGATTCCTCACTCAATGGGCTCCTTGTCTAACCTTCTTTCATTGCATCTGGATGGCAATAAGTTTTTTGGAAATGTACCCCTATCATTGAAAAATTGCCAGAATCTTCATATTCTTAGTCTAGGTGACAATAACTTTTCTGGAGCTATACCAAACTGGATGGGGCAGAGTGTTAAAGCTCTTCAACTAGGATCCAATCAATTCAGTGGTGATATCCCTCCACAGATATGCAGACTTAGTTCTCTCGTGGTGCTGGCGTTTGCAAATAATAGATTATCTGGACCAATACCCAACTGCTTGCATAACATGACAGCTATGGTTTCTAATTATGCTTCAATTGATGTGTTGCAATTGCACATTCGCATTCAAGTAACAGGTTTAACAGTAACATTTGAACTTGCTCTTAACTTGCTTATAAAAGGCAATAGATTAGATCGTCGGACATTGATGTATGATCTTGATCTTTCAAGTAATAGTTTATCTGGAACAGTGCCATCAGCAATATTTAACCTCACAAGACTGCAATCCTTGAATTTGTCCCATAATCAATTAGTGGGAACAATATCAGAAGAGATTGGCAACTTGAAACAGTTGGAATCCATGGATCTCTCAAGCAACCGGCTTTCGGGACAAATTCCTCAGTCCATGTCTGGTTTGTCTTTTCTTGGTGTCTTGAACCTCTCATTCAACAATTTCATGGGCAAAATCCCATCAGGGACCCAACTTCAAGGTTTTACAAACCTTAGCTACATGGGCAATCCTAAACTTTGTGGACCTCCACTCACAAAGAACTTCCCACAAGTTGAAAAATCCCACAATACAGAACCAACAGGAGAAGATGATGATGATGATGAATCTGAAGTGCATTCATTGTTCTATATGGGCTTGGGAATTGGATTTGCCGTGGGATTTTGGGGAGTATTGGGTGCCATCTTCTTCAACAGGACATGCAGGCATGCTTATTTCAGATTTCTTAACCGGCTGTATGCTATGGTGATCTAGAAGCTGAACTCCATCTGTTTCAATTTGTGAGATTGCAACTGTGGTAAGTAAAGTAATAAGCTTTTTGTTGAGCTTTTAATTGAGTCATTTTTCTCTAGTTTTCGTTTAAATCAAATTCACTATCCACTATCCAAGAAGCAGAGTGTTTTTTTAACTCATATATATATCAATATATCATCAGCCTAATAATAGCACATGCACATATATACACATACATGCGAAAGTTGTTAGTTGTTATAGCGATTTCATGAGATGGACAAATGATTTTCATTAATTACTATTATAACTTCCAAACAATGGAGAGAAACTCCCTTCCAAAACTCTCAACAATAGAGTGGTATGTTTTTACCTTTCCACTCCACTTCATTTTAAACTACTCCATTATGAAAAAAAAAATCTCCATATTTCTTGTGCTTCCTCACCATATATATAACTCATGTAACCATTTAATGACTTTAAATTGTCATAATTGAAAATTTTATACGCCAACCTTAATTAAAAAAAAAAGAAACAAATTAAGATTACATTGCAATAACACATAATACATGTCAAAACTTGAGATCTGTTTTTTGACCATCAGATGAGTTGTGAATGGATCGAAAATTATCATGAACGTGTTGTATCTGTTTTTGTAGGTACCTCGCCATAATAACCCTTCACCCATTTTATTGAATTCAGAATAGAATTTCACTCACTTAAATCACGTCAATTTAATATTTTGGATTATGATTTCTAAATCAAGGTTTTTCAAGTTAACAAAATAATTATTCAACAATATTATGTTGGACTTCCTCAGAAAATTCAATTGGAAGAAAACTAATGTTGCAAGAAGAATCAGAAAAAGCACTAACAACAATTCTTTTTCTTACGTGCTAATTCCTGAAATCCAAGTCTACGTTGCCCTTTAGACATCAATATCAGAATAATCTTCAAACTTGAAAACAAGTAACTCGTTATTTACCCTTGCAACCTCTATGTACATATTTTGCAGGTTCTTACAGGTCAATTCACCAAGAGGTTTAGAAAAGCCCAAAAGGATGCATGTGTTGTAGTCGATATATAAATTATATATCAAACCTGACTTGTAATTTAGGTTGTTATTAAGTTACTTCCATTTCCTCTGCAAGATTTGTGTTCTGTTGTAAGTTTGCATTGTTTCTTTATGCTAGATTTTGTAAAGTATATTTGAAGATGCTTTTATACTAGATCTTATTTTAGAATATTAACAAAAACATATATGAATACTCATTCTCTATCAACTACCTTTACTTTCTGTCTTTTCACTTGTAATGCCCAATATGACAGTAGATCCAACTTCAACCTTCATTAACATAAGCAATTCATTATATAATTAAAACTATTATTCAACCAATTACATAGTCATCAATGTCTTTTTTAATGTTTATGAATGGTTACCCTTAGCATATTTAAAAAGGGAAAAGGTGTGGAAAGAAGCACATGGCCACAGACTCACAGTGAAATGCAGTTGCATTTTAAAAGCAAAAGAATATAATGTATACAATAAGCTAAGCCATCTAATATTTGTCGATATTTAATTTAAGTCCTTCCCTTGTTATATCTATTCTAGACTCCAAACTAAATTCTTGACAAAACACATGACCACCAATTTACTTATAAAAAAACAACCTTTATGATTTTTGGCCGATTTAAATAAACTTACAATTTTAAGACTCAAATCAACTAGTTATTTTCTGAAGGTGAAAATTGCAATATCATCCCCTCAACCAAATCTTGATTAGGTCAGCTCAGTAGAAATCCTATGCTCTCTACAAATTAACATATGGCAGAATTTAATGATTTCGACTCAATAATCTTATACCTTACAACCATTGAGTCGCATGATAAGCAAATTATCCTTTTTCAGAAGCCTACACACATATGTATACGCATACTTTGACCTAAATAAATTAGGCCTTATCATGGTCGATCCATAAGGCTCGACCTACTATACTCTTTAACTAATATTGCAACACAAACGACCTACACCAATCTTAAACAGTAAGTAGGTTGAGTTGTCACTAAATGGATAAGGTTTGGTAAAAATGAAATTTCAATTGAAAAAAATATTATTATAATTTTTTTCATTTGGGTTAGACAGAGATAAAATGGGCCTAGAAGTGTATCAAAGCCCATTAACTCTATCCTTGGAATAAGGTTATCATTTATCAAATTACATTCTTTTTTCAAACCCCTGTTCCAACTTTAAGATCCATTCCTTGGAAGAATCTTATTGGTATAACAAATTCCACCCTTATCATGCCTTCTTCAACTTCTTTTACTTCTAGTGATTCTGACTAACTTCGTGAAATTTTACAGAAGACTTCATGGTTATTAAACCTAGATTTGTGTAAACCTATCTCCTCTCAACACCCTAACACTCTGAAAGATCCTGCTTATTTGACTAAGGTGGATGAGCTCATGCTTGATATCGAGTATGAGGAGTTTTGCACCCTGCTATTGAATACCCAAGTACTTTTCTTTCCACATACGATCTATTGATATTATCTACTCTAGGCTTAGCGGCTTTTTCTTTCACAAGATCCTTCCAATACAATTAAGTGTTGCAACCTTCATATTAAGGAGATTGTCGCATTTGAAAAACTTTATATAAGTACCTGGAATCCTACCCTTGTGAGGGGAAGCATAAGGCAAGCATATCCTGCTTTTCTCAAAAAATAACATCAACATTTCAATCATTGTCTTTGCCAGTTCAGCAAAGCTTATCAAGCAAATCCCTCGGCTAACATCTTTGACTACCTAAAGCCCTTTAATCTTGTCAAGCTTCCAAACGCACTAATTGCATTAGCCAAACTAGCCCCAGGGTCTCATTTAGCGAAAACTGTTATTCCTTGTGTCCAAAGTACAGTTCATTCATTTATCTTTTGTTTTGGTATTTCAATTCCAATTTACCAATGTATTGTTCTCTCTTATTTTAGTGGGTATCAACGTGATGGCCACGACGCCAATCCAATAGGGTACTGTTTCAGTTGTCGCTAGTTCTTCTAACTCAAACCCTAGCAAAACACTACACTCAGTGACTATAGCATCACCTTGCACTTCTCTTTTGCCCACACATCGAATCAATGTATTAACTTTTAGCTTACCTTCAATATTTTAATCTTTTAGCTTAGTATTCAAGGAATATTCTTTTATGATTTCTGACAGTTGGCAAAAGCGACCCTCAAAGCAATGTTGATTATCTTCTCCTAATCGCAGTGAAGATTCCCTTCTGCAGGATGAAGTTGCACCCCGTGACCCTGCACCAACTTCTTTGGCCGTTGAAGTTATTCAACTAGAGCCTCAAGTACCTAGCACCTTAGCAGTACCTAGTTCTAAGACTAGACTAGCAACTACACTAGAACTAACTCTCAACTTGAACTCAATGCCTTCATATAAAGGCTAATTTAGAAAATCTTTATTAATAGAAGATGATGAAAAGCAAGACGCTGGATCAGATGATAAGATTATATATAAAGTGCATTCGTTTAATGAGTATGAGTTAGATCCTTCAAATAAAGAAGTATCAACTCCAAATGATGAAACTCTGTTTAATAACATTTTCAAACATCTCGAGAGTTCGACTCCCTATGATTCTAACGCTAATCAGCCTTCGACTTTTTTTTAAGAATTCAAGTCAATCTTATTTGGAGATCTTCATGAAGTTGCAGCTGATGTTTCAGTCTGGGAAAAGATTTCTTCACTTTTGCCACTTCTTACGTACAACATAAATGATGCATCGAGAGAAGAACTGCTAGTGCTTACTCAACAGGTCGAGACAATTCTTGTTGAATTTTGAAGTACTCAGGAGGCCATTGACTGCTAATAAGCCTTTGAGCAAAGAGGAGAAAAGTTAGTCATCGAATCCTTCAGACTCAAAAGGAAAAACCTACTTTGACAATTAAGCACAAAATAGTTACACTTTCTAATGCCAAAGAATTAAAAAGGGAGAAGGCACTTATTGAATAGATTAAAGACTTGGAGGCAAAACTACCAACTACAAAGTTTAGTTTATAATTATCTCCCCAAAACTTGGCTTAAGACCAAGCCGACATAGAGAGATACTCTAAGTTGCTGGAGGATAACCGAGTTTAGACTACTTTTTTGGTAGAAGAAACTGTCATCAGGTCGACCTTGAGCACGAAGGTCAAACTAAACAAAGAAGAGGGAAAGGGATCTCAAGCTGAGTTAGCATAAGTCTGGCGAACTTTGTCAACTACCTCCCTTTCTTTGATGAGTAAATAGCTCCTCTGCTAGCCATTTAGCAATTAGCAATATTTTGTACTTTTACCAATGTACTCTTCACTTTACAATTTTTAATTTAAATAAAAGATACTTTTTGAAAGTTATGATCTTTTTAATTTTGGCACTCTAAATGTGTAACCTTTGTTTGGAGCCCCACCTATTTCATTAGGGTCATCATGTTTGATTTGATAGATTGGATAGGCTCCTATGTTTGCACAGCAGCTACTTGATTTCCCCCTCATATCATCTTTTTGAATTCCTTTTCCATTATACTCAACAAGTTTCATTTGCCTTCTTCTTCAAAAAAGCCCTAAAAATTTCTGCTTCTGCTTTTATTTACGTTTCAATCCTTCTTTCTTTAGTAATTTATCTGAAACCACCATCTACGTACCATGGCTTCCAAAGGACAAGATAAAGGGAAACCAATAACTGGATTGAACATACAAAAGCTCATGAAGGCTCTTGCGCCCACTTCATTGCAATGTGTTGCCCTAACGAAAGAGGTCACAATTAGTTCTTTTTCCTCGTTTCTTGTTTACCATAGCCCCATTCTACAAAGCCCCAATGGGGATTTAGAAAATGAAAAAATTGCTTTAACAGTCGAAAGGGAGGATTTATTAGTCAATTTTCTAAAAATCATGGTTAACCTTTGGTTAGCTGGGAATAGAATACTTAGGAATTTCCTAAACCCCTCAGGAGATTATAGGGCTTGTTTTACCCATTTACATGAGGGTAACCAGAATTTTTGGAAATCAATTAGTATCTATGAAGCCATTCATCTCAACTTGTACTAAGTCATAGTGAACCTAACCATGATAGGTTCGGCTTTATGCTTCTAGAGCACCACTACAAATTCCTTCCATTTTTGTGATGAAATGATGGGTCCTATGTTATTTGACATGACAACAATTTAAGGGTTAAGGCCAGATGGTGAGCTGATTCTTCCCACTTAAACTCCTAAAAGCACTGAGGCTCAACATAATCTATGGAATAAAACTAACTTGAGTTATATTGGGTTTGCAAAGAGCTACATGAAGAAATCCATCAAAGTAAATGATGAAGAGCATCTTAGCTTCATCCTTTACTGGCTATGCAAGTTTGTTTTCTGTCCAACCGGTCTGACGATTTCCTTTTCTTACTTATCCCTTACATCATTGATAGTTGAGCATAGGCATCTGAATCTCAGTGGTCTTGTATTAGCCAATCTTTACCAATCTATTCGACTAGCTTTGCTAGATCTTCACAAGTCTAACTGGATCATCAATCTTGGAGGTCCACTATGGATACTGTAGCTTTGGTTGAATGAGATTTTATCTAACCACCCGACGAGGTGAGGGGATGTCGAAGGAGGATTATATGCTGACTTATAGGTCAAAATTGGCCTACTTAGTTCTTAAGACATTTGAAGAGGATATTTCAAAATCCAAGTCGTATTTTGAATTATTCTTCAACTTGTCTAATAGGATTCCTACATACTCCCATCAACCCTTCGCCAAAAGACAACTTAGTCTATCTTGGTTTAGGGGATCAAGCCAAGACCAGCACTCAAATTGGTGTGGCTTCTTATACCGTTAAGAATTTGTAGTCGAACTTCCTAGACAACGTACTTGCACCCTGCAAACTCACATCCCAAACTACTCTTCTCGACAAATGGGACTCATACAAGTTCTCCCTAGGCTATGCCCCTTAAAAAGTGATTATGTTCTCAATAGGTTTCAATTTGTCAAACTTGAACACACCCAATTTTTAGCTGAGCAAAATGGGACTTCTCTCAATGCCTTTTCACACTCCATAGCTTTTGATGTTTCTTATTTAAGTACCAATGAATTCTCTGATTGGTGGCATTGTTATTCATTACACATATTTAATTCTCCTCTTAAGGTGCTAACTAGTAAATTATGTGACTTGCAGAAAAGTAAGAAGATAAGGGCTGAAGGTAATTTCTTACTAATACTGGTTCATATGTCCTTTCATATATCTATTGGACTTATTTTCATCTAATTTTGTTATATTTCCAAATTCTAATGAGGCGGCTAAAGAGGTTCATTCAATAGATACCTCTTCTCTAGCGGCCAAGAAGGCGAAGAATGTGCCTTCTAAAACAACTTTTGGCAGCTAACAGAAGTCTCCAAGGTTGAAGCTGAAAATATCCAAGAAAAAACCTTCGACTAAGGTATAATCTTCACTTCTTATTTCTTAATTTTAATCTTAGACTCTTCCCTTTCTAACTTTTCCTATGATTCTAGGAAACTTCTACTTTTGATTCTTAAGCAAAAGAGGTTGTCAAACCACTTGGCTCTTCCCCTAAAAAAGACCAAGAGACTTAAACTGTTGATGAGGGGACTAATTTTGCTGAAATGGTGTCTGAGAAGCTAACCCTTACTGAAATGGCTTTCAAGAAGGTGGCTCCTTGATGAACTTGCTTCCAAGCCAAACAAGAGTGTCGAGATTCAAATGGAGAAGTCAACTACCTTGGCCATTTCTATTCCTCAAAGCTCTTCGAAAATCATTGCCTCGACTTCCAAAGATTCTACTCTAACTTTCCCCTTGAGGTAATCTACAATGCTTGATATCCCATTATTAGATTTGATTAACTCAATTATTCTTTTGCCTTAACATCTTATTTTTTGTAGATCCCTGTTGGTAAGGTTGAAGTAGCTAATAAAGAAGTTGAGTCTACTCAGTCGCTCCTTATTCCTAAAGACGATGACATGTTCACCAAGATTCAAAGTCAATTATATGATAATGACAATGAACATCCTCATCTTGAGTTTGTTGGCCTTCAATCCTCAATGCAGGATGAAATTTGCTCTGTGCTAGACTCTATCGACTCTCTACCACAACAGGAGCTATCGGTCCTAAAAAGTAACTTTTAATCAATTGACCTATGCTCCCAAGCCTTCGCCACCTTGTCTCAACATTCTGATTTCCTGAGCGACTGGCAAAAGGGCATCTTGTCCCCCCTTAAAATTTATGTGATAGAGTCTTTGAAGAGGTCTAGCAAGGCCTCCATCATTCTTGGCTAGAAATCAATGTTGGAATCACGTCAGGTGGACCTAAAGAATAAAGCAACCAAGGTTGAAGGTGTTCTTGGTTCACTTCGTGCTCAAGAGAAAGCTCTCATCTTGACAATGTCCTATTGTCATGATAAGATTTCAACTTCTGAATCTGTCATCGCGGAATTGAAATGCCAACTAGAAGTGGAGGAGTAGAAACTCGAGGCTTTGAAGAAGGATTATGACCAAGACAATTCCTTCCTTTTAGAATGTCATAAATAAATATCTAATATTCGCAGCCAAGGGAAGGAAATAGTTAATATGAACAACATCATGTTTTGTTCTTGTTTTACATGCATTCTTGAGCATTTTAGGCATTTTAGTTTCCCTTTTTAGTTAGTTTTTCCCTTAGTTCGGATAACTGCTGTGTTTCTGGTGTTCTTGTGTAGGATTGGTGCTAAATTGGCCTTGGAATGAATGGAAGCTTGCATGATTGAAGTTGGAGCTTTATGGAACTAATTTAGGGAAAGATAAGACAATTATCTACAACTTTCATGAAGACCTCAAAGGCCCAATCACACATTTGGATAACTCAAATTGGAATTGAAGCAAGAACTAGGGTGCTGATCCTGATAGCTTGACCTTTGTATACTATTCATGACATATCTCGAGCTACAAGTTATCAAATGAGCTGAAATTTTGATGGTTAATAGCTAAGATCCAAATCTACAACTTTCATGTTGAGCACTTTTTCAGATTCGGACGTCTAATGGGTCATATTGAGCTTGGAAGGCCATTCTAGAGAGATCCACGGCCTGGTCGTGGAACTCAAATATTGCATAATTGGCTTTTTTTTGGCAGAGAGAACCACGGCCTAGCCGTGGAATGAACCACGGCCGTGGTTCGCAGTGCGCAGCAGAATTTTAGTTTTTCTTTTATTTCTTTTTGGGGCTTTTTGGCCAATTAAAACCCTAGGTTTATAAATAAGGGTTCTGAATACAATGAAGGGGTTCTAATCTTGGTTTTGGGGAGAGGCACATTGGAGGCTTTGGCTTTTGTTCTTGATCTTTCTTCCCTCTTCTCTCTTGAATTACGGGTTTGGATGTTCTTAAACAATGTTTTCTGATTCCTTCTTCTCTATGTCTGAGTCGTTTCCTTGTTTCTAGGATTGGGCAATGTCCTTTGATACTTTGATAATGAATAATTGACGTTGTTTCTCTTTTATTGATCTTGAATGTTCTTTGATTCAATTCTTATTGCTCTTATTCATGTGAATTTGCTGGCCACTTATTTGCATCTCATAGGCATTTAGGGACGTACTGAGAGGTGAACTTAAGTGTTGGAACCATAAGAATTGAACTTAAGGTCTAAATCACGAGAGTAGTTTTAGCCTTTCGAGGATTCAATGAATTACCACAAAGCGTAATGGGTTCAATTTAAATTCAATTACCACGAGAGTAGGAATTGGTTTAATTGGGCACGGATCTTGTATCTTGAGAAAGAACATTAACTAATTTAGGGTAATTCACCTTCAATTGAATTTCAGATTTAATAAAAGGGTTGTTAATTAGGATTTATCTTGTATCATTGTGGTATCCCAATCTTGGAAGCTTTCTTAATTCTGAAAACCCCATTCTTGATAACTTTTGTTTTTATTCTAAATTTGTTTTCTTAATTTTTATTTAATTATTTTGTTACTAAGTTCTTGTCAATCAACAATCATATTTTCTCTTGTTTAATTTAATTAAGTTAATTAATTAATTGGTATTCATACACACAGTCCCTGTGGATTCGATCTTTTATTACTTGACGACGAAACCGTACACTTGCGGATTTCACGCATCAAGTTTTTGGCGCCGTTGCCGGGGACTGTGTTTTTCTTGAATATTAATTTAATTTTTAATTTAATTACTTTAAACCTTTTTATTTTTACCATATTATTACGTTCTTGTTTTCTCTTTGACTCTCTGCAGGTAATTTCTCTGGTTTATGCAAAGTACTAGACGTTTCAGGACTCTTATTGAAGCTGATTCTGAAATTGAAAGAACCTTGCATCAAAGGAGAAGACAACGAAGGCAAAGAGCGAGAGAAATATCTGAACCAACACTTGTCATGGCAGCAGCTGAAGATAATAAACCTTTAAAGGAGTATGCAGCCCCTAATGCTCGGGGTTTGCGATCTGGGATTGCTAGGTTAGACATTGAAGCTAGGCACTTCACCATACCTCCTGCCTTACTTTCTATGATAAGGCAGAACCAGTTTGGAGGATTACCCTCGGAGGACCCAAATGATTATGTGGAGATGTTCTTAGAATTCTGTGAGATTCTCAAAATTGACGGTGCCTCAGTTGATGCCATTCGCCTCCGATTGTTTCCATTATCATTAAGGGACAAGGCTAGAGCTTGGTTGAAATCGGTACCCACCGATACTTTAACTACTTGGGACCAATTGGAGCAAGCCTTTTTGGACAAATTCTTTCCACCTTCCAAGACTGCTCACCTAAGGACCCAAATCACAAGTTTCGTTCAGAAAGATGGAGAGTCATTGTCAGAAGCTTGGGATAGATATAAGGCTTTGCTGGAAGCCTGCCCACACCACGGGTTAGAGAAGTGGTTGATTGTTCACACCTTCTACAATGGATTGGAATATTCTTCGAAGGTGTCTCTTGACTCCGCAGCTGGTGGAGCTTTGATGAACAGAAGGCTGACAGAGGCCTATGAGATAATAGAGAGTGTAGCCTCAAACCATCACTAATGGGCCATTGAAAGAGGTAACAACCCGAGAAAGCTCTCGGAAGGTAAGTTTGAGGTAGATGGTGTTAGTTTAATTATGGCTAAGTTTGACTCATTGAATAAACGTTTTGATAAGCTTGAAAAAGCTAGTGCTAATGCCATAAGTGCTGCTAACATTTTTTGTGAGATTTATGGAGTACAGGGATATATGAGTGCGGACTGCCAGGCTGAAAATGGTTCCTCACAAGGCACTTCGGTGGAGCAAGTGGAATCATGTCACAATTTCTATGATATTCCACCGAAGGTGTGCAATGATCCATATTCACAGACTTATAATCCCAGTTGGAGGTCTCATCCCAACTTTTTCTATTGGAACAATCAATATCAAGCTGGCCTAGGTAGTGCTCAACCCTCTTCTGGATTCCCCCAGGTACAAAAGTCTAAACTCGAAACTCTCCTTGAAAATTTTGTAGAGAGTCAAACCAAGTAAAATGAAGAGTTTAGGCACCATGGTCAAGTTGTTAGTGAGGCTATTAAGGAATTGACATATAAGGTAGATAACTTAGCTATTCATAACAAGATGTTAGAGACTCAAATAGCCCAATAAGCTAGCTCTTCACATAGACCACACGGGAAATTTCCAGGACAGCCTGAAATAAATCCTCATGAACATTGTAAGGCTGTGAGTTTAAGAAGTGGAAAGAAATTAGAAGATTCCAAGGGTAAAGGGAAGTGTGACAAAGATAAGGGAAATGAGGAAAAAGAAATAACTAGGACACAACCCTTAGAAGAAAAAGAGACCAATGAGAAAGTGCCTGAGTATGTACCTCCTGAACCTTACCAACCCCCAGTTCCCTTCCCTCAAAGATTGGCCAAGGCCAAGCTAGATAAGCAGTTTGGGAAGTTTCTTGAGGTCCTTAAGAAATTGTACATTAATGTACCTTTCACTGAGGCGTTGCAACAAATGCCTACCTATGCTAAATTTCTTAAGGACATTTTGTCTAATAAGAGAAAGCTAGAGGAGTATGAGTGTAACATCCCGAAAATTCATTATTTTGTTAAAGACGATCATTTTATAATATTTGTAATTTTTAAGAATTTTTGTGGAATTTTCTAGAGATGATGAATATTTTAATATATTCTTCGTTTTATGTGTGTCTTGAGTGGAGCCTAGGGAGAATAGAATATTTTCCCGAAGTAGTAAACCTTGGACTGTCAACGTGTCAACGGGAGATCTTACTAAACCCGAGTCAGGGCACAGTTTACGAGGTCTACATTTTTGAGGTTTTATCTGCTAGTGTAATAAATCATCTGTTGTATTTAATCAAGGAGACAAGCTTACTATGCACTTCATAGAGAAGCGTGCGAAGCTTCTCAAGGAAGCTTCTTTGAATCATTTTTTTATTTCATTTCTCTCTCCTCCCATTTTGTGCTGCACATTTGAATTAAGGGACCTAATTCATTCTTCATCCACACATTTTCCTCCTCCTGTACGTAGCACTCACTATTCACTCATCTTTCTCTCTTTCCATTTCTCCTTACAGCAGCACCATCCACCCACATTCATATTTTCATCCTCCAATACCGTCACACTCCTAGCACCATTTCGTGTTTGGAGAAACACCATATCTGAGGGAATCATCTTCAAAGTTCTACATTTTCTTCATCTTCGTTTTCCTCCACGGTTGAAGTTTAAAGGTTGGAACTTTAAGGTAAAGTCCTTAGCTTTTTCCTCATCTCTCCTCATTTTCGTAACCCCCTTGTCATTTTGATGACCATGGGTATCCATTGCAACACTTGATTCTGATTTTGGTGAGCTTGAATGTTCAAGGATCTCTTGGGAGCCGAAAACATAATTCGACCAAAAAGGAGCAGCCTTTCTTTGTGCTTCTCCAAGGTAAGAGGAAGACACTCCTCCTCAACCTCTCTTAGCATTTAGGAACGTCTGTGATTTGTGTTGAGGGTCTTTTACGCTTTTGTATGTTGTTTGTATTGTATATGTGCTATTTGATTGTTTGAGTTTTGAATATATATATATATATATATATATATATATATATATATATATATATATATATATATATATATATATATAACTGGATGTATTGGAATGTGTAATATTGAAGGGAATGAGTTCCGATTTGTTCTCGGATAGTTACGGTGTTGAGCCCAGAATTTGGAAACTTCATGTGGAAACTAGTAATAGTATGAAATCTGGCCAAACTCGTCGAATACAATAACTTGATCTTTTGGTGATGTGTTAAAATCCGTCGAATTTAGACTTCTGACTATTTTCGTCGAATGACAAAAATCCGTCGAATGAAGACTCCTAACCATTTTTCGTTGAATGTCAAAATCCGTCGAATGAAAACTTCTGACCATTTTCGTCGAATGTCAAGATCCGTCGAGTATGAACTTCTGGCCAAACCTGTCGAATTTGATATCCTAATTACTTAGTAAAATGTCAAAATCCATCGAGTATGAACTTCTGGCCAAACCTGTCGAATTTGATATCCTAATTACTTAGTAAAATGTCAAAATCCGTCGAGTATGAACACGGCCAAACTTGTCGAATTTGATATCTTGATCACTTAGAAAAATGTTAAAATCCATCGAGTTTAGACTTCTGACCCTTTTCGTTGAATGTCAAAACTCGTCGAATTTAGATTTCTGACCACCAAACACAAAGTGAAAATCCGTCGAGTTTAGATCTTCGACCACTAAACACAATGTCAAAATCCGTCGAGTATGAACCCCGATCATGCCCGTCGAGATTGATCTTCCGACCAAAACCCGTCGAATAGAGTCCCTGGACACTTAGGAGAAACTGCCCCAAAGTTAATAATCGTCGAATTTGAGAGACAATGCCTGTCGAGTAGATGAATTTCTCCAGACCCGTCGAAATTAGAGATTTCGACCGGTGTTCGTTATCGGTTCGACACTTGGGAGATTTTCTCCAACGTCGACACCTATACCCGTCGAATTGAGGCTTTTCTTTTCGACCATCTGGAGGGTTCGACAGTTTTGATCTTCGTCGAGAACCCCCATCCGACAGAAAATGATTTCTTGCCAATCCTATTATAAAATGTTTTCCCCATTCTTTCCTCCTCCTGTTACATTATTCTTCGTCGAATGGCAGCTTCAATTATTCATAAAACGTGTTGTCTTTGTCGAATTCAAAAGTATACCTATCACCCAACACCTAGTAATTGAAATCGTGACTCAGTTTGTGATTCCGACCGTGTATTTTCCTGGACCCAAAACCTTGGGACTAATAGAGGAATATTGATTATAAATAAATGGGATGACTAGAAATTACTTAGGGATGCATAAACAGGGAAGAACATGAGAGTGTGAGATTTTGAGATCTTAGAATAACCTTCTAAGGGCATATGAATAAATTACCTAAGAGGATTTAAGTTAACTAAGAGAATTCCTTTAGAGACAAACTCTGTAAGTAAAGCTAAACCTAAGCAAGAATTCATAATATGCTTTAAAAAGGTATTAATTTATTTAACGACAATATTATGCTATTGTGGGTCCATGTGGGAGACCATTGATTTGTATTAATTCTTACTTTGGCAAATTGTGACATATGATGGAATAGTATGTAATAATGATCATACATGATTATGCATAGAGTCTGTATGCATTGTGATTGTCCGTTGAATTTGTCGTAAAGGCCTAGTTGCCTAGGAGTTGAACACACCTTAGTGCGGGTGCGAATAGACAAGTGGGGTCCGTAGTTGGCCTTGAGAGCGTTGGGGCGCGGGTGTTTCACAAAGGCGTGGTAGCCCCTACGGACCGTGAGACAAACCGATGCAAACGCACCGACGATCTGACCGGCCACGAGTCCTATATCGAGATCTTGTGAGAATCTTTCTTTGTATAAAGCCTTGTTGCGCAAAATGACTGATTATTTTTCTGGAAAGCACTTGTTTTTATGGGTGACGAGATCTTTGGCATGTCTCCCTGGTCATTCTCTCCAGAGTGTTTTGTGTCTAGCTCCATGGAATAGGATCTTGATTATTGAGGGCTCATGTGCATAGAGTCAGGTGCATTATCTGCATTTATCATTATTATGGTTTGGTATTGATATATTGTTGAACCTATATTTGCACAGGAACTGTTTGCTTGATCATAAGCCTTGCTCTTGAATGTCTATTACCATTCTTGTTGTCGTAAATGCTATGTGGGCGCTTTGCGCCGTTTGGTTTCTTGATGCTATAATTGGTAATGACGGAAGGATGTCTTACATTTTTTTCCTTCTGTCTCTCCATTCTGTTTATACGTACATTGCGTCTCATCGAAGACAACCGTGAGGAAGCGGAAGCTCCCAACTTCCCTGGTTTTTGGCCTTATCTCGACCGAGTGACTACGAGAAGATTATGGAGCCCGTACGCACTGATTTTTGGGAGATGTACGTCGACTTTCTTAGGAGGGCAGAGTCTTTGGTATATCAACTATAGTTCGAACATTTGTGTCTACACGGGAGATGTCTCGATATCACTAGCCGGGAGGCGCCACGAACCGCTTTGTCTTCACTGTTTGTATTAGCCTACGTTTGGAGTTTCGGCTACCGATACGCGAGATGTGGGGCGATCGTTACTTCACTCCGAGAGAGGACTCTTTTCGTTCTACGGCTCGGGCCCCCGTCCGTGTCTCTGCTATTCTTATGGTGATTTCCTCGATGATGAGAAAGATCCGAGGAAGATCCCGAGGAAGTCCACGAGGACGACCCGAAGAGGACCACGAAGAGGATCGACACGATTCCTCCTCACTTGAGGGATTGATGTTACTCGTAGCTCGAAGGCTACCGGTATTTTATTTTGGGGGCCCGATGTTTTGTTTGTAATGGGTGTTGTAAATTTCGATACCGTGGGGATGTGTATGTAATACTTTGGGGCGGTATAGCTTTGCTTTTTGATGTACCAGGTTTGTAACTAAATGTTTTGATAAACCTATATATATATATATGATGATGCAGATGTTAATTCCTATGCATGTTTTACTACATTTGATCTTTTATTCCCATTGATGTCTCGTCAACATGGTTATTAATTATGAAAAAAAAAAAGTATGTATATAATATAACCGCCAATTAAAATACCCAACTATAATCTAGTGAATATACGCGTCTTATTAAAACGACAGGGTCTCAACTCACCTAATTTTATTTCCGCATTGTAATCGACCATGTGGCGTTCCCTTGGGAGGGCGTTACATTTTTGGTATCGAGCCCCGGTTTATGTTTCTTTGGGTCTTGTGGTTGAGTCTGTCTTGTTTGTCTTTGTGTGTTCTCTCGAATGGTATTCGTAAAGGAGTAGTGTTTGGTATTCTTAGTGAATGCAAGCGACTTTTCTTTGTTTTTGGATAATCGAATCGAGAAAGTGAGATGGCACGAAGGGAAGACATGGCAAGCGGCTATTACGTGATGCAAAGGATGGCGAGGTCATCGCACAATAAACCGAGCAAGCCGCACACTTGACAAGAGAGTTACGCAACAACAAGAGCGAGGTACGCTCAACGGTTAGAGGCTACTTGCGATGCTCGGGAATTTAGCGAGTTTCGACGCCATAATCCTCCTCAATTTAAAGGAGAATTTGATCCGGACAAAGCTAGTACGTGGATCAAGGAGTTGGAGAAGGTATTTCGAGGAATGAATTGTGCTTTGAGGGTAAGAAGGTGGATTATGCTACTTTTATCTTTGGTAGGCAACGCCGAGAACCGGGTGGACGGAGTGCGGAGGATGCTAGAAGCCGCGATGACCGAGAGTTTACTTGGGAGTTGTTCAAAGAAAAGTTCTTGGACAAGTATTTTCTGCGAGTGCAAGGCATGCGAAGGAGTCGAATTCCTCAACTGCGACGATGGGGAATATGATTTGTTAGCGAGTACGCAGCGAGATTCGAAAACTTGTCACGGTTTTCGACCTACTTTCGAACCAACCGGATGAGGCTTGGAAGTGCCGAAGATTCACGGAAGGATTGAGGTACGAACTGAGGAAAGCTGTGATCACCTTGAGGATCAATGAATTCTCACAACTTTTGGATACTTGCTTGTGATGTAGAGGCTCTGGAGCAATCTAGAGATATGAGGAATAGAAACTTTGGGCCTGCGAGATTCCAGAGAGGCGGCAATAACAGTGCTAACCGCTTCCAGAAGAAGCCATACTCTCGACCAACGGGAAGTCACCAACAAGCCATGGGTGGAAGTTCAAGTGGAGGTTCTAGTGGGAACCGGTGGCCAAAACTTGGCATACCCCTCCAAATGCCGGAAGTGTGGAAAAGATCATCTGACAAGGGATTGTCCTATCAAAGGGATTATCTGTTTTCGATGTGGGAAACCTGGACACATCTACGAGAGCTCTGCAATCAAGCGAAGGTCGAACCTTCAATGAATGTTGCGAAAGCCAAGAAACCGCAAGTGGAGGACGAGTTTACACTATGAGTGAAGCCTCGAATCCGAAGAATTGATACAGAGGAGAAGGCATCATAGAAGGTAATCTTTTAAGCTGTCTTGTATGACTCTGGGGCAACCCATTCTTTTATATCGTATGATTTGTGTGCAAAAGCGAGTCTACGTGTCGTCCTTACCTTTTGACTTAAGCTGTTTCTACCCCCATCGATAAACCGGTAGTTACTACCAAAGTTTGTCTAAAGCGTCCATTGATTGTTAAAGGTCGACCCTTTTTGGTCGATCGATTTGTTTACCTCTTTCCCAATTAGATATTATCCTAGGGATGGGTGGTTGTCTTCTAACCATGTTACGTTAGGACATTCCCGAGAAAGACCATAGTTTTTCCCATAAATGAGAATTCTAGATTTCGACTGCCAACCGAGTTCAAGCTCTCTTGAAAGAAGGAGCTCACGGATACATGCTACTGTCTTCTTTGAAAATCGAGAACGAGGTTGATGTGGACACAATTCCAGTGGTGAATGAGTTTCCCGAAGTCTTTCCTGAGAGTGTGCCTGGTTTACCACCGGCTCGAGAGATAGAGTTTGCTATCGACTTAGTACCGGGAGCTGGTCCTGTGTCTATAACACCGTATCGGATGGCACCAACAGAGTTAGCCGAGCTAAAGAAACAGCTAGAAGAGCTTTTGGAAAAGCAATTTGTCAGGCCAAGTGTGTCACCATGGGGAGCACCAGTGCTGTTAGTTCGCAAGAAGGATGGCACCTCAAGGTTATGTGTGGACTATCGGCAGCTGAACAAAGTGACGATTAAGAACAAATATCCACTCCCGAGGATTGACGACTTGATGGACCAACTGAAGGGAGCGGCAGTGTTTTCCAAGATTGATCTGCGATCTGGGTATCATCAGATACGAGTGAAGACAGAGGATGTGCCCAAGATTTGCTTTTCGCACCGATACGGTCACTACGAGTATTTGGTGATGCCGTTTGGCGTGACGAATGCACCGACTATCTTCATGGACTACATGGCCGAATCTTTCGACCTTACTTGGATAAATTCGTTGTGGTCTTCATTGATGACATTCGGTATACTCTCAAAATCGGGAGGACCATCTTGAACACCTCGGTATAGTTCTTGATTCGAAGAGAGAAGGAATTGTATGCCAAATTTGTCAAAATGTGAGTTTTGGTGGAAGAAGTCAAGTTTCTAGGTCACGTGATCTCAAAGAGTGGGATTCTTTGTGGATCCATCGAAAGTGGAGGCGATCTTGCGATGGGAAAGGCCGAAGTCAAGAGAGATTGAAGCTTCGTGGGTTTAGCGGGATATTCCGGAGGTTCATTGAGGATTCTCCAAGATTTTTGGACCACTTACACAACTCACAAGGAAAAACCAAACTTTTGAGTGGACCGACAAATTTGTGAGCGAAGTTTCCAAGAGTTGAAGAATCGACCGACTACCTCACCGGTGTTAGTGCTACCCGATCCGAATGAACAGTTTGAAGTGTCTTGTGACGCTTCATACCAAGGGCTAGGATACGTACTTATGCAACATGGAAGAGTGGTGGCTTATGCTTCAAGAGCGGCTTTGCGAGTGCACGAGAAGAATTATCCGACGCACGACACGGAGCTAGCATTTTGTAGTTTTTGCTCGAAAATATGGAGGCATTTTCTCTACGGAGCAATGTTCGACATTTTCGGTGATCACAAGAGTCGAAGTATTTGTATGATCGAGAAGGAGTTGAAACATGAGGCAACGGAGGTGGTTAGAATTCTGAAGGATTACGATTTCTAACTTCACGTATCATCCTGGCAAGGCAAATGTTGTGACGCTCTAAGTAGGAAGATGATCGGTGTCTCTCGCCACGATGATCAAGGAAAAGGATCTAATAGAGCAATTCGAGAGATGTATGGTCTTTTGTGAAGTTAGAACCTGGAAAGATTTGCATGAATATGGTTACCATCTCGAGCGAGTTGATGGGACATAAGAAAAGAGCGAGAAGAAGGACAAATTCTTGCAAGAAGTGAGGGAACAGATGAAGCAAGGAAATGAAACAGAGTTTGCGAGAGGGAACGGATGGAATTTTGAGATTCCATGGGAGAGTTTGTGTCCCTCGGAATCAAGAACTTAGAGAATACATCATTAATCATGCTCACACAAGCCAACCGAGTATGCACCGGGCATGACGAAGATGTATCAAGACTTGAAGAAGTTGTTCGGTGGCACGGAATGAAGAGTGACGTTACTAGACGTGTATCTACTTGTGCTGGTTTGTCAAAAAGCTAAAGTGGAACATCGAGAGACCAGCGGGATTCTGCAACCGTTATCTATTCCGGAATGGAAGTGGGACAAGATTGCAATGGACTTTGTAGTCGGATTACCAAGGACAAGAAAAGGTCATGATTCGATTTGGGTAATTGTGGACCGACTCACGAAATCAAGCACATTTTCTTCCGATCGACATCAAGTACAAGCTAGAGAGATTGACTCAGATCTATATTGGAGAGATTGTCGAGGCTGCACGGTGTGCCTACAAGTATTGTTTCGGATAGAAATCGAGGTTTACTTCAAATTTACGGGAGAGTTTGCAAGAAGCATTGGGGACAAAATTACGACTTAGTTACGCTTATCATCGCATGAGCCAGACGGTCGATCGGAGAGAACAATCCAATCTTTGGAAGATTTGCTTAGAGCTTGCACCATAGAGCAAACTGGGAGTTGGGATGACATTCTACCCTTATAGAATTCACCTACAACAATAGTTATCATTCGAGCATAGGGATGGCACCCTATGAAGCTCTGTATGGACGACGATGTCGAACACCTATGTGTTGGTACCAAGACGGCGAGCGCCTTACTATTGGACCCGAGATTATACAACGGAGACAACTGAGAAGGTTAAAATGATTCGGGAAAAGATGAGGACGACTCGAGTCGACAAAGGAGTTATGCGGACCGAAGGAGAAAACCTCTTGAGTTTGAGGAAGGTGAGCATGTATTCTGAAAGTCACACCTACGGACAGGGTGGGCCGGGCTTTAAAATCTAGAAAACTCACTCCTAAATTCCTTGGACCATACCAAATCATTGGTCGTGTAGGTCCTGTCGCATACCAAATATCCTTACCTCCTTTTCTTTCAAACATTTATAATGTTTTCCATGTGTCACAACTTTGGAAATACCTTCCTGACCCAAGTCATATCATAGCACCAGATACAGTACAACTAAAAGAAAACTTAACTTATGAGACGTCTCCTATAAGAATCGAGGATAGCAGGATAAAGCAATTAAGAGGCAAGGAGATCGCATTGGTGAAGGTGATCTGGAACGAGGTGACTGGAGATGCAACTTGGGAGTTGGAAGACAAGATAAGAGAGCAATACCCACAGTTATTCTAAGGTATGCAAATTTCGAGGACGAAATTTCTTTTTAGAAAGGGAGTGTTGTAACATCCCGAAAATTCATTATTTTGTTAAAGACGATCATTTTATAATATTTGTAATTTTTAAGAATTTTTGTGGAATTTTCTAGAGATGATGAATATTTTAATATATTCTTCGTTTTATGTGTGTCTTGAGTGTAGTAGGAGAATAGAATATTTTCCTGGTGGTAAACCTTGATTTGTCAACGTGTCAACGGGGATCTTACTAAACCCGAGTCAGGGACACAGTTTGAGGTCTACATTTTTGAGGTTTTATCTGCTAGTGTAATAAATCATCTGTTGTATTTAATCAAGGAGACAAGCTTACTATGCACTTCATAGAGAAGCGTGCGAAGCTTCTCAAGGAAGCTTCTTTGAATCATTTTTTTATTTCATTTCTTTCTCCTCCCATTTTGTCTGCACATTTGAATTAAGGGACCTAATTCATTCTTCATCCACACATTTTCCTCCTCCCCGTACGTAGCACTCACTATTCACTCATCTTTCTCTCTTTCCATTTCTCCTTACAATGAACACCATCCACCCACATTCATATTTTCATCCTCCAATACCGTCACACTCCTAGCACCATTTCGTGTTTGGAGAAACACCATATCCGAGGGAATCATCTTCAAAGTTCTACATTTTCTTCATCTTCGTTTTCCTCCACGGTTGAAGTTTAAAGGTTGGAACTTTAAGGTAAAGTCCTTAGCTTTTTCCTCATCTCTCCTTATTTTCGTAACCCATTGTCATTTTGATGACCATGGGTATCCATTGCAACACTTGATTCTGATTTTGGTGAGCTTGAATGTTCAGATCTCTTGGGAGCTGAAAACATAATTTCGACCAAAAAGGAGCAGACCTTTCTTTGTGCTTCTCAAGGTAAGAGGAAGACACTCCTCCTCAACCTCTCTTAGCATTTAGGAACGTCTGTGATTTGTGTTGAGGGTCTTTTTGCTTTTGTATGTTGTTTGTATTGTATATGTGCTATTTGATTGTTTGAGTTTTGAATGTATATATATATATATATATATAAGCTGGATGTATTGGAATGTGTAATATTGAAGGGAATGAGTTCGATTTGTTCTCGGATAGTTACGGTGTTGAGCCCAGAATTTGGAAACTTCATGTGGAAACTAGTAATAGTATGAAATCTGGCCAAACTCGTCGAATACAATAACTTGATCTTTTGGTGATGTGTTAAAATTCGTCGAATTTAGACTTCTGACTATTTTCGTCGAATGACAAAAATCCGTCGAATGAAGACTCCTAACAATTTTTCGTTGAATGTCAAAATCCGTCGAATGAAAACTTCTGACCATTTTCGTCAAATGTCAAGATCCGTCGAGTATGAACTTCTGGCCAAACCTGTCGAATTTGATATCCTAATTACTTAGTAAAATGTCAAAATCCGTCGAGTATGAACTTCTGGCCAAACATGTCAAATTTGATATCCTAATTACTGAGTAAAATGTCAAAATCCGTCGAGTATGAACTTCTGGCCAAACCTGTCGAATTTGATATCTTGATCACTTAGTAAAATGTTAAAATCCGTCGAGTTTAGACTTCTGATCCTTTCCGTCGAATGTCAAAACCCGTCGAATTTAGATTTCTGACCACCAAACACAAAGTGAAAATCCGTCGAGTTTAGATCTTCGACCACTAAACACAATGTCAAAATCCGTCGAGTATGAACCCCGATCATGCCCGTCGAGATTGATCTTCCGACCAAAACCCGTCGAATAGAGTCCCCTGGACACTTAGAAGAAAGCGCCCCAAAGTTAATAATCGTCGAATTTGAGAGACAATGCTGTCGAGTAGATGAATTTCTCCGGACCGTCGAAATTAGAGATTTCGACCGGTGTTCGTCGGTTCGACACTTGGGAGATTTTCTCCAACGTCGACACCTATACCCGTCGAATTGAGGCTTTTGTTGACCATCGGAGGGTTCGACGGTTTTGATCTTCGTCGAGCCATGAACCCCCCATCCGAGAAAATGATTTCTTGCCAATCTATTATAAAATGTTTTCCCATTCTTTCCTCCTCTGTTACATTATTCTTCGTCGAATGGCAGCTTCAATTATTCATAAAACGTATTGTCTTTGTCGAATTCAAAAGTATACCTATCACCCAACACCTAGTAATTGAAATCGTGACTCGTTTGTGATTCCGGCCAGTGTATTTTCCTGGACCCAAAACCTTGGGACTAATAGAGGAATATTGATTATAAATAAATGGGATGACTAGAAATTACTTAGGGATGCATAAACAGGGAAGAACATGAGAGTGTGAGATTTTGAGATCTTAGAATAACCTTCTAAGGGCATATGAATAAATTACCTAAGAGGATTTAAGTTAACTAAGAGAATTCCTTTAGAGACAAACTCTGTAAGTAAAGCTAAACCTAAGCAAGAATTCATAATATGCTTTAAAAAGGTATTAATTTATTTAACGACAATATTATGCTATTGTGGGTCCATGTGGGAGACCATTGACTGTATTAATTCTTACTTTGGCAAATTGTGACATATGATGGAATAGTATGTAATAATGATCATACATGATTATGCATAGAGTCTGTATGCATTGTGATTGTCCGTTGAATTTGTCGTAAGGCCTAGTTGCCTAGGAGTTGAACACACCTTAGTGCGGGTGCGAATAGACAAGTGGGGTCTGTAGTTGGCCTTGAGGGCATTGGGGCGCGGGTGTTTCACAAAGGGCGGTGGTAGCCCCTACGGACCGTGAGACAAACCGATGCAAACGCACCGACGATCGACCGGCATGATCCTATATCGAGATCTTGTGAGAATCTTCTTTGTATAAAGCCTTGTTGCGCAAAATGACTGATTATTTTTCTGGAAAGCACTTGTTTTTATGGCTGACGAGATACTGGCATGTCTCCCTGATCATTCTCTCCGAGTGTTTTGTGTCTAGCTCCATGGAGTAGGATCTTGATTATTGAGGGCTCATATGCACAGAGTCCGTACATTATCTGCATTTATCATTATTATGGTTTGGTATTGATATATTGTTGAACCTATGACTGCCTGGAACTGTTTGCTTGATCATAACTGCTCTTGAATGTCTATTACCATTACTGTTGTCGTAAATGCTATGTGGGCGCTTTGCGCCGTTTGGTTTCTTGATGCTATAATTGGTAATGACGGAAGGATGTCTTACCTCTTTTTCCTTCCTATTTCTCCATTCCTGTTTATCTGTACATTGCGTCTCATCGAAGACAACCGTGAGGAACCAGGAAGCTCCCAACTTCCCCGGTTTTTGGCCTTATCTCGACCGAGCGACTACGAGAAGATTATGGAGCCCCGTACGCCTGATTTTTGGGAGATGTACGTCCGACTTTCTTAGGAGGGTCGAGTCTTTGGTATATCAACTATAGTTCGAACGCATTTGTGTCTACACGGGAGATGTCTCGATATCACTAGCCTGGAGGCGCCACGAACCGCCTTTGTCTTCACTGCTTTGTATTAGCCTACGTTTGGAGTTTCACTACCGATACGCGAGATGTGGGGCGATCGTTACTTCACTCAGAGAGGACTCTTTTCGTTCTACTGCCCTAGGGCCCCGTCCCGTGTCTCTGCTATTCCTATGGTGATTTCCTCGATGATGAGGAAGATCCCGAGGAAGTCCCCGAGGACGACCCGAAGAGGACCACGAAGAGGATCCCGACACGATTCCTCCTCACTTGAGGGATTGATGTTACTCGTAGCTACCGAAGGCTACCGGTATTTTATTTTGGGGCCCGATGTTTTGTTTGTAATGGAAATTTGTAAATTCGATACTGAGTGGGGATGTGTATGTAATACTTTGGGGCGGTATAGCTTTGCTTTTTGATGTACCGGGTTTGTAACTAAATGTTTTGATAAACCTATATATATATATATGATGATGCGAGATGTTAATTCCTATGCATGTTTTACTTGTTTGATCTTTTATTCCCATTGATGTCTCGTCAACATGGTTATTAATTATGAAAAAAAAAAAGTATGTATATAATATAACCGCCAATTAAAATACCCAACTATAATCTAGTGAATATACGCGTCTTATTAAAACGAACCGGGTCTCAACTCACCTAATTTTATTTCCGCATTGTAATCGACCATGTGGCGTTCCCTTGGGAGGGGCGTTACAATGAGACCGTAGTGTTAACTGAGGAGTGTAGCGCTTTAATTCAAAATAAGTTGCCTCCTAAACTCAAAGATCCTGGTAGCTTCTCTATTCCCTGTTTGATTGGTAACACCAGTTTTGATAAAGCTCTGTGTGATTTGGGGGCTAGTGTTAGTCTTATGCCCCTTTCTGTGTGTAAGAAGTTGGAAGTGGGTGAGTTGAAACCCACAACTATCTCTCTTCAATTGGCGGATCGGTCAGTCAAGTACCCCGTAGGCATCTTGGAGGATGTTCCCATTAAGGTTGGTAAATTTTATATGCCTGTGGATTTTGTTGTGCTTGATATGGAAGTTGATGCTACAATGCCGATCATACTTGGGCGCCCATTCCTTGCCACTGGAAGGGCGATCATTGATGTCCATGAAGGAAAATTGACTTTGCGATTAAATGATGAGGAAGTAGTTTTTGATGTTTTTAAATCTGAAATTAATTCTAATTCCTCAAATTCATGTAATCGCATAAATGCTACTAATGTTGTGGATAATGTTGTGCTTTCAGGTATGCAGGAATCAGTGACTGATGCTATGCCCTGCAAGGAAGGACCTAAGAAGCAGAGTGACAAGTGTATCGAGAAGCGTGAATTTAACATCGGGGATAAAGTTCTTCTTAATAACTCGCTTCTACATTTCTGTCCTAATAAGTTATGGTCAAAATGGTCAGGACCATATAAGATTGTTCGAGTTTTATCCTAAGGTGTGCTTGAGGTGAAGAAAGAAGGCCATAAACCTTTCATGATAAATGGCCAGAGAGTGAAACACTTTGAAGGAGTGGGGACTGCGTACTACTCCATAGATGTCACCTGAGCACAGAAACCTGACCAAAGTCAAGCTAATGACTTTAAACAAGCACTTCTTGGGAGGCAACCCAAGTTTTCTTATTTTTCTATTTTAATTCCTTCTTTTTCTTTTAATTTTGTTTGTTAGATTGTTGTTTTGATGTTTGTCTTTTGGATTTTGTTTAGGTTTGACCCTTTTTGAATTTAAATTTAGAAGAAGAGTGAAGTCAGAAGGTTCCACACCAAACCCATGGAAAATTCCATGGCCATGGATTGAACACCAGAAGTTTTTCCACCATCGCAGTGAGTTCTTTTCTTTTATCCCTTCTCTTGTTTTAGATTTTTACATTGGAGACAATGTAAGTTCTAAGCTTGGGGGGTATTTTCATTTTCATTTTCTTATTTTCATTCTCATTTAGAGTCTCATGCATTCTCATGTTTTGTTTTGTTCATGTTGTATCGTCACACCATCATATCTCTTGGGTTTTTGGTTGAACTTGTGCCCCTCTCTTTTGGGGATTTTGAGATGATATATTGCTTTGGAACCCAATTTGTTGATTCTTGTGATTGACTACAAGCATTGTTTTAATTGAGCCTATATGGGATGTATGCACTATATGATTTTTATTCCCATTCTTTGTGTTGAGTGATATTCCTCATTGATCTTGTGCTCTAGAACTTGATTTGAAACCATTTTGAGGCGAAATTTTTGTTTGCATGCTTGAATATGATTAAGGCATCTTAGGTATTTTTCTGGCCTTCTGAAATTGTTACACTTTCATCTACTAGTTGCCCATTTTGAGCCTATTGCATAATTGTTTTTCTTGATGCCTATGATGATACATTGTTGGCAATCATTTAGAATATTAAATGGAGCAATTTGGATTTGAAAGTTGTGTAAAGTTGTGTTGGGAATTATATGTATTTGAGCTTCCTCTTTCTCAAAAAAAAAAAGAAAAAAAAAGAAAAAAATAAAAGAAACATCATGAGATGAAAGCTTAAAAAAGAGGAGAAAGAGGATAAGGAAAAGTAAGGAAGAAAATTCTTTGAAATGTGGAGTTATGTTTTAGATTGAAAAATTGTCTTTGCTCCATTTATGTTCTAGTAGATTTCTTGTGTTTATTGAAAATCTTGATGAGCCATTTGTGCAAACCTTCCTTTCTCTACCTTACCTATCATCATTCCCATAGCCCCATTACAACCCTTGAAAGACCTTTTGATTCTTGCATGCATGCTGATTATTAGTGAAAATCTGGTTTCTTATCAAGCATATGGAAGTGCATTTTCTTTGAAGGATTTTGAGCACATTGTCTTCACCCTTGAACACTCTGAGTGTGGTTAGTGGAGTGAACTTAATTCAATCAGTGAGAATGCATGATTTCTGAGAACTTACCCTCTAATTGGACTTGATTTTGATTACCTCTCAGATTCTTTGGTTGTCTTAGCCTATTACTTGGATTTTGTTTTCTCGGGTTCCTTATTCTTTATTGTCTTTTGATCCCACTTCTTGTTTTGGCATTAATTATTGCTTGGGGACAAGCAAAGTCTTAAGCTTGGGAGGATTTGATGTGTGTGAAATAACATCATATTTTGTTCTTGTTTTACATGCATTCTTGAGCATTTTAGGCATTTTAGTTTCCCTTTTTAGTTAGTTTTTCCCTTAGTTCGGATAACTGCCGTGTTTCTGGTGTTCTTGTGTAGGATTGGTGCTAAATTGGCCTTGGAATGAATGGAAACTTGCATGATTGAAGTTGGAACTTTATGAAACTAATTTAGGGAAAGATAAGACAATTATCTACAACTTTCATGAAGACTTCAAAGGCCCAATCACACATTTGGATAACTCAAATTGGAATTGAAGCAAGAACTAGGGTGCTGATCCTGACAGCTTGACCTTTGTATACTATTCATGATATATCTCGAGCTACAAGTTGTCAAATGAGCTGAAATTTTGATGGTTAATAGCTAAGATCCAAATCTACAACTTTCATGTTGAGCACTTTTTCAGATTCGGACGTCTAATGGGTCATATTGAGCTTGGAAGGCCATTCCAGAGAAATCTACGGCCTGGCCGTGGATCAAACCACGGCCGTGGAACTCAAATATTGCAGAATTGGCTTTTTTTTGGGCAGAGAGAACCACGGCCTAGCCGTGGAATGAACCACGGCTGTGGTTCGCAGCGCGCAGCAGAATTTTAGTTTTTCTTTTATTTCTTTTTGGGGCTTTTTGGCCAATTAAAACCCTAGGTTTATAAATAAGGGTTCTGAATACAATGAATGGGTTCTAATCTTGGTTTTGGGGAGAGGCACATTGGAGGCTTTGGCTTTTGTTCTTGATCTTTCTTCCCTCTTCTCTCTTGAATTACGGGTTTGGATGTTCTTAAACAATGTTTTCTGATTCCTTCTTCTCTATGTCTGAGTAGTTTCCTTGTTTCTAGGATTGGGCAATGCCCTTTGATACTTTGATAATGAATAATTGACGTTGTTTCTCTTTTATTGATCTTGAATGTTCTTTGATTCAATTCTTATTGCTCTTATTCATGTGAATTTACTGGTCACTTATTTGCATCTCATAGGCATTTAGGGACGTACTGAGAGGTGAACCTAAGTGTTGGAACCATAAGAATTGAACTTAAGGTCTAAATCACGAGAGTAGTTTTAGCCTTTCGAGGATTCAATGAATTACCACAAAGCGTAATGGGTTCAATTTAAATTCAATTACCACGAGAGTAGGAATTGGTTTAATTGGGCACGGATCTTGTATCTTGAGAAAGAACATTAACTAATTTAGGGTAATTCACGTTCAATTGAATTTCAGATTTAATAAAAGGGTTGCCAATTAGGATTTATCTTGTATCATTGTGGTATCCCAATCTTGGAAGCTTTCTTAATACGAAAACCCCATTCTTGATAACTATTTGTTTTTATTCTAAATTCTATTTTCTTAATTTTTATTTAATTATTTTGTTACTAAGTTCTTATCAATTAACAATCATATTTTCTCTTGTTTAATTTAATTAAGTTAATTAATTAATTGGTATTCATATACACAGTCCCTGTGGATTCGATCTTTTATTACTTGACGACGAAACCGTACACTTGCGGATTTCACGCATCAATAGTCATTCAAGCTGAGGAACTATCAAAGATTAGGGAATCCCTGCAGGCTCGACATCTCGAAATATAAATAATAGATGACACTATTATATTGTCTGCGCTTTTATGATGTCAAGGCTCATCTCACTAGGATCCGTTGCTTGCAACTCAACTTGAATGCCATCAAGTTCCCTCTTGAATCTGTCCTTAGAGCTAGCATACACCATTTTTTTTTGTCTCACCTTTGATGTATCCGATGACCTAAATGTAAGAAACAAGTAAACAAAGTTAAGGGCATGAGGAGAATCAGTTTTTCTCCTCTATAATATGACAATAGTATATCCAAAGTAAGAAAAATATAATCAACTCGTTCCTGACGTGAACTTTTACATTAGAAAATGATGAATCCCTGTGTAGAAAAAATTGTAAATTTCTTTTTTCCTTAACAAGACACTTCATGTTTATAATGAAAATGAGATTATTTAAATCCTAGAATACAAACATTGCTATATGAGCTGCACAAAGTGAATTTTATCAATTTAATAAATATATGCTCTTAGTTGGAGAACTTGTACCAAACCTATGTTTATTTGACTTCAAAACTGGAGGGCTCAAGTTACAATGTGTCCGTATGTTAGTAATTGGAGATAACATTATTTTAACATCCCTATGTTTCCCCTCCACACCTAGTAGAGTTCAGTCAGCATCCAATACTGCAATATGTTATTGGCATTAATTTCTACATACAACTAGAGTAAACTATGATTTTACCACGTTTACTTGAATTTGAGGAACATCAAATTACCATGCAATGAAGAAAATATTGCTTTTCTAAAAGTTCTCATCAGTAGTGAAATCAAAATCAAAGACAGCATAACGGCACTCATTAGGAGGCAGAGATGCACTAAAGTCCTCATAGGTTACTTGTGGGCTTCCAAGTTTCTCCACCACCACTTCTTGGTTCTCAATCTTAAACACAATGAAACGATGGTTCCTCTTTGCCTTTAGCTCGAGGAGGAACTTTAATTTACATTCATCACTGATAGCCATTCCAGATGCCGCATTGGCCTAACTCAATACATTATTGGAAAAACAAAATAAACACATAAGCATGACACATTCTTCATAATGCAACATGATGACAGTATAAGATAGCTAGGTTACTTAATGAGGCATTATTGCCAAGTCCAACACTGCAAAAGCAAAAGAAATGTACATGAAGCTATACTTTGAGAAAAGTTTTGCCCTACTGAGATGAAACTACTAGAAGCATTCATGTTAATCCACAGCGGCAGTCCCCTAAAGCCAAAAAAGTTCTTTTGTGTAATGTACTTAATTCTTTAGGTATGCCTTCCATAAAGTTTAAATTTACACCACCTTTCAAAATTTTACTAAATAGCACATCTACCTAAAATTTTCTAGTTCTGCATCAATTAATCCGAAGAATCAATGTGTTTACCAAAATCCTCTAGAAATGAAGTCCCAAAATCGAAAAATTCTGTAGGCAGATTCAGCAAATTTAATAATTGAATTAGATACATCCAATGGTGCTATAAACATAGAAACAATGCCATTACTGCCACTATATAATGCATTTTCTCAAATTGCTCTCATTGACCTTATGTACAGATAGGCATCGGTAATTTTAAATATATGCTCTTACATACAAATGATTGTTTCTCCATGAAACGGAATGTTCAATATAATTTGCATATTGCTCTATTCTCTATGCGAGTCGTAGGTTGGTTTGAGTCATCTAGTTGGCTCAAGCTTTTTTTGTTTTAAACAAAATTATTATATTTTTAACACTTAAAAATTTTATGTTTATGTTTTATCATTATATTTTTATTTTGCATATTTCTAATACCAACAAATATCAAATAAAATTATTTTTGTAACATAAATATTAAATATTAAAAATAAAGGTAAAATCTTTATATATCAAATAAAATTACTCCAAAGTGTATTCAAACTTTAATTTTTTGGCCCAACACACACAACTTATTGAGTTATTAGACTTGGCCCTTTTCAGCCCATAACTATATGATGCTTTGGGAGTTCTTATTCCCTGGGTTATTTCTATGTGGTTTTTTCTTCTGTTTTAGGCTTCGACTTGTTTACTTACCAAAAAAAAAAAAAGAAGCTGACGAAGGGAGGCCACAATGAGAAAGTTGCGATGGTTATGTTAGATGATATCTCAATGGAGTACATATTGTCGGTGGAAAAGCAATTCAGTGTCACATCTGTTGTAATTTTCTTATGTACTACAATTAATTGTGAAGTTTTGGTTTATAAAAAATGGGTTCATGATATGATTTTGAGTGTAGACAAGTATTGTAACTCTAATATTTCAATTTATTTATATTGTGAGTTATGTATATCTGGTATTGAATTAGTGTAGTTAGGCAGTATTGTAAGCCCATTTAATCATTGACCCATTAAAGTTTATTTTAGATAGTATTTCTTGATAAGAGAGCTTGTTATGATTATTTATATCTAGTTAATTCCCCTTTCTTACTACCTTGATACGTTATCTGGATTACCTCATCGATGATTGCTTATTGAAAGAGGTAGATAAGGAGAATGGTCTAGTTAAAAGAACACTTTTCGCTATAACTTTAATTGATCATCTATAATCAACTCAGGTACGTTTTATTTTTTGAATTATTATGTTGGTATCTTGAATTTATATGACTTTATATTTCTTATATGTGGTATCAGAGCCTCGTCATATAGATTCAAAATCCATGTTTTATATATATATATTTGGAAATTATGTGAATTATTTTTTTTTCATTCCTGTTTATGAATGAAATTTTGTTTTATTTTACATTTTGGTTCTTGATTGACCTTAATTCCATGGCTACGCACTAGGGACGAATCAAGGGAGGCAAGCATGGGCCTCAACCTTTCCCTTCTCATAATTTTTTTAGATACTAATAATTTTATTTAATTTATTAAAAAAATAAAAAGATAATTATATTATATTTTTATAAAGTTAATATTTATTACATTGACATTCTTATTTAAAAATTATACTCATATTTCTAATTTTATATATTGTTATTGTACTGTAACACTCTTCTTTGTTTACCAAATAACATATACCTTTCTTACTTTATATACAAGTATTACACAAAGTCGGTTAAAAATACAAAGCATAGGAGGTATGAGTAATTTTTTAAATAAAAAATGTGTCAATATTATAAGCATTAACCTCAAAGGAAGTTAGTATAATTATATCAAAGATAAAAATAGTGAAGTAAAAATAGTTTATACTTGATATGTATTTAATATATGATTCATGATTATTTTATTTACATTAATATTACAATTTCAATTCATCTTTTTATTAATTTTTAATCTTTACATAATAAATCTACTAACTCCTCTCATTTTTAACTTTACTCTCTTTCCTTTTTTAAAATCTATATATCTAAAAATTTTATTTTGCCTATAAATCATGATATAAAAGATAATTATTATTGTGATATATTTAATATTTAATATATTTTTTTTTTTTTCATAAATCTTCTTATTTAATGAAAAGAAAATAATCTTCTAAAATAAGTAAATAAATATATATTTATTTTTAATTTAAAATAATATATTTTAATTTTAATTCATTAAATAATTTAAAAATATATAAATTTTTATTTACTAATTTTAAATTTTTTTATATTTAATAATATGATTATCGTTACACCATCCCTATCATGCACAGTAAAAGTATTGCTTTCAAAATATCAAACCTGTGTCTTTTACAGTTTATGATTATTATGATTATTAGATTTGGCATCTTCCTTTTGAAACTCGTGATATGAGGCTGATGCGTTGTGATAATGCTAAAACCTTACTATTCATACAATATGTTTCTTTCATAATTTTTTCTGCAGTGCTAAACGTTTTATAAAAAAAAAATTATGGAATTATTATTTTGTGTTGTCATAGCGTAATTTAAGTTAAACATATGTTGGTTGGACTGTACAAATTTATTGTTTATGGAATGCATCTTTGAATTATTTTATGACTAGTTAAAATATATATTGATGAGTATTTCAATTTTGACTAGATCATCTATATTTTGTCTATTGGGCATTGTTTTCCTGTATGATCGATTTTGTGAATTCATATAAATTTTTATCACAAATGTGATTTGTTTATGTGAATTCATTAAACTTTTCATCATGTGATGGAAGTTTTCTAGTTATTGCATACAATTGTCATCCCAAAGGAGATTATTATGTATTTTAATTGAGAATTATGTGAGATATGTTTATGTGAGTTTATTTCTGACATTTAAGGCTATCATTTCAAAAGATATTTTCTTAAGTGTTGAAATTTTTTTTGCTGTTAACTTCACATAAAGGACTTTTATATATTTTTGCATTCCCACCTCAAAAGAGACGTAATTTTATGTTTAGGTTCTTGTTTTGACTTATGTTGGTGGCAAGCTATTTTTCTTCATATGCCCATATGACTAATATTTATTTTGCATTCTTGTTGTCTATTTATACAATTTCTTTGTTGTTTATAATAGTACTACAACAATTGAAGTTTTGATTGGATCCAACTATAAAAGATGGATACAAGACAATGATTTCACTCTAGGGATTGTTGATATTGACTTGGTCTTGCGTGTGGATAAGACCAATGATCTTACTGATGAGAGCACATAAGAGCAGAAAGAATATTATGCAAAATGGGAGAGATCTAATAGGTTAAGTCTGATAGCTATTAAGAGATTCATCTCTAAACATCTCCTTAGTGGTTTTCCAGAAACTAATAATGTTAAGGAACTGATGACTACGGTAGGACAGAGAAACCTTTGTCTAATAATGTTGAGTCTGGAAACTATATGAAAGAACTGACTACTATGACATATAATAACATTGGTGGAGTCAGGGAATATATTCTGAAAATGGTACATCATCAAGCTAAGCTTAAGGCCCTTAAAATTTACCTTGATGATAACTTTCTCGTTCACCGTGCCTTGAATTCTCTGCCTATTGAGTTTTCCCAAATTAAGACTACCTACAACACCCTGAATGAAACTTGGACCGTAAATTATTTCATTCCTAATTGTGTAGCTAAGGAAGAGAAGAACAAGAAAGAAAAGAGTGAGAGTGCCCTTTTGACCTTTCAATCTAAGCCCTTTTATGGTAAAGGTCCTACAAATCATGGCAAGCATAAGCATCAGGCTAGTAACTCTGTTCACCATAAAGGTGTTAAAAGGCATGGTAACAATCCCAGTCAGAACCACTTTGTAGAAGGTCCTTAAGCTTCTATAGGTAAAAGTGTGAAGTGTTTCCATTGTAAGCAGAATGGTCATATGAGAAAATATTGCCTTAGGTTCAAGTCTTAGTTAGAAAACAAATTGAAACATGGAGGTATGTCCCTAGCTTTTGTTTGTTTTTGAATCTAATATAGTTGATGTCCCTCCAGATACTTGATGGTTTGATAGTGGTGTCACAACACATGTTGCTATTACCTTGCAAGGGTTCATAAGCAAACGGAAACCAAGTCTGAAGGAAGCCAAGTTGAGGGTAGGAAACAATCTTGAAGTTGATGTTGAGTTTATTGGAGTTGTCAAGTTGTTTTTGGAGACTGGTTTTGATATTACTTTAGAGAACACCTTTTATGTACCTTCCTTTAGAAGGAATTTAATTTCTATTTCTACTTTAGACAGAGTTGGTTTTCATTTCACTTTTGGTGGTGGAAAAGTTGATTTAATGTTTGACTCGAAAGTTCTTGGATATGGTATTTTGGATAATGGTTTATATAAATTATGTTTGGCTTTGGATAATCCTTATACTTCTTTAGTTGTTGAATCTTCAATTGCAAAGCATTCTAGAAGTAAGGATAAATATTATATGTTGTGGCATAAGCGCTTAGGACATATCTCTAAGAAAAGAATTGATAGGTTGGTTAAAAATGATATTCTCCTCTCACTTAACTTTGAGGATATGGAAACTTATGTTGACTATATTAAGGGGAAATTGACTAAGACCAAAAGAAAGGGGTAACACATAGTTTAAATCTTTTAGATATTATTCACACTGATATTAATGGACCTTATTCCTCTACAATTTGTGGAAACAAATTCTTTATCACTTTTATTGATGATTTTTCTCTATATAACTATCTTTACTTGATTAAAGAAAAATTAGATGCTCTTAAAAAAATCAAAATTTTCAAAACTGAAGTTGAAAAGCAATTGGGAAAAGTCATCCAAATTGTGAGGTCTATCTAAGGTGAGTATTATGGTAAACATGATGTTTCTAGGCAGCATATGGGTCTGTTTGCCAAATACTTGCAAGAATGCGAGATTGTTGCCCAATATACTATGCCTAGTAGTCCTTAGCAAAATGGGGTGGCCGAAAGGCATAATTGCACCCTTAAAGATATGACGAGGAGCGTGATGAGTAGAACTAAATTGCTAGAATACTTGTGGGGGGAATACCTTAAAACTGCCTTGTATATTCTTAATAGAGTTCCTTCTAAATCTGTGCCTAAAGCATATTTTAAGCTTTGGACTAGTAGAAAGCTTAGCCTTAATCATTTTCGAGTTTGGGGATGTCTAGCTAAAGTAAGATTGTATAACCCTACAGAAAATAAAAAGTTTGACCCCAGAACTAGTAGATGTTTTTTCATAGGGTATCCAGACCATGTCAAAGGATACAAGTTCTATAGTCCTAGTAAAGGCAATAAAATTGTGGAATTCTTAACAGTAAAATTTCTAGAATTTGATGTTGCTGGCATAGAAATTTTCTCAACTAATGATGTTCGTATGGACCATGTTGAAACAATTTCATTGCCTTTGCCATCTTTTCATGTTTCCATTGCACCCATGTCAGTTGATAGAGAGGATGTTCTAATTGATGATCCAATTGTTTATGCTGAGGTCCCTCAACCTGTAGAGGCTCCTATGGAGGTCCCCATCAGGAGATCAAAGAGACAAAAAAGATCTGCCATTTCAAATTATTATTATGTTTACCTTGGAGAGCATGATTATAATATTGGACAGGTTGTTGACCTTCTAACTTTTCATGACACTGTCTCTTGTCCTTTGTCTGGTATGTGGATAGATGCCATGAAGGAAGAAATACAGTCAATGGCCAATAATGGAGTGTGGGAGCTTTTGAACTCCCAGAAAATTGTAAACCTATTGGGTATAAATGGGTATTCAAAACCAAGAGAGACTTTAAAGGTAAAATTGATCGATTTAAAGCTAGGTTAGTAGCAAAAGACTTTACTCAAAAGGAAGAGATAGATTATGTAGAAACTTTCTCTCTAGTATCTTCAAAAGATTCGTTTATTTAGGGTTATAATAGCCCTTGTTGCTCATTTTGATTTAGAGCTACACCGGATGGATATCAAAACAACATTCCTAAATGGTGATCTTGTTGAAGAGGTGTACATGGTACAACCTGAAGGTTTTGTAGATAGTGGGAGAAAGGACATGGTTTGCAGGTTGAAAAAGTCCATCTATGGCCTGAAACAGGCTTCTCGTTAGTCGTACTTGAAATTTGATGAGGTAGTTACCTCACATGGTTTTGTAGAAAACAAAGTTGATCAGTGTATCTATCTCAAGGTGAATGGGAGTATGTTTATTTTTCTTGTTCTATATGTTGATGATATCCTGCTTGCTAGTAATGACTTTGGATTGCTTATAGAAACTAAGAAAATGTTGTTTGAGGCTTTTGATATGAAAGACCTTAGAGAAGCTTCTTTTGTGTTGGCAATTAAGATACATAGAGATAGATCACGTCGTTCACTTGGATTATCATAGAGAGCTTATATTGATAGTGCTCTTGATCGCTTTAACATGGGAGGCTGCAAACCTAGTGATGTGCCTATTGTTAAAGGGGAAAAGTTTAGTAAAACTCACTTTCCTGGTAATGATGTTGAGAAAGAATGAATGAAAGACGTTCCTTATGCAAGCACAGTAGGGAGCTTGATGTATGCCCAGGTTTGCACTAGACTTAACATAGCCTACATAGTGTCTGTTCTTGGCAGGTATCTTTCTAACCCCGGAGAATCGCATTGGACTGCAGTAAAAAAGGTGATCAGATACTTGAAATGGATGAAAGATTTTATGCTTGTGTATAGGAATGTTAAGAGTTTGGAGTTAGTAGGATATACTGACTCAGACCTTGCTAGGTATGCTAATGATATGAAGTTTACTTCAGGCTATGTTTTTTCATTAGCAGGAGGTGTTGTATCTTGGAAGAGTGTTAAGCAGACTTTGACAACTTCTTCTACTATGCATGCTGAATTCATTGTTTGTTATGGAGCAGTCACTCAAGGTATTTGGTTGAGATAACTTATTGTTGGACTTCAGATTGTGGACTCTATTTCTAGACTAACATTGATTTATTGTGATAATAGTGCAATTGTGTTCTTCACGAAGAACAACACGACAACCAGTGGGTCTAAGCATTTGGAACTGAAGTATTTGAAAGTAAGAGATTTAGTGAAAGAAAGGAAGATAATAGTTGAACACATAGATACAAAATTGTAAGAAATCAAATCCCCTAACCAAGGGCTTGAGACCCATATGTTTTCATAAGCATGTTAAGAATACAAGTATCTTAAATTCTTTTGATGTTCTTGGTTAATAGGAGTATTATGTATTTGCTTCCTTTTCATTATTATGGATTTCTAATATAAGACATTGTTGATGCGTGTTTTATATACATATTCTGGTTCACACGTTCCTTTTATTCTATATACACTTGTTTTGGTTAAAATTGCAATTGTGTTATGCTATTGTTATTGGGCTACCGTGAAAATTATTTCCACTTGAGTCCAGATATTTCAAGTGTTTCAACTCTGGTAAAAAATGGTTCACATCATTAGCTTCTAATTGACAATTGCATTCTGGATCAAAATAATAAGGGCATGCACATAGGAAACTGAGATCAAGCTTGACAACACGTCAAGTGATACCATCACATCCCTCTCCTTTCCACTGGCAGTAATAATTTCCTTCCCATGAAATAAGTAGCAACTGAGGGTAGGCGAAAATTCCTTTGAGTTTTTGAAGAGCTTGTCGCTCTTGCATTATTCAGCCAGAGGTTGAATTTCTGCACGAACAGAATTGTAGAGTAACACTAATGAACAACAAAAGCATAAGGGACACAATGTTGAGTCTGCTCTCATGGTTCCCTAAAAGATTATTCTTGCCGAATAAGGAGAAGACGACTTTCGTAGGTAAAATTTAAAGAATAGAAAACGTAGGATATATATTTTGCAGATACATGGATTTTGCTACCCAGGACTACTCATGTATTTATTTATTCATGGCCTTGTGACTTTGTGAGGAAATACATTAAAAGCTATGTTCGCTATGGAGTGAGGATATTTTCCAGGAAAGAACATACTTTGAGTTTAAATTTCAGTGCAAACAACTTTATATAGTATATATATATATACAATGGGGCGAGTGGGGCGGGGACGTGTAGTACTTTCTCCGCCCTCATTATGGATACCCATTTGTGATCCTTACAAGTGTGTGTGTGTCCTTACAGGTGGATGGGTGTGTGTGTGTACTTTCTCCGCCCCCGTTATGGATACCCATTTGTGATCCTTACAGGTGTGTGTGTGTGTTTCTCCGCCCCCGTTATGGATACCCATTTGTGATCCTTACAGGTGTGTGTGTGTGTGTGTGTGTGTGTACTTTCTCACCCCGTTATGGATACCCATATGGATACCCATTTGTGATCCTTAAGTGTGTGTGTGTGTGTGTGTGTGTGTGTGTGTGTGTGTGTGTGTTATGGATACCCATTTGTGATCCTTACAGGGATGGCAATCGGGTGGGTGGGCGGGGCGGGGCGTACTTTCCCCGATGGCAATGTGGTGGGGCGAGGCGGGCGGGTAGTACTTTCCCTGCCCCAATCATGGGTACCAATTTGTGATCTTCACAGGTAGGTGGAGGTATCAACGGGTATCTGCGAGTAGTTAATAATTTAAAATAAAATCTTAAAAATTATAAAAAAATAAAATAAAATAACCTTTAACACTACATACTACAACTTTGTTTAACAATCTATGATTCTTATAAAATTAAAAGAATATTATAAATAACAAATTAAATTCAATTATATTTTGTAATAATCAGTTTACATAAATAGTATATATATATTTTTAACAAGTTTTTATCATTATGAGCTCATTCAATAAAAAATTCATTTTAAAATAATAAAAAAATATTTTCATCTCATCGTAAAGTAAAAAAGAAAAAGAATCATAATATATGATATATATTAAGCGAAAAGTATATTTAATGAGTTTGTACGCATGGAGCGAGATAGTATAATCTCCGCCTTCATTTATTAAATGGTACTCATCTCTCGCTCCATCGTGGATAATCTCTGGGGATCTCTATATGGATAATTTTGTCATCTCTCTCTCTCTTATCTATATCTATATATATATATATATATATATATATATATATATATTTATATATAATGGAAAAACTCCTTGAAAAGTCTTGGTAGCTAATTTAATGATCATTATGCTATTCTTACATCACTTTTACACTAGTGACTAGTGTGTGAATAATATATATATGTAGTGATTAGATTGGTAATTCATTAATATTTCCAACACTGCATAATACACGCTACGAACAATTATTTACACGTTGAATACAAACATAAAAGTGATGTATACAATTTAGTGAATGAATATATTTTTCGTTTAATGAATGCACTCCTTGAAAAGTCTTGCAGAATGGGACAATTGGAGGTGTAGGCGTATGGTTGCGTTCTAAGTTTATGCCTCAATTAGAGAAAGGAAAAGCTTGCCATGCTGAGAAATATTTGCGTAAACATAGAATAGTCAAGTTAGTTGCCTGAGGTCAATTATATAGTTAATTAATAAATAATTATCATAATTAAATAATAATTAGTTATTATAATTTAGTATAATTAATTAATTATGTAATTAATTTAGTATATCCAACTTGGATGCACTAATTTGTACAAGTATTTCTCTAATTGCATACTATTTTCTTTTAAAACATTTGTTGTTTACAATATATTATATATTCAAACTTCCGCTGTTAATTTACAGGGAAAAAAAACAAAAGTGCCCCAATAATAGCTCAATGAACTTCAAATAATAAAAACACCATCTTGCAGAAAAGAAATACTCACCTAAAAGTATACGAAGATAACATGTTGGATACTAATTCCCAAACAATAGATTAGTTATCACTGAAAAATCGTTCATATGCATATAGTTCTTCATGGATTAATACTCTCTTGACTTTATATACCTCATTTCTCACATGGGAAAATCTTTTTTATAATGAGATTTTGAAATTATTTTAAATGTAAAATTATTATTGAAATATAAGAATAATTAATACACTACGTACAAATTAAATTGCCTCATTTTATGAACAAGGTTTTAAAGCAA
Organism: Ormosia semicastrata; assembly: GCA_029884595.1. Taxonomy (NCBI): domain Eukaryota; kingdom Viridiplantae; phylum Streptophyta; class Magnoliopsida; order Fabales; family Fabaceae; genus Ormosia; species Ormosia semicastrata. The sequence continues at coordinate 4,926,639 of JAQQTO010000044.1, forward strand.
TATCCAGCCTTGTATTTCTATTGTTTTGCTTGTTGGATTGATCCTTGGATAGGAGGATGATATATGTGATATTTGCGCAAGTAGAAAAATCAATGAAGTATAGGTGTAACTTACGAAACTAATCCAAATCAAAATTGAAAGATTTGTTGGTTATTGGACTATCCTAAGTAGCATAGGAACATATATGTGGCTTGTGCATATAGCTAATAAAATAGGGTAGCCCGGCTCGAGGCCGAGCCATTTTCAGGCCAAGTTAGATTGGGCTATATGTGACTTTCGAGTCGGTATTTTGTTAGCCCAACCCAACTCTATGTAATGTTATTAGGCCGGGGCGGCCCATTCGGGCCGGACTAATTCGAGATATTTTAATTTTGTATTCACTTTTGCTAGCTTAATCCACCTATTTTGTCAGACTATTCAGGCCGGCCCATCAAGCTTGACCCATTTTGACGGCTCTACTTGTGCGCAAAGTAGAAAGGTCAATAAATAAAGCCTAGATGTAATTTTCAATTTTAATCCAAATGAAAATTGAGAGAAAGTCCAAGTCAATGTTGGTTGGACTCATCCATGCTTGAGATGGAGAGGAACATGCGTGATATGTACGCAAGTAGAAAGTTGTAAATATAATATTTGAATTTAGAAATAAATATCCAAACTATTGTTGGACTCATCCTTGAGCAAGAGAGGGACACATGTGATCAGTGTGAGAGTTGAAAGGTCAATGAAGTGTATATAATTTTTCATTCTATTCCAAATAAAAAAATGTAAGAAAAGTTGACGTCTTGCTTGTTTGATTGATCCACATATAATTTTTGCATGAGTACAAGGTTAATAAATAATAGTGTTGGACTAACACACACGAGTCTATGAAATATGTGCAATAAGAAAGCACTACATTGGAGAGATTAGATGATGATGATGTTGATAATTCAAATATAAGTTTTAAGCGTATATGTAGATAAAAAAAGTTCTACTTTATTTAAGACTAGACAAAGTAAGAACTTTATAAGTGATTGAATCCATAAATCTATTACTATAAAGTTTTGGGTTAAAATGTTGCACCAACCAACTTTGATATTCTACTTTATGTCTTTTTATTTTTGATTTTCTGGTATTTTGGACTACCCTTTTTTTAATAAGTGGAATTAAAGCTGTCAGTTTAGTTTGAGTGTGTACTTAGTCACGATTGTTGATGTTCTCATTATTATTATTATTATTATTATTATTATTATTATTATTATTATTATTGTTATTATTGTTGTTGTTGTTGTTGTTGTTATTGTTGTTGTTGTTGTTATTAGCTACATGTAACGTTACTGAATATAAGTTACTACAGTTAATAAAGCTCAACTACTTTTACTTTAACAAGTTACAAAAACCATTTAATACTCTCTCTCTCTCTCTTACATACTCTCTGTCATTCACAACTGCGTACAAATGAGTATAGGAATTTTTCTTTCCACTACGTTAGATGAAATAATTAAATTGATTTTAAGTAGAATCTGATTTCAAAAAATCAACAAAAACATAAAAGTTGGTCTACAAGAGGCTACAAAGTCTCATTAAAAAAATATATATAAATAGCTTTTTAGTTGCTTCTTAAGCTCAGCTTCTACTTGTAAACGGTTTTGTTTCCTCCATAAAATATGTGTGTTGTGGTAAATATTTTTGTATGATATAATTGTCTCTTTTGCACTGCTTTACATGAAAATATTGATGATAATTAATAGAAACATAGATCAAGTAGGCTCATTGGCTATATATCAACCACCATTTTTGGCCTAAACTTAATTACATATCTCATTCCCTTCTATTTTCATTTTAATTTATTTTTTATCAAACAAAATTTAAGTAGAGGGATAGGAAAGGGGACAGGTGATCTTCATCCGTTGGATTGATCCTTGGATAGGAGAAGGATGTATGTGATCTGTGGGCAAGTAGAAAAATCAATGAAGCATAGGCGTAACTTATGAAACTAATCCAAATCAAAATTGAAAGATTTGTTTGTTATTGGACTGATCCTAAGTAGCATAGGGACATATATGTGACTTGTGTTCAAAGTAGAAAGATCAATAAATAAAACCTAGATGTAATTTTTGACTTTAATGCAAATGAAAATTGAGAGAAAGTCTAAGTCATTGTTCGTTGGACTCATCCATGCATGAGATTGAGAGGAACATACGTGATCTGTATGCAAGTAGAAAGTTGTAAATATAATTTTCAAATTTAGTATAAATCAAAATTGAAATAAATATCCAAATTATTATTGGACTCATCCTTGAGTAGGAGAGGGACATATGTGATCAGTGTGAGAGTTGAAAGGTCAATGAAGTGCATATAATTTTTCATTTTACCCTAAATCAAAATTGTAAGAAAAGTTGAAGTCATGCTTGTTCGATTGATCCATATATAATTTTTGCACGAGTAGAAAAGTCAATAAATAAAGCCTAGATGTAATTTTTGACTTTAATCCAAATGAAAATTGAGAGAAAGTCTAAGTCATTGCTGGTTGGACTCATCCATGCCTAAGATTGAGAGGAACCTACGTGATCTATACGCAAGTAGAAAGTTGTAAATATAATTTTTGGATTTAGTGCAAATCAAAATTGAAATAAATATCCAAACTATTATTAGACTCATCCTTGAGTAGGAGAGGGACACATGTGATCAGTGTGAGAGTTGAAAGGTCTATGAAGTGCATATACTTTTTCATTTTACCCCAAATCAAAATTGTAAGAAAAGTTAAAGTCATGTTTGTTCGATTGATCCATATATAATTTTTGCACGAGTAGAAAAGTCAATAAATAAAGCCTAGATGTAATTTTTGACTTTAATCCAAATGAAAATTCAGAAAAATTCCAAGTCATTGCTGGTTGGACTCATCCATGCCTGAGATTGAGAGGAACATACGTGATTTGTACGTAAGTAAAAAGTTGTAAATATAATTTTCGGATTTAGTCCAAATCAAAATTGAAATAAATATCCAAACTATTATTGGACTTATCCTTAAGTAGGAGAGGGACACATGTGATTAGTATGAGAGTTGAAAGGTCAATGAAATGCATATTTTACTCTAAATCAAAATTGTAAGAAAAGTTGAAGTCATGCTTGTTCGATTGATCCATATATAATTTTTGCACAGGTAGAAAGTTTAATAAATAATAATGTTGGAATAACACACACGAGTTTATGAAATATGTGCAATGGGAAAGTACTACATTAGATAGATTAGATGATGATGATGTTGACAATTCAAATATAAGTTTTAAGCATATATGTAGATAAAAAAAAGTTCTACTTTATTTAAGAATAAACAAAGTAAGAACTTTATAAGTGATTGAATCCATAAACCTACTACTTTAAAGGTTGAAAGGTCAATGAAGTGCATATAATTTTTCATTTTACCCCAAATCAAAATTGTAAGAAAAGTTGAAGTCATGCTTGTTCGATTGATCCATATATAATTTTTGCACGAGTAAAAAATTAGTCAATAAATAAAGCCTAGATATAATTTTTGACTTTAATCCAAATGAAAATTGAGAGAAAGTCTAAGTCATTGCTGGTTGGACTCATCTGTGCCTGAGATTGAGAGGAACATACGTGATTTGTACGTAAGTAGAAAGTTATAAATATAATTTTTGAATTTAATCCAAATCAAAATTGAAATAAATATCCAAACTATTATTGGACTTATCCTTGAGTAGGAGAGGGACACATATGATCAGTGTGAGAGTTGAAAGGTCAATGAAATACATATAATTTTTCATTTTAGCCATGTGATCAGTGTGAGAGTTGAAAGGTCAATGAAGTACATATAATTTTTCATTTTACTCTAAATCAAAATTGTAAGAAAAGTTGAAGTCATGCTTGTTCGATTGATCCATATATAATTTTTGCACGGGTAGAAAGGTTAATAAATAATAATGTTGGAATAACACACACGAGTCTATGAAATATGTGCAATGGGAAAGTACTACATTAGATAGATTAGATGATGATGATGATGTTAACAATTCAAATATAAGTTTTAAGCGTATATGTAGATAAAAAAAGTTCTACTTTATTTAAGAATAAACAAAGTAAGAATTTTATAAGTGATTGAATCCATGAACCTACTACTTTAAAGTTTTGGGTTAAAATGTGACATCGCTAACTTTGATATTCTTCTTTATGTCCATTCATTTTTGATTTTATGGTATTTTGGACTTTTCTTTTTTTAATAAGTGATATTAAAGTTGTCAGTTTAGTTCGAATGAGTACTATGATATTATTATTATTATTATTATTATTATTATGGAGCTACATGTAACGTTACCAAAGATAAGTTACTAAAGTTAATGAAGCATAACTTTTACTTTAACAAGTTACTAAAGTCATTTAATAGTCTCACTTTTTTTTTATATACTCTCTATCATTTATAATTGCGCCTTTCTACAAATGGATATAGGAATTTTTTCTTTCCACTACGTTAGATGAAATAATTAAATTGATTTTAACTAGAATCTGATTTCAGAAAATCACAAAAACATAAAAGTAGGTCTACAAGAGGTTACAAAGTCTCATTAAAAAATATATATTAATAGCTTTTTAATTGCTTCTTAAGCTTGGCTTTTGCTTGTAAATAGTTCTATTTCCTCCAAAAAATATGTGTGCTGTGGTAAATATATTTGTATGATGTAATTGTCTCTTGTGCACTGCTTTACATGAAAATATTGAAGATAATTAATAGAAACATAGATCAAGTAGACTCATTGGCTATATATCAACAACCATTTCCACTGTTTTTATCTGTTAATTCCATGTATGACTATAGATTCTACTACAATCTTAAGTTACCATAGTCTCCCTTTATCTGATTAAACTATTACCCGGCAAAATACATAGCCAGTAATTTCTTCTATTATTTTTGGATTGTGGCTCTCGCTTGTTTAAAGAGGGAAAGAGAGTGGGAAGGAAGCACTGAATCACAGTAAAATTCAGTTGTATATTTAGAAGCAGAAGTACTATATATAAGAAGCCAAGCCATCTAATAAGTTTGAAGTGTGTATCAAAATGTTTCGTAGTATTACAATAAATTATGTTTAGATATGAAGAAAGAAAACCAAATCAATAAAGAAAAACAAGAATGCTGCAAAAAAATCACTCTTCCTTTTGTAGTATAGAAGTATGTAAACTCATTCGGGTACAAGGGACAAAATGATGATGAAACTAGTTTTCTTTTGCTAAACTTTCCTTTATAGGAATGGCATTAAAACAGGCTTTCCACGTAAAATTTTTAACCTTTGATACAGGAGCTAGCTTTAATATTCCATAGCCTCTTGGTATGGTGTGAGTGACTTTAATCCAAATGAAAAGTGAGAGAAAGTCCAAGGCATTCTTTGGTTGGATGCCTTTGATAGGAGAGTTATACATGAAGCATTATGTCCTTATTAATTACCAACCTGATCTATTGTGGGACCAGAAGATGCAATCACCATTGCTCCCTGAGCTTAATGGAGTGGAAATTATGTGAATTGTAGTAGAATGATCAAACATGGCTCTGATTTTCTGGATGCCCTGCCCCACATTATCGATTCATTCACGAAATAGCTAAAATTGGAGTATCAAATCTTAATTGTCAAGCTGGCCTAGTGTGGGACCAGAAGACGCAATCACGCTTTGTCATGTACAGGGGACGAAGTCAATTAGCTTTATCGTATACAGATGACTTTGAAATTATAAGATAGACGTCCAAATTGCCTCATTTTATGAATAAGATTCTAAAGAAGTGGTATCCCTTCCCATCATCAACCAATCTTCTTGCGTGATCATGGATGCCTCTCCCTCCCATAGTGAATTCGTTTTGCTTTTATTAGTATGTACAATCATGTTCAACTCAGTCATGAGCAATTTGAAGGTTCACTGCAACGAGAAGGACATGAACACACTCCTAAACTTTAAACAAAGAGTCACTGATCCTTTAAGCTTGCTTTCCTCATGGTTCACTGAACAAGATTGCTGTCAGTGGACAGGAGTTCAGTGTGATAATATCACAGGCAGAGTTACAGAGCTCAGTCTCCCTTGTCATACGATTCCCTATGCTTACAGTGACAAAGACGACAAATCACATTGCCTAACAGGTGAATTCAACTTATCTTTGCTGGAACTTGAATTCTTAAGATACTTGAATTTGAGCAACAATAACTTGAAGGGTATCCATTATAATTCAATGGGTAGCCAGAAATGTAATGACTTGTCAAGCTGCACACCTCCCCATCGGTGTGGAAACTCCTCCAACCTCCATTATCTTGATTTATCATATAACTATGAAAATTGAGAAAAAGTCCAAGTCATTGCTGGTTGGACTCATCCATGCCTGAGATTGAGAAGAACATACGTGATTTGTACGCAAGTAGAAAGTTGTAAATATAATTTTTGGATTTAGTCCAAATCAAAATTGAAATAAATATCTAAATTATTATTGGACTTATCCTTGAGTAGGAGAGGGACACATGTGATCAGTGTGAGAGTTGAAAAGTCAATGAAGTGCATATAATTTTTCATTTTACTCTAAATCAAAATTGTAAGGAAAGTTGAAGTCATGCTTATTCGATTGATCTATATATAATTTTTGCACGAGTAGAAAGGTTAATACATAATAATGTTGGAATAACACACACGAGTTTATGAAATATGTGCAATGGGAAAGTACTACATTAGATAGATTAGATGATGATGATGTTGACAATTCAAATATAAGTTTTAAGCGTATATGTAGATAAAAAAAAGTTCTACTTTATTTAAGAATAAACAAAGTAAGAACTTTATAAGTGATTGAATCCATAAACCTACTACTTTAAAGGTTGAAAGGTCAATGAAGTGCATATAATTTTTTATTTTACCCCAAATTAAAATTGTAAGAAAAGTTGAAGTCATGCTTATTCGATTGATCCATATATAATTTTTGCACGAGTAGAAAAGTCAATAAATAAATCCTAGATGTAATTTTTGACTTTAATCCAAATGAAAATTGAGAGAAAGTCCAAGTCATTGCTGGTTGGACTCATCCATGCCTGAGATTGAGAGGAACATACGTGATTTGTACGCAAGTAGAAAGTTGTAAATATAATTTTCGGATTTAGTCCAAATCAAAATTGAAATAAATATTCAAACTATTATTGGACTTATCCTTGAGTAGGAGAGGGACACATGTGATCAGTGTGAGAGTTGAAAGGTCAATGAAGTGCATATAATTTTTCATTTTATTCTAAATCAAAATTGTAAGAAAAGTTGAAGTCATGCTTGTTCGATTAATCCATATATAATTTTTGCACGGGTAGAAAGGTTCATAAATAATAATGTTGGAATAACACACGAGTCTATGAAATATGTGCAATAGGAAAGTACTACATTAGATAGATTAGATGATGATGATGTTGACAATTCAAATATAAGTTTTAAGCGTATATGTAGATAAAAAAAGTTCTACTTTATTTAAGAATAAACAAAGTAAGAATTTTATTAGTGATTGAATCCATAAACCTACTACTCTAAAGTTTTATGTTAAAATGTGACATCGGTTAACTTTGATATTCTTCTTTATGTCCATTCATTTTTGATTTTATGGTATTTTGGATTTTCCTTTTTTAATAAGTGGTATTAAAGTTGTCAGTTTAGTTTGTGTAAGTACTTTGATATTATTTTGATATTATTATTATTATTATTATTATTATTATTATTATTTTTTATTATTATTATTATTAAGGAGCTACATGTAATGTTACCGAAGATAAGTTTCCAAAGTTAATGATGCATAACTTTTACTTTAACAAGTTACTAAAGTTGTTTAATAGTCTCGCTTTTTTTTTTACATACTCTCTATCATTTATAATTGCGTCTTTCTACAAATGGATATAGGAATTTTTTCTTTCCACTACGTTAGATGAAATAGTTAAATTGATTTTAAGTAGAATTTGATTTCAGAAAATCAATAAAATCATAAAAGTAGGTTTATAAGAGGTTACAAAGTCTCATTAAAAAATATATATTAATAGCTTTTTAGTTGCTTCTTAAGCTTGGCTTTTGCTTGTAAACGGTTCTATTTCCTCCAAAAAATATGTGTGTTATGGTAAATATATTTGTATGATGTAATTGTCTCTTTTGCACTGCTTTGCATGAAAATATTGAAGATAATTAATAGAAACATAGATCAAGTAGGCTCATTGGCTATATATCAACAACCATTTCTACTGTTTTTATCTGTTAATTCCATGTATGACTATAGATTCTACTACAATCTTAAGTTACCATAGTCTCCCTTTATCTGATTAAACTATTACCCAGCAAAATACATAGCCAGTAATTTCTTCTATTATTTTTGGATTGTGGCTCTCGCTTGTTTAAAGAGGGAAAAAGAGTGGGAAGGAAGCACTGAATCACAGTAAAATTCAGTTGCATATTTAGAAGCAGAAGTACTATATATAAGAAGCCAAGCCATCTAATAAGTTTGAAGTGTTTATCAAAATGTTTCATAGTATTACAATGAATTATGTCTAGATATGAAGAAAGAAAACCAAATCAATAAAGAAAAACAAGAATGCTGCAAAAATATCACTCTTCCTTTTGTAGTATAGAAGTATGTAAACTCATTCGAGTATAAGGGACAAAATGATGATGAAACTAGTTTTCTTTTGCTAAACTTTCCTTTATAGGAATGGCATTAAAACAGGCTTTCCACGTAAAAGTTTTAACCTTTGATACAGGTATGGTGTGAGTGTGAGATACATGAAGCATTATGTCCTTATTAATTACCAACCTGATCTATTGTGGAACCAGAAGATGCAATCACCATTGCTCCCTGAGCTTAATGGAGTGGAAATTATGTGAATAGTAGTAGAAAGATCAAACATGGTCCTGATTTTCTGGATGCCCCACCACATTATCGATTCATTCACGAAATAGCTAAAAATGGAGCATCAAATCTTAATTTTCAAGCTGGCCTAGTGTGGGACCAGAAGACGCAATCACGCTTTGTCATGTACAAGGGACGAAGTCAATTAGCTTTATCGTATACAGACGACTTTGAAATTATAAGATAGACGTCCAAATTGCCTCATTTTATGAACAAGATTCTAAAGGAGTGGTATCCCTTTCCATCACCAACCAATCTTCTTGCGTGATCATGGATGCCTCTCCCTCCCATAGTGAATTCGTTTTGCTTTTGTTAGTATGTACAATCATGTTCAACTCAGTCATGTGCAATTTGAAGGTTCACTGCAACGAGAAGGACATGAACACACTCCTAAACTTTAAACAAGGAGTCACTGATCCTTCAAGCTTGCTTTCCTCATGGTTCACTGAACAAGATTGCTGTCAGTGGACAGGAGTTCAGTGTGATAATATCACAGGCAGAGTTACAGAGCTCAGTCTCCCTTGTCATACGATTCCCTCTGCTTACAGTGACAAAGAAGACAAATCACATTGCCTAACAGGTGAATTCAACTTATCTTTGCTGGAACTTGAATTCTTAAGATACTTGAATTTGAGCAACAATAACTTGAAGGGTATCCATTATAATTCAATGGGTAGCCAGAAATGTAATGACTTGTCAAGTGGCACACCTCCCCATCGGTGCGGAAACTCCTCCAACCTCCATTATCTTGATTTATCATATAACTATGATGTTCTCATTGATAATCTTAATTGGATTTACCGTCTTTCTTCCTTGGAATATCTCAACCTCAATGGCATTCATCTTCATAAGGAAATTGATTGGCTTCAGCCAATGACAATGCTTCCTTCACTATTAGAGTTACACTTGGAGAGTTGTCAACTTGAAGACATCTATCCATCACTTCAGTATGCTAATTTTACTTCACTTGAAGTTTTAGATCTTGCTGACAATGATTTTATATCTGAGTTGCCTAGTTGGTTGTTCAATCTTAGTAGTGACATCTCTCATATTGATCTTAGCCAAAATCATATACATGGCCAACTACCTAAAACATTGCCAAAGCTTCGAAGCATTAATTCCTTGGATTTGTCTTCCAATAATCTCGATGGACCCATCCCAAATTGGTTTGACCAACTTGAACAACTACAAAAACTTCATCTTTCTGATAATTCATTTTCCAGTCCAATTCCCTCAAGTTTGGGAAATCTGTCCTCCTTGATTGTATTGACTATGCAAGGAAATCACTTGAATGGAAGTCTTCCAGAAAGTCTCGGGCAACTCTCCAACTTGGAGGAATTGCGAATTGAAGATAATTCCTTTACAGGAATTGTCTCTGAAAGAAATTTGTTTTCTCTTTCAAATTTAAAGTTCTTTTCCTTGAGCTCGCCGGCCTTGATCTTTGATTTTGATCCTGAATGGATCCCTCCTTTTCAACTTGAATTCATTTTGTTGAGATATGTGGATTCCAAACTTCCTTCATGGCTATTTACGCAGAGTTCTCTCAAATCTCTTCTCATTTACCACTCAAGTGCTTCATTTGAACCTCTTGACAAGTTTTGGAACTTTGCTGCTCAACTTGAATTTATATCTTTAGTAAACAACTCGATCAATGGGGACGTGTCAAATGTGGTGCTAAACTCTAAAATTGTACGGTTGACTTGCAATAATTTGAAAGGTGGCTTGCCTCGATTATCACCAAATGTGAGACTTTTGGATTTACATAATAACTCTTTGTCTGGATCCATTTCTCCTCTCTTGTGTCACAAGATGAAAGAAAAAAGCAAGTTAGTGATCTTGGACATCGCTGATAATCTTTTATCCGGAGAACTCGCAGATTGTTGGAATGACTGGAAATCACTGATTTATGTTGACTTGGGGAACAATAACCTAACAGGCAAGATTCCTCACTCAATGGGCTCCTTGTCTAACCTTCTTTCATTGTATCTGAATGGCAATAAGTTTTTTGGAAATGTACCCCTATCATTGCAAAATTGCCAGAATCTTCAGATTCTTAATCTAGGTGACAATAACTTTTCTGGAGCTATACCAAACTGGATGGGGCAGAGTGTTAGAATTCTTCAACTAGGATCCAATCAATTCAGTGGTGATGTCCCTCCACAGATATGCAGACTTAGTTCTCTCGTGGTGCTGGCGTTTGCAAATAATAGATTATCTGGACCAATACCCAACTGCTTGCATAACATGACAGCCATGGTTTCTAATTATGCTTCAATTGATGTGTTGCAATTCCACATTCGCATTCAAGTAACAATTTTAACAGTAACATTTGAACCTGTTCTTAACTTGCTTATAAAAGGCAATAGATTAGATTATCCGACATTGATGTATGATCTTGATCTTTCAAGTAATAGTTTGTCTGGAACAGTGCCATCAGCAATATTTAACCTCACAAGACTGCAATCCTTGAATTTGTCCCATAATCAATTAGTGGGAACAATATCAGAAGAGATTGGCAACTTGAAACAGTTGGAATCCATGGATCTCTCAAGCAACCGGCTTTCGGGACAAATTCCTCAGTCCATGTCTGGTTTGTCTTTTCTTGGTGACTTGAACCTCTCATTCAACAATTTCATGGGCAAAATCCCATCAGGGACCCAACTTCAAGGTTTTACAAACCTTAGCTACATGGGCAATCCTGAACTTTGTGGACCTCCACTCACAAAGAACTGCCCACAAGTTGAAAAATCCCACAATACAGAACCAACAGGAGAAGATGATGATGATGATGAATCTGAAGTACATTCATTGTTCTATATGGGCTTGGGAATTGGATTTGCCGTGGGATTTTGGGGAGTATTGGGTGCCATCTTCTTCAACAGGACATGCAGGCATGCTTATTTCAGATTTCTTAACCGGCTGTATGCTATGGTGATCTAGAAGCTGAACTCCATCTGTTTCAATCTGTGAGATTGCAACTGTGGTAAGTAAAGTAATAAGCTTTTTGTTGAGCTTTTAATTGAGTCATTTTTCTCTAGTTTTCGTTTAAATCAAATTCATTATCCACTATCCAAGAAGCAGAGTGTTTTTTACTCATATATATCAATATATCATCAGCCTAATAATAGCACATGCACATATATACACATACATGCGAAAGTTGTTAGTTGTTATAGCGATTTCATGAGATGGACAAATGATTTTCATTAATTACTATTATAACTTCCAAACAATGGAGAGAAACTCCCTTCTAAAACTCTCAACAATAGAGTGGTATGTTTTTACCTTTCCACTCCACTTCATTTTAAACTACTCCATTATGAAAAAAAAAATCTCCATATTTCTTGTGCTTCCTCACCATATATATAACTCATGTAACCATTTAATGACTTTAAATTGTCATAATTGAAAATTTTATACGCCAACCTTAATTAAAAAAAAAGAAACAAATTAAGATTACATTGCAATAACACATAATACATGTCAAAACTTGAGATCTATTTTTTGACCATCAGATAAGTTGTGGATGGATCGAAAATTATCATGAACGTGCTGTATCTATTTTTGTAGGTACCTCGCCATAATAACCCTTCACCCATTTTATTGAATTCAGAATAGAATTTCACTCACTTAAATCACGTCAATTTAATATTTTGGATTATGATTTCTAAATCAAGGTTTTTCAAGTTAACAAAATAATTATTCAACAATATTATTTTGGACTTCCTCAGAAAATTCAATTGGAAGAAAACTAATGCTGCAAGAAGAATCAGAAAAAGCACTAACAACAATTCTTTTTCTTACGTGCTAATTCCTGAAATCCAAGTCTGCGTTGCCCTTTAGACATCAATATCAGAATAATCTTCAAACTTGAAAACAAGTAACTCGTTATTTACCCTTGCAACCTCTATGTACATATTTTGCAGGTTCTTGCAGGTCAATTCACCAAGAGGTTTAGAAAAGCCCAAAAGGATGCATGTGTTGTAGTCGATATATAAATTATATATCAAACCTAACTTGTAATTCAGGTTGTTATTAAGTTACTTCCATTTCCTCTGCGGGATTTGTGTTCTGTTGTAAGTTTGCATTGTTTCTTTATGCTAGATTACGTAAAGTATATTTGAAGATGCTTTTATACCAGATCTTATTTTAGAATATTAACAAAAACATATATGAATACTCATTCTCTATCAACTACCTTTACTTTCTGTCTTTTCACTTGTAATGCCCAATATGACAGTAGATCCAACTTCAACCTTCATTAACATAAGCAATTCATTATATAATTAAAACTATTATTCAACCAATTACATAGTCATCAATGTCTTTTTTAATGTTTATGAATGGTTACCCTTAGCATATTTAAAAAGGGAAAAGGTGTGGAAAGAAGCACATGGCCACAGACTCACAGTGAAATGCAGTTGCATTTTAAAAGCAAAAGAATATAATGTATACAATAAGCTAAGCCATCTAATATTTGTCGATATTTAATTTAAGTCCTTCCCTTGTTATATCTATTCTAGACTCCAAACTAAATTCTTGACAAAACACATGACCACCAATTTACTTATAAAAAAACAACCTTTATGATTTTTGGCCGATTTAAATAAACTTACAATTTTAAGACTCAAATCAACTAGTTATTTTCTGAAGGTGAAAATTGCAATATCATCCCCTCAACCAAATCTTGATTAGGTCAGCTCAGTAGAAATCCTATGCTCTCTACAAATTAACATATGGCAGAATTTAATGTTTTAGCTAACTTGACTAAATTTCTGAATAACATTGAATTGGTTTGCAATAATATTTTCTAATTAATGATTTCGACTCAATAATCTTAGACCTTACAACCATTGAGTCGCATGATAAGCAAATTATCCTTTTTCAGAAGCCTACACACATATGTATACGCATACTTTGACCTAAATAAATGAGGCCCTATCATATTTTGACCTAAATAAATTAGGCCTTATCATGGTCGACCTATAAGGCTCGACCTACTATACTTTTTAACTAATATTGCAACACAAACGACCTACACCAATCTTAAACAGTAAGTAGGTTGAGTTGTCACTAAATAGATAATGTTTGATAAAAATGAAATTTCAATTGAAGAAAATATTATTATAATTTTTTTCATTTGGGTTAGACTGAGATAAAATGGGCCTAGAAGTGTATCAAAGCCCATTAACTCTATCCTTGGAATAAGGTTATCATTTATCAAATTACATTCTTTTTTCAAACCCCTGTTCCAACTTTAAGATCCATTCCTTGGAAGAATCTTGTTGGTATAACAAATTCCACCTTTATCATGCCTCCTTCAACTTCTTCTACTTCTGGTGATTCTGACTAACTTCATGAAATTTTACAGAAGACTTCATGGTTATTAAACCTAGATTTATGTAAACATATCTCCATTCAACACCCTAACACTCTGAAAGATCCTGCTTATTTGACTAAGGTGGATGAGCTCATGCTTGATATCAAGTATGAGGAGTTTTGCACCCTGCTATTGAATAGCCAAGTACTTTTCTTTCCACATACGATCTATTGATATTATCTACTCTAGGCTTAGCGCTTTTTCTTTCACAGGATCTTCCCAATATAATTAAGTGTTGCAACCTTCATACTAAGGAGATTGTCGCATTTGAAAAACTTTATATAAGTACCTGGAATCCTACCCTTGTGAGGGGAAGCATAAGGCAAGCATATCCTGCTTTTGTCAAAAAACAACATTAACATTTCAATCATTGTCTTCGCCAGTTCAGCAAAGCTTATCAAGCAAATCCCTCGACTAACATCTTTGACTACCTAAAGCCCTTTAATCTTGTCAAGCTTCCAAATGCACCATTTGCATTAGCCAAACTAGCCCCAGGGTCTCATTTAGCGAAAACTGTTATTCCTTGTGTCCAAGGTACAGTTCATTCATTTATCTTTTGTTTTGGTATTTCAATTCCAATTTACCAATTTATTGTTCTCTCTTATTTTAGTGGGTATCAACATGATGGCCACGACGCCAATCCAATAGGGTACTGTTTCAGTTGTCGCTAGTTCTTCTAACTTAAACCTTAGCAAAACACTACCCTCAGTGACTATAGCGTCACCTTGCACTTCTCTTTTGCCCACACATCGAATCAATGTATTAACTTTTAGCTTACCTTCAATATTTTAATCTTTTATCTTAGTATTCAAGGAATCTTCTTTTATGATTTCTGACAGTTGTGCAAAAACGAGCCTCAAAGCAATGTTGATTATCTTCTCCTATTCGCAGTGAAGATTCCCTTCTGCAGGATAAAGTTGCACCCCGTGACCCTGCACCAACTTCTTTCGCCGTTGAAGTTATTCAACTAGAGCCTTAAGTACCTAGCACCTTAATAGTACCTAGTTCTAAGACTAGACTACCAACTACACCAGAACCAGCTCTCAATTTGAACTCAATGCCTTCATATAAAGGCTAATCTAGAAAATCTTTATTAATAGAAGATGATGAAAAGCAAGACGCTGGATCAGATGATAAGATTATATATAAAGTGCATTTGTTTAATGAGTACGAGTTAGATCCTTCAAATAAAGAAGTATCAACTCCAAATGATGAAACTCAGTTTAATAACATTTTCAAACATCTCGAGAGTTCGACTCCCTATGATTCTAACGCTAATCTGCTTTCGACTTTTTTTTGAGAATTCAAGTCAATCTTATTTGGAGATCTTCATGAAGTTGCAGCTGATGTTTCAGTCTAGGAAAAGATTTCTTCACTTTTACCACTTCTTATGTACAACATAAATATTGCATCGAGAGAAGAACTGCTAGTGCTTACTCAACAGGTCGAGACAATTCTTGTTGAATTTTGAAGTACTCAGGAGGCCATTGACTGTCAACAAGCCTTTGAGCAAAGAGGAGAAAAGTTAGACGTTGAATCCCTTCAGACTCAAAAGGAAAAACCGACTTTGACAATTAAGCACAACATAGTTACACTTTCTAATGCCAAAGAATTGAAAAGGGAGAAGGCACTTATTGAATAGATTAAAGACTTGGAGGCAAAACTACTAACTACAAAGTTTAGTTTACAATTATCTCGCCAAAACTTGGCTTAAGACCAAGTCAACATAGAGAGATACTCTAAGTTGCTGGAGGATAACCGAGTTCAGACTACTTTTTTGGTAGAAGAGACTGTCATCAGGTCGACCTTGAGCACGAAGGTCAAACTAAACAAAGAAGAGGGAAAGGGATCTCAAGCTGAGTTAGCATAAGTCTGTCGAACTTTGTCAACTACCTCCCTTGCTTTGATGAGTAAATAGCTCCTCTCCTAGCCATTTAGCAATTAGCAATATTTTGTACTTTTACCAATGTACTCTTCACTTTACAATTTTTAATTTAAATAAAATATACTTTTTGAAAGTTATGATCTTTTTAATTTTGGCGCTCTAAATGTGTAACCTTTGTTTGGAGCCCCACCTATTTCATTAGGGTCATCATGTTTGATTTGATAGATTGGATAGGCTCCTATGTTTGCACAGCAGTTACTTGATTTCCCCCTCATATCATCTTTTTGAATTCCTTTTCCATCATACTCAACAAGTTTCATTTGCCTTCTTCTTCAAAAAAGCCCTAAAAATTTCTTCTTCTGCTTTTTTTTACGTTTCAATCCTTCTTTCTTTAGTAATTTATTTGAAACCACCATCTACTTACCATGGCTACCAAAGGACAAGATAAAGGGAAACCAATAACTGGATTGAACATACAAAAGCTCATGAAGGCTCTTGTGCCCACTTCATTGCAATGCGTAGCCCTAACGAAAGAGGTCACAATTAGTTCTTTTTCCTCGTTTCTTGTTTACCATAGCCCCATTCTACAAAGCCCCAATGGGGATTTAGAAAATGAAAAAATTGCTTTAACAGTCGAAAGGGAGGATTTATTAGTCAATTTTCTAAAAATCATGGTTAACCTTTGGTTTGCTGGGAATAGAATACTTAAGAATTTCCTAAACCCCTCAGGAGATTATAGGGCTTGTTTTACCCATTTACATGAGGGTAACTAGAATTTTTGGAAATCAATTAGTATCTATGAAGCCATTCATCTCAACTTGTACTAAGTCGTAGTGAACCTAACCATGATAGGTTCGGCTTTATGCTTCTAGAGCACCACTACAAATTCCTTCCATTTTTGTGATGAAATGATGGGTCCTATGTTATTTGACATGACAATAATTTAAGGGTTAAGGCCAGATGGTGAGCTGATTCTTCCCACTTAAACTCCTAAAAGCACTGAGGCTCAACATAATCTATGGAATAAAACTAACTTGAGTTATATTGGGTTTGCAAAGAGCTACATGAAGAAATCTATCAAAGTAAATAATGAAGAGCATCTTAGCTTCATCCTTTACTGGCTATGCAAGTTTGTTTTCTGTTGAACCGGTCTGACGATTTCCTTTTCTTACTTATCCCTTACATCATTGACACTTGAGCATAGGCATCTGAATCTCAGTGGACTTGTATTAGCTAATCTTTACTAATCTATTCAACTAGCTTTGTTAGATCTTCACAAGTCTAACTGGATCATCAATCTTGGAGGTCCATTATGGATACTTTAGCTTTGGTTGAATGAGATTTTATCTAACCACCCGACGAGGTGAGGGGATGCCGAAGGAGGATTATATGTTGACTTATGGGTCAAAATAGGCCTACTTAGTTCTTAAGACATTTGAAGAGGATATTTCAAAATCCAAGTCGTATTTTGAATTATTCTTCAACTTGTCTAACAGGATTCCTACATACTTCCATCAACCCTTCGCCAAAAGACAACTTAGTCTATCTTGGTTTAGGGGATCAAGCCAAGACCAGCACTCAATTTGGTGTGGCTTCTTATGCCGTTAAGAATTTGTAGTCGAACTTCCTAGACAATGTACTTGCACCCTACAAACTCACATCCCAAACTGCTCTTCTCGACAAATGGGACTCATACAAGTTCTCCCTAGGCTATGCCCATTAAAAAGTGATTATGTTCTCAATAGGTTTCAATTTGTCAAACTTGAACACACCCAATTTTTAGCTGAGCAAAATGGGACTTCTCTCAACGCATTTTCACACTCCAAAGCTTTTGGTGTTTTTTAATTAAGTACTGATGAATTCTCTGATTGGTGGCATTGGTATTCATTACACATATTTAATTCTCCTCTTAAGGTGCTAACTAGTAAATTATGTGACTTGCAGAAAAGTAAGAAGATAAGGGCTGAAGGTAATTTCTTACTAATACTAGTTCACTTGTCCTTTCATATATCTATTGGACTTATTTTCATCTAATTTTTTTATATTTCTAGATTTTGATGAGGTGGCTAAAGAGGTTCATTCAATAGATACCTCTTCTCTATCGTCCAAGAAGGCGAAGAATGTGCCTTCTAAAATAACTTCTGGAAGCTAACAGAAGTCTCCAAGGTTGAAGCTGAAAATATCCAAGAAAAAACCTTCGACTAAGGTATAATCTTCACTTATTATTTCTTAATTTTAATCTTAGACTCTTCCCTTTCTAACTTTTCCTATGATTCTAGGAAACTTCTACTTTCGATTCTTAAGCAAAAGAGGTTGTCAAACCACCTGGCTCTTCCCCTAAAAAAGACCAAGAGACTTAAACTGTTGAAGAGGGGACTAATTTTGCTGAAATGGTGTCTAAGAAGCCAACCCTTACTGAAATGACTTTCAAGAAAGTGGCTCCTCGACGAGCCTGCTTCCAAGCCAAACAAGAGTTTCGAGGTTCAAATGGAGAAGTCAACTACCTTGGCCACTTCTATTCCTCAAAGCTCTTCGAAAATCATTGCCTCGACTTCTAAAGATTCTGATGATCACATATTTTATACATTAATAATCCTTCATTTTTATTCATTTACACTCTCCATGTACTTAATTGATTGAGTTTGGTTATGTTTTGTAAGTTTGGACTCAAATTGGACTTAATTGAATTTTTTAGCATAATTTACATCTTACACTGTTTCTTTATTTGGGCTATATATTGGGATATAGGTGGCCAAATGAGGTGATTCTGGTGGAATTTGAAAGATAAGAGAGATATATACAACTTTTATGAAGACCGTAAAGGCCCGATCACACGAGTAGATAACTCAAATTGGGGTTGAAACAAGAACTAGAGTGCTATTCCTGACAGCTTGACCTATGTGTACTGTTCATGTCATTTTTCGTGCTAGAAGTTGTAAAATGGGCTGAAATTTTGATTCTGAATAGTTAAGACCCATATCTACAACTTTCATGTTGAACACTTTTCTAGAATCTGAGACCTAATGGGTGATATTGGGATTGCAAGTCAGAATAGAGGAGCTGTGACTGTGCCTGAGTAGTATGCAGTAATTTGAACATATCTGGAGTTATAGAAATGATATTGGACTCAAATCAAATCCGTTTGAAAGCTAAGATCAAGGCCTACAACTTTCATGAAGATCATATTACTTTATTCTGACGCATTCAGTAACTTCAGAGCTAAATGAATTTGGAGACAAAGAATCTCCATAATTTTTCACTCACCAAAAGTCATTTGGCATTTCCACTCATTTTCTACTCATCCACTCACTAATAACTCAGCCTCCTTGTCATTTTGTATCTCTGATTTTCTATAAAAAGGAGCCTTGGCAGATCATTGAAGGTGTTAGGTGTTAGGTACCAAAATGATGTTAGTTTGTTACTAGGTTTTCTTGTAGTAATTTTCCTTTGTTCTAAATTGAAGTAATGTTCTTCTTTTTCTTTTTCTCTCTTCATTTCTTCTTGTCTATGAGTAACTAAGTTTCATTTTATATAGGTGAAAGGGTGAAGCTCTTGGTAATAAATTAAGGTTAGATTAATTTCTCTCTTGTGCTTAAATGATATATTTTCAAGTGGTCATTATACGTATTGTATTTTGTTTCTAATTAATTTAAAAACCCTCCTTGTAAAGTGGAGTTCTTGATTTGTTGTAGACAAGAGATTGATACAATGAATGCTTGAACCTATTTACAAATGTTGGTGTTAGAAACTCTCCTTGTAAAGTGAAGATCTTGATTTGTTGTAAACAAGATTTTGGCACAATGAATGCTTGATCTCATTTATGAGTGGTGGTGTTAATAGATGATTAAAGGAATCATAATATAATTACGTATATAATTTTTAATGAACTTTGAACATTGTATTTTTCGTTTGGAACCTCTGTTATGTGTGGATTCTAATTAAGTTATAAAAGAATTAATCTTATCCTTAATTTATTTACCAATAGTAGATCTCCTAGCCCAAGCAATTCTTTTTTACTTGTGAACAATCTTTTTTTATCACCTTTATTGTTGTAATAAAATATTTTCTTTACGTCAAATAAGTTTTTCTTCATCAATTCCCTGTGGATCGACCTCGGACTCCCGAGAAATTTATTACTTGAGATAACCTGCACTTGGGTTTGCAACATTTAATCACACATCAAGTTTTTGGCGCCGTTGTCGGGGACTTGATTTGAAGAACAAATTTTTTGTGTAAATATTTATATATATACTAACGTACTAACTTAGTGGGAGAATCTCTTCCTTTTATTTTCTTGTACATATTAACAGTAAGGGAAACTCTCCCTTTTATTTTCTATATATACTAATTTAGTGGGGGAACCTCTCCCTTTTATTTTCTTTATAAATATTAACTTAATGGGGGTAACTCTCCCTTTTATTTTCTGTACATACTAACTTAGTGGGGGAAACTCTCCCTTTTTATTTTCTATACATACTAACTTTGTGGGGAAAATCTCTCTTTTTTTTTTTTTTTTTTGTACATACTAACAGTGGGGAAACTCTCTCTTTTACTTTTCTCGTAATTTACTTTTCGCATGTTATTTTTTGCATGTTTTTTTATTTTTTATTTATTTTGGTGGTTGGTTTATTACCACACCTTTGTAAATATGTATTTGGTGGTTGGTTTATACCACATCTTTGTTAATATTTAATGAACAGTTTATACTGCTAGCTTGTACATTTTATTTTATATTTTAAGTTACTTATTTTATGCTTAATTGGTATCGTGATTTAAATTCTAGTCGTTTGGTTAAAATTAATCTTGGATTTTATATATTGATCTGTTTGCATCACAATCACACATAATTAACACAATGGCTGAACACGAAAGTATGCATGATGAACATGAAAATCAACCGTTGCGAACCATGCATGAGTATTTGCAACCATCTCAAAATTCTAGTCCATCATGTTTTATCTTTCCACTCAATGCCAATAATTTTATATTTAAGCTAGATTCATACAATTCGGGATGGAAAAATCACCCGAAATTCAGTTGGAGGAATAATAATCAAGCACAATTCATGCAACCACCACCTCCTCAGATACAATAAGGCTCTCAAAATTCTAAAGGATATGCACCTTTTGTCCCACCATACTAGAATAACCTTGAAGAAACATTGCATGCATTCATGGACAAGCAAGATACCATTATTAATCAAAACACTCAAGTCATGATTAACATAAAAGACATTCTTGCTAAACTTTCTTCTACACTCACCATTCATGAGAAAAGAAAATTTTCTTCTTAACCTCAACTAAATCCTAAAGATCAGTACAGTCTAAATGAGGGTAGTCCAGAAAACCAACAAATAGATCAAGTCAAGTCAGTGATAACCCTTAGGAATGGAAAGGTTGTTGAAGAAAGCAACGAGATAAACAGCCAAATGTCCAAAGTGATGAACTCCTTGAGTGTGAATGAGCTAGAGGATGTGGAAAAGAATCAAGATAGTAGTGATGTTGAGCTACCCAAGGAACCTAAGGTGACAAAAAGTCTTATTAAGCCATAAGATGATGACGAGGGCTACCAGACATACATGATTGACTCAATCATGGATAGGGGAGTTTCTATAACCCATGATTTTGATCCCCTTCCAGAATTTTTTTGTCAATTCTGAGTTTGATTCTATCAGTAATCCCTCTGATGTAGTTGATATTTCTACTATTTTTTATAGAACTCAGGATCATGACACTCAGGCATGGCAACCAAAGTTTAAGGAGTTGCCTAAGAAAGGTTGGAGTATTGCTGATAAAAAAAGTGTTCGTCCTTTGGTCTGTTCTTATAAAATTAATTTGGAAGAAGGTAAATGGTCAGCGATTGAAGCTATAACTTGAGTTGAAGAATCTAGATGTAGTAGAGACTTTGGTAGACGATCCTGTCTATCAAAGCTGGGGTAAGTTTTTAGTATTTCGTATTTTTATTGAGTTGGCTTAAGTGCCTCCCAAATTTCAGAGCCTTTGTATGAGGATGTAAATAGTGTCAGTAAAAAAAATATATAAAACAAAAGAACCAAAAAAAATGTTTGCACATGCTTGTTTATTTCTTTTTATTTATTTTTATTTTTGTCATTGCTAACCATTGTTAAGATGTAGTTATTCTCTTCTCGTCTAAGCATTTCGGGTATGTGACTTCTCCCCATTACTTTGTTTAAATTTGTCCCAATAATTTCTTTGATATATATTGATGATTATTTCTTTAGTCTAGATTTAATTTTTAACATTGAGGACAATGTTGTGATCTAGTTGGGGGAAAGGATAGTTGTGTCAATAGTTGTGTGAATAATTATGTGAATAATTGTGTATAGTTGTGTGAATAATTGTGCCAAAAAAAAAATTTTTTGAAAAAAAAATTAGGAAGTGTAATTATTAATATGTTTGTCATCAATTTATTAACAACAAAAGTAATTAAGGATGGTAGAGTAATGAGTAAATTTTGTTGTGAAGGTAATTTTACTCTTGAGATACATCTAGATTGGGGTAGACAATTAGTTAGTGTGGAAGTAGCAATTCAAATTCAAGGAAATTTGCATGATTGAGTAAATTGTCTTCTTTCTTAAAATTCACATGCTTGGTTATAGATATTGAATTGGTGGACTGAGAATGATAGAATTATGCCTTGTGAGATTTTGAGCCTATTGATGAATGGATTGAACATTTGTACTATTTTCTTCTTTCTTGTGTGAATTTCACTCATGGAATTGTTACCCTAGAACTTGTTTTGATTCTTTTTGAGACTACATTTTCATATGCATACATAAATATGATTGAGGTATTTTTTTAAATAGCTACTTTAATCAAATAGCTACCCTTGTTTAGCAGTATATTGTCTCAATATGATATCAAGCACTCTTATGACTTCTTGGAAATTCTCTGATTCTTGCCAACGTAAAGCATTGGAAATGGCCTATTTCCCTTTGCTTAACTCCTTTGAGTTTATTTGACCATTCTTTGTTTCGAATTCATTATGTGCCTTAAATGAAAAGTTATGTTCTTACCTGACCTTAAGGAATAAGAGAACATTAGTTTTGTCATTCGATAAGTTCTTGAACAAGTGTGGGGGTGTGTGTGTAGAATAGTTAAAAAAATGTATATATGATGTTCTTTTTGTAAAAAAATAAAAAAAAAAAAAAAAAATCAAAAAAATCAAAAATAAAAAATAAAAAAATGTAAAAAGAAAAAGAGTGTCAACAAGGCAATAAAGGAAAGGAAAAGAATATGTAAAAGGAATTTGTATTAAGTGGAGTTGGGATGAACTTTCATGCTTGTCAATTGAACTCAGCTTTCATGTTCTTTTATTCTATTTGGTATTTAACTTGTCATATCTATATTATCTTCTTCTTTACCTTGACCCTATTACAATCTTGAATAAAGTCCTCATGATTTGTGTGTGCATATGTTCTGAGTAGTGGAGAAGTAGAAGATAAGTAAGCTTATGGTAGTGCAATTTTCATGGGTTGAATTAAGTGAAATACCTACCTTTTAAACACTTGAGGGATTAAGAGTGAATCTTGTGAAGATCTATCATTCTTGACTTATGCTTTTCAATTGAAGTTTCTTTACTTGTTGGTTTAAGATGTGAAGAAACATCACCTCATGAATGTTTTGATTACTTGAATGATTGGTTGCTCTTCATTTTTAAATATGATTAAAAATTGAGTCTTTTAGAGTGTTTAGCTTTTGAGTTTGTTTCGTTTTTTTAGAGAGTGGTCTTATGTGTTTTGCTCAAGAGTGCAAAAAACTAAGTGTGGGAGAATTTGATGATCACATATTTTATACATTAATAACCCTTTATTTTTATTCATTTACACTCTCCATGTACTTAATTGATTGAGTTTGGTTATGTTTTGTAAGTTTGGACTCAAATTGGACTTAATTGAATTTTTCAGCATAATTTACGTCTTACACTGTTTCTTTATTTGGGCTATATCTTGGGATGTAGGTGGCCAAATGAGGTGATTCTGGTGGCATTTGAAATATAAGAGAGAGAGATATACAACTTTCACGAAGACCTCAAAGGCCCAATCATACGATTAGATAACTCAAATTAGGGTTGAAGCAAGAACTAGAGTGCTATTCCTGACAGCTTGACTTATGTGTATTGTTCATGCCATTTTTTGGTTTAGATGTTGTCAAATGGGCTAAAATTTTGATTTTGAATATTTAAGACTCATATCTACAACTTTCATGTTGAACACTTTTCCAGAATCTGAGGCATAATGAGTGATATTGGGCTTGCAAGACAAAATAGAGGAGCTGTGACTGGGCCTGAGTAGTGTGCAGTAATTTGAACGTATCTGGAGTTATAGAAATGATATTGGACTCAAACTGAAGCTATTTGAAAGCTAAGATCAAGGCCTACAACTTTTATGAAGACCATATTACTTCATTCTGACGCATTCAATGACTTCAGAGCTGAATGATTTTGGAGACAAATAATCTCCATAATTTTCCACTCACCAAAAGTCATTTGGCATTTTCCACTCATTTTCCACTCATCCACTCACTAATGACTCAGCCCCCTTGTCATTTTGTATCTCTAATCCTCTATAAAAGGGAGCCTTAGCAGATCATTGAAGGTGTTAGGTGTTAGGTACTAAAATGATGTTAGTTTGTTACTAGGTTTTCTTGTAGTAATTTTCCTTTGTTCTAAATTGAAGTCATGTTCTTCTTTTTCTTTTTCTCTCTTCCTTTCTTATTGTCTATGAGTACCTAAGTTTCATTTTGCTTAGGTGAAAGTGTGAAGCTCTTGGTAATAAATTAAGGTTAGATTAATTTCTCTCTTGTGCTTAAATGATATATTTTCAAGTGGTCATTATACGTATTGTATTTTGTTTCCAATTAATTTAAAAACCCTCCTTGTAAAGTGGAGTTCTTAATTTGTTGTAGACAAGATATTGGCACAATGAATGCTTGAACCCATTTACAAATGTTGGTTTTAGAAACTCTCATTGTAAAGTGGAGATCTTGATTTGTTGTAGACAAGATTTTGACACATTGAATGCTTGTTCCCATTTATGAGTGGTGGTGTTACTAAATGATTAAAGGAATCATAATATAATTACGTATATAATTTTTAATGAACTTTAAACGTTGTATTTTTCGATTGTAACCTCCGTTATGTGTGAATTCTAATTGAGTTATAAAAGAATTAATATTATCCTTAATTTATTTACCAAGAGTGGATCTCCTAGCCCAAGCAATTCCTTTTTACTTGTGAATAATCTTTTTTTATCACATTTATTGTTGTAACAAAATATTTTTCTTACGTCAAATAAATTTTTCTTCATCAATTCTCTGTGGATCGACCTCGGACTCCCGATAAATTTATTACTTGAGATAACCTGCACTTAGGTTTGTAACTTTTAATCCCGCATCAGATTCCACTCTAACTTTCCCCTTGAGGTAATCTACAATGCTTGATATCCCATTATTAGACTTGATTAACTCAATTATTCTTTTGCCTTAACCTCTTATTTTTTGCAGATGCCTGTTGGTAAGGTTGAAGTAGCCAATAAAGAAGTTAAGTCTACTCAGTCGCTCCTTATTCCTAAAGACGATGACATGTTCACCAAGATTCAAAGTCAATTATATGATAATGATAACGTACATCCTCATCTTGAGTTTGTTGGCTTTCAATCCTCAATGCAGGATGAAATTTGCTCTGTGCTAGACTCTATCGACTCTCTACCACAACAAGAGCTATCGGTCCTAAAAAGTAACTTTTAATCAATTGACCTATGCTCCTAAGCCTTCGCCACCTTGTCTCAACATTCTGATTTCCTGAGCAACAAGCAAAAGGGCATTTTATCCCCCCTTAAGATTTCTGTGATAGAGTCTTTGAAGAGGTCTAGCAAGGCCTCCATCATTCTTGGTGAGAAATCAATGTTGGAATCACGTCAGGTGGACCTAAAGAATAAAGCAACCAAGGTTGAAGGTGCTCTTGGTTCACTTCGTGCTCAAGAGAAAGCTCTCATCTTGACAATGTCCTCTTGTCATGATAAGATTTCAACTTCTGAATCTGTCATCGCGGAATTGTAATGCCAACTAGAAGTGGAGGAGTAGAAACTCAAGGCTTTGAAGAAGGATTATGACCAAGACAATTCCTTCCTTTTAGAATGTCATAAATAAATATCTAATCTTCGCAGTCAAGGGAAAGAAATAGTCATTCAAGCTGAAGAACTATCAAAGATTAGGGAATCCCTGCAGGTTCGACATCTTGATGCCAAGAGGGAGTTAGCCGAAGCTGAAGTCCTATGGCCTACTTTCACAAAGTCTTTTGCTAAGCTTAGGGTTGAAATTGTCAATTATTTGAACAACTTTTTGCCATGTAATTTTTCTGTAGTATGTAATCTTTATGTGTTTACTTTCATAACATTGACTTCAAGTATCTTTTAATTTAAGCAATTTTTTATAAATCACTTTACAACTATCTATATAACTTCATTTCAACATTAACCTTATCTCTTAATAGCATACTAAGGTTATATGTAACTCGTATTTAAACCTTATTCATAACTAATACGGCTACAAATAAGATAAACGACAAGGCTTAAATGCTATTTCCTAATGTAAGGTTCTTCAAACCATCTATTTCTCTGTAAAATTCCAAAAAAATACCTTTCTTGTCTTTCTACCTTTTGCCATAGGGAATTTTTTGAAAAAGCTAGCTTATACCATCTCATTGAGTTAAGCTATCATGTGGTTTCCGCGGTTCTCCCGATGATAGGGGTTGCACTTTCCTTTTGGGACTCGTCGACCACTGCCCTCATCTTTCGATATGGGATGATGAGTATCACCCTCTTTGACTTAGCTGCGTTGACTAGTTTCGGGACCATGAACGTGGTGGAATAGCAACTTAAATTGAAAAAAATTAGAAGTTACCACCAATTTTATTTTTTATTAGGAAAAAAATAAAAAACCTAAGAAAAATAGTCTTTGAAACCAGATTAGATTCGGGAGTCGATTATGTATAGGGAAGGGTGGAAACTTAATCCCACAGCACCCCTAGCACACCCATCTTGAAACAGTACCTTAAATTAATTATGTAAATTTTTAATAACCCTTGAAAATATTTGTTTTACACATTTTGTTAAAAGATAAAGGAAATAGACAAATAAATTATGAAAAATTAATTTTTGGCTTGATGGAATAGAGATTTCGCTCCTACATATCCCCTGGTGCAATGGCGAACTCAGTCACATAGTTCTTTAGAAAATAAGTGTGGGTTGGTTGATTTTAATTAAAGAAAAAATAATAAGTTTTGATTTTTAAGAATTCGAATTAACAAGTCATCAGACTTAGTTAATCATGTTAAGGTTTGAATAGGTGAAGCTCGACATCACATTAGAGACATCACCCATTGCTTATCAAGTTTATTGCAATTAAATGAAATTTTATAAATTAACTTATATATTTTTTTAAAATCACCTTTTTTAAAAATAAGAAGCTAGCCCAATTACTTTATGTCTCGTTCCCAAAATTTCATAACACCCTATGATTTGACCCAAATAAAGGTAAGCAACCCAAAAATATGACCTAAAGTAACACAACAAAAAAAGGTTTGAAAATAGAAAAAAATAGAAAGGAACGAACAATACGGGAAATCAAACAGGGGACTTGAACTTCAACAGTGCAGAGGACAACTTGGGTGGCTGTGGGCTGGATCGTGACACAGTGATGCGCGGTGGCTGATCTACAGTGGTGCGCGACTGCACGTGGGTGGAGTTATGACTGCTGCTTCATGGATCTAGCAGAAATAGAGGACGATGTGGGCTGGGTTCAGGGTTGAAAGGCATGACACTAGTGGAAGCCAGTGGTTGCGCGGGTGAGTGACGACTTGGTGGAGCGTGAAGAGTGGTTATGGAGAGTGGTGAGAGCTCACGATGTTAGGCGACAAAGGCTTGGAAGATACAGCTGGGTGAACCTGGTTCGACGGAACATGAGTCGTATGTGGTTCATTCACAATAGGTGGTTGAACTCGGGGATGGTGGGATGGATAGGTTACGATGTTGTTGGTGCGTGAAGGGTGGGTTCTACTAGCTCATGGTGGTGTTGTGCGTGGTTGCAGGTCTGGGTTACAGTGGTTTGGTAAGCATGGATTTGTGGCTGTTAAGGATGAAGACGTGGTGGTGCGACGGTCCTATGGGGTGGAGCTGGGTTGGACTCGGTTGGTGGCATAACCGCTAATTTTGATGGGGTCTGTTATGGTGGGGTGTGGTTATTTTGTGTGGGTGATGAGGACAAAGAGGGGTATGGTGTGGTGGTTCTTTAGTTATTTGGTGCGTTGTTGAAGGTTAGGTATCATGGGGTTGATGGACGGTAGCTACGTGGGATTATGATGAGATAGGTGTTATGGTGGGTTGAAGATGATGAAGATAAAGTGGTGGTGTGGGTGAAGGTTGGAGGGTGGTGTTCATGATTATAGAAACTTGGAGTAAGATGGTGATGGTGGCTTGGGTGAAGGTTGGACATAGTGATGGTAAGGAGTTGGAGATGATGAAGGTTGATGGTGGGTTGTATGGAGGTGGTGATGATGGTGAGGAGGTCGCAGGTGGTTATAGAGGCTTAAGGATGGAGGTAATGATGATGAAGGTGGCTGCTGCCGTATGGTGGAAAAAAATAAGGATTGCTAAGGTATTTTTTGGGTGTTGACTATAAGCAAAAATGTGTCTGTGTAGAAAAAGTGTGTACAAGATGGGTATTTATAGAAGAAAATTAGGTTTTAGAGGGTGATGGTGGCTAGGGTTTAGATGAGAAGGGAGATGACTTAGGTGGAAGTGATAGATCTGGGTTAGGTTATGAGCTGGGTCATCTTTTTTTCTTTTTCTTTTCTTTTTTGTTACAAAATGTCCTAGACAAAATTGGGTGTTCACAGTTGTCCCTCTTTACTTGTTTTTTACTGGATAAAAAGAATAACTATAGTTTTTTATTTTATCATTGTAAGGAACGAGTAAAGACAAGAACTCGAATTTCATTCGGGAATGCATAAGATGATAAATGCAAAACAATGCCAGAACAATAAAATGCGAAGAGCTGATGAGCTCAAAAGAAATGACAGGAATTTAAAATGTAAGGAGCCGATGCGCTAAAAAATAAATGACAAAACTTTAAAATGCATGGAGCTGATGCGCTCAAAAGTAAATGACGGAAAATTAAAATATAAGGAGCCAACATGCTCAAAAGCAAATGACAAAAATTTAAAATGTATTGAGCCAATGCCCTCAAAAGTAAATGATAGGAGTCGATGCGCTCAAAAGTAAATGATAAAAATTTAAAATGTATGGAGTCGATGCGCTCAAAAGTAAATGATAGAAATTTAAAATGCATGAAGCAAATGTACTAAAAAAGTAAATGACATGAAAGCACTTGTGCTAAGTAGACATGGAAAATTCTTTTTTTCTCTCTTTCTTTTTTTCTCTCTTTTCTCTCTCTCTTCTCTCTCCCTTCTTTTTCTTTTTCTTTTAAAATTTTTATTAAAAGTCCTTTACCAACGATGACTCTGGAAAGCTTTGACTAATTAAACCCTTGTTCACATGTTTTTCTTCCTCAGACCCCTTCGTTGGCTTAGAATCCTCTCGACTTGCTCATTTCTTTTCTTCATTTCTTCATTTCCCCCTTTTTTTTTCTTTTTCTTTTTCTTTTTTTTTGACCCCCCTTTTCGTCTTGGCAATGAAAGCTTATGTTTCTTGTATTGTAATCATTTCCAACAAACGTTATATTGTAATCTGTACTTTGAGCTACTGAGATCTTTTCATCTAATTCAATCATTGAAAAATTGCCGATAGAATTGTCAAATCAAACTGTTGACCTTAAATTTATCTTACTTGAGACATAACTTAATGAGTAAACATGCATTCATGAATGGACAAAATTTCGTTGAATGAACAAACTTCTTTTTATTATTTTGGTAAACTAATTATACATGACCTTTTAGTAAGACACATACTTAAAAAAACAAAGAAACAAAAGAAAATTGCAAGGAAAAAATTTTGCCCCAATATTGGTTCCTTGACCGTCATCCAATTGATTCCCTGCAACTACTTGATAACTCAACCCCAGTCTCTGTTGCTACTTCCTTCAACAAATCTTTTAGAAATTTTGTCCTAGTATAGTCAATTAAATGCAAACAAAATTACCCCTGTGTAGCCAATCCAACGTAGATAAAATTGTCCCAATTTGGTGAATCCTTTAAGGGGTTTCTGGTCATCTTTATTTGAGATTTTATCTATTTATTTGCTCTAACTTTTGCTTAGACTGCCCTTTCTGGTTTTCAACCTAACGAACCCTTTTTTTGTAAGTTTTATTTTTATTTCTTTTAGGCATAAAATCTCTTAACCACATCAGTGTTTATAGGCTTTAGCAATTCTTCTTCATCAATATTCTGTAAAATTAATGCTCTTCTTGAAAATGTTTGCTTGACTATATAAGGGCCTTCATAACTCGGAGCCTATTTTCCTCTAGCATCCTCTTGATTAGGGAGAATCTTCTTTAAAACCAAATCTCCTGAGTAGAACTCTCTAGGACGAACTTTCTTGTTAAAGGCTCTGGCCATTCTGCCTTGATACAATTGTCCATGATAAATAATTGCCAGTCTTTTCCCTTCTATCATATTCAACTCCTCATATCGAGTCTTCATCCATTCGGATTCGTCTAACTCTACTTCCATCAAAATCCTTAGAGAAGGAATCTCAATTTCTATGAGAGAGACAGCCTCCATCCTATACACCAAAGAGAAAGGTGTTGCCCCAGTGCTTGACCGTATATTAGTACGATACACGTGCAAAGCATAGGGTAACATTTCATGCAAGCCTTTGTAGTTCACAACCATCTTAGCGATAATTTTCTTAACATTCTTGTTTGCTGCTTCAACTGCACCATTCATTAGAGGCCTGTAAGGAGCTGAATTATGATGCTTGGTTTTGAAATTTTCACAAAACTTTTGAATCTTAACACCATTGAGATTAGTAGCATTATCTGTAATTATCCTTTCTGGAATTCCATATTTGCAGATGTCACGACGGAGATCGCGGCAGGAGCAGTGAAAAAATATAATGAAAATGAAAAATAGAGTCACCACTAATTTTATTAAAAATAGGAAAAATTGGAAAACTTGTCTTAGAAAATAGTCTTTGAAACTATATTGAATTCGGGAGTCGATTATGTATAGGAAAGGGTGGAAACTTAATCCTACAACACCCTCACACACTCATCCTGAGACGATACCTTAAGTCAATTGTACAAATTCTTGATAACTCTTGAAAATATTTGTTTTACTCCTTTTGTTAAAAGATAAACGAAATAGACAAATAAATTATGAAAATTTAATTTTTAGCTTGATGGAATAGGAGTTTCGCTCCTACGTATCCCCGAGTGCAATGAGGAACTCAAAGTTATGTAGTTCTTTAGAAAATGATTCTGGGTTGGTTGATTTTAATTATGAAAATGATTTTCGTTTTGAAAATTTATTTGATTTTTTTTATGATTTAAAAAAAAACTCGAATCATCAAGTTGTCACAACTTAGATGATTTTAAAAGTTACAAAATTAATAAGCTATTACAATTCAATTAATCCTATTTTATTTTTCTCAACAAGCTTCAATTATTCTATTTTATATTTTATATTTTTTAAAATAAAATTTAGCTCAAATTATTTGACTAATTTATCATGTTAATAATCTTTTGCTTTTCTTATTTCTTTTTTTACTTGTTCTTAACATATATTTTTTTAAATCAACAAGTCATTTTCCAAAACAAAAATGAAAAATGAAAAAAAAATAAAATAAAGAAAGAAAGAGACTTCAAGTCTTTACAACAAAAACACAAAACAGAGGATGATGGGGGTTACGATGGACCACAGTACGACAGAGATCCGGGTAGTGTCTGGTGATGGGTTGTGGTGCGACGCGGGTCAAGTGGAACAATGGAGCGCAGTGATGGAGGCGACTCGTGTGACTAGGTAGGACTGATCTAGATTCGTGGTTGCTTGCAAAAAAAAAAAGGATCCCGATGCAGCTTGGGAGTGAGGACGGCAAACAAGTTTTGGGTGTGAGACGTGAACAGCAGTGTGAGAGACGACAAGCGGTGGTGGGTATGCGATGCGAACAGCTGCATGGCAACGTGGCGAGCTGCACGGCACCAATCTGGTCAGCAATTAGGCGGTGCGACACATCGATGCATGGGGCGAGGAGATGATTCACGGCTCTAGTACGCAGCACAGCGAGACTGTAGCCGATCACGGTGTTGGTGCGTGGGTGACGACGACGCGACATGTGGTGTGGCGAGGATGGGAGCGTGGTGGTTGCTGCGAAGGAGGCTTTCTGGTGGAGGGATGGTTGATGTTTTTTTTTAGGTGGTTATGGTAGAAGGATGGTGGTTGTGAGCTTGGTGTTGGTTTGGGTTTGGGATTTGTAAGGAAGAATAGTTATGGTGAAAATAGGGTAAAGATTTGATGGTTAGGGTGACTTTTACGGCTTCGGTGGTTTGTAGGGTGGAACGGAGGCTATGGTGGGATGTTTGAAGGGTGGTGATCTTTGGAAGGTTATGGTGGTGAGGACGAAGATGAATGTGGCTTGTGTTGGTGGTGGTTGGGGTTGTTATGAGAGTTTTGGTTATGGTGGAAAGCTTAGAGGAAGATGGTGGTGGTGGTTATGGTGTGTTGGTGAGGCGAGATGGAGGGTGAAATGTTGAGGCTAATGAAGATGGGGTCATAAGGTGATTTGGTGGAGATAAAGAAATGTGGTTATGGGTTGTTAGTTGATGCACATGAGGTGTTTGATAATTTGTTTAAAAGAAAACTTTGGATGATATATTGTGGGTGTATGTTGTTATGGTGATAGATTACATACGAGTTACTCATATGGGTGCAAGTGAGGAGGCTAGGTCATGGTGGGGGTTTTGGTGTTTGGTGGTTTTTTTATGGTGAAGGTTGGAATGGTTGGCTGCTGGGTGGTTGTAGAGGTTGAGATGAGGTTTTGATGAAGATGAATGGCATAGGAATTTAATGTGGTTTATGTGTATGGCTTGCAAACATTTTGAGTTATGTTAATGCTCTTTTTTCTCTTTTGTTGCTTCTCTAGTTTTTTTTTCAATTTTCCTCACTCTCACTCACATTCACCATATTTCTCACTTTTTTATACCAGCCAGAAGACCCAAAAAATCCTCTCTTTTTTTTTTTGAATTCCCGCCTTTTATAGACCCAATGAAGAACAACTTCCAAGCTGGGTTGCATAAGAACCAGACTGTATGGTCTCTTTCCCACTCCATTTTTGGCTTTCAAGTTCACTTCCTTTTTTTTCTATTGCTGCTACTTTCATTTTTTGGTGTTAGTTCCTTGGTCCACTTTTCACAGCTTTGTCTTTAGTTTTTTTGGCCTTGTTCCTTTAGTTTTGGTTGATTGCTGGACGTTAGCTTCCCTTTTTTTCCTTTTTTTTTTAAAGAAACTCAAGATAAATGGGCCAAGGTGGTTAAATGAACCTGAACATATTTCCTATTGGGTTGGGCTTGATTTGGACCATGGAATCAAATTATTTTTTTATATAATTTTTATTTATTTATTTATTTTTTGTTTTATTTTGAATTAAAACATTTTAATGATCCGGACAAAATTGGGTGTTCACAACAAACAATATCCCTTTTAAGGAATTTCAAAAATACTTTTTGAGTGATATTGTCATGCGAGGAAGTCTCTACCCACTTGGGGAAATAGTCAATTACCACTAAAATAAAGCGATGACCATTAGAAGCTTTAGGGTTAATGGGTCCAATGACATATATTCCCCACATCGAGAAAGGCCATAGAGACACCAAATTATGTAAAGGGAATGGAGGTGCATTGACTCGATCTACATATATCTGGTATTTCTGGCACTTTTGAACATACTTTATGCAGGCTATTTCCATAATGGGCCAATAATAACCATTCTTTAGAATTTTTCGCACTATCGCATACCATTAGCTTGTGTTCCACAGATTCCTTCATGAACTTCAATCATGATTATACGAGCTTCACGAGCATCCACATATCTAAGTAAGGTGTCATCATGACTCCTTTTGTACAGAACCTCTTCATTCAAGAAAAAGGTCATTGCCAACCGACAGATAGTCTTCTTACTCACCTCACTTGCCCCAGTTGTGTATTCTCTATGCTGAATGTACTACTTGATATCATGATACTAAGGTTTACCATTTGGCTCACCTTCCACGTTGGCACAATACACAGGCTCACCTTGGGTCTTCACTTGGACTGGTTGGACATTATTATAAATGTCCAATTTGGTCATTACAGCTGAAGTGGCCAAGACATCTGCAAACTGATTATTGTTTCGAGTCAAATGGGAGAAGGCCACCTCTTCAAACTTCTCAATCAACCGAGTCAAATATTTTTTATAGGGCACTAACTTTGGATCTTTGGTTTACCATTCACCGTTCACCTGATAAATGATGAGTACTGAATCTCCAAATACTTTTAGCTACTTGATCTCCTAGTCAATTACAACTTGTAAACCACTAGCACAGGCCTTATATTCTGCAACATTATTGGTGCATTCAAAATCTAACTTGATAGTAATTGGGTATTGCTTTACAACCACAGCTCCTATACCACTACCATACATGCTGACTACTCCATCGAAATACATCTTCCAAATAGGCTCATCCTCTCCTTCTTCTTCTTCTTCTTCTTCCACTGTTAATATTTCTCCATTAGGGAACTCGGATGTTATTAGTTGTCCACCCTCGAGAGGGTTTTCAGCTAAATGATTAGTAATTGCACTTCCTTTGATGGATTTCTGAGTCATGTACTTGATGTCGAATTCTGATAATATCACCTGCCATTTTGAAACCTTTAATGAAATGTGAGGGCTTTTAAATATGTACTTCAGGAGGTCCATTCGAGAGATCAACCAAGTAGTGTAATACAACATGTATAGCCTTAGCCATTTTGAGGTCCATACTAGAGCATAACACGTCTTTTCAATAGCCATGTAACAAGTTTCATAGTCATTAAACTTCTTACTTAGATAATAAATTGTCTGCTCCTTCTTTCTTGATTCATCATACTTCCCTAGCATTGCTCCCATCAAAGTTGGCAGTACAGTTAGGTACAAAATTAAAGGATGACCCGATGTAGGTGGTACCAAAACGGGATGATTCATTAAATAAGCCTTTATCATGTCAAAAGCTCCTTGACATTCTCCATCCCATTCACCCGGCTGATGCTTCTTCAATAGCTTGAATATAGGCTCACAGGTGCTGGTCAAGTTAGCAATGAATCTAGCAATATAGTTAAGTCTCCTGAGAAAACTTCTCACTTCACGTTCCATCTTAGGAGCAGACATCTCTTGTATTGCTTTCACCTTATCCGGATCCACCTTTATTCCTTCTCTGCTAACGATGAACTCGAGTAATTTTCTACTAGATGCTCCAAAAACATATTTAGTAGGATTGAGTCTCAACTTATACTTTCTGAGTCTCTCAAACAACCTCTGCAAGACTGCTACATGGCTTTCCCCTTCTTTAGATTTGGCCACCATGTCATCCATATAAACCTCGATTTCTTTATACATCATATCATGGAATAATGCAATCATAGCACATTGATATGTAGCACCAGCATTCTTTAATCCAAAGGACATTACTGTGTAACAAAAACTCCCCCAAAGGGTAATAAAAGTCATCTTTTCTTTGTCATTAACATCCATAGGGATCTGCTTGTACCCAGAATACCCATCCATAAACGAGAACCTATGATTTCCTGTTGTGCTGTCAATAAGAACATCGATATGAGGGAGTGGGAAATCATCTTTTTGACTAGCCTTATTTAAATCCTTGTAATCCACACACATCCTGACTTTCCCATCCTTCTTAGATACCGGCACAATATTAGCTACCCATTCCGGGTGTCTTGACACCTCTAAAAATATGGCTTCTAATTGCTTAGTCACTTCTTCCTTGATATTTAGTGACATATTAGGATGCATTCTTCTCAACTTTTGCCTTTTTGCTTCTGCATCTGGGTATAATGGGATTTTATGTGACGTTATCTCAGGGTTTAATATAGGCATATCTCTGTAGGACCATGCAAACACATCAAAATATTCCTTAAGTAGCGCCACCATATCTGTACACTCAAGATTATCAACTATCTTCAACTCTTTCTTGTTTTCTTTGGTCCCCACGTTAATTACTTCTACTACCTCATTATTCACACCAAATTCTCTCTTTGAGAATTCCAGTAATTTTTTAAATTTTTTGACAACTTCTTCCTCTTCACCAAAGCCATCGTCTTCTTTATCAAACCTCATAAGGGAATCAATTGATGAGTTTTCAATGTCTCTTTCATGAGGCAAACTTTCTACAAGACTCAAATTCCTAGAAAGTAATTTGTGTGGAGTTGGAAAGGTAAAATAGAGTAGAAACGACAAAGTAAGAATTATATAAGTGGACTGAGAACAAGATATTATACATAAATGAAAAAAGAAAAATTAGTAAATGCAAAAGGACAAGCCAAAAGTGCAATAAGGAGAAATGTTGCATAAACATGCAACTTTATTTAGTTATTGTCTCAAATAATATAAATATAAGCTCAAAACACAGCTAGTCTCAAACATCTTCTTAGTATATTATGACTAGACAATTACTTGGAAACAATCACATCAATCATTAGTTCAGATTGTCAGTTCCTTAATGGCTATTCATCAATAAAAGGACAAATTGCCTTACACTCTTTTGGTCTTTCTTCATGCAATGCATTAATAGTGAGGTGGTATCTAGGATGAATGACTTTTTTCAGGTATGACTATCTCTGTTGGTGGTGGGAATGTTTCCCTCAGGTGAGGAATGTACTTTATCTTGCCCTTATCATTCTTTTTTCCCAGAACCATGCACTTTATTCTAAGGATGCTTCTTACTACAACCCAAACTTGTCTAACTTTTCTGGGAATGACAATGTTGATTGAGTACCTTGTAGTTGTGAACCCAAGCCTTTTCCTTCTTGATATCCATTATTTGCCATAATTCGAGCCACCACCTGATTCACATTTTGTGTCGAGGATTCATTCCTACCAAGCCCAGTCTCAACCACTTCAAAATTATACCATAAATTCTCCTCATCTTTCTTTGTACTCTCCACATATAGTACTGAAACTGGTTTTGACAACATAATTTCTTCCTCTCCGTATATGGTGATGACCTACCCATTTTCAATGTATTTAATACTCTGATGCAGGGTGGAAGGAACAACACCAACAACATAGATCCATGGTCTCCCCGAGAGCATGGTGTAACTAGGATCAATATCCATAACTTGGAATAGCACTTGAAAGTTACTTGGACCAATCTCTAGTAGCAGCATCATCTCTCCTAAAATGTCTTTCCTATTTTTGTCAAAGGCTCGTACCACCATTTCTCAAGAGGACAATTCATCCGCACTTATTGATAATGAGGTTAGAGTCAACTTGGGTAGAATATTCAATGCAGACCCCCCATTAATCAAAACTTTTACAACTATATACCTTTACATTTGAGGGTATATGCAAGGCCCGTGAATTTTTTTCAGACCGAGAAGTGATCACTTTATCAGTAAATATGATCATGTTGACATGCTTCACTAGGTCCACCATATTGACAACATTTTTAGAGGTAACATCAGGTTTGACATGTCTCCTTCAAAACTCTTAGTAACACCTTCCGATGCAACTCAAATGTCAAGACGAGTGACAATAGAGATATTTTGGCTGGAGTCTTCTTCAACTGTTCCATCATGTTATATTCATTTTGTTTCATGATCTTCAAGAATTCTTTTTCCTCTTCTTTCCCTTTCTCCTATTTTCTTGATGTTTCCTCCCTATTCCTTTCTTTAGCATTTTTCCTCTTTTCTATTTCTTCTGGGTTATAGCATCGCCTACTCCTTGTAATTCCTCCTACTCTAACTATATTAGTCACTGACTCTTCCTCCTGATGTATTTCAGCAATTCAGGCCCTCGAAGTCTCTTCCCTGACTCCCTTTGTCTCTACCATAGTTTCATAATTCCATAGCACTGTGTGAGTATCTCTATAAGCAAATAGTGTTGGCTTTTTGACTATCACTACTACTTTCCTTAGCGTCAAAGCTTGTTTGAGATATGGCACCTTAAGCACAAAGTGTTCAACCACATTGACCTCTTCAAACGAAGCTATCCCTTGTCTAGCTTGTATTACTCCCAAAGTGAGTAATCCTTGGAGTCAAACCTTAAAGTCCCAATAGTTCTCGATATCGTGTCCCATTCCTCCACAATGATAAGCACAACTTGACTCTTCATCGTACTTCTCCTTTTTTTTCATTGTTGTAGCTGGTGCAGTGATACTATAACCTGCTTTCTTCATCCCCTCAAATATTTTTGCCATCGGCATACATAAGCTCATGACCTTCCTTATTGGTGGTCCTTCTACCTCTAAAGCATTTACCATATTCCTTCCACCATGATTAAGAATTATGTTGTTGACAATACTGGGTCCAGCCTCCTCTTGAATGTCTAACCTTCTATAAGCAATTAGCTTCTTTACTACAGTCTTGAAAGATTCATAATCTTCAATCAAGTGCCCTAGGATATCCATGTGGTATTTGCAAGTTAAATTTAGGTTATACCACATTGGGAATGATGATTCAAGGGGATGTACTGGGTTTCTTGAGATGAGGTGGGCATCAAACAGCTTTTGGAATAAGTCTGCGTTTGAAATGGACAATCTTGGGGAAAGGGGTAGATTTTGGGGGCAGGAACAGCCTTGATTTTAAAAGTTTGACCGAGATTGTAAGTGACTTGAGAAACTTTGTGAAGGTGCAGGTGGATATGGGGCATAAATTAGGAAAGTTGGTACAAATAGTTATGGTGTGGGAATATTGTTGATGTGAAATTATGGGATTTGAGGTGTATTTATAGGTTGAGCGGTTAGGCTAGGTAGATGAGATGGTGCAAGTGACTGATAAGAAGGGCAGAGGTTTGGGTTATATGGAGGGGCTCGGTAGGCAGGGTAAGACGGTGGATAGTGGGGTTATGAAGATTATTGGTTTTGCACGTAGCTCACCTTATGATCCTTTTTCTTAGGGGGAAACCCTTTCTTGAAACCATATTCATTATTGTCAGTTAGTAATTTACCAGCCTTTACCAGAATTTTAATCCTCTCTCCGACAGTATTAATTCAGCAACATCTCGATAAGCAGCACTTGCCATTGTCCCAACATAAGTAGCTCCTAAAGTCCTCGAAAAATATGAGCACATTTTTGTCAACGTCAATAGTGGTTGCACTTGTGCTACGAGAGCTCTCCACCTCTGGGCATACTGCTTGAAGGATTCCTTATTTTTATTTTGCAGTGTTCCCAACTATTCCCTAGTTGGGGCTGTGTCCAGGTTGAACCGATAATGTCCCATAAATAGGTTTACCCAATCATCCCAAGAAGAGATTTTGGAAAGGTCTTGTTGGATACATTATTCTAAAGCGGGCCTAATCAGGCTTTCATGGAAGAAGCTAACAAGGAACCTCCAGTCCTTTAACCAAATTGACATTTTGGTAATGTTTATTTTTAGGTGGAAAATAAGGTTAGTGCTCCCATCATATTTGTCGAATTCTGGAACTTTAAAGTCCTTTGGGATGACAATGTTAGCAGTACGACACGACTCTTCTATCCCAAGGGGACCATAGGTGTTAGGACCGTTGATTAGTTTGATTTATTTTTCCATCTTTTCCATTCGTTATTCTTTCATCTTGTCATTTCGAATGGTCGCATGACCAATCCCAACAGGAAATCTCATTGACATTGGGATAGACATATGCAATTGTTCCTATGTGAACTTAGTGTTACCACAAACCTCATTTTGACTACCTTTCGATGAATGATACCCTTCTCCGATAGGAATCACTAGCGGTGCATTATTCGTGGTTCATTCCACAAAAGGTATCTCAGTGGTGACTCCAAGGTTTGTCCTCATGAAAATGATAGTTAGCGAGTGTGAATGTGCCCCAGTCACTCCTATACTTTTGGCTGCCCTAATCAAGGTGAGGGTTTCCTTCATGGCCGATAATATTTCCTCCATTCTTCTCTGAGACTCTGTCATTTCATTGATCCTCCATTTCACCTCATCTACTTCCATACTCAGATTTCTTCCTTCATTCTCAACTGCCATCACTGCAAGCTTTGCTCAAGCCCTTGTGTTGTGAACTCAGGATTGATTTATGTCTTCTTTCCTTGGTCGTGCAATGGTTTCGAATCTCCCTGTGAATAATCAAAGTACAATTTATTAAAAATAACCATGATTATTATTGATTTGTTAGAGGACCATTATTAGTTTGTGCTGGATGGACTTGAGTAAGTATCTTTGATCTTTTTTTATCATGACCACTTCTTAGAACGTCTCGTTCAAAAGTATTGGGTCTCAAGTGAAACATGAGATTAGAAAAAGAAAAAGAAAGCATACTTTATTCAATTGAAAAAATATCACTGACGTCATTTGAGAGGAGTACATCACTTTCATTTTTTTTTAAAATCGAAATAGTTCATTTCCTAGCTTAAATACATTATTGTCTCGTCAAGTTTATCATTCTCAACCGAATGCACCTTGGTCATCTGCTTCATTTACCCAATAAGAATCTTGCAATAATCAATGAAATCATTAATCTCTATCGATGTCTTAAGAGGATTGACTATCTTATCAACCATCTTCAAATAATAAGAGACGTCTGTAATTGCCATGTTGGCTTGACATACTAGTCTCGCGAAGCAATCCATCCAAAACTAAACTTCTTATTTCCATTAACTGATGTCCTTATCCTGTTGTCTCATCTGATCTATCAGCCTCTGTAAGTCTTCTTGTCCTTGTTGTAACACTGCTTCATACCTCGCAATCGCCTTGTTAGTGTGCAATCTCTCAATTTTGATTATATCCTCATATCTAGCTAACATCATTTTTATTTTTTGCCTCATGCTATCCACCTGCTGAAGAGTATTATTCTGTGCAATTTTGGCATTTACAAGCTGCTCTTTAAGTTATTAATTTTTAGCTATAGCCCTATCTCTTTCTTGCCCTCGGAGTCCCAATTCTTTGTTTGCAGCTTCTACACATCTTTTGGTTCTTTTCATATGTTCTTGCTCTGTCTTTAGCCTATTGTTAGCTCTTTCAAGAGCGTGATTTTTCTTAAAATTTTAATGCTTTAAGACTGCAGATACTTGGTGAGTCTTTTCTAACTCTACTTTTAATTTCCTTTTTTCTTTATTGGCTTTTACTAGCTTTTCCATTACTTCTTCATCTTCTATCAGAATCGGA
Organism: Ormosia semicastrata; assembly: GCA_029884595.1. Taxonomy (NCBI): domain Eukaryota; kingdom Viridiplantae; phylum Streptophyta; class Magnoliopsida; order Fabales; family Fabaceae; genus Ormosia; species Ormosia semicastrata. Next base: position 4,968,127 of record JAQQTO010000044.1, read on the forward strand.
GGCAGAGATTTACTAGTAGAAATTTTGAAGGGTAACTTGACTTCCTGAACCCAGTTCTTAACCCACTACCGATAGCTTTCTTTGATTCCACAGCTTCAGACTCCCAGCTCTCTATCCTTTTTGACGACTTTCTTCCAAGCGTCTCGGACCTTCCTTAGTGTCTTAGTACACTTTGTCTTCATGTCATAAATGAAAAGAGTGGTTTCTAATTTCGAGGGTGGTCCCATCATGGGAGTGTCAAGTTGTCGCAATACCAAAGCGAGGTTGTAGTTAATGCACCCTTGGGTACCTATGAGAGAAACATTAGAAAAGCCTTCGCACTAAAAAATCACAGTTTGCCCTTCTTTCTGTCGTAAGTACTATACAATTCTTCCCTCCTCAAGTTTGGCTAACTCCTCGGCCCATTCACGGTTGTTCATGGTCTTCAACTGGAGCATCTTGAGATCTGTAATGGGACATAGTTTTCAATAGCCCCTCTTGAACATATGGGTCGTAAGCCATACAAATAGCATCAGTAGATAAACATAAGATCCGCTTACCCTTCTTTTCATGGCAGAAATTCAAAGTGTAATAAACATCAGTAAGAATGGTTAGGACAGGATTAATGGTATCGTTTCTTCTAGCGAGGAACACATCCAATTGTTGCAAAATCTACCAAGTCTTCATTACTCAGGAATAGGATGCTGCCATAAATGGTGAGGGCTAGCACATCCATAAAAGGTATTCCAGTCTTCAACCTTGGCTAGGTAGCGCATGTGCTCTTCTAAATATTTTCTTGGAAACCCCTCTATTCCTTTCTTATTTTGTTTTGCTTTTTGCAAATCCCTTATATGAATCTTTAAGACCTCTGCTAAGGTTGGCATGGATGCATAGTGGCCCATATATTGGTATGGCTTTTCATTTTCCAAAGGTAAGCCCAAGATCTACTTGAACTCCTTTAAGGTGAGGGCCAGCTGAAAATCTTGAAATGTGAAACAACATAATTGTGGGTCATAGTATTTGGCTATTACAGTGATAGCTCCTGCTTACAAATCCACTTCTAATAGATTCAAGATCCTCCCATATATCGCAGTGAAGGTTAGACGTTGTGTCGTCTTCAACATTCGGCCCAAACTCACCAAAATCTCTATGTTAACTTTCTTGGCCTTAAGTTGCAGGGTCTTTTTCAAATTTGCATCCTTGTGATTGGATCCCATGACACTTTCCATTCTTAATCAAAGATATTCACTGCTAGTCCTTTGGCACTTAGTTTCAACAGTTCTCCAACAAACCTGGGTTCAACACACATAAAAATTATCAATACATAGTTTTTAGAGAAATATGCTGTGCAGAATGATGATTCACAATGCAATGATGAGTGAGTGAGTCGTTGGTCCTTTAATAACGACTCACCTCCTCTTTTGAAATTTTTTTAAAGAGGGGCACAAGTATGTTTTGTCATATTAAGGGACTAAACAACTTACAAGGTGACGAACCTGCAAAAATTCATATTTTTATGGTTCAAAATCTTGGGTTTTTATCCTCTCTTAATCTCTTTGATTGAGTTTTGTTCTTAAGTTTTATTATGTTTTTAGTATTTTAAATTGTGTTCTTATTATTTGTTTTTATGTATTTTTTTTATAGGCAATTACATATGGAAAAGATTGGACATTTAAAGAAGTAAGAAAACAAGAAGAAAATTCCATTCAGTGTCCAGCGCTCATTGCTTGAGCGCGCGTTGCACACAGGAGAATTCCACATTAGTGTCTTAGTGCCTGAGCATTAGGAAGGTAGTGCTTGAGCACTGGTCACATACATAGCAGCATTGATTTTTATAAATAAGAAGGTTTTACTAAATTAAACTTAGACAGAACGCAACACCCGTCAAGAGGCACAAACCCTAAAGTGGAGTGGGCGCAATTAGGCTTGAAGATTAGAAATTTTCTTTAACCTTTCTACTTATCTATAATGGAGTTTGTCATATTCTCTCATTTGTGTTTTTCTTTTTCCATGTGTAACTAAACCTTTTTGGTTATGGTGATGATAGATCTTATTCTTTGATTATTTAAACCCATTATTGTGTTTAATCAATGTTTCTATTTCATGATTTATGTGTTTATCTCTTTTCTTAATACTTTTCTAAATCTGACCAATTTGAGAATAATTTTTTAGTTGATATATGATTTGAAAAAATTTGCATGAACCTAGAACTTGTGATAAACACCACAATTTCTGCAATCGCTTGGAGTAGACTTTGTGGGTTGTTTAGTATTTCTCTTAATTCCCTCATTTTTAATAATGCATTCTCTATTTGGAGTTAGACTAAGAGTTTAGTTAATTCTAAATAGTGTGAAGATGATTAATATACTAAGGGATTGGATATTGATTAATTTTAGGAATTGACCATGAGTCATTAGAATAAAACTTGATTAAACCAACATTTGATTTTGCATTAGAAGAGTTCAAGTGAAATCTGACACCTAACACTTTCATATCATTGTCTTTCAACTTTACCCAATTAATTAAATTTTATTTTTGTTATTTTTTGTTATTCTTTCTTATTATTGTTTTTACCAAATCTCTTTTCGATGGTTTGAATAGTGTTGATTTGGCGAACTTAGTAATTAATAACATAATCCTCATGGGAACGATACTTAACTCACTCTTTATTACTTTTGTGATTTGGTGCACTTGCCAATATCACAACAAGTTTTTGGCGTCATTGTCAGGAATTATTATTGTCAAAATTAAATAATAGTTGAAAAAATACTAATTTAGGCACTTATTTTTCTTATTTAATTTTATTTTTCTTTATTTGATTTTATTTTTAATTTGTTTCTTTTTATTCATTCGTATTTCTTTAAGAAGTGGAAGAGTTGTTAACCCTCAACTAAAAGAAGATAATGTGAATGAAGGAATTAATATTCCAAGATAAGTCCAAGAAAAAGATGTTTCAGAGGAAGAGATCTCCATTAGAGCCAAAGAGGAACAGTCGAGAGTACGAAGAAAGAAGAAAGATTCAGATTCAGGCAAACCATTAGACCCGTCACTGTATGCTAGGCTTTTATTTCCTCAGAGATTGAACAAGGAAACTCAGGAGAAGCAAGAGAGACAATTCTTGAAGTTCTTGGACGTCTTCTAGAAATTACAAATAAACATCGCATTTGTTGAAGCTCTTGAACAAATGTCATCGTATGCTAAGTTTATGCAAGAGCTTTTATTTAGAAAGAGGAAGCTGGAAGATGGTGTCACAATGGCACTTATTGAAGAGTGTAGTGCTATTTTACGAAAGAAGTTACCACCAAAGCTTAAGGACCCAGGCAGTTTCATCGTTCCTTGTGAGATTGGTTCACAATTTTCAAGAAAAGCACTTTGTGATTTAGGGGCTAGCATCAACTTGATGTCATTGTCTATCTATGAAAAGTTAGGCTTGAAGGATCCAAAATCCACTTTCACTATACTACAACTCGTTGATAGATCACATGTATATCCTTGGGGAGTAGTCAAAGATGTGCTTGTAAAGGTGGACAAATTCATTTTTCCAATGGACTTCTTCATTGTAGACATGGATGAAGATCATCACATTCCATTGATTTTTGGAAGACCATTTCTGGCAACTTCAGAAGCTATGATTGATGTTCCAAGGGGTGAGTTCATTTTGAGGGTGGATAGAGATCAAGTGACTATCAATGTCTTTGATAAGTCTTCACCAACATCAAATCTTTATGCTCTCATTAATTGCATCAAAGATAAGTCTCAAAAGGAGTTGACTGGTAAAAGCTCTCTACTATTTATTAATGTTGATTCTCCTATTTCCAAGATTGATGAAACAGACAAAGGTCCTCCCATCTCTCATAATTCATTGCAAGAAGGGCCAAAATCTTCTGATAAGTTGAAACCTGATCTGTCATCTTTTGATAAATTGAGACCTTCATGGCCAGATGGAATCTCGCATGTAAGATATATTCAAAACAACCAGGTTCAAGTCAAGTTCAAAGTGCATTGGGAGGCATTTCAAAAGTTATTGACCAAAGATGGATGCAATGTTCTTACAAAGGAAAGAAGTCATTTTACTTCTCTTGTTTCAAGCCAACTTGATGAGTTGAAAAGGCAATGTCGAGCTAATGACGTTAAATAAGCGCTTTTTGGGAGATAACTCAAATTTTCTTTCTTTTTCTTTACTCTTTTATCTTTTCGATTTCTGTTTGTTATTTATTTTTTCTATTATTTTGTTATTTCTTATTTTATTGACTAACATTTTTCTGTTTTGTTTTGAAGTTAATGTTGAGTCGATTTAAGTGCCTCCCCGAGTTCGGAGCCTTTGTAAGGGAATGTATATAGTTGTCGGCCGCTAAAAAGAGTTTTTCTTTCCCTTTCTTTAATATTTTATTTTCACATTTGTTTTTATGTGTTTTATTTTGTTATCATCACCTTTTGTGTTTTGAGTCATTCTGTGCATGCCGATTTATTGAACTGAGAATCCAATGATTATTTGAATTGTGGATTGATCTAATTTCTTGGGATATCATATGAGAATTCATGAGTTATGTTTATCTCTATTGTTTTAATTATGTATGGATGTTCTTCCCATTTTTATGTTTGATAGACCTTAGAATTTAATTGTATGTCAAGCTTAGAGAAAGTTTATGAGAATGCATGTGTGGGGAGAGAGAGATGAAAACCCTATGGATGTGGGTCTGATATGGATTTACATTTTTATAAATCTATCCGGGCTTGTACTTTATCAATAGTTTTGGTCTTTCATTCATGTTTTTGGGAAGTCATTTTTGCATGAAAGTTGCATGTGAGAGATGATGTGATAAATGGATTGTGCATGTGTGATACTTTGAAATGATATTGTGAAGCAATTTTCTGAGGATATGAATAATTTTCAATACTCGGTGTTGCCATGCTTAAGTCTGTGTGTTTTGAGTTTTTGTTTGTTTAGTCTTTTTGTTTTGTTTTTGTTTTCTTTCTGCTTGAGGACAAGCAAAATCTCAAGCTTGGAGGAGTGATGAACTTGTAAAAATTCATATTTTTACGGTTCAAAATCTTGAGTTTTTATCCTCTCTTAATCTCTTTGATTAAGTTTTGTTCTTAAGTTTTATTATGTTTTTAGTATTTTAAATTATGTTCTTATTATGTGTTTTATGTATTTTTTGTAGGTAATTGCATATGGAAAATACTAGACATTTGAAGAAGCAAGAAAACAAGAAGAAAATTACATTCAGTGTCCGGTGCCACTTAAGCGCGCGTTGTGCGTAGGAGAATTCCACATTAGTGTCCCAGCGCCTGAGCGCTAGGAAGGTAGCGCTTAAGTTCTAGTCGCGTACATAGCAGCGTTGATTTTTATAAATAAGAAGGTTTTTCCAAATTGAACACACACTTGGACAGAACACAACAGTCGTCAAGAGGCACAAATCCCAAAGTGGTGTGGGTGCAATTAGACTTGAAAATTAGAAATTTTCTTCAACCTTTTCACTTATCTACAATGGAGTTTGTCATATTCTTCCCTTTGTATTCTTCTTCCTCCATGTGTAACTAAACCTTTTCCATTAGGGTGATGATGGATCTTATTCTTTGATGATGTAAACCCATTATTGTGTTTAATCAATATTTTTATTTCATGATTTATGTGTTTATCTCTTTTCTTAATGCTTTTCTAAATTTGGCCAATTTGGGAATGATTTTTGGGTTGATGTATGATTTGAAAAAATTTGGATAAATCTAAAACTTGTGATAAACACCACAATTTCTACAATCGCTAGGAGTAAACATTGTGGGTTGTGTAGTCTTTCTCTTAATTCCTTCATTTTTAATAATGCGTTCTCTATTTAAGGTTAGACTAAAGGATTGGTTAATTCTAAATAGTGTGAAGAGGATTAATATACCAATGGATTGAATATTGATTAATTTTAGAAATTGACCATGAATCATTAGAATAAAACTTAATTAAACCAATATTTGATTTTGCATTAGAAGAGTTCAAGTAAAATTTGATCCCCAACACTTTCATATCATTGTCTTTCAACTTTACCTAATTAATTAAATTTAGTTTTGTTATTTTTGCTTATTCTTTATTATTATTATTATTTTTACGAACTCTCTTTTTGATAGCTTGAATAATGTTGATTTGGCGAATTTAGTAATTGACAACATAATTCTAATTGGGAACAATACTTAACTCATTCTTTATTACTATTGTGATTTGGCACTTGCCAATATCACAACACAAGGTATGGATAAATATAAAGGTAATGAAAGGTATGTTCCCTTTGTGTCCTAATGGGATTGCCTTAAACTTGGGAATTTCTATCCTAAGGATCTATAAGTCTTTCTGATTCGTGAGAACTTTCATTGGGTAGCTCTACATTTTTAAAGGCCTCTAGAGCTAAGTCTAATTTCATAATGTTGACCACAAATAGTAGGTAAACTACTAGGTGTGGGACATTCGTGAAAAAGACACACTCTAGATGAGGTATTTGCGATAACCAAACAAGATGTACATCCAAAATGACTACAACTACGCAACATCTACCTAACTTAGGCTTCACTCAAACTTGGGTATAGGGCCCCACTCGGATGTGTGTGATAAACGTAGGTGCGGCGAGTGTAGGGTGCATACAAACCTTCATAATCCTCAAGACTACTCATATCTTGTAAAACAAAGCAAACATAAAAAAAAAACTCCAAATGTTTGACACTTGTCGAGATTATCAAATTTAAATCAATTTATAACCGATTTACCAAAACTGCTTGTAGCATAAGGTAACACCGGGTTGAGCCCGTAGATCACTCTAATTATAAAGTCAGATTAAGAGGTTAATAAATAGGGGGAAAGAGTTTTGCAAGATTAAACAATAAAGAACAATTAAAATGAGTAAACAAGATTGAGAAAACAACCAATCCAAGAGAATTAACAAATCTTGATCTTAATCCATCATTGATCTTTATAAATCCGTTCAACTATCAACCAAATCTTTGGTCTTAGATCACATCAAGACGCCTCTCAATGATCCATGGATCTTCTACTAGAAATGCTTCTAGAATTCAATTAATTAAGGTTAGACAAATTAAGCATCCATCCAAAACCCAAATTAACTTAAAAACCAAGATCCAACCAAGCTAAATATTTCATCAAACACCTTTGATGCATTATTTAGCCTCTGAATTCATCTCTTGGCACTTGATAATTACGCAATTAACATATGCAAATCCCAATCAAATTAAGCATTAAATCAGAATTTAAACAAGAGAAGAAGAAAAAGAGAAACTTGATTAATAGATGAACGTATAACAATTAAAACAAGATCTCAAGATTAATCATCAAGCTTGTCAATCTCTTAGATTGATTAAAGAAGTTTAGCTCTCCATAGCCATCGCCATTGGAGGACCTTCAAGAACCATACAAAAATGAAAATAACAAAGAGAGAGGAGGAGAGGAAGAGAAGAAGAGAAATTCTCCAAAATGAAACACTAAAACTTTAATTATAACAACACTTCTACATAAAAGCTCTACATGTTACAATGATCTGCATAGTCTCCCTTTTATAGAGGGTTTAGAGGTACAAAATGTCAAAAGGGGGCTGAGTCATGGTGGTTGAGTGGAGTAGGTGGATGAGTGGAGTAGGTGGATGAGTGGAAAATGTTGAATGACTTTTGGTGAGTAGAAAATTATGGAGATTCTTTGTCTCCGAAATCATGCAGCTCTGAAGTCATTGCATTCGTTATTTTTGAGCCACATGGTCTTCATGAAGATTGTAGGTCTGGATCTTAGCTTTCAAATGGCTTTGGTTTGAGTCCAATGTCATTTCTATAACTCCATTTATGTTCAAATTACTGCACACTATTCAGGCCCAGTCGCAGCTCCTCTGTTCAGACTTCCAAGCCCAATATCACCTCCAAGGAGTCTGAATCGGGAAAAGTATTCAACATGAAAGTTGTAGATTTGAGTCTTAACTATCAACCATCAAAATTTCAGCCTATTCTACAACTTTCACTACGAGCAGTGTAATGAACAGTACACGTAGGTCATTCTGCCAGGAGCAACACTTTAGTTCTTGATTCAATGCCAATTTGAGCCATCCAAACGTGTGATTGAGTCTTTGATGTCTTCATGAAGATTGTAGAGCTCTCTCTTATCTTTAGAATGACATAAGATTCACCTTAAACATCCACCTACAACCCAAGATATGACCCAAATACAGGATTAGTGTAAGACGTAAATCATGCTGAAAAATTCAATTAAATCCATTTTGAGTTCAAAACATACAAAACATAACCAAACTTAATTTATTAAGTGCATGGAGAGTGTAAATGACTAAAAATGAAGGCTTATTAATGCATCAAATATGTAAACATCAAATTCCCCCACACTTAGCTTTTCGCACTCCTGGGCAAAACACACAAAAACAAAATGAAACTGACTCAAAAGTTAAACATTCTAAAAGACTCAATTTCTAATAATATTTAAGAATGAAAAGCAATTAATAATTCAAGTAATCAAAACATTCATGAGGTAACACATCTTCACATCTCAAATCAACAAGTAAGAATACTTCAATTGAAAAGCATGAGTAAAGAATGATAGATCCTCACAGAATTCACTCTCAATCTCTCAAGTATTTAAAAGGTAGGTATTTCACTCAATTCAACTCATGAAAATTGCACTACCATAAGCTTGCTTATCTTCTACTTCTCCACTACTCAAAACACATGCACACACAAATCATGAGGACTTTATTCAAGGTTGTAGTGAGGTCAAGGTAACAGAAGAGGATTAAATGGATATGAGAAGATAAATACCAAAGGGAATAAAAGTAAATGAGAGCTGAGTTCAAATAACAAGTATAAAAGTTCATCCCAACTCTAATGTATATTCCTTTACATATTCATTTCCCAATTCAAAAACTTTTTTTTTTTGAAACATAACTATATACATACATTTTTCCTCTTTTTTTTTTTTAGGAACTCTTTCCTTTTTCAACAACCATTTTGTACACACACCCCCACACTTATTCAAAAACTCATCCATTAACCAAGCTAATGTTCTTTTATTCCCTAAGGTAAAGTAAGAACACGATTTTTCATTTAAGGACTTAATGAGCTAGAAACAAGGAATGGTCAAATAAGCTCAAAGGGGTTAAGTAAAGGAAAATATACAAGGTTGGCAACAATCAAAAAATTTTCAAGAAGTCAAAAGAGTGCTTGATATCATATTGAAAACAAGGTTGGCTATTTGGTTAAACTAGCTAAGAAAGAGGGCCTCAATCATGTTCATGCATGCAAGTGAAACGTAGCCTCAAAAAGAATCAAAGCAAGTTCTAGAGTGACAATTTCATAAGTGAAATTCACACAAGAAAGAAGAGAATGGTGTAGATGTTCAATTCATTCATCAATAGGCTCAAGATCTCACAAGGTATAGTTCTATCATTCTCAGTCTACCAATTCAACATCCATAACCAAACATATGATTTTTAAGAAAGAAGACAATTAACTCAATCATGCAAATTTTCCTGAATTTCAATTGCTACTTCCACACAAACTAGTTATCTACCCCAACTAAAATGCATCTCAAGAGTAAAATTTACTCCCTACTCGCCATCCTTAACTGGTTTAGAAAATTACCGACAAACATATAAACATATTAATACATACACACACTTTTTTTTTTTTTTATTTAGGCACACAACGATCCTTCCCCCAACTTAGATCATAACATTGTCCTCAATGTTAAGCTCACAAGAAAAATAACATTCCATCAAAATAATCAATTAATGAAGGACAAGTAAAATAAAAGAGAGAGAAGAAACATCCTTATCAAGGTGAAGATTCATTAAGGTCCTATTATAGCTGACAAGAAACTTAGGGGTCCCATTGCTTGAAGTGTAATGACCGAGACCAAGTTAAGCTTGAAACATGACTGGAAACATGACTTGAAACAGGAGAGCTTCCACCGAGGTCCCATTGGCCTTCCTTAATTCCTTTGGCTTCAGCACTAAAATGCAATATGTATACTTGATCAACTTCATTTTCCTTGTTTATGTTGGACCATGGCTCGAAAACAAAATCCACCACAGTAGTGACCGCCATCCGGTGCTCTTCTTCTCCCTTTTCTAAAAATTCTTCAATGGCTTTCAACTCAAGGGTAGGTGGTTGCTGCACTGAAGGTATCAAGTTAGTTGAAGAAATTAATTCTGATGATTTAATTGCAGCATCACCTGTAATATGTGTACAATCTTCCAAAACAACATAATCATAACTCATAGAATAAGGAAATTTTGAACATGTAGCAGTATCTCCCACAACAGTAAAAATTTCAGAACATATAGTACACAACTTATCACCATCACAAGAAGCACACAAATCACCACACACAAAGTCATCAAAATCAGCAATATCAGGAAACTCCTTACACAAGTCAGCATATGAATTATCAACCAAATCATCAATTAAATCAATATGAAAAATAGAATGTTCTTCATGGAGCTCTTTATCCTTCTCAGCCTCATGTATCTTTTTGGTCTCAATGGTTCTCTGTGGAAAGGGAATAGCCACCGCAGGCTGTTGCTGCTGCTCATGGGCAACAACTGATTTCTTCTGACCCTCAGATTCTTGGGCTGGTTCATCAGAAACTGTTTCTTCTACGATTGAGGCGGATGATGCTTTTCTGCATTTTTAGACCTCAAAGATAATGGCACTCACATTCCCATTTGGATTGGGAATTGTTTGGGAAGAGTTGGCTAGAGCCTTGGGCACATTCGACTCAATGAGGAGGCCGTTGTCCAATCTGGGTTTCTAAATTCCGTGTGATTGCCTCGTCCTCTGTTGGAATTGAATATTGTTAGTGGCCATCCGCTTCACAAAATCTTCCAATGATGGCTCGGGTTTCATGGCTATTGGACTTGGTTGTTGCATAGGCTGCTTGGTATGGTGGTTTACTAAGAAAGACACTGTTGTAGCAACAGATTGATATGGAAAAACAGAACTACCATCTTGAAGTGTATGACATGCATATGTGGGATGAGATGAACAAGAACAAATGGCATACACATTCTGACTATTTGCACAGTAATTGTTGTCTCACTACTAACTGTCTCACCAAAGAAGTCAATTCCTCAAGTTTGTACTCCATTATGCAAAGTCATATCAATCTCAGAATCAATATCAAGTAATTGGCTAGCAAAAGACCTAGTCATGCATTATCCAAAGCACATAAAACACAAAAATAACAAACAAGCAGAATACACTAGACAACACTAAAAATCTACCAAAATAAATATAATTCACCTATCTAAACATTTTTAAAAATTATGGGACTTGTACAGCATAAAAACTACACAAAAATGAAACTAAAAAATACAATAAAAAATATTAAAAAATTGAAAAACTGGTCTAAACGATGGATTTTGGAAAAACCAGGGGTGACCTCACAATCGTGAGTCTTGTTTATTAGGCTATTTTCCTTCAACTGACCAAGTCTCAGCTCATTCTGGGCACATTTTCTGTCAATATGAAATTCTTGTAAAATGACCCGTAATCACCCGATTTTCTACCTTAAAAATCCACCAAAACACAAAGAACATAAAGGTTAGTGAGAGATTAGTAGTTAAATAAACTCTTAATAAGATTGAACAAAATCAGAATGATCCCCAGCAACGGTGCCAAAAATTTGACACTTGTCGAGATTATCAAATTTAAATCAATTTATAACCGATTTACCAAAACTGCTTGTAGCATAAGGTAACACCGGGTCGAGCCCGTAGATCACTCTAATTATGAAGTCAGATTAAGAGGTTAATAAATAGGGGGAAAAGTTTTACAAGATTAAACAATAAAGAACAATTAAAATGAGTAAACAAGATTGAGAAAACAACCAATCCAAGAGAATTAACAAATCTTGATCTTAATCCATCCTTGATCTTTATAAATCCGTTCAACTATCAACCAAATCTTTGGTCTTAGATCACATCAAGGCGCCTCTCAATGATCCATGGATCTTCTACTAGAAATGCTTCTAGAATTCAATTAATTAAGGTTAGACAAATTAAGCATCCATCCAAAACCCAAATTAACTTAAAAACCAAGATCCAACCAAGCTAAATATTTCATCAAACACCTTTGATGCATTATTTAGCCTCTGAATTCATCTCTTGGCACTTGATAATTACGCAATTAACATATGCAAATCCCAATCAAATTAAGCATTAAATCAGAATTTAAACAAGAGAAGAAGAAAAAGAGAAACTTGATTAATAGATGAACGTATAACAATTAAAACAAGATCTCAAGATTAATCATCAAGCTTGTCAATCTCTTGGATTGATTAAAGAAGTTTAGCTCTCCATAGCCATCACCATTGGAGGACCTTCAAGAACCATACAAAAATGAAAATAACAAAGAGAGAGGAGGAGAGGAAGAGAAGAAGAGAAATTCTCCAAAATGAAACACTAAAACTTTAATTATAACAACACTTCTACATAAAAGCTCTACATGTTACAATGATCTGCATAGCCTCTCTTTTATAGAGGGTTTAGAGGTACAAAATGTCAAAAGGGGGCTGAGTCATGGTGGTTGAGTGGAGTAGGTGGATGAGTGGAGTAGGTGGATGAGTGAAAAATGTTGAATGACTTTTGGTGAGTAGAAAATTATGGAGATTCTTTATCTCTGAAATCATGCAGCTCTGAAGTCATTGCATTCGTCATTTTTGAGCCATATGGTCTTCATGAAGATTGTAGGTCTGGATCTTAGCTTTCAAATGGCTTTGGTTTGAGTCCAATGTCATTTCTATAACTCCATTTATGTCAAATTACTGCACACTATTCAGGCCCAATCGCAGCTCCTCTGTTCAGACTTCCAAGCCCAATATCACCTCCAAGGAGTCTGAATCAGGAAAAGTATTCAATATGAAAGTTGTAGATTTGAGTCTTAACTATCAACCATCAAAATTTCAGCCTATTCTACAACTTTCACTACGAGCAGTGTAATGAACAGTACACGTAGGTCATTCTGCCAGGAGCAACACTTTAGTTCTTGATTCAATGCCAATTTGAGCCATCCAAACGTGTGATTGAGTCTTTGATGTCTTCATGAAGATTGTAGAGCTCTCTCTTATCTTTAGAATGACATAAGATTCACCTTAAACATCCACCTACAGCCCAAGATATGACCCAAATACAGGATTAGTGTAAGACGTAAATCATGCTGAAAAATTCAATTAAATCCATTTTGAGTTCAAAACATACAAAACATAACCAAACTTAATTTATTAAGTGCATGTAGAGTGTAAATGACTAAAAATGAAGGCTTATTAATGCATCAAATATGTGAACATCAATGTTTTCTACCCTAAGGTTTATATAATAAAACAATTAACACTTAAAAAAATCAAATATACATAAAAAGGAGAAAACAAAAAGGTAAAACAAACACATGGAGATCACAATATTTGCATAACTCACTTTTATAGGCTTGACTCTCAAGTATCCCTAGTGAAGTCGCCATCTGTCGCAACCATGATCGCGACGAAATAACAACTTAAATTGAAAAAATTTAGGAGTCGCCACTAATTTTATTTTTTATTAGAAAAAATTTGGATAACCTAAGAAAAATAGTCTTTGAAACTAGATTAGATTCGGGAATCGATTATGTATAGGGAAGGGCGGAAACTTAATCTCATAACACCCCTAGCACACCCGTCCTGAAACGGTACCTTAAATTAATTGTGTAAATTCTTGATAACCCTTGAAAATATTTGTTTTACCCCTTTTGTTAAAATATAAAGGAAATAGATAAATAAATTATGAAAAATTAATTTTTGGCTTGACGGAATAGGGATTCTGCTCCTATGTATCCCCTGATGTAATGGGAAATTCAAAGTCATGTAGTTCCTTAAAAAATAAGTGTGGCTTGATTGATTTTAGTTAAAGAAAAAAATTAATTTTTGATTTTTGAGAATTTGAATTAACAAGTCGTCACGATTCAGTTAATCATGTTAAGGTTCAAATAGGTGAAGCTCGTCATCACACTAGTAACATCACCCATTGCTTATCAAGTTTATTGCAATTAAATGAAATTTTATAAATTAACTTATATTTTTTTAAAAAATCACCTTTTTAGAAAATAAGAACCTGGGCCAATTAGTTAATGCCTTATTCCCAAAATTTCATAACACCCTATGATTTGGCCCAAATAAAGGTAAGCAGCCCAAAAATATGACCCAAAGTAACAAAAAAAAGTTTGAAAACAGAAAAAATAGAAAGGAACGGAGAATATGGGAAATCAAACAGGGGACTTGAACTTCAACGGTGCAGAGAACGACTGACACTTGTCGAGATTATCAAATTTAAATCAATTTATAACCGATTTACCAAAACTACTTGTAGCATAAGGTAACACCGGGTCGAGCCCGTAGATCATTCTAATTATGAAGTCAGATTAAGAGGTTAATAAATAGGGGGGAAAGTTTTACAAGATTAAACAATAAAGAACAATTAAAATGAGTAAACAAGATTGAGAAAACAACCAATCCAAGAGAATTAACAAATATTGATCTTAATCCATCCTTGATCTTTATAAATCCGTTCAACTATCAACCAAATCTTTGGTCTTAGATCACATCAAGGCGCCTCTCAATGATCCATGGATCTTCTACTAGAAATGCTTCTAGAATTCAATTAATTAAGGTTAGACAAATTAAGCATCCATCCAAAACCCAAATTAACTTAAAAACCAAGATCCAACCAAGCTAAATATTTCATCAAACACCTTTGATGCATTATTTAGCCTCTGAATTCATCTCTTGGCACTTGATAATTACGCAATTAACATATGCAAATCCCAATCAAATTAAGCATTAAATCAGAATTTAAACAAAGAAGAAGAAAAAGAGAAACTTGATTAATAGATGAACGTATAACAATTAAAACAAGATCTCAAGATTAATCATCAAGCTTGTCAATCTCTTGGATTGATTAAAGAAGTTTAGATCTCCATAGCCATCACCATTGGAGAACCTTCAAGAACCATACAAAAATGAAAATAACAAAGAGAGAGGAGAGAGGAAGAGAAGAAGAGAAATTCTCTCAAAATGAAACACTAAACTACAAGAACCAACTACAACAACACAAATGCGTAGAAGCTCTCCCCTATATCTTTACAAATCTGATTGCTCTCCTCTTAATCATTCACAAAGAGTCAAAAGTAGTTCATCCACTCTTGTTAATTATTCATTCATCATCAAAGCATGTCTCCCACCTTCCATTGAATTATTTTCTCATTATGAAAGTGTGTCTCCCACCTTCCAATGATTCCTCCACTTTTTCCACGTTGCTATCTTTTCAATTTCTGTCATAATCTCAAATTCAAATCAAGTCCATCAGATAGCCTTTGAAGTAAGCTTTCCAAGGAGTACTCATATGCTTAATTTGGGCTTGAAATGAGTGAAATATGCCCAAAATAGTGAAGGTGTGTCCAGAATTTGTAACAGTACCGCTGGTCCAACTTCAAGGCTATATTTGACCATGTAAACATCTGAATCTTCCAATTTGACATTTCACAAAACTTGTAGATCTTTTTCTCATCTTTCCTAGCATATAAAGAACATCAAAATCAGAGATCAACAACTCAAGTTATGGTTAAAATACTGAACCACTGTCAATATGCATTAAAATCCGAAAATTTTGCTTTAAAGCCCAATTCAACCCAATGATTTAAATGAGTGCTAAGATCACTTAATTACAATCTAGACATCATTAATAAGGTAATTGTGTGGATAATTAATATGTTAAAAATCATAATTATCAACGACTTGGGTGGCTGTGGGTGTACGTTGATCGGATCATGACGCAGTGGTACGTGGTGGCTGATCTGCGGTCGTATGCGACTGCACATAGGTGGAGTTGTGATTGCTGCTTCACGAATCTGGCAGAAACAAAAGACAGTTGGGGCTGGGTTCTGGGTTGAAAGGCATGATGCTATTGGAGGCCGGTGGTTGCACAGGTGAGCAACGGCTTGGTGGGGCATGAAGAGTGGTTATGGAGAGTGGTGAGAGGCCACGATGTTGGGAGACAATGACTTGGAAGACACGACTGGGTGGACCTAGTTTAACAGAACATGAGTCGCATGTGGTTCATTCACGGTAGGTGGTTGAATTTGGGGATGGTGGGATGGATGGTTTACAATGGTGTTAGTGCGTGAAAGGTGGGTTCTGTTGGTTCATGGTGGTGCTGTGCATGGTTACAAGTCTGGGTTACGGTGGTTTGGCAAGCGTGGATTTGCAGTTGTTGAGGATGAAGACACGATGGTGCGATGGTCGTACGGGATGGAGCTAGGTTGAACTCGGTTGGTGGCACATCCGCTGATTTTGATGGGGGTTGTTATGGTGGGGTGTGGTTGTTTTGTGTGGGTGGTGAAGACGAAGAGGGGTACGGTGTGGTGGTTCTTTGGTTGTTTGGTGCGTTGTTGAAGGTTGGGTGTCGTGGAGGTTGATGGACCGTGGTTACGTGGGATTGTGATGAGATTGGTGTTATGGTAGGTTGAATATGATGAAGATGAAGTGGTGGTGTGGGTGAAGGTTAGAGGGTGGTGGTCATGGTTATGGAAGCTTCGAGGAAGATGGTGATGATGGTGTGGGTGAAGGTTGGACATAGTGATGGTAAGGAGTTGAAGATGATGAAGGTTGATGGTTGGTTGGATAGAGGTGCCGATAATGGTGAGGAGGTCGTAGGTGGTTATGGAGGCTTAACGATAAAGGTGATGATGATAAAGGTGGTTATTGCCATAAGGTGGAAAAAAATAAGGATTACTAGGGAATTTTTGGGTGTTGGCTACAAGCAAAAGTGTGTCTGTGTCAAAAATGTGTGTACATGATGGGTATATATAGAAGAAAATTAGGTTTTAGATGGTGATGGTGGCTAGGGTTTAGATAAGAAGGGAGATGACTTAGGTGGAAGTGATGGATCTGGGTTATAGGTTGGATAATGAGTCAATGGTTTTATTCTTATTTTTTTACAAAATGCTTCAGACAAAATTGGGTGTTCACAACTGGTTTACGGCCAGGTGGTATACCCATTACCCCTCATACTCTGACAGATTTGCCTCATCTTAACAAATATTGACAAATACCCCCTTAAACCATCTTAGCTATTCTCGTTGGATTAGTACGTGTCATAGGACTGGTCCTATGTCTGAAGTGGAACACCTGGCCTTGTTGGTGCTATGGCTATATAAATATGTATTTCATCCAACTGGGGTCAAGGTTCCAGTTACTTACATACCATTAGCAGTTGTTCTAATAAATGATAGTCTGCATACGTTGGGCCAGCTTTTATCGCCTTCCCTCAATGGGTCCATCAACCAAGTTATTCATCCGATGAGGGATCAAAGAGAGATTATTAATTTGAGTGGTCTTTTTTAGTTGCTACAACTGTGACTCAATGCACTCCAAGAAGATAAGTTCCCTATGCTCCCCATCTTAACATTTCGGCATAATAACCTATGGGGCTAAGTTTGCGTACTTTCTACTACCTTTTTCATCCTTGACAAATCAAGATGTTTCTGAGGGTTATATAAACTTTTTTTTATCATCTCAACTATAACTACCCCACTCAGTTTCTTTAACCATTTGCTCAACATCGCTATAGGCCTGATTGGTTTTGCCGAGGAATAGACTTATCAATTGTTGAAACTAGACTCTAATCGAAATCTATTTGGGGGTGTTTCTTATGCGGTCAAGAGCTTATATATGGGTGGCTTGGTAATGACATATGTTATTTCGTGCTTCACTTTCCAAATCTATCATCGTGACAACTTGTTAATCTAGATCATCCTTGCCCTTTTGAGAAACCTTCTTTATTTCTTAGTCATAAAGAAAAGGTTGACATCTCCTGAGGATACCAATAGGATCTTGGCCCAGAACGAGAGGACTATAGATTGCCTCTAAGGCCTTTATGTGTTTCGACCTTGTTATTCCCGCACTGCTAACTTTATGAAGTGGTGGGCCACCAGTTTTTCTTTGCTTTTTCATTCTAGCTATTAGGAACTCACATTGAAATTTTGTTTTTCTCCACAAGACCATCACCAAGAAGAAAATCCTTAAGTGATATAGTTTGATGTAGCTTCTCTATGTAGGCCCTTGTATGATAAGCCCCACAACAGGGCTAATTGCCCCTAGCCTTAACATCAATGATGTTGTCATAACCTTTCCCATTCCTTTTGGAACAAAAGATCATGTGTTTGATTCAACCTTGCCTCATTTTTAGGTTATGGCTCTCAAGATTTAAGTTAATCCTTATGTGTATGTGTGTGTGTGTGTGTGGTTATTAATATGTCTAACTTCATCAAAGTTATTTTTTTTGTACACATAATCCCATTTTGTTACACAACAGGGAATTCAAAGTCGAGATGGTGCCGGTCCGTCGATTACTATCAACCATTCCTTAAATGATGAAGTAGATTTCTTCCGCTATAATCTTTCTAAACTTGAAGATATCCCTACAACTTCTAATGGCCTCGATCCTACGAATGTTGCACAAGCTCGAAGGGCCATTGTGGCATTTGAAGCTTTCTTATATAAGGGTTAAAAAGCACTTGCAAAGGACCCAGCTGGTTGCGAGTAACAACTCTATGTGATGATTGATTTGTTTGACTAAGTGACAATTCCTATAGAGAATTGTATTGCCCCTCTGTTTGTCGAAGTGTATCATGGGTTCACTAAGGTTCTCTTAGCTTTGGCCCAATCCTAAGGGCCTTCCACACAACTAAGATTACCTTGGAGTAACATTAACGTCTCATTAAGAGTCGCTTAGCAATACTTAAGGATGTCAGCATTGGTCAAGACAAGCAAAAGATAGTGCAGGTGATGGCTGCATCTACCAAGGCACAAGCTGCGGAGATTGATAATCAGATCACAGCCATTTCATAATGGCTTTTAGCCTTAGAAACTCAGCTTCAATGAGAATGAGCTAATCTATCTAGGCTGGAGTAGGAGCGTTCAACTTGCCATCCAAATTAAATGATTGTGGGGCTGAAAGCGCAACCCGATTCAACAAGCTCCATACGAGCAAATTTGATGCCAAAGTCAAAAGCCATAACTAAACGTGATGATGAACTGTAGGATTTTGTTGAGCTCCTCGAGACGCTCCAAGGATTGAAGCATATGCTAGATTAGTCTTTATTTGTCTTATCTTCTATTCCTGTTGATTTTGAATAATTGGCATTTTATGCTAAAAATTTTATTTCTTTAAATATTTGTCGTTTATAATTCCGCAATCTCTTTTGGTTTTAATTTCTCTCAAGGTATACAAATTTCCTTCTTACTTCTATTCGACTAATAAAGGTCCTTCCCAATGAGGACTTCACTTCCCAAATGCCTTAGACCTGTGGTCCACATGCAAAATTACTTTCCAAACAAGAGCTCTTACTTAGAAATTTTTTGTTTAACCTTTTTATTGTAGATTGTGTCAAATTTATCTTTGTAACTTAGAAAATGGTTCAATGCCTCCAACCTTTTCTCAGTTAAATTATCTAACTCTTCATACATCTTTTGCCAATATGGCTCTAAAGGCAACTTAGCTTGATGTAGGATGGGAGCTGATTGGAGTCAAACTTCGATTAGGAGCACTGGGTCGCAGTCATAAGTTAGTTTGTATAGAGTGGAACCAGTTGCCTCATTTAGGGATGTTCAACTAGCCTATAAGATTTGGTTTAACATGTTATACTAATGTTTTTCTTAATTAAATTTATTACAATTTTATTCATAGCTTCAGCTTAGGCATTAGCTTGTGCACAGTAAAGGCTCAACATTAACAATTTAATACCCCTTAAGGATGCATAATCCCCGAACTTGACTCCAGTAAAAATAGTTCTTTAATCTTTTATAATTGATTCAGGGATTCCAAACCTGTAAAGGATATTATTTTCAACGAATTCAATAATGTCTTGTTGGGTTATGTTCTTTAACGAGACTACTTCTACCCATTTACTAAAATAATTTATCGTAACCAATATGTTTTAGTGACCCTCAAAAGATGTAGGTTAGATTTGGCTAACAATGTCCATAGCCCATCTCTTAAATGGCCATGGCTTAATAATTGCATGCATATCACTTGATGGGACATGTTGGATAAGTTCATGTTGTTGGCATTCTTCACAACTTTTGGCAAAATCTATACAATCTCAACACATTGAAGGCCAGTAACAATTTTTATGGCGCAAAGTCTAACTTATTCTATTTCTAGCTTGATGAGCCCCACAAATGCCTTTGTGGACCTCAACCATTGCTTCAATATATTCTTCGTTAGTCAAACATCTTAATAGTTAGCCATCAACACTCCTAAAAAATATCTCTTTATTAAGCAATACATAATTAACCACTCTAAGTCTTATTTTGCATTCGACATCACTACGTAGGTTTGATAAATAGGATTTCAATTCTCGTATCCAATTATCCACCCATCATTAAAGATTTCAGCCTAAAATAATTCTCTTTCCTTCTCAGAAAAAAATATCATATTTAATTTCCATCAAACTTCCTAATTCAGCAAATGGAAGTAAATAACCAAAGGCTAATTGAGCCAAAGCATTTGACACATAGTTTGATGCCTTAAGGATATATCGAATATCTACATCATTGAACTCATAAAGCAAACATGCCGCTATGGCTAGGTATTGCATCAAACTTACACTAACATATTTATATTCTCTAGTTATCTATTTGATGACTAACATTGAATCACCCTATACTTCCACATTTCTACCTCTCATCCTAAGAATAAAATCTAGTCCAGTTATTAAGAATTCATATTCAGCCTCATTCTTTGAAAAAGTTCCATTTTGGCAAAATTTGAGGTATATGAGCTTTCCTGATAGGTCGATAATAAAGTTACTTATGCCTATCCCAATTTGATTACTTGAACCATCGAAATAAAGCTTCCATTTCTTTATACCTACCAAGTTTACCAGAGTTTTTGGGAAATGGTCAACCATGAAATCGACCAGAACTTGGCTTTTCATGGCTTTTCGTGACACAAACTGCAAAGAAAATTTTGAAAGGGCAATAGCCCATCGACCTATTATATTATGGGTTACAGGGTTAGTCAACATATATTTAATTATATTGACATCAGAATAAACATAAACTATAGTCCGGATCATGTAATATTCAAGTTTCATACAAGTTGAAAATACGGCCAAGCACTGTTTTTCTACTTCATTATAATTTTTCTCAGCTTCTATCAACATGTGACAATAATAAAAAATTGACCTCTCAATATCATTTTCATCATCTTGAGTCAAGAAACAACCTATAGAGTCTTCACTAGCAGACAAATATAATTTTAAAGGTCTACTAGAATCAAGTGGAGTCATTACAAGTAGGCTTATCAAGTATTGCTTGATTTCATCGAAAGCTTTCTGGTGCTCTTGATTCCACTTGAACACCTCCTCATTCTTCAACTTGAGCAAATGGGGATAGACCTTCAACATACTGGCCTAGTTTGAGATGAAACATCTTAAGAAATTAATTTTGCTAAGTAAAGATAACAATTCATTCTAATTCCTTGGTGAAGAGGCCTCCAAGATAGCTTTAGTGTTGTTCTTGTCAACCTTTATCCCTTTACGATGCACTAAGAACCCCAAAAAATTCCCTGCACATACACCGAAATTGCATTTAAGTGGGTTCATTTTTAAGTTATGTTTCTTCATTCATTCAAAAGCATTTTCCAAATCTTCTAGATGGTCATCATCTGAATTGGATTTTACTACAACAATGTCTATATAAAACTCTATAAACTTACCAATCATGTCATGAAAAATAGCATCCATTTCCCTTTGGTAAGTTGCTCCGACATTTTTTAAACCAGAGGGCATTACCACCTATTCATAAGTCCCTGATGCCCCAGAGCACCTAAATATAGTTTTTGGGATATCACCTTCTGATATAAAGATCTGGTTATAGCCAGAAATGTCCATCCATAATTATTTGATGACTTGAGGTCAAATCTATCAACATATCAGCTATGGGCATTAGATACTCATCTCTAAGTGTAGTCGAGTTTAAATTTCTTAAATCAACGTAAACTCTTATTTTTCCATTTTTCTTGACTACAGGAGCTATATTTGAAATCCACTCAGTACACTTGGTAGTTCTAATAAATTTAGCCTTCAACAAATTTTTAATATGTTCTTTGACCTTTAGGGCTACCTATGGGACAAAGCGTTGAGGAGGCTACTTAAAAAGTCTAAATCCTAGCTTAAATGGTGAGCAATGTTTGACTAATTCTCTGCTCAAACCTGGTATTTCATGGTAGTCCCATGCGAAGCAATCTTGATAACTTTTCAATAGTTTAACCATTCTTTCCCTCATATTTGGCATAAATAATTTTCTTATGTAGGTTGGTCTTTTATGCTCTTTAGTTCCCAAATTAACTTCCTCCATGAGATCTTGAATCTCTACTTTCTTAACATCTTCTTTTACAGGTGACTTATCAAAACCAATAGGCCCATCATATTCTTCTTCGTACACATAATCAAGAATTTTACAGCTAATTTCCCTGATAGCTTTGTCGGCCACATAAGCCAACAATCTTTGTAATGCTTTTTCAATACTCATCATCACATCTAGATGGTCGTGATTCAACCTTTGGGATCATTCTAAAACCTCCCCTATGTAGGAGGCAAACTTCGATTGTATTAAGGCCAAAATCTTTGGCATTAGGAGTTATTGGCTTCATTAAAGGACTATACTCCTTATAGTCCATATTACATTGTTGAGTGAAGCATGAACTATCATCTACAGATATTAGTTCAACATTCCCCTCTTTGTTTCATAGAACTAGCTTTTGGTGTGCTGTTAAAGGGATAATTCCTACAACATGGATCCAGTCTCTGCCTAACAACATGTTAAAAGTAGACTTTGATGGAACGACCATAAATAGGGTATGCCTTTCAATGGTTCTCATAATGTTCGTGGGTACCTGCTTTGAGGTTTTCTTTCCTAACTTATTAAACATTGATTTTGGTATTAGGTTGAATGCTGCTCTTCCATTGATCAACACCTTATTAATGGGCCTACCATCGACATGTGCTTTTATGTGAAGTGGCCTTGAGTGTTCCATCTCTTTAGGCGAAGGTATAGTGAAACTAGCATATTAGGAGAAAACAGTAAGCATTGATTGTTCTAGGATCCATGGCCCTTCAAAATCACTATCATAGTTTTCTTCAGGATTTCTAACTACTTCATAATCTACATAGTTATGTGGTAGCTGATAATCACATATTTTATTTATTAAGAAACCCTTATGTTTAGTCATTTACACTATCCATATTCTTAATTGATTGAGTTTGGTATGATTTTGTGAGTTTGAGCTCAAATTGGTCCTAATTGAATATTTTTAGCATTATTGAGATTTTACACTATTTCTGTATTTTGGCTATAACTTGAGTTCCTGATATCTGATAATCATGAATTTTATCTTGTAGGAAAGCTAAGAGGAAGCTATACAACTTTGATGAAGAGCTCGAAGTCCTAAACAGATGTCTAAGGGACCTAAGTTTACATGGAAGTCAGAATACGGGTTCTGTCACTAGAATCCAAACAGTGTGCACTCATAAAATCATATCTCAAGCTGTAATAATGTAGATGGGCTGAAATTTGGATAGTTGATAGTCAAGACCCAAATAAACAACTTTCATGAAGAACACATTTTGAAAGAATGAAGTCTAATGGGTCAGTTTGGGCTTGCAAGTCAGAACAGATGTGCTGAAGTTGAGTTTGAACAACCTGTGGTATTTGGGTCATATCTTAGGCTGTAGGAAGCCAAATTGGACGATACAGATATGCATGTTATAGCCAAGACAAAGATCTACAACTTTCATGAAGAGTACTTTTCATGAATCTGAAGTATGGTCGGTCGTTTTTGGCTTCCAAGTCAGACCAAGGAATTTTCGCACTCAACCACTCCACTCCACTTAACCAAATCACTCCACTCATCCACTCAACTACTCATCCACTAAATCAAACCACTCACCCACTCAACCAACCCACTCACTCCACTCATCCACTCAACCACTCCACTCATCCACTCATCCACTCAACCACTCCACTCATCCACTCAACCACTCCACTCCACTCAACCAAATCACTCCACTCATCCACTCAACTACTCATCCACTAAATCAATCCACTCAACCACTCCACTCATCCACTCAACTAACCCACTCAACCAATCCACTCAACCAATCCACTCAACCACTCCACTCCACTAACCCACTCATCCATCCACTCCCCTTTGTCATTTTGTTACCCTAGACTTCTATAAAAGGCACCATTGGTTATCATGAAAGGAGTTGGACTCTCCTTCATTTTTCTCTCAGTTTTTCTTGTGATTTCCTTCTAGCTATGTGTAATTAAACCTCCCTTGGTTAAGGGAGTGATGAAACCACTAGTATTAATGTTGTGAACCTTGCATATTTGATTATTTCAACATAATTATGTTTTTATTCATATATTTCTGAATCTATTGTTGGTATGAAGGTTTTTATACTTGTTTCCACTTTCAAAGTGGTAGATCTGGGTTTATTATGCACGGTTGTGGTAGTAGATCTAGTGGGATGTATGATGTTCATGTGGGTATAATTATCTTTGTGCTATTTGCCAGTTATAAAAGTGGTAGATCTGAGTTTATTATGCACGGTTGTGGTAGTAGATCTAGAGAAATATATGTTCTAAGTAATTTAATCCCGGTGTGTGATTAGATCTTAGTGTAATTGGTTTTCTAAATCTTAATGCAATTGTTGGATAGTTGTAAGAGTGGTTGCTTTATGACTAATCAGTGATTAGGAGTTGATTTGAGCGGTTGCTAAATTGGCCAACACGTAAGGAAAACAGAGATTTACTCTCACAATTGCATAAAAACATAATTGAGCATGTTGGAATAAAATGATATATGGATTTATATCATCATATAAATCTAGTGGTGGATTCAATCTCTTAACCATTTTTCTTATATTGTTGATTTTAATTTATTTATTGTATTTGTCTTTGAAGTTGTTCATTGTTCATCAAAACTCTAAAACCCCCCTATTTACTGTTTGTTGTCAATCAGAGTCTAAATTGGGAATTACTTGATAGTGTCAATTGAATTGGTTCTCTGTGGATCGACCCTTACTAACTACAACTAGTTGTAAGGTTTTTTTATTTTCTGGTGGGCCTAACAACTGATTTTAATTTTAATCACTATATCCTCTCGCATCAGTAGCGCAGATACAATTTTCACCAGGACCTCAAGATTTTTTAGTATCTCTAATGTTATCATTTCTTTCAAGAACTTATTTAGTTCTTCTTCAAGCAGGTCATCAACTTCCATGTCGATTTCCACATCAAACAAGGGAGCGTCCTCCTTTTTGGGGCTTTTTGTTCCTTTTTTCTACTTTTCAACTTCATCAATTTGTTTTAGCTTTTCATCCTTAGTTTTCTTTTTGGGAGGAAACAATTCTCTAGCTACTTTCTCGACTTTCTTCGTAACTTCTTTTTTAGTTTCTAATTCCAAAAGGTTTTTATCTGTCATGATGATTTCTAAAGACTTTCAAAGCAATCATTATTTTTTTATCTCTACAACTGTGTGCTTATTCACCAGGGGTAATTCTGTCTTGCACTCCCTTTGGATCAATCTCAAGCTTTTCTATAGCTAACTTACGAGCCATTGCTCTTTCGCTTTGTCTATGTCTTTTCTGAGATCTCAATAGTTGTTGGCACAGTGCTTAATATATGGCTCTCGAGAATTGAAGTTGTTTCCAGACTTCTTCATTCCTAGCAGTCGAAGGGTAAATTGTCTGTGGTGTAAGGATCTAAATTGCACTTGATATCCACCTATATTCTTCTGCCATTTCCCAAGGCCTATGATAGGATTTTATTGGTGTATGCCCTAGAGGCCTATTTATATTTTGGTAGTACTTATGCTATTCATTAATATATGAGGCATTTCTTTTATTGTGTTATTTATGATAAACATAATAAAGTCCTTAGAATAGTAAGTTTGATGTCATAGGATATCAAGTGGTTGACTTGATCATGAGATCCTATTAGATAAAATTAGAACACTATTCTTAAATGTCCCTGGTCAAGTGTTATTGTTAATTAGGACAACAATAATGCATTCAGACTAGTATGTGCGTAGATTGATGACCACATCTCACGGGTCATGGATATAAGATATCAAGTCTTCACATGGGTACATATTAGAGTAATGGTGTACTGAATTGACCTGTCATGAGAACACTACATGGATCGTTGTGTGAGTGTCATAAACGATTCTCACAGTGACAATGGTGTCTGTGGTCCTTTAACTTGAAATCACTACAATTCTTACATGAGGAGTTGTATGTTTTAATGCCATCAAACGTCATCTATAACAAGGTGATTATAAAGTTAGTTATTGGACATACCGCGAATCATGTGGAGGGATGTGAGTGGCTTAGATAGGATTTGTCCCTCCTACATAACAGGAGTAATATTTTTGGGCCTCCTGATTGAGTGAGACTATGAAATGCATAGCCATGCTTAAATGAATCGATATGAGATATTGTTCTTATTTGTTATTACTACGTCTACTCAAGTATCAGGAAACAAAAGATTGAACTATACAAGGGTAACAAGTTCCATGACTTGTGTCCAATCTAGATATCTACACAAAGGAACTAGACTACACGTAAACATTGATCACGGAAAGGTTATGTCAAATCACTGACATTCTCATTACTTGGGTAGTAGTGATGTGCTGCTAGATACCACTCATTGCTTATAATATTAAAATAGGATTTTAATATTACTGCCAATGTTATGAGAACCTGCAGGGTCACACACTTAGAAATACTAAATTGAAGTAAATAAAATCCAAGTTGGACTGGGAATTCTATCGTGGGCCAAAACTCATAATTGATGAGCCCAAGGCTTCACACTTAACCCTACTATTGCTTTTTCATTCAAGGTTTCTTGGAGAAGCTAATGAAAGGCTTATTGAAGAAGCTAATGGAAGGTTTCTTGAATAAGCTAATGAGAGGCTTCTTAAAGAAGCTATTGGAGGCTTCTTCTATAAAAGAGCATGGATTAAAACCCTTGAAACATAGATAGTGAAAGGGAGTGACAAGTTTCCTTCTCTTAGCAACTAGCACTGCGTTAAGGAGGCGGAACTTCTAGTAGACATTAGACGTTCGTGGGTCTATTTGTGTGGACTACGTAGAGACATCGTCGCTACTACAATGTTAGTGGTTTGCTTTGATCATCTTTCTTCTGACTTCAAGAGGTAAACTCAAAAATCATATTTCATGGTCCCCTTTTCGCATGGATCCTTAGTGGGAATTCCTTTTTCTACTGTGTTTTTTATGTTGGAATTCCCAATAGTGGTATCAGAGACACTTGCGAAACCATGATTCGATTTTTTTGTTCTTCATACTATGTGAAATAACATGATTACTTGTTTTTGGTAAAAGATATTATCTTTAATATCTTATTTCTGAAACTGCATGAATCCTTTGTGAAAACATAATCTGTTTGATATGTTGTATGCGAAACCATGATGATATTTTTGAAACAATGAATCTGTTTTGTATGTATGTATGTTTTTATGAAGTTTTTTTTGGTATATATGTGATATATACAGCAGCGCAGTGCAAGGTTTTGAAAACCTTGTTTCTAGTATACGGCGATGTTAAGGGTTCCTTGTGATATGAAGTGTTCATGTCCTCACGCGTTCTGGAAACTTTGTTTCTGGACAAGTGACGGTGGCTATGAGGGTTCAAGTGTTGATGCCCTAGTCATCAAGGAGGCGCAAAAGGTTTCAGTTCTTGTTTTTCGTTTTGGTTTCGAGTCGCTGCCCTGAGCCCCGTAAGGGTCGGCCTCCCTTTGACCCGGTCGCTGACCGGGCAGTAGAAACCCCGTGGTCGGGTCACTACCCCGAACCCCATTGCATAGTCTGTGTTATTCAAAAGTGTGATAATCAATTCTATTTTATGACTCACAAAATAATAATGTATTATTATTTAGAGTTTTTATGTACTCTATGGTGCATGGTGCATGGTTATGGCCTTAGTCCTCCTTTTATGCTATTTTGGTTATTTTAAATATGACCTACGTGTCGTGCCTTTCTCTCTACATTCTGATTGTACATTTTCTTCTCACCTAACTCCCCTCGAATGTAAAAGAGGTTTTTGATGAACCTTTAAAAAATTCATATTTTTACGGTTCAAAATCTTGGGTTTTCATTCTCTTTTAATCTTTTTAATTTAGTTTTGTTCTCACGTCATGTTATGTTTTTTATTATTTTAATTATGTTCTTATTACGTGTTTTTATGTATTTTTTGTAGGTAATTACGCATGAAAAAGACTGGGCATTTAAGGAGCAGAAAAAAGAAGAAAATTCATTCAGAAGCCCAATGCCCAAGCTCTGGGCCATCACCGCCTAAGCGCGCAAACGCGCGCTAGAGAGTCCACTTAAGTTAGCTAGCGCCTAAGCATTGAAAGTTAAGCGCTTGAGTGCTAAACGCATAAACTGCAACGTGAATTTCTTTTAAATAAGAAAGATTTACCAAATACAACACACTTTTACATACTTGTGGAGACACTTGGACAGAACGCAGCAGTCGTCAAGAGACACAAACCCTAATGTGGTGTGGGCGCAATTAGGCTTAAAAATTAACGATTTTCTTCAACTTTTCCACATTTCTACAATGGAGTTTGTTATATTTTTTTCTTTGTGTTCTTCTTTTTTCATGTGTAACTAAACCCTTTTTCGTTAGGGTGATGATGAATCTTGTTCTTAGATGATGTAAATTTTTTTATGGGTTTAATCAATGTTTTTATTTCATGATTTAATCAATGTTTTTATTTTAATCTTTTTCTAAATCATTGGGAATAGGTTTATATGTGATTTGAAAAAATTTGCCAACTTAGAACTTATGATAAATATCATAAACGCAATTGCTAGGAATATTTAATTTTTACATTTAAGAGATTAGTTAATTCTAAAAAAGTTCAAAGGAGTGATTAATTTTGGTAATTGACCATGAATCATTGGAATAAGACTTGATTAAACCAATATTTAATTTTGCATTTAAAGAATTCAAGTGAAATCTGACCCTAACCTTTTCGTATCATTGTGTTTCAACTTAACCCAATTAATTAAATTTGGCTTTTGTTATTTTTGTTTATTCTTTCTTTTTATTATTTTTTATCAACTCTCTTTTCGTTAGCTTAAATAGTATTATTTCAGTGAATTTAGTAATTGATAACATAATCCTTGTGAAAATGATACTTTACTCACTCTTTATTACTTTTGTCAATTTAGTGCACTTGTCAATTCCACATCAAGTTTTTGGTGCCATTGTCGGGGATTATTGTTATTAATATTAAATAGTAGTTGAAAAAATACTAATTTAAGCATTTTTTTTTGTTTAATTTTAATTTTTTTAAATTTTAATTTTTCTTTAAATTTTCTTTTATTTATAGAAAATTGTTATTTAATTTCATTTTTTTCTTCATTTGAGTTTCTTTTTATTTTGTTTCTTTAATTTTTTGTTTTCTTTGTTTATTTTTATTAGTCATTTATTTTTTATTTTTTATTTCTTTTCTTTACTTCACTTTAGTTTGTTTGTTTGTTTGTTTATGCAAGGTTCTTTGAAGTCAGAAGAATTACTTTTTGATCCAGAGATAGAGAGAACAGCTAGAGCAAATAGGAAAACAGCTAGAGAAAGGAAGAAACTTGAAGAAGCAGAAGAAAAGATGGCAGAAATAGTTGTAACTGTAGAGCGAAGACACACGTTGGTTAATTATGCTACTCCATTTGCTGAAAATATTTCTACCAGTATTGTGCGCCTTGCTATTCAGGCCAATAATTTTGAAATTAAACCAGATCTTCTACAGCTAGTGCAGCAGAATCAGTTTAGGGGAGGCCATGCAGAAGATCCAAACTTGCACATTACAAATTTCTTACAGCTTTGCGATACTATTAAATATAATGGCGTTATTGATGATGCCATTAGATTACGACTGTTTCCATTTTCTCTTAGAGACAAAGCGAAGAGCTGGCTACAAGCCCAGCCACAATGGAGCATTTCTACTTGGGAGGATTTAATTGGCAAATTTCTCACTCGGTATTTCCCTTCATCAATATTTATGAAAATGAGATGTGAAATAGTTTGTTTCACTCAAAATCAAGGGGAGTCGTTATATGAATCTTGGGAGAGATTCAAGAAGCTGTTAAGGAGATGTCCTCACCATGCATTTGAGGCTTAGCAGCAGATGCAAAATTTCTATAAAGGTTTAAGTCATCCTACCAGGGCTATGGTGGATGCATCTACAGGTGGATCTTTAAACACAAAAACTCTTGAAGAGACTCAAGAATTATTTGAGACAATGGTCACTAATGAGTATCAGGTTCCTAGTGGAAGTGCTACAGTCAAACAGGGAATGTTGGAGCTTAGTATTGTTGATACTATACTTGCACAAAATCAGACTATGATGCAACACATTGTCAACCTTACTAAGCAAGTTGGTAATTTACAGGTAAATGTAGTTAATCATCAATGTCTAACTTGCGATTTTTGTGGAGGCAACCATGTCAATGGTTAATGTAAGGCAAGGAATTCATGTGTCAACATTCCAGAGCAGGTGAATTATATGGGAAACCTTTCAAGGCCACAAGGTAATCCTTATTCTAGTACTTACAATCCAGGCTGGAGGAATCATCCCAATTTTTCTTGGAGCAATCAAACAGTGCCATTGAATCCTCAACCAGAGAAGAAGTCTCCTCTTGAGATGTCAATAGAGAAATTTTCTCTTCAGACCTCTATTTTTGTGTAACAGACTTCAGCTTTTATGGAGGAATCAAGAACTAATTTCAAAAATCATGAGGCCGCTATTAGAAGTCTTGAGAATCAAATGGGGCAAATGGCAAAGCAACTTCAAGAAAGACTTTCATGCAGTTTACCAAGTGATACTGTGGTAAATCCAAAGGATCAATGTCATGTAATTATACTTAGAAATGGCAAGACTTTGGAAGGGCAAGTTAAAGAAGCATCTGATTCGTCAAAAGTTAAAAAAACTGATGTTCCTGTTGCAGATGTCTCAACTCAAGAGTGTTGTAATGAAGAAGTTAAAGAGGAGCAACCAAAGTGGCAGAGGATGAAGAAAGAATATGAGCAGAAAATAGTTGATCCTTCACTTTATGCTAAACTTTCATACCCTCAAAGATTTAGGAAGGAGATTTAGGAAAAATAGTTTTCCAAGTTCTTAGAAGTCTTCAAGAAATTGCAGATAAATATCCCTTTTGCTGAAGCACTTGAGCAGATACCCTCATATGCTAGATTCATGAAGGACTTGTTGTCAAAGAAGAGGAAGTTGGAAGAAGATGAGACTGTAGCACTTATTGAGGAGTGCAGTGCCATTATTCAGAGGAAACTGTCACCTAAATTGAAAAATCCAAGTAATTTAACTATTCCTTGCACCATTGGAAAGCTGACTATTGAGAAAGTTCTATATGATTTAGGGGCTAGCATTAATTTGATGTCATTGTCTATCTTGCGCAAGCTAGGGATTGATAAAGTTAAGCCTACAATGGTTTCTCTTCAACTAGCAGATCAATCAGTTAGACATCCATATGGTATTGTGAAAGATTTGCTAGTGAAGGTTAATAAATTTATTTTTCCAGTTGATTTTGTAGTCTTAGATATAAATGAGGATGCTGATATCCCATTAATTCTGGGGAGACCATTCCTAGCAACATCAGGAGCGTTGATTGATGTCCGTAGATGATAGCTTATTTTGAGGGTAGATGGAGATCAAGTGACTATAAATATTTTTACTAAGTCTGCCCAAATATCAAATCTTTATGCCCCTGTTAATTGCATTCAAAGTAAATTTCAAAAGGGGTTAGATGGTAAGAACTCTTCTTCATCCATTATTGTTGACTCTCCTAGTTCCAAGATTGTTGATGAAAAGGAGAAAGGTCCTCCTCTTGCTAAGATTGCTGGAATAGGAAGAGATCTTCTGGACTCCACTGATTCATTACAGATAGATCCATTGAAATTTGATTTTCCATCTGTTCAAAGATTGAGACCTCCATGGCTTGATGAGATTTTCCATACTAAGGTATATTCAGAACAATCTAGTTCAAATCAAGTTCCTAACACTTGTGGGGATTCCAAAGGCAGTGACAAAGTATGGAGGCAAAGAACTGATAAGAGAAAAAGGTCATCCTACTTCTCTTGCTTCAAGCCACCTTGATGAGTCAAAAAAGCAACGTCGAGCTAATGACGTTAAACAAGCGCTTTTTAGGAGGCAACTCAATTTTTCTCTCCTTTTCTCTTTTCTCTTTATTTTTGTTTTTATTTTGTTATTTCTTATTTTCTTGACAAACATTTTTTCTATTTTTGTTTTATAGTAAGCTAATGTTGAGTCGACTTAGGTGCCTCCCTGAGTTTGGAGCCTTTGTAGGAGAATATTTATAGTTGTCAGTTACCAAAAAGAGTTTTACTTTTCCTTTCTTGCAGTATTTTCATTTAGTCTTTATTGATTTTATTTTACCGTCATCACCTCTATTGTGTTTTGAGTTATTTTGTGCATGCTGGTGTGTTGATTTGAATAGCCAATGATTGCTTGAATTGTGGATTGATCTGATTTCTTGGGATAAGCATATAAGCATTCATGAGTTGCATTTATTTCTATTGTTTCAATTGTGTATGGATGTTCTTCCCATCTTTATGATTGATAGGCCTTGGAATTTAATTGTATGTCAAACTTAGAGAAAGTTTATGAAAATGCATATGTGTGGATGATTTGCATCTAGAAGTTGTTTGATTCTTTCTTAAGAAGAATTCCTAGGAATTGCATGATTAAAGAAATGATAAGGGTCTTCTTTGGACCTTTTGAGTCTTTCAAGCCAACCTGTATACACAGTATATCCTTAGGTCCCTTTTGCAACCTTGTTATTGTTTTGTCTCTATTTTTTTTTACCCACATTTTTCTTTCTCATACCCACATGAAAAAAAAAATTTCTCTTTTACATAACCTTTGTTGAGTGCATATCTTATATTATTTTATTATTCAAGTCTTCGTTATTTTTGTGCATAAAGTTTTATGGAGCTGAAAAATTTCAAAGAAAAAAAATTAAAAAAAAGAAGAATAGAAAGTCCACCCAAAGTATTGCAAAGAAATAAGTTTGGGGGTGGAGGTTACTGAAAAAGAAAAAAGAAAAAAAAAAAAAAAAACAGTGAATAAAGTGTTGATTCTTATGCTTTATTTTGCACTTGTTCGACATTTTGAGGCTTGAATTGTGAAATTTGCTTGATTGTGTATCTCGACTTTTGTTTTCATTTTCCTACCACTTATTTCTTAACCTATACCATTGGCCTTACATTACAAGGTTTATAAAGTCCCTTTTGATCTTTGGTTGTGTGTTGTTTATATTAGTGGAGAGAGAGATGAAGAACAACCCTATGGATGTGGGTTTGATGTGCACTTGCAGTTTTATAAACCTATCCAGGTTTACACTTTATGAGGAGATTGGGTCTTTCATTCATATTTTTGGGAAGTCATTTGTGCAAGAGGGTTGCATGTGAGAGACGATGTGATAATTGGATTGTTCATGTGTGACACTTTGAAATTAGATTATGAAGCAATTTCTGAGGATATGAATGATTTTTTTTTATACTCGGTATTGCTATGTTTTAGTCTGTTTTGAGTTTTAGATTGTTTTATTTTGTTTTGTTTTTCTTTTACTTGAGGATAAATAAAAGCTTAAGTTTGGGGGAGTGATGAACCTTTAGAAAATTCATATTTTTACGGTTCAAAATCTTGGGTTTTCATTCTCTTTGAATCTTTTTAATTTAGTTTTATTCTCAAGTCTTGTTATGTTTTTTTTTATTTTAATTATGTTCTTATTACGTGTTTTTATGTATTTTTTTGTAGGTAATTGCATATGAAAAAGACTGGGCATTTGAGGAGCAGAAAAAAGAAGAAAATTCATTAAGAAGCCAAGTGCTCAAGTGCTGGGCCATCACCGCCTGAGCGCGCAAACGCGCGCTGGAGAGTCCACTTAAGTGAGCTAGCGCCTAAGCACTAAAAGTTAAGCGCTTAAGCACTGAATGCGTAAACTGCAGCGTGAATTTCTTTTAAATAAGAAAATTTTGCCAAATACAACACACTTTTATATACTTGTGGAGACATTTGGACAAAACGTAGCAGTCATCAAGAGGCACAAACCCTAATGTGGTGTGGGCGCAATTAAGCTTGAAGATTAGAGATTTTCTTCAACTTTTCCATATTTCTACAATAGAGTTTGTCATATTTTTCCCTTTGTATTCTTCTTTTTTCATGTGTAACTAAACCCTTTTTCGTTAGGGTGATGATGGATCTTGTTCTTGGATGATGTAAATTCTTTTATGGGTTTAATTAATGTTTTTATTTCATGATTTATGTGTTTATCTCTTTTTTTAATGCTTTTCTAAATCTGGTCAATTTGGGAATGATTTTTAGGCTTATGTATGATTTGAAAAAATTTACATGAACCTAGAACTTATAATAAATACTATAATTTTTACAATCGCTAGGAATAGACGTTGTGGGTTATGTGGTCTTTCTTTTAATTCTCTTGTTCTCGATAATGTCTTTCTATTTGGGATTAGACTAATGGATTAGTTAATTTTAAATAGTGTAAGAGGATTAATATACCAAGGGATTGAATATTGATTAATTTTGAAAATTGACCATGAATCATTGGAATAGGACTTGATTAAACTAATATTTAATTTTACATTTAAAGAATCCAAGTGAAATCTGACCCCTAACCTTTTCATATCATTGTTTTTCAACTTAATCCAATTAATTAAATTTGGCTTTTGTTATTTTTGTTTATTCTTTCTTTTTATTATTTTTTATCAACTCTCTTTTCGTTAGCTTAAATAGTGTTATTTTTAGTGAATTTAGTAATTGATAACATAATCATCGTGGGAACGATACTTTACTCACTCTTTATTACTTTTGTCGATTTGGTGCACTTGTCAATTCCACGTCAGTTTCTATATAATGTAATCTTGATGTGAAGGCAAGAAGACGACATCAAATAAGGATGTTGGTGAGAGGTGCTTGGTGAAGCTATTCGCTTTCTATGCTTAGTTAATGATACTCTCATTGACTTGGGAGAATCATTGTGTTAGGGCCATAACCATGTCACATTTATTATATGCTTTATATGTATAAGATGCATGGATGATGTTTATGGTATGTTAAACAGTTCAATAAATGGTGAGATCTAATAATAATTATAAAATTCCCTCAAAGCAAATATTAAGTCATTATGTGATGCCTTCCAATGCGTGGCACTCGTCAAGACTAGTATCGATTAAGTGTAAGTCTGCCAAAGTAAGGTGTCTTTATCTATATTAGTAAAACGTGATGGGATAAAGGTAATATCCAATTGCCAACCATTGGGTTTGACTTAACTAGGCCATTTTAATAGAATTGAAGGTTTAGAGGCATGGAGTTGGGCTTTAGTCCATTAGATGGATTAGAATAAGTGTTATTCACCCAATTATCCAAGAGTTACATATGATGTAATTGGAAAGTGTTTCCTACCTAAATAACTGAATTTTGGGTGATCAACCAAAGCTGACTCAAAGTTAGGTGAAATATGGATCTTGACCCACTAGAAAATCATACGATGGGATTTTCTGAGTCAATGCTGAGGGTCATTTGAATAAAATAGTGGAAGACATATTTAATTAAAGACCTTGTTAAATATGTTTATGGCATGATACTTATATATTTTGCATATCTCTGTTGATAAATTACCATGGCAACAAACACTTCAAGTAACTTATCATTGTGATCCATCCTTGAGAAGGACAAGTTGTCTAGAATGAATTTCCTAGACTGTTACAAGAACTTGAGGATTGCCCTCAAGTAAGAGAAAAAGTTGTATGCTCTAGAACAGCCTGTTCTTGAGCCACCTGCTACTAATGCCCCTAGAGCTGAAAGAGATGCTTATAAGAAGCATTAAGATGACACCTTGGACGTCGAATGTCTAATGCTAGCCACCATGAACTCTAAGTTCCAAAAGCAACACGAGAACATGGATGCCTATGATATGATCATACACGTCAAAAAGCTCTATCAAGAGCAGACTAGACATGAGAGATACGAGGTCTCTAAAATACTGTTTCAGTGCAAGCTGGTAGAAGGAAGCCCTATTGGTGCTCATGTACTCAAGATGATTGGGTACATTGAAAACCTAGAGAGACTTGGTTTTCCTTTGAGCTAAGAGTTGGCCACTAACTTAGTCTTGCAATCGTTGCTGAAAAGTTTTAGTCAATTCATCTTGAAATATAACATGAATAAAATTGACAAATCACTACTAGAGGTGTTAAGCATATTGAGAATTACTGAGCAGAACATAAACAAAGGCAAAGGAAAGGCCATAATGATGGTCCAAAAGAATAAGGGCAAGAAACAGCATAAAAAGCCCAAGGACAAGTGGAAGGGCAATGAGGCAAGGATAAGTCCAACCCCAAGACTTCTGGCTTGAAACCAGTGGGTGGAATGGCTAAGGAAGGTACATGATTCCACTGTGGTCAGATCAGACATTAGAAGAGGAACTGTGCCAAGTACCTGGAGGAGCTCAAGAAGAAGAAGGGAAGTGAGACTTCCACTTCAGGTATTTTTATTATAGAAGTCAATTTATCTACTTTTACATCATGGGTATTAGATACTGGATGTGAATCTCACATTTGTGTAAATGTGCAGGATCTAAAAAGCAGTAGACCATTGATTAAGGGCGAAATCGACCTACGAGTGGGAAATGGAGCAAAGGTTGTTGCATTAGCCATAGGGACTTACTTGTTATCTTTGCCCACTGGGATTGTAATAGAGTTAGAGAATTGTTATTTTGTGCTTGCTATTAGTAGGAATATCATTTCTGTTTCTTGTTTGGACAAGAAAGCCTTTACTTTTATTATAAAGGACAAATGTTATTCCATTTATATGAATGATATTTTTATGGTAGTGCACAATTGAGTAATGGACTTTATGTCTTTGATCTCGAAATGCCCGTATATAACATAAATACAAAGAGATTTAAATCAAACAATCTGAACCCAACTTTTCTTTGGCATTATCGTTTGGGCCATATAAATGAGAAACGCATCTCCAAACTCCATAAAGATGGATTCTTGGACTCATTTGATTTTGAATCATATGAGATATGTGAATCTTATTTATTGGGGAAGATGACAAAGGTCCCGTTCACTGGACAAGGTGAAAGGGCTAGTGATATTTTAGGCCTTATACATAGTGATGTATGTGGGCCACTAAACACACTGGCTAGAGGCGGTTTTCAATACTTCAATACATTTACTGATGATTTCAGTAGATATGAATTTGTATATCTTATGAAGTATAAATCAGAATCCTATGAAAAGTTCAAAGAGTTCAAGAATGAAGTACAAAATCAACTTAGCAAAAGTATTAAAATCCTTCAATCAGATCAAAGAGGTGAATACTTAAGCCAACAGTTTGATGATCATCTAAAAGAGTGTGGGATAATATCTTAACTTACTCCTCTAGGAACACCATAATGGAATGGTGTCTTTGAAAGGAGGAACCAAACCTTGTTGGACATAGTCTAATCCATGATGAGTCATGCAGACCTTCCAGGCTCCTTCTGGGGACATGCTCTATTAACAGCAGCTTTCACACTTAACCGTATTCCATCTAAGATGGTTCAAGAGACACTATATGAGATGTGGACTGGGAGACGGCCTAATATGTCTTTTATGAAGATTTGGGGTTGCGAAACTTATGTGAAACGTCAAGTTTATGATAAGCTTGGGCCTAAATCAGATAAATAATTCTTTGTGGGTTATCCCAAGGAAACCAATGGATAATTTTTCTATAATCCTACCGAGGGCAAAGTGTTTATCGCTCAAACTGCTGTATTTCTAGAAAATGAGTTTATCTCCAAAGGAATCAGTGGGAGGAAAGTGGAACTTGAATAAGTTCAAGTTTCACAGAGCAGCAATGAACCAATGGTGGAAATAGAGCAACTTCCACAAAGTGTTGTGGAACAACAACCTGCTTTAGTAGCACAAGACCTACGAGGTCTAACAGGATACGTCATCAACCAGAGAAATATGAATTTCTCATGACCCAGCTAAGGATGGCAAAATTATCCGTACCCGCGGGGATCCGCGGGGATTACCCGCGATGGGGCGGGGGATGGGTACCCGTTTAATAAATGGGGGCGGGGGCGGGAATTATAGTACCCGCCCGTGGGTACCCGCAAACCCGTTAAGCATACTTTTTATCTAATATGTATTATATATTATTTTCTTTTTCTTTTTTACTTTGAGATGAGATGAAAATATATATCTTTTTATTAAATGAGTCCATAATGATAAAACTTGTTAAAAAAATATATACTATTTATGTAATAATTATTTATGTAAATTGATTATTACAAAATATAATTGAATTTAGTTTGTTATTTATAATATTCTTTTAATTTTGTAAGAATCTTAGATTGTTGAACAAAGTTGTAGTATATGGTGTTAAAATTTATTTTCTTTATGCTTTTTTTATAATTTTTAAGATTTTATTTTAAATTATTAACTATTCACGGATACCCCCGCCTACCCGTGAGGATCATAAATGGGTACCCGTGACGAAACGGGGACGGGGGCGGGGGAAGCACTATCCTCCCCTGTCCCGCCCCATTGCCATCCCTAGACCTAGCAATGTGACGTATTGCTTATGGATCAAGATGAGCCTGTGACTTACCAAGAAGCCATCATTGGCCCAGAATTTAAGAAATGGCTTGAGGCCATGAGATCTGAAATGAAATCCATGTATGCTAACTAGGTATGGACCTTGGTTAACCCACCTGAAGGGGTAAAGCCCATTGGGTGCAAGTGGGTTTTCAAGAAGAAAATTGACATAGATGGTAATGTGCATACTTTTAAGGCACGATTGGTAGCTAAAGGTTTCAAGCAAATTCATGGTGTAGACTATGATGAGACTTTTTCCTCAGTTACGATGCTTGAATCCATTCTAATCTTGCTAACTATTGCAGCATACCATGATTCTGAAATCTAGCAAATGGATGTCAAAGTTGCTTTCCTTAATGGAAATCTTCTCAAGGATGTGTACATGACACAACCTGAGGGTTTTGCCATTCTAGAGGATGCTGGAAAGGTGTACAAGTTGCAATAATCTATTTATGGATTGCAGCAAGCTTCCAGAAGCTGGAATTTTCATTTTGATGATACAATAAAATAATTTAGTTTCATCAAGAATGAAAAAGAATCTTGTGTCTATAAAAAGGTTAGTGGGAGCACAATTGTCTTTCTAGTGTTGTATGTAGATGACATACTACTCATCGGAAATGACATCCCTACCCTATAGTTTGTAAAGACTTAGTTAGGGAACTACTTTTCTATGAAGGACTTAGGCGAAGCCACCTATGTGTTAGGTATCAAGATTTGTAGAGATAGATCACAGAGATTGCTTGGCATAAGTCAGAGTATAAACATAGATAAAGTGTTAAGACGATTTAACATGCATGAATCCAAGAAAAGATTCTTGCCTATGTCACATGGTGTAAGCCTATCTAAGGCTCAATCCCTTTCCACCCAAGACGAGAGGGATCACATGAGCAAGATTCCATATGCATCTGCAATTGGATCTATTATATATGTCATGTTATATACTCGACCAAACATCTCATATGCTTTGAGCATGACGAGCAGGTACCAGTCTGATCCCGATGAGAGTCATTAGACTGCTGTCAAGAACATCCTTAAGTACTTATGAAGGACTAAGCATTCATTCTTGGTATATGGAGCCAAGGAAGAGCTAGTTGTAAAGGGTTACACTGATGCTAGCTTCTAAACCGATAAAGACGACTCCAGATCACAATTGGGTTATGTTTTTTTGCCTAAATGGTAGGGCTGTGAGCTGGAAGAGTTTAAAGTAGGAGAAAGTCACTGATTCTACCACAGAAGCTAAGTATATTGTTGTCTCCAATGCAGCAAAGGAGGCGTTTTGATCAAGAAGTTCATTGCTAAACTTGGCACTGTTCCTAGCATTGTGGACCCAATAGACCTCTATTATGATAATAATGGAGCCATTGCATAAGCTAAGTGTTAGTCATGGCAACCATTACCCAAGAGGGGGGGTGAATTGGGTATTAAAAACTTTTCATAAAAGCTCTTGAAATAAACATAAATATTTAAGCTATTAAATAAAAGAGAAAGAATTGCGAGATGAAGAATAAAAGCTTTAAGAATAGTAAATAAATAAATGTGCAATAATATAAAATTATGTAAAATAAAGAGATTGAGAAGAGAGAAGCAAGCACGATATTTATCCTGGTTCGACCACTAACCCACTTGTGGTCTACGTCCAGTCCTCGAAAATAATCCAAGATTTTTTACTATGTATACAAGCTTCAATAGGTGCTTGTAACCGTTACATAAAAGAGCACTTTTCACACACAGGGAAACTCTACCCTTGTGCTAAAGTCTCAGCTTGCAGGGATACCTCACCCTTATACAAAACTTGAAGGATACCTCACCCTCAATATAGAAGAATAGAAATATAGATGAAGAGAAAACTCTCACAAAGAGTAGATGATACAATTTAAAGCTCTATAAAGCTCTCTAAGGATATCTCAAATTTTGACAAAAAAGAGCATAGAAATTTGGTATAATATGTATCACAAAATAGAGCAAGAAAGAAACATTTCAGATAAATGGGATGTGTTAAAAGATGTCCAAAAAATATGTATTTATAGTGTTCTAAGAAAAAGAGTTGTTGGGTATAAATTAATATCACATTAAAAGCCTTTG
This sequence comes from Ormosia semicastrata, assembly GCA_029884595.1. Classification (NCBI taxonomy): domain Eukaryota; kingdom Viridiplantae; phylum Streptophyta; class Magnoliopsida; order Fabales; family Fabaceae; genus Ormosia; species Ormosia semicastrata. The sequence goes on from JAQQTO010000044.1 coordinate 5,008,996, forward strand.
AAAACAGTCGTTGCGTGATTTTAGGCGTGTGTATTCGAATACCCCTTTGGTTATTCGAATACATCCTCAGAAACACGTTCTGGAACATTTTCTGGGCTGTGGTATTCGAATACCACATCCTGTATTCGAATACTCCTTTAAAAAACTCGTTCAGGAACGTTTTCTGGGCTGTGGTATTCGAATACCACATCCTGTATTCGAATACTCCTTTAAAAAACTCGTTCAGGAACGTTTTCTGGGCTGTGGTATTCGAATACCACATGCTGTATTCGAATACACCTTTCTGATTTTGAAAACTGACTTTAAATGGTCATAACTTCTTCATTTCTTATCCGTTTAAAGTAAATGACCAGTCATTGGAAAGATATTTGAGTCTATTTTCAAATGAAATAAGATTCAAAATAAAACTCAAAGTATTTTAAAAGATATGATCAAAAGAGTGGCCAAAGGTCAATTTTGCAAAACTCAAACTTGACTATTTTTCATATATTTGAACTATTACCATAACTAGCTTTTCAAAACTTGTTTATTGGATATTTTAACATGTAAAAACCATTTGTAAAGATTTGAAAAACATATTTAAGATATCCATAAGGCTTCTTACATAAAGACCCTAAGTCCTAAAAGCTATACCATTTAATCTTCCTTTGGACTTGGTCTTTGACATGACTTTGATGTTATCAATACCTTCATGAAATAGGCATTCATGTTCTCCTTGTGTTGAGTTTAATTGAGATCTTTGCTTTCTTGTTGCAATGCTCACTCTTGATATTTGGACTATCCTACAAAGTATTTGCTTACTTAAACAAGTATAGTTAGTCCAAATTCACAATTCAATATCTTCATATGCATGAATCATAAATGTATAACTCTAGTTAGTTTAGTATGCATATAAAACTTTCATAGACACATCCAAAAAAGATATTTATCAATTATTAATGGATATGCTCTATATAGGATGCAATAAAGAACATATGCAACATGTACTTTTTGTCTTTGTGTTTGTCATCATCAAAACTTAACATATTAAACCATTTAAAACAAACTTATTTCCACAAGCTCCCCCTTTTTTATGATGACAAATTACTAAAGAAAAATATGTTGAGCAATATACAAGAATAGATATTCATGTAAGCATATCAAACAAAAAGCATATCAAGCACATATTTTTCTTTCCAATTTTCACTCCTTCTATTTGACATCAACAAAAAGGCTTAGAAAGAAAAAATAATAATTTCTCCCCCTTAGATTCTACATATGATTCAAGAATTGAGAGATAAAATAAGCATGTTTTTCAAGATATAGAAAATTATTCATGCAATGCTTGTCATATTTTTGTATGTCAACATTTAGCATATGATAACAATAAAAACATTTTATGTAACCAAACAAAGATGTAAGGTAAGAGATATAAACAACTTAAGAGCTAAGCTCTCCTTCAAAATATGTATATTATCAAAATAAAGCAAGGGCAAAGATATTTATTCTTAATCCAAAATTTTAAGACTTCTCCCCCTTTCAAAAAGAATTTTATAAGAGCACAATTTATTTTCAAAAGCATTTTAGAAAGATAGAGATGTTTTATATACAAAGCCATATATTCCTTGGAAAGCATCTAGTCATTTAAGATTAATTTATCAACAAGTATCATATAATACATATCATATAAAATACCACAAAAGCTTAGGGATAGAGATACTTATTGAGATAGATAAAGAGTGATGATCCTTCTTTATTGGTCCTTTAACTTTGAGCTTTCTTCCTTTGAAGTCTCCATTCCATTGCACTAGAAGAAAGTCTTCTTTATCTTCCTATTCATTTGAATTCTATTCAACTTTTCTCATTTATTCACATATGCTTGTATGTACAAAATCTGATGGCTATATTTGAAATACATAGAGAGACTTGCAAAGCTAACTTTAAAAGTCCTCTCAAACATAGGTTAGCATCAAATATCATGTAAGCCCATTTATAAGTCATAATTCAGGTTGATACATAATTTTAAAGCATGTATCACATTATCAATCATGTAATGTTAGCTCTAACAAGAATGCATGAAGCACATATGCACTTGAATCCAAAAAAAAATTAAGCATTTTAAGGCATGATTCAAGTTTATCAAGAAGCATATGATCATCATCAAAACTTATTTAGGCATTTTTAGGCAACTAATTTTCATGTAAAGCATGTAAAGGTATAACACAACTTTCTACTTCTCCATATATCATATGATATCAAATTTAAAGCATAAATAAGGATTGATATCACCAAAAGTGTACTCTTTGAGTTTTTGTAGATAACTCTAACTTCCACCAACTTCCAAGCTTCAAGTTTTCATGAGGGAATAGAAATTTTTGCACCCTTTTTAAAAGTTGAATCCTTTTAAACTTTACTATCCTCAAGTTGAATGAACTTATTCCATTTAAATGCTTACTTGAGGTAGTTGACACCCTACAAAATAATTCAAAGTACTTTCTTTGGTATTCATCAATTTTGGATCCATAGAGGTTAGTCATTATGTCAAACTCATAAGCAAATAAGCATTCAAAACAGTAAGGCAAAATAACAAATGAGTTTACAAGGGCAAAAAAAAAATTTATTTCATTGATTAAATTAGCTAAGTACATATACTCAACAAAAGAATAGCCAATTACATTTAGTTAAGCATTTGCATTTTTCATGCATATTTTCAAACAAAAATAACCAAAGAATTTAGCATATATTGATTATTAATGCTATGCAATATATACAACAACAAATGCAGCAGAACCTTTCAAATAATTTGTGTTTATTTAAATAAAATGGGTTTTATTTGAATAAAAAAATCTTTCTATTCAAATAAATATATCAGAACAGCATCAGCGGGTTAAAACCAATAAGTACAAAGATTAAAAACAACCAAGCAATTTAGCACTCATTTTAACATGCATTCATGACAATCAAACCAAATTCTTGATTCTTACAAAAGCATTTTGAAATAACCAAGGATTATGTTAGAAAGTGATAAAACAAGATAAAACCATTTAACACAAATACTCATTTTAAGTCATGATTAAACAAAAACTCATGCTCAAGGATATTATCATTAGACATGTCATTTCAAGCAAGGAGCATATTTATCTAACATATTAACACGTAAAAATATTTTCAGGACATAAAGCTAGAAAAGCATAATTCAAGTTTGCACTTATCTAAGAATTGCAAGTCCAAGCTTCATGAAAACAGGGAAGATAGCTTGGAATTATTTATGATATTTGTATTTGGAGCAGCCACTTTCAAGATGCCAAAGTCACTTCTTGGCCGTCAAGCACACCTACAACACACTTCAATTTTTGACTTTTGGTACCCAAATTTTATTGGGTCCTTGTATGTTAGTTTTCGAATATTAATTTATTATACTCTCATAAAGATTAATTTTTTTATAGTATGTAAATTGAGCACGATAAATTAAATAATTAAATACCATTAAGCACATAGCCGATAACATGCTTGCTTTCATGATATATAATCAATTTTAAAGCATATAAAGCATACATAGGCATTATAGACCCTTATGTACCAAGATATATAACAAATTAATGAACAATGATATAATAAGAATGAACATAATCATGTGTTAAACATAATATTTAAAATTTATCCAGTACACATGGATTTATTATTCACTTAAGGCTTACAAGGAATATACCTCAAATTTATTGACTTTGCATATGAGTGTGTATAAGAGGTAAAAGCTTTTGATACCTTGGCCTCGGTAATTAAGGAAATACTTTTTCTTATCCATCGCTTCTCTTTTGGAGTCTTGAACTTTGCAAGTTCTACATTTTGTACTTGAGAAGCTTTGATTGAAGTCATCTTCCTTCTTTGACCAAAGTTTCTACCATTAGGCTTTAGAAGCATTCTCCTTGATGATTCCTCTTTATTTTGACCAATTTGTCCATCCTTTTGAGAAATATTCTGCATAATTGAAACACTAGGAGGACACTTTGGTACCCACTTCATTTTGGGTCATTGAATGTTATTATTAGAGCCTTTAGGATTTTTAGGAACTCATACCATCCAATTTCTCATATAAGAATTTCTTCTATAATTACATAAATGAGAAATATGTCCTAGATGACCACAAAAATTACAAACAATTGAATTTAATGATGGCTTAATCATTTGAATATCATTTTTGAAAAACTTAAGCATTTTATTATTATTATATTCTAAATTAATTTTGCCATAAGTTTTGCTTGAATTTTCACATGTAATAACATTAATTTTATTCTTATTAACAAGCATAGAATTTAAGCAATTACAATCATTAGCTTTGACAAATTCCAAATATAAGTCCTCAACTTAATTTTCTAAATTAATGCACTTTCACAAGAAGATGAGGTTTCACAATAATAAGACATTTTCTCATCAAGAAAAATATATTCATTTTTCAAAGTTTTAATTTCATTTTCAATAAAGGAAATATTTTTCAAACATGATAAGTTTTTCTTTTCTAAATTCAATAAACCATCATACAATTCATTATATGTACTTTGCAACTTATCATAGGAAGGACTATAATATAGTTTAGAATTATTTACCTCAAAGTCCTTTTTAGCCATATAGAAAGTAGTTTCAATTTCTAGGGCACTTGCCTCTTTAAGAGAATCACATTCTTCCTCATTAATTTTGTTTTGCTTTGCCTTTTCTTCAAATTGAGCATCATTGTCACCAAGTGGCATTTGGCTCCCTTCAATAGTTTGAGTATCTGATAATTATGATTTTTAACATATTAATTATCCACACAATTACCTTATTAATGATGTCCAGATTGTAATTAAGTGATCTTAGCACTCATTTAGATCATTGGGTTGAATTGGGCTTTAAAGCAAAATTTTCAAATTTTAATGCATATTGACAGTGGTTCAGTATTTTAACCATAACTTGAGTTGTAGATCTCTGATTTTAATGTTCTTTATATGCTAGGAAAGATGAGAAAAAGATCTACAAGTTTTGTGAAATGTCAAATTGGAAGATTCGGATGTTTACATGGTCAAATACAGCCTTGAAGTTGGACCAGCGGTACTGTTACAAATTCTGGACACACCTTCACTATTTTGGGCATATCTCACTCATTTCAAGCCCAAATTAAGCATATGAGTACTCCTTGGAAAGCTTACTTCAAAGGCTATCTGATGGACTTGATTTGAATTTGAGATTATGACAGAAATTGAAAAGATAGCAACGTGGAAAAAGTGGAGGAATCATTGGAAGGAGGGAGACACACTTTCATAATGAGAAAATAATTCAATGGAAGGTGGGAGACATACTTTAATAATGGATGAATAATTAACAAGAGTGGGTGAACTACTTTTGACTCTTTGTGAATGATTAAGAGGAGAGCAATCAGATTTGTAAAGAAATAAGGGAGAGCTTCTACGGAGGGTGTGAATTTTGTAGTTGGTTATTGTAGTTTTAGTTTTCATTTTGAAGAATTCTCTTCTCTTCCTCTCCTCCTCTCTCTTTGTGATTTTCATTTTTGTATAGTTCTTGAAGGTTATCCAATGGTGATGGCTATGGAGAGCTAAACTTCTTTAATCAATCCAAGAGATTGACAAGCTTGATGATTAATCTTGAGATCTTGTTTTAATTGTTATACGTTCATCTATTAATCAAGTTTCTCTTTCTCTTCTTCTCTTGTTTAAATTCTGATTTAATGCTTAATTTGATTAGGATTTGCATATGTTAATTGCGTAATTATCATGTGTCAAGAGATGAATTCAGAGGTTAAATAATGCATCAAAGGTGTTTGATGAATGTTTAGCTTGGTTGGATCTTGGTTTTTAAGTTAATTTGGGTTTTGGATGGATGCTTAATTTGTCTAACCTTAATTAATTAAATTCTAGAAGCATTTCTAGTAGAAGATCCATGGATCATTGAGAGACGTCTTGATGTGATCTAAGATCAAGGATTTGGTTTATAGTTGAACGGATCTATAAAGATCAAGGATGGATTAAAATCAAGATTGGTTAATTATCTTGGATTGGTTGTTTTCCTAATCTTGTTTACTCTTTTTAATTGCTCTTTGTTGTTTAATTTTCCAAAACTTTTTCCCCCTGTTTATTAACCTCTTAATCTGACTTCATAATTAGAATGATCTACGGGCTCGACCCGGTGTTACCTTATGCTACAAGTAGTTTTGGTAAATCGGTTATAAATTGATTTAAATTTGGTAATCTCGACAGTTGTCAAATTTTTGGCGCCGTTCTTCGGGGATCATTCTGATTTTGTTCAATCTTATTAAGAGTTTATTTAACTACTAATCTCTCACTAACCTTTATGTTGCTGTGTTTTGGTGGATTTCAGGCGAAAACGGGTGATTACGGGTCATTTTACAAGAATTTCGTATTGACAGAAAATGCGCCCAGAATGAGCTGAAACTTGGTCAGTTGAAGGAAAACAGCTTAATAAACAAGACTCACAATATTGTGAGGTCACCCCTGGTTTTTCCAAAATCCATCGTTTAGACCAGTTTTTCAATTTTTTAATATTTTTTATTGTATTTTTTAGTTTCATTTTTGTGTAGTTTTTATGCTGTACAAGTCCCATAATTTTTAAAAATGTTTAGATAGGTGAATTATATTTATTTTGGTAGATTTTTAGTGTTGTCTAGTGTATTCTGCTTGTTTGTTATTTTTGTGTTTTATGTGCTATGGATAATGCATGACTAGGTCTTTTACTAGCCAATTACTTGATATTGATTTTGAGATTGATATGACTTTGCATAATGGAGTACAAACTTGAGGAATTGACTTCTTTGGTGAGACAGTTAGTAGTGAGACAACAATTATCTGTGCAAATAGCTGCAACTGTGTGTGCCATTTGTTCTTGTTCATCTCATCCCACATATGCATGCCATACACTTCAAGATGGTAGCTCTGTTTTTCTATATCAATCTGTTGCTACAACAGGTGTCTTTCTTAGTAAACCACCATACCAGCAGCCTATGCAACAACTAAGTCCAGTAGCCATGAAACCTGAGCCATCATTGGAAGATTTGGTGAAGCAGATGGCCACAAACAATATTCAATTCCAACAAAGGACAGAGGCAATCACACAGAATTTAGAAACCCAGATTGGACAACTGGCCTCCTCATTGAGTCAGCAACAGGCCCAAGGTTCTAGCCAACTCCCTTCCCAAACAATTCCCAATCCAAATGGGAATGTGAGTGCCATTATGCTGAGGTCTGAAAAATCTGTAGAAGCATCATCTGAGCCTCAACTAGCCAACAAGCATCAACCAGTAGAAGAAACATTTTCTGATGAACCAGCCTAAGAATCTGAGGGTCAGAAGAAATCAGTTGTTGCCCATGAGCAGCAGCAACAGCCTGCGGTGGCTCTTTCCTTTCCACAGAGAGTCATTGAGACCAAAAAGATACATGAGGCTGAGAAGGATAAAGAGCTCTATGAAGAACATTCTATTTTTCATGTTGATTTAATTGATAATTTGGTTGATAATTCATATCTTTGACTTGTGTGAGGAGTTTCCGAGATTCTTCGATTTTGATGACTTTGTGTGTGGTGATTTGTGTGCTTCTTGTGATGGTGATAAGTTGTGTGCTATATGTTCGAAATTTTTACTTGTTGTGGGAGATCTTTGGTACATGTTCAAAATTTCCTTATTCTAAGAGTTATGATCATATTGTTTTGGAAGATTGTACACATATTACAGGTGATGCTGCAATTAAATCAGCAGAATTAATTTCTTCAATTAGCTTGATACCTTCAGTGCAGCAACCACCTACCCTTGAGTTAAAAGCTATTGAAGAATTTTCAGAAAAAGGAGAAGAAGAGCACCGGATGGCGGTCACGACTGTGGTGGATTTTGTTTTCGAGCCATGGTCCAACATAAACAAGGAAAATGAAGTTGATCAAGTATACATATTGCATTCTAGTGCTGAAGCCAAAGGAATTAAGGAAGGCCAATGGGACCTCGGTGGAAGCTCTCCTGTTTCAAGTCATGTTTCCAGTCATGTTTCAAGCTTAACTTGGTCTCGGTCATTACACTTCAAGCAATGGGACCCCGGTGGGAGTTTCTTGTCAGCTATAATAGGACCTTAATGAATCTTCACCTTGATAATGATGTTTCTTCTCTCTCTTTTATTTTACTTGTCCTTCATTAATTGATTATTTTGATGGAATGTTATTTTTCTTGTGAGCTTAACATTGAGGACAATGTTGTGATCTAGTTGGGGGGGAAGGATAATTGACCTAAACAAAAAAACAAAAAAAAATTGTTGTTGTTTTGTTTGAAAAGCATGATATGATTGTCATGGACTTATTAAACCAATTAGTGATGGCAAAGTAAGGAGTAATTTTTCTCTTGAGACGCATCTTAATTGGTGGCAGAGTAAGGAGTGTTTTTAGGTAGTAATTAATTAGTATTAAATTATGGAAGTACTTAAGTTTTATTATTTGATTTCTTTTTAGGGTCTGATGTGGCAATCGACAAGTGTGCTTCTTTTCCGCTTGGCGTTGATTCACTTCTTATCAGGTTGTGTTGCTCTTTTCTATCTCTCTCTTTTACATTCAGGACAATGTTATATTAAGTGTGGGGGAGAGATTTTAGCATTTTTTTTGTTTTTGTTTTGTTTTGTTGTAAAAAAAAGGGGGGGTTCATTGCATGATTGAATAACGTTTCTCCCTTCTTGAACTGATATGCTTGGTTATGGATGATTGAATTGATGAATTGAGTTTGATGGATGCATACCTTGTGAGATTTTGAGCCTAATGGATGGATTCAACATTTATGTCATTCTCTTCTTTCTTGTGTGATTTTCACTCATGTTAATGACCACTCTAGAACTTGCTTTGATTCTTTTTGAGGCTACATTTCACTTGCATGCATGAACATGATTGAGGCCCTCTTTCTTAGCTAGTTTAACCAAATAGCCAACCTTGTTTTCAATATGATATCAAGCACTCTTTTGACTTCTTGAAAATTTTCTCGATTCTTGCCAACCTTGTATATTTTCCTTTACTTAACCCCTTTGAGCTTATTTGACCATTCCTTGTTTCTAGCTCATTATGTGCCTTAAATGAAAAATCGTGTTCTTACTTTACCTTAAGGAATAAAAGAACATTAGCTTGGTTAATGGATGAGTTTTTGAACAAGTGTGGGGGTGTGTGTACAAAATGGTTGTTAAAAAATGAAAGAATTCCTAAAAAAAAAAGAGAAAAAGAGAAAAAAAAATGTATGTATATAGTTATGTTCATATATATATATAAAAAAAAAGGATTGAGAAATGAATATGTAAAGGGTTATACATTAGAGTTGGGATGAACTTTTATGCTTGTTATTTGAACTCAGCTCTCATTTGCTTTTATTCTCTTTGGTATTTATCCTCTCATATCCATTTTACCCTCTTCTGTTACCTTGACCTCACTACAACCTTGAATAAAGTCCTCATGATTTGTGTATGCATGTGTTTTGAGTAGTGGAGAAGTAGAAGATAAGCAAGCTTATGGTAGTGCAATTTTCATGGTTGAATTGAGTGAAATACCTAACCTTTTAAATACTTGAGAGATTGAGAGTGAATTCTGTGAGGATCTATCATTCTTTACTCATGCTTTTCAATTGAAGTATCCTTGCTTGTTGATTTGAGATGTGAAGATGTGTTACCTCATGAATATTTTGATTACTTGAATTATTAATTGCTCTTCATTCTTAAATATTATTAGAAATTGAGTCTTTTAGAATGTTTAACTTTTGAGTCAGTTTTATTTTGTTTTTTTTTTCTGTTTTGCCCGAGGACGTGCAAAAGAGTAAGTGTGGGGGTATTTGATAATTATGATTTTTAACATATTAATTATCCACACAATTACCTTATTAATGATGTCCAGATTGTAATTAAATGATCTTAGCACTCATTTAGATCATTGGGTTGAATTGGGCTTTAAAGCAAAATTTTTAGATTTTAATGCATATTGACAGTGGTTCAGTATTTTAACCATAACTTGAGTTGTAGATCTCTGATTTTAATTTTCTTTATATGCTAGGAAATATGAGAAAAAGATCTACAAGTTTTGTGAAATGTCAAATTGGAAGATTCGGATGTTTACATGGTCAAATACAGCCTTGAAGTTGGACCAGCGGTACTGTTACAAATTCTGGACACACCTTCACTATTTTGGGCATATCTCACTCATTTCAAGCCCAAATTAAGCATATGAGTACTCCTTGGAAAGCTTACTTCAAAGGCTATCTGATGGACTTGATTTGAATTTGAGATTATGACAGAAATTGAAAAGATAGCAACGTGGAAAAAGTGGAGGAATCATTGGAAGGTGGGAGACACACTTTCATAATGAGAAAATAATTCAATGGAAGGTGGGAGACATACTTTGATAATGGATGAATAATTAACAAGAGTGGGTGAACTACTTTTGACTCTTTGTGAATGATTAAGAGGAGAGCAATCAGATTTGTAAAGAAATAAGGGAGAGCTTCTACGGAGGGTGTGAATTTTGTAGTTGGTTATTGTAGTTTTAGTTTTCATTTTGAAGAATTCTCTTCTCTTCTTCTCCTCCTCTCTCTTTGTGATTTTCATTTTTGTATGGTTCTTGAAGGTTATCCAATGGTGATGGCTATGGAGAGCTAAACTTCTTTAATCAATCCAAGAGATTGACAAGCTTGATGATTAATCTTGAGATCTTGTTTTAATTGTTATACGTTCATCTATTAATCAAGTTTCTCTTTCTCTTCTTCTCTTGTTTAAATTCTGATTTAATGCTTAATTTGATTGGGATTTGCATATGTTAATTGCATAATTATCATGTGCCAAGAGATGAATTCAGAGGTTAAATAATGCATCAAAGGTGTTTGATGAATGTTTAGCTTGGTTGGATCTTGGTTTTTAAGGTAATTTGGGTTTTGGATGGATGCTTAATTTATCTAACCTTAATTAATTAAATTCTAGAAGCATTTCTAGTAGAAGATCCATGGATCATTGAGAGGCGTCTTGATGTGATCTAAGATCAAGGATTTGGTTGATAGTTGAACGGATCTATAAAGATCAAGGATGGATTAAAATCAAGATTGGTTAATTCTCTTGGATTGGTTATTTTCCTAATCTTGTTTACTCTTTTTAATTGCTCTTTGTTGTTTAATTTTCCAAAACTTTCCCCCCCTGTTTATTAACCTCTTAATCTGACTTCATAATTAGAATGATCTACGGGCTCGACCCGGTGTTACCTTATGCTACAAGTAGTTTTGGTAAATCGGTTATAAATTGATTTAAATTTGGTAATCTCGACAGTTGTCAGTATCTCTTTGAGGATATTTTTCATGACAAGCTTCCTTCAATGGCATTTGCTCTTCTTGTTTTCTACATACAACTTTATACACAAAATCATTGTTAGCAAGATAAATAGCATTAAGAACATCACATATTTCTTTAGCACTAGAGCAATTTTTAATTGTAGCATAAGCATCATCATTCAAACTACTTCTCAAAATTTACATAGCTCTAATCTTTAAAGAAAAACATTTCTTATCATAGGCATTCCAAGTTTGTTTTGGTTTGCAAATAAATCCATTTAACATAACATCCCACAAATCCAAATCAACAGATTGCATATAAAACTCTATTCTAGTTTTTCAATAAACAAAATGCACACCATCAAAGAATGGTGGTTTATCAATTTCAAAACCTTTCATTTTGAAAAACTTTCAAGGTTGCCAACAAATAAGGATCTTTAACTCTAAGCGGTTAAGCTTTTACCAGAGCACGAAACTCTGATACCACTTGTTAGTCATGGCAACCATTACCCAAGAGGGAGGTGAATTGGGTATTAAAAACTTTTCACAAAAGCTCTTGAAATAAACACAAATATTTAAGCTATTAAATAAAAGAGAAAGAATTGCGAGATGAAGAATAAAAGCTTTAAGAATAGCAAATAAATAAATGTGCAATAATATAAAATTACATAAAATAAAGAGATTGATAAGAGAGAAGTAGGCACGATATTTATCCTGGTTCGACTACTAACTCACTTGTGGTCTACGTCCAGTCCTCAAAAACAATCCGAGATTTTTCACTACGTATACAAGCTTCAATAGGTGCTTACAACCGTTACATAAAAAAGCACTTTTCACACATAGGGAAACTCTACCCTTGTGCTAAAGTCTTAGCCTGCAGGGATACCTCACCCTTATACAAACCTTGAAGGGATACTTCACCCTTATACAAAACTTGAAGGATACCTCACCCTCAATATAAAAGAACAGAAATATGGATGAAGAGAAAACTTTCACAAAAAGTAGATGATACAATTTGAAGCTCTATGAAGCTCTCTAAGGATGTCTTAAATTTTGACGAAAAAGAGCACAGAAATTTGGTATAATATGTATCACAAAATAGAGCAAGAAAGAAACATTTCAGATAAATGGGTTGTACTAAAAGATGTCCCAAAAACATGTATTTATAGTGTTCTAAGAAAAAAAGCCATTAGGTATAAATTAATATCACATTAAAAGACTTTGAAAATAGCCGTTGCGTGATTTTGGGCGTGTGTATTCGAATACCCTTTTGGTTATTCAAATACATCCTCAAAAACACGTTCTGGAACGTTTTCTGGGCTGTGGTATTCGAATACCACATCCTGTATTCGAATACTCCTTTAAAAAACTCGTTCAGGAACGTTTTCTAGGCTGTGGTATTCGAATACCACATCCTGTATTTGAATACTCTTTTAAAAAACTCGTTCAGGAACGTTTTCTGTGTTGTGGTATTCGAATACCACATGCTGTATTCGAATACACCTTTCTGATTTTGAAAACTGACTTTAAATGGTCATAACTTCTTTATTTCTTATCCGTTTAAAGCAAATGACCAGTCATTGGAAAGATCTTTGAGTCTATTTTCAAATGAAATAAGTTTCAAAATAAAACTCAAAGTATTGTAAAAGATATGATCAAAAGAGTGGCCAAAGGTCAGTTTTGAAAAACTCAAACTTGACTATTTTTCATAGATTTGAACTATTACCATAACTAGCTTTTCAAAACTTATTTGTTAGACATTTTAACATGTAAAAACCATTTGTAAAGATTTGAAAAATATATTTAAGATATCCATAAGGCTTCTTACATAAAGACCCTAAGTCCTAAAAGTTATACCATTTAATCTTCCTTTGGACTTGGTCTTTGACATGACTTTGATGTTATCAATACCTTCATGAAGTAGGCATTCACATTCTCCTTATGTTGAGCTTAATTGAGATCTTTTGCTTTTTTATTGCAATGCTCACTCTTGATACTTGGACTATCCTACAAAGTATTTGCTCACTTAAACAAGCATAGTTAGTCCAAATTCACAATTCAATATCTTCATATGCATGAATCATAAATGTATAACTCTAATTAGTTTAGTATGTATATAAAACTTTCATAGACACATCCAAAAAAGATATTTATCAATTATTAATGGATATGCTCTATATAGGATGCAATAAAGAACATATGCAACGTGTACTTTTTGTCTTTGTGTTTGTCATCATCAAAACTTAACATATTAAACCATTTGAGACAAACTTATTTCCACAAGGCTAAGGAGCCTAGATCTCACCAATGATCCAAACATATACTTAGGCGCTTCTATCTCATTCGAGAGATCATCGATAAAGGAGATGTGAAGATATGCAGAGTACCAACATATGATAACTTTGTTGATCCACTGACAAAGCCTCTTACGCAGCAAAAGCATAAGGGTCATACTAGATCTTTAGGCATTAGACATATGCCTAATTGGCTCTAGTGCAAATGGGAGATTGTTAGTGTATGCCCTAGAGGCCTATTTATATTTTGGCAGTACTTATGCTATTCATTAATATATAAGAGATTTCTTTTATTGTGTTATTTATGATAAACATAATAAAGTCCTTAGAATAGTAAGTTTGATGTCATAGGACATCATGTGGTTGACTTGATCATGAGATCCTATTGGATAAAATTAGAACACTATTCTTAAATGTCTCTGGTCAAGTATTATTGTTAATTAGGGCAACAATAATACATTGAGACTAGTATGTGTGTAGATTGATGACCACATCTCATGGGTCATAGATATGAGATATCAAGTCTTCATATGAGTACATATTAGAGTAATGATGTACTGGACTGACCCGTCATAAGAACGCTACATGGATTGTTACGTGATTATCATAAATGATTCTCATAGTGACAATGGTGTCTATGGTCTTTTGACCTGAAATCACTACGATTCCTACATGAGGAGTTGTATGTTTTAATGTCATCAAACGTCATTTGTAACAAGGTGATTATAAAGTTAGTTATTGGACATACCGCGAATCATGTGGAGGGATGTGAGTGACCTAGATGAGATTTGTCCCTCCTACATAACAGGAGTAATATCTTCGGACCCCCTGATTGAGTGAGACTATGAAATGCATGGTCATGCTTAAATGAGTCGATATGAGATATTGATCTTATTTGTTATTACTACGTCTACTCAAGTATCAAGAAAGAGAATATTACACTATACAAGGGTGACACATTTCATGGCTTGTTTCAATCTAGATATCTGGACAAAGGGACTAGACTACACGTAAACATTGATCACGGAAAATTTATGTCAAATCACTAACATTTTCATTACTTGGGTAGCAGTGATATGTTGCTAGATACCACTCACTGGTTGTAATATTCAAATAAGATTTTAATATTACTGTCAACGTTATGAGAGCCTACAGGGTCACATACTTAGAACAAACTAAATTGGAGTAAATAGAATCCAAGTTGGACTGGAAATTCTATCGTGGGCCAAAACTCATAACAGATGAGCCCAAGGCTTCACACCTAACCCTACTACTGCTCTTTCATTCAAGGCTTCTTGGAAAAGTTAATGAAAGGCTTCTTGAAGAAGCTAATTGAAGGTTTCTTGAAGAAGCTAATAAGAGGCTTCTTAAAGAAGCTATTGGAGGCTTCTTCTATAAAAGGGCATGGATTGTAACCCTTGAAACATAGATAGTGAAAAAGAGTGACAGGTTTTCTTCTCTTCGCAGCTAGCACTGCGTTAGGGAGGCTAGTCTCCTAGCGGATGTTGGACGTTTGTGGGTCTATTCGTGTGGACTACGTAGAGACATCGTCGCTATTACGATATTAGTGGTTTACGTTGATTATCTTTCTTCTGACTTCAAGAGGTAAACTCAAAAATCACGTTTTATGGTCCTCTTTTCGCATAGATCCTTGGTGGGAATTCTCTTTTCCACTATGTTTTTTATGCCAGAATTCCCAACAGATTTGGGACCCTAGTCCTAACATTAACTACTTCACTAATGCCATGAAAAAGGTCCAAAGTTCACTATCTTCTTGTTTTCAGTAGCAGGCAAGGTTTTATCCAACTTATTCGTTAGATAATATTCATCCCTTGGAGTGTTGGCTTGTCTATTGCCCCCAGCCTCCACCTGTCAATGGGAAGGCCCAATTGAATCAAGTTTCTATTTCTTTTCAGATTCCTCCTCATATTTGTAAAATAGTCGACAGGCAAGGCATATTTTTCCCTTATATCCTTCGTTGTTCATTCTTCGAAAGAACTGCATCATCATTTTTTCGGGTCTTGGGTACATATGAACAACTTCAAACAAATCCAATGATTTGACCAAACTTTGATCTTTTTTTCCAGGGGGATTATAGTCGATACGAATAATATTGCATGACAAGTCGATCTCTGCAAAGCTAACAGAGAGCTCGAACGGGTCTGAGTCAACTTTCATTGTATGCTTATCTTTCTCTGCAAACTTTAGGCGGCCTTCCTTAAGGCTTTGTTGAATTAAATCCCTGACACAAATATAATTATTAGTCGAATGTATGAAATCATTATGAAACTTACAATATTTCTTATTTTTTATTTCATGTGCAGGAAGAATGACATAATCTCCTTTTAACTTTAATTGGTTATCTTTCAATAGCAAATTAAATATTTGATCAGCCTTTATGATGTCAAATGAATATGTTTTTTGACCTATAAAGCCCATATTTCCTGTACCCTTTACTGACTTCAAAGCCTGACTACTATAAGGTGGCCCTTCTTGTAATTTTGTTACCATTACTCTTTTTTTACTCAAAGCTTCCTTAACCTTTTCATCACACTGGCCCATATGTATAACATCGACTCCTTAATTATCTAAATCTCGCCAAATAGTCATCTATGGATTCTTCAGGCATTCGTTTGACATTAAACAACTCTATCAAACCTACTTTTATTTCAACTCTAAAGAACATTTCATGGAACATTCTTTCAAGTTGCGCCCAGGAATGTATCGACCTTAAAGGCAAGGTTGATTATCATGTGAAAGCATTTTGTGTTAGTGAATTGGGAAACACTTTCATCTTAAGTTATTCATTTGATGCTAAGTCCCCACATTCTATAGTAAACCTAGCGACATGCTTGACTGATGACTCCCCTCCTTCACTAGAGAATTTGATGAACTTGGGAACTTTGTATCCTCTTGGCAATTCCAATTAGTTTATCCAATTGGGGAAAGCTAAAACAAACAGAGGGTGAAATGTAGGGCCGACATGAAATCTAAACCTAGTTAAGGCTTATTCAATAGCTTGATTAACATTTTGATTTGAAAGGACTAGTGGTCGACTCGATCCAAATTGGCCACCTCCTAGTTGACCATTATTAATCACGTTACCATTTCTATCCATATAGCCCACATGACCATATTGGAATTAATTGTTTGGATCTTGGTTTTGCATGGCAGGAGGATAATTAACTTCCTGTCCGTAAGGTTATTAATTTTCTGTGCATCCCAATAAGTCAACCCACTTGTTGAACCATACAAGTACTGTTAGTTGCCTCTATCAACAAACTAAGAATTGTGTTCATTTGTTGAGTCAACATATAGACCATGTCATGATTACTCTTATTGATCTGTTGTCTTATGGTAGCCAAGGTTTGCATCGTTTGCCTTTGACCTGAGGACGATGTAGGTTTCCCTCTTATCATTATCGAAAATATAGGTCCAAAAGGCCTAGTTGTGCCTCCTTTGACACCTTTTTTGCAAGTCTGCGGGAAAATTCTAGCTGCTAGAACTAGCACTATTTGACCCAGGTGGGTTGTTCATAACATTCATGGTCGAAAGATAACTATGGTCAAAACCCATGTTGGGTCTAAACGCTGAAGTTATAGGAACTACTAGAACTACAGTTGGAGGGGTATACATTGTGGTAGCTACTAGTAAGGTAGTTGAGAAACCAGTAGTTATAGGTATTCCATATATAGGTAAGAAGCTGAGATGATAACTATAATTTTGAAGATGTAAACTACTTATACGCCCCCCAGTGTTTACCTTACTTGAAGGTGTTGTAGTTATGACTACCACCGTTGACACCTGTGTTTCCCAGACTTCTTATGCAATCAGGATTGTGGTTGTGGGATCAAAATTTGTATTATCATTTGTGGACATATTAAATGTTTTAGTACTACTTCTTAATTGTGGCATAAGAGTTGACACTTAATGATTTTAACAGATTTCACTGGGCATGCCAATTTATTTTCATCAAATTTTGACTACCTTAATCGACGGTGTGATTCTAATATCTCAATTTGGAGAAGGGAATCGTTTCCTCTTTTGGTCTCTTTGTTTTCACACAGTATCTAGATTTGTGGATGCAAATGTCAAGTTGACAAAATGCAAAATGTCAGTAACATTTATAAGAAATAGTAACTTGAATGAATTGAAAATAAGAAATGTAACTTACAGAGCAATAAGTGTAGCAACAATTAACAAAACAACAAACAGGAAAATGAACTAAAGAACTAAATAAACAAAAGGAAAATTTCTGAAAAGTGAAGTAAAGGCACTTGAAGGACTCTGTTCCTGCTATGTGTGTAAGGAGTGGCGAGTGTCAAACTTAGATTTCATCTTCAATTCTGTTATTTATACTGCAATGAATTTCGCTTCTCTTTTGAATTTGAAAATCCTTCAAATTGGGCACCTTCTTGTTAACTACTGCCTTCCATTTATAATTAACCTTCATACTTGTTACCCACTTCTGCATATTTGACAGTTACAAGCAGTTCTGGAAGTTTTGACTGGGTAGTGCATCTTTACATTTAGTCAACAAGTTTCTGCTTTTCTATCAACTTCCTTCCAATGTCAAACATTTTTTCTAACATCGACTTCCTTGTGTTTTTGACTCTTCTATTGTATGATCTTTTATTTGTAACTTTCTTTCAATTTGTACCTATCTTCTCATATCATTAAGTTTTACCAGAAAAATTGAAAATATCCGCCAACAAGTTGATATAAATATTATAAGTGCCAAAACTATTTTTCTTTTGGTTTAGTTATAATTGTTTCACAAGAAAAGTCATTGAAACAACTAATAATTTTTAAATTATAGCTCAAACTAATGAAAAAGTAACTTTTTTTTCTCACTTTGATAACTCTTATGAAATATATTTATAGAGTTATTTAGTTTGTTTTGTGAAACTAAATAACTCTATGAATTGATTGATGTATACAAACTTCATCTGCATACAATTGATGTATATTAACCACTTGAATGGAATAAAAGTTTAAAAAATAATAAATAGTGTAAATTGTTACGTGGAACAATTTGATTGGCATATTATCAGAAAAATAACAACATAAAAATAGTGTTTTCGAAAAAATCAAAAGGTATGATATAATAAACGATAATTTTCAGAAAAAATATTTAAATTTAAAAAATTATATAATTACGACAATTGATGCATATTAACTACTTGAATGGAATGAAAATTTAAAATAATAATAATAAATAGTGTAAACTTGTTACGGTATAATCAAATTAAAGTAATACTTTATTAATAACGCTTAAGCAAGGCAACCGAAAAATTAAATACATTATTACGCAAAAAAAAGAATAGAGAACTTGAAAATAATAAAATAACAACACTACTTCAATTTAAGACTAATAATCTTTTATTTATTAGAAAAAAAGATAAACAAGGCTATATCTGTTATTTTTTTCAAGGTCCGTGCAACAGCTCAAACTAAACTGGCTAAGCATTCGAACTTCTTGTCGATTCTTCACCGGGGCCGATGTTGACACTTGTTCTTGTGGACCGAACAATGGATCTGTGATGAATACAAACTCAGCATCCTTCGTAGCCAAAACCTGCAAAGATTCTTGTTGGGGCTTATCTAAGAACTTCTAATAAGAAGCATTTGGGCTTGGATTGCACAATATGGATGTGGGTATGCCACCTTTGATTACTCGTGGCTTCTCGTACTCCAGTTTGAACTTTCATTCCCTTTGCGAACCGATAAATTGCTTCAATGAGTATTTAGAAAAATGGATGGGCTGACGTCATCTATGACATTGAATAGGCAATGTACACTCCGAAGGCAACATCAATTAAGCAGAACTAACAATTTTGATTGAGCTACAATGTATATAATACAAACAGAAACTATGAATTTATCTCTCTGCGCAATTTTGATTGTGATACACTAATCTTATAAAGTTCATTTTTTAGACTTTTTCAACTTGTTTTAAATAGGTATCGATTTGCTACTTTTATTTTGTTTTTATTTTTATTGGCTTAATTTTTTTTTTGTTACATTGGAAAATAAACAAAAACTAAGACCGCAAAAAAACAACTCCTAGTTCATCACTAAGGAGTAGAGGACCCAATCTAGGAGGAGGAGATTTTCAAATGACTAGAATATTAATGCATACGGGTCTTAATAAACTTGATAATCTAGCTAACTTCACTCAATCAAACTTAATATTTTCAAGTTTGTTTGGGTCATCGAGATTAATTTAGATAAAAATCGATTAATCCATTTAGAGGTTGGCTTAGATGGCGGGTTGAGAAATGCAATCTGTGTACCTGATCTGAGCAAAAGCATTGTCGTTTGTGCATTTTACTCTAAAACTTCTTCATTTTTCATCACATTCCTAATTCCTCTTCCATATCTCCATTCTTGAACCTTAGCCTTCCTCCCTCGCATCCCATTGGTGCTGCCCCATATCATGACACCAATCACCACCACACTGACGACCGACCAACCACCACTAGACTTGGCTTGCGTCGTTGCTCAGCGAGGTGCGTATTGCGTCGTTGCTCAGGATCTCAACGAGGTGATTCGTGCTCAACCCTTCATGTGGCCTAAAATCTGGTATAATTTGAGACATTATATACTTGTGACATTATACTCATTTGAGCATCATTTTTTATGTATACACATACTGGACCGTACTGGCCCGATTGACATTTGAGCACCTATGATCCTGACTAACTGGGCCGATCTAATGCCTAGTAATATTCAGGTCCGATACCCGACTTAAGAAAGCCCGAGGTTTCGAATTATGAAACTGTCAACGGTCATCAGATCTTGACTTGATGACTAAACGTCTAAAAACGGCTCTACACCATTAAGACCAAGTATAACGTAGGTTGGAGATTAAAAGGATCTTAACGGTAAGGACCCGAGGGATAGTCCTTATATAGGCCAGCTCGGTCATCTAGGCCGGGCATGTTCCAATTCTATTAGCCTTTGATTATATTGACTAAATTCTTCAAACTGATCGGTGAACCTGAGAGCTGACTTCACTGACTTTCCGTTCTGGGAACTTCGATGGATTCCCTTCTGACAACCTTGGGTTTCGGTCAGTATCTGGAACATTTGACGCCCACTGTGGGGCTAGGTAAAACTTTTCCTACCTCACAAGCACCCAGATCCGTTCTCCGAAAGGTCCACTTCTTTGATTACTTATGGCCACAAATGAGAACCATGCTGTCAATGGCGAGACTCCGGGTGATCTTCAGCCCAGTTCAATGGAGATGCTTATGCAAGCGATAAGGAACATTAATAGCCGCATTGACCAGATTGATCGGATGCACAACAGAGAACAACATATAATAGAACCCGAGAGGGAGGTTGAAGGGTTACTTAATGAGGATGTGGCGAGAGAATTTCATCAGCCCTCGAGCCAACCAAGAGTAACCGGCCAGGAAGTTCGTTTGCAGATAAACCATAAGAATCATTCTCTCCCGGCTGCGGATCATCCATTTTCGGATTTCATAATGTCAATCAAACTCCCGGAAGGCTTCCAGCTTCCGACAATGGAATTGTACGATGGAACGACCGATCCGCAGGAGCACCTTACGATGTTTAATTCTATGATGCTTTTGAATGGCGGGTCGGATCCAATTAAGTGCAGGGCTTTCCCGACAACATTAAAGAAATTGGCCTTACTTTGGTTTTCAAGCCTCGAAGCAGGTTCAATCTATGACTTTTTTGAATTGTCCATTAAATTCCTTAACCATTTTTCTACTAGCAGGACACATCAGAAGACTTCGGCAAGTCTGATCAATTTAAGACAGGGAAGAGAAGAATCCCTTAAAGAATTTATCTCGGAGAGGAAGCGGTTCAGATTAAAGATCTAAACCCGGCTGTGTCCTTGCATGCAATCATGGCAGGATTACGCCCGGGACCGTTTGCAGATTCCTTAGCCAGAAAACCCCCTTTGGACCTTGATGATCTGCGAGGTAGATCTACAGGATACATAAACATGGAGGAGATAGCCCTTGCAAGAAAGCAGATGGAGCGGTAATTTTTCGATCTGGAAACGACAAGAAACAGGAGCAGCCCTCACATCTCCATTCGCCCGGTTTCATTAGAAAAATTTCAAGGGAGCCGATCCAATCAAAGAGGCAGAACCACAACACGCAATTATGACTAATCAGAAAGGTTTAATCGAGGTTCGAGGGAGGCGTTCGGAAGAGTTCGATCTATCTTTGACAAATATACCCCTTTGAACACTCCTCAGGATCAGATTCTTCGAGAGATATATAGCACTGGCTTGATTCAAATTCCGATGAATGCAGGAAAACAAAGGATCCTGCCGAATGTTGATAAGACCAAAAGATGTGAGTTTCATAAGGTATTCGGACATTCAACAGAGAATTGCATTACATTGAAAGATAGAATTGAGCAACTCATCCGAGAAGGTCATCTTGGGAAATACATATATCGACGTAGAAGCCGTAGTAGAGAGGCAAAAGAGACAAGAGACGGAAATCAATCCAAACCAAGGAGTCCGAGTTCGGGAGAAAAGAGTAAAACTGTCGTTGCTGTTTCGGACTCCCGGGATCATGTGATTAGAGGAGTGATCGACACCATCGCTGGAGGATTCGCTGGAGGAGGGAGTTCGAATTCATCTCGAAAAAGACACCTCCGAGCTGTCATGTCTGTAAGTCATCCTTCTCCAGTGCAAAGTGAAGAGAGCCCGGTGATCTCCTTTTCCAGTAAAGATTTCACGGGTCTCGATGAAAATTTGGACGACCCAATGGTGATCTCCATCATCGCCGAAAATTTCCAGATCAGGAGGGTCTTGGTCGACCAGGGCAGCTTGGCAGATATACTTTATTTGTCAACTCTCCGTAGATTGCAAATTCCAGAATCTGAGTTAAAACCTTTTGATGGGTGTCTGGTCAGTTTCTCAGGTGAGCAGGTAAATGTAAAAGGGTATATCGAACTCCGAACGACTCTCGGAATAGGTACACTCTTGAAAACAATTCTTGTTAAATATTTGGTTATTGATTCTCATACTCCATACAATATTATCCTTGGAAGACCTTCTCTTAATTCTTTGGGAGCGGTGGTGTCAACTCCGCATTTAACAATGAAGTTTCCCATTTCCAAAAACGAGATAGGTGTGGTTCATGCAGATCAAAGAGAGGTAAGAATATGTTATAACGAAAGCCTAAAGGTAAAACCAAAAGAGGTATGCGACCGAGCTGAGTCGTCAGGAAAACCCTTGCATATTAATATGGCAGAATTAGACCCAAGGAGTGATGAGCAGGATCGACCTCAACCAATAGAAGATTTGCAGGTTATACCCTTGGGGCCGAAACCGAATCAGGTAACTCGCATCGGTTCCAATCTTCCAGCCGATGTCAAGAACGAGTTGGAAAAGCTGTTGAAGGACAACGCCGATGTGTTCGCTTGGACTACAACAGACTTACCGGGAATTGACCCAGAGGTAATTACTCATAAACTCTCAATAAATCAAAAGATGAAGCATGTTGCTCAGAAAAAGCGGAAGCTCGGAGCTGAAAGGCAGGAGGCTGCCGCTCAGGAGACCAAAAAGCTGTTAGAGGCTGGATTCATAAGGGAGGTTGAGTATACCATGTGGTTGGCTAACGTGGTAATGGTCAAGAAGTCGACAGTGAAGTGGAGGATGTGCACGGATTTTACCGACTTGAACAAAGCCTGTCCGAAGGATTCCTACCCTCTGCCTAGCATAGATCGGTTGGTCGACGGTGCGTCCGGTTATCAGTTCCTTAGCTTCATGGATGCCTACTCGGGATATAATCAGATCAGGATGCATCGGGAAGACGAGGAGAAAACTGCCTTTATCACCGAGTTCAGGAATTACTGTTACTGGGTCATGGCTTTTGGTCTGAAAAATGCCGGGGCGACCTATTAGAGGCTCATGAACAAAATTTTTAAGGACCAAATCGGAAGAAACATCGAGGTATATGTTGACGATATAGTGGTAAAGACACCGGCCAGCAGTAACCACTGTTCAGATCTCCTAGAAATCTTTACTCAATTAAGAAAGTACAACATGAAATTGAACCCAGAGAAATGTGTGTTCGGTGTGCAAGGTGGGAAATTTCTCGGATTCCTCCTAACCAACAGAGGGATTGAGGCCAACCCGGACAAATGTAGAGCTATAATGGACATGAGGAGTCCCGCATCAATCAAGGAGGTCCAGGGACTAACGGGGAGAATCGCTGCTCTGTCAAGGTTTCTGTCGAAATCAGCCGACCGAGCTATTCCATTTTTTCAGTGCTTAAAGAAATCGACTAACTTTCAATGGACCGAGGAATGCGAAAAGGCATTTGCAGAGTTGAAGCACTTTTTAACCACACCGCCAATCCTAACTAGACCCGAACAAGGTGATTCTTTATTGCTTTATATATCTGTCTCTGACAAAGCTTTGAGTTCGGTATTGGTTAAGGAGGACGGAAAGGACTAGCGTCCAGTCTACTTTGTGAGTCGAGTGCTGCAAGGACCGGAAGTCAGATATCAAAGGATAGAGAAAATGGCGTTGGCCCTCATCGTAACGGCAAGGCGTCTCCGACAATATTTCCAAAGCCATCGAATAATTGTCATGACCGACCAACCTATTAAACAAGTTCTAAGAAAACTGGAGTTAGCAGGTCGTATGATTTCTTGGTCGGTCGAGCTGTCGGAATTTGATATCCAGTATCAACCTCGAGGGCCAATCAAGACACATGTATTATCTGATTTCCTGTTTGAACTATCCTCACCCTCTTCTCATGACCCAAATAATGACCTCTGGTATCTTTTTGTTGATGGAGCCTCGAATGTGAAAGGAAGTGGGGCAGGAATTATATTGGAAGGGCCTAATGAGATTCTGATCGAACAATCGTTAAAGTTCAATTTCTGAACTAGTAATAATCAGGCAGAATATGAAGCTCTCCTAGCTGGGCTTTCCCTTGCCGATGAGATGGGAGCAACCCGGCTGATTGCAAAATCAGACTCCCAACTGATAACTGGACAGGTCAGGGGTGAATTCCAAACTAAAGATGCTCAGCTAGCGAAATATTTACTAAAGGTATAGGATATTGTCAAGAAATTCGCAGAGTTTAAAATTTTACACATTCCAAGAGACCAGAATGCGCGTGCCGACTTATTATCCAAATTAGCCAGTACTAAGAGAGCCGGGAACAATAGATCGGTCATCCAGGAGGTGATAGAAAGTCCGAGCATTGATGCAATATAATCTTTTGTCATAAACACCGACCCAAATTCTTGGATGGCTCCGATCATTAGATATCTGAAAAATGGTGATTTACCGACCGAAGAACCAAAGGCTCAAAAGCTCAAAAAATCGACAAGTTATTATGTCTTGATCGGTGAAGATTTATTTAAGAGGGGACTCACTTTACCTTTACTGAAATGCATTGAGCGAAGTCGGATTATGTCGGTAATGGAGGAAGTTTATGAAGGTGTTTGTGGCAGTCATATTGGAGGACGTTCTTTGGCCGAGAAGGTTTTACGTGCAGGATTATATTGGCCTACTATGAAGACCGATTGTCTGGAGTACGTCCAAAAATGTGAAAAATGCCAAAAGTTTTCAAGTCTGCACAGGGCCCCGCCAGAGGAGCTTCATAACCTTGATACTCCATGGCCATTCTGTAGATGGGGAATTGATTTGCTGGGTCCTTTACCAATCGCAGCAGGACAAGTGAAATACATTGTGGTAGCAATCAACTATTTTACGAAGTGGATCGAGGCCGAGCCACTTTCCAGCATAACGTCAGAAAAGGTAAAAAGGTTTGTATGGAAAAATATTATATGCCGGTTTGGTTTACCATTTATTATTGTGTCTGATAATGGAACACAGTTCACTGACAAGAATTTTCGAGCATTTTGTCATAAGAATGGTATTAAGCAGGTTTTTACGTCGGTGGAGCACCCGCAGACCAATGGTCTGGTCGAAGCTGCAAACAAAATCATTCTGGCAGGACTCAAGAAGAGACTAGATCGCGCTAAGGGGCTCTGGCCAGAAGAATTACACAATGTCCTGTGGGCATATCATACTACACCTCAATCCTCGACCCAAGAAACACCGTTCCGACTCACGTATGGAGCCGACGCTATGATTCCGGTTGAAGTCGGTGAGCCGAGTTTTAGAAGGATGACGTTTTTTGAAGAAACGAATGACGAGCATAGGAGAACCGACCTTGATCTGCTGGAAAAAGAGAGGGAAGTCACCCACATTCGCGAAGAAGCAGTCAAAGCAAGGATGGCAAGGAAGTACAATCGCAAGGTCAGATCGAGGACTTTTCAGCATGGAGACTTGGTTTTGCGCAAGGTGGAAGACTCCAGAAGACCACAAGGTGAGGGGAAGATGTCGGCTAACTGGGAAGGGCCTTTTCGAATTGTAGAGGTTGTTGGAGGAGGAGCTTACAGGATCGGGGAACTCACCAGAAAAATTCTTCCTAGGTCCTGGAACTCGGCTTCTTTAAGGAAGTTTTATAGTTAAAATCTCTTGTACTGAGGATGTTGTACTCTTTTTCCTTACCAGGATTTTTTCCCACTGGGTTTTGCCTGGAAGGTTTTAACGAGGCACATCTTATCACTTTACTTAAATCAAAATGTTACTATCTTTTAAAGTATTTTTGTTAAACATATTCATTCCGTCTTTCAGCCGATGCCGACCAAAGTCGATGCCAGCCAAAGCTGATGTAAAATTCTGGCTTTCAGCCGATGCCTACCAAAGTCGATGCTAGCCAAAGCTGATGTAAAATTTCGGCTTTCAGCCGATGCCGACCAAAGTCGATGCCAGCCAAAGCTGATGAAAATTTCGGCTTTTAGCTGATGCCGACCAAAGTCGATGCTAGCCAAAGCTGACGACTCTTTCATCAACTTTGTTCAAAGTCGAAATTGACCTTTCAGACCAACCGAAATTTGGTTGAGGAAGAAATTAGACGAAATAATGTCGAAATAAAATGGCATAATGAAGCGATCGAAGTCAAAAAATTATAAAGAGCAAATTGTTTTCAAATATATTTAATGACAAAATGTTCTTTACAGATCAGTCTAAAGGCTACAATAATTTTTGGCCTAAACAGAACAACACAAGTTAACTTGGAAACTATTCATTCATCTTCATCTTCATCTTCTGGTGGATCAACGACTCAGCCGTCCTTAATAATCTTAAATGGACTTAGCTCTCCAAGCCGATCGTCAAATACTCCATCAGGGTTAAGGAGTTTTGCTTGCTCAAGACCAGACTCAAAACCGACGATACTCTGCTCGGCCGCCTCTTCTTTCAAGCTTGTCAGTTCGATCTTAAAGGCATCCCTTGATTTTAACGCTTCTATCAGGACTTGGTTAGCCTCCGTCTTTTGTTTCTCTGCATCCTCTTTTGCTTTCTTCAAAATTGAAAGCTCTTCTTCGGCTTCTTCCTTTTCTTTCTTCAATGAAGCAAGAGACATCTCAAGCTTGTCGACATGAAGGATTTTTTGCCTTAAGACTTCATTTTCTCTCTTTAAGGTTGAGACCTCTTCCTGGTGAGCTCTTTGAGTTTTCTCCATTTCTGATCGGAAGAGTGAATTGAAAGAAGATAACTTCTTTTTTGAATCTTCCAGCTCGTGTTCTACCGACCGGATTGCACTTGTTGCTCGAAGAAGTTGAACTTCAGTCCAACGGCATAGTCCGATCCCACCAACCTTATCCTTTCGCTCCTTGTCATTTGGCAGAGAAATATGTGTCTCCAAGAAGGACTCGAAGGGGAAGGAAGAAGCCCAGAGTGAAGGGTTATCTGCATTAGCATCGAAGCCATTCAGTGCCTCAAACGCATGTTATTTTTCCTGATTCTCAAAGGAAGAGCCCTCACCTAGGGTTCGGCGTTTGGAAGCAGAAATTCTTGGAACTTCAGTCGATTCTTCACCCTCTGCCTGATTCCTTTTTTCGACTAAAGGTTCTAATTGGATCTCGAGAGAGTCAGAAATTTGAACCGAAATCTCGGTCTTCTCTGCTTCGGAAGCCATTTTTTCTGCGTCGACCAAGTCGGTCGGTAGTTCTTTCTTTTTGGCAAACTTCTTCAGCTGTTTTAGTGAGATTCGAGGTGCCATCGACTCTGAAAAATGGAAAAAAAAAAGGGTTAAAAGTCAATTTACGTTGAAAGCTAAGTCAATAAACAGCGGATTTAAAACTTACTCATTAATTTTGCAATTTTGTCTGGATAATCCCCAAATCTGACAAATACACTGATATCTAGAACAGGACAATCTTCCAAGAAGTCAACTAAGTCACGGTCGGTTGGCAAAAGGCTTCGGTATTCAATACTCAGAATGGATTTCGGTTCCGTTCTCCAATAGAGAGGGAATTTCTCTATCCCAAGTTGGTCGGCATAAAAAGGTATGTCGCCGTAACGGGTTTTAACTCGGAAAAATTTACTTTTGAAATTCTTATATGATGAGTCGAAGGCTGAGAAAAGTTTTTTACGAGGGTGGCTGTTGAGTGAAACCCAACCTCCCTTACCAACTCCTTTACACTGAAAAAAGAAAAAGAAAACTTCTATGCTGGGAATTCTATCAAGGAAGCTCATCAAAACTTCGAAAGCCTTTACAAAAGCCCAACTATTCGGATGAAGTTGGGTCGGAGCCACGTTCGACGACCAAGTACCGAAACCTTGGAAATCGGTAAAAGGAAGCCTTAAATTCAGGCGATTGAAAAAGGTTTCGTACATATACACCCAGCCGACCTGGTTGTCGCCATACGATGACATAAATACGAATTCATCTTCTCGGCACGGGAGGCAGATGAACTGACCTTCATCATCATCCCGGCTAAGTAACACACGTTGTCGGAGCACGTTAATGCTCTCAGCCGTAGTGTAAATAGAAGGAAATTTGTTAACTGCTAGGCGAACCCAATCATAACT
The DNA here is from genome assembly GCA_029884595.1 of Ormosia semicastrata. Taxonomy (NCBI): domain Eukaryota; kingdom Viridiplantae; phylum Streptophyta; class Magnoliopsida; order Fabales; family Fabaceae; genus Ormosia; species Ormosia semicastrata. The sequence goes on from JAQQTO010000044.1 coordinate 5,037,491, forward strand.
CGGCATCGACTCTTCCCCTGGCGATGTATTTCCTGAACAGTCGGACATCACGGTTGGAAGGATTTCTCGACAACAACCTTTTACTGAAAAAAAGTTAACCTACTTGGCTTGGAAAAGAAAGTGAAAAGACTATCTGACTTAGAGAAAAAGGAGAATAAACCTATTTGGTGGCTAAAAAACAAAATCCTAGTCCTCGTGGTTATACACCTTTCGCTGTCAAAAATGGGTATTGAAACAAAAGGAAAATCAAACTTGTATTTTAGAAATTACCTGGAATAAGCGAGGGAAAAAGCTGTGTGAAGAGACCCAAAATGCTCGCTTGTACAGGAATAAGGAAATTGCTTGGACTTAAAATGGGATGGAAAGGTTTACCGTCAGCACGCAGAAATGGGAAAAGGGAAGGTCAAGAAGAAGAAATGGAGAAGTGAGTTAAAGAAGTAAATAAATGAATGGTAGTTTGACAGGTTTTAAAACGATAAAACTGCTAAAATCAAAAGATCAAGGAAAATGAAAAGTTTCAAGCAGGGCGGTTGGATATATCCGGAACGGTGATCTAACGGTGGAAGGTGAAGAATCAAAAACTTTTAGAAGTCCATGGAGTCAGATGCATTTATGATGAAGTGACATGATTGACGTTTGGTGAACAAAACCATAACACGTGGCAAGATATATTCAAAATTCATACACAGAAAAGTGAAACGCCTAGTCAGAAGAAAAATTTACGGTCTAGACACATCCTCATCCAACCTATAAAGAGGAAAAAGCTCGGCCAAATCTAAAGGTTAGCCTAGCTGAGGAGCTATGGACCATACTGGATCAACTCATGTACGGGTGCTTACACGCCCAGTTAAAAACCGTGTAAGCTGAACTCTCATCTGACCTATGAAGTAAGTAAGCTCGGTTAAATCTAAAGATTTACCGAGTTGGGGGGCTGTGGACCGTACTGGCCCGATTGACATCTGAGCACCTATGACCCTGACTAACTGGGCCGACCTAATGCCTAGTAATATTCAGGTCCGATACCCGACTTAAGAAAGCCCGAGGTTTCGAATTATGAAACCATCAACGGTCATCGGATATTGACTTGATGACTAAACGTCTAAAAACGGCTCTATACCATTAAGATCAAGTATAACGTAGGTTGGAGATTAAAAGGATCTTAACGGTAAGGACCCGAGGGATAGTCCTTATATAGGCCAGCTCGGTCATCCAGGCCGGGCATGTTCCAATTCTATTAGCCTTTGATTATATTGACTAAATTCTTCAAACTGATCGGCGAACCTGAGAGTTGACTTCACTGACTTTCCATTCTGAGAACTTCGGTGGATCCCCTTCTGACAACCTTGAGTTTCGATCAGTATCCGGAACACATGCCCTCGTTGAGACAGAATCCACCAAAACACAAAGCATACCTTGTTTCTGATTAGTATGGATTTTCATTTATGGAGTTCCAAGAAGGCATGTGTTTACATTTCAAAGCAACGCAAGGCGAGAAATGGAAGTGCTGACCAAGGGAATGGGAGACAAACACAACAGAGCAATCCGGATCCGGCAAATGCCAAATGTGGAGGGCCACAATTTTGTTGCACATAAATTTCTACCCAAATGCAAATTTCAGAGGCACAGTAATTACGCAAAGTGATCTGCCGGAATAAATTTGATCGTGTTAACATTTGATTGCACATTTAGTTCCTAACTGGATTTCGGGATGCATGAGAAAAGCCTGGCTTTTGGAGTAAGTGTTGTTTGTTAGGCCAGGAAGTGTTGATGAATAATAGTAGGCTTGCGCATGAATTATGTCCCACACCTCGTGGAGTAATGATAGAGAACTAAATTGGCTGCTATAAGAGGATAAGATTAATAATGCTGTCCCTATGATCCTTCAGGCAGTAAAGGGGATATGAGGAGTGGTGGTATCTCGCAACAAAGATGCGAGTTGGGTGTCCGCCCCAAGCCTGGTTACGACAGTTGGGCGCCCTCCCTTAAACCAATCTGATCCCTAACCTGTAGGACCAAGTACTACTGAGTTTATTTTTTTTGTATGAAAAGTTTCTGCTTGATTCTTTTTGATTAATAATTGATCAAGAAGATAAGTTGTAAAATAAAAGCATATCCTTTTAATTTTTGTTTTTGAAATATTTTTCATTGACACATTTATATTTTGTTCTACTTATAATTTTAATATAACAATGACATGTTTATATATATGTATAACACATATCAAATACTAAACGCAAATCAAAATTAAAAATACAAATGGAATGAAAAAAATTAAAATTAAAATTAAACTAATAGAAAAAAAAAATTTACATAAATATTTGTTTTTTATGAGATTTTGTCATATATTTTAATTTTGAAATTACACTTATTTAGAGTATAAGAATTTCTCTTCACCATAAGTATATTTTTAATTGATTTTTAAATTGTTTATCAATTAATTTATTTTTTTGTATTATATGAATATAAATTGAATTAATTTATATGTAATTTTAATAAATTTAATTTATTAAAATATTTTTAACAAAATTACTAGATAAAATTATACATGTAAAAGATAAACATTTTTGTTTATTTCATAAATATTTTTTTAGGTATATAAGTTGTTTTATAATATTTTATATGTATTTAAATTCTTTAATATTTACATTTGAGTGAAATTATTTCATAAAAATATTATATATTTTTAAACTAAACTTATAAATATTATTTTTTTATGAATTATTACATATATTTTATTTAATAAAATTATTTTTATTTAAATTATATTTACTTTTATAATTAAAATTTTAATTTATTCATATTGTACGAGTACAAAATATAATAAAACAAAAGAAGGAAAACAAATCATAAATATGGAGTGGATAAACGATGGTATCATAAACAAACACTCATTAGTTTTTAACCTTTGCAAAAATTATAAGTGAAGAAAGTAAAAAATTGACTTGCCCTCTCCTCACTAAGAGAAAATCATTTTAAATGTTTAAAATAAGGTTTCTTATGCATATTTTTAATTCATTTATAAACAATTCAGAAGATATCCCAAAATAGAAAAGTTCTGGAGAAATGTTAACAGTAATTATTAATTAAAAATATGAAATTTTTATTACTTTGTATTCTGAAGTTGATTCAGATGGTAACTGAGATAGGCTCGTAACAGTGGATTCCTCTTTAAGCAATAGCAATGACCAAGCGTATTGAAATAGGGGGGTGAGTACTTGTAAAGGGACTCTAACGCTCAAGTTAGGCTGTGTGCAAGTAAGGCAATTTACATTGAATAATTTACTGATACCTGATTAAGGCTATTTAACCTTGTATTTATAGAGCGTGTATAGAATCCTCATATAATCTGTATTGAATGCAAGTATTTAGGATTAGTATGCTGGTAATCTGTGTAACTTCTGAATATAATCTCTGAAATTGCAGGTAGTAACAGTCCGCAATTCTCTAGGAAACTGTTACTTTGACTTTATTAGGAATTAAATATCCTTTAAAGATGATCTCAGTTTCGTACTGTTTCCCAATTGTTCGCTAGTCTCGTGACTAATCAAAAACTGGGAGCATTAAACGTAGCTGCCATCACGCGATCAATTCACCTTTTACGAGACCAATCAGAGTGCTTCATTCTATCTATAAATAGAGAATGTTTGCACTGAAGTTGGTATTCCTTTCGTTGTGTTTCTTCTTTTTTGTAATTCCGTTTGAGAATGATCCACTTTCAAAGAGTAGTTTCCCTTTCATTTTTTGCACTTATATGGAGGGTTTAATCCCGTGCGAAGGTCACTCTCTTGATCTTTTCAAAATTCTTGAAGGTGTTGGACTCTCTGCAAGCAACTTCCTTTTTTCACAGAGGCTTTTCTTTCTTGGCATAATGTTAAGTCACTATGCATTTAGGGAGGCAGAAGCCTTTCTCACTTGGCATACACGGGGGTGTCGGATCCAACATGTTATCGGGATGGAATTATGCTTCCATAAATCGGTGCATAGGGACAGTGGAGAACACTTTGTCTCTCTCCCTGCCTCCTTCTTGGGTGATTTGGGGGCACCAAGCCGGTCTTCTTCGTAGTGCGGTTGGATATGCAAGAATGTCACCCTGGGCAGAAAGGAAAAGTCCTCTTGAGGCAGCTTGGGGTTATCTATTTTCTTGGACTTGCTTTGCGAAGAAGTAGTGGGTGTCGGCCTTTATTATCATTATGAAGAAGGTAGGGAAGAAGAAATGGAGTGGCTTCAGCCTGTTCCGGTGAAGAGAGTGGAGGAACTGTGAATGTGACACTGCTATTGGGTGTCATATTGGTGATGTCGATTTTGTCCTTAAAATCTTATACGGACACTGTTTTCACTTTATTTTTAATATACTTTTTCCTTCACTTTCCGTGGAGGTTAACGATGTATAGAATGAAAGTAATAAATTTTTTTTTTTTGAGGATCTGTCTTGTATCTCAGAAATTTTCTTTTTCGACTTTTCGCTTTACATTATCCGGGGTGAGTCCAATGCTTATCCTATAGCTATACTAAGTTGCCCCCAGCTCGGCCTTTGGTTGTTGGTACCACGAAATGACGAGTTTTAGCTCTTACCCCCAGGGTCCGTGTCCCTCATTGGGTGAAGAGTTTTATTACTACCTTTCAAAGTCAACTAACCTTTATTGGGGTACCATAGTTTGCATTAGTACTTCACGTCTATAATAAATATTACGAAAGCAAACAGGATTCGTGGAAAACTTCTACACTCCGTGATGGATTCCTAGAATTGGGTTACTGAAGTTCCCAGTCCAAGGCCTTTCGTGTTTATGATTTAGTGTGAGAATTTTCTCGAGACTTATGATTTTTCTTCTGCACAACCTCTTTAACACAAGACACACTCAGGGGGTACCATGATAATCTGTCCATGCTGGCAACGATCAAGAAAGAAAGTAAAATATCACTTGTTTTATTGATCCAAAAAAGACTAAGGTCCATACAAGGTGCTCCTGTAGTAATTAGGGCAGATTAAACATGAAATAAACCAAGACTATGCCTTAAAAGGCACTTAGCTATAGTATCTTCTAAGTTTGTCTACATTTCAGAAGTTCTTTATCGGCTTGCCTGTTAGCGTCTCCAAGGTATAAGCTTCTTTGCCGGTGCTGATCACAATGCGGTAGGGGCCTTCTTAGTTAGGGGCTAACTTCCCCTGGTTGGCATTCTTTCCTCTGATGTCAACCCTGCAGAGCACAAGGTCGCCTGGCTAGAATCTTCTAGGAATAACTTTTAGGTTGTAGCGTGCTGCCATCTTCTGTTTGATGGCGGTGTTGCGTATATGGGCGATGCACCTTCTTTCTTCCAAGAGGTCTAGGTCTTCCCTGATTAGTTCGGGGTTACTGTCTGCTGAGAAATGTGTGAGGCGCTAGCTGAGTTCTCTAATTTCTACTAGTATCATTGTCTCACACCCATAAGTGAGCTTAAAGGGAGTCTCACCTGTCGTAGAGTGGGGTGTAGTCTGGTAGGCCCAAAGAAAATGGTCGAGTTGTTCGGCCTAGTTTCCCTTGGCTTCATCCAACCTCCTTTTAAGTCCGTGAACAATAACCCAGTTGGCAGCTTCAGCTTGTCTATTAGTCCAAGGGTTTTCTACAGCGCTACAATGATGTTTGATTTTCAAACAACGAGTAATTCTTCAAACCCCTCGTCTTTAAATTGTGTCCCGTTATCCGTCATTATGGAATTCGGGATTCCAAACCTTGTAATGGCGCTATGTGAACTTTTGGATTCTGGCCGAGGTAATAGTGACCAGAGGTTCAGCCTTGATCTATTTAGTAAAGTAATCCACTGTTACCACTAGAAACTTCAGTTATCCAAGTACTTGAGGGAACGGACCCAGAATATCCATACCGCACCTATAGAACGGTTAGGGTATGGATGTTGTGGAGAGTTCCTTAAGTGGAGCATAGTAGTGGTCTGAGTGACGCTGACATTTGTCACAAACTTGGACGTATGCTATTACGTCAGCCTTCATTATAGGCCAATAATAACTAGCACTGAGAGTTTTTAATGCTAAGGCTTTGCCTCCCAAATGGTGTCCACAGCTCCCCTTATGGACCTTTACTAATATATACTCTGCTTCTTTAGGCATCAGGCATTTGAGAAGGGGTGAAGAGAATCACTGCCGGTATAATTGCCCATCATAGATGGTATACCAGACAACAATTTTTATTAGCCTAGAAGCTTCCTTTGGGTCTTCGGCTTGGATGCTGGACTGTAAATACTTCACAATTGGGGTGATCCATGCAGATTATGAATTTTCAATATGGAAAATGGATAAAACCATGATTGAGGGTTGGGATAAGGTCTCTTGGACCACCAAACGATTGTTCCCCGGGCTCTTCGTGTTGGCCAACTTGGACAGGAGGTCAGCCTTTGAGTTTTATTCACGGGGAATGTGCTCTACCTTCAGTGTTCGAAAGACCTTAAGGAGTCCTTGTACCTTTGCTAGGTATCTCAGCAAGAGGGATTCTTTAGCCTGGTAGTCACCTTGGATCTGGTATGTCACGAGCTAGGAGTCACTGTAAAGCGTGATCCTTGTTGCACCCAATTCATTGGCCATCATCAATCTAGCAATGCATACTTCGTATTCTTCCTGATTGTTCGAAGTAAGGAACTCGAACTTTAGGGAGCTTTCAATTGTCATGCCTTCTAGATTTTCGAGGATTACCCCGGCGCCACTTCCCTTAAGGTTAAAGGATTCATCAATGAACACTATTCATGAGACTTCCTCTAGGTTGTCGGGGTCCAATGTAAGTTCGACAAGGAAGTCTAAAAGTGCTTATGCCTTTACAGCTAGTTTGGGCTCGTATAAGATTTTGAACTCAGAGAGCTCGATGGACCAAACGATCATCCTTTCTGCTAGGTCCAGTTTATGCAATATTTGCCTGATTGGTTAATCCGTCCTTACTACGACTGGATGACACTAGAAGTATTGCCTTAGTTTCCTGGCCGTGATGACTAGGGCAAGTGCGACCTTCTCGATCTTCTGATAATAGAGCTCGGGGCCCTGCAGCACCTTACTCACGAATAGACCGACTTTTGGCCTTTGACCGTTTCCTAGATAAGTACTGAACTAATGGCTTCTTCATGAATAGAAAGGTATATGTACAAAGTCTATCCAGGTTCTGACCTGGTCAGGATAGGGGGAGATGATAACAGACTCTTAAGAGATGTGAAGGCGTCCTCGCACTCTTGGGTCCACTCAAAATCGGTCCCCCCTTTTTTAACAGTTTGAATAAGGGGAGGGATTTATGAGCAACTTTAGCGAGAAAGCATGTGAGTGTCGCAATCTGTCCTGTAAGTTGTTGAACTTCTTTTACATTCCAGGGGCTATGCATGTCGAGCACCGCTTGACATTTGTCTAGATTTGCCTCAATCCTGCAATGAGTCAACATGAAGCCTAAAAACTTCTAGGTCCGGAGCCCGAACACCCATTTTTCAAGGTTGAGTCTCATGTTATGCCTTCTGACTTTTGCAAACTCCTCTTCTAGGTTAGCTGTGTGGGATCCGACTTTCGGGGTCTTAGCGATCATGTCGTCAATGTATACTTTGAGCATTCTCCCCACTTGGACCTCAAAGACTCTATTCATCATCATCTGATAAGTGGCTCCTGCATACTTTAATCGAAAGGGCATGACCTTGTAGCAGTAGCTTATCTTCTCGATGATGAAAGTGATTTTATCTTCATCTTTGAGGTACATCGAGATCTGGTTATACCCGGAGTAGGCATCCATGAAGGATAGTAGCTAGAAGCTGGATGAGCTATCAACCAACTTGTCAATGTTGGGGAGGGGGTATGGATCTTTAGGGCATGCCTTATTCAGATCCGTGTAGTCCACACACATCCTCCACTTTTTGTTTGACTTTTTCATTAGGACCATATTAGAGAGTCATATGGTGTAAGAGATCTCCCTGATAAATCTAGCACTGGGTAGTTCTTTGACTTGCTCTTCAATGATTTGTTATCTTTCAAGGCTGACTTTCCTCTTTGTCGCGACCGGAGACCGCGGCGAAAAATAGCAACTCTAAGGATTTTAAAATATGGAAATGGAAAATGGAGTCGCCACCAATTTTATTTAAATTAGGAAAAATTGGAAAACCTTCCTTTGAAAATAGTCTTTGGAACCAGATTGGATTCGGGAGTCGGTTATGGATAGGGAAGGGCGGAAACTTAATCCCACAGCACCCCTAACACACCCGTTCTAAAATGGTACCTTAAGTTAATTGTGCAAACTTTAATAATCTCAAATATATTTATTTTAATCCCTTTAAACAAAAGACTTTGTAGTTATTCTTTTTATTCTTTTTATATTTTTAAAAGAAATACAAGAAACAACCAAATCATGAAATTTTTTTTTTTTGGCTTGACAGAAATGAGTTTCTGCTCCTACGTATCTCCTGGTGCAATGGAGAACTCAAAGTCACATAGTTCTTTATAAAATAAGTGTGGGTTAACTGATTTTAATTAAAAAAAAATTTTATTTGAAAACGAATCCATTTTTTTTGCACAGGATTCAAGTTAGCACTAGGCTACTCAACAAACCCCTATGATCCAAAAGATAATGAAGATAGCATTCGCTATTCAATCATCATCATTGGTCATTGCATTGATTAAAAGATTTTTTATTTTTTTACCAAAAAGTGTATCATTATTGCCTTAATATGAAATGGGTAGTAGCCCACATGACTCAAACTCAAATCCCAAAAGACAGTCAACAGTTCAATTTAAAGGAAAAAAAAGAGTTTGGAGACTTTGGCAACAATAACAACACACACCAAGGGACGTTTGGGGAAGGATCCATTTTGAGATTCGACGGTCGGTTGAAGGTCACAGTTTCTGAAGTCTGACCGTCGGTGCAGTGAGAGATCTGGTTGGAGGTTCGACGGTTGGTTGAAGAAGATTGGATGGTTCTGTTTTGGGGTTCGACAGTCGGTTGGAGGTAAAGATGGGATGGTTTCGACGGTCGGTTGGGAATGATGGTATTTTGTGAAGTGGGTTGTTTTGCTTTTGGGGGTCCGACAGTCGGTGAAGGGATGGTGGATTTGACGGTCGGTTGCAATTGATGAAGATGGTGGGGGTTAGTTTTGAGGGTTCGACGGTCGGTGAAGGGATGGAGTTTGGTTTATGGTGATGGAGGTTTGGATGGGTTGTCGGTGAGGGAGTGGTGAAGGTGTGGTTCGACGGTCGAGTGAGGATATGGTGGTTGGGTTCATGATTTAAGGGAATTCGACAGTCGGTGGAGAAGACATGAGGGGTTGTGTACAAGTGAGAATAGCTAGCAGAAATGAGCTACATGGCGTAAACGAAAAATATTACCTGTGGAGTTCAAGGTGGAGCAGTTGAAGTGGATGCTACTCCTCAGCAAGGTTCCTATTCCCTTTTGATCCCTTTTCCTCTGTTTCCCTCCTGATAGCTGTGCGGTCCGACGGTCGATTGAAGAGGGGCTTGGCTTTGTGAGGTCCGACGGTTCTATTGGCTTTAGTGAAGGGGTTCACGGTGGTATGGGAGATTGGAGGAGTTGAATAGTGAAGGGTGGTGACGCAGTGAGATTGAAGGTGAAGGTGGGTGGTTTTGCTTTTGGGGTTCGACAGTCGGTTAGAAAGGAAACTGAGTTCGACGGTCGGTTAGGAGATTGGATTCGACGGTCGGATGGGCAGGAAATTGGGTTCGACGTCGGTGAGGTTGGTCGGTGAAAGTCACTGTTTTAGGTGGAAATGGGTCTTTGAAGTTTGTTTGGTTGCTTGATTGATGATGGGTAGCAGCTTGTGGATTGGAGGAGAATATGAAGGTTGAATGTGAGAGAAGGTGAAGCTTGAAGATGATGGAAATGATAAATATTGGTTCGCCAAAGTGAGTCGGTGAAGGTGTAAGTGTGAAGGTGGTAGTAGTGTGAAAGATGGTGGCTGTTTGGAGAGTTGGTTATGGAGGGGCTATGTGCTTGGACGTTGGGGTGATGGTGAAGTGTTAAAGATGGAGGTTGATAATAGCAGGGAGGTGAAGGAAATAGTAGTTCATGGTTGGAGTTTGGGAGGCTCACAGTTGTGGTGGATTTTGGTGATGAAGGTGGGTTGAATGTGAGAAAGAAAATAAAACAAAGGAAAAAATGGTGAAGGTTCGTTCTGCCAAGTTCCCCCTCAAAAATGGAAGATTAAAGGGAAAAATATAGAAGTTGAGCGTCCTGGTTTTGTGCCGAGATTCACGGTTTGGGAAGTCAAAAATATTTGCAGAGAATGGTTAAAGGGATCAATGGGTGGTGGAGTGGTTGAGATTGAGTGAAGGAGTGGGTAACAAAGCAGAAAAAGAAAGAAAAAAATAGAGTGAGTGGGTGTTAGTGGGAACGTGAGTGTGTGCAGGTATTGGAATTGTGAAAGTGGGGTGGGGTAAAGCGAGAAAAAAAAAATGAGTCAATCGAGTGAATAAATTTTTTTTTTTATTTTGTTATTTTTTATTATTTTTTATTTTTTATTTTTTTTTTTTAAAAAATTCTTTATTTTTGTTTTATTTTTACCTTTAGCCTTGGTCAAAATTGGGTGTTCATTAGATTGCCTCTCTTTACTTGTTTCTTATTAGATAAAAAGAAAAACTGTGATTTTTCATTTTATCGTCGTAAGAAACGAGTAAAGAAATGAACTCCAATTTTGTCGGGCAATGCATAAGAGGATAAATGCAAAACAAAGTAAGAACAATGATAGGAAGTTAAAATGCATAGAGCCGATGCGCTCAAAGGTAAATGACAGAAATGCATGGAATGCATGGAATGCGTGGAGCCGATGCGCTCAACAAAAAGCTCAACAGAAAGTAAAATGCATGGAGCCGATGCGCTCGACAGAATTTAAAAATGCATAGAATTGACAGAATTTAAAAATGCATAGAATTGACAGAAATTTAAAATGCATGGAATGCATGGAGCCGATGCGCTCAAAAGAACTGACAGATAATTAAAGTGCATGGAGCCGATGCGCTCAACAGAAAGTAAAATGACAACGGGCAACTGAGTCCCAATTTAAAAGGCAATGGGCAACTGCGGCCCAAAATTTAAAAGACAATGGGCAATATGCGGCCCGAAATTTTAAAAGACAATGGGCAACTGCGGCCCAAAATTTAAAAGACAATGGGCAACTGCGGCCCGAAATTTAAAAGACAATGGTCAACTGCGGCCCGAAATTTGAAAGACAATGGGCAACTGCGCCCCAAAATTTAAATGACAATGGGCAACTGCGGCCCGAAATTTAAAAGACAATGGGCAACTGCGTCCCGAAATTTAAATGACAATGGGCAACTGCGTCCCGAAATTTAAATGACAATGGGCAACTACGGCCCGAAATTTAAATGACAATGGGCAACTGCGTCCCGAAATTTAAAAGACAATGGGCAACTGCGTCCCAAAATTTAAAAGACAATGGGCAACTGCGGCCCGAAATTTGAAAGACAATAAGCATCTTGATCAAAAAAAATTTTTTCTTCTTCTTTTTTTTTTTCTTTTTCTCATTCTTCTTTTCTTTGTTTTTCCTTTACTTTTCTCTCTTTTTTGTTTTTTTTTTGTTTTTTTTTTTTTTTTTCTCTTTTCTCTTTTATTTTTTCTTTCTCTTTTCTCTTTTTCTTTCTTTTTTTCTTTCTTTTTATTTTTTCTTATTTTCTAAATTTTATTTGAAAAACATTTGAACCAAGGACGACTTTGGAAAGCTTTGACCAATCAAACCTTGTTCACACGCTTTGGTTCTTTCCTTCTTCTTCTCCTTTCCTTCTTCTTCTCATTTCTTTCTTTTTTCTTTGTTTTTCGCTCTCAGCTCTCCTTTTGAGAAATGAGATGAACCATTGCTTGACTGATTTCTTGAGAGAAAATTTTGCCCTAGTGTTTAACTTTATCCCTCATCTAGTTGATTCCCTGCAACTGTCTGATAACTCAATCACTGTCTCTGTTGCTACTTCCTTCAACACATCTTCTTCTTAATTCTTCAAAAATTTTGCCCCAGTATGGCCAACTGAATGCAAACAAAATTGCCCCTGTGTAACTGATCAAACGCAATTCAAAATTGCCCCAGTTTGGCTGCAACCTTCAAGGTGTTTCAGATCGACTTTCTCTGAGATTTTACCCATTTATTTGCCCTAACTTTTGCTTAGACCGACCTTTTGGGTTTTCAGACTAACGGGCTCTTTCATTTTTTTTCTTTTTTTTTGCTCTAACTTTTGCTTAGACCGCCCTTTCGAGTTTTCAACCTAACGAGCTTTTTCTCCTTCTTCTTTTCTTTTTTTTTTTTTGGGTGCCTCCTTTTCCATCAAATGGGACTCTCCAAGATTTCTTCAATCTGGATTGCTCATTAGAAGATTACCATTAGATGGTCAAATCATAGTGTTGTACTCATGTTCACCTCACTTGAAGCATTACGTAACAGACACTCATGAACTCAGAAAGTACAACAGAAAAGAAGCGAACAACTTCCAGATTGTTCTTGGAAGCTTGACTACGGAAAAAAGTATTATTTACAAAAAGTACAGACACTAGAAGTAGAATATCCAGAAATTTTTTTTTTATCCCAGTATGGACATGACTGATCTTGACTCGACAACTGGACACCATGACCATTATTTTATCAGGTATACAAAAAACAATCTGCCCTCATGAAAGGTATCAAATGAATTTGGCTCAGAGTATGTCATTTGTGAACAAATTTTGCCCCAGTGTAAGTCACGAAGCCACACCAATTTGGGACAAATTGAACCAAGAGAAATTTGCCCCAGTCTAGGACTGAATAGGGCAGAAACTCGTCCTAGTGACAAAAAGATTTGTCCCAGTGTTTAACCTTGTCTCTCATTTAGTTGATTCCCTGCAACTGCTTGATAACTCAGTCCTTGTCTGCGTTGCTACTTCCTTCAACACCTCTTCTCCTCAATCCCTCAATTTTTTTTTTTTGCCCCAGTATGGCCAACTGAATGCAAGCAAAACTGCCCCTGTGTGGCTGATCAAACGCAATTCAAAATTACCCCAGTTTGGGTGCACCCTTCAAGGTGTTTCAGGCTAACTTCCTCTGAGATTTTGCCCACTCATTTGCCCTAACTTTTGCTTAGACCGACCTTTTGGGTTTTCAGACTACAGGCTCTTTTCCTTTTTTTTTTTTTTTTTGCCCAGCAAATTTCTTTCGGGTTTTCAACCTAACGAGCTTTTTCTTTTCTTTTCTTTTCATTTCTTTTTTTTTTTTGCTCGGGTACTTCCTCTTCCATCAATTGGGATTTCCAAGATCTCTTCGATCTGAATTGGTCAAATAGAAATTACCATTAGATGGTCAAATCATGGTGTTGTACTCATGTTCACTTTACCTGAAGCATTACGTCACAGACACTCATGAATTCAAAAAGTACAACAGGGAAGAAGCGAACAACTTCCAGATTGTTCTTAGAAGTTTGACTACAGAAAGGATATTATTTACAACGGTTAAAGACACAAGAAGTAAAATAGCAAGAAAGTCAAAAGATTTTTTTTTTTTTTGCCCCAGTGTGGACGTGATTGGTCAAGACTCGACAACTGGACATCATTAATAAGGTAATTGTGTGGATAATTAATATGTTAAAATCATAATTATCAAATACCCCCCACACTTACTCTTTTGCACGTCCTCGGGCAAAATAGAAAAAACCAAAACTATGGAACAAAGAAAAACAAAACAAACTCAAAAGGTAAAAACTCTAAAAGACTCAATTTCAAATGATATTCAAGAACAAAGAGCAATTAATAATTCAAGTAATTAAAACATTCATGAGGTAACACATCTTCACATCTCAAATCAACAAGTAAGGATACTTCAATTGGAAAACATGAATAAAGAATGATAGATCCTCACAGAATTTACTCTCAGTCTTTCAAGTGTTTAAAAGGTAGGTATTTCACTCAATTCAACCCATGAAAATTGCACTACCATAAGCTTGCTTATCTTCTACTTCTTCACTACACAGAACACATGCACACACAAATCATAGGGACTTTATTCAAGGTTGTAATGGGGTCAAGGTAAAGGAGGAAGTAATATGGATATGACAAGTTAAATACCAGAGAATAAAAAAGCATGAGAGTTGAGTTCAATTAATAAGCATGAAAGTTCATCCCAACTTCACCTAATACAAATTCTCTTTACATATTCTTTTCTTTTCCTTTATCGCCTTGTTGATCTTTTTTTTTTAATTTATTTTTTACATTTCTCTTTTTTTTGAATTTTTTTTGATTTTTTTTATTTTTTTTATTTTTTTTATTTCTTTTTTTTTTTATAAAAAAACATCATATATACATTTTTTTTAAAAAATATTCTGCACACACACCCCATATTTGTTTAAGAACTCATCGAATAATAAGGTTAATGCTCTTTTATTCCCTAAGGCTAAGTAAGAACATTATTTTTCATTTAAGGCACATAATGAGTTCGAAACAAAGAATGGTCAAATAAGCTCAAATGAGTTAAGCAAGAGGAAATATGCAAGGTTGGCTATTTGGTCAAAGTAGTTAATTGAAGAAAATGGCCTCAATCATTTTTATGTATGCATGTGAAAACGTAGCTTTAAAAAGAATCAAAGCAAGTTCTAGAGCAACAATTTCATGAGTGAAATTCACACAAGAAATAAGAGAATGGTGTAGATGTTCAATCCATTCATCAATAGGCTCAAGATCTCACAAGATATAGTTCTATCATTCTCAGTCCACCAATTCAACATCCATAACCAAACATATGATTTTTAAAAAAGAAGACAATTAACTCAATCATGCAAATTTTCCTGAATTTCAATTGCTACTTCCACACGAACTAGTTATCTACCTCAACTAAAATGCGTCTCAAGAGTAAAATTACTCCCTACTCTGCCATCCTTAACTGGTTTAGAAAATTACTGACAAACATATAAACATATTAATACATACACACACCTTTTTTGTTTTTTTTTTGTTTTTTTTTTATATTTAGGCACACAACGATCCTTTCCCCCAACCAGATCATAACATTGTCCTCAATGTGAAAGAGAGATATAAAAAAGAGCAAAACAACCTGATAAGAAGTGAATCAACGCCAAGCAGAAAAGAAGCACACAGTCAGTGCCGCATCTGACCCTGAAAAGAAATCAAATAATAGAACTTTAGTACTTCCACAATTTAATACTAATTAATTACTACCCTAACTACTCCTTACTCTGCCATCAATTTTTTTTTTGATGCGTATCAAGAGTAAATAATTTACTCCTTACTCTGCCATCCTTATTTACTTTTGTTGTTAATTGATGACAAACACAACAAACATATTAACAAACACACTTTTGAATTTTTCTATTTTTTTTGGTTTTTTTTTTGTTTTTTTTTTTACACAACCATCCTTCCCCCCAACCAGATCACAACATTATCCTCAATGTCAAAAGATAGGTAAATGATAGAATATATTACCTGTTACTGCAATTACTGAAAAGAAAAAACCTCACACAAATTTAAACAGAAACAAAGTACGATAAATAAAACCAAATCTTATAATTATTTAAATAGTTGGAGCGTCTTGGCTGGCTTTTTTTTCATTTTGCTTCCTTCACCACTTCCTTCAGCGCTTCCTTCGGACCAATCTATCTGAGCTGTTATTGGATCAGGTTCATAAACAAAAGCTTCTAATTTATCAATCAACTCATCAACAGTAGAAGCAGAGATAAGGAGTCGTCTTGCAGATGGTGTGACAAATTTCTGTTCCACAGCATGGTCAACAAAAGATAACAAATTATCAAAGAAATTATTAACATTCAACAAACCTATGGGTTTATGGTGGATGTTCAATTGGGCCCAAGAGACAACTTGAAAGACTTCTTCCAAAGTACCAAAACCACCAGGTAAAACAATGAATGCATCAGAGTTTTCAAGCATTGCTTTCATTCGTCCATGCATAGATGATACCTGAATTTCCAGTCCAATTGTCTTTCCAACGATGTTCCTTCGAGTTAAAGGTTCAGGAATGACACCTAAAACTTGACCACATCATATATGTGCAGAAAGGGATACAGCCCCCATTAACCCAATGCTACCTCCCCCATATACAACACGAATGTTCCTCGCAGCAAGTGTTCTACCAACAGTGCTTGCTGCGTTTACAAACTCTAAGCTCATCCCATAACTTGTCCCACAAAATACACAGATACTGACAAATCTACGAACAGAAGAAGGAGCTCCCTCTATTTCTACACTCACACTCTCTTTGAATGATTATGAGTTGCAGGAAAGTGAAGAAAATGAAGTGGTTAAATAGGGAAGAGAATGGAAAAAGTAATAATAGCTCCTATACAGGTAGGTTGGCTGGTGTCAGAAAAGTTTGAAATGATAATAATAATAATAAATTTTTTTTTGTTTTTTTTTGTGTTTTTTTTTTGTGTGTGTTTTTTTTACTTCAAGAAAACCATCAGGGTAAAGAAGTCTAGAAACCCCCGAAGGATCCTATCCAAAGGATCGTCTGTCCAAAACCAAAATTCAACAAAATCATATAAAGATAAAATAATAATAACAAATGATTACATACCTTTATGTACAGGTTTCATGACAGATCTTTATACTGCGCGTCATGAGTGTAGTAATACCAAGACGGCTCAGCCAATCTGGGCATTCTTCTCCCTCCCGCTTGTGGGATATTTTGGATTGAGTTACGACGCCACTAATTAAAGTGCGTAAATCGACACCTACCACCAACGACCACAAACCAGTGAGAGGTCGCCGAAGAGCCCATGGCATTAAATCACAGGATCCGGCTCGAGGCATTGTCACACGAGAATGCAAACACGGGACGCTTCTTTTCGTCCATCGCCAGCGAGCCTTTGGTTAAAACCTGGGAATGCTTGCGCGGCTCTCTACAGAGCATGGCACACGAACCTTATTTACCGACCGGTGTGTGAAGGTCCACCCGAGTCAATGACGGGTCTGCCACTCCACTGGCAGTGGCTCCTAATCTAATTAAAGACCAAGTACAACCGAAGTTTTGCCTTTTTTTATTTTTTTTATTTCATTCATTTTTTCTTTTTTTTTTTATCTTTTTTATCTTTTCTTTTCTTTTCTTTTCTTTTCTTTTTAAAAAAATGTACAATATAATATATACATGTTGTTGTGATTGTGGCTCACATCTTCCTCTGGTTTCACGTCCAGAAATGACTTACACGCCTTCTATGAGTCGAGGATAAGCTTCCCATCTAATTTTCTTATAAATTGGCAAACAGGGTCTTTTTGAGTCAGATTCCCAAGACTATAACGCTCTTGTTCGTCCTTGAAGAGATTTCACGAACTAAGAAGTTCACGCTGCACAACTCCACAAGAATGCGTCTCAAGAGTCAATAAGATATTATCTAATGACTCCTTACTCAGTCCATTCTTAATGAAGAATATTTTATCTTCTCTATTTACAGAAACCATCCCCAAAGAGTGACATCGCGTGTTGCAATTCCATCGTGCACACTTGTAACAAACTTTCATTTTTTTTGCTCTTCTCCTTTTTGAAAATGAGCTTTTACCAAGACCAGGCATGTATGGGACAAATGAATCTGAAGATTCACCAGCTAAACGAACCTTTGCTTCGATTATCCAGCGTATATCTTTTGGGATGCCCTTATACATTAACAATCTCAATCTTTCACACCTAGCTTCATAGACTTTTGTTAGAGCATTTAGAGGGAGAGAAAGAAAATGTTTCCTTAGATTTGAGAGAATGACATCCATTTTAAAAGAGAAGAAGGGTTCGGTTATTTTGGGAAACTGAAAAAAATAAACCGACTTGAAGGTCACAGAGTACCGTATCCGCCACTTAACCGGCAACACAAAGAACTCAACAACTTGATGTTCCAGAAAATGGTTTGAGTCTTTGTCCATTAACCTTAAATACAATATCATTCCTAGGATTCTCAATGTCTATGGCCCCATAAGATACACGTGTTTGACAACAAAAGACCCGCGCCACCTAGATCTCAATTTTTCCAAGGAGTAGGCGCAGATGATAATCTCAAAGCAGAACTCTATTGACCAATTTCCGCAGCTTTTGCAAAAGGTGTAACAGACCTTGAATAAAGAAGGCCAATAAAATCCATACTGCAAGATTTTCGCAGTTGTTGTCGTTGAAAAAAATGACCTCTACATGCTTCCGATAAAATTTAATAGCACTACCTACCTCATTGTCGGGTATACAGCTGTCTTTTTTTTTCTTCTTTTTTTTTTTTTTTTTCTTTTTTTTTTTTTTTGCAAGAATGAATGATATGAGAAACAGATAACTAAAGAAAAAGAAGTACGCTCCCTTTTGTGCCCTAGTCAGGTGGAACCTAAGATTTGACAGTCACTATGCTCAATCTATCAGTGCAAGATTTTCGGGACAGGTCTAAACTTCTAAAAAGTCATGGTTCCCAGATTGCCCTTATCTCAAAAGACAAAGACCCAAATCATGAATTAATCACAAGTAGGGATAAACCCTCTCAATATGATTAGTTCATGATATTAGTAACAATCTGAGTGGTGTCTCAACGAATGTCAAGTGAGCATAAAGCCCCTCAATAACAAAAGTCGAGACTCCTCCTATTCCTCGGCTTCACACAGACTCGGGTATAGAGCCCAAAAAGTGTGTGAAGTAAGTGATAGTGACATGTGTGAGGGAGCATACAAACCTGTGCAAAAAAAAAATTTAAAAAGATAAAACTACCCCCCAACCTGTAAAAAAACATATATACAATAGCCAGGCAGCAATCATCTATCCTAAGGTTTCAACAATTATGCACAATCAAGTACAAAATATATATACAAGTATATCATGTCAAAACAAACACAGGAATAACGCTATCAGATATTTACATAGAACAAAATAAATAAAATCCATTTATAAACAAAAAGAAAACAAAAACAATGATAAAAAGGGTAAAATAAATAAATAAAAATTATTAACAATTTGCACAACTGACAACAATAGGCTTGACTCTCTAAATGTCCCCAGTAGAGTCGCCATCTGTCGCAACCGGAGACCGCGGCGAAAAATAGCAACTCTAAGGATTTTAAAATATGGAAATGGAAAATGGAGTCGCCACCAATTTTATTTAAATTAGGAAAAATTAGAAAACCTTCCTTTGAAAATAGTCTTTGGAACCAGATTGGATTCGGGAGTCAGTTATGGATAGGGAAGGGCGGAAACTTAATCCCACAACACCCCTAACACACCCGTTCTAAAACGGTACCTTAAGTTAATTGTGCAAACTTTAATAATCTCAAATATATTTATTTTAATCCCTTTAAACAAAAGACTTTGTAGTTATTCTTTTTATTCTTTTTATTTTTTTAAAAGAAATACAAGAAACAACCAAATCATGAAAAAAAAAATTTTTTGGCTTGACAGAAATGAGTTTCTGCTCCTACGTATCTCCTGGTGCAATGGAGAACTCAAAGTCACGTAGTTCTTTATAAAATAAGTGTGGGTTAACTGATTTTAATTAAAAAAAGATTTTATTTGAAAACGAATCCATTTTTTTTGCACAGGATTCAAGTTAGCACTAGGCTACTCAATAAACCCTTATGATCCAAAAGATAATGAAGATAGCATTCGTTATTCAATCATCATCATTGGTCATTGCATGGATTAAAAGATTTTTTATTTTTTTACCAAAAAGTGTATCATTATTGCCTTAATATGAAATGGGTAGCAGCCCACATGACTCAAACTCAAATCCCAAAAGACAGTCAACAGTTCAATTTAAAGGGAAAAAAAGAGTTTGGAGACTTTGGCAACAATAACAGCACACACCAAGGGACGTTTGGGGAAGGATCCATTTTGAGATTCGACGGTCGGTTGAAGGTCACAGTTTCTGAAGTCCAACCGTCGGTGCAGTGAGAGATCTGGTTGGAGGTTCGACGGTCGGTTGAAGGAGATTGGATGGTTCTGTTTTGGGGTTCGACAGTCGGTTGGAGGTGAAGATGAGATGGTTTCGACGGTCGGTTGGGAATGATGGTATTTTGTGAAGTGGGTTGTTTTGCTTTTGGGGTCCGACAGTCGGTGAAGGGATGGTGGATTCGACGGTCGGTTGCAATTGATGAAGATGGTGGGGTTAGTTTTGAGGGTTCGACGGTCGGTGAAGGGATGGAGTTTGGTTTATGGTGATGGAGGTTTGGATGGGTTGTCGGTGAGGAGTGGTGAAGGTGTGGTTCGACGGTCGAGTGAGGATATGGTGGTTGGGTTCATGATTTAAGGGAATTCGACGGTCGGTGGAGAAGACATGAGGGGTTGTGTACAAGTGAGAATAGCTAGCAGAAATGAGCTACATGGCGTAAACAAAAAATATTACCTGTGGAGTTCAAGGTGGAGCAGTTGAAGTGGATGCTACTCCTCAACAAGGTTCCTATTCCCTTTTGATCCCCTTTCCTCTATTTCCCTCCTGATGGCTGTGCGGTCCGACGGTCGGTTGAAGAGGGGCCTGGCTTTGTGAGGTCCGACGGTTTTATTGGCTTTAGTGAAGGGGTTCACGGTGGTATGGGAGATTGGAGGAGTTGAATAGTGAAGGGTGGTGACGCAGTGAGATTGAAGGTGAAGGTGGGTGGTTTTGCTTTTGGGGTTCGACAGTCGGTTAGAAAGGAAACTGAGTTCGACGGTCGGTTAGGAGATTGGATTTGACGGTCGGATGGGCAGGAAACTGGGTTCGACGTCGGTGAGGTTGGTCGGTGAAAGTCACTGTTTTAGGTGGAAATGGGTCTTTGAAGTTTGTTTGGTTGCTTGATTGATGATGAGTAGCAGCTTGTGGATTGGAGGAGAATATGAAGGTTGAATGTGAGAGAAGGTGAAGCTTGAAGATGATGGAAATGATAAATATTGGTTCGCCAAAGTGAGTCGGTGAAGGTGTAAGTGTGAAGGTGGTAGTAGTCGTGTGAAAGATGGTGGTGTTTGGAGAGTTGGTTATGGAGGGGCTATGTGCTTGGACGTTGGGGTGATGGTGAAGTGTTAAAGATGGAGGTTGATAATAGCAGGGAGGTGAAGGAAATGGTAATTCATAGTTGGAGTTTGGGAGGCTCACGGTTGTGGTGGATTTTGGTGATGAAGGTGGGTTGAATGTGAGAAAGAAAATAAAACAAAGGAAAAAATGGTGAAGGTTCGTTCTGCCAAGTTCCCCCTCAAAAATGGAAGATTAAAGGGAAAAATATAGAAGTTGAGCGTCCTGGTTTTGTGCCGAGATTCACGGTTTGGGAAGTCAAAAATATTTGCAGAGAATGGTTAAAGGGATCAATGGGTGGTGGAGTGGTTGAGATTGAGTGAAGGAGTGGGTAACAAAGCGAGAAAAAGAAAGAAAAAAATAGAGTGAGTGGGCGTTAGTGGGAACGTGAGTGTGTGCAGTGTATTGGAATTGTGAAAGTGGGGTGGGGTAAAGTAGAAAAAAAATGAGTCAATCAGAGTGAAGAAATTTTTTTATTTATTTTGTTATTTTTTATTATTTTTTATTTTTTATTTTTATTTTTAAAAAATTCTTTATTTTTGTTTTATTTTTACCTTTAGCCCGGTCAAAATTAGGTGTTCACACTCTTCTTCTGGGAGACTGACTTTGCATCTCGTTTAATAGA
Source organism: Ormosia semicastrata (assembly GCA_029884595.1). Taxonomy (NCBI): domain Eukaryota; kingdom Viridiplantae; phylum Streptophyta; class Magnoliopsida; order Fabales; family Fabaceae; genus Ormosia; species Ormosia semicastrata. The sequence goes on from JAQQTO010000044.1 coordinate 5,059,066, forward strand.
TAAACGATGGTAGATGAAAGCGGGGTTAAACCCGAGCATGTCTAAAGATGTCTATGCAAATAGGTCCTTCTTTCGTTGGAGGAGTTCTATCAGTTGACGTTTCTCTTGTTCTTCCAAATTTGCACCTATTTTGGTGACTTTGTCAGGCTTGTTACCTAGTTGAAGTGGAAGCAGTTCCCCTTCTGGTTGGGGTCTGGTGCCTCGAATTTCTTTCTTAACATCCAGTTCGGTCATAATGATTTTAACTTGATCCACAACTAGGGTAGACATACATGCTCTTACTTTCTTAAGAGTCTTGTAGATCTTAAGGCTTTCATTATAACACTTGCGTGCTGTGATTTGGTCGCCCTTGACCGTGACCACCTCATTATTTTTGTTAAGGAATTTCATGATCAGGTGAGCGGTGGACACTATAGCGGCAATATCATTCAGGGTAGGTCGCCCCAGAATAATGTTGTAAGCAGACGGGTAGTCCATGACCAAAAATCTGACTTTGATGGTTCTTTAGATTTTGATGTCCCCAAGGGTTAGGAATGTTTCAAAATAGCCCACTAGGGTGATTTTCTCACCAGAGAACCTGGTGAGCTCGCCTTCATATGGGGTTAAGGCGGACATAGGCAACTCCAACTTTTCTAAAGCGTCTATGAACATTATGTTTGCTGAGCTGCCCTGGTCTACAAAAATACGTCAGACTTTAGCGTTTGATATTCTAGAGATGATGAGTGGATCATTATGATCACGGATAATATCATTGTAGTCCTTAGTGGTGAAAAAGATCGGTGGTTCTTCCCTGTCATCAACACAAGGTCTACGCGTAGAGCCAGAAATGCTCAATACCGCAATCCATAGTGTATTCTTCAAAGAATTACTAGATGAACCTCCTCTTGCAAATCCACCAGAGATTGTAATAACTAATTGATCGGTTCTGTTAGCTTTGTTTTGAGTATCTCGGTTCCTATCCTACCGGTTATCAGCGTCACAGCAGGGTGGAGTCCGGGATTTTCTGACTGGGCTATGCGTCCTCCTCCTTTGTGGTGGGGTCAGACTTTGCTAAGGGCTACGACTACATCTTCGCTCCTTCTGCCTTCCGGGGTTGTCATTGTTCCAAATCCCAGCAATATACTTCTAAAGCCAACCTTCCTTAATTAAGGATTCAATGGCATCTTTTAGCTGGTTGCATTCTTTTGTTTCATGACCATAACTTTTATGCCACTTACAATGCTTGGAATGGTCCTTTGCCTTTTTCAGAGGTGGTGGCCTTCCAAAACTCGGTCTGAAACACTTCTTTGAGAATTGTTTCTCGTGGGGCATTCAGAGGAGTATAGTCAGAATATTTAGGCCGATAAGTATCACTTTTGGAAGAGTTTCGAGGTTGGTTAGAGCTTCAGTTTTTTTTCTAGTGAGTGGGCTCACCTTTTTCCAAATTCTCTTTATCCTTGATAGTTTCCTCCAGTTCAATGTATTTTGTGGAGCGAGCATGGAACTCATTCATAGTCTCCACCTTCTTCTTTGCTAAGGATCGGAAGAAATTAGAATCTGTTCGGAGGCCACTTCGGGCATATTGAAGAGTGATCTGGTCATCCAGGATGGCCACACAAGTAAGGGTGGTGCTGAAACTCTTAATATATTCGCGAAGGGACTCATTACTCCCTTGACGAATCTCGGAAAGAGAGTCAACCAACTTGGGTTGCTCCTTGGCGGTGGTGTAATGCGACAAGAAGCACTGCGTGAAATCATCCAATTCAATGACAGACCTCGGTTATACGGTAGAGAACCAACGTAGAGCGCCTTTCTTTAGGAAGATTGGGAAAGCACGATATAACAATTCTGGGGATCCCCCGTGGAACTGCATAGAGTGAATGTAGGCGTCGAGATGCTCCTAGGGTTCTGTCATGCCATCATATTGCTCAAGATTGGATGGGGGCTTGAAGCCTTTAGGGATCCTGTACGCCATTAGTTCATCCGAGAAGGGTTGTTGAGGGCCTTCGGGCAATATAAGATTGTTTCTAGGGGCTCGATTGACTTCATCGAGCGATTGAGCTCTCTGGTTTTGAGCTGTATTCTGCCTTCCGTAGTCAGGCTCTACATGCATAAACCTTTCGAGGTTGTCGAACCGACGACGTTGGTCTTCCAATTGGCATCGTTGCTCTTCGATATCTTGGAGGTAATTTCTAGTCATTTCGAAACGGGCGGTGTTCCGACTATAAGCGCGATTAGCAACAATGTTGTTCAGGGGGCCAAGGCATGTTTGCACTGGAGCTCGGGACACTATCAACTCTCTCTCCAGGGTGGCTGAGCCTATCCAAAACGGACTGCCTTCGTGATGGGTGTGGACTCTCATTGAACAGTGAGGTCTCATGACCGTCACGTTGGGTTTGTGGGACAGAGGCTTGTTCCCCACGGCTGAGACTTCAGCTGCGGGTGGTGGCACTGGAAGGGGAGAACATTGCGTTGCAGATCCCTGCCCTTGATTAACGAAGGGCTGCGCAGTATCCCTCCTTGAGTGTTGACGTGTGTTCACCATGGTTGTGTAGGATTAAAAGTTTAAAGATTCCCACAGACGGCGCTAATTTTTTGAAGTGAATTCAGAAGGTACTTGAGATAGGCTCGTAATGGTGGATTCCTCCTTGAGCAACAACAGTGACCAAGCATATTGAAACAAGGGGTGGGTACCTGCAAATGGACTCCAACTCTCAATTCAGACTGTGTGCAAGTAAAGCAGTTTATATTGAGTAATTTACTAATACCTGATTAAGGCTACTTAACCTTGTATTTTTAAAGCATGTATAGAATCCTCATATAATTTGTATTGAATGCAAGTATTTAGGATTAGTATCTTGGTAAAGATTATCTTCTCATTATTATTGGGGTGAACCCCTATAAGTTAGGAACTCTTGATATGAGAGCTATTTATCAATCTGAGGCAGTTATAAGTTCTATAATTTCGTAAGTAGAAGATTGACAGTTACAGATATTTAGGGATATATCCTCTGTACGTATCTAGCAATCTTGATATTATGGCCCAACGTCCTTCCATGTGCATGGCTCCGAAGTCTGGACTGCCTTCAGGGCCTTAGCTATGTCGTACAGGGCAGAGTTCGATTATATATATGTCAGACTGATCTAACTAGACGAGATCACAGGTCACGGTCCAAAACACTTTGTTTGGTTTTACCAAAGAAAATAATAGAAATGCATGTGAATGAAAATGAATAAAAATATATATAAATATATGGTGGGACTCACAAAAATATTTCTTCTCCTTTCCTTTATCTTCCTTTCCACTTAAGGGAATGAAAAATATGTGGATCTATCCAACTCTTTTCCTCCCTACATACCAAACAAGGGAAGACTTCATTCTTTCCCATTCCTTCCTTTCATTTCCACCCAAAATGATCATTCCAAACAGAGCTTAAAGGGTAAGATAAGAATAGATATCTTATTAAGTCTTATAATATGGTTGGAGAGAAGATAGTATTATCAGGTTATAACAAGATAAAATTAATTGGCCTGATTTAGTTATACTATTAGGTAAGTATACTAAACATTTGATAAGACTTGATATTATTAATTTATATTATCAAGTCTTCTTTTATAGGATGCATCAAATGCAGACTAATATTTTTCTCTATGTGAACCCTTATAGTGCAACAAAAATGCTAAATACACATCAATTTTAGAGATACATCTCTGGCATCTACTTATATAATAAGATCATAAAATCATAGCTAGGCAATAAAAAATATAGTTATGATATTTTTATTATTAACCAGATATCTCTTTTAATATTTTTTTTATATTATTATTTATACTTATTTTTATTATTATTTTTTTACTTATCATAATTATTCAAAAAAGAATATAAAAATATATTGGAACAAAAATGATGTAATAACATCATTTTTGTAAAAAATAAGGTTGACGCATTTGTAATTCGGGAATGATGTGAGTTGCATTGCTGTTGGTCCAATTTGAACAACTTGCAGTATTTTTTTTTTTTTAAGTTCCAAACAAGATTCGTTTATTTTTTTTAATCGAAAACTATTATCGAGAGTAGAGATGAAATGTGGCCAAAAGATTCGCAAGAGTTTGACCTCTTTCTCGTGACTTTCCCACATAGAAAGTTCAAAACTTTTGTCCATGGAGCCACATTGAACAAACCTTGATTGAAGACCACTAGTAGTAGTACTAGCTGCCAGTGCCGCCACTTCGCAGTAGAGCAGCACCAACCATGATGGCTTCTTCACCCTCCACATTCTTCACAAACCCGACGACCCTTCACAGCCACAACACCCTTTCCTCCACTCCCACCCACCATTTCATCTCGTTTGGCTCTTCACTTTCCCGGAAACCTCTTTCCTGGAAAATCCCCACCAATACAAACCAACTGGGTCGGTTCTCTGCTCCCACTTCCATGTCTGCTTCTTCTTGTCAAGCTTTTGATGTTGTGATCGTGGGGGCTGGCATCATCGGGTTGACCATCGCTCGCCAGTTCCTTATGGGTTCGGACCTATCAGTTGCCATTGTTGATAAGGGCGTCCCTTGTTCTGGTGCCACTGGCGCAGGTAAACTTTTTAAAAAAAAAAAAAAAGATTCAATGATGCCCCTCTATGTGTCTCTCCTTCTATGTTCTGTATTAGATTTTTTGAATGGTTGCAGTTCTGATTTTAGTGTGTTACTTGAATTAATGGGTGCGTTTTACTTTGGATAATTGGTTTTGGAATATAGATCATTCCTTTCATCAAAGAAATGATTTCTTCCGTCAAGCTCCGTGTGGCATAAAAAAGGACCTATCATTTTAAATCTTTGAAGGATTAATTTGATGTCAAAATCTTTAGAGATGCAAATTGATGTCTAGTGGATCTTTGGAGGACCAAATTAGTAGTTTGGTTTTTTTTTCTTTGAAATTTGTGCTCATTGCTTTTTTTTCTTCTTCAAATTTGTTCTCCACCAAGCATACACAGATTGTTTGATCAAATATTCAGCCGGAAATTTACCTTACTTCACTTTTTCATAGCATGAAATATGGGTGTAAAGTGTTAACTCAACAACGTTGTTGACTTCTATTTATCATAGGGAAGGTGCTTTAAGTTATTAGCATTAATCTCTCCATAGAGATTATATGTTATGATTGTTTAATTTTTTTTTTCCTTTTTTTTGGGGGGGGGTATTAAAGGTAAGGTGTGAGATTTCTAATTTTTTTTTTTTTGTATTGCACAAATAAAAATATAGTTTTGTTCTGAATTTTATAATTGTAGGTTCACTTCCCCTTTGTTTTGGAATTTGAGCTGGTTCTAGGGCAGGGATATCTATGGATGGCACACAAAACACCTGGGAGTGGTAAATGGGATCTTACATGGAGAAGCCATCAACTTTGGCAGATGTTGGAAGAAAGCCTACAAGAGCAAGGCTTGAATCCTTTGGTGGAGTTGGGTTGGAAAAAAACAGGTATAATAGCTGTATCTTTCTACAAATTTCTCTTTGTATTGCAATTTAGAAGGGAGTCAATCAAGTGTCGTACAGAATTTGAAGCTGCATATAAAAGTTGCATCTAGTTGCATCTTTTAATTGTGAGCCGTCAGTGCAGATTAAAGGTGCAAGGGCAGCTAGAGGAGTGGGGTGAGCAACATGTAGTTTCTGGTTGTATTATACTTATAAACTTCCATTGTTATATGCGATTGCTTAATCATGCTATATAGAAGCCCACTCTACAAACAAAAAACACAGAAATATAATGATACGAACCTTGGGAGAACCACACCACAAAAGCTAGCCATTGTAGTTGGAGAGCCCAAGGCCATATAAACCCCACACCGAAATCCCATACTTCCGATGTGGGACTCAAGTCCCATACCTTGCAATTGGATCCTAACATTAATGGCGCCCATGCACTAGCCCTCGATAGTCCCGGCGAACACTGCAATGCCGGCGTCACCACCCGCGCCGCTCATTTGCAGCTGAGAGATATGGTGGAAGGCTCTGATACCAATTGATACGAACCTTAGGAGAACCACACCACAAAACCTAGCCATTGTAGTTGGAGAGCCCAAGGCCATATAAACCCCACACCGGAATCCCATACTTCCAATGTGGGACTCAAGTCCCATACCTTGCAATTGGATCCTAACATATAATATATTGAGTTTTGTAGGAAGTGTATAGATGTCTTCTTTCTGTTTGACAGCATGCATCCATATGGCACCATGCTGCCCTCGAAATGCATGCTGGGAACGTGATCAAGGTTATTACCTCTTCAATCCAGAAGATCATCTGGCTTTGGGGAGGGACTAAAATGGTATGCTTTGCACCTGGGTGTAACTTTAGCATCTATCCTTTGGTGCCATGATGCTAGAAATCTTAAGATTTTTCTGAAAGCACATTTTTTATGTCTGAGAACAACAGATAGAAAGAGAAAGACTGAAATCTATGTAAGAAGAGAGATGACTTTAAGTTTTTCATTAATGTAGAATAAAAAAAATTATTAGTTACATTATACTGCTTTCTAAATTTGAAATGTGGATCTGCCATGTATTTCTGTGGTTGAAGGGAAAAACTGAAATAGAATTCTTAATAATAACAAAAGTAGTAGCAGATTGAGATTATTATATATGCTATCATATTTCTATCAAAAAAATTGTATATGCTATCATATCATTGAGTTGCTAATTGGTTGCTACAAATTATCCTGAAACAGTTAAGATGTCTGAACTTTTCAGTCTTCCATAAAATGTCATGTAGTAATATGCAGGACACTGTTAGAGATATAAAAGACATTCATGTGCTTTCACCTAACAGCTTAAGCTTTTGGGAGAGATGGTTAATACATGGTATCAAAGCTTCTATAACCAAGTGGTCTACAGTTTGATCTTTGCCACCCCCATTCTTCTAAATAAAAGTTGAATTTCAGTACAGTAAAGATGGGCCTGTGCATTATCCACACTTCAAGCCCAAAGTGCTCTTGCGTGAGGGGGCCATTCACATGCCTTCACCCAACAACTTAAGCTTTTGGGATAGTTGATTCATGTAATCAAGAAAGCTTTACGCCTCTTTTCCACAGTGATTAAAACTATGATATGATCTGTCTTTTGATCTACAGGAAGCCTATTAGTTGGTAGAACTCATGCAGAGTCAGACATGCTAAAAGGGAGGGTGAAACAGCTTAGTGAGGCTGGATTGAAAGCAGAGTACCTGTGTAGCAGTGATTTGTTTAAGCAGGAACCTGATCTGTTGGTGGACAAAGACAGTGCAGCTGCATATCTACCAGATGACTGCCAATTGGATGCTCATCGTACTGTTGCATATATTGAAAAGGTTCTGTATTCGTGCTTCATTTTTCTTTGCATATCTTTTACTTGCAACTTGTAAGTAATTAACAATATTTACATTTTTCTTTCAACTAAATACTTACCATGGTGCTGCTATATGGCTATAGACTTATGGTCACAAATTTTTTGTTGATGTGTAGGCTAACAGGAATTTTGCATCAAAAGGAAGATATGTAGAATTTTATAATGAGCCAGTGAAATATTTTGTCAGGTTTAATTTTCTTTTTCTTTGTCTTGCACTAACTGTGGCAGTGAAAGCAAGATGGTAGGGAAACAAATCTTGTCGAGTAAATGTATGTTTCATTTTGTGCTCAGGTCAGATAGCAATGGAGAGGTTAAAGCTGTTCAGACTTTCAAGAATACATTATACAGCAAGAAGGCAATTATAGTTGCAGCTGGTTGTTGGACTGGTTGTTTGATACAGGATTTGTTTAGAAATTGGGGACTGGAGTTACACGTTCCTGTTAGGCCGAGAAAGGTGTGTCTATATACAGCATGAATTGAATCTTGCATGTCTTATAATTCCTTCATTGTTTTTCCAAATACTGTTTTTTACCCTGCACTGTGGTACATTTTACTGTGTAAAACTGTAAATGGAAATGAAGTTGTGACAGTTTCTGGAATTTTCTTAGCTGAACTCTTTGGATTGTGGGTGGTGACAGTTGAGAGCAATAAGATAGAGAAACCTTTTATCTCAATCTTATAGTGTCTCTTCTTAAAGCAAGTTCTAACAAGAAAGGAGATTTTTAGAAATAACTTGGGTGTATGGTTAGTGACATTTTAGTATTTTGCCTGTAGGACTCAAAATTTTCTCTCTTTACAATCTATTCATTTTCTTGCTTGAAATGTAATGAATTGTGACATATTTGTTTTGCATTATTGTCCAATATTTGCTTTCATTTCAAGCCCTTATTCTTTACTTTAGGTTTCTATTTAGTCCCTGAATTTTTGGTTGTGCCGCCTCCATTTTAGTCCTTATAAATTTTAGATTAAATTTGGTGCAGTCCCTCTAAGTTAGCATTTGTAATCAATCAGCAAATTAGTGATGCCACACTTTTGTTAACATTTTCTCAAATGCAGACCAAAACCTTTGTACTTTGAGCATGTTTTGTTGATTGTGATGCCAGTTTTTTATGGCTTCTTGTTTCTAAGATTCCTTTGATGAGCCAGGCTACACCTGGCAGGAAAGGACTTGGGTGGGGGGAGGCAGAGGCGGGTCTAGTGGAAGGAGGCGAGGAAGGAAGAAGGGAGAGCCATGTGAGTAGGGGGGACTTGTGTGAGTGAAAAATGTTTGAAGGTCCTTGATATGTGCGTGTGGAAGAATGAACCATATGACCAAGGTGGTTGGGTCGAATGCCATGGGAGACTGGAAGTATATATAAGAGAACAGAGATGTAGTGGGTCACTCTAAATGAATGTGACTTGTTGCTACATAAAGGTAGGGCCCATGGTCACATGGGTGCTTTGTGTGCAAAAGTAGCCTCCTTTTGTGATGCTTTATGCAAAAGTGTAAAAATATGTATACTAGGTAATTATCTTTTTGTTATGGATATGAGACCTATTAGGATATAAAAATGATATAAATTGTCTATAATAGCTGCATGGTACCGCAATAGACGCAATACCAGTTAATACCTTAAGTTGGTCTTCCTTGTGGGTCATCAAGTCATCAACCCTCCTTTGGCGTCTTGGGGCAAAAATGCAGATAAAGTACTCATGGTGCACATGATGATGATGATTATGCCCCCTACATGCATGTGCAAAGACTTTTTTGTTTGGCTAAAAAAATAAATTTATCAAGGAAGAAGAGAAGAGTACAATGAAAGAAGATATCCTCGTAAGAAGACAACAAATGAAACACCTAGAAGCTAAGAGATTGAGAGATTGAGTCATGTAACAAGGCATGCCAATCTCTCTGCATGTCTAACTGAGAAACACCTCTAAATAGACCATGGGCAGAACACCACAAACAAGCTAAAAAAATAACCCTATCCCAAATGTTGTCAAAAGACGAAGAAATTCCCTTTAAAATTTGAAAGCACTTGGGCCATGTGCTGAGTCAATGGGCAGTGAGGACAAGTGTGTATGCAACTGCTTGATGATTATGCAAATGAAGAGTGTTGGAACGAGTATTACCAATGCAAGAAAACTTGTAGAAATTAGCAGGCTACATTGACCAAGTATTTTCAAGTAGATTCAGGGCATAGCTTTGGTTAGGGTGTGATTTGGAATTTGGATTCATTGTGAAATTTTTGTCAAGCAAGAAAGTATACAGACATATGTGTAAATGCTAAGAAAATGATATGCTCTCTCATTGTATGATAAGTTACTAATTTGTATTATGCCTATAATGGTAAAGCACGCAATTATAGACAATTTATATCATTTTTATGCCCTAAGTTTGTTGGGTCCTATACCCTTAAGAAATAGAGAATTACCTAGGGCACAACCTATTTGGACAGTTGGATTAAACATCATACAAAGAGGTACTTTGCATGAAAATTCCTTGAGAACCCATGTGAACAAGGGCCCCATGAGGCCACCCTTATGTTTCTATCTATCATTAACTAGTCACATCAGAGATGTGACCAAGTGATACATCCCCTGCACTCTTTCCCCGCCTTGGTCATTCTCGAGGCCATGTGACACTTACTATAAAAACCTCTTACTCACTTACACATATACAGAACCTCATTCCCACTTCTTCACTCTCATAGACCCACAGACAAACGCATCAAGCCATTCAGAATCCCATTTTCACTTTTACAGAGCAATTTTTCACCATCAAAACAAGGTTTTCTCTCCTCACCTCATACCACTGGACCTCCCCTCCTTTCTCCCCATCAAATGACCTATATTCTGGAAAGATTTCTGAATTTAAAAAAAATTCAAATTTTGAACATATAAAAAGGTGTTAAAATCTACAAATTAGATAAAATGAAGTCACATGCAACATGAAAATGTAGAGAGTTTTATCCTATGTTAAAATATTGTCAACAAACATATCACTTTCTCACGTGCAGACATGAATGTGTATGGTGTTTTGGCCATGTTTTCTTTGATGGAAGAATGTTAAAACACCTCAATTTTTGGATGTTTAAAAAGGTGTTAAAATATATAAATTAGGAAAAATAAAGTCACATACAAAATAAGAAAGGGAAAAAGGAAATCATTGATGATTATCAAGGTTGATTGATTTCTGGTTTGTAATTAGCACTACTTTTGTTTGAACAAATTTGACTCAGGTTGCTGCTGCTTTATGAAAACGACAGGAAATGGAGAGCTTTGTGAATTAATAAATTGCTGATCATATTTAAAACGTTACTATGTAGGCTTGACTTCTTTCTGATGTTTTGATCTTCAAATGGAAGAATTCTTTTAGAATTCTCCACAACTCATACTAGTGGTGTAGTGAGCAGCATTAATATTACATGTATCATGAGAAAAACACCTGTATCTTTTGCACATACTGATAAGATTGTATGGTCTAATTACTCCTCAATGCAGGCCTACATATTAAGTTTGTAAATTATTTTTTCCTTTGTTGACATAGAAGAAGTATTGCCTGCCTCTTCCATAATTTGTTTTAAGAGTTGTCTTCCTCAGCCACTGACCCACTGTGACTTCAAAATTTTTTAAGTGCAAATTTTGGCACAGGACAATATGAAGGATGGAGTAGAATGATGTGTCATGTTATATTATAATGAAGTTTCTCTTTAAATTTGTGCTAGAATTAAATATTTAATGCAGAGATGGTTTTAAATTTCAAGCCTTAGGTTTATTTATTGCCATATTTTGAGTTTTATTATGTCATAGCATTTTCTGGACATTGAGTAAATGACTTTGACACTTAGGCATTGTGACAAGCAGCAAGGGCAGCCTAGACTCATGGAATACAAGCTTGTGCCAACAAAAATGGTTGTTTGATTGGTCATGCTCATGCAAATATAATACTGTCATATCCTGAGTAAAATTTCTTTAAAATGCATAGAATGATTAAGCTGATCAAGTTATTTTGTTTGATACATTCTTCTGTTTTGAGTGAAGGGTCACCTACTTGTGCTTCAGAATTTAAATTTCCTGCAATTGAATCATGGCCTGATGGAGGCAGGTTATGTTGATCATCCAACAATTTCTGGTTTAGAATCATCTGATGATGGACGAACCTTATCTGTTTCAATGACAGCAACTGTAGATGCAGCAGGAAATCTTCTTATTGGTAAGCTGCTTTTGTATGGCCTATGTAAATATCTCTAATGGGGAAGATATTGCCAATCTATATGTCTGGTGTTTGCATATGTTGCTTTTAACTGTTATTTTTATTGAATAATTTTTTATCTTTTATAGGATTTCCAAACAAACAAGTGTGTGTGGTGGCAGTCATTCAATCACTTGTTTTCCTCTTTATTAGATGGTCATGGTTTCATTTGCATATGTAAGATGGTGTTTATTGTTATATTGGCATTATTTTTTTTTGGGGGGGTGGGGACAATATATTGGCATTATTAAATTGTTTAGACATGCATTTGGATTGATGTCTTAATGTCTTATCTTTTGGCTGAACTTAACTCTATTTTCATTTCCTTCATAAATAGCTTTGTAGTTATAAATTGATTTCAAGAAATAGATTAATTTTTGCAGTTGACGCGAATGCTTCTATAACTATTTCAGAATTTTAACCTTTTTTGCTTATTTGTGGTAAAAAAACCTAAATCTTATCCACTATCAAGGGAGTAGCCGTGAATTTGTTGGGTTCAGCACTGATTTGGACGAATCTGTTGTCGGTTATATGTGGAAGCGGGTTGGAGAATTCTTTCCCAAATTAAAAATGCTTTCCCTTTCAGATCTAAGTGCAAGTAGAAAAGTCAGAATAGGATTACGACCTTACAGTGAGTCGCAATATCTCTTTGCAATCTTATGCAGTTCAACTATTGATATTTTGGTTAATTTCCAAAATCTATCCACACAATATAATCTCACTTTCTTCAAAATATTTGACTTACATAACATTTACACTATCAGTGCCTGATGGGAAGCCAGTGATTGGGCCTGTGCCTGGCTTGTCAAATGTGTACCTTGCAGCTGGACACGAAGGAGAAGGGCTTTCAATGGTGAGTTCTCAGAGACTCCTAATTTGAGATTATAAAAAAGACTTTAAATAACATTGCCTATTTAAGCTAAAACGGTAGTTAGCATGCATTCTCAGTTTATTGTTTCAAGCAAATGCAATTGGTTTTACTTTTGGCCTAGAGGTAATTGAGAAGTCTTATAATTCTGGAGAAATTTCCAGGCTTTGGGGACTGCTGAAATGGTCGTTGATATGGTATTGGGCTGTCCTGGAAAAGTTGATAACGCACCTTTTGCTGTGCATCGAGTTCTTGATCAAATGCATGCAACTCTGGGAGAACAGTAGTGCCCTAGGATGTGAAGGCCTATTTGGAATTCTCATACGTCAGTTCTGAGAGTGACTTGTGTCCCTGGTGAAGTTTCTATTTGTAGTGACTCCTTTTTCATTAAATTTGTTCACCATGTAGCCATTGGCACTTTCTTTTATTTTATGACATCAACTTTTTTTTAAAAAATCTTATGAAAGAATTGCCAGAATAGAAGCATTCTTGGTACTTTATTGTGCTAGCCTTTTATTCATTCTTCTTAATAACTGAATCCTATTTTCCATTTTTTACATTTGACCCGTTCTGTAGGTCCATAGATGGTATTGACAGGAAATGGAACTCTGCCTCTAGGTTTCAGTGTATTATACGTTCTAGCACTGGATTAGATTTAGGTGAGTTACAACAGTCTCGTTATTCGTCTAATTTTTATATTTTAATTTCTTTTCAATTCATTTATAAATTTATTTTGTATTTCACGAAAATGTTATAGTCACATACAATTTGATTTGATATCTATCTTACACAAATATATAGTAGACATACGTCCACCACCGTATTTTGGGTGGACGAGAATCATTTTCCCAGTTACAATGGGATGACGAAAGGTCAGGAAAAGGGCAAAAACATGTTACCGTGTCAGCTAATCCAAATTACATCGAGCTTGCGAAATCCAAATCAGCTAATCGACCCCCGCTACCTAAAGGTAATATAAGCTACAGCTATCTCATTTGCACAGCTCATTTAACTTGATGAGCTGAAGTTGCTAATTATTTCATAGTTAAAATTTTTTGGAGCATATCAAGTATGAGCGTTGTCTTATTATGAGAGTCCGATGAGTAAAATTTGACCACTGAATTATCCATTTATGACAAAAGTAAAACAAAAGTTCAAGTGACCGTTATATAACGAGTAAATGAGTTGAGCACCTTGACTCATGCTTAGCTCATATTTTATGTGAACAAGGTATTTCAAGTCAAGCTTCAATCATTTGCTCATATGCTCTGGTTATTGTAACGAAAGACCAAATAAAGCTATAAGCTGCTTATCAAACGGTTTTGACTAATTTTTACCCGTAACTGCAAACAAAAGTGCTATTAGGCTAACTCGACTCATACTCATTGCCAATAAGAATTAACTCCATGGACAGAATTGAACTTCGTTAAAGCAAAAGTTTTGGAGCACTAATATTTACACACAGAATTTTCTACACATACCTTACACTATGTTTGGATGATAGGTAATGAGGGAAACGGAAAGAAAATGAGGAGAACGGAAATAACTTCTCATGTTTGAGAGTTTTAAAATGCATGAGAACGGAACGGAACACATGGGGAATCATTTTTCCCTTCTTCCCCTCAAATGCCTAACTTTTATTCCCTTCAAAATTGAAGTGGAATGGGGGGAATACATGGATAATTCTGTTACGTTCCGTTCCCTTAATAAAATTTACAAACAAAGAGAATGAAAATTATGTTCCATTCCATTCCTTTCCTTTCCGTTCCATTCTCACCTATTCCGTTCCGTTCCTTTAATAAAAAAACATCCAAACATAGGATTAAAGAAAGTTACCCGTCACCATTTATTATTCTCTTTCTCTCTCTCTCTCCCTTTTGTTTGTTCATGAAAATCAAGGGCTTCTTGTTATTATTATTGTCTAGTCTATATAAGTAGTATTTCCTAAAGTTTTGGATTCAATTCCTGTTGATCTTTTATTGGTAGGCGCTCAACCTTGGTTGTAAAGGTTACTGCTAATGAAAGTTAGCTCAACTACTATGATTAAATTGCATCAACATAAAGGTTTTGGGTTCAATTCCTGCTTATTGTCATTTCATTAATATGTCGCTGTAAATTATCCTTGAAGCTTGTGATATGTCTTATCATTAAAATGTGATAACTTCTCCTCATTTAAACTTTTTCATAACAAAAAATTTTATAAAAAAAAATTGCAGCTATTATACCAATTTTGTGTGGAAAGGAAAAGAAAGTGGGAAATATTTGAGTCATCCCTTATTTGGTATGTAGGGAGTGAGAGATTTGGAAGTATGCATTTTTTATAGGACTCATAAAATTTGTGTCCCTTAGTTGATGGCTGGAGAGGAAGGAAAGGGAAGGAAAAAGAAACATTTTTGTGGGTTTTACCAAACATTTATGTATATTTTCATTCGTTTACATATATTTTTATTTCATTTCTTAATGAAACCAAACAAAAAAATTAAGATATTCTTTCTTTTTTTGTAGATGATACTAAATAAGAAAAGTGATAACTAGTCATTTTTTTCTTCTTTTTTTTTTTAAGAAAATATTTAAGTTAATTTTTTATGTCTATTATATTTATTTCATTAATTAAATTATGACATGTATTTATTAATATTTTTTCTCCTATTTTATTTTTAAAAAATTATATATATATTATAATTTAATTAATAAAATAAATATAATAAACATAAAAAATAAACTTAAATTTCTTTTATGGTAACCCTTTTTTTCCTTTTCCTCTGATGATACCAAATAAACGATACCAAATAAACTTACCCGACTTAACCCAACCCTAAAAAATTTACTACCACAGCCAAAAAAAAAAAACCGCCACGTGAGTCTGTGTGAGCCCTTGAGAAACCAGCAACAACATCGCCATTTCTTTCATTTTCTCTTCTCTTCCAAACCCCCACACAACAACAATGGCAGTCGCAAATCTCCACAGGCTCTCTAACCAAATCCACCGCCTCCCCTCCCTCTCCTTCTTCTCCAAATCCCTAATCTCCCGCTCCTCCGCCTCCTCCTCCTCCTCCTCGTCCTCTTCCTCTGCCGCAAAGGTCTCGGACCGGATCGTTCGTCTCTCCGCCATCGACTTCGACGGCAAGAAGCACGACGTCATAGGGCTCTCTGGCCAGACCCTCCTGAAGGCCCTGATCAACACCGGGCTCATCGACCCGGCGTCCCACCGGCTGGAGGAGATCGACGCGTGCTCCGCCGAGTGCGAGGTGAACATCGCCCAGGAGTGGCTCGAGAAGCTTCCGCCCAGGTCCTACGATGAGGAGTACGTCCTCAAGAGGAACGCCAGGAATAGGGTCCTTAACAAGCACTCCAGGCTCGGCTGTCAGGTTGTGCTCAACCATGATCATCAAGGTATGGTCGTCTCCGTCCCCGAACCTAAACCCTGGGACACTCCTTAGGTGTTTTTTTTTTTGGAATTTTTGTGGAATTGGAGTCTATTTTGTTTTTGGCTGAATAATTTGAACGATTTGGTGTATTTGAAGAAAGACTAGAAGAACTTGTTGGACTTGGCTGAAAATTGTGTTTGATTTGTTGCTAGACTTATGTGGCAAGTGATTGGCCTGCTATGAAATAACTATTGCAAAGAATGTGTTTTATTATGATGAGTAAAATTGTAGAATTGCCCAAGGTCTTGGAAAAAAAAAGAAAAGAAAACTTCAACTTGTTGAAGTGGTTTATTATTTGGGTATGCTGAAAATTGTGGTTGATGTGTTAGAAGACTTCTGTGCCGGTGATTGGCCTGCTATGAATAACTATTTGCAACAATCTGCTTTATGATCAGTGGAAACGTAGAATTGCCAATGTTGGTTCAACTGGTAGCATAGCATTGAACTGTGTTAACTCAAAGGTCTTGGTTCATTTGATTCTTATTAGGTCTTTTTTGTGGCATCTACTGACTCCCTTCCTCCTCAGCTTTTTAACACCAAAAAAAAAAAAGTAGAATCCTTTTGCAGGTGGAGGAATTTGCAAATTTCAACTCATGGGAATATTTATTTGTTACTTGAGGGGGTAATTAGAGTTTTGCCTATGTTTTTCGTTCTTGGGAGAATTATGGTTTAGGGTTTTGTCGTGAACCTACTTGCAATATACCATGATTAATTGTAAGAGATTTTAATAAAGTAAATATATCAACCATCTTTGAATGTTGTTGACCACTCTTTTGGTTTATCATCTGATGTATATTCAAAAGTATCCTAAATTCTAATTCTAATTTTTAAGTATTTCTATGATAGTTCCATTTTTGTGATAATGGGTAGAAGTCACATAGCTAGCCCAATGCAGTCATGTGAGCAAAACAGATTATCCATAACCTTAGCATTAAGGCTAGAGAAAAGTAGTAGCGCAAAATATACACCTATTTGACCACTGATTCAAACCCTAAATGCTTCTAAGAGAAGCATCCAAACAGTTTATTACCGTGATATTTCCACAGTTTCAAATTAATTTTAGAAGTTTAAGGTTGCAAATGGCTTAGTATTGGCGAAGTCTTAACATAAATAAAGTTTTGCCCATTTTCACGAGAAAAAGGGTCTTGTCTGTTAAAATGAAATAGCACTGGGGTCATACACGAAAGGCCCTAAATCACAGGGAGCCAAATTGAAGTTATCCCTTTGGTTTATTAGATAGATAGATGGTTTGTTGTTTGAAGCAACGATTGAATGTGTTGTTTTAAATCTTTCTATTGGCATTAGTTTAGAGGCTTGAATGACTAAGTAGATTCAGGACAATATGAAGCTATGATGCACGAACATATTGATAAAGAAAATTGAGGTGTACAAGTACTTTTGTGACTAATTAAAGAAGTTTTATTATTTGCAGCAGTAAGGCATCCGTAATCTGAGAATATGACATGTTCTATGTGAGGATCTCAGCCAAATGAATAGAAATTTTTTATTTCTCTTAACTTACTTAGCATGCTTTAAGCTACTTGAAAGAAGTAGTACTTTTGAATTTGGATTTTAATGGAGCAATTGTTTGGTTTTGAAAATACGTGTGCACTTTCAACTGTAAGAATCTAGGAATGTTATACTAGCACATAAGAATGTGTCAAATCAACTGAAGATATTAACCAGAAGAACAATGTTCTTGTGTGATGGATTTTATTGGCCCTTCACCTATGGTTTCTCCTTCAGGATGCAATAATAATTTAATTTAATGATATTATAGACCACAATTGATGTTATTTACTAGCAGGATGCCTTGGTTGTATATCCTATCTTAAGCTGAAGGCATTGTAGCATCCTCTTAATGTTTAAAGCTTTATTTAATGAATATAGTTATAAATAGATGCTTGAATGAGAGGGTAGCATGGCAGATTATTTCCTGAAGTGCCCAGAAGGTAGTCATTGTATAGTGGTTAGATAGAGAAAGACATTGGTAATGAAATGGGGTGAGCTGGAGCTTGGGCCAGGGTTTGCTGCTGATTCCCTATCCATGCTTAATATGGGTTCCACCCTTCTCTTCCTCAATGAAATGAATTTATCTTAATCCATCTTGATCAAATAATTGAATCTACCTTGATAATTTGTATGGATTTCAAGTTCAGGTCCAACTGTTTAGGTTTTTCTTAGTCATAGGAAAGGATCCTCTACCAGTCTACCTTCTCTACCTGCTAATGAATCACTCAAGAGCGTATTCAGCAGGGTGATTGCTCAGCTTTTTAGGTGCAGTTGGTTGATTTGATAAATGATATGCCATTATCTATATTAAATCTGGTAATGAATTTATTTCAACGTTTGGCGTCAATTTACTTCGTTGATCTATGTCATAAAGATTCGACAAAGTTTTACGTTGGCTGTTAATTATCTAACACAATCCTCTTCTTTTATCCGAGTTTGGGACCAGCTATATAGATATTTGCAACAAAGCTCAGTATAAGCAGAGTTGGGATCGGCTATAGGTGAAATAATTAAAAAAGATTTAGATTTGAATGACATTTCTGAAGACTTAGTTTATGATAGAGCACAATGACGTCGTTTGATCCATGTAGTCTACTCTATCTAGTGAGAAAAGGTTTGGTTGTTGTTGTTGTTGTTTTTTGGCGTCAATTTACTATCATTCTGTACATAGATTATAATTAGTTTAAACTTAATTTGAGAGGATAATACCATTTTTTTCAGATACAGAATCACTTGTTCTTTATTTTAAATCTGTTAGATCGTCTTCTTTTTTTGTCAACAAAAAAATGCTTGTTTATATATACATTTTTGTTTTCTTTAAGGTTTGGCTTGATTTGAGATCAAAGTACCACTTTGTCATAATGTTATGAATTTAACAAGGTTTAACTTTAAGAGACCTCTTCTAACTATGATCATGTACAAGAAACTCCCTTGTGTTTTGAAACTCACTAATACAATTTATTGAACTGTAATCAAAATGTCCATACTAGTAAATATAAATCCCATCATGCAAGTGCAGAAAAATTCCTTACATAGAAACAATATGAACGGTTTGGTGAATTTAAGGAATTGTATTATTTAGTTTCAAAGTACCGGAGATTTTCTGCCCATAACAAATAATTGGACGGGGTTTAACCATTTAACAAAGATCTTACATAAGACAATGGTTGAATAAGCAACCTTGGTTGTGTAGGCCAAATGCCCCAATGAATTTAACAGTACAAGGCTTATAAGCAAGCTTGCTTGAATTAAAACACAAAACCACAAGCACACGACACGATTACTCACCACCAAAACACATAAAGTGCTATTCGTACAATTTGTTTATACATAAGGTTGTTAAATAGGTTAGTGCAGCCTGATTAAGTTTAGCTTGATAAGTTTAGCTCGTTTAACTTATGGGTTAAATAAGTTGGACCAAAAATATAAAAGGTTCACATGAGTTGATATTTTACTAGTCCAGCTTATTTAAAGACAGTTAGTGAGTCTAAATGAGCTAACTTTTTGTTTTGTTTTTTCTTTAATTTTTACTTTAAAATTCAAAATGTTCAAAATCAAAACCCTATATTGAAAATAAAAAATACAAAGGATAAATAATCTTTAATGCATCTAAAACTAAAACATAACAAACTCAAAGTAGTCAAGTACATATCCAATTCAAAACAAACTCAAAGTACATATCAAACTCAATATATAATAACATTCAACATCACATTTTATTTTTAACAGGCTAAGCTAGTAGGTTGTTGTATTTGCCCTTTTGTGCGCTGGTATTTGGTTAGCCTACCAAGTATTATGTATCGCCAAAATATAAAAACAAGTAAGCCAACTGGCTAGCCCATAGGTAAAAGTGTAAAACAGGCTGAGCTGAAAATAAATAAATTAAACAAGTCAATACCTTCTAATCCCAGCACACCTAATTTTAGAGGGTAAAAGAATCCGTACAATAGATGTGGCCCGTTTTCTACGACCCTGTTTATACATTAGGGCCTGTTTGGTACGAAGGATAAGATAGTATTAGATATGATAATATAAGGTCTGATAGTATAAGACTTGATAGTATAAGACCTAATACATAATGGTTGAGAATATCGAAATGTTCAAAATTATAATAGAAAAGTCTTTATAACAGCTTATACATCAAAACCCAATAAGGTCTAATCTCACCCCCCAAGACTTGATTAAGTTATCTATCATTTTAATGTATAAGAGAAGTTTGATAGATAAACTTATACAATACAATATTTGTACCAAATAACTGATAAGGTCATAATGTATTATATTAGCTTATTCTATCAAATCTAATACAACATGCCTAACAGGCCTTTGTCTAAGCCAGAGTCCCCAGGTGCTACTACAAATGGACTCATGCATTATTGACAACTGCAGGACTTGAAAGAGTTGCGTTGTTCTCCAGCTATCCTCCATGTCTGGTCAAGAATATTACAGTTCTACAACTGACAAAATCCATTATTTGGGAGTACAACTGGTACTATTCTATTATATGCAAAGGAACACAGTAAAAACGATGAAGAGCTTTACCAAAAAAAAAACGGTGAAGACTTGCAAAATTGAGTAAAAAAATACATTGATTGAAAGTAATATTGTTATTCTTTTTATAAAACGTATAATGTTACTTTAAAATTATGAAAAATTGAAACACAAAATAATTTTAAATAATATGAGAAATCACAAGAAATAAAAATATAATAAACCAAAGAGCTTTAGCTAAAGTAGCGCTACTTAATTATGAGATCCTACCAATCTTCATTTTAATTTAGGAATTTGCTATGAAACTATCGAGCATTTCGGTAATCCATAGTTTTGGCCGTTAGATCATTTGTTTTTCTTGAGATTAACATAACTTTTATGACTTGAATTTTAAAACTAGCATCTTTACACTCACTCAACACAAGAGTGTTTCAAAGTTTCAGTATTTTATAGTATTCCCCTTTAATTTATCCTCTCCCATCCTAACAAAAATAATAAAATAATAAAAGTAAGATTTATTAATGATGTTGAAATATAGGTATCTTTCTATTTTTAGGACAATTATTGTCATATGTGATGATTTTAGAATCGGACCTATCAACGAATCGATAAGTGGAAAAGATAAGGTTTTAAGGTTCAATTAAAGTCGAATTAGGATTGGACTGAGTTTTGTACATATATTTATATTTTAGTCTTTAATTAAAATATTTTTATTAATATTGTTGTGAGATTAACCATTCAGATACTATCGTGATTAGGAAAAATAATATACATGCATTAAGTATATAAAATCATGTAAAAAAATTGAAATATATTTGTAACATTATTAAATTGATAAGTATTAAATTAACCAGTTTGTTTCTCCTTTTTTTTTTTTGTTTTGTAGAATATTATCACTTAATAGATAAAAAATTAATATCATAAGATACTGTTAAACGTTTAAGCAAGGATCTCTCTATAATTTCTTAGACTAGTTTGTTTTTCTAATATATGGTAGTCCCACATCTAATAAGTAAAAGAAAATAAGTACAACTTTATAATAAAAAATGTTTCATGTCTATCAAAATACGTCCACTGTCTTTATATTATATGTCAAATTAGGTTAATATGTTAAATCATTTCGTATGTGACTGTAATATTTTCGTGACATACAAAATGATTTTACATTTGAATTAAATAAATTAGACATATTTAGCTTGGACAAATAATGAGACTGTCTTGCAATAAATATTTCTATTTGTCTTACACTAGACAAGTGAACATGTGGATGTTGTGATTTGGATTTTGAATTAATTTTAATAAAAAAAAATATTTTACATTATAATTTTTATATATATATTATATTTATATCGTATGTTAATCTAAAATAAATATCAAATCAATATATATTTGATTGTAATATTCTTACAAGATATAAAATAAATTTATGAATAAATTACAAAAAGTTAAATGTATAATGTTAGATGAATAAAGGTATTGTTAATAAAATTACACCATGTGATGTGACCGATTCCCACAGTTTGATCGAATTAGGATTTTTTTTTTTTTTTTCAAATGATCAATTATAAAAGAGAAAAAAATATAGTTATAAAAAAATCTACAAGTTTCAACTGAATTTTATT
Source organism: Ormosia semicastrata (assembly GCA_029884595.1). Lineage (NCBI taxonomy): Eukaryota > Viridiplantae > Streptophyta > Magnoliopsida > Fabales > Fabaceae > Ormosia > Ormosia semicastrata. The sequence continues at coordinate 5,081,070 of JAQQTO010000044.1, forward strand.
AATAATTTTTTGTATTTTTTTTATAATTAATCACTTGTAAAAAAAAATTGAGAGAATTTTGATTTTAATTTGACCACTTGACAACTAAACAAATACACATTTGAAATAAAAATTTTGAATTGATTAAAAAAAAAATAGACCGCTTCAATCGGTCAAAACTTGTGACGTGACCGGTTCACACAGTGGTATGTGGGTGAGCAGTGTTTGAGGTGATGTTGTCTGGTATGCAATTGTGAGCGAGTAAAGAAATACGGACTGTGATAGGAAGAGAAATATGGAAGGAGGCATTTGATTGAAAGAAACCGAAGGTGGATTTAGGTAAATGAATAATGGAGGGGAAGGGGCCATATTTTTTGGGTAATATTTGAAGGAAGAGACAAGATGAAATTGTTAACGGAAAATAAGAGAAACAGAGTTCCATTGAAGCTCATCACTTATTTTTCATGTATTTTATATTTATTAAATAGTTATACATTTATTTAATTTCAGTGGGGTTTTAATTTGATTATTAGACTTGTGATTGGATCACTGTGACCTAGCCCTCTACCCTTTAGCTCTAGCATGGTTCTTCTTGCAGGTTGAAGACTTTGGGCTCTGATTGGGAGCAAGGTTTAATGTGATTTGGTACGTTTAAACATTAATTTATAGGAAAATGATGGTTTTATATTATTTTTTATTTTATATTTATTTTAGATTAATGTAATTAAGTAAGAAAAAATAAAAAAATAAGTATAATAAATAATTTTAAAAAAATATAAAAAATATATATACACTATTTGTGATAAGAAAATTAAAATTATAACTTATAATGAACAAGACAATTTTAAAAATAAACATATTTGTTATCTATTATTAATTAGATTACTTTTAATGGCCACATGACAATACTTAGAACATGTTTAGCAAGATTAAATTCGTTCCTAACAGTTTTTTTAAAGAAAGTTATTGTAACAGTATTTTTATATGATAAAATTAATTTTAATTTTTACATAAAATTTGATATATTATAATTTTTTTTCATAATATTAAAAATTAAAGTTTATATTTTTAGTTTATAAATTATTTCTTACACTTTAATATATAAATATTATTTTATTTTTAATCAAATAATTTTTTTAATTATTTTATATTTATTTTGATAATTTAATATATAAAAATTATTTTTTTACTATTTAAACGAAACAAATTAATTTAAAATCACTTTCAACTAATATATTCAAATATAAAATTAAATCGATTATAAAAAAAATTATACAATAATTAATTATTAAAAATAATTAAATTTTTACAATTATTTCAAACACACACTTAATTTCAATTTATCAAAAATCTTTCCCGCTCAGTTTTTATTTTGGCTCTTTCTTCTCTGTGCTGAATCTTACTCATGGTTGTTCTTTTCCTTCTTTGCATCATTCGTGAACGCGGTTTTGGATTGTTTGCTTGACTATGGATGAGGTTCAATCCTAACCGTCGGATCTATTATTGAGGCCTTCACTTCCCTTTATATATTCTTCTCTCTTCAGGAACTACTGTTGTTGCGATGCCGGCAACTTGACTTCGTTTCATTTCTTGACTCCTTAATAGACTTTTCCCCTGAATTTTATTTTTATTTTATTGATCATGCGTACTTTAACGTCATGTTACCTATTTGTTTTACAGTTTTAGTGATGTTGGGAAGTTAATGCCAATATTATTTATAGAAATTAATGATATAAAATGATAATGAAGATAAATCTCTAGAGAATAATTCTAAATCCACATCCATAAATTCCATCTCTGTGTTTTAAATTTTATTTCTTACTTTAAGTAATCATATTTTTTTATACAGATATAATTTTGATCTACTATTACCATTAAAAATATTTAAGAATTCTTACAAAATTTAATTATAAATGTTGCCTTATTAATAATGCAACCCCGATAATCTTATCACAAGACAATCTACACTCATTGATCGCTATGTTTCACGTGAACAAAATCAAATCATACTTTTCTCGTCTTTTTTTTTTTTTATAGATATTTATTAATTAACTTTTACGTCGTTGTTAAATTTTTTTATTCTCGTTAGCCAACTTATTTCACGAAGCATAAAAACTATGGTAAAATCTTTGTCGTTACATTAACCAACTTCTATATGTAATTAATCACTTTTTATTCTTCATTAACTAACTTTTTCACGAGTATAGAAATAAAGTTGGTTAATGAAGAAAAAAAAAGTGGTTAATTACGCATGTAAGTTAGTTAATGATACAAGATTTTATCACGTGCTTTTATGTTGTGAAAAAAAGTTGCTAACGAAGAACAAAAAGTGGTTACGCAGGCGTTTTGCTAATTGACAACGTATATAAAGATCATGTTCAATGAATGCGACTTGGATGTAAAAACGATGTAGATCGCTGACGCGATAGTAGGATGAACATTTTCCTTAATAATGTGATAATACATGTTAAATGTAAAGCCACTTTCCATGGATTTGAAAAGTCAAAATAAAGAAAGTCGTTAGGAGTTGAGCATCATTCGCTGCAATAAGTGAAGAGAAGAAAAAATCTCCCTCCTTCTTTATTGGAGTAGCTAAAAAAGAGATGTCATTTTCTCTATAAATAAGACTTCTTTCATTTAGTTTTTATCATTTTATTTTAGAGAGAAAAATTATTATTTATCCTAAGAGTTTTTTCTTTTTATCTCTTAGAATTTTCTCCTATTTTAAAAAGATGTGTTTTATCTTATTTCAAGAAAAGATATTATTATTCTCTCCTTGTATTTAGAGCGAAATTATAATTTTCTTTTACATAGTAAAAATCTTCTAATCTTGCTGATAATAATATATTTTATTCATTTTATAATTCTTTTACTGGGGACTTCTTAAGGTTTAATTAGGTTTAATTAAGTTAGTTTTGTTATATTTATTGATATTGAATTAATTGGATCATTAAAAGAATTATTACTTGAATTGACTTTAATTTATCTATTTGGCAATGTTCAGTAAACTGGTTATAATTTGAGTTTTAAATATCTGATTGATGTGATTCCGGTCTTGTAGAAAATTTAAGATAATTCTCTACAACTTTCATAAGACCTCGAGAGTCAAATCACATATTTGGATAATTTAAATTGGAGTTGAAGTAAGAACTAGAATACTGATCTTGACAATTTGACCTCTGCGCACTCATCAGCCCATTTTTTGAGCTATAAGAGTCCAATTGACACTAAACTGGTGGCATTCGAAAGTTAACACCCAAATCTACAATTTTTATTGAGAACACAAGAGTCAGATCGAAATTATAATAGGTCATATTGGGCCTAAAATTCAGAACAGAAGAGTTGTAATTGAGCCTGAACAGTGTGTAACGATTAAGTTATATCTCGAGCTGTAGGAATGATATTGGGTTGAAACAGCGGCATTGGAAAGTTAAGACAAAAGCCTACAACTTTCATGAAGACCACTTTTCCATTTGCTGACGGCATCCATGAGTTCAACACTGAATCATTTCAGAGACAAGAATCTTAATAATTTTTCACTCATTTACAATTATCAAACAACTCTTTTGGCACTTTCCACTCATTCACTCACTCATTAAACCACTCCATGTTCATTTTGTTTCCCTCAAACTCTATAAAAAGGAGTATTGACTACTCATTTGATCATCTTAATTTAGAGATCAAGATCATGTCATTGTGTTATTTGTTTCTCTTGTTGTAATTTTCTTTTGTTCTAAATTAAAGTTATGTTCATCTTCTTCTTTTTCTCTCTTTCTTTTCTTTTGTCTATGAGTAACTAATTTTTATTTTTTTTGGGTGAAAGGGTGAAGTTTTGGTAATAAAATAAGGTTAGATTAATCTCTTTCTTGTACTTAAATGATATATTATCAAGTGGTCATTATATGTATTGTATTTTGTTTCCAATAATTTTAGAAACCCTCCTTATAAAGTAGAGATCTTGATTTGTTGTAGACAAAATATTGGCACAATGAATGCTTGAGTCCATTTATAAGTGGTGGTATTAATAGATAATTAAAGGAACCATAATATAATTGCATATATAATCTTTAATAAACTTTGAATGTTGTATTTTTCAATTGAAACATCCGTTATGCGTGGATTCTAATTGAGTTATAAAAAAAATTAATCTTGTCCATAATTTACTTACCAAGAGTGGATCTCATAACCTAAGTAAATTCTTTTTATTTGTGACTAAGTTTTATCACTTTTAATGTTGTGAAAAAATCTTTTTCATACCTCAAAGAATTTTTCTTCCTTAATTCCTTGTGGATCGACCTCGGACTCCCGAGAATTTATTACTTGAAACAACCTGCACTTGGGTTTGCAACTTATAATTTTCATCAAGTTAGAATTGATTTGAAGAACAAATTTATTGAGGTCTTCTTTCTTTAAGTAAACTTCTCTTTGCTTTGTATATATATATATATATATATATATATATATATATATATATATATATATATATATATATATATATTTCTACTCTTTTAATTTTCTTACTTACTAACTTAGTAAGAAAAACTCTCCCTTCTCCTTTTCTCCCTCTGTAATATTCAATCATTATGAAATAATCTTTCTTCTTCTCTTCTCTCTTGCCGGAGCAAAAAATCGACTTGCCGGTTCTATGGTTTTTACTTTATGTTTTAATAATATTTCAATCTTGACTCTTCTCTTCTTCCTCCTTCATCGACTCTGGTAGGGCTCTACCTCTCTCTGATTTTCATGTTTTAAATTTACTTTCTGTACTTTATTTACTGTATTTTACTTTCTATTTTATTATTTTGCATAGCATGTAAAGAAGTTATGTCTGCTCTTCTACTTTATTTAATCATGTTCTTTACTAAATTTCTAACTTACTAACCTAATTATTAACTTTTTAACTATCTAACTTTTTAATTTATCAGCTTACTAACTTACTACTTGTTAATATTTATTTGATGACTAATTTATACCACATCCTTGTTAATATTTAATGGCCAATTTATACTACCTACTTGTACATTTTTTTTTATTTTAAGTTACTTATTTATGCTTAATTGGTATCGTGATTTAAATTCTGGTCGTTTGGTTAAAATTAATCTGATACTTTATATATTGATTTGTTTGAATCACAATCACACACATTAAACACAATGCCTGAAAATAAAAGTGTATATGATGAACATGAAAATCAACTATTGCGAACCATGCTTGAATATTTGTAACCATCTCGAAATTCTAGTCCATACAATTTTAGATTTAAGTCAGGTATGATTTCATTACTTCCTAATTTCCATAGTTTAAAATCTGAAAGTTCATATTTACATCTAAAAGAATTTGAAGAAGTATATACTGCTTTTAATAACCAAACTTGCACTGAAGATATTGTTGAGCTTAAATTGTTTCTTTTTTCTTTGAAAGATAAAGCAAAAACTTGGCTTAACGCTTTGAAACCAAGATCAATTGGCACATGGCAAGAAATGCAAGGTGAGTTTTTAAATAAATTTTTTTCAACACATAAAACTAATGCTTTGAAAAGACAAATCCAAAATTTTTTCCAAAATTCAAATGAAGCATATTTTCAAATTTGAGAACGTTTTAAAAATTTGTTAAATTCTTGCCCACATCATGGTTTTAAAAAATGACGCACTATAAGCTTTTTTTATGAAGGGTTAACACCTAAAACTAAATAATTTATGAAAATAATGTGCAATGGTGAGTTTCTTGATAAAGAACCTAAAGAAGCTTTAGACTATTTAGACCATTTGACTGAAAATTCTCAATCTTGACATAGTACTAATCCTTCTGAAAATTCAATTAGATATAACCTTATAAATGCTAGTAAAGGAAAATATCATCTTAGTCAAGAAGAAGATCTAAATGTTAGGTTTGCTAGTTTAGTTAGAAAGGTTGAAGTCATGGAATCAGAAAAAGTGAAAGAAATCAAATTTGTGCAAAATGAAGAAATTTATGGCATTTGTGATGAATTAGGACATTCAACAAATGAATGTCCAAAAATTCTTGTTTTTAAAGAAGTTGTGCATGAGCAAGTAAATGCAATGAACAATTTTAAAAAGTCATTCACCTCTTCTTTTTCAAATTCATACAATCTAAGATGAAGAAATCACCCGAATTTCAGTTGAAGGACTAACAATTAGGCACAATTTATGCAACCACTACCTCCTGAAGCGCAACTGGGTTCACAAAATTCTCAAGGATATGCACCCTATGTCGCACCATATAGGAAAAACTTTGAAGGAACATTGCATGTATTCATGGAAAAGCAAGATGCCATTAATAACCAAAACACTTAAGTCATGATTGACATAAAAGGCACTCTTGCTAAACTTTCTTCTTCACTCACCATTCACGAGAAAGGAAAATTTCCTTCTCAAACTTAACCAAATCCCAAGGGTCAGTACAGCCTAAATGAGAGTAGTTCAGAAAGCCAACAAATAGATCAAGTCAAGTCAGTGATAACTCTTAGGAGTGAAAATGTTGTTGATAAACAAATTCCTGAACCTTGTGAGAAAGATGATGAATTAATTCCCCAAGATAAGGAAGGAGTTGATAAGCCACTTGACTAAAAGGAGACCAAACTCTCGCCTTCACCCCTATATCCTCAAGCATTGAGCAATTCAAGTAAAGTGAATCATAACAGTGAAATTTTTGAAATCTTTAACAAGTGAAGGTCAATATTCCTCTGTTAGATGCTATCAAACAGATTCCCTCTTATGCCATATTTTTGAAGGACTTATACACTGTTAAAACGAAACTAAATGTGAAAAGAAATCTTTTTGGCTGAAGAGGTAAGCTTCATTCTTCAGAACAATAATGCATTGAAAGATAAAGACCGTGGTTGTCCTACAGTTTCATTCATTATTGAAGAACATAAAATTGAACGAACTTTACTTGATCTTGGTGCCAGTGTTAATTTGCTTCCATATTCAGTTTATCAGCAATTCAGCATAGGTGAATTAAAATTAACTTCTGTAACTCTTTGACTTGCTGATAGATCAATTAAAATTCCAAAAGGAATAGTAAAATATGTGTTAGTACAAGTTGATAAATTCATATATCTTGTAGATTTTATTATCTTGGAAACTAAACCTATGGATAATAGTAGCAAATTAATTCCTGTTATTTTAAGTCGCTCATTTTTAGCAACATATAATGCTTTGATAAATTATAGAAATAGAGTGGTGAAGCTAACATTTGGAAATATGACAATGGAGCTTAATGTTTTCAACATGTGCAAGCAATCACAGGAAGTCTATGAGGAAAAGGAGGAAGTTGAAGGAATTGAGGCCATTATAGATGATCATATTCAAACTAGGAGTTCTTATAACTCTTTAGAAATTTATTTAATTAATTCATTTGATTCAGGTATGCAATTAGATGATGATATTTCTGAAGTATGCGCTTTGCTTGACTATACATAAGTAATGGAATATAAAGGATGGAAGTCGAGATTCGAAGAGCTAAAATCCATGAATGATAATATCCATGAAGAAGTACCTACACTGGAATAAAAGTCATTACCTACTGGGTTGAAGTACACATTTTTGGGAGAAGAACAAAGTTTTCCAGTAGTAATTTCCTCATCCCTTACCAAAGAACAAGAAAGTATGTTGATAGAAGTACTTAAAACGCACAAAAATGCAATTTTATGGACATTAAAGGGCATAAAAGATATTAATCTATTAATTTGTACACATAGAATACATTTAGAGGATAATGCTAAAACATCTCAACAACTTCAAAGAAGATTAAATCCACACATGAAAGAGGTAGTTAGAGCTGAAATTCTCAAATTACTTGATGTTCGAATTATCTACCCCATCTCTGATAGCCAATGGGTAAGCCCTACACAAGTTGTGCCTAAGAAATCTGGAATAACAATAGTTGAAAATGAAAAAAATGAATTAATACCTACGCAAGTCTTAACCAGTTGGCGTATGTGTATTGATTTTAGAAAATTGAATGCAGTTACTAGGAAAAATCATTTTTCCTTGCCATTTCTTGATCAAATTATGGAAAGAGTAGCAGGACATCCTTACTATTGTTTCCTTGATGGTTATTCAGGGTATAATCAAATACCAATTGCATTAGAGGATCAAGAAAAAACTACTTTTACATGCTCATTTGGCACTTTTACATATAGAAAAATGTCTTTTGGTCTTTGTGATGCTCTGACAACTTTCCAAATATGCATACTAAGTATCTTTAGTGGCATGATTGAACATTATTTAGAGGTTTTCATGGACGACCTAACAGTTTTTGAAAATTCTTTTGAAAATTATCTTGATAATTTAGAAAAAGTTCTTAGAAGATGCGAAGAAAAAGGATTTATGTTAAACTAAGAAAAATGTCATTACACGGTTACCTCATGAATAGTGTTAAGTCATGTGATATCTTCTAAGGGAATTGAAGTTGATAAGGTTAAAGTTGAATTAATTACTCATTTGTCTTCCCCAAAAATAGTCAGAGAAGTTCGTTCCTTTTTAGGACATGTAGGATTTTACAGAAGTTTCATTAAGGACTTTAGTGTCATATCTAGATCATTATGTAATCTTCTAACAAAAGATGCACCATTTGATTGGAATCAAGATTGTTAGAAATCTTTTGAAAAATTAATCGGTCTTTTGACATCTGCTCCTATCATGCAATCCCCTAACTGGTCTTTGCCTTTTGAGTATATGTGTGATGCTAGTGATTTTGCTGTTGGCACTGTTTTAGGCCAGAGAAAGGAAGGTAAGCCTCATGTAATTTATTACGCAAGTCAAACTTTGAATAGTGCACAAATGAATTACACCACTACTGAAAAAGAACTACTTGTTATAGTTTTTGCATTGGACAAATTTGGAGCTTATTTAACTAGTTCTTCTATTGTTATTTTCACCAATCATGCTGCTGTTAGATATTTAATGTCTAAACAGGATGTCAAACCTAGGTTGATACGGTGGATCTTGTTGTTTCAAGAATTTAACATCACAATAAAAGACAAGAAATGAGTCAAAAATGTTGTTACTGATCATTTGTCCAGACTTACAACAGGCTCATCCTTTGATAACACACCTATCAATGATTTTTTTTCTCGATGAATTTTTATTTTTTATCAATTTCATGCCTTAGTTTGCTAACATTGTCAATTTTCTTGTAATAGGTAAGATGCCGCTTCAGTGGACACACCAAGACAGAAAGAAGTTTTTGACTGAGGTAAAAAAATTTTATTGGGATGACCCATATTTATTCAAATATTGTCCTAATCAAATCTTTTGGAGATGTATACCCGACAGTGAGGTAGGTAGTGTCATTAAATTTTGTCATTCAAAAGCATGTGGAGGTCATTTTTCTTCAAAGAGAATAGTTACAAAAATCTTACAGTGTGAATTTTATTGGCCCACTTTATTTAAGGACAGCTATACTTTTTGCAGAAGTTGTGAAAATTATCAAAAATTAGGGCCCATTTCTAAACGAGACATAATGCCTCTGAACCCTATCATTGTCATTGAAATTTTTGATTGTTGGGGAATTTATTTCATAGGTCCATTTCCATCATCATTTAGATTTGTATATATTTTGGTTGCAGTTGATTATGTCTCAAAATGGATTGAGGCGATTCTATATCGACACAATGATCATAAAATTGTTCTTAAATTTCTAAAAGAAAGTGTTTTGAGTCGATTTGGAATCCCTCGAGCTATCATCAGTGATGGGGAATACATTTTTACAATAAATCATTTGAATCTTTAATGAAGAAATATGACATTACACACAAAATTGTCACCCCTTATCATCCTCAGACAAGTGGACAAGTAGAATTAGCAAATAGGGAGATTAAACAAATTTTGAAAAAAATGGTTAACCCAAATCGTAAAGATTGGTCTTTAAGACTAAATGATACACTTTGAAGTTACCTTACTACTTTCAAAACATCTTTAGGCATGTCACCCTATCGGTTAGTCTATGGAAACCTTGTCACTTTCCTGTAGAACTGGAGCATAAAACATTTTGGGTCATTAAAGCTTTCAACTTAAATATTGATTATGCTTTTAAGTTACGCAAATTGTAATTAAATAAATTTGAGGAATTGAAAAATGATGCATATGAAAACTCAAAAATTTATAAAGTTAGAATAAAAGTTTTTCATAACAAATTAATTTTGAGAAAATCTTTTGAAATTGGTCAAAAAGTTCTGCTTTATAATTCTCGTCTTCACCTATTCCTTGGAAAATTGAGATCTAGGTGGAGTGGCCCTTTTTATTGTCAAACATGTGTATCCTCATGGGCCCATAGATATTGAGAACCCTAAGAATGATAATGTATTTAAGGCCAATGGACAAAGACTCAAACCATTTCTGGAAAACCAAGTTGTTAAGGTAGAATTCATCTCTCTTTCTAATCCATGTTATAAGTAGAATTTATTTTAATTTTGTTGCTTTCTTTTTGCAGTTCTTTGTGACCCCAGTTAAGTAGCGGATAATAGTACTTCGTGACTCTCAAGTTAGTTTGTTTTCAGTTTCTCATAATAACTGATTCATTCTCCTTTAAAACAGATGTCATTCTTTTGAATTTAAGAAAGCATTTTCCTTATCTTCCTTAAAATGTTCTAATAAAAATCTATAAAGTTAGGTATGAAAGACTGAGACTGTTAATGCACGAGGGCTCCCCAGAAGATATACGCTAGATAATTGAAGCAAAGGTTCGTTTAGCTGGTGAATCTTCAAATTCATTTGTCCCATACATATCGGGTCTCGGTAAAAGTTCATATTCTAAAAGGAGAAGAGCAAAAAGAATGTAAGTTTATTACAAATTTGTGTGATGGAATTGTAACACGTGATGTCGTTCTTTGGTAATGGTTTTCGTAAATCGAGATGATAAAATATACTTTATTAATAATGGACTGAGTAAGGAGTCATTGGATGATATCTTATTGACTCTTGAGACGCATTCTTGTGAAGTTGTGCATCGTGAACTTCTTAATTTGTGGAATCTCTTCAGGGATGAAGAAAAACGTTACAGTCTTGGGAATCTGACTCAAAAAGACCTTATTTTCCAATTTATAAGAAAATTAGATGGAAAACTTGTTCTCGACTCATAGAAGGCATTTAAGTCGTTACTGGACGTAAAATCAGAGGAAGATATGAGCCACAATCACAACAACATGTATATATTATCTTGTTCATCTTTTTATTATAATAATAATCTTAATATAATAATAATAATAATAATAATAATAATAATAATAATAATAATAATAATAATAATAAGGGCGATCGAATGAGTACCATGCTCTTAATTGAGTATGGAGCCTCTGCCAATGGCAGACCTATCATTGACTAGGGTGGACCTTTGCACGCTGGTCATTAAAAAAGGTTCGTGTACCATGCTCTGTAGAGAGCCACACTCCACAACCCAATGTTTACCATCTAGGCACTGTGGAGTTGATGGACATGTAGAAGCATCCTACTCTGGTTATTACTGAGAAGTAACCTGCGGCTGCCAAAGCGTATGAGGCATCTGAGCTTGATCTTCTCTTTTATCAGAAGGGGCTCTCAGCGCCCTGGGATGGGGCGTTCTAGATCTTGACATTGTGGGTTTCAGATTTTAGCATATTTATTGATGTTACGAACCCAAGTGTGAGCTCTCCAAGTTCCAGACCCAAGATGGAAACCCTCGATGGTTTCTTTCTTCTCTTTTTCTTTTCTTCAAATAAATGAGAGTGAATGTTTATTGCACTGGTGACACACAATTTAAAGATATGTCACCATTTGTTATTATAATTTTATCTTTGTATAATTTTGTTATATTTTGGTTTTGGACAGACGATCCTTTGGGTGGGGTCCTTCAGGAGTTTCTAGACTTCTTTACCCTGATGGTTTTCTTGAAGTCTAAAAAAAAGGAGAAAAAAATAAAAAAATTGTGTTTCTTAATTTCAAACTTTTCTAACAGCAGCCAACCTACCCATATAGGTGCTATCATTACCTTTTTCCATTCTCTTTCCTATTTAAATACTTCATTTTATTCATTTTCCTCCAACTCATAATTATTCAAATGGAGTATGAGTGTAGAAATAGAAGGAGCTTCTATTTGTAGACTTACTAATATTTGTGTATTTTGTAGGTCAAGTTATGGGAAAGGTTTAGAGTTTGTAAACGCAGTAAGCACCAATGGTCGTACACTTGCTGCGAGGAATATTCGTGTAGTATATGGGGGAGGTAGCATTGGGTTAATGGGGGCTATATCACTTTCTACACATCTAAAAGGTGGTCAAGTTTTAGGTATCATTCCTGGACTTTTAACTTAAAAGAACATCACTGGAAAAATAATTGGGCAGGAACTTCAAGTATCATCTATGCATGGACGAATAAGAGTAATGCTTGAAAACTCTAATGTATTCATTACCTTACTGGGTGATTTTGGTACTTTAGAAGAAGTTTTTCAAATTATCTCTTGGGCTCAACTGAATATTCACCATAAACTCATATGTTTGTTGAATGTTAATAATTTTTATGATAATTTGTTATCTTTTCTTGACCATGCTGTGAAACAAAATTTTATCACACCTTTGGTAAGACGACTCCTTATATCTACTTCCACTGTTGATAAATTAATTGATAAATTATAAACTTTTGTTTATGAACATGATCCAGTAATAGCTCAGATAGATTGGTCAGAAGGAAGCAGTAAAGAACATGGGTTTGATCTGACACTTCATTTATAACTTTCCTTTACCTTTGGTTTTATTTATCGTACTTTGTTTTTGTTTAAATTTGTGTAAAGTTTCTCTTTTCAATAATTTCAACAACAGATAATATCTTCTATCCTTTACCTATCTATGTTTTGACATTGAGGACAATGTTGTGATCTAGTTGGGGGAAGGATAGTTGAAGTGAAAAAAAATAAGGAAATATGTTTATTGATATGTCTGTCAGCAACTTACTAATAGTAAAACTAATTAAGGATGGCAGAATAATAAGTACATTATGCCCTTGAGGTAAATTTACTCTTGAGACGCATCAAAATTAGTGGCAGAATAAGGAGTAATTAGATAGATAACTATTTTGTGTGGAAGTAGCAATTCAAATTCAGGGAACATAGTATGATTGAGTAAATTATATTCTTTCTTAAAAATCACATGCTTGGTTATAGATGTTGAATTAGTGGACTGAGAATGATAGATATATGTATTGTGAGATTTTGAGCCTATTGATGAATGGATTGAACATTTGCATCATTCTTTTTCTTTCTTGTGTGATTTTTTATCATGGAATTGTTACTCTAAAACTTGCTTTGACTTTATTTGAGGCTACATTTTCACATGCATACCTAAACATGATTGATGCATTTTTCTTGAAATAGCTAGTTTAACCAAATAGCCAACCTTATATATTTTTCTTTGCTTAACCCTTTTAAGCTTATTCGATCATTCCTTATTTTTATCTCATTACATGCCTTAAAAAAAATGTTCTTACCTAACTTTAGAGAATACGAGAGCATTGACATTGGATGAGTTCTTGAACAAGTGTGGGGGTGTTTATACAAAACGGTTGATGAAAAAGGAAAAAGTAGTCATCTACAAAAACAAAATAAAAAATAGTGTAAAGAATGGTCAACAAGGTAAAAAGGGGAAGCGAAAAGAATATGTAAAGGGAATTTACATTATGTTGGGATGAATTTTTCAAGTTTGTTATTTTAACTTAACTCTAATGTTCTTTTATTTTCTTTGGTATTTAACTTGTCATACCCATATTATTCCCTTCCTTTACCTTGATCCCATTACAACTTTGAATAAAGTCCTCTTAATTTTTGTGTGCATGTGTTTTGAGCAGTGGAGAAGTAGAAGATAAGCAAGCTTATGGTAGTGAAATTTTTATGGGTTGAATTGAGTGAAATACCTACCTTTTAAACACTTAAGGGATTGAAAGTGAATCTTGTGAAGATCTATCATTCTTGACTCATGCTTTTCAATTGAAGTTTCCTTACTTGTTGGTTTGAGATGTGAAGAAACATTACCCCATAAATGTTTTGATCCCTTGAATCTTTGGTTACTCTTCATTCTTATAAACTTTTGCATTCTTAGATTTTATTAGAAATTGAGTCTTTTAGAATTTCTAACTTTTGACTTTGTGTTATTTTTCCTTGTTCCCTAACTTTGGTCTTATGTGTTTTGCCCTAGTGTGCAAAAGTTAAGTGTGGGAGAATTTGATAGCAATATATTTTATTCATTTTATAATCCTTTCACTAAGCTTCTTAAGGTTCAATTAGGCTTAATTAAGTTAGTTTTGTTACATTTGTTGATATTAAGCTTAATTGGATCATTAAAAGAATTATTACTTGAATTGACTTTAATTTTTCTATTTGGTAGTATTCAGTAAACTTGTCATAATTTGAGTTTCAAATATCTAATTGATGTGATTCTGGTCTTGTAGGAAATCTAAGACAATTCTCTACAACTTTTATGAAGAGCTTAAGAGTCAAATCACACATTTGGATAATTTAAATTAGAGTTGAAGTAAGAACTAAAGTGCTGATCCTAATCATTTGACCTATGCACACTCATCAGACCATTTCTTAATCTATATGAGTCCAATTGACATTAAACTAATGGTATTAGAAATTTAAGATCCAAATCTATAACTTTTATGAAGAATACAAGAGTCAAATCAAAAGTATAATAAGTCAGTTGGGCCTAGAAGTCAGAACAGAAAAGTTGTAGCTGGGCCTGAATAGTGTGCAAAGATTGGGCCATATCTCGAGCTGTAAGAATGATATTGGGCTGAAACTAGCGGCATTGGAAAGTTAAGACAAAAGTTTACAACTTTCATGAAGATCACTTTTCCATTTGCTAACGGCATCCATGAGTTCATCACTAAATCATTTCAGAGACAAGAATCTCAATAATTTTTCACTCATTCACAATGATCAAACAACTCCTTTGGCAATTTTCACTCATTCATCCACTTATTCACTCACTCATTAAACCACTCCATTGTCATTTTTTTGCCCTTAAGCTCTATAAAAAGGAGTATTAGCTACTCATTTGATCATCTTGGTTTAGATTTCAAGATCATGCTACTGTGTTATTTGTTTGTCTTATTGTAATTTTCTTTTGTTCTAAATTGAAGTTATGTTCTTCTTTTTCTTCTTCTCTCTTTCTTTCCTTTTGTCTATGAGTAACTAATTTTCATTTTACTTGGGTGAAAGGGTGAAGCATTTGGTAATAAAATAAGGTTAGATTAATCTATTTCTTATGCTTAAATGATATATTATCAAGTGGTCATTATATGTATTGTATTTTATTTCCAATAATTTTAGAAACTCTCCTTGTAAAGTGGAGATCTTGATTTGTTGTAGATAAGATATTGACACAATGAATGGTTGAGCTCATTTACAAGTGGTGGTATTAATAGATAATTAAAGGAGCCATAATATAATTACATATATAATCTTTAATGAACTTTGAATGTTGTATTTTCTGATTAGAACCTCCGTTATACGTGGATTCTAATTGAGTTATAAAAAGAATTAATTTTATCATTAATTTACTTACCAATGGTGGATCTTCTAACCCAAGTAAATCTTTTTTTATTTGTGACCAAGTTTTATCACTTTTATTGTTATGAAAAAATATTTTCTGTACCTCAAAGAGTTTTTCTTCATCAATTTCCTGTGGATCGACCTCGGACTCCCGAGAATTTATTACTTGAAACAACCTGCACTTGGGTTTGTAACTTATAATTCGTATCACTTGCCCATGATTTTTTCCTTCAACATTAAGGGGTTTTTCACATTAAATATTATGTGTTAATTCCTATTTTCTCAACTCTATTTTAGCTGTGTGATACTATTTTCATAACTCTGGCATCTAAGAGTGGTATCAAAGCATATTGGTTGTTAGTACTATTCACGCTGTGATTACTGTTAATGATAACTATTCACACATATAGTTGTATACTTTTGTAGTATTGTTCACGTATATGGTATTATTCACGGTGAAATAGAGTAAGTCAGTCCAGTTGAGAAACAGATTATTGTCAATACTATGACAACAAAATTTGAGATTGAAAAGTTCATTGGGAGTAATTTCTCCCTGTATAAACCGAAGATAAAGGCAATCTTGAGGAAGGACAATTGCCTAGCAGTAATTGAAGATAGACCCACAGGGGTAACTGATGATAAGTGGAAGGAGATGGATGACAATGCTGTCAGTAACCTGCATCTAGAAATGACAGATTCAGTCTTGTCAAGTGTTACAGAAAAGAAGACGGCAAAGGAGATTTATGATGCACTCACCAAATTGTACAAGTTCAAATCACTTCACAGCAAGATATTCTTAAAGAGAAGACTTTATACTCTTTGAATGAGTGAATCCACGATGGTAACAGATCACATCAACAATTTGAACATGCTATTTTCCCAGCTTACCGCACTAGATTACAACATGGTGGAAAATGAACGTGTAGAGCTTCTGCTTCAAAGTGTACCTGAATCTTATAATCAACTCATCATCAACATAACAAATAATAATATTATTTTTAGTCTTCGATTTGATGATGTTGCTGCCACTATTCTTGAAGAAGAATCTAGGCGGAAGAACAAGGAAGACAGATTAGAAAGCTCAAAGCAAGCCGCGGCTTTGTCGATGACGAAAGGAAGATCAACAGAACGTGGCACTAATGGGAGCTGAAATCAGAGTAGATTAAAGTCACAAAGAAGGAAGAACTTCAAATGCTACCATTGTGGCATTAGAGGGCACTTGAAGAAAGATTGTTGACACAACAAGAAAAATACAAAAAAAAAAGCTCCTGAAGCAACAACCTCTCAAGGATATGTTGTTAGTACCTCTGATGATGGAGAAATCATGTATAGCAAAGTAACAATTGGTTCTAAAGGTAGAAAGCAGCTCACCGATGTTTGGTTAATTGATTCAAGAGCAACATGGCACATGACTACACAACAAGACTGGTTTTGCACTTATGAACCTATCTTGGAAGGACCTATGTTCACGGGTAATGATCATGCCTTAAAAATTGCTGGAGTTAGTATTGTCAAATTAAAAATGTATGATGGTACAATTCACACTATTCAAGGGGTAAAACATGTGAAAGGCTTGAAAAAGAATCTATTGTCTATTGGACAATTAGATGACCTTGGTTGCAAGACCCATATCAAATGTGGGGTCTTGAAGTTGGTTAGAGGTGCTCTTATAGTGATGAAAGCAGAGAAGATGACATCAAATCTATACATGCTTGTGCGAGATACATTGCAAAAGGCAAATGTTACCAAGTGGCTTTAAAACTCAAGAAGGGCGTGAATTGAATTTCTAAAAGATTTTTACAAACTTTTCACAAAACACTTGTATATCAATTTTTGTTGAAGTTATTGATTGATTGAGGTGAATAGATAGATGAGATTAAATACTTCACTCACAAATAAACAAGCCAAAATAAAGAGAATTCAAGTAAGCATATAAAAACAAAGAACAAAAGTAAAATAGATAGAGTAGAAAAGAGCAAACACAAGATTTATCCTGATTCTGCCACCCCTTGTGACCTACGTTCAGTCCTCAAGTGAACCACCCAAGATTTTTTACTAAACCTTTAATCTTGAATGGGTAATTGAAACCTTTATAACCAAAAGCACTCAACACGCCTCTAGGATACCTCACCCTTTGTGCTTGAGCCTAAAAAACAAGGGATACCTCAACCTTACAACTTTTGAGAAATACCTCACATTTTTCACTATCAAGGGATACCTCACCTTTTTATCTCTTGAAAGATACCTTACCCTCTTATATAGGAAATCAAAGTATATTTGAATGATAAACTCTCACAAGAATGAATAATACAAGTTAAAGCTCAATAGGTAGAAAGATGTTCACATTTTTTAGCTCATAATAGAGAAATAATGTTTAAAACTGCTAAACTCATTGAATGCTCAATAAGATGTTTTAGAATGATTTCCTACTTCTTTTTAATGTCTAATGACTTGTATTTATAGCCCAAGTCATGAAAGAACCATTGGGAGTGGTTGAGAGCATTAAATGCAAGCAACTAACCGTTAATTTCTATTTTGGAAACTCAACTAATCGATTAGAGTGATAGTCTAATCAATTAGATGCGTAATAGCACAGCAAAAAGTGAATTTCTGCAATAGCCTAATCGATTAGATGATAAGTCTATTCGATTAGAGCCTTTTTAAAAAATAAAGGCGTGCACAAGCATTTTAAATCCTCTAATTGATTAGATGCCCTGTTTAAATCGATTAAGGCTAGAAGGAACTGAATCCTGGGCATTCTGACTTTTGCTAATCGATTCGAGAAACCCTCTAATCGATTAGGCCCTTTAAAAAAATAGTTTAATCATCTTTAAAACTTAGTCAAATGCCACTAGAGTTTCAACAACCTTTTAAACACTTGAAAGCCTTTCTTTATGAATTCAAAAATAATTTTAAAACTGGGAAAACATGTGTGCTATTTTTGGGTTCTTTGAAAAACATATTTGGAGCTTAAGTGTGAACTTTTTTACCTTTACAAATAATCTAAGTCCTAATGCTATTCTTGCAAGGTCTTGGACTTGATCTTGCCATCATTTTTATGTTTGTTATCATCAAAACTATCTTCAATAGCCAATAGTCAATTACAATATTCTCCCCTTTTTTTATGATGACAAATAACCATTGAGAAAAGAGTTAGTTTATAAAATTGGAATCCACAAAGTTTGTTAGAAAGACTTACTCCCCCTCTTTTTCGTAAGAGGTGATTTTAATTTAAAGATACGCAACTCTCCCTTAGTTTTGGAATCTCAAGATTAGTTTTAACTTATACCTGTCTTTTCTTAAAACAAGAACTCAAGCTTTTCTTCCCTTTTTGTCATAATAAAAAAGATAGGGCAAGAGAAAGCATAGAGCTATTACACTTGATATTCATTCAAGTTCAACATATGATTTTCATTCAAGGCAACAGATCAATTTAGCAATAAATCCAATATGTAGCATATTAAACACAAGAGAATAAAAAAAAAGATATTCTCATTCATTGAACAATAAGGTGGCCAATTATATTTTTTAGTTCATCAAAATAATCAACTATCAATAGCCAAAAACATTCACCCAAAAAACATATTTGCATTTCAGTTCTAACAAAAAACAACCAAAAATCCTAGTTCTAGGAATCCTATCAACTAGAAGTCTTTCGGTGGTGATGGAGGTGGAAAGTGTCATGCCATGTCATCCAAGCGTCGCTCCACGGTAACCTGGTGTCGCTTTATGCTATGCTCCATGTATGCCCTGAAGTCATTCATTGCATGCAAGGGTTGTTCGTTAGTGAAAGGGGCAGCAACGGCACCTTCCTTATCCACTGGAAAGTCAAACACATTCTCAGTTTCTACCTCAGCTTCAACTGCCTCATCTCTATAAACCCAAATGCCTTGCTTCTTCTTCATTTTCATGTGGTTGAGCGTGGGGCATTCAAAATTGTTATGTTGAGTGAGGGCCTTTGAGTCTTCAGTTGCAACGATTGCTTGATATCTTTGAAGAAACCCAAATATCAGGAAGGCATAGGGCAAATCCATGTTTTCCTTGCTCTTTACCTTCATCATGTGAATCATGATGAAGTAAGGCCAGTTGATGTTAATCTTCTCCTTCAGAGCCCATACCATGAAGATGTTATTCTCACTCATATAGGCATAGTTGCCTTCTCTACGGGCGAGGATACGGGCATAGGCGTAGTGAAGCAGCCTATCCTAATAGGCAAGGACAGATTTAAAGGGGACGAGCATGGACCTTGGCTTCCTTTTTCTCATCAATTTTTTTAGTGCCAATAATTTAATTTAATTTATTAAAAAGTAAAGGAATAATTACATTTATTTTTTTATAAAGTTAGTACCTATTACATTGACACTCTTATTTAAAAATTATACTCATATTCCTGATTTTATATATTGTTATTACACTCCAACACCCTTCTTTATTTACGAAATTACATATACATCTCTTACTTTATATACAAATATTATACAAAGTCTTATTGAAAATACAAAACAAGGGATGTATGAATAAATTCTTAAATAAAAAGGATGTCAATATTATAAGCATTAACCTCATGGGAGGTTAGTATAATTATATCAAAGATAAAAATGGTGAAGTTAAAAGAATTTATACTTGATATGTATTTGACATGTGATTCATGATTATTTTATATACATTGATATTATAATTTCAACTTATCTTTCTATTAATTTTTAATTTTTATATAATAAACCTATTAGCTTCTCTCACTTTTAGTTTCACTTTCTTCCTTTTTAATATATATATATATATTTTTTATATATATATATATATATATATCTATTATTTTACCTATGAATCGTGATGTAAATGATAATTACTATTGTGATGCATTTAATATATAATATAAATTATTTATTTATTTTTTTCACTTTATTCATAAATCTTCCTATATAATAAAAGAAAAATATTCTTCTAAAAGTGAGCAAATAAGAGTATATTTACCCTTAATTTATAGTGTATTTTGATCTTAATCCATTAAATAATTTAAAGTTTAATACATCTTTATTTGCTAACTTAAATTTTTTTTTCTATATTTGATAATATGATTCATGATATTTGGCTCCTTCACTGAATATTTTTTGCATTCATCCCTACTGATAGGTGAGTTTGCTTACTGTGAAGGTGGCTTCGGGAACAATGAGGATAGGTTTTATGATTGCCTCTATTACATTCGTCTGCTTGAAGTCGTCCCAATACATGTAACTATTCTCTACGAACTTCCTTTCACAGTATTACAACCCGAAGATTTCCAGCTAGTCTTTAGGTTGTATCACGATTCTATGTCCTTTCACCTCTGACACTAGGTTATCACCATCAATTTCTAGATTGCAATAGAACATCTTCACCAAATCTGGGTAGATCCTTGTCCAGTAGGTGTAGAGCTGAAGTCGTCCCAGTACATGAAACTATTCTTTACGAATTTCCTTCCTCGGTATTACAACCCAAAGATTTCCAGTCAGTCTTTAGGTTGTATCACGATTTTATGTCCTTTCACCTCAAACACTAGGTTATCATCATCAATTTCCAGATTGCAATAGAACATCTTCACCAAATTAGGGTAGATCCTTGTCAGGTAGGTGCAGAGTTGAAGAACCCCTTGGTACTCCAAACAAAGGACAAACAGGAACCATTCATGGACGAAGAGCTCCAAGTCCATGTACTTGGATCGTACAAGAATTCTGGGCAAAAAGTGCTTCTTGAACCTTTTCAGTTGCTTAGTGTTCGAAGCCAGCCTACGTAGGTCAAGGGGGTTGTCTGTGGGTGCATTTTTGGTGTGTGCACACTTAGAGTTGGAAGAAGAAGCCATTGAAGCAAGTTTGAGGTTTTGAGGAAGAAGGATTTGTGCATGAGAGAGAAAAAATAAGAGAAGAAAGGTATTTTGGACAGTAGGTTGCACAGAGAAGAGTTTGTTGGGGGAGAGAGAGGCGTTTCACTGGAGGATTTTTAAAGAAAAAAAAAGGTGGCTAGGGTTTGTAGAGGGAGAGGACTGTGCATAGAGCTTAGAGAAGAAGAGAGATATAGCTTTTTGAAAATGAAGGGGGGAAGCTGCGGCACCCATTCTTAAAGCACACATCTAATCGGTTAGAATTAAGGTCTAATCGATTATTTTCGTGTTGCATAGACAAACAAAGCTTCATCTAATTGATTAGGCATGAGTCCTAATCGATTAGGCCTAAAGAAAACACATAAACTTGGCATTCAGCCAACTCCTAATCAATTAGCCATAACCTTTAATCGATTATAGTCAAACAAAAAAACACATTCCATATACTTTAAGAAGTTGCTATTCGATTATAAACAAGCTCTAATCGATTATAAACATCATAAAAACACCATAAACACATATTAGTAAGTCCAAAGGATTAAGAAAAGTTAAGAATCAAATATGCACACATGGTGATCAAGAATGAGATGAAACACTCATATGACATGCAAGCATCATGTTAGATATAGATTTAAAAACATAAATACTAAGATAAAAACTATTTAACGTAAACATTCAGTTAAGAACATGATTGATTAAAAACTCAAGCACAAAGATATTGTCATAGAACATGCCCACTTCAAGTAAGATGTGTACTTTTCTAACATATTAGCATATGTAGAAACACTTTCAAAACATAAAGCCAAAAAGTACTACTTAAGGCAAGTTAAAGCATAAACCAAGTCTCTTCTTATCCAAAGGTTGCAAGTCCAACCTTCTTGGAGACTAGGAAGAGAACTTGAAGTCATTTCTGGTCTTATGCTTGGAGTAGCCACTAATAAGATACCAAAGTTAGCTCTTGTCCTTCAAGCACACCTACAAAACATTTAATTTTTAACTTTTGGTACCCAAATTTTCTTGAGTCATTATGTGTTAGTCTTGAGCAAAGTACTCTTGGGGACCTAAACCATTTTAGTCACAACTTTGTTGTCCTTCTTCCATATATTGCAAGTTGATGCACTATGTCCTTTCTTGTCACAATGAAAACACTTTATGAAAGGACTAATTGATATGCTTGAGGGAACAAAGAAATTCTTGTAAAGTTTTTGTTAGTTTTTGAGACTATGCTCTAAACCGGCATTTTGAAAAACACTTCTTTGTTTCCCAAGTAATATGTTGAAGTTGTCTCTTCCAAAGATAAATTTTGAAAGAGTATTTTTCAAATTCTCAATTTCCTTTTCAAAAGCTTTGCATGATGAACACGAAGAGGATGTAGATGTATTTTCATATGGAGAGCAAGTCTTGCATAAAGAATTTGCATCAATTAATCTAAGTGTTTCATTCTCAATTTTAAGTTCCTCGACTTCCTTTTTTAAAATAGAAATTTTGTTTTCTAAAAAAGAAATTATTTTCTTAGATGATGAAACAAGTTTTGCAAGCCTCATAGATTCATCATGTAATTTTTCAAATGCATCTTACAATTCATCATAGGAAGGGGAAGAGTCAAAGTTTAAAGATATTACCTCCATGTCATTTTCTTCTTCATTTTCTCCTCTAGTCATAAGACAAAGATGGGCTTTCTTGTTGTCCGTTGAGTCCATATCATTTTCATCTCATGCTATATAAACTATTCTTTCTTTCTTATCCTTTGAAGACTTTTTCTTATACTTTTTCACCTTCTTTTAATAGATGGGACACTCCTTCTTCATGTGCCCCAGCTTTCCACAATCATAGCATATAAGAGTGGATGAAGTTCTTTACCTTTTATGATAGGTCTTCTTTAGAGGAAAGGAAGGTCTTCTTTGAGTTCTATTCTTCTTGAAGAATTTTTCAAACTTCTTCACAAGAAGGCTTAAATTCTCCTTATTTATCTCAAGATTCTCCAAGTCATCTCTATCATCATCATCAATCATAGAGGAAGTGACCTTAAGAACAATTCCCTTCTTTTTCTTGTCAAGCTCCTCATGGTGGTTGATTCTATTCAACTCCAATTCATGCTCTTGAAGCTTGCCAAATAGTATGGCTAGGCTCATGGTTAAGAGATTTCTTGACTCTACAATAGCCATCATTTTGGGTTGCCAATGCTTGCTTAAACACCTCAAGACTTTGTTAATAAGGTCTTCATTAGGAAAAGTCTTTCCTAATGAAGCTAGATGATTGACAATATGTATGAACCTTTTTTTGTATTTCTTGAATGCTTTCACTTTGATTCATTCTAAAGAGCTCATACACATTAGTGAAATTATTTTTTTCTTGATCTTTTCACTTCACTAGTACCCTCATGAGTTACTTTAAAGTGTCCCACATTTCTTGGACAGTTTTACAATTTGAGAGACCCTAAAGAACTCATCATACCCTAAAGTTATGGTAATGATATTTTTTGCTCTCAAATTGTATTGGACATTTTTCTTATCTTCATCAGTCTATTCATTTCTTAGTGTATTGACTCTTGCACCATGAACAACATGTGTAGAAATAAAAGGACTATTTTTTACTACATCCCACATATCTAGATTAATAGTTTCAATAAAAATTTCCATTAGTTCTTTCCAATATGCATAATCATCACCATTGAAAAAGAAAGATCTATAGAGAGAAGAACCCTCTGATGAAAAACTATATATTTGAAGAAGTCATCTATTCTCTTGAAGCTATTAAGCTCTTTACACAAGAGTTAAGCTCTGATACCATTTGTTATCAAATGGCTTCAAAACTCAAGAGGGGAGTGAATTGTGTTTATAAAGATTTTCGTAAACTTTTGACAAAATACTTATATATCAATTTTCGTTGAACCTATTGATTGATTGAGGTGAATAGATAGATAAGATTAAATACTTCACTCACAAATAAACAAGCCAAGGTGAAGAAAATTTAAGTAAGCATATAAAAGCAAAGCACAAAAGTAAAAGAGATAGAGTATAGAAGAGCAAACACAAGATTTATCTTGGTTCAGTCACCCTTTATGACCTACATCCAGTTCTCAAGTGAATCACCTGAGATTTTCTACTAAATCTTTAAACTTGAACATATGCTTAAAACCTTTACAACCAAAAGCACTCAACATACCTCTGGGATGTCTCACCCTTTGTGCTTGAGCCTAAAAAATAAGGGATACCTCACCCTTACAACTTTTGAGGGATACCTCACCCTCTTATCTATCAAGGGATACATCACCTTTTTCTCTATTAAATGATACATCACCCTTTTATCTCTTAAGAGATACCTCACCCTCTTATCTATTAAGGGATACCTCACCATTTTCTTTATCAAAGGATACCTCACTCTTTTATCTCTTGAGAGATACCTCACCTTCATATAAAGGAAATCAAAGCATATTTAAATGATAAAATCTCACAAGAGTGGATAATACAAGTTGAAACTCAATAGGTAGAAAGATGTTCACACTTTTTAGCTCATAATAGAAAAATAATGTTTAAGACTACTAAACTCGTATTAAATGCTCAACAAAATGTTTTAGAATGATTTTCTACTCCTCTTTAATACCCAATGACTTGTATTTATAGCCTAAAAGTCATTAAAGAGTCGTTGGGAGTGGTTGGGAGCATTAAATGCAAGCAACTAGCCATTAATTTCTATTTTTGAAAACCTAGCTAATTGATTAGAGTGATAGTCTAATCGACTAGACGAGTAATAGCACAACAAAAATTGAATTTATGTAACAACCTAATCGATTACACCATAATCTAATCGATTAGGGCTTGAAGGAACCGAGTCCTGGACATTTTGACTTTTGCTAATTGATTAGGGAAACCCTCATGATGATCACATGTTTTATACATTAATAACCCTTCATTTTTATTCATCTACACTCTCCATGTACTTAATTGATTGAGTTTGGTTATGTTTTGTAAGTTTGGACTCAAATTGGACTTAATTGAATTTTTCAGCATAATTTACGTCTTACACTGTTTCTTTATTTGGGCTATATCTTGGGATGTAGGTGGCCAAATGAGGTAATTCTAGTGCCATTTGAAAGATAAGAGAGAGATATAAAACTTTCATGAAGACCTCAAAAGGCCCAATCATAAGAGTAAATAACTCAAATTGGGGTTGAAGCAAGAACTAGAGTGTTGTTCCTGACAGCTTGACCTATATGTAATGTTCATGCCATATTTCTGGATAGATGTTGTCAAATGGGCTGAAAGTTTGATGCTAAATAGTTGAGACCTATGTCTACAACTTTCATGTTGAACACTTTTCAAGAATCAGAGGTCTAGAAGGTGATATTGGGCTTGAAAGTCTGAACAAAGGTGCTGGAACTGAGCTTGAACACTCTGTAGTAATTGACCCATATCTTAGGCTATAGGTGGCCAAAGGAGGTGATTCTGGTATCCATTTTGAAGCCAAGATCAATTCCTATTACTTTGATGAAGATCACATTTGCTCATTCTGACGCATTCAATGACTTCAAAGCTAAATGATTTCAGAGACAAGGAATCTCTATAATTTTCCACTCACTAAAAGTCATTTGGCATTTTCCACTCATTTTTCACTCATCCACTCACTAATGACTCAGTCCCCTTGTCATTTTGTATCTCTAATCCTCTATAAAAGGGAGCCTTGGCAGATCATTGAAGGTGTTAGGTGTTAGGTAGCAAAATGATGCTAGTTTGTTACTAGATTTTCTTGTAGTAATTTTCCTTTATTCTAAATTGAAGTCATGTTCTTCTTCTTCTTCTTCTCTCTTTCTTTCTTCTTATCTATGAGTAACTAAGTTTCATTGTGCTTGGGTGAAAGAGTGAAGCTTTTAGTAATGAAATAAGGTTAGATTAATTTCTCTCTTGTGCTTAAATGATATATTTTTAAGTGGTCATTATACGTATTGTATTTTGTTTCCAATCAATTTAGAAACCCTCCTTGTAAAGTGGAGTTCTTGATTTGTTGTAGACAAGAGATTGACATAATGAATGCTTTAACCTATTTACAAGTGTTGGTGTTAGAAACTCTCCTTGTAAAGTGGAGATCTTGATTTGTTGTAGACAAGATTTTGGCACAATGAATGCTTGATCCCATTTATGAGTGGTGGTGTTAATAGATGATTAAAGGAATCATAATATAATTACGTATATAATTTTTAATGAATTTTGAATGTTGTATTTTTCGATTAGAACCTCCGTTATGTGTGGATTCTAATTGAGTTATAAAAGAATTAATTTTGTTCTTAATTTATTTACCAAGAGTGGATCTCCTAACCAAGCAATTCCTTTTTATTTATGACCAAGTTTTTATCACCTTTATTATTGTAACAAAATATTTTTCTTACGTCAAATAAATTTTTCTTCATCAATTTCCTGTGGATTGACCTCGGACTCCCGAGAAATTTATTACTTGAGATAACCTACACTTGGGTTTGTAACTTTTAATCCCGCATCACCTCTAATCGATTAGAGCCTTTGAAAAAATAGTTTAATCATCTTTAAAACTTAGCCAAATGCCACTAGGAGTTCCAACAACCTTTCAAACACTTGAAAGCTTTTCCTTATGAATTTAGAACTCATTTTAAAACTAGGAAAACATGTGTGCTATTTTTGGGTTCTTTGAAAAACATATTTGGAACTTACATGTGAACCTTTTTACCTTTACAAATGATCTAAGCCCTAATATTATTCTTGAAAGGTCTTGGACTTGATCTTGTCATCATCTTCATGTTTGTTATCATCAAAACTATCTTCAATAGCTAATAGTCAATTACAAGTTACATTGGCAGACCATGAAGAATCAACGATAATGTGGCATCGCAAATTAGGCCATATGTCAGAACATGGTTTGAATATTCTCGCAGAACGTGATCTCCTTCCTAGCCTCAAATCGGTAAACTTACCTTTTTATGAGTACTGTGTTACAAGCAAGCATCATAGATTAAAGTTTGATAGATCAACTGCTAGAAGCAAGCACATAATAAACTTGATTCATTCTGATGTATGGGAGTCACCAGAAATGTCCCTCAGAGGAGCAAAATACTTTGTATCATTCATTGATGATTACTCCAATAGATTATGGGTATGCCTAATCAAGAAGAAGTCAGATGTGTTTCCATTATTCAAGGACTTCAAAGCAAGAGTAAAGCTTGAATCCAGAAAGAATATCAAGTGCTTAAGGACAGACAATGGATGAGAATATATAAATGGCAATTTTCTCGCATTTTACAAGTAAAAGGATATTCAAAGGCAATTTACAGTTGCACACACATCTCAGTAGAATGGTGTAGCAGAGTGGATGAATAGAACTCTCATAGAAAGAACAAGAGCTATGTTGCGAACTGTAAGTCTATCCAAGTCTTTCTGGGTAGAAACAGTCAAAAGTTCTTGCTACATAATAAATCGGTCACCGTCAACTGCAATTAGTTTAAAGACACCAATGAAGATGTGGAATGGCAAGCTAGTAGATTATTTTTCTCTTCATGTGTTTGGCTGTCCTACATATGTGATGTATAATTCCAAGAGAGAACAAAATTGGATCCAAAATCTGGTAAATACATATTCTTGGGTTATGCTAATGGTGTTAAGGGGTATCGCTTGTGGGATCCCATTGCCCACAAGGTTATTGTCAGCCGAGATATGATATTTGTATAAAATGAACTGCTGTCGCGACCGGAGATCGCGGCGAAAAATAGCAACTCATCGGATTTTAAAAAAGGAAATGGAGTCGCCACCAATTTTATTTTAATTTAGAAAAAATTGAAAAACCTTTCTTTGAAAATGGTCTTTAGAACCAGATTGGATTCGGGAGTCGGTTACGCTTAGGGAAGGGTGGAAACTTAATCCCATCGCACTTAACACACTGCCCTAAGACGGTACCTTAGGTTAATTGTGCAAATTTTTAAAAATCTTTGAAAATATTTATTTTACCCCTTTTTGCAAAACATTGTAACTATTTACAAAAGAAAAAATCACAAAATTATGAAAATATAAATTTGGCTTGACAGAAATGAAATTCTGCTCCTACGTATCCCCTGGTGCAATGGGGAACTCAAAGTTACGTAGTTCTTTATAAAATAAGTGTGGGTTAACTAATTTTAATTAAAAAAAGATTTTTATTTAAGAGCGAATCCATTCTTACACAAGATTTAAGTTAGCACTAGGCTACTCAATAAACCCTTATAATCCAAAAGATAATGAAGATAACATTCGCTATTCAATTATCATCATCGATCATTGCATGGATTAAAAGATTTTTATTTTATTTTTATGTTTTTTTTCTTGCACAGGATTCAAGTTAGCACTAGGCTACTCAACAAATCCTTATGATCCAAAAGATAATGAAGATAACATTTGCTATTCAATCATCATCATTGATCATTGCATGAATTAAAACATTTTTTTATATTTTTATATTTATTTTTTTATTATTTTATTTTTGGGAATACTTTAAGACAAACAAGTAAACATAATTTTTTTTGAACCAAGTAAATATAATAAAATAAAATAAAAGCATAATATCACAAAAACATATTTTCCCTTTTTTATCTTTTAACATTTTTATTTTTTATATTTTTCATTTTTTTTTCATTTTTTGGCTTCCTATCAATCACAAGACATAAAACAATATATACAATTAAATTATGTGAATACTATCAAACAAATAATAATCTTAAGTATCACAACCAATTAAACTAAAAAAAAAACATTTTTTATTCCCTGATTTTCTTTGTTTCTTGTTTTTTATGCTTAACAAACACTAGGAAAAAAAAACTGAAACTAAGACTAAAACTTTGGTCTTATATTATGTAAATCACAACTTAAACAAAACTCCTTAACTAAGGCCCAAGATGATAAAAAGCTTTAACTTCTGAGAACTATTAAGGCCATTTACGTCTCTTTCTTTTTACTATTTTTTTTTTAAAACTAACAAAGACCCTTCATTAAAAAGAAGAATAAAATAGAGGAAAAGTAAAAAAAGACAAACTCACGGCTTACAGCAGATGGGGCAAGAGGCAAGAAAGAAAAAAAAAAAAAGACCCACCCCTCTCACCAGTAACAACGACGGTGGGGTTCGGGTTTGTTCCGGCGAGTGGAGCGCGGCAGAAACGGCTAGGACGGTCGGCGAAGAGGATGGCTTGGAACTTCTTGCAGTGCCGACGTGGATCCGGGCACGAACGGCGGTGCGCGACTGTGGGCGTTGCGCGGATCTGGTTCCGCGACAGCTAGGTGGAGCGGCGAGGTTCTGACGGCGGTGGGTTCGGGTTGGCTTCGCGATGCGGTTCACTGGTGGACGCGAGGCGGCGCGCGCACGGGATGGCGGAATGGCGCTAGGTCGTCGGGTTCGGATCTGCAGCGGCGGTCGGTGGCTGCACGGTTCCGGTTCGGTTTGGAGAAGACGGGTGGTTTTGGGTTTTGGGTGTTGGGTGGTGGTGAGGTTGGTTTCAAAAGGTTGGTTATGGTGGGTGATGGAGGTTGAAGAAGATGAATAGTAAAAAGGAGTGAGTTGACTCAGTTGAAGGTGATGAAGAAGATGGAAGTTTGTAAGGTTGGTTATGGAAGTTTTGATGAGATATTGGTGATGGGTTAAAGGTGAGGTTGGAGGTGCTGATGGTTGTGTGTTTCGGTTGGAAGGTGGCTCAACAATGGAGATGGAGGTTGAAGGTAGCTCCACAATGGAGATGGCAGCAAGCTGGTTGTGGGGTAGAGGTCCAAGTGTTGGTAAGGATGGGTTCCTCCTGGAGATGGAAGCAGGGAGTGCACTACATTTTTTCTTTTTTCTGTAAAATCCTCTCTGCCCAATATCCATCCTCTCTTCTCCCCCTTTTCACGCTACTCCCCTTGTAAGCAGAAAACCAATCTGTAACCCCAAAGAGATCAGTGTAGGTTGCAGATAGTGTGGTCTAGCTCAGTTTCCATTTTTATGTATTTTCATTGAGGTTGTCACTTTCTTCCAACTTCAAATCACTGATAATTTTCCATATTTGCTTCTCTTGAGCCTTGGGCCTTTGGGAGCTGCTGCAGCATTGCAGTAGACATTGACATGGTGTGGTTGCATTTCAACCAAATTGAAAGCAAACCGAAAGAGAGCAACCAGCAGCAAACGTAACACAGAATTACCCTTCCCTTCCTCTTTTTTTTTTTTGTTAAAACGGGCTTTCAATTAGGCCTTAAAAAAACAAAAAAGGACCTTAATTAATTCAATTTTTTTTTTGTCACTTTTCATTTTTTTATTTTTTTTATTTGGGAGCCCGGTCAAAATTGAGTGTTCACAGTTGCCCCTCTTTACTTGCTTCTTACTAGATAATAAGAAGATTGTGGTCTTCTTATTATCGTCGTAAGAAACGAGTAAAGACATGAACTCCAATTTTGTCCGGTGATGCATAAGATGTAAAACAAATGCGAGAAATAACATGCGAAGCGCCAATGCGCTCAAAAGAATTGACAGAAAATTAAAATGCATGGAGCTGATACGCTCAAAAGAAATTAAAATGCATGGAATGCATGGAGCCGATGCGCTCAACAGAATTAACAGAAATTAAAATGCATGGAGCCGATGCGCTCAAAAGAATTTAAAATGCATGGAATGCATGGAGCCGATGCGCTCAATAGAATTAACAGAAATTAAAATGCATGGAGCCGATGCGCTCAAAAGAATTGACAGAAATTAAAATGCAAGGAGCCGATGCGCTCAATAGAAAGTAAAATGCAAGGAGCCGATGCGCTCAAAAGAAATGACAAAAATTAAAATGCAAGGAGCCGATACGCTCAAAAGAAAACAAAATGCAAGGAGCTGATGCGCTCAACAGAATAGACAGAAATTAAAATGCATGGAGCCGATGCGCTCAAAAGAATAGACAGAAATTAAAATGCATGGAGCTGATGCGCTCAAAAGAATTGACAGAAATTAAAAAGCATGGAGTCGATGCACTCAACAGAAATTAAAATGACAATGGGCAACTGAGTCCCGAAATTTAAATGACAATGGGCAACTGAGTCCCGAAAATTTAAAAGACAATGGGCAACTGTGCTCCCAAATTTAAAAGACAACAGCAACTGTGCTCCCGCAAATTTAAAAGACAATGGGCAACTGAGTCCCAGAAATTTAAAAGACAATGGGCAACTGAGTCCCAGAAATTTAAAAGACAATGGGCAACTGTGCTCCCAAAAATTTAAAAGACAACGGGCAACTGTGCCCGCAAATTTAAAAGACAATAAACATCTTGATCCAAAGATTTTTTTCTCTTTTTTCTCATTTTTCTCATTTTCTTTTCTTTGTTTTCCCTTTGTTTT
Source organism: Ormosia semicastrata (assembly GCA_029884595.1). Lineage (NCBI taxonomy): Eukaryota > Viridiplantae > Streptophyta > Magnoliopsida > Fabales > Fabaceae > Ormosia > Ormosia semicastrata. Next base: position 5,112,780 of record JAQQTO010000044.1, read on the forward strand.
TCTCTTTTTTTTTCTTTTTTATTAAAAGTCCTTTGAACCAACGGCGACTTTTGGAAAGTTTTGACCAATCAAAACCCTTGTTCACGTGCCTTTCTTCCTTAGGTCCTTCGGTTCTTTCCTTCTTCTTCTCCTTTCTTTTTTCTTTTTACTTTTCGCTCTCAGCTCTCCTTTTGAGAATTGAGATGAACCCTTGCTTGACTGATTCCTTGAGAGAAAATTTTGCCCCAGTGTTTAACTTTGTCTCTCATTTAATTGATTTCTTGCAACTACTTGATAACTCAATCACTGTCTCTGTTACTCCTTCCTTCAACACATCTCTCTTTAATCCTTCAAAAATTTTGCCTCAGTATGGCCAACTAAAATACAAATGAGATTGCCCCTGTGTAGCTGATCAAATGCAATTCCAAAATTGCCCCAGTTTGGTACACCCTTCAAGGCATTTCAGGCCAACTTTCTCTGAGATTTTGCCCATTTATTTGCCCTAACTTTTATTTAGGCCGCCCTTTCAGGTTTTCAACCTAACGAGCTTTTCCTCTATCTTTTTCTTTTTTTTTTTTTTTTTTAGGTACCTTCCCTTCCATCAAATGGAATTTCCAAGATCTATTCAATCTGAATTGTTCATCAGGAGATTATCATTAGATGGTCAAATCATAGTGTTGTACTCATGTTCACCTTACTTGAAGCATTACGCAACAGACACTTATGAAAGGGTATTATTTACAAAGGGTAAAGACACAAGAAGTAGAATAGCAAGAAAGTCAAAAGATTTTTTTTTTTTGCCCCAGTATGAACGTGATTGATCTAGACTCGACAACTGGACATCATGACTATTGTTTTATCAAGTATATACAAAAATCTGCCCTCATGTAGGGTATCAAATGAATTTGGCTCAAAGAATGTCATTTGTGAACAAAATTGCCCCAGTGTGAGTCACAAAGCTATCCTAATGTAGGTCAAATTGAACCAAGAGAAATTTGCCCCAGTTTGGGGTCAAATCGAGCAGAGTAGAAACTTGTTCTAGTGTAAGAACAAATTGAACTAAGAAGAAGAATGCCCCAGTGTGGGACCAGCTCGGATAGGGTAGAAATTTACTCTGGTGCAAGTCTCCTTTTTTTTTTTTTAGGAGTAATGAATTGGATACTTAGATGAGCATAACCTTTGTCTCACAATTAAAGTTAATGAAAATGACAAACCCTTCATTAATCAGAATGGACTTTTTGAGGTTTGTAACATGGCCAAGGGTAGCAGTTATGAAAGAAAAGATATAAAGCTCAAACAATTGTTTTAAGGTTTGAATGGGACCAAGGATCCTTGTTCAAAGTTAAACTTTGTCAATTGCCTTTGTACTTTCAAGCACACTTTTCTCTTACTGCTCTTCATTTCTTCCTTTTCTTTTCACTTTCTTTCATTAGCCCTTGTCATGACTTATTTCTTCTCATTTTTTCTTTTTTTTTCTTTTTCATATCTCCTTTTTGGTTTTTTGGTTTGTTTTCTTTTTATGCTTCAAAATAGCCACCATGACAATCAATCTTTACTTTGTGTCATCCCCCAGTGTAGGGGTGATCCTTGTCCAGGGTTTATTGAAGAAAACTTCAAGCTCAAAAGGACAACGATAGATAATGAAAAGATGAATTCTCATGAAGGATAGAGAAACACGGCCAATCTTCATTTCAAATCTTGATTGCTCATTTTCAAAAATTTTAATTTAGGGACAAAAGGCCCATGCACACCAGGTGATTACTTCTTTGCTCCCCTTTTATTTTCCTTTTTTTTCTTCTTTTTTTTTTGCTTTTTTTGTTTTTTTGTTTTTTTTTTGTGAAAAGGATACTTGCACACATAAATTTTATTGAGATCTACCAAAATGAGAATTACCAAGAATTGGAGTCCGATGGGCCCCAAATACAAGGAAGACACTTTGAAGAAGTGAAAGAGAAAAAAAATGTCAAGAAAGACGCTGAAAATGAAAGGAAACAAGATATCCATATAAATTTATTACATTAATGCTTCAAGAAAGTTAACATAAGTTTAACATCACAAAAGTCTAAGATGACAATCACATCAATTAACGCCTCAGATCGTCAATTGTTCAGAGGTTTCCAGTTGATGGAGGGCAAACAGTATAGGCAGGGTAATATGATGGGTTTTCAATTTTGGTTTTGCATGTAGTTCACTTTTGATTCTTTTTCCCTTAGAGGAAAAAAGTCATTCTTGAAACTACTTTCATCATTGCCAGTTGGCAATTTACCTGCTTTTACCAAAATTTCAATCCTCTCCCCGGCAGCTATCAACTCAGCAAAGTCTAGATAAACTTACCGCCATTGTCTCAATATAGGGAGCTCCCAAAGTCCCTAGAAAATATGAGCACATTTCTGTCAACGTCAACGGTGGTTGCACTTGTGCTACGAGAGCTCTCCATCTCTGGGCATACTGCTTGAAGGCTTCCTCATCTTCCTTTTGTATTGAGCTCAAATGTTCCCGGGTAGGAGCTGCATCTAGGTTGAACTTGTATTGATCCATGAATAGATCAGCCAATTCCATCCAACGAGAAATCTTAAAGCGGTCTAATTGAATATACTACTCTAAAGCAGGGCCTATAAGACTCTCGTGGAAAAAGCTGACAAGGAACTTATCATCCCTGGACCAAATAGCCATCTTGGTTCCATAACTAATCAAATGAAACCGAGGGTTACCACTCCCGTCATACTTGGTAAAATGAGGAATCTTGAAGTCTTTAGGGATTACGACCTCCATGGTAGGACACAGTTCTTCTATTCTAAGCGATCCATAAGCGCTGGGGTTTGATTTGCTTTTCCATCCTTTCCTTCCATTCTTCTTCCATCCTATTCTTCTGAATCGCCGCATGACCCCTCCCATCAGGAAGTCTCGTTGTCACTGGGATGGACATACATGGTTGTTCCCATATGAATTCGGCATTACCATGAACCCCATTTCGAGTATCCTCTGAAGAATGATACCCTTCTCCGATAGGAATTACTAGCGGTGCAGTACTCGAGGTCCTCCTCTCAACAGGAATCTCAGTGGTGATCCCAGAGTTTGTCCCGATGGAAGTGATAGTTGACAGGTGCGGATGTGCCCCAATCACTCTTGTGCTTCTGACTGCCCCAATCAAGGTGAGAGTATCTCTCATGGACAACACCATTTCCTCCATTCTTCTCATAGACTCTGTTATTCCATCCATCCTTCTTTTAATCTCATCAACTTCCATACTCAGGTTTCTCCCTTCCTCAGGGTTATCAGCAGCCATTCTGGTCTGAGATCTAAGATTGTGAATTTGGGTTTGATTGGTCTCTTTTTTCCTAGGCTGCATAATGGTTCAAACCAATTTGATTTATTAAAACAAAATAACATTTACAAAGAATGAGCTGAAATGCATGAAATGCATAAAATGAATGAGCTTTGATTTTTTTTTTCATTTTTCTTCTTTCTTTCTTTTAAAATGCCATGTTATGAAAATGCAAGATGTTTCTTTTTTTTTTTTTTTTGAATGCTAGGGATGCTATGAAGATGCATGATTTTTTTTATTTTTATTTTTTAATGTCAAGGATGCCGTGAAAACACATGATGATTTTTTTGAAATGTAATGTCATGAAAATGCAAGTTTTTTTCTTTTTTAGAATGTTATGAAAACGTAAGCAATGAATAGCCTTTTTTTCTCTTCTTTTTCAATTTTTTTCTTCTTCTTTTTTCCTTTTTTTTTTGCAAGAATGAATGAATAATATGAGAAACAGATAAATAAAGAAGAAAAAGTACGCTCCCTTTTGTGCCCTAGTCAGGTGGAACCTAAGATTTGACAGTCATTATGTTCAATCTATCAGTGCAAGATTTTTGGGACAAGGCCAAAACTTCAAAAAGTCATGGTTCCCAGATTGCCCTTATCTCGAAAGACAAAGACCCAAATCATGAATTAATCACAAGTAGGGATAAACCCTCTCAATATGATTAGTTCATGATATTAGTAACAATCTGAGTGGTGTCTCAACAAATGTCAAGTGAGCATAAAGCCCCTCAATAACAAAAGTCGAGACTCCTCCTATTCCTCGGCTTCGCACAGACTCGGGTATAGAGCCCAAAAAGTGTGTGAGGTAAGTGATAGTGATGTGTGTGAGGGAGCATACAAACCTGTACAAAAATTTAAAAAGAAACTACCCCCAACCTGCAAAAACATATATACAATAGCCAGGCAGCAATCATCTATCCTAAGGTTTCAACAATTATGCACAATTAAGTACAAAATATATACAAGTATATCATGTCAAAACAAACACAGAATAGTGCTATCGAGGTTTACATAAAAGTATTAAAGAAAATCTATTTACAAATAAATAGGAAAACAAAAACAAGGACAAAAGGGATAAAATAAATAAATAGAGATTAATAATTTGTACAACTAACAACAACAGGCCTGACTCTCCAAATATCCCCAGTGGAGTCACTATCTGTCGCGACCGGAGATCGCGGCGAAAAATAGTAACTCATCGGATTTTAAAAAAGGAAATGGAGTCGCCACCAATTTTATTTTAATTTAGGAAAAATTGGAAAACCTTTCTTTGAAAATGGTCTTTAGAACCAGATTGGATTCGGGAGTCGGTTACGCTTAGAGAATGGTGGAAACTTAATCCCACTGCACCCCTAACACACCCGTCCTAAGACGGTACCTTAGGTTAATTGTGTAAATTTTTAAAAATCTTTGAAAATGTTTATTTTACCCCTTTTTGCAAAACATTGTAACGATTTACAAAAGAAAAAACCACAAAATTATGAAAATATAAATTTGGCTTGACAGAAATGAAATTCTGCTCCTATGTATCCCCTGGTGCAATGGGGAACTCAAAGTTACGTAGTTCTTTATAAAATAAGTGTGGGTTAATTGATTTTAATTAAAAAAAAGATTTTTATTTAAAAGCGAATCCATTCTTGCACAGGATTCAAGTTAGCACTAGGCTACTAAATAAACCCTTATAATCCAAAAGATAATGAAGATAACATTCGCTATTCAATCATCATCATCGATCATTGCATGGATTAAAAGATTTTTATTTTATTTTTATGTTTTTTTTCTTGCACAGGATTCAAGTTAGCACTAGGCTACTCAATAAATCCTTATGATCCAAAAGATAATGAAGGTAGCATTCGCTATTCAATCATCATCATTGATCATTGCATGAATTAAAACATTTTTTATATTTTTTTATTTATTTTTATTTATTGTTTTATTTTTGGGAATACTTTAAGACAAACAAGTAAACATAATTTTTCTTGAACCAAGTAAATATAATAAAATAAAATAAAAGCATAACATCACAAAAACATATTTTCCCTTTTTTATCTTTTAACATTTTTTTTATATTTTTCATTTTTTTCATTTTTTGGCTTCCTATCAATCACAAGACATAAAACAATATATACAATTAAATTATGTGAATACTATCAAACAAATAATAATCTTAAGTATCACAACCAATTAAACTAAAAAAAAAACATTTTTTTTATTCCCTGATTTTCTTTGTTTCTTGTTTTTTATGCTTAACAAACACTAGGAAAAAAAAACTGAAACTAAGACTAAAACTTTGGTCTTATATTATGTAAATCACAACTTAAACAAAACTCCTTAACTAAGGCCCAAGATGATAAAAAGCTTTAACTTCTGAGAACTATTAAGGCCATTTACGTCTCTTTCTTTTTACTTTTTTTTAAAAAAAAAACTAACAAAGACCCTTCATTAAAAAGAAGAATAAAATAGAGGAAAAGTAAAAAAAGACAAACTCACGGCTTACAGCAGGTGGGGCAAGAGGCAAGAAAGAAAAAAAAAAGAGAGACCCACCCCTCTCACTAGTAGCAACGACGGTGGGGTTCAAGTTTGTTCCGGCGAGTGGAGCGCGGCGGAAACGGCTAGGACGGTTGGCGAAGAGGATGGCTTGGAACTTCTTGTGGTGCCGACGTGGATCCGGGCACAAACAGCGGTGCGCGACTGTGGGCGTTGCGCGGATCTGGTTCCGCGACAGCTAGGTGGAGCGTCGAGGTTCTGACGGCGGTGGGTTCGGGTTGGCTTCGCGATGCGGTTCACTGGTGGACGCAAGGCGGCGCGCGCACGGGATGGCGGAGTGGCGCCGGGTCGTCGGGTTCGGATCTGCAGCGGCGGTCGGTGGTCGCACGGTTCCTGATTCGGTTTGGAGAAGACGGGTGGTTTTGGGTTTTGGGTGTTGGGTGGTGGTGAGGTTGGTTTGAAAAGGTTGGTTATGGTGGGTGATGGAGGTTGAAGAAGATGAATAGTAAAAAGGGGTGAGTTGACTCAGTTGAAGGTGATGAAGAAGATGGAAGTTTGTGAGGTTGGTTATGGAAGTTTTGATGAGATATTGGTGATGGGTTAAAGGTGAGGTTGGAGGTGCTGATGGTTGTGTGTTTCGGTTGGAAGGTGGCTCAACAATGGAGATGGAGGTTGAAGGTAGCTCCACAATGGAGATGGCAGCAAGCTGGTTATGGGGTAGAGGTCCAAGTGTTGGTAAAGATGGGTTCCTCCTGGAGATGGCAGCAGGGAGTGCACTACGTTTTTTCTTTTTTCTGTAAAATCCTCTCTGCCCAATATCCATCCTCTCTTCTCCCCATTTTCACGCTACTCCCCTTGTAAGCAGAAAACCAATCTGCAACCCCAAAGAGATCAGTGTAGGTTGCAGATAGTGTGGTCTAGCTCAGTTTCCATTTTTATGTATTTTCATTGAGGTTGTCACTTTCTTCCAACTTCAAATCACTGATAATTTTCCATATTTGCTTCTCTTGAGTCTTGGGCCTTTGGGAGCTGCTGCAGCATTGCAGTAGACATTGACATGTGTGGTTGCATTTCAACCAAATTGAAAGCAAACCGAAAGAGAGCAACAGCAGCAAACGTAACACAGAATTACCCTTCCCTTCCTTTTTTTTTTTGTTAAAACGGGCTTTCAATTGGGCCTTAAAAAAACAAAAAAGGACCTTAATTAATTCAAATTTTTTTTTGTCACTTTTCATTTTTTTATTTTTTTTATTTGGGAGCCTGGTCAAAATTGAGTGTTCACAACTGCAAAGTAAACAAAAAAATGGCAACACTTCTAAAGATACTACTATAGTCCAAATAATTGAGAAATCTGGAGAATATGATTCTTCTGAAGCGAAACTAGAGCATAAGGAACAAGAACCAGAAGAGGCTATTGATACAGAAGTTCAACGATCAATGCGCCAAATAAAAGCACCATCTTGGCACTCAGACTATGTTATGACAAACTACATTGCATATTATTTTCTAATAGAAGAAGGAGAGTCGTCAACCTTTTAGGAGGCTGTGAGTGGCTCAGATGCTTCTCTATGAAAAGCAACAATGCAAGAAGAAATGGAAGCCCTACATAGGAATAAGACATGGGAACTTGTTGAACTTCTAAAGGGATGGAAAACCATCAGTAACAAATGGGTATATAAGATCAAACGAGATGACAACGATCAAGTGGAATGATATCGTGCAAGGCTAGTGGTCAAAGGCTATGCTCAGAAAGATGGTATTGATTTTAATGAGATATTCTCTCCAGTTGTTAGACTTACCACTATCAGAGTAGTCTTGGCTATGTGTGCTACATTCAATTTACATTTTGAACAACTAGATGTGAAAACAATCTTTCTTCATGAAGAGCTAGAAGAAGTGATATATATGCTCCAACCAAAAGGCTTTGAAGAAAAAGGCAAGGAAAACTTAGTTTGTAGGTTAACCAAATCTTTGTATGGTCTAAAGCAGGTGCTAAGGTGTTGGTACAAGAGATTTGATTCCTTCATTATTAGCTTCAAATACAACAGACTAAGTTTAAACCATTATACATATTACAAGAGTTTTGGTAATGATGATTTTATTATCTTGTTGTTGTACGTGAATGACATGTTAGTAGCAGGCCCCAACAAAGATCAAGTCCAAGAATTGAAGGCACAATTGCCTAGGGAGTTTGAAATTAAGGACTTGAGACTAGCAAACAAGATTTTAGGGATGCAAATTCACCGAGATAGAAAATATAGGAAGATTTGGTTTTCTCAAAGGAACTACTTGAAGAAAATCTTGCGAAGCTTCAACATGCAAGATTGTAAGTCAGTCTCTACCCCACTTCCTATCAATTATAAATTATCCTCAAGTATGTGCCCTAGCAATGAAGTAGAGGGGATGGAAATGTCTCGAGTATCATATGCATTAGTAGTGGAAAGCCTTATGGTGTAATGATTTGTACTAGACCAAATATACCTCAAGCTATTAGTACGGTCAGTCGTTTTGTGGCAGATTCTGGTAAAGAGCATTAAAATGCTATTAAGAGGATCCTAAGGTACATTAAAGGAACCTCGGGTGTTATATTATGTTTTGAAGGATCAGAGTTTGTTATTGGAGGGTATGTTGATTCAAATTTTGCAGGTGATCTTGATAAAAGAAAATCTACTACAAGCTATATGTTCACACTTGTAGGAGGAGCAGTAAGCTAATTATCAAAGTTACAGACTATTGTAGCTCTATCTGTTACAGAAGCTGAATACATGGCAATTACCCAAGTATACAAGGAAGCAATTTGGACTCAAAGGTTAATGGAAGAACTTAGGCACAAACAACAGAAGATTCCTGTGTATTGTGATAGTCAGAGTGTCTTACACATTGCAAGGAATCCAACCTTTCGTTCAAGGACAAAGTACATAGGAGTTCAATATCATTTTGTCAGAGAAGTAGTAGAAAAGGGAGTGTGGATATGCAGAAGATTCATACTAGATAGAACCTAGCAGATATCATGACAAAACTAAACAACACTGATAAGTTTATATGGTGCATATCCTCTTATGGCCTATCAGAAATGTAGGTAGCATGAAACTAGCAAAATGAGAAAGGTTTTGAAAGCTCGCCAAAATTGACTTTAACTAGGAGACTGTTAAATACAAAGCCACTTTTAGTGGATTTGAAAAGTCAAAAGAAGAAGAAGGAAATTATGAGTTGAGCAGCATTCAGTGCAATAAGTGAAGAAGAGAAAAACTCTCCCTCTTTCTTCATTTAAGTAGCTAAAAGGGGGAGGTCTTTTCCTCTATAAATAGGACCTCGTCCATTCAGTTTTCATCATCCTATTCCAGAGAGAAAAATCATTGTTTTTCCTAAGAGTTTTTCTTTCTCGTTTCTTAGAATTTTCTCCTATTTTAGAGAGAGATGTATTATCCTATCTTAAGAGAGGGTGTTATTATTCTCTCCTTATATTTAGAAAGAAGTTTTAATTTTCTTCTACATAATGATAGTCTTCTACTCTTACCCGTGGTTTTTCCTCTCATCATTAAGGAATTTTTTACATTAAATATTGTGTGTCGATTCTTATTTTTTTAACTCTATTTTAGTTATGTGATACTGTTTCCATAACTCTGGTATCTAACATGATAATGTAAAAAAACTTACACATTTTTCATATAACTAGTAAGTATCTCGTATATTGTATGAGTTTTTAAAAATCAGATGAAATCTAAATAAATATAAATTAAAAGAGAAAAATGTTTTAAATTATAAAAAAAGATATGCATAATTAATTTATTAAGATAGAATAAAAAAATATAGATTAAAAGATAAAAATATTTAAAATTATAAAAGAGAGATATGTATAATTAATTAAAGAATTTTTCTAACAAGTGTCTTTATGACACTTCTTAAGGAATCAAAAATAGGAAGTTATGCATGAAAATTAGAGCTTTTTAAATTCCCAATACATTAAAGCTCTATTTTTCATGTATAACTTCTTATATTAGGTTCCTTAAAGGGTTCTTGTTAGAAAAAACCTTTAATTAAAAAGAGAATTTAAATTTAAAATTTAAAGCAAAAAAAGCTAAAAATAACGTGTTATTCTTAGAGAAAAAGTAGCTTAAGAAATTAAGTTGGTTTCAAAAAATTATACTCTAATTTATTACATAGAGGTGTATTACTACATCAAAGTTAATTTTTTTTATATATTTGAAGCTCTTAATTTATATATTCTAATTGTTAACGTGCAAGTTGATTAATGGATATAAGACATATTGTTTTTCTTAAGCAAAGAATTTTTTAATTAGATACTTATGAATAAGAAAAATGATTGTTGATTCCCATTATTTGAAATCCTTTCTTTGCATAATCTTTGATAATCACATATTTTATTTATTAAGAAACCCTTATGTTTAGTCATTTACACTCTCCATATTCTTAATTGATTGAGTTTGGTATGATTTTGTGAGTTTGAGCTCAAATTGGTCCTAATTGAATATTTTCAGCATTATTGAGATTTTACACTGTTTCTGTATTTTGGCCATAACTTGAGTTCCTGATATCTGATAATCATGAATTTTATCTTGTAGGAAAGCTAAAAGGAAGCTCTACAACTTTGATGAAGAGCTTGAAGTCCTAAACAGATGTCTAAGGGACCTACGTTTACATGGAAGTCAGAATACGGGTTCTGTCACTAGAATCCGAACGGTGTGCACTCATAAAATCATATCTCAAGCTGTAATCATGGAGATGGGCTGAAATTTGGATAGTTGATAGTCAAGACCCAAATAAACAACTTTCATGAAGAACACCTTTTGAAAGAATGAAGTCTAATGGGTCAGTTTGGGCTTGCAAGTCGAAACAGAGGTGCTGAAGTTGGGTTTGAGCAACCTGTGGTATTTGGGTCATATCTTGGGCTGTAGGAAGTCAAATTGGACAATCCAGATATGCATGTTATATCCAAGACAAAGATCTACAACTTTCATGAAGAGTACTTTTCATGAATCTGAAGTATAATTGGTCATTTTTGGCTTCCAAGTCAGACCAAGGAATTTTCACACTCAACCACTCCACTCAACTAACCCACTCAACCAAACCACTCAACCACTCCACTCATCCACTCAACTACTCAACCACTCCACTCCACTCATCCACTCAACTACTCAACCACTCCACTCCACTAACCCACTCATCCATCCACTCACCTTTGTCATTTTGTTACCCTAGACTTCTATAAAAGGGCACCATTGGTTATCATGTAGGGGGGTTGGACTCTCCTTCATTTTTCTCTCAGTTTTTCTTGTGATTTCCTTCTAGTTATGTGTAACTAAACCTCCCTTGGTTAAGAGGGTGATGAAACCGCTAGTATTGATGTTGTAAACTTTGCATATTTGATTATTTCAACACAGTTATGTTTTTATTCATATATTTCTAAATCTATTGTTGGTATGAAGGTTTTTATACTTGTTTCCACTTTCAAAGTGGTAGATCTGGGTTTATTATGCGTGATTCTTGTAGTAGATCTAGTGGAATGTATGATGTTCATGTGGGTATAATTATCTTTGTGCTATTTGCCGCAGTTATAAAAGTGGTAGATCGGGTTTATTATGTGATTTGCGGTAGTAGATCTAGAGAAATATATGTTCTAAGTAATTTAATCCCGGTGTGTGATTAGATCTTAGTGTAATTAGTTTTCTAAATCTTAATGCAATTATTGGATAGTTGTAAGAGCGGTTGCTTTATGACTAATCAGTGATTAGGAGTTGATTTGAGCGGTTGCTAAATTGGCCAACACGTAAGGAAAACAGAGATTTACTCTCACAATTGCATAAAAACATAATTGAGCATGTTGGAATAAAATGATATGTGGATTTACATCATCATATAAATCTAGTGGTGGATTCAATCTCTTAACCAATTTTCTTATATTTTTATTTTCAGTTAATTTATTGTTATTGTCTTTGAAACTGTTTATTGTTCATCAAAACTCCAAAAACCCCCTATTTACTATTTATTGTCAATTAGAGTTTAAATTGGAAATTATTTGATAGTGTTAATTGAATTGGTTCTCTGTGGATCGACCCTTACTAACTACAACTTGTTGTAAGGTTTTTATTTTCTGGTGGGCCTGACAACTGATTTTTATCTAAATTTTAATCGTTATATCCTCACGCATCGAATTTTGGCGCGTAATTCTTGAAGGAACCAATTTTTCAATGACACTATTAATTTATTTCTTATTTTTACTCTGTTTTTGTTTTTATTTTTTATTTTTGATTCTTTCTTTCTAAGTGTCTTGTAGGTGTTCATGTCCATTGATCATGGATGCTTGTGGGATTTGCTTATCACCTGGACATATCATTGATTTGTGTCCTACTTTCCTAGTGGACACAAAATGAGGAGGTAAGCGATATGGGGATATCGAACCTTCGATAACTACAACCCGTACTCAATACATATTATCGAGTGGTGGGATTATCCTAACTTGAGTTATGGAATGACAATCTCATAATCAACCTCCAACCTATGAACTTCAGAATTTCATTGAGAGGCAAACATATTTCCCTCGAGAGAAGCAATGACAAGTTCAAGATCCTTGGCACTGAACCTTCATTGGAGGAACTAATAAGATAATTTGCCATTGATACTATACGGTTCCAACAAGAAACAAGGGCGCAATCAATAACATGGCTAACTCTTTGGAAGCAGTTAGCCATAGAACTCAGCTATATACAAAGCCTAAATTTTGAAGGACTTCCTCACAACCCGAAGAGGATGTGATGGAAGATCCTAGTGTTGACATATTGCAGAGTGAGAAGACGTTGGATGAACCCATTTCTCCTCCACAAACCACTACAGAGGAAGACCAAGAACCTAAACAGGTAAATGAGGAAGGGAAGAACTCTGAAGCCCTCAAGGTAAGTAATCTTGAACCCCTTCTTAATGTAGTGGAGGAGTAACATGATGAGTTGTGTGATGAATTTCTTGATTTTATTGGTTTCAATAATTATATTCATTGCCACTCATGCACTAATTGTCAAGGTGATATGATATGTGCTAGCTGTGCTGAGATTTCTGCAGATTTGAAAGTTGATGATTCTGTTTGCAAAGCAGAATCTAAGACCCAAAGGGAGGAGGAATTACAGGCCATGGAAGAATTTTTAGAAAAGGAAGAAGAGCACCCGATGACAATTACTACTAAAGTGGACTTTGTGTTTGGGCCATCGTTCAGTAGAAATAATGCACATGAAGCTGATAAAGTGCACATATTACTTTTCAGTGGTGAAGCCAAGGAAAATAAGGGCCAATGGGACCCTGGTGGGAGCCCTTATGCTGCAAGCTTAATTTGTTTATCACACTTCAACCAATGGGATCCTGGTGAAAGCTCTCATATTGTTTCAACTACAGTTTGGTCATCACACTTCAATCAATGGGATCCTGGTAAAAGCTCTCATATTGTTTCAATTATAACTTGGTCATCACACTTCAACCAATGGGACCCCGGTGAAAGCTATCATGTTGTCTTAACTATAGCTTGGTCATCATGTTTCAACCAATGGGATCCTGGTGGAGTCTTTTCACCTACCTCACTTGATAAGGCCAATAAACACCGCCTCAAACAATATCATGAACTTCCGAGAGAATGCGAAGTGGAGGTGATGAACCTTCTCCATCCGCATTATGAATAAATAAAAAACAAAAAAAAATGGAAAAAAAAAACAAAAAAAAATTTAGCCTTTTATTTTTATCTTTATTTTTATTTTTATTTTTTCTATTTTTTTTTACATATTAATTCCGTGGGGATAATTCTCTATTTTCTTTTCTTGTACATTTTAATAGTGGGGTTAATTCTCCTTTTATTTTTATTTTTTTGTACAGTGGAGGTAATTCTCCTTTTATTTTTATTTTTGTAATTACTAACAAGGTGAATCTCTCCCTTTTTTTTTTTGTATATACTAACTCGGTGGGGAATCTCTCCTTTTACTTTTTTTTTTTTTACATACTAACAAAGTGGGGAACCTCTCCCTTTTACTTTTTGTAATTTTTTTTATTTATTATTTTTGTCATTTATTTATTTTTGTCATTTTTTTATTTTTATTTATTATTTTTTTTATTTTTGTCATTTATTTATTTCTGTCATTTATTTATTTCTGTCATTTATTTTTGTTATTTATTTATTTATTTATTATTATTATTTTTTTTTGCTTATTAATTTATTTGGTGGTTGGTTTCTACCACACCATTTTGAATTTTTTATTTGGTGGTTGGTTTATTACCCCACCTTTGTTATTTTTTTTATTTTATTTATTTGGTGGTTGGTTTATTACCCCACCTTTGTTATTTTTTTTATTTTTTATTTTTTATTTTATTTATTTGGTGGTTGGTTTATTACCCCACCTTTGTTATTTATTTTATTTTATTTATTTGGTGGTTGGTTTATTGCCCCACCTTTGTTATTTTTTATTTGGTGGTTGGTTTATTACCCCACCTTTGTTATTTATTTTATTTTATTTATTTGGTGGTTGGTTTATTACCCCACCTTTGTTATATATATAAAAAAAATAAAAAAAAATAACAGCTGTGTGCCCGACAATGAGGTAGGCAATGCCATAAAATTTTGTCACTCGGAAGCATGTGGAAGTCATTTTTCTTCAACGACAACAACTGCGAAAATCTTGCAGTATGGATTTTTTTTGGCCTACTTTATTCAAGGACTACTACACCTTTTGCAAAAGCTGCGGAAATTGGTCAAAAAGGTTCTGCTTTGAGATTATCATCCGCATCTACTCCTTGGAAAATTGAGATCTAGGAGGCGCAGTTCTTTTGTTGTCAAACACGTGTATCCTCTGGGGCCGTAGATATTGAGGATCCTAGGAATGGTAATGCGCTTAATGGACAAAGACTCAACCATTCCTGGAAAACCAAGTTCAGCAGTTCTTTGTGTTCCCGGTTAAATGGCGGATAACGGTACTCCGTGACTCTCAAGTCGGTTTGTTTTTCAGTTTCCCATAATAACCGATTTCTTCTCCTTTCAAAATGGATGTCATTTTCTCAAATCTAAGAAAACATTTTCCTTCTCTCCCTCTAAATGCTCTAACAAAAATTTATGAAGTTAGGTGTGAAAGACTGAGATTGCATTCTTTATATGATGATCGAAATGCAAATAGTGTTAGAGAAATGCAATTTAAGCGAAGCACTAAATAAATGAAATAAAGAATGCAATCTAAAGCAAACAAATTAAAACAAGAAAATATATAAAGAATTGAGAATTTTAACTTGCAGAATAATAAACTTAACTGAAAAATAATGTAATCGAATAAAGAAAACAATTAAAGAAAGTAAATAAAGATTAAGCAATGAAACTTGCATAAAAGATAAATTTGACTTAAATGAAAAGAGAACAAGTTAAAAGAAAATAATTAGACAAAAGCAACAAAATTGTAAGAAAGGAAACTTGCATAAAAGTAAAAAAAAAAAAGCAAGTAAAAAAATCAAATAATTTTTAGAATTACTCAATCAAAAGATGAAGAGAATTTGAAAGAAAATGTAAATGAATTGCTTTAAACTTGCATTGTAAGGTAAATATTACAGAAAGAAAGTAAGGTGGAAGGCATGCTTTACTAATTTCTTTTGATCTTTGTTTGTCAAAGTGACTTTTGGATATGTGAAAAATGTTTGCAAGTAATTTTCAACTAACCTAAATGCCTTAATCTCTTTGATATTTATAGACAATGGTGATAGCTGTTATTCTGACAAAATTATGATAAGTGTTTTTGTCATGAATAACTTCCTAAACTAATAGTAATGATTGCCTTTTCTTGACATTATAGACTCAATTGCTAATAACTTTCTAAATTCAAATTCGAAAACTTGAATTTGAATTTTAAATAAAGTAACTGTCTTGAATATGCCTAAAAATATTTTTAAACTTGAAGGCATCTTTTACAATCTTAAAAATTTATTAAGTGTTGTCTTCCTTGTTATTT
Organism: Ormosia semicastrata; assembly: GCA_029884595.1. Lineage (NCBI taxonomy): Eukaryota > Viridiplantae > Streptophyta > Magnoliopsida > Fabales > Fabaceae > Ormosia > Ormosia semicastrata. Next base: position 5,128,545 of record JAQQTO010000044.1, read on the forward strand.
TGATCTTTAGCATGCCTTTGAAAAGTCTTCTTCCTTTGTTTGGTTGAAACGAGTCTTCAAGAATTCATTTTCTGCTGTAAAACTAGTTAGACATCTTAATTGAATTAGCCATTTTCAATTGAAATGATCAAATTTTAACTTAGTTAAATCAACCAAAAAATGTTTTTTATGCTAAAATATTTCTTTTAAAGATCGAAGAGTTTATTTTTTATACCAACAGAATCATATTAATTTATAATTTTAGACAATTTCCTTTTTTAATTTATTTTGGATTAAAAAAATTAATGTCAAGGGTAATTGTCCCATTTAAAGGTTAAGACAGATTTTCTTTCAAACTCAAAAGGCGCTTACAAAGATACTTAAAGATAACTCACCAATAAAAAATCTTGATAGAAATCAAGTCTTAGTCAAATTAGTAGACACAGTTTGTTTTTATTAGTTGTGTCAACTATTTTTTGTGAGTTTATCTATATTTATTATTATTTTATTTAAACATTGAGAATAAAAATGTAACTAGCTTTTTTGTTTTGTTTATAATCTTCATAGAAAAATTATAAAGTATAAAGGAATAATAAAAAAATATACATAATGAAAAAAAAATAAAGCATAAAAATAATAGAGATAGAATATGAAAATTTTCCCATGAAATTCACGGGAGATATACTGGTTAAAATAAAATCAGCTTGATAGATTCTTTATTTTTTCCTCGAGTTTGAGTCAATGATTTTTTTGAGTCTTTTTTGCTCTCTCTAGTTATACAAACTTAAATTATATTGATTTTCAGAACTTTACCGAGCCAAAAGCATGTTAGAATTTAGTTCGAAATTTGTCAAAATTTAACAATAATTATTAAGTAAGTCAAAGTAATAGGATCATACATCTATTTCAATATCAACAACCTTACAATAATAGAAATTATATCATGTTTTTTGTATAACAATAAATACGTTTTCCAAAAAGTTTTTTATTATTGTTTTAAGTTTTTTTTTTAAAATTTATGTGAATATATTTAAAATTAATAATTATATTTCAAAATATATATTTATTATTATTTCAGAAACATATAATTATATTTCTCATAATAACGCCACCTTCTTAGAGAAAAATCGTTTGCAAAATTTATGAACTGTTCAATATTTCTCAAAAATAAAATAAATAGTGAACTTTATTTAGAACTTATGACATTTTTTTTCAGTTTTAAATGTCCTGTCCTGTACCCATCTATTTTTATTTTTAATTTTTCCCCTTTTTGGGGGACAACTAATTCTCCGATTCCTTACATACCTTTCCACCTTTAAAACTGTACAAAAAGCAAAGAAAGCAACAAGAAAGCAAAACACCGCGGAAAACGAAAGCATCTTCCTCTCCCCTAAGCAATTCACTCCATAGAATATAACCAAATCAAACCATCAACTCTCAAATCCCCTCTCGCTCTCACCCGGTGACTTCAACGGCATATATTCCTCCATGGATGAGTATCTATCTTTCTCTGCTTTAGCATCTCTCATCTATATCATTTTGTAAATTGCCTCAAATTAATTCAACTCAAACCCCCCCCCCCCCCCCCCCTTTTTTTTCTCCTCCAACTCTTTTTCTCTGCATATTCTAACATTCACACATGATTCACAACATTCTTCAATCCAAAACCCATTTTTCTTCTGATCACCCTTTTGCTTGTTTTTTTTCTCATATTTTAACATTCTGGATATTTCTTTTTTTTTTAAATCCTTTTTTTTTTCTCTGCATACATTTTAACATCAACAAAGTTGATATCTGATTTACACCATTCTGCAAAATTAGTTCAAATCAAACTAACTCAATCCAAAACCCTTTTTTCTTCTTATTATTCTCAGATCAGAAGAATACCCAAAGGACTATTATCCCAACCAAGATAGCACCACAACAACAAGGGTTCCCTCTTCATCATCATCGTCCTCCACAACAAGCGTCCACGTCACGGCCCTCGACGGCCTCGTCAACGTGAACTCCCTCTTCACCATCGCCGTCTTCGTCGGCCTCTCTCTCACCACTCCAGGCCAACGCAGCCTCGAGAACCGTTCCTCCTGCGACGCCGGCGTAGACGTCGCCGAGAAGCTCCTTGTCTTCGAGGTTGTCTCCTTCAGCTTCTTCCTCTTCTCCTCATTGATAGCGCAGGGTCTCAAGCTCGCCCTCAACTTGCTCAACAGCAAGGACGTTGACGAGGCCTTCAGGGCACACATCAATCTCAAGGTTCTCAGGTTCGGTATGTTGGGTTCTGCTATTGGTTCCGTGATGGGTTGCCTCTTCTTGATGCTTTCCATGGTGAACGTGATCGAGATCCGGTTGGGGATGTTGTCTTGTGGTAGCAAATCTGCTGCTCATGCTGTTGTTGTTATGGTTGTGTTGGTTTCTTCTGCTCTTTTGGTTTATATTTCCACTGCAATCTATGCTTTTACCCGCTAAATAAAATACCCACAAATTTCTCATTTAGTTTTGCAAGTTTATGTTTTCTTTTCTTTTCTTTTGCGCTTATGCTTGAAGATATGAAATGGTTATTTTTTAATGGAATTGTTTTTTTTTTATCTTTGTTCTATACACTAGAGAGAAGTATTTGCCCAAATGGGTATTGGAGTAAATAGAGAGACATAATTTAGCCTATTTCTATGTCATTTGGTTTCTTTTTTTAGTAAATTAGCAATTTGGTTCCTGAGATTATTTTAGTTCCTAAATTTAATTATGTGTATCAACTCATATCAACTTAGGCCTTTTTGTTTCTCACTTTAGTCCCTAAGAAGGACTGAGTTGATACGAGGTTTATGAATGCAATGACCAACTCATACATGTACACATAATTAAATTCAAGGATTAAACTATAAAATAATTCTAGGAACTAGGTTGCATATTTGCTCATTTCTTTTTCTCAAGGCCGAAAATAGTTTTTGCTTTGCTTCGGTATTTAGTGAGTGGTGTTGCTTCGTATCCACCTCAATGTGGCTGGGATGAGATTCTGTAGGAGATGGATTGGGTCAAGTGTTTTATAGTCAATTGCTTAGATGATGTGCTATTTGGTTTGGCTGCATTTTATTGTTCAAAACTAGTCTAATGTGGTGTGGTTTGGATAATCAATTTGTTTAGATTAATTCATGTTAGTTAAGGGGGCATGAGAAGATTTGACTGCATGCTTTGGTTGATGGTATATGGTTCGCTTGTGGAAGCCGCAAGAGGAAAAATTGATTATCCTATAAGGGACTTATTTTGACTGAACTGAGCTTTCTGGTCTAAACTTCGGTTGCAGGACTTCCTGAAAGTTTTTCACCAGTTAGAAGATGGCTTTCGTATGCTGAGTCTGCAATTGAGTGATGGTTCTTTGCATGATCAGAGCTCTGGTTCTGGTTTTCTATTAGTGAACTTTTTAAATAGCTTGATAGCAGAGAATTTTTAATGTTCAATGAATGTGGATTATTTTTTATTGAAGGAAATCATTTTTGTTTTGCTTCAGTACTTGGTGAGTCTTGTTGCTTGCAGTCCACCTCATTGTGGTTGTAATACAATTTTGTAGGAAATGGATTGGGTTAAGTGCTAGTTATGCTCAATTTCTTAGGTGATATGCTATTGATTTGGCTGCTTTTTATTGGTCAAGCCTAGTCTATTGTGGTGTGGTTTGGTCAATTGATTTCTCTAGATTAAGCAATGTAGCACACATTGAGAGTCAGAGCATTGTCTTACATTACATCCAATGTACCTAAAAATCATTCTTAATTCGTATTAGTTAAGGTGGCATGAGAAGATTAGACTTAGCACTGCGGTTGGTGGAATTGATTTATTGAGGAAGCAGCAAGAGGGAACATTGATAATCCTATATGGACTTACTTTGACTGAATTGAGCTTCTGGTCGAAACTGCAGTTGCAGGACTTCATGAGAGTTACTGAATCTGCAACTGAGAAAGGAAACCATTTCACATCACTTTTCACCACACTTTTTAATGATTGTGATTAAGTGAGAGAAAATGATGTGATCAATGATATGAGGAGTAGTGTAAAAAGTGACGTGAGAGAAAAGTGTGGTGAGAAAATCGGAGTTGATTGAGCAACAGTCCTTTTGCGTGTGATCAAAGCTCTGGTTCTGGTTTTACTTTTTGAATAGCTTGATGGCTGAGAATTTAAAGTTCAATGGATGTGGATTCTTCAATATGAGGAGATTGGTGGATAGAATTCACATAGTTAGGTCTTGGGCTTATTCGGTTATTCAAGTTACTTGAGTTTGGAATCATGATAGAGATTTAGATCAAATTTTTTGTTTTGACTGGTTGGCTGATTTTAAGGGTTGTTTGTTATGTAATTTTATGTTGATTAGATATTAAATAAACTTATTTTGCTTGTATTTCCATCCGGTTTATGCTAAAAAATACTGGCTTGGTTTACAGCTTCCAACAGTAGCTAAAAAAATCAACCAAAAGGCCACTTTTTTTCTTTTCGAAAAAATGCTATATTATACTGAGGCCTGGTAAACTAATGGGTGTAGCGGTTTGTGCCATGTGGCATTAATGGCATTTGTTGAAATGGGTTCTGTTTAACACCTCTAACAAGTTCTTGATCATTGATTATGTTATTAAATCAAAATTCTAGTATTTAAAGTCACTAGCACATCCCAATGGCTACAGCATATTGCATAAAGGTTGGAAATATCTGCTTCTGATTTGAATGGGGCCCTGTAAGTGAGAATTTTAGGATCAAATAAGTTATTCTGTGCAAGCTGATACTCAAAGCAAAGAACTCATAAATCTCATGAATGATTTCTCCAAGATGCTACTGATTTCAACTTGTTGTTTGAGTATACAAGCCTATAATTCTGGAAGATTACAACAATTATGGATAAGGGCTGCTTAAGTGGGTCCAATCTGATGTTTTAAGGCAACAGAATGAGAAGGAAGGAAAAGAGTTGTTTGTACGTCAATACAACGTATGGACAGGGCGTCGATTGAGGTAATGGAAATGAATGTTTCCTGCCTAAATTTCCAAGGATTTTGTATGTGATGGGACAATAGGCTTTGATTTGTTTTTCAAGAAAATTAGGTTTTTAATCAATAATAACGCAGTTGAAACGACAAAGATCATGTCTTCTTTTTCTTTTCTCCTTTTTTTTTTGGGTAATTTAATAGATTCCAATTTAGTTCTTGTTTGCAATTTTTCTTTGATTAGCTGAGTAGATCATACAATATGTTAAGGAAGGGACTCTAGTTTTGGGTTCCTAAATTACTAAAGAAAGCGATTAGTTTGAAGATAAAGCCAAAAGTAAATGTAAAACATAAAGGAAATAACGATAAATGTTATGCTAAATCTGTAAGTGTATAGAGCAGCATACAAGTAGTAAAGTATAGATTGTTCTTACAAAAATTGAGTGATTATTTAACTATGACAATTTTAATCATTTAAGCGAATGAAAGTGATAGCAATAATTAAAAGGAAAAACAATTTGAAAAGCAAAAGTAAGTGAGAGTACTAAGGATTCAATTAAAGGCATAGAATTAGGATTTTATTACAATTACAGTATTGACTACTCTTAATTAACGATTAATTATGTTCTTGACTTTGGATTGTCATAAATTATTTGATGTCCTCTCTCAAGACGTAAGAAACATGCTAAGATTAAATTAATACCATTCTCATGGTTACTAAGTTAATCAAAATCTATTAAGTTCCATGACATCCATTGTCTCCATGAACGATTACATCTATATGTACAGCATAATTCCCTAGTTCAATTTCAATATTTTTTAATATTAGATTTCATCTCTTGATCATTCATCTAATACTTAAAATCATTAAAATATGGTGCATAATATACCACAAGTATTAAAAGCACAAGAGATGAATCAAGAATATGTGATTACTCATTAATTAAGAATAAAACAATCAAACATTGCTATTGAGTAGAAGAGTTACAATGTACCCCAAAAAATGAAAGAGTACAAGAGTTTTGACCTAACTCTAGAAATAGGAGATCTAGCCGATATATGGCAATCAAAACAAAACAAAACAAAAATTCATAGATACAAGAGCAAACATGAATTTATCCTAACAAAGAAGAAATCAAGATAAGTAAGAACACAGAACATCGGATGTTCTTTAATGGATGTTATTTCATTCTTGAGTTGCCTTCGATCCTTGCCTTTGATCACTTGGTCTCCTTAGTCCCATATCTTTTTCTCAATTTTTTTGCCTTTTTTATTTGGGATTTACCCTAATAGAGTTAGATTAGGTCTTAGAATCCTCAATCCCGTGTTGACAATTCAGTTGGTAAAAGCTAAAAACATGCATAGAGAGTAGCTCGCAAATGCTCTCCATCCCACTTTCACATCCCTTATCCCTAATCTCCTCCTTTGGACCTCACTAGAAGGCCCCTCCGTCAAGCCAATGGATGGGTCCTAGGCTTATAAAAAAAATGAGTCATAGCCTAATTAGGCTTTTAAAATCTAAATATGTGAGTCACACCCCTTGCGGTGTAATTTGGCAGTTTACATAGGGGGTGTGTAATGTCATGTTCTGACGTTGATCAACTACACGACCTGTGTAGGCTACACGGGATTCAACTTCAATTTTGATGTCAGGTTCAACCTTCTTTACTTGGATCATTCAAATGTGTAAATCTTTGATTCCAAAACCTTATTTTTGATCCTAAACTGATCTAGACAGTGATCCGAACCACAATTAGTGGACCAACTTGGCACACGTACCACTAGAATCCGCCATGGACATTCCAGTTGAGCATTGGAGACACGTTGTCAAGACTTCGGTACCACGTCTATCAGACTGCGGCATTGGACAAGTGCATTAAGATCACAAGATATGCGCAGAGGATAAATTCCAAAATATCCGTAACTGCTAATCACGATCTTACAAAATTATAGTGCTCATAACCGTCTCAAACTATTTATAATTGCAGTATTAATGTTCCGATCTTATAGGGATTTCCTGCTACGATTAAGGAAGACTAAACATTAATTGCACTCTATAAATACCAGGCTCAAACACATTCTACAAGTAACTTATTGCTTACAACATAACCCTACTTATGCACAGCTGATCTATTAATAATTTCAGCTCTTAAATGTCCTTTGTTTGATCTAATTGGATTTCATATGTGCTTAATTGTTGACATTTAGTTAAGTTTCTGATTTAGAGTTATCTTTGGATGTTTATTGTGAAACTATACTTAAATGTGGTCATAAACACTCATAAATGTATGGTGATTTTCAGGAGATCTATGAGTGATGAAGTCCATTGGCATTGAACCATTGAGAAGAGAGTTAAAGACTTAAGGGAATCAGTATAAACCCCTAGAAGCAAAGGAAGAAGAGCATTCATGAAGAATCAATGTTGGATTTGAAGAAAGTGATCAACACGGCCCGTGTCAAATGACACGAGGTAGGCCGTGTACTCTTCTGACTTTGAAGACTGGAATTTTTGGACCAACACGGCCCGTGTCAAATGACACGGGGTGGGCCGTGTTCTTCTCTGACTTTGGAATAGATGGAGATCTGTCACCAGAATCAGACACGGGTTGGGCCGTGCCATATAATACAGCCCGTGTCATCGGCTCAGAAGTTTAATCTCGTGTTTTAATGCTGAATTAGGTATCAAAACCTATAAATAGGGTTGCTTAGAGTCCCTAAAGGAGATCTGGACAGAGAGAGAGCCGTCAAGGAAACTGAGAGAAACACGAAGACCAAGAAAGAGAGGGATTCGATTGAGGATTGAAGACTCGGACTCGAGCGATCAAAGATCAATCACTCTCAAGTCTTGGAAACTAGTTTGATCTTTAGTTTTTCTTTTCTTCTTTTGTTCTGAACAATGTTTTTCTTTGATTCTTCTTCTGTTTTTGAATTTGCTATGTGTGGCTAAACTCCTTGATTGGTTAAGGGAAGATGAAACTCTAGTTTTGATTATGTGAATCTTGCATACTTCTTTATATCAATACAATTATGTTTTTATTCATATGTTTCTATTCTTAAATCAATATAAAGGTCTTTATATTCTTGCCAAACTTCGAGAGTGGTAAAACTAGGATTGCTATACGCGGTTGCGGTAGTATGACTAGTGAAACATATGATCTAAGCAATTTAATCTCGGTGTGTGATTAGACCTTAGTGTGATTAGTTTTCTAATTCTTAATGCAACATTAGGTAGGTGTAAGAGCGGTTGCTTTACAAATAACTAATGGTTAGGGTTTGATTTGAGCGGTTGCTGAATTAAGCAAAACTTAAGGAAGACATGGGATTTATCTCACAATCACATAAGAACATAATTGATCATGTTAGTATAAAGGGTATGTAAGTTAGCATAATCATATAAATCTAGTGGTGGATTCCATCTCTTAATCAATATCTTTAACTTGGTAATTCAATTTGCGTTTACTATTTTGGTTTAAGTTTAATTTCTCTTTTTAGTTTTAATTAACAAAACCCCCTTTTTACTTTTTACTATTTTATTGTTCATCAGAGTTTAATTTAGGAATTGGATTAATAGTGTCAATTGAATTGGTTCTCTGTGGATCGACCATTGCCTACTACAACTGGTTGTAAGGTTTTTGTGGAACTTGGCAACTATTTTTGATATAATTTTTAATCACATTCCACACCACACCAAATTTTGGCGCCGTTGCCGGGGAACTAATTTTCCAATTACATTATTAATTTGCTTCCTATTTTCTCTCTATTTTTATTTTAATTTTAATATTTTCAGTTGTTCTCTTCAACTATCTTACAGGTGTTCATATCCGGTGAAGAGGTGAACGAGCAATTGAGAAATTTAAGGCATTACTTTGAACAAATCAGCTCGCAATTTACACCCGTTGACGTTGAAGCTGCCCGTCACATAGACCTTTCCAGTTCTGCGGCATCTGAGATATCTGAGCCACCTGAAAAAGTAGTGATGGCAGAAAATACATTAAGGATGTTGGGTGCTCCGGACTTGAACCAACAACCTCTGTGCATAGAAATTCCTGAGAATGAGGAGGCATTTGAGTTGAAATTTAGTCTAATCCATCTTTTGCCATCTTTCAATGGACTAGCTGGAGAAGACCCTAACAAGCATCTAAAGGAAATCTATGTTGTGTGTTCTAGCATAAAGCCTGCAGGAATTTAAGTGGAGCAAGTCAAGTTAAGAGCTTTTCCATTTTCCCTGAAGGATTCTGCAAAGGAATGGTTGTACTACTTGCTACCCGGATCAATTCAGACATGGCAGGACATGGCTCGGGCTTTCTTAGATAGATATTTCCCTGCATCAAATGCCGCAACCATCAGAAAAGAAATTTGCGGCATCCAACAAAGACATGGGGAATCACTTCATGAATACTGGGAGAGATTTAAGAGATTGTGTGCTAGTTGCCCTTAGCATCAAATCAGTGAACAACTTCTGATACAGTACTTCTATGAAGGTTTGCTAGTGATGGACCGCAACATGATTGATGCTGCCAGTGGAGGAGCCTTGGTTGATAAGACTCCTCGAGAAGCTAGAAACTTGATATCTAGAATGGCTGCGAACACTCAACAAATTTTCACTCGGAATGATACAGGAGTGAGAGCAGTTAAAGAGGTTGACACTACTAGTTTGCAGCATCAAATGACCCAGTTGACTGCCATGGTTCAGAAGCTGATGGACAATGGAAAAGCACCAGTACAGGCATGTGGGATTTGTTGCTCTTCAGGACATCCCACTGATATGTGTCCCACTTTGCAAGAAGATATAAATGAAGAGGCCAAGGTAGTGGGGGGATTTTCTGCTCCATCCAAGAATTACAACCCCTACTCCAACACATATAATCTGGGGTGGAAAGATCATCCCAACTTTAGCTATGCAAAGCAGCCCCAAGCTCAAGCTCAACCTCAAGCCTATGGGCCTCCAAGGTTTCAGCAAAGACAAGCACCCTTTCCTCCGAGGGAACCACAAGTTCAAGCTCGTAGGCAACCTGAGCCTTCATTGGAAGAACTAGTGAGGCAAATGGCCACCAGTAATATTCAGTTTCAGTAAGAAATAAGGGCCACTATCAGTACCTTGCAAAACCAAGTGGGACAGTTGGCCACTGAGATCAACAAGGTGCAAAGTCAGATTTATGGGAAACTCCCCTCGCAGCCAGAGGTGAACCCAAGAGAAAATGCTAGTACTGTCACCTTGCGAAGTGGGAAGACACTTGACGGACCCACATCTTCCCAAGTCACTAAAGAAAAAACTCAAAAGCCTAAGGAGGTAGATGAGGAGGGGCTCATTTCTAAGACCCCTAAGGTAAGTGTTTCTGACCCACTTCCTAAATATGTCACTAAGGCCCCTTTTCCGAGTAGGTTGGTTAAAAATAAGAAAGAAGAAGCGGATAAAGAGATTTTAGAGACCTTTAGGAAAGTTGAAGTTAACATTCCTCTGTTAGATGCCATTAAGCAATTGCCTAGATATGCTAAGTTCTTAAAAGAGTTATGCATTAACAAAAGGAAGTTGAAAGGTAATGAACGGGTCCAAGTGGAAGCAAATGTTTCAGGTGTTTTTAATAAGAAACTCCTAACTAAATGTAAGGATCCTGACACATTCACTATACCATGCACTATCGATAATGCCAGGTTTGAGAGGGTCATGCTAGATTTAGGTGCATCCATTAATGTCATGCCCTTTTTTGTTTATGCATCTTTACATCTAGGACCTTTAGAACCTACTGGAGTTATCATTCAACTGGCAGACAAGTCTAACGCATACCCTAAGGGGTTTGTTGAAGATGTTTTTTATGTAGTTAAATGAACTGGTGTTTCCGGCAGATTTCTATGTCCTGGACATGGAGGAGGACAAATCTCCCAATTTTGCCCCCATTCTGTTGAGGAGGCCTTTCCTAAAGACTGCACGAACTAAAATTGATGTGTATTCGGGAACATTGACTATGGAATTTGATGAAAAGTTGATTAGATTCAACATCTTCGAAGCCATGAGATACCCGAGTGATGTGCATTTTGCTTATGTTATTGATTCTTTTGATGTTTTTGAATCTTTAATTTCTACTATTTTTGAGTCTGATCAATTTGATGTCCTTGATACAGTTATGACTCGCAGTTTAGCTTTTTAGGATTCAAAGAAGGATGACTAAGGAGAACCATAAAGCGAAGAGGTTAATAAAGTAGTGACAGCCTTGCATACACTCTCTTCCACCTCAGAAGGATATGAGGTATCGTATGTTGAGTTACCTCTTGCTACTGATGTACCTAAACCTTCTGTTGTGCAGGCACCAGAGCTGGAATTGAAGGAATTGCCCACCCATTTAAAATATATTTTTCTGGGTGAGAATGAGACACTTCTGGTAATAATTGCTAAATCCCTTACCAAAGAGCAAGAGGAGAGCTTAATTTCTGTGTTGAAAGAACACAAGACAGCCATCGGGTGGACTATTGCAGACATCAAAGGTATTAGCCCCTCCATTTGTATGCATAAAATCTTAATGGAGGAGGGGGCTAAGCCAGTGAGAGAACCACAGAGGAGATTGAATCCCCCGATGATGGATGTTGTGAAGAAGGAGATACTGAGGCTCCCAAGTGTCGGGGTCATCTACCCCATTTCTGGCAGCAAGTGGGTAAGCCCGGTCCAGGTAGTACCAAAGAAATCTGGCATTGCTGTGGTAAGAAATGCTGAGAATGAGCTTATTCTCACTAGATTACAGATAGGGTGGCGTGTTTGAATAGATTATAGAAAATTGAATGCTGCCACCAGAAAAGACCATTTCCCTTTACCTTTTATTGATCAAATGTTAAAGAGGTTAGCTGGTCATTCTCATTATTGTTTCTTAGATGGATTTTCAGGTTATAACCAGATCGCTATCGCTCCGGAAGATCAGGACAAAATCACTTTTACTTGTCCTTTTGGCACCTTTGCTTATAGGCGAATGCCTTTTGGACTTTGCAATGCGCTAGGAACCTTTCAGAGATGTATGGTGAGTCTATTTTCTGATTACATAGAGAACATCATTGAGGTCTTCATGGATGATTTTAGTGTATTTGGGAATGACTTTGAGAAATGCTTGGAACATTTGGCTTTAGTTTTAAAGAGATGCATTGACACTAACCTTGTTTTAAATTGGGGAAAATGTCATTTCATGGTAGAAGAAGGTATTGTGTTAGGTCATGTAATCTCTGCTAGGGGCATTGAAGTTGATAAAGCTAAGGTAGAACTTGTGCATTCATTACCCCCACCCACTAGTGTGCGGGACATTCGTTCTTTTCTTGGTCATGCAGGTTTCTATCGGCGCTTCATCAAAGACTTCTCCAAGATATCAGCACCCCTCTGCATACTTCTCCAAAAAGATGTGCCATTCCAATTTAATAAGAAGTGTATGAAGGCTTTCACCATACTTAAGGAGTTGATGACTGAGGCACCTATCATTATGCCACCAAATTGGGAGCTTCCATTCGAGTTAATGTGTTATGTGAGTGACTTTGCGGTAGGGGCTGTCCTAGGACAACGAGTTGATAGGGTTCCTTATGCTATTTACTATGCATCAAGGACCCTAAATAATGCTCAACTGAATTATTCCACAACTGAGAAAGAACTTCTTGCTGTTGTTTTTGCTTTAGAGAAATTTAGATCATATTTAATTGGTTCTAAAGTAATTATTTTTTCTGATCATGCAGCATTGAAGTACCTACTGGAAAAGAAGGAGGCGAAGCCAAGATTGCTCTGATGGATTCTGTTGCTCCAAGAGTTTGACTTGGAGATTAAAGATAAAAAAGGGAGCGAAAACTTGGTGGAAGACTATTTGAGCAGGTTGGTGACTGAATAAGAGGACATACCTATTCAAGAAACTTTCCGGATGAGCATTTAATGGCTATCGCAACCACTATTCCGTGGTATGCTGATATTGCCAATTACTTGGCCATCAAGGACTTTCCGGCGGGCCTGAACAAGGCACAGCGAGATAAGTTGAGGAGTGATTGCAAGTATTACATTTGGGATGATCCTTACCTTTGGAAGCATTGCGCGGATCAAGTGATTCGGAGATGTATCCCGGATTCAGAGACTCACTTCGTTCTCTCTTTTTGCCATACCTATGCCTGTGGAGGACATTTTGGCATGAAGAGGATAGCCAACAAAGTACTTGACAGTGGTTTCTACTGGCCTACCATCTTTAAGGATGCTTATAATTTCTGTAAGTCATGTGACCGCTGTCAAAAAACAAGTAATATTAGTCCACGAAATCAAATGCCTCAAACTCTAATAATCTTTGTGGAAGTCTTTGATGTTTGGGGCATTGACTTCATGGGACCATTTCCTCCTTCTTTTGGTTTTTCCTATATTCTTTTAGCTGTGGATTATGTTTCAAAATGGGTGGAAGCTAAAGCCACTAAATCTGATGATTCTAAGACTGTTGTGGATTTTGTGAAGTCCTATATTTTTCCAGGTTTGGCACTCCCAGAGCCATCATTAGTGACCAATGGACACATTTTTGCAACAAAATCTTTGAAGCCCTTTTAAAGAAATATGGTGTGGTGCACCGAACCTCTACTCCTTACCATCCTCAGACGAATGACCAGACTGAGGTGTCCAATCGGGAGATCAAGTCTATCCTTGAAAAAACTATGAATCCAACACGCAAGGATTGGAGTACTAGGCTTGCTGATGCCTTGTGGGCTTATCGGACTGCATATAAGACCCCTATTGGCATGTCCCCATTCCGATTGGTTTATGGGAAGCCCTGTCACTTGCCAGTAGAGCTGGAACATCGATCTTACTGGGCTATCAAGCAAGTTAACTTGAACTTGGAAGGTGTTGGCAAGCAGAGAAAGCTTCAAATTCAAGAGTTGGAAGAATTGAGGAATAAGGCCTTTGAGAGTGCCCTCATTTACAAGGCCAAGACCAAAGCATTCCATGATCACATGATCTCTAGGAAAAGTTTCCACCAAGGCCAAAGAGTGTTGCTATACCAATGCAGACTCAAATTATTTTCAGGTAAGTTACGTTCTAAATGGATTGACCCATTTGTAGTAACTACTGTTTTTCCTTCTGGTGTAGTGGAGATCATGAACGAAGCCTCTGGAAAGACATTCAAGGTCAATGGGCACCGTCTCAAGCCTTACCATGAGCTTCTGGAGAATGCAGAGGTTGAGGACATGCCTTTTCTCTATCCATCTTATGCAGAATAATGAGGAGTATCGCAATGTCTGGCTGAGGACAATAAACCAAGCGCTTATTGGGAGGCAACCCAATCATATTTGCTTTCTTTTCCATTTCTGTTTTGCGTTGTTTAGTTTCTTAGTTTAGCCCATTTTCATGTGTTTCTTGCTTGATGATACCTATATCTTTGCCGGTATTTGTGTTTTGACTTGCTCAATTTAGTCTGATTACTTGAGTTCATGGTTTGTTGAGTGCATGCAGTCCTGAGGAACAGTTTCGAGTATTTTTGTAAGTCAGCAAACTACACGGGTAGGGCCGTGTTATATGACACGACCCGTGTCCTCATGACAGCACCCCTACTCCTGCAGAAAAATACACGGGGTGGGTCGTGTCATATGACACGGCCCTTGTTTTCGAAGGGAGCAGGTTTGTGGTGATTCTAGAGAGGTACACAGGGTGGGCTGTGTCATATAACACGGCCCGTGTTGTCGTGCGCAGTAGCTCACTTGCTTAGCAGAGGAGTACACGGGTGTGGCCGTGTCATATGACACGGCCTGTGTACTCGTGGCAGCGCGTCATTTATACCCTGTTTAGGGTTTTCTTCCCCAATTCCCCCTTTTTTCCCTCTTCTCTGCGCAGCCACCATCATTCTCCTCCTCCCAAATCTTCCTGACCCACCACCCTATTCTCCATTCTCCACCATTTTTCCCCTTCCATTTCTCTTCCTTCTTTCTTTCTCTTCCAATTTTTCCACCATTGTCACCTCCCCATCTTCCTACACAGCCACCACCCTTCTCCTCCTCCAAATTCTTCTTGACCCACCACCTTCTCCACCTTCCACCACGCATCTTCATAGCCATTGTTCCATTCTCCACCTATTATCACCACCACCATCTTCCATTATTTTTTCCTCTGTTCCACCACGCAGCTCCCAATTTCTCCCTACATTCCCACGTTCACAGTCCCCTTCCATTTCTTCTTCTTCTTCCTTTCTTCTGCTTCCTCAGTGATGGGTCCTAAAAAGCGCGTCAAGACCACAGCTGCTTCCTGTTCGCTCCATCCCCATTGTCCAAGCTCTAGGCGTGCTCGGTCTCCATCACCCCCGCGTGAGCCCTCAACCTCTCAGGTGCCAGTCAACCCTATAGATAGAAAGGTAGTGGTTCCCACTCGCTTTTTAGATGTAGATACCTTTAGGGCTATAGGGTTATATGATGAGGTGTTTGCTTTATTGGGTAGGATTGGTTGGGTTGATTTTGCACTGTTACAAAGGCTTACTTTTGTTGAGTTAACTAGGGAGTTTATTTCTAGTTTTAATCGTAAGCTTTATCCTCTGTCTGATCAAAACACGTGGCCTGGTGAAATCACCTTTAGGTTGCTCGGTAATCCTCATTCTGTTGATATTCATATGTTTAGAGCTGTTTTTGGTTTTCCTGAGGGGCAAAATATGTTACCCCGTGATTTTAACCCTGATCGTGTGTGGTCTGCTCTCACTGTGTCTGGGTCTGGTGACTATGACCCTAAGGTGTCTAAAGCTTCTAGGCTTAGGTCCCCTACCAATCGCTATATTCAGAAATGGTTAGCTAATACCATTTGTGGTAGGGGAAAGTCAAGGGACAATTAGCCATTCTGAATTGTTTTTCCTGCACTGCATGCTTGAGGGAGAACCTGTTAATGGAGGGTATTGGCTCTGTAATCAATTTCACCATGTAGGGACCACTCTAGCTGGCCGTATAGTGATGGGGGGTATGTGACTGTCATTGCTGATAATTTTGATTATTTGGATCTGCTGGAGGAGGCACCAGTCCAGGGTCCCAATGCTATTGACGGAGCCATTTTGGTATCTATGAAGCTCTGCACTCGTCTAAATGGTGCTTTCGTCTTGCTTGACGCTAATGGAGCTGCCTTGCCTAGGGCTGATCCGGCCCCTGAGTCGTATGAGGATATTGTCGTCTCCCCTCCTCCCGAGTTTGCTGATGATGCGGGTCCTTCCACTCAGCCTGGCGCAGCTTCATATGATGCTGTTTTAGCCCGTATTGACTGCCTGTAGCTGGACCATGCTGTTCTCTTCCAGCGCTTAGAGGATCGCTTTCAGGCTCTGGAGGTTGCGCGCGATCAGAGGATGGATGTCATTGATGGCAAACTTGATCTTTTGCTTCAGCATTTTTCATATCCTTCTCCTCCATTGTGATATATTTTCATTTTCTTTTGAGGCTGTGTCCTTCATTTTACTGGCTTAGTGGACATTGTTTTGGTTACTATTGGTTATTCTTTTGTATTTGACTGAGTTTCATGATGCCGGAATCAATTTCTTCACATATACTTTGCTTATCTATTTGGATTCTTTTTATCTGTTGTGTATGCTTTGACATTGAGGACACTGTCTATTTTAAGTGTGGGGGGAAGTTTGGGTTTGACCTTAATTGCACATTCTGATCTTAATTGTATATCTGGTGCATGTCTTTCTAACTGGTTTTTAGAGTATATTGAGCAATGAGCAAGCGATTGATTTTTATTGACAGGTTTTTAAGCCTAAAGGAGTTGACTTTCTTGCTTCTAAACTTGCACTGAGAGGTTATGAAAATTGAAAGGGTTTTGAGAATATGATAAAATTGGGACCTAGTGAGTTTTTGGGCCTTGATGTGAATGACTAATTTTAAGTCATTTCTGTTCTTTGTTATGTGATTCCACTTGTAATTATATGCTTTTCAGAACTTGATTTGACTCATTTTTAAGTTGCAAATGATCACTGCACATTTTTGAGATGATAAAGACATTTCTTTCTTTCAACCACTGGCCAAATAGCTATCCTTGTATTTTGATCCATTATTTCACCCCTTTGAGCCTGAATGATATCCTTTCTTTTTATTATAGCTCAATACAAGCTTAATGGTGAAAAACCATTATTACCCTACCTTAGGGAATAGAAGAGCTTGATAATTATGTTGGGAATTGTGTTTGAATAAGTGTGGGGGTGTTTACATTGTTTTGCCTATGCTTTTATTTAAAAAAAAAAAGAAAAAAAAAAGCTCTCAAAAGAGAAAAGAAAGAAATAAAAATGAAAATGAAAAGTTGGTTGTTGAATGGAGAAAGTCAAGCAAAAGATGAAGATGGATTGAAAAGTGCTGGGGTAATTGTGCAAAAGTGTTTGATTTTTATATTCCCCTTTGCTCTTCTATTTCCGATGGTCTAACATTGTTTATCCTTGATATATCTTACCTTGACCTTGACCCCATTACAACCTGATTAAAGACCTTTTGATCTTTGTGTGCATGTGAGTTAGGTGGTGGAGAAGTAGAGGCTTGTCAAGCCTATGATAAGGCATGTTTTCATGAGTTGGTTGAGAGTAAATACAAGCCCAAAATACTTGAGTGAAAGAGAGTATATCAGTGAGGATTTATCATGTTGATTTAATCCTGATATTGGATTGACCTGGCTTGCTGATTTGGATTGTTGAGAGAGGAAATTCCTGATTGCTTAGATTCCTTGAAAAGACTGATGTGTGTAGATCTGTGCTCATTGTTCAGTGCTTTTATTACTTTTTGGGAAGCATGTGTTTGATTCTATGTTTTTGCCCAAGAGTACAAAAGGTTAAGTGTGGGAGTATTTAATTTGTTAATAATTTCAGCTCTTAAATGTCCTTTGTTTGATCTAATTGGATTCCATATGTGCTTAATTATTGACATTTAGTTAAGTTTCTGATTTAGAGTTATCTTTGGATGTTTATTATGAAACTATGCTTAAATATGGTCATAAACACTCATAAATGTATGGTGATTTTCAGGAGATCTATGAGTGATGAAGTCCATTGGCATTGAACCATTGAGAAGAGAGTTAAAGACTTAAGGGAATCAGTATCAACCCCTAGAAGCAAAGGAAGAAAGGCATTCATGAAGAATCAATGTTGGATTTGAAGAAAGTGATCAACACGGCCCGTGTCAAATGACACAGGGTAGGCCGTGTACTCTTCTGACTTTGAAGACTGGAATTTTTGGACCAACACGACCCGTGTCAAATGACACGGGGTGGGCCGTGTACTTCTCTGACTTCACGAGGAAGAATCAATTTCCAGCCTTGACCGAGAACACGGCCCGTGTCAAATGACACGGGGTGGGCCATGTTCTTCTCTGACTTTGGAATAGATGGAGATCTGTCACCAGAATCAGACACGGGTTGGGTCGTGTCATATAACACGGCCCGTGTCATCAGCTCAGAAGTTTAATCTCATGTTTTAATGCTGAATTAAGTATCAAAACCTATAAATAGGGTTGCTTAGAGTCCCTAAAGGAGATCTGGACAGAGAGAGAGCCGTCAAGGAAACTGAGAGAAACACGAAGACTAAGAAAGAGAGGGATTCGATTAAGGATTGAAGACTCGGACTCGAGCGATCAAAGATCAATCACTCTCAAGCCTTGGAAACTAGTTTGATCTTTAGTTTTTCTTTTCTTCTTTTGTTCCGAACAATGTTTTTCTTTGATTCTTCTTCTGTTTTTGAATTTGCCATGTGTGGCTAAACTTCTTGATTGGTTAAGGGAAGATGAAACTCTAGTTTTGATTATGTAAATTTTGCATACTTCTTTATATCAATACAATTATGTTTTTATTCATATGTTTCTGTTCTTAAATCAATATAAAGGTCTTTATATTCTTGCCAAACTTTGAGAGTGGTAAAACTAGGATTGCTATGCGCGGTTGAGGTGATATGACTAGTGAAACATATGATCTAAGCAATTTAATCCCGGTGTGTGATTAGACCTTAGTGTGATTGGTTTTCTAATTCTTAATGCAATCATTAGGTAGGTGTAAGAGTGGTTGCTTTACAAATAACTAACGGTTAGGGTTTGATTTGAGCGGTTGCTGAATTAAGCGAAACTTAAGGAATACATGAGATTTATCTCACAATCACATAAGAACATAATTGATCATGTTGGTATAAAGGGTATGTAAGTTAGCATAATCATATAAATCTAGTGGTGGATTCCATCTCTTAACCAATATCTTTAACTTGGTAATTCAATTTGCGTTTATTGTTTTAGTTTAAGTTTAATTTCTCTTTTTAGTTTTAATTAACAAAACCCCTCTTTTTACTTTTTACTGTTTTATTGTTCATCAGAGTTTAATTTAGGAATTGAATTAATAGTGTCAATTGAATTGGTTCTCTGTGGATCGACCATTGCCTACTACAACTGGTTGCAAAGTTTTTATATTTTTAGTGGAACTTGACAACTATTTTTTATATAATTTTTAATCACATTCCACACCACACCAACAGCTTAACTTAAGCGTTGGAATCGCTTTACAAATACCAACTCTTCCCCCCATTTCAACACACTTTGTTAGGAGGAAACCACCAGAACGTGCCTCTCCAAGTACAACTCAGTATCTACCACTGAACATAAACTAATCAATAAAATTCAATAATCAACTGACAAGGAGAATTTAATCAAAATTAATTAAAAATAAATAAATACTCACAAAATGTTTCCAAATTCATATTAAATCAAGTACAGGATGTATGTATTATGACAATACATCAATGAATTGACTAAATTGGGTTGGACTTGTGTGTTGTTTGCATTTCAATTTACAAAGACTATTTAATATTTATAGATCTTAAAACTAGTTGTTAATCTTACTAAGCATGTTTGCCACTTCAATCTTATCTTCTCCTACATGGTAGTAATGCTTGAGATCATGACCAATGTTCAAAATGGTAATTATAGCCCTGTCAACTCATTTCCTATAATTTAGGGATCCAAAACCACTTTCTCAGTTGTCCATTTCAATCTTATCTTTATCTTTTAGGAAAATGATTATTATGTAGATTCTAAATGGCTAAATGCTTCTTGAGCAATCAAACTCATGAATTCAACTTGATTTTCACTTGACTAACTTTTATCTGCCCTAATAATAGAAAATCTGGTCCAAGACTTATCCATATTTAATGGGAAATGGTTATCATGTAGAATCCAACCAATTATAGCCTCTTAGACTTAGTCAAACTCACAATTTAAACTTGATTTTCAGTTGATTCCAAATAACCCAATAATAGAAAATTTAGCCCAAATTTAACTTCATTGTTGGATTTTTTCTCCTTTAGACCCATTATAGATTTGGACCATCACTATAGTGTGCAATCTTAACTCATCATATAATACTACTACTACTCTGTTAAGTGTTGATGTGGCAAACAAAGCTCCATGTCAACGTTGCCACATGTCCTTCATCAAACATTTCTTAGTGCCACATCCTTCATTTAATTTTTTGATGAATCCATGTCATTAAAATAGAAAGTTAAGGTAGAAGCCTAGATGTTGGAAGGAAAATCCCCACTCTCATACCCTAAACAAGAACCCCACTCTTAGCCCCACTCTCAGCACCACTTTCACAATTGTCTCTTTAACAAAAGCTAAGGTTCATTCATGCAAAAACGAACTACATGGTGGAGGATTGAGCGCATTTGAAGGATGAGGATCGTGCGCGTCTACGTGGTGTTTCTGAGGTATGTCTTGGAATCTTTCACTAATGGTTCTTATCAGAGATTGTGGATTTTTGGGTTTAGGGTTTTTAATTGGTTTTTTTTATACAATATTGGATTCATATGGGGACCAAAAAGTTAGGGTTGTCGGTGGATTCCAGAATGATGGTGCCATATCCATTTTCTAAATTTTTTACTAAATATTTACAATGCTTGCTATTTTTTTGCCATTTTTAATTGCTTTCCTTAATTATGTGCACATGTAAGGATGTTGTTTACTATAGTAATTCATCATAGGGAGTCATTTGTTAATGAACCCCACTGATTTATAAAGGGGGGATATAAATTCAGCTCTTAACCAAGACATTGATAAATGATCTTATTTTGAGGCCATCAAATTAGTTAAAGAGTTAGGGCATCATAACATTTCTAGGATATAATGGAAATCATTTGGTTTAAGCTTTGAAGATAGGTTAAGACAGATTCTGTTGGATAACCATGCCTTAGAGATGGGTAATTATGTAATGTAGAACAAGTGTGAGATTGATTTATATGTAGAGCACATAGTTTCACAACCTATAATTATAGAAGAATTGGAGTTTGAATAGGAAAACACTACTAATGTAGGGTGTATAAATATGGAGAATGCTGAGAGTGAGGGTCAGGCTAAGGGTTTGGGGCTGGGAAACATAGGCCAAGGTGGGGGTGATGAGCTAGACAACATGGGTGAGGGTGATGTGCTAGAAAATGATAATACTGATGATAATGTAATTAATATACACTTTGATGATAGTGAAGAGTAAAATGGCTTGGGACTAGATGATGAGTTTGAAGTAGATGATGGAAGGGTTAAGAAACCTGGACTAAGTAGAAGATTTAAGAAGAAGACAATAGCTAAATCCAAGGCTTGGGTGTCCCCAAGAAAGAAATAAAAGAAATAGAATGAAAACAATGGACCAAGGAATGAGGCAGCAAGAAATGGTCAGGGTGTTGAAAATGATGATGTCGAGGGTGTTGGAAATGATGGTGATGAGACAAGTAGAAGTGATCCAGAGTTTTTTATACCTACAAACATTGATGCAATTCATGATATAGATGAACAATACTCGAGTGAAGAGTTGCACAATGATTTGGACTTAGGGTCTGACACAGATAATAAACCAAAACATTCTAAGTATAAGAAGGAACATATGTGCATGGATTTCAAATCCAAGCTTGGCATGGAGTTTATGTGGCGTCCCGGGGCCGATGAGGGCGGGGAGTGATCGCCGGTGTAATGAAGCACGGACAAGGAGCGGCTCCTGGCAGGCTTCTAGGCGGAGGGTCTGTATGAATGAACTGAATACGCACCGGAATGAGAGGGATTTAGAGACTGTGCAGGTATGGGACTGCATAGTTGAGGATGGCTTAAAGGAATTGATTTAGCGTAACCATCTAGGATGCGTGTGAGTGAGGACAAAGCACGTTGAAAAGACCCGTGTTGGTTTGTGGAGACACTCATCAATCCTACAGGCAGTCCTGAGTCGTTACAGTTTACTTCCTTAGAATAGTTCAAGGAAGCTATTTTGGAGCACTCTATGTTGAATGGTAGATTTATGAAGTTTAAGAAGAATGGTACTGCCAAGTGCAAGGTTAGGTGCTAGAGGAAATGTGAGTTCTTGGTGTTGGCTAGTAAGGTGGCAGTGAGTCATATTGTTAGAATTAAGACCTTGGTAGGCAAACATACATGTGGAAGAGTTTTTGAGAATAAAAATGTCAATTCTAAGTTGGTTGCCAAGGCAGTGTTGGACAAGTTCAAGAATAATAGTAAGATGTCTTTGAAAGAAATAATAGGTGAAATCAAAGGGACATATTCAACTAAAATTACAACTTGGAAGGCACAAAAAGCAAGGCAAATAGCTAAAGATATAGTTAAAGGAGGTGCTAGCAAGCAATACACATTGTTATGAAGTTACAATGCTGAATTAATAAGGGCAAGCAGTGGAAACATTTGCAATATATCACTAGATAGGCCTACAATGAATTTGTAACCAAGGTTTGGTAGATTTTACATGTGCTTGAAGGGGTGCAAGAAAGGGTTTATTGCTGCATGCAGGCCATTCATAGGAGTGGATGGTTGTCATCTGAAGACGAAATATGGGGGACAACTTTCTAATAGTTGTGGGAAGGGACTCAAGTGACCAGTACTTTCCACTAGCTTTTGCTGTAGTTGAAAGTAAAACTAAAGATAGTTAGAGGTGGTTTTTGAATTTGTTATTGGATGACATAGGAGATATCAACACGAATAGATGTGTCTTTATATCAGACCAGCAGAAGGTACTGCATTCTAACTATTTCATTATTTATGTTAGTGTGTTTATATATTTACTGTTGATTCTAACTATGTCATGTTTCACAAAGGTTGATACCAACATTTGAAAAAATGTTGATGGGTGTTGAGCACAAATTTTACATTAGAAATTTGTATAATAACTTTAAGAAAAAGTTTGGTGGAGGGACCTTGATGATGTGTACTTCTAAGGCCACATATTTAGAAGCATGACAGGAGAAGATACTTCAAATACAACAAATTAGTGACAAGGCATATGATTGATTGGCTACAATCCCTAAATGGTGCATGATATAAGCATGTATTTAGATTTTATTTCAAGTGTGATGTAGTGATGAATAACTTGGATGAGACATTCAATAGCACAATTCTAATGGCTAGGGATAAGACAACCCTAAAATAACTATGTTTAAGTGGTTTAGGAATTATTTGATGGGTAGGTTTACTGTACTTAGAGAAAAACTTAGTAAATATCTTGGTGATGTCATGCCTAAACCTAGAAGGAGAGTAGAGCACAATGGAAATTGGTTTCTAACTTGGGCAGGGGAGCAGGGGACTTAAGATTTGAGATAACCTATATGATGTTCACTGAGAGTTTCATAGTGGACTTGTAAGCCCAAACTTGTTCTTGTAACTTTTGAGAGTTAGTGAGAATTTCATGTAAGCATGTTGTGACAACCATTTGTTATAAGGGAGATAACCTTGAGACATATATACATAAGTGTTATAAGAGACAAGCATATGAGAAATGTTATGGATAAGTCATCAATCAAATAAATGGATAAAATAGATGCTCCACAACTGAATATGAGCTTATTTTGCTACCAAACTATAAAAAGGGGGTCAAGCAAACCTAAGAAATTAAGAAGAAGAGAGTCTGATGAAGACCAAAATTCAACCAAGTTGAGAAGGACCAATACAACTTATTGATGTGGATATTATCATCAGGATGACCACAACTCTCGAGGATGCCCTTATAAGCTAGTAGATGTTCAGGAAGCTGAAGTAAGTGAACAAACACTAACTTGATGTTTAGTTTAATTTAATGTTGTAAATAACATTGCATTAATTTGTTGCAGAGAATACAATATAATTGGAAAGAATATCAGGGAAGAGTTTAATACAAATGGAGGTACTAAAATTGAGACTGAAAGGACAACTTAACCTACTAAGATAAATTACTAATTTTGTATTTTATTTTTAAGCATAAAAATCTCCAAATGATAAAAGGTTCATTAAAATGATTTTTAAAGTCCAAATAACTAAATATTTAGAAATGAAATTTTTTATTTGGTTATTTCTTATAAAGATGATAGAGTTTAGATATATATCCCATCAAATTGAACTGGATTTTGAAATCAACTTAGTTCGGAACAATTTTTCAACTCCCAAATCAAACCATATCACTACTCCTACCAAACATATCAAAAAGTCATTACTAATAATGTTGTTAAGACTACAGTGGATAGTAAATCAATAAGACTTTCATTTTTTCACTTAAGTTCAACAAGTTTAACCGTATAAATCAGCTACTTAAATAGGACAATGTTATAAAAATATATTATATATAACAATATCATGGGGATTATTCTTATAAATATTTCAAATATATCAAATATATAAGAATATTTCATGACCTAAAAAAATAAATAAAATTTGTTTAAAACCATTAAAAATTATTAGTTCAATTGGATGAACTAACCAATTCAATTAGATTTTGACTAGTTCAAAATGATCTAATTATCAATTCAATTATAAAAATAACCATATCAACTAAGTATCCAGTTCACGGTCACACCCGTTGAATTGTCTGGTCGTAACAGCAATGGTTATAAACATACCGACACCATCACTATTCTCATTAATAATGGGAACAAAGCGAAATTTAAATAATCACGGTAGTAAAAAAGTTTGAAGTTTAAACACTTCTCTAATGCAAATAGAGAGAAGTTGTGGGCTAGCTAGCATATGCATGCCTCAGCTTCTAATTGGTTCCCATAACAAGGGTTCCAAACAGAAGAATGCACCAAGAAAGTAAAACAGAAAACCCAAAACCTCGTTTCATTCCTATACAATACGATACGACATAGATGATCTTTTCTGTCTTCGTAGTGACTCCAATTTCTTCTATTTCTAGCGTAGCTCCAAACAATTGACAAAACGTCACACAGTGAAAAGATCCTACTCTTGCACCCTCTGCTGTTTCACAGTAAGTTGAGCCATGTTTGTTTTGTTCTGTTTTTTCCCGGTACAGCTTTTCGTTTTGAAGAACTCAAACAACAACTTATCCAGATCTTACTCTTGCACCTTCTGCACTTTACCAATGATATATGTGTGTGTGTGTATATATTTTCTGTGGTGCTTTCTCTTTAGCTATTGTTTTATTATGTTAGTTTTTGTATTTCTTAGTCAAAATGACTTTTCCCATAGTCTCTTAAGATTTTAGGATTGGCTTTTGTCAAAAACAAATTTTTTTCCCTCTTTTCTCTCTAATTATATTTGTGAAGAACATAAGATTTTGGTGTGTCTTACAATAGAGGCAGGTTATTAATCAGCCTTTTTGTTGCATTAGAGTACATCTTAGAAGATGATGATATGAGAGATTCAGGAAAATCTGCCTCCTTATGATTTGTGGCAGGCTTTAGATTTGAAGGTCCATAACCATACTCGAAGAATAGAATAATTCTAAATCTTCCTATTCCATCTTCCTAATTACTAAATAAAGAAAGTATTAAATGTTTTTTATGTTCCCAAGATATTGACTGCATTTTCTTTTTCATTTAATACTTTATTCATTAAGTATCAGGAGGATTATTAGGAGAAAGTTTTAGAAGGACATAGCATAACTCTGAAGAATATGACTTTGGGGTTTGGGGATTTAGTAATTTGTGGTAAGATAAGTTTAGAAGGTGAAATGTGGCAGATTTTGAAGAATAAGTAGTAAATAGTTTTTGGAAGAGCCAATCCAAGTAATTTAAATGATTAATTTGGGTTTTGAATAGGTATGAAACTATGAGGTTGGGTATTATCTACTGATATAAGAAAGCAAGAGAAAATGAAGAAAATAAGGCTGTCATTATGCTGTGAACAAAATGAGAATGAGGAACAGTTTAAGCAGTAATGGAGAAGAGAAGATGAAGGGAAGGAAGAAAGAAGGAACCCTGGTTTGAACGCCTTCAAGTGCAAATATACTCTAAATTTGATTTGATTTGGATCTCAATTGTTTGGTCTCAACTCTCAGCGACATATTGTACTACACTTTTCCAGCTAGGACTAGGACTCTAAGAGTTACTAAGTAATTAACTTGCTATGCATATAGGACAATTATGCTTTAAATAATGAATTTTAATATATTTCTGAAAATATAAATTCTGGTCATGAACTTTTCTAATATTACAATTTCAGCTCTAGACATAAATCCCTCAGTGTCTAAAACTCCAAAACTTTTATGTATAATAGGAGACTCATTTCAATTCTATGCCACTTGAAGTATAGATTCTACTACAATTGGAGAAGATTCAAACTGGCAGTAAGAAGTATTTAGGAAGATCTAGTTAATAACCAACAAAGTTGTATGTTGGATTCCTTTGTTATGTGTGGTGCTTGTTCAGAAATAATTCCTCATCTGTTTTTACTTTGTTATGCTGCTGCCTCTTCATGGAATACGTTGTTTGGCCTTTTTGGTGATGCTGGGTGTGCCCTTGGTCTTTGGACCAATTTCTGGTGACTAGTTTTACTGCATGTTTAGATTAGCTTATTTTGTGTTTAGAAAAGCTTACAACCAAAATGCTGCAGGGAGAACTTTTGGCAGAAATATGTGTAAAAATTAAGCAAAACCAAACATGTGCATACTGGTTTTGGTGTAAAGAGGCTAAATTTTATGGCAATGTGCAATGTATGCTACATTGCTACTATTTGGTGCGTTTGGGTGGAGCATAGCAATCATACTTTTAAGTAGGTTTCCTTGGCTCAGCAGCTGATTTGGGATAAGATTACTAATGGGTTTCTATAACAGATATGCAGAGGGGTTGGACAGCTTTGCTCCATTGATGTTTTCTCTTTTTCTTTGTTGTTTTATTTTTCCTTTCTTCCATTATGGAAGATCCCTTGTCCTCCATGTTCCTTGTAATTTTCTTTTCTTTGTCTTAATGAATTTATTCTTTTATAAAAATATATAAATAAATATCCACTAGACATCAATTGTTCTTGATGCATAGTTGTTCTTTTAGGAATTATCTCAAGTTGCAGGACTGTAAGTTTGGACTTTCTTTTAGTTTATTTTTTTGGTAACAATCCCTTATAAATTTAAACACATAAATATATAATAGATTCAGCTCATCAAGTCAAACTTTCAGCCTTGGCTTGCATGAAGTCAGTTATGGACACTGTTTTCTTAACTGTCATTACAATAGATGATGATCTACAAGCGATATTTTCTGGGATAACCATGTCAAATGTTTTTCCAGAATTGACCCCATCCACCTGGCACAAATATACTTAGAAGTATTCTAACCACTACTTGTATCTTTTCCATGTCAACTCCATGATGGTGCAGATGTAGAATGATCTCTGCCTTTTTCATTTACTCACTTTTGAGAAAGTGTTAGATACCAAACCCAACATTTTGAATTGGCAAGTTAAATCCACATGTATGAAAAGTGTTACTAATTATATCTACCTTTTTTATCTCCCATAATTTGGGCTGGTATGAATCTACAAAAGTGGATAACCAATTTTTTGGCATATGGTTATGAGGCATGCGGAGTAAGTTGCTACTTTGCTGGACATATCAATCTAGAATCTATTGTGGCTTTAAGTGTTTCATATGATAGTATTGGTGTTGCAAGTGCATTGGCTTGAAAAGAATCATAACTTAATTTGGTTGAAAGGGAAGAAATGTGTTGTTCCCTTCATATTCATAGCTTTTAATCATTACAGAGCAGGCAAATGCAGGGCTTCTAATCTATAGTTTCTTAGGTAGAGAAGGGATATGGACAGGTGTACAATCTTGTCTAACCTTGATGTGAGCCCATGACTGCTCATTAGTAAACTTGCTTCAACTGGACAAATGGGATGCTCAGCCCAAGGCTTAGCTGGCAGCATTTATGTGGGAAAAATTTGCCTAGTGACTAGTTATAATATAACCAGCTCCTGGTTTCTGAAGTTGAGGCAGGAGTATCAAGAGAAAGAAAAGCTTGTAAGCTGAAAAATATTAAGAAAAAGTTTTGTGGCTTGTTTGCGAACATTTGAAAATAACTTTTTGTACCCAAAATTGTGAAGAAAAAAAGAAAAAGAAAATGAAAAACACAAAACATTAGAATATTATTATCTTCTGTTTATATAACGTAAACTAATGAAAACAACTTGCTTTGCTGTCTTCTTGGTTCCATGGCTCTTGGGATTAACAGGCTTAGTTTTTATCATTTCTTTTAGAAGTTCACACAAACCTTGTGTACTTGTGTGCGTTGGCAATTTATGTAAATCTTTTTGTAGATTATAAAAAGTTCCATGCTCTTTCTTTCATCCCCAAAGGGAAATGGAGGGATGGATGGGCTAGGATGGGAGAACTGGCATTGGATAAATTTACATTATGACATAGTAGTTTTAGCCTTTTAATCTTGCTCTGGCACTATTATTATCTATACAATATCCTAGTATGAGTACTATCGTATATGAATTTGACTTCATTTCTTTAAAATGTTATTCATTTTACTGTTCTTCACTTCCTCCTTTCCTTTCTCCTTTTCTTTGGTCCTTCAAAACAAGCTGGCACTAAGATTCTGTTTTCTATGGTCTGGCTGATAATAAATTTCTTAGTAACCTGGAGACACTTCAATTTTATGTCTTTCTAATATATCCACACCACACCGAGGCTTATTCTCTATTTTTCTCTGAACATGACGTACTTTTGGTGGATTGATTATGCATCTGCTAATTTAAAAACACAGAATTTTTATATATCAAAGAGCATGACCATTTGAAAATGTTTATCTTAATGACACAACTAGTGGAAAAAGGCTTTGGTTGTTGTTATCTTAATGACACAAAATGGACAAACTTTTTTATGGATTTTGTGACAGTGGATTTGGACAAGGGAAATGAAGCAGAACATAGCTGTCTAGAAGAGAGTACAAGTATATTTGATGGAGTTGAAGTTCAAGAGCCATATGTGGGCATGGAATTTGATTCTGAAGAAGCTGCCAGGAAATTTTATGTTGAATACGCCAGACGGGTAGGATTTGTTGTACGCATTATGCAACGTCGACGTTCAGGAATTGATGGAAGGACACTTGCTCGCCGACTTGGATGTAACAAACAAGGATTCTCACCAAATAACAAGGGAACATTGGGGCCAGAGAAAAAGCCAAGACCTAGTGCACGAGAAGGTTGCAAGGCGACAATTTTGGTGAAGTTGGAAAAATCTGGAAAATGGGTTGTCACAAGATTTATAAAGGATCACAACCATCCGCTAATTGCTACAGCTAATGGGTTCTGCACAGCGGTGAGTTTTCTCCTCGTTTATATTCTGCATCGTTCATTATAGCTTTCCACTTGTTTAAGTAGATCTACATTGTTCATTAGGTATAAATTTGTTATATATAATTTTGAAAGTGATAATAGGTGTGCCTTTTTTTTTTTTCATGTGTCTGCTTTGCAAATGAGTCTGTGAATGTGTGCATACAAGACCTGTGGATTAACTGCTGATAATTTTAATTGCTGGAGATAATCATTTTAGTAGGTTTTGTTAATATCTGCCCTAACCTGTATGTTTTTGCTAATTTATATGATTGTGTTTATTGGGATTTTGCATAGCTAAAGTCTGACCAAATGTTTTGCAAAATTGCTGAAGTCTAGAAATGTTATGTTGTGTTAGAAACTAATGAATTAGACAAAGAAGAAGAATAAGAGTTATTGAGAATATTTTTTTTCTCCTGGTTTCTCTTATTCAGAAATGCTGCTGATTTTATTTTTACAAAATACATGTGGAAGTTTTGTGAAATTTGTATTAACAGTCAAATTTAGGGAATGGTGATATGGTAGTAGCCAGCTCTTCCAAAAATTAACGTAGTTTATGCCACTTGAATTGAAAAGGACATTATGTTTCAATAACTTTTTTTAATGACCAAAAGAGCTTTTTTTTTTTGGGTGAAATTTCAGATGCCATGTTTAATTCTGAGGCTTTCAATTGATATCAAGCTTGAGATGACAGTGAAAGAGTAAGAGATTAACCCATTTTCTAATTTTGTGGTAGTGATGGTACTGGCCCTCCGTAACATATTGAATTTCTTATTTTGATAGCAATAGAAAATTACACTTAGGTGCCCTACCTGAATTCCTGTGATGTGAGCCCACAAGGATTTTTCATGCAGATTAGTGGATACAACACACATGCACACACAAACATATATACTGTAAAATCAGTAGTTAGGTTGTCGAGTGTGTTTTTTTTTTCTGGTAAGTGTATTAAATCTCATCAATATAACATATCTGAAGACTTGATTTATGATAGGGCACAATGGCGTCGTTTGATCCATGTGGCCGACCCCACCTAGTGGAAAAAAGCTTGGTTGTTGTATTAAATCTCATCAATGATGTGCTTCCACCTAACAGTTTAAGCTTTTAAGTTGAATTGGTTATTGACTTAGTATCATAGCCTCCTTAACCAAGTGGTTAGGAGTTTGATTTTAAGTTTGCGTTGGTTCTTGACAGTTACCAATTGATTACTAAGATTCTACATGAGCAATGTGGCTTTCATTCTTGAATTATAGTGCAATCTCGCTTTTTGGCTATTCAAGTTTGTTTGCCATGATCTATTTGTAATTTGTACTAATTTAATTTGTTGGGGTAGTAACTTTTGTTCATGTCATACTTTTGTATTGGTTTTCTCTCTTCCCCCTCTCTATGATTTGGGTTGTTGAATGTAGCTTCATTCATCGTGAAGTTTTCCATTACCAGAATACTTGGTGGTGGGTGAATTATGAGGTTACTTTTGTAGCTTTTGATTGTCTGAATTGAACATTAATACTGCCTACGCTAGAAAACATGATTGTTTGTAGCTAAAGGTCTGTTATCTATATTCTATCATATTCATTGGGTTTTTCTGGTACATATCTTGGAGGACAGGAATAATGAAGAGGTGATGCAGATATCTGCATGCTACTTCCTCTTCACTTTTTGGTGCTTGTTTCCAGGTTTACTGAGTTATTTTTTGTTGTTCATTTGGGCATACAGGCATGAGTAGGATGACTTTGCCTATAAGTTGGTTATGCGTAAGGAAAATGGTTATTCTCAGTTTCAATTGGAAGTATAGCATATGTGAGTATAGATAATTTTAGAAAAATCTTGTTCCTTTTTTTTTTTTTGGGGTTGAAAGATCATGTTTTTTCTAGGTTCAGCCAGTGTTTATATTTGTTCTTGTTGTTACATGTGCAAGGAGGCAGAGATGGCTTATCTTTCAAGTTAACAGAAAATAATAATAACAAAAGGTACATAGTCATAACCAAAAAAACAAAGGACAAAATTTAGTTAAAGTTCCTTAGGTGCTTGTGGTACTGTTCTCCAATAAAAGTATGACATGTATATATTTTTTTACAACTCATTAATAAAAACTTAAAAAATGATGATTAAGTGACTAAAGCTTAGGACACATGTTATATTTTTATTGAAAAATAAAACACGTGTCATATTTTTATTAAAAAATAGTACTACAAGCACTTAAAGAACTTTATCTAAGTTTTGTCCAAAAACAAAAACGGTACATAGTCAAATAAGAAAGTTCACAAAGCCAAACTGTAGCTTTACTCCAAATCTCCTTATATAAAACGCGGGGGGGGGGGGGGGGGGGGATAATTGGGAAGTAATGGATGTAGTTAGGGAGTTATAGGTGGCTTTAGATGCTTTATTGCTTTAAATTATATGCTAGGTACATAAAGGTATATACTTCTGTAATTTGGGCGAAAAAGAAAGCCAAGCATATGAAATTGACTTCTTGGTCTCTCGAGAATTAATTCTTGTGAATAGGAACCTTGATGACTTTCTACTAAATTTTTATTTTTTGTTTCTTTTTTTATATTATTATTTTTCAATTTTCTTTTCCAATTCTTCCAAATCTCTGGATCTCTACCGTTCAAAAGATAAATTTCCCTCTACTTGCAGGGTGATAAAGATAAGAAAATTGCGGAACTTACTATGGAGTTAGAGCGTCAAGATCAACTATGTGCTGCATATCGAGAAAGACTACTCAGCTTCATAAAAAATGTTGAGGAGCAAACAGAGGAACTGTCCACAAAAACTCAACTCATTATAGAAAGTATAAGGAGAGCTGAGTCAGAAATGCAAAAATGTTCCCGGAACAGAAAGCCTTGGTTCTTAGCCTGAGCGTATAAATGAGTGAATATAGTAAATAATTTCACTACCTATAGTACTCGAATACACGTTGGAATCAGTTCTTTGCTCTTGCGTTTCCCTTCTCAAGAGGACAGGGAAAGATGTGCAGTACTTAAAAAGTACCAGGCAGCTGTTGGGTAATACAAGGAATGGAATACTACATATCATATCACTGGATCTTTCGAAATGGTTCAAAACTCTTCGACTTTAGTGTAGTAATTGAATATTTTGCTAGGTGACAACCTCTTACCTTAGAGGTGTCTTACCAATCAGGAGTTTCAGTTTAACATGTTTTTTTTTTTTGGGTCTTGGGGGTTTCAGTTTAACTTAAACGTGTTGAAGTGCAGAGGTTAGTTATTTTTCATGTACATTTGAGTAATCTGCTAGGATACTTATTGCACGCCCAAGGGTAGTAACCGAAGATTTCTTCAATTCACCAACAGTAGATACAGAGCCATAATGAGCACAGCTGAAGTGACAAGTGTGGGGTGGGGTAGGTTATACAAGATGTCATACTTTTAATTTTTATATAAATAAAAAAGTGAATATTAAAAATAGCATTTCCGGACTCTTCTATTTTTTTAAATCCTTGATCGGCATATCAAGTAGGGCTTCGTAACTAATCTTTTAAAGTACAGTCATGATCAAGAGATTTTTTCAATAATTATTTTTTTTTGGATTTAAACTTTAGTCATTTCTTTAAAAAAATAGTTTGGTTATGCTTTGTTTCGAAAACAATTTTCAAATATGTGCTTTCTTTTTTGGGAACATGTTTGCAGAAATTTTTTCTTTTGTATTCAATGTTTGGAGCATTTTTATGCATAGTTTTTGGAACATTTTTGTACCAAGGGACATAAATTATGTGAAACATCTGATATTCACATGAGAAATAGAGAGGACATATATGAATAAAATATAATGAAAAAGAAATAAAAAAAAGTTTCTATAAATGGAAAGAAAGAAGTTTTGGCACAAAAACTTTTCACGAAAGCTTAAGGATTTCCTTAATTCTTGTTATAAATTGCAGGAGATATTTACAATGTTCTTACAAACTTTTTGAACATTAATGTTATATTAACTTTATCTATTATAATTGGTAAAAATATTTGACTCTCTTCCTCTCTTTTTTTTTTCTACAAATGTTCATTCTCTCACTTTACAAATATTAGTTGTTATTATAGTTACAAGTAAATCATACTAACTATTGATCAAGATTTATACAAATTTAATGGTGTTTGATGCATGAAGCATTCAGACTTTCAGGTCTTTTAGGAGCATTTTGACTCAGCCACTAACTCAGCTGCATCCAGTGACTTGGTCACCACCTTCACCAATGACTCAGTTGACTAACCTCATTCATTAGCATTGTTTTGCTTCTATATAACTTGTAACCCAGTTGACTAACCTCATTCATTAGCACCATTTTGCACCCAGTGGCGAAAGGTGGACCATTGTGAAAGATGTACTTAGGTTTGTCCTGGTGTGAGGTTGTAAACCAGTTGGGTCTCGACCACAATTCAAATTTGGCTGCATTTGGATGAAACAAAACATCCATGGAAGTCATCGGAGAGTTAACGATGGTAACTGGAGATGTGTAGAGTGCGGCGATGGAGTGGTGGTGAGTTGGGTCTTTGAGATGGGGTACCTAGAAGGGGGGAGATGGAGACACAAAGGAGAGAGCTGGCCAGAATTATCAAGGGAGGAGAGGACAAGGATCCTTTAAATTGAGATCATTAGCAAGTAAGCTCACATCAACTATTAATAGATAGACTTACATCAATTATCAATGATTGATGTAGGCTTACTTACTCACTTTACAAATATTCTTACTTTAGAGTATTGTTAAGGAGAGGAGGAGGTCTTTGAGAAGTTGCATAGTGCTGGTCTTTGAATTGTTAGTTACCTCTATTACAGGTTCCAGGTCACAGATCTCATCCCTTGATTTTATAAATTATTATATCAACGATGTACAAGTTTAGGCCATCACTAATAATGGTCAAAACTTGTTTGTGACCATTGAAGAATCAAAATTAAAATCATTAATAGAATATTGATAAAACATTTAGAAGGCTGGTTTAAAACTAAATCAAACTATATCTCAAATAAATAAATAAAAAGAAACAAAATCAAACGTTCAACCTTGGTGTGTTCGCAATTCAATTTGAATTAATTTTAAATAAAAAAATTAATCAATTCAAATAATGCTATTTACACGGATTTAGATTGAATCAATTTCATCCATTTTTTATTAAAAAGTTTTAAGCTTAGAATTTTATGAGTTAAAAACAATTTAACTTATTAAAAAACAAGAAATAAAAGAAAATAGAATATAGAAATAATTCATTTCACATTCTTAAAATAATATTTGAACACAAAATAAAAGAAGTGTATAATAAATAAAAATTATTATAAGTAAAAATATAAATTCTATAACAAATAAATCAATTTAAATTAGATTAAATCAATTTTGAAAATCAAAACAATAACTTAATTTAATCCAATCAATTTTCAAAAAATCTAAAAAAAAAAATCCAAACTTATTTGATTTTAACTGAATTTTAATTTTTTTTATTCGATTTTTAGATTGATTTTTGCTTTGGATTGAATTTAAACACCCGGTGTTCAACCTCGGTTCCATAAATTTCCGTTGTCTAATTTAACTTCCAACATTCGAGAACGATTCAAGTTCATTTGGTTTAAATTTAAACCTCAAAATCGAACCACAAACATATGTAATGGTCTACGGCCTGCATTGTGCTTCTACATTACCTGTTTGTCGCCACTGTTTAATAAAACTATCTGCGACTCCAAAAAGAATAATTTAAAATCTGTGGACAAGAAACACAAATTAGGAAATAAGTTCCCGCTGGTAAGAGTATTGCACAAGTTATATCAAACATCCATATTTATACAAGGCTATCCAGCTCGAGTAATTCAAGTTGTTTAAGATTTCCAGCCTCCTAGCACCAGTTCGAAGTGAAATTCAAAATTCAACCTCATCCATCTAGGAAGAAAATAAGCAGCAAACCGAGAATACATAAATCCTGAGTTAAATCTTTTGGAAACACAGTTTAGTACAATCAAACGGGGAACTAGGGACTTTGGATATACCCAGGATAGTCAGTTACATGTATTGGAATCAAAGTACACTTATAACTCAACAACTGGGTTTATTGTATAAGACAATGGACAATGCAATTCAATGATCTTGTGTTCCTATAATATCTATCACCTTCCTCAAAAAATGCAAGTGACGACCCAAACATTTAGCTAGAGACGCTTTAAATGTAACTCAATCTTCATATTGCATCAGTCATAACAATATAAATTGTCAAAACCGTAGTGTCTAAGATGGTTTCCTAATGACAATAACCTTCGAGTACGAACAATGATTGGATCATGCTATCATGCACTGACCACAATGTTTAGAAAAGGATGAAACTATTCTAAACCTTGGCCATTCAGTACTTCAAAAGTTCAAACTAATGTCATCTGCTACATCAAACTCAAAAGAGAAGAAAGAAACCATGCCCGCAGCACTGATGATGAGATCTGAATCCATTGAAACAATCATCTGTAATCAACAAATATTCATGATATGACATCATATTCCACACAAAGAAAAGCTTTTTCTGCATTTCACCTATGAAATTTTTACCTTGTTCAAGATCCACTATATCCATGCCAGCAAGACATTGTTGTCAAAGAATAAATTTCCATGTCAACAGACATAATCAACAACTTTCCCTCAAAGCTAAACACATGGCATGTGATGCACCATTTGCAACTGATAAAACATTGTGGGGTCCCAATCCATCATCTTCCATTAAAAAGTTGACTTCAACAGGGCTTGGTTGCACAGCTGGTAGCCCAGGAACTCCCAATTGACAATCATTGGCATTTCCCCACATGTACAACTTTCCTTTATCTGTTCAGAACCAAAAAGAGCTTGTTTAATTTTGCACTACACTGATTGGAAAATTGTGATACAATATCTTATTAGGAAAAAGAAAATAAGAAATTCCAGAGTTAAATCTTCTGTCATATAATCTACTATATAAGTTACAAGATAATCTCAGACTGACATTATCTGACTTAGACCCTTTCTAATTTCCAGATCCATACTCAAATCAATGAAAATAGCAAATCCCAGTTTAGAAATTTTGCAATTTAGTTATTTCCATGTTGCAGATGGGCTGCATTACAGGATCATGTTAAACTTGATAAACCCAACCAATTTGGTTTACAAATCTTAGCTGAGATTCCTAGCCCATGCCAGGCTGCATTACTGGATCATGTTAAACTTGATAAACCCACCCAAATTGGTTTACAAATCTTAATTGAAATTCCTAGCTCATGCCAAATCTGTGAAGTGGGATGATAAGTCAACCTCTTATAGAAAACCATGGGACAGTTTCCCACCAGCAACTAAGAATAATAGCTCAACATTATATTTTACACTTTACTCTTTCTGCCTCTAACCTTTTCCTGAATGTTTCACAAGTAACTGAAACACAGATATAGTGTAGTTAGAATAGATAGCTTAGTTTCAGTCTTAACACTTGTTATGAAAAAGAGTCAGGGTGTTTGGCAACCTCCAAAACCAGTTTAACATAACATAAAATAGAACCAGTTATATTAGTCCATATAAAAATGAACTAGTTAAAAATTAAACATAGTTTGGTTCAAAACTAGTTTAAAACTAGTTCTAATATGCTTAAAATTGGCTTAAAATTATTCTTGGTTTTTTTCTCCCTAATTTGCAGGTTTCTTACTCATCTGTTGAAATGGAGTGTAGTAATTATAGCTCTGCCAATGAATCTCATTGCTTAATCCTGATTATACATTTCTAGAAATGCAAGCATCAAACGGTGACAACGAAAAATGTTCAGAAAGCAAACACATCTTGAATCAGCATCTTAATTTGTAAGGATCTTCATTTTCATGTGAAATTATTGCTGCTAACGATGATTTACAGAATGTTCATGTTGATGATTTACAGCATCTTGAATCAGCCACAATGCTGGATATGCCTTGATAGAGGTCTATATCACCTATGATAATAACTACAATTACTGGTATGCTTTCCATGAATTTACTAGATGATTTCAGGAGATGAAACTAATTTCAGATAAAATAATCCATGAGATTTGTGGCCTTACAAGCAACTTGTAGGGGTAATAGGATAAAAAGAGGAGAGAGATAGAGAGATCAAGTGATGAGTGAAGAAAAATTGTGAGAGGAGTGATAGATGAAAGTTCAATATTTTTACCTTGGAGGTAGATAGAAGGAAGAAAAAGAATCGTGAAAAAAAAGTTAAGTGGGGGAGGAAAAAGTTGGATTAGAAAAAAACCAACTTTGAAATGGTTTTTTAAGAATCATTTTTATCCTAAATTTTTTTTTGATAAAAAAAAGAAATATTATTAGATGAGAAGAAGAGAGTACATAGAAAGAGGATAAGGAATCCTCACAAAAAAAATACAAAAAGAAACAACTAAAACCTATGTAGGAAAATCATGCAACAAGGCATGCCAATCCCTCTGCATGTCTACCAAAGAAACACCACTAAAAAGACCATGAGCAGAATACCAAAGGGATGCCAAAAGAGTAACCCTATCCCAAATGAAGTCTAGAGTCAAAAAAGAGTCCTTGAAGATTCTAGCATTCCTTTCCAACCAAATACACCAAAGAATAGCATAAACAAAGCACTGCCACAAGATCTTTGCATCTTTACGAGCACCAAAACCTCTGAACTTAGTAAGGAGAAAAAGATGCAAATCCATCGGGCAAAATTTTTATCCTAAAATTTCTTTACCCTATGTTTGGATGTTTTTTCATTAAAGGAACGGAACGAAATAGGTGGGAATGGAACGGAAAGGAAAAGAATGGAATGAAACATAATTTTCATTCTCTTTATTTGCAAGTTTCATTAACGGAATGGAATGGAATGGAACGGAATTACCCATGTGTTCCTCTCATTCCACCTCAATTTTGGAGGGAACAAAAGTTAGGCATTTGAGGGAAAGAGGGGGGAAATGATTCCCCTTGTGTTCCGTTCCGTTCCGTTCCCATGCATTTTAAAACTCCCAAACAAGGAAAGTCATTTCCGTTTCCCTCATTTCCTTTCCGTTCCCCTCATTACCTATCATCCAAACATAGTGTTAGATAAGAACCGGTTTTAAAAAATTTAGACTGTTACCAAACACCTTATAGTTAACATCTGGCCCCACTGCACTCAGATATCTAGTTTTTTAAAGTTGGCAAACACCCCCTCACAATTGCAAAGTAGTTGTTAGAAATATAATAAAGCTATTCATGTGTCTTCATCTAACAGCTCAAGCTTTTAAAATAGATGGTTAATGACATGGTATCAAAATCTATCCCAGTCCTGATATTGGGCCACCTACAAATGTTCAGTCCTGCAAATTTCATGCTCCAGATATCCATCCCTGGGCATGTGAGGGGTGTGTTAAGATCCCACATCAACTGGGTATATAGGCAAAGTACCCTTTACAATGACTTGGGCAATCCTCCCCCATGAGCTAGCTTTTAGGGTTGAGTTAGGTTTAGTTCGTTCTCAATTCCAGTATGGTATTAGAGCCAATGGTTCAACTAGGTTGAGTACTTTGGCAACGGTTGTTGGTGTTCTTATGGTAGATACTGCCATTGGAGAAAATAGCCAACTTTGGTAAGACCGTTGACCCGTTACTCCGCTCAAGCAGTAGTATCCTTTGGTGTGGTACCCTTGTGTGAGGACTCACACTTGAAGGGGCGATTGTTGGCAATTCAAGTGTGACTTCAAAGTGTATATGTGGGTAAAAGAAGTCCCACATTGGAAAGGAGTGGACAAAGTGAGGACCTTATAAGTGGATGGATCCATGAACCTACTGCCTTAAGTTTTTGGGGTAAGATGTAGTGTTTGGCCCACTATTGTTATTCCTCTTTAAGTCCATTGTTTAAGATCTCATGGTGGAACACAATGCGAAGTGGCCACCCTTAAAAATGCTATAGTAGCATAGCATATCGTCGAGTGGCCACTATAGCAAAAATAGAAGCTACAATAAAAGCACTTTGAAATTTATAAAATATATAAAATAAATAATCCTAATAGTTTTAAGTTTTAACACTTCATACCATTAATAAGTAAACAATAAACAAAGTTTCAAATTTTCAGTAGTAAAAATAAGATGCATTTATCAATAACCTACTCAAAGTGTTATAAGAAAAAAAAAACTTAAAATACCAATAATAATAATAATAATAATAATAAGCATAACTAAATAAAAAGAAAAAAAAAATTATTACTTTAAAAATTATAGTGATGTTAATTACCAAAAAACAGAAAGACAGGGCAACCAAGTAAAAAGGACGGTGATGTCAATTACTAAAAACAAAAAGACAATTGTGTAGGTTGGCTGGAAGATAGAATTCCCAAAAAAAAAAGGTTGACTGTAAGACAGACAAAAAAGCAGTACATGAAAAAGAGAGATAGAATGACAAAAACAAAAGTGAAAAAAGGAAGATAGAAAGTAAAAAAAGTTGGAAGACTGGAAGACAAAAAAAGAAAAAAGAAGTTGGCTGGCTCTGTGCGTGGGAAAGAGGAAGATAGAAAGACAGAAGCAAAAGTGAACAGAAGAAGCTGGAAGACAGAAAGACAAAACAAAAGAATGAGCTGGCTGTTCGCACACAGAGGAAGTTACCAGCGATGCAATGAAGCCAGCAACCGGACTTCGGGTTCTGGTCGGTTGGACAGTGGGCTCTTCGATTTAGGGCCAGCAGAGACCAGAAGAAGCTCCATAGCTGTCATTAAGGATGGGTTTTGGGCAGAAGTGTAGAAGCAGCTGCTATTCAAGCCACAAATGGGTGCTATCGTGGCACTTCATGGCACAACAAAGAAACGCACTGCCATGGGCGTTTGGGTGCAGGGAGGCTCCGTTCCCCCCTCACAGCATCGCGATAGCAGCTTCTCTTAGCTACTCTGCACAATTGTCTCTAGGCTTATATGTAATTGACTAGAAACCACCATAACTTTTTGAATTACACAAATTCAAACATTATCCAACAACAGTGACATATGAAGTAACTGAATCCTAGGTACAACCTGTAGGCTACATTGGCATGCAGTTTTGGAGCATCATATAAATATGCTCAAGCAGGGCATTAAACTCTAGACTCTAGAGGATTCATGGTGAAGGATAAAAGTTATTTATTTATTTTTTGGTTACAAAAGTTATTTACGTATTAAAGTAAAAAATTCTGTATCTAGTAAGATGGATAAGGCTCCTCTAAAGTGAGCAAGTAAAGGTGTATCCACCCTTGAATTATTAGTGGGTTAAGATTTCAATGCACTTTAGATTAAATCAAGAGAAAATACACCCTTACTTGCTCACTTTACACAAAAGCTCACTTTAGAGGAGCTTTTTCCCTAGTAGAATATGCCAGGTGACATGAATTATCTTACCTGTCACAGCTGCTGATGAAGAACCTCCACAAGAAATATATATAGTATGCTGATGAGCTAAAGCCTCAACTACTGCTGGTATCTTCTGATTCTGGACAGATCCATGACCCAACTGACCTTGCCCACCATGGCCCCATGAAAGCACTTTACCATCATCTAATATAAATCAAGATTGAAATAGTTAAAATGATACAATCCATCAGAAATAGGAATGAAATTGAACTGCTAGCTTAATTTCACATCAACTTACCAGTTAATGCAAGGGAGTGATATCCTCCACTTGCTATTTGAATGATTCGAACACTCTCAAGGCTGGGTATTGGTTTTGGTTTCCAACCACCAATCTTATCACCTCTCCCAAGTTCATAGTTAGAATTAGCTGAGAAGATGCTAACATTGTCAAATTTCCAAAACAAAAAGCACTGGATAAATAGATTGTGATAGTCTTCTAGAGAAAATATAGAAAAAAAATTCATATAAAGGAGGTGACAATTTAGCCGACCCCACCTAGTAGGAAAAGACTTCGATTGTTGACTGTTGTAAAGGAAGTGACAATTACCTCCCCAGTTCCACAGTTGTCCATCCTCTGTCAATGCCATTGTGAAAAATCCCCCACACGAAACAGCAGCAATAGGAAAAGGTAATTCTTTTACTTTGCAAGGGATACTAAGTCCACCAGCGTGATCTGGGCCCCGACCAGGACCAAGACCCAATCGACCATCCCCTTCATCTCGACCCCAGATATAAAGCTCCCCTACATCCAACACCAACCTACCATCAGTTTCAAAGGATGTACTATTTCACATGACACATACTTCATATTAAATACTACTGGATATTCCTAAAAAAAAACTCAAATTTGTCTCAGAAAGTTGTACACTAGAAAAATGAATGTATAGCATTGAGGATGAGAAAGGGAGACTTGGCACAATAGTTGGAGTTGTCACCATGTGACTTGGCGGTCACGGGTTCAAGTTGTGAAATTAACCTATTGCAAAATGCAAGGTAAGGCTGCCTACTATAGACCCACACAGTGGGTCCAATCCTTCCTCGAACCCTGTGCATAGCGGGAGCTTTATAGCACCAAGTTGCCTTTTTATAGCATTGAGGATGACAAGTTGCTACATGCTACCGATATTCAGAAGAATCAGGACCACAAGTGACTTTCAACAGCATGTTAATTTCCTTAGGGTATAAACTTTGCTAACAAAAGCATATGAGGGAATCATTGATGCAGCAAATGAAAAGGGCCACAGTACATGCATTAATTTTTATTGTTGGCAAATTTCAGGTCTTACTCAATCACATTATGAATATGATGACAAAGAGATAAGTTGTGCCAAAAAAGCTTAAGGGTCACTGAGCTTTAATTAAACTCAGGGAAATTGAGAGCACTGAGCATCAATGTAATATGCACGCAGACATATCAACAGTAATGAATTTTCTTTTTATTGACTGTAATGCACAAACCACACAATTGATACTCAAAAACAAAAACCAATGCACTGTCCAATGCTGTTGATGCATTGTTTCCCATGGAGCCCACAAGTTGTCGTGTAACCCGAATGCTGAAACAGCCATTGGCAATGCCAACCTCAAGCATTACAGCTTTTCAGGCCATATAGCAGTACTCTTTTATCACACGTACTTAAACTTATAGTTGATAACATCTTAATGTTAAAATAAGTTACATAACTCAATGGGATACATTTATGTCACCTGTACATATCATTAGAAATAAAGAATTACACTTAATATATATTGTCAGTAGTAGTTAATAAGATGAGTAAAATAAGCACAAAATACAACATAAAAATAGAAATCTATATCTGCAATCAAGCATTAAATTTTATAAGGCCTGTGCACAACTTTCAATTCATCAATCAATCTGATTTTAAGCGTATAATAAAAGTGCATCTTAGGTATACCAAAAATAAAAGTGCACCTTAGAAATTTATCATTCTTTTATGGATCAGTCGGTAAGAAAATAAAAGTGTCTTAGGAGCATGTAGTTTTTTAGGAGGGTAGAGGATTTCTTATCCTCCTTCTTTGTACTTCTCTTATTTCTCTCAATGAATTTTTTTTTCCAAAATAAAATGAAAATAAATTATGGTTTGAAAACTTGCAAAAGAAACAATTTGGCATAAGACAAAACACAACTGAAGAGATGAGCCTGATTTCAAATTCAATAACTATATTTACCTACAATACATTGATCTAAACTTGTTTTAAACAATGATGAAATAAAGTTCTGGCCATCAAATGAACCTGATTCTGTGACTGCTGCAGTATGTGTTCCACTTGTAGCAATGTGTTGTATTGTTCCTTCCCAGGAGCCTTTTACCAACCTAGGAAATAGTTCTCTATGATATACCGAATGTCCTAGTGCACCAAAACCACCATAACCCCTGCAAACTTCATTTTCATCCATAAAAATTGATGTTATTCAGAGCAGAAAAAGCTTGAATACATGACCCAACCCACATAAAATTTTAAATATTCAACATAAAAATAAGTTGCACATGTTAGAGCCTGTTATGCTAGTATAGTAGGGTATATTTGATACCGTCTTGAGCTTTAAGGAACAGGTGGTTTGACGTTGCAGTTAATCATAATAGTTCATAAAGTATTGAAAATTTCTAATCCTATATAATTGTTCATGATTGATTATTTATATAGACAATTATAGAAGAAAACAATTAAGTTCTTGCGTACCCAAACAGGGACTTAACAGTTAAGACCTTGTTGGTTTCTTAGAAGTGTGTATTTAACAGATTTTGTAGAGGTTGTGAACATTTCACCTTTTACCATCCTGGAAATGATTATTTATAACAAGTTCTGGTATTAAGTCTGTATATAAATATTGATATTCGATTCACTAAATGCAAGTATAAAGATTTCCAGGACTTTCTTATACAGAAGAAATAGAATGCTATAAAAGTTCAGAAAACAATTATGCTGCAACCAATTAGAAATTTTCATAGGAACTATTTAGGACTTCACTAGTCAAAAAAGCCAAAATCCATCACATTCCTAACTATATTCACTTCTACTACTCCAAAAACAATGGCAATAGTTTTCCTATTTGATAAAAGCCAAAATCATAATCTATAAGCAAGTAGATGTTCAGATAAACATTCCCATCAACAAAAGAGCAACACACTCATTATCTGTAATCAGCTACATAGATCAAACAATTCCATTGGGCTCTTTCAAAACACTAAATTTCCAATTCACTACCATGTTTCCTTAGAACCATTACCCACCAAAATCCATCATATTCCAAACTATATTCACATCTACTGCTCTTAAAACAACAGCAATGGTTTTTACTTTTTCCTATATCCTGTATATAGGCAAGTGGATGTTCAGATAAACAATTTCATACATCAAAAGAGCAACACACTCACACACACACACATTCTTTAGTAAAATAACCAACCAAAAG
Source organism: Ormosia semicastrata (assembly GCA_029884595.1). Taxonomy (NCBI): domain Eukaryota; kingdom Viridiplantae; phylum Streptophyta; class Magnoliopsida; order Fabales; family Fabaceae; genus Ormosia; species Ormosia semicastrata. The sequence goes on from JAQQTO010000044.1 coordinate 5,172,760, forward strand.
GGCATCATTCAATTAAGGCACAGTTGAAGTGATTCTGACCATGTAAAGACCTCGCCGGCCGAGGTCAGCGCAACTGAATGCAGGCCGCCGAGGGCGACGCACTGGACATTATCGAGGTGGGGGTTCAAGGAAGGAACAAACAAGGGATCCTCATGCCCAAAACCTAGCCTTCCACCATCACCTTTGCCCCAAACCCAAAGTGCCCCATCAACTATCAACGAAGAGTGGAAAAGCCCACATGAGATACCCACTTCCACTATCTTCTTCTTCTTCGACTCGCCGCTGCTATAACCGTCAGCGACGACGCTTGTTCTTGGGAGGCGGCCAGGGGTTTGGGAGAGAGCGAAGGAGGATTTGGGAACGACGAGGTTGGCGACCGGAGAAGGGTACAGGCGGATTTCTTCGATGCCTCCGCCGAGTTGTCCGGAGGCGCCTCTCCCCCAAGAGAGGAGCTGGAGGGTTGCGGTGTCCGTTTCGTGGGTTGGGTCTGTGTTGTTGTTGTTGAAGGGGTAAAGGAGGGGGATTTTTGTGGTGAGTGAGGAGAAGGAGGAGGAGTAGGAGCAAGATGCGCTGCTGGTTGCGGCGGCGGAGGAAGATAAGCGGTGAGTGAGAGAAGCAATGCGGTGACGGATAATTGCCATCACCTATTTGTTTCAGTTCTACTGTTACTTGTTTTGCTAACAGCTGTGTTCGAGCGACGACTGTAGAGCACAGGACAGCACTAAAGTTACCATATATATTAAATTTAAAAATTTTGCGTACCAATATTTATAAGTTACGTAATATTTATATAAATATTTTATATTAATATAAAAGAAATATTAAATTATTTTATATATAATTATATTGACATGATGTATTTTTTATGAGATATAAAATAAATTTATAAACAGATTATCGGACGATGTGTCAATGCCAATAGACACGTCAAGTAAAAAAATTATTAAAATTTTTATAAGTACGTAATATTTATATTATATATTAATATAATAGAGATATTAAATTAATTATAATTATATATATTAATTAAACATCTAAAAATTAAATAAATAAAAGAATTGACACTCAATTACAACTTAGTTGCACCTTTCAAATCCATCCATTCATTCACCCGTGAATCAATATAATAAAAAATAAAAAATATATATATAATTTAAAATTTTATTATATATAATCTAAATTAATTAATAAATATATTAAATTTTTTATATGTAATAAATCTATTAACTAATTTTTTGTTATATATCATTTAATATAATAATTTAAAAAGAATATTAACATAATTTTTTTTACCACATATAAATAAATATAATCAATCAATTCATTAATATAATCAATTAATAAATATAATTAATTAACTAATATAATTAATAATAATTAGAATCAACCAATCAATTAATATACAATATAATATAATATAGTATAATATATATAATAATTAATATAATATAAAAAAGAAGATATATACTTTAAAGAACTACCATTTGTCTTCTTTCGCAATAAGTAAATGTTTATTTGTTTGATATGTTACATTTAGAGAAAACTTAATACTCTACCACATATAATCTTATGTGATAATTTCCTTTACATATGATTTGATATGACAATATAAGACATGTGAAAAAAATGTCACATGTACAAAAATCATTTAAGAAATAAATTAACTAAATACAATACACAAAAAACATTTTTTTTATCTAGAGGATCGATACAATTATATTTTTTGTCTAGATGCTACCTATGTGTTAAGAATCAATACTTAACGATGATAGTTGTTGAGGTTACAAGTGGTTTTCTAAGTTGACACAGAAGACGATGATGACAAGTTCAAGATCCAACGACTTGAACAGAGGAGGTTGTGAAATTGTGATTGGAGCTCTGCCATGGTCGTTGCCAAATCCCTATATTCAAGAGAGATTTCACCATGGACTATCAACGACAAAAAGAAGGAAAAGAAGATGAATAAAATTAATGAACATAATTAAAACTCGAATTTCTCTCTTAATTGAATGACATTTACGTACAGTTAACTAATTAATTACCTCAACCAATTAATATACTAATTATTATTCATTATCTTCTATGAACTTCTACCAAAATTATCTTTTATAAATAATATTACTATTCAAATTCAAATAATTAAAAAATAATATAATTAAAAATTTTAAATTTCACCCTTAATGAATCTCATTTATTTATTATTAAATAATTTATATATAATTAATTAGTTGCCTAAACTAATTAATTTGTTAATTTTTCATTAATAAGATTTACATTCAAATAAAGAATCTAAATAATAAATAAAAAATTAAAATTAAAATTTCTCTCCTAATTGAATGTCATTTTTTATATTATAAATTTTTTAGGCATATAGGTTGTTTTATACCATTTTATATTCAAATTCTTTGTATTTATTTTGGAGTGAAATCATTTCATGAAAATATTATATATTTTTAAACTAAACTTATAAATATTATTTTCTTGATGAATTATTACATATATTTTATTTAATAAAATTATTTTTATTTAATTTTTTTATCATTTAATCAATATAATAAAGAAAATAAAGATAAATGATCTAAATTTTTGTCATGTATCATTTTAGTCAATTAGTAAATACATTAAGTTTTTGTCATGTGACAAATATATTAATTAATTTTTTGTCATGTGTCATCTAATATAATAATTTAAAAAAATATTAACATGTGTAAGAAAAAATTATCACATATACATCAATATAATCAATCAATCGATTTATCAATATATTCATTAATATAATATAGAAAAAAAAGAAACACATCTTTAAAAATTATCATGTGTCTTTCTTACCAATAAATAAATATTTTACTTACTTGATATGTGACATTTAAAATATCTAATATTGTACCACATATAATTTTATATGACAATTTCCTTAAATTTTGTGAATAGTTTGTAATGAATATTCTTTCTGAATGTTAAAATGTCAAAATAGTTTGAAATTGAAGAGTTAAATAGAATAATTTGACAAAATATGTACGTCATATTAAGAAAATTTCAAAATAAATACATTTTGATTAGACTTGGGCCAACCTAATTTGGCCTGCCATGACGCCAGCTAACTGCAATGAACACAAGTATTAGAAATCTAAAGGCTTTATATATAAAAAAGTATTACACCCATATTAAATATGAAGTGAAACAATGCCATATGGCCCATAGACCAACCAAACGAGCGGGAGCGCATGCGGCTGTGGCCCTTATAATCAAGGAGTTTCTGGCCTTTCTCTGGTTTCACAATTTCTATCCAACAGTGATTACCAATTCTACAAAAGGAAGTCAGTTGTAAACAAAGTGACAAAATACAAAGGCTCCAAGTGATATAGAAACGTAAACCAAATTGGTAAAACTAATGACATTGCTGAGTGGTGCTTAAAAGTGACCCTCCACGATATTGCCCAAAGCACCAGTGTAATTATAATTAATAACTTGTTCACCATGTTTGATGTACCAGTTTATGATATTTTTTGACAGACACTACATAAGATGCACTCTATTCCAGTCAATAAGGATACTCCCAGTTGAGTTCGCAAGCAGTTTCATGAGCACCAAAGTTGCTATAAGTTTAGCTTTTAGCATCCAAGTCATTGGGGCTCTTCCCTTGATAAGCAACTTGAGATGTTGGACATTTTGAATTGTCAGTCTCTCTAAAGATGTAAACCTGGAAGGTAGGTTTAGCTCTATCAATGAGCTCAAAGGTGCAAACATCACCAACTTTCAAGTTATTTTCCTTGGCAATTGCCTTCCACCCACTTGAGAGTTGAAATTTTGTTCTTGTATAGCTTTTCTCTATGAGGTACCTTGCAGGCCAAACTCTTCCATTCGACAACTGAAGATTGATATCTCCCCGTTTCTTGCCCAAATCAAAGTGTTTCTTACAAAACTTGGGTGGTAAATACTGCCAAGGAGAAGAGAAACAGTTTTTTAGTTTATCGACTTATGTTCGACAAGGCATATCTTTCATTTTTAGAAGCTTACCAGAATAGCACGAGAATTGACATATGATAGATGCATTACAACCTGGAAGGATGGATTACAAGGTTTGAAAGAACCAGCTCTGTCAAGAGCTGTAATTTGCTTAGCAGTAGTCATTGGATTCTCTGCAAAATTAGAACTTAGTAAGCCACATATTTAATATTCATCTTTCAGACTGCTAACAATTAATTTGAAACCTATTAAATGTTTGCAAATTACACATGGCTTAATAGACTTACATGAGGTGCAGGCAATGGAAAATTATAAAATGAAAGAAGTAAATTAAGTAGAAGAAAAGCCAATCTCTGCAGAAAACAGAAAAATATATTTATTTGACATATGAAGTGTTTGAAAAGAAAATTAAACATCAATCCTACCTTGAGAAGTTGGACAATTTGAATTGTCAGTCTTTCTAAAGATGTAAACCTTGAAGGTAAGTTTAGTTCTACTTCTATCAATGAGCTCAAAGGTGCAAATATCACCTATTTCCAAGTTATTGTCCTTGGCAAATGGTTTCCGCCCACTTGAAATTTCAAATTTTGTTCCTGTATTGGTTTCCCTGATGAGGTACCTTGCAGGCCAAACTCTCCCATTTGCCAACCGAAGATCAGTATCTCCCCGCTTCATGCTCAAATCAAAGTTTTTCTTACCAAACTTGGATGGTAAATTCTGCCAAGGAAAAGAGAAATAGTTATTTTGTTTATTGACTTTGTTTTACAAGCCATATCTTTCTTAGAAGCTTACCAGATTAGCTTTGCAATGGATGTATGATGGATGCATGACAACCAGGCAGGATGGATGACAAGGTTTGAAAGGACTAGCTCTATCAAGAGCTGTAATTTGCTTAGCAGTAATCTTTGGTTCCACTGCAAAATTAGAACTTAGTAGGCTAGACATTTCATATTCATCTTTCAGACCGCTAACAAATTGAAACATACGTGATTTTTGCAAATTCCACATGGTTTTGTAGACTTACATGAGAACTGAGGTGCATGACATGAAAAATTATAAAATGATATAAGTAAATTAAGTAAAACAAAAGCTAATCTCTGCATGAACTTCGGAAGTGTTTTTGAGTCATTTAAAACAAATAAAATCTCATACCTTTACACTTTTTGCCAGTATGATGCACAGCTGCCTTTGACAAATTGGAGATACTCTCAACTTCAACACATCTACTACTTCTCTTTTTAGATTGTCGAAGAAATTTTAATGACGATTTATCTTTTCTCTTTTGACTTGGTCTGTAATTTTTCAAACATTCAACCATTGCAAGTTTATTTCCTTGATCATTGGCCATTATCTAAAATCTCCCACAAAAGTTTCTTTCCTTCCTCCTTTCCTTAACTCATGTGCACAAGATCATAAGCATATCTCATAGCACTATTGTGAAATACAATTTCTGCCTCATTTGTATCATCAGTTGCCAAATTACATTTGTTATAAGGATACACCCTTTTCCTAGCATCCATACTCCATCTATTCAAAATATACTTGTCTAGCATTTCATGTATATATATATTTTTTTGTTTCAAGACAGCAAATGCATGGCAACAAAGAATGCCCAATGTCACAGGTTTTTTACAAGTACAAGTTACATTTAACGAATAAGTGTTAACTTTCACAACATGCAAATTCATATCCTTCCCATGCATCATTGGCTCAAATTTATACAAACTCCCACCAACTTCAATTTCATGAATATCTTAAGCACCATTAAGGTACTCATTCTCAACTAACTTGTGTAACTTATGTGTATATATATTTGGTGCATGCTTTAAAATATTACTATGCATATTTGTGTTGACTGGGCCAACCCAAGTAGGGCCCAACCATTATATTAAAAAAAAAAAGGAAAGATAGAGGTTTTAAAAAGGAAGTCCGAGACTTCCTTCACACGCGGTTTTCATTTTTCAGAAAACAAAAGACAAAGAGCGCTGCTTCGAGGGAAGGAGAGAATTTTTCAGATCTACTTTTGCGTGCTTAGATCGGGTGGTCATTTGTGGTCCGATCTTGATGATTTTTCAGTATGTTGTTCCTCGCATCGTGAACTTCTACTTACGCGTTAGAATTTTATTTCTCCATCTCTATTTATTGGGCTGTTTATATTCCTTTGTGGGTTTTGAGTTTTGTTGCTTTATTAATTTCCACTTTGTTAGTTGTGAGTAGGAGCTGTTGTGATATCCTTGTTTATTGGGAGAAACTTTATTGTACTCATTGATCTGTTATAGTGGAGATTTTTTTGGATTAGGTCTCGTGGTTTTTATCTCTCACATTGAGGGAGTTTTCCACGTTAAAATTGTCGGTGTTCTATTTACCTATTTATTTTTGTGCATTCTTGGATATATCAATTGGTGGATATTTTTAGTTGGCTGTATATTTTGCTCCTCACAGGTTTTCTCAAGTGGAAAAGATTTTATTATATATTTGTGTGTTGTTACTTCCGCTGTGCACAACCCTTTTTTCTTTCCCAACAGCTGGCATCAGAGCAATTTATTAGTTTGTTTACTTGATTGAATGATGGAGCCAAATTACAGTAGAATGATTAGTTTGAATGACACAAATTACCACAAGTGGAAAGGAAAAATGAAAGACTTACTATTTGTGAAAAAATTATATTTACCGGTGTTTGCTTGTGAGAAGCCTGAGGCTAAATCTAATGAAGTTTGGGCTTTTGAACATGAGATGGTTTGTGGCTTTATTTGGCAATGGGTAGATGATAATGTTTTGAATCATATTGCTAATGACTCACATGCCTAATCTTTGTGGGAGAAGTTTGAGACCTTGTATGCCTCCAAGTCTGGGAACAATAATTTATTTTTGTTGAAGCAGGTTATGAACTTGAGTTACAAGGTTGATAGTTCTATTTTTGATCATTTGAGTAATTTTTAAGGATGCTTTGATTAGTTATCCGACATGGGTGTGAAATTTGAAGATGAAATTTTGGGACTTTGGTTGCTTAATACTCTACCTAATTCTTGGGAAAATCTTAGAGTCACTTTGACTAGTTCTGCTCCTGGAGGTGTTGTGACCATGAATTATGTAAAGACTGCTGTTTTAAATGAAGAAGTCAGACGACGAACTCAGCAGGCGTACTCTTCACAATCAGAGGTTTTGGTTACTGAAAATAGGGGGAGAAGCATTGAGAGGGATCAGGGACAATGCAATAGAGGCAAAAGTAAGAGTAGAAGTAAATTAAGGTATAAATACAAAAACATTGAGTGTGACTATTGTGGTAAAAAAGAGCATGTCCAAAGGTTCTGCTACCGATGGAAAAAGGAGAACAATAGTAACAAGGATAAACAACAAAAGAAGGATAATGATAACGATGATCGTGTTGCCACTACTACTGGAAGAGATCTTGTGATTATCTGCAATGAGAATTTGATAAATGTTGTTTGTGATGAGACCAGCTGGGTTGTTGACAGTGGTGCCTATTTTCATGTGACATCTAGGAAGGATTTCTTCACATCTTATACTCCTGGTGATTATGGGGTTTTGAAGATGGGTAATGATGGTATGTCAAAGGTGATTGGCATTGGCAATGTTTGTTTAGTAACCAGTAATGGGACAAAGTTAATTTTGAAGAATGTCAGACACGCACCAGACATCCGTTTGCATCTGATTTCTGCTAGTGTTCTTGATGATGATGGCTATTTTAGTACCTTTGGTGGTGGACAGTGGAAACTCTCCAATGGGTCTTTGGTTGTGGCATATGGAAAGAAGTGTTTAGGTTTGTACTAGACCAAGGCTTCAGTTTCTGTTGATGCTGTTAATATAGCTGAGTGTGATAATCAGTCAGAGTTATGACACAAGAGACTTAGCCATATTAGTGAGAAGGGACTTGATACTTTGGCAAAAAAGAATCTACTTTCAGGTTTGAAGGGTGCAAGTTTAGAAAAGTGTACTCATTATTTGGCTGGGAAGCAGAATATAGTCTCTTTCAAAAGTCATCCTCCTTCTAGGAAATCAGAGGTGCTTGAGTTGGTACATTCAGATCTTTGTGGTCCAATGAGGACTAAAACATTTGGTGGTGCACTTTACTTTGTGACTTTTATTGATGATCATTCAAGGAAACTTTGGGTTTATGCCTTGAAGACTAAAGACCAGGTGCTCAGTGTCTTTAAACAGTTTCAGCCTTCTGTTGAGAGAGAAACAGGGAAGAAACTAAAATGTGTTCGCACTGATAATGGTGGTGAATATTGTGGACCATTTGATGAGTACTGCAGGCAGCAGGGTATTAGACACCAGAAGACGCCTCCTAAGACTCCTCAGCTTAATGGCCTGGCAGAAAGGATGAACAGGACATTGATGGAGAGAGTTAGATGTTTGCTTTCTGAAGCAAAGTTACCTGGACCTTTTTGGGGTGAGGCTTTGTATACTGCTGCACATGTTATTAATTTATCTCTTACTGTTACTTTACAGGCTTATGTTCCTGACAGAGTGTGGTATGGAAAGGATGTTTCCTATGACCACTTACGTGTCTTTGGGTGTAGAGCATTTGTACATATACCTAAAGATGAGAGGTCCAAGTTGGATGTCAAGGCTAGGCAATGCATTTTCATTGGCTATGGTCATAATGAGTTTGGCTATAGGTTGTATGATCTAGTTGAAAAGAAGTTTGTTAGAATCCGTGATGTTATTTCATGGAGGATCAGACCATTGAAGATATTGACAAGGCAAAGAAGTCAGAGTCTCCGAATAATGATGGTTTGGTTGATATTGATCCAGTTCCTGGGTCTCATATACTTGATGTAGCTAACTTTGGCATTCATAATGATGTGCATAATCATATTCAGGGTGATCAGGTTGAGGATGTTGTTGATAATGTTACTGATGAGGTAGATGCTCTTGCTCGTGAGGTTGTTGATGAACCTGTTGTTTCACTTAGGAGGTCTTCCAGACATCTTATTCCCTCTACCCGTTATTCATCTAATGAATATGTGCTCCTCACTGACGGGGGAGAACCTGAGTGCTACGAAGAGGCTATGGAGAGTGAGCAGAAGATAGAATGGGTTGCAACAATGAGTGATGAAATGAAATCTTTGCTTGACAACCATACTTTTGAGCTGGTCAAGTTGCCTAAGCATAGGAAAGCTTTGCAAAATCGATGGATTTACAGGTTGAAAAATGATGAGAATACTTCCACTCCAAGATACAAAGCTAGATTAGTTGTCAAAGGCTACCGTCAGAAAAAGGGGATTGATTTTGAGGAAATCTTCTCACCGGTTGTTAAAATGTCATCCATCCGAGTTGTTCTTGGTTTGGCAGCAAGTCTTGATTTAGAGGTTGAACAGATGGATGTGAAAACTGCTTTCTTTCATGGTGATTTGGATGGGGAGATTTACATGGAGCAACCTGAGGGTTTTGTGATGAAGGGTAAAGAAAATTATGTCTGCAAGTTGAAGAAAAGTTTGTATGGCTTGAAACAAGCCCCGAGGCAATTGTACAAGAAGTTTGAGTCTGTTATGATTCAGCAGGGATTTAAGAAGACTACTTCTGATCATTGTGTGTTTGTGCATAAATTTTTTGATAATGATTTCATCATTTTATTGCTCTATGCTAATGATATGTTGATTGTTAGTCATAATTCTTCTAGAATTGACAGGTTGAAAAAGGAGCTTAGTAAGTCTTTTGCAATGAAAGACTTAGGACCAGCAAGGCATATTCTTAGCATGCAGATTACTCGTGATAGAGTGGTCAAGAAGTTATGGTTATCACAAGAGAAGTACATTGAGAAAGTGCTTCAACGGTTTCACTTAGATAAAGTTAAAGTTGTAAGTACACCTCTTGCTTTACACTTTAAGCTTAGCACTAGACAAGTTCCTTCTAGTGATGAAGAGAAACAAGACATGTAGCGTGTTCCTTATGCATCTGCAATAGGAAGTTTGATGTATGCAATGGTTTACACAAGGCCTGATATAGTTCATGCAGTTGGTGTGGTTAGTCATTTTCTTTCCAATCCTGGTAGAGAGCATTGGAAAGCTGTGAAGTGGATATTGAGATATCTTCGGGGCACTTCTAGTTTGAAACTTTGTTTTGGAATTGGAAAACTTGTTCTTTGTGGTTATACAGATTCAGACTTGGCAGGGGATGTTGATTCTAGAAAGTCTACTTCTGACTATTTGATTACCTTTGCAGGGGGAGCTGTGGCTTGGCAATCTAGGTTGCAAAAGTGTGTTGCTTTGTCTACTACTGAGGCTGAGTTTATTGCTATTACCGAGGCTTGTAAGGAGTTGCTTTGGATGAAGAATTTTGTGCATGAACTTGGTTTTACTCAGGAGAAGTATGTTTTGTTTTGTGATAGTCAGAGTGCTATTCATCTTGGCAAGAATCCTATGTTTCATGGTAGATCTAAGCATATTGATGTGAGGTATCATTGGATACGTGATGTTCTAGACTCTAAGTTGTTGGAACTTGAGAAGATCCATACTGATGATAATGGTTCAGACATGCTGACGAAGACTCTACCGAGGGGAAAATTTGAAGATTGCCGTTTTGTTGCCGGTTTGGCATTTGCCTCTATTTGAGTTGGCGGGGGAGTTTGTTGACTGGGCCAACCTAAGTGGGGCCCAACCATTATATTAAAAAAAAAAAAAGGAAAGATAGAGGTTTTAAAAAGAAAGTTCGTGACTTCCTTCACATGTGGTTTTCATTTTTCAGAAAACAAAAGACAGAGAGCGCAGCTTCGAGGGAAGGAGAGAATTTTTCAGATCTACATTTGCGTGCTTAGATCGGGTGGTCATTTGTGGTCCGATCTTGATGATTTCTCAGTATGTTGTTCCTCGCATCGTGAACTTTTACTTGTACGATCAGAATTTTATTTCTCCATCTCTATTTATTGGGCTGTTTATACCCCTTTGTGGATTTTGAGCTTTGTTGTTTTATTGATTTTCACTTTATTAGTGGTGAGTAGGAGCTGTTGTGATATCCTTGTTTATTGGGAGAAACTTTGCTGTACTCATTAATCTATTATAGTGGAGATTTTTTTGGACTAGGTTCCGTGGTTTTTATCTCTCATATTAAGGGAGTTTTCTACGTTAAAATTGTTGGTGTTCTATTTGCCTATTTATTTTTGTGCATTCTTGGATATATCAATTGGTGGATATTTTTGGTTGACTGTATATTTTGCTCCTCACAAATTTTCTTAAGTGAAAAAGATTTTATTACATATTTGTGTGTTATTACTTCCGCTGTGCACAACTCCTTTTTCTTTCCCAACAATTTACACGTAAATTACTTTGATAGCATCAATAATCTTCTTCTACTTTGTAAGAGAAGTAGTCTTACTAGTAATTCCATTCAACATATTATTTGTACTCTCACTCCTTTGGGAAGACTTTATTCCTCCATCAAAAGTATCCTTGTTAAAAGTGATGCACCACTTTTCTTGAATGTTGTACAAATTTTGTAGCCATTTGTGATCTTTAACATCATACATCAATTCCATTTTGTCCCATGTTTCTTTAAACTCTTCTTCATATTCGCATCCTTACAAGCATTTATAAAACAACTTGTGAAAACCTTTATCATTATTCAACCTTCCCAAATGTGACGGTATATTTTTAGAAATATGCCACAAGCACAAACAGTGAGATGTATTAAGATATACTTTCTCAATTGCTTTTACCATTGCTTGATCTTGATCTGTAAAAATTGTTTTTGATAGTTGATTATCCATTGATTAAAATTTGTAGAAAGCCACTCAAATGATGCAATTGTCTCATATAATAAAAGCGCACACCCAAACATTATATTTTGCCAATGATGATTTACTCTCACAAATGATGCACATACCAAATTATATCTATTTGTACGAAATGTGGTGTCAAAAACCACCACATTTCTAAAACAATCAAAATCAATTTTTAAACTTTTATCTCTCCACTATAAGTTTGTCATTCGTCCTTCTTGGTCAACTTGCATGTCCCAATAAAACATCTCCCCTTCCTCATTAGCTTTACTTTTATAGTAACTCACCAAGATTTAGGAATCGCCCTCCTTAATCAACATCATTTTTGGGTGTTAATATAATTGTAACAATCTTTCTTTAAAAATTCCAAATTTTCAACTCCACCACTTTCTTCATCCATGTACCAGTATGCATCAATTATTCGAATGCCTACATTCACTATTGACGCCAAAGTCTTCCCTTTCTCTTTTGAAACCTTTCGTGCAGATCTTAATAAATGTATTTCTTTGGGCAATGCTAGCTCATGATTATGTTCTTCTGTAAATCATGATACTTTCCATGTTCCTTCTTCGTCAATCTCCCAAATTACCTGTGCTTCACATCCAGTTATAGTGTAATTTTTCTTGTGAGATTCATCACTTGAAAGCTTATTATTCTTAAATCCATTCTTTGAGCAAACAAATTCTTTTCTTTTGATTCTCGAAGGATTTCCACAAAAGTACTGTTTATTGATTCTAATACTAAAACCTAAAGCATAAGTATATTTCAAGTACAAGTCATATGCTTCATCTTAACCATGAGCAACTTTTCCCACATACAATTTATTTTCAGATTCATGGTACATAATATTAGATTCATTTATTTTTCCACTATGATTCATTTCTATTTCTTCCTTATTTTCAGCATAAGGTAATTCTTCATCACTTTCATAATAAAGACCTTTAGAACTACCACATTCAAGTTCAATAGGTTCCATATCTACATAAAAAATAAAATATCGCAAAATTCATCAACCTAAATGGAATAAAGATTAAAATAAAAATATTCAACGAAAAATATTAAAACAAAAATTTTGATGCTTGTGTATAGAGGAAAGAGATTGAATTAAAAAAAATATAACTGTACCAATAAAAATAAAAAATATAGCAATAAAAATTTAAAAATAAATATAAACTAAATCGTGTGACCACTACTGCTACTGCATGCTTCACGAAATGCATATGGAGATAAAGAAATAATATAAATTACCTTAGGGTCCGTTTGGATAGCGGAATTGGAATTAAAACATAGAATTTTAATTTCAATTTCTTTAAATCTTTAAATTAATTAGTCTAGAATCTTAAATTATGTTTGGAGTTGTCGAAAGAATTAAGATAAGAAATTGTAATTTAAATTCAATTATAATTTTATTGTTTAAAAATATGATCTAAAATATTAAAAAATATTTATAAAAATAAAATTAATAAAAATATTCATACAGTAATATTTTTATAATATAATAATCATTTTTTTCATAAAGAAAATTTTCATGAATTTTTTATATAAAAAATTTTATATAAAAATATAATAAATATTTTTATAAATAATAATTTTTTTTCATAAAGAAAATTTTCATGAATTTTTTTATAAAAAATAAATAGCTATTATAATAATTTTTATATAAAAATATAAATAATTTTTTATATAAATATAAAATCTCAATAAATATGATTATTCATAAATAAATGTGAGAGAGAAAAGAGAGAGAAAGTTTAATTTTTAAACCATAGAATTGGTATAGGTTAAGAATTGATAGCTTAACTTAGTTATTTTTCAAAGAATTAGTTTATGGAATTACTGAAATTAAATGGTATTAAAGTAAAAATTAAATTAAGTCAATTAATTTAAACTCTAATTAAATTCGATTAAACCAAACGGACACTTAGTAAATTTAAGAAACCATAGAGTTCGCACGAGCAAGGAAAGTTTAGGAAGTAGAAAAAATGAAGGAAAAGTGAATTTATTATTGTGGGAACCACACCCACAGTACTTTTTAGGTGGTCTTAATTCTCCTGTCGTTAACCGTATTAGTGTTTGTTCTTTCAGATGAAGACATATAATAGGTTTCTATTATTCAACAACTTTTATATTTTTATATAAAATAATACATATATCTCTTTTCACATATTATTTAATATTATTTATTATATATTTATTATTATTATTATTTTTACTTAATTATATTCTTTAAAAAAATATAAATAATATTTACATCTTTTTTAAAAAATATAAGATGATAATTTTTTATTATTAAATTGGCAATTTATTATTAGTGCAGAGAAAGAATGAGATTTTTACGGGGAGGATATAAAAACCTCCCACAATTTGTATGCTTACGAGTAAATAATTTTTTGTTGTACAAATGACTTCAACTTTTCGAAGGAAGAAATTCGTTTCAAACATTTTATTTTAAAGCAAACAAGTGAACTCCCCCTGCTAGGCACGTCACTCAAATGGGCTCACACATGAACTTGATTCAGTTTCAGTGTGCATGTAAGAAGGGGGTAGGCTAGGAAAATCTTTTACATATCATTTTTATATGCACATTATATTTATATTATATATTAATGTGATAAAAATATTAAATCAGTTTGTATGTGATTAATATTCTTGTGAAATATAAAATAAATTTGTGAATAAATGAAAAAAAATTAAATGTATAAAGATTAAAAGAATAACAAAACTATGTTACATATATTGGAAAAGGTAAATGTACAAGAGGAGCTGTGCAGAAACCAAATAACAAATAAATTAATGGCTCAATGAGTTATAGGTACAATGATAGATGAAATAATTTCACTCATTGATTTAAGGTTTGTGAACATTTTGTAATGCACTTTTTCTATGCATTAAGGATGTCAAAATAAACTAGTCCATTAGGTGAAATAATGGAAAAAAACAATCAGTTTTGTTTACAAATACTCTGTGCCAGGTACTTGTTAATGAATTATAAATTAGAAAGTATTACATAAAAAATAAAAAATTAATACATTTGGAACATAAAAAGTAGTGTTTTTATTTTATATTTTATATTTTTGATTCCTTAAGAAGTATTTTTAGAATACTCATTAGATAAATCCTAAAACAATTTCATTTAGAGTGTGTTTGAAATATAAAAAAATAGAAAATAATTTGATTTGTAAACTAACAAATCTAATTAAAATTTGTGTTTGATATGTTGAAAAATAGGAAATGATTTGATTTTTAAAATTTTATAGATTCATTCATTTTATTTTAAAAATTCTATCAAATTAATTTGTTAAGATTTGATTTGATTTAAAATAAATAGACTATTTTATCCTTAATAATTACCTCTAACTATGTCTCATAAGGATTAAAATATAAAATAATAAAATTAAATTAAATCAATTTTCATTTTAATGAATTCTAAATATAAAATTTGATTTTTAAATCAATTCAATTTTTTTTTAAGTTTCAAATACAAATTTTAATTTTTAAATCAAATCAATTCAATTCAAATGAAATCAAGTCATTTTCTATTTTTATTAATTTCAAATGCAACTTTACTGATTTAAGTTTTTGTGAATAGTTTGTAATGAATATTCTCATTGAATATTAAAGGTATCAAAATAGGCTGAATTTCATAAGCTAGACCGAATAATTTGACAACATTTATGGGCCATGTTAAGAAAATTTAAATCTAAATATATTTTGACAAGACTTGGGCTAATCTAATTTGGCCCCAATGAACTCAAGTATTAGAAAATAGAAATGTAAAGGCTTTATATATAAGAAGTCTTGCACCCATATTAAATATGAAGTGAAACTATGCCATATGACACATAGACCAACCAAACGAGCGGGAGCGCATGCGGCGGTGGCCGTTAATAATCAAGGAGTTTCTGGCCAATTTTTCTGGTTTCACAATTTCTGTCCAACAGTGATTACCAATTCTACAAAAGGAAGTCAGTTGTAAACAAAGTGACAAAATACTAAGGCTCCAAGTGATATAGAAACGTAAACCAAATTGGTAAAACTAATGACATTGCTGAGTGGTGCTTAAAAGTGACCCTCCACGATATTGCCCAAAGCACCAGTGTAATTATAATTAATAACTTGTTCACCATGTTTGATGTACCAGTTTATGATATTTTTTGACAGACACTACATAAGATGCACTCTATTTTAGTCAATAAGGATACTCCCAGTTGAGTTTGCAAGCAGCTTCATGAGCACCAAAGTTGCTATAAGTTTAGCTTTTAGCATCCAAGTCATTGGTGCTCTTCCCTTGATAAGCAACTTGAGATGTTGGACATTTTGAATTGTCAGTCTCTCTAAAGATGTAAACCTGGAAGGTAAGTTTAGCTCTATCAATGAGCTCAAAGGTGCATACATCACCAACTTTCAAGTTATTTTCCTTGGCAAATGCCCTCCACCCACGTGAGAGTTGAAATTTTGTTCTTGTATAGCTTTTCGCTATGAGGTACCTTGCAGGCCAAACTCTTCCATTCGACAACTGAAGATTGATATCTCCCCGTTTCTTGCCCAAATCAAAGTGTTTCTTACAAAACTTGGGGGGTAAATTCTGCCAAGGAGAAGAGAAACAGTTTTTTAGTTTATCGACTTATGTTCAACAAGGCATATCTTTCTTTTTTAGAAGCTTACCAGACTAGCACGAGAATTGACATATGATAGATGCATTACAACCTGGAAGGATGGATTACAAGGTTTGAAAGAACTAGCTCTGTCAAGAGCTGTAACTTGCTTAGCAGTAGTCATTGGATTCTCTGCAAAATAAGAACTTAGTAAGCCACATATTTAATATTCATTTTCAGATTGCTAACAATTAATTTGAAACCTATTAAATGTTTGCAAATTACACATGGCTTAATAGACTTACATGAGGTGCAGGCAATGGAAAATTATAAAATGAAAAATGTAAACTAAGTAGAAGAAAAGCTAATCTCTGCAGAAAACAGAAAAATATATTTATTTGACATATGAAGTGTTTGAAAAGAAAATTAAACATCAATCCTACCTTGAGAAGTTGGACAATTTGAATTGTCAGTCTTTCTAAAGATGTAAACCTTGAAGGTAAGTTTAGTTCTACTTCTATCAATGAGCTCAAAGGTGCAAATATCACCTACTTCCAAGTTATTGTCCTTGGCAAATGGTTTCCACCCACTTGAAATTTCAAATTTTGTTCCTGTATTGGTTTCCCTGATGAGGTACCTTGCAGGCCAAACTCTCCCATTTGCCAACCGAAGATCAATATCTCCCCGCTTCATGCTCAAATCAAAGTTTTTCTTACCAAACTTGGATGGTAAATTCTGCCGAGGAAAAGAGAAATAGTTATTTTGTTTATTGACTTTTGTTTTACAAGCCATATCTTTCTTAGAAGCTTACCAGATTAGCTTTGCAATGGATGTATGATGGATGCATGACAACCAGGCAGGATGGATGACAAGGTTTGAAAGAACTAGCTCTGTCAAGAGCTGTAATTTGCTTAGCAGTAGTCTTTGGTTTCTCTGCAAAGTTAGAACTTAGTAGGCCAGACATTTCATATTCATCTTTCAGACCGCTAACAAATTGAAACATACTAGATGTTTGCAAATTCCACATGGTTTTGTAGACTTACATGAGAACTGAGGTGCATGACATGAAAAATTATAAAATGATATAAGTAAATTAAATAAAACAAAAGCTAATCTCTGCATAAACTTCGGAAGTGTTTTTGAGTCATTTAAAACAAATAAAATCTCATACCTTTACACTTTTTGCCAGTATGATGCAGAGCTGCCTTTGACAAATTGGAGATACTCTCAACTTCAACACATCTACTACTTCTCTTTTTAGATTGTCGAAGAAATTTTAATGACGATTTATCTTTTCTCTTTTGACTTGGTCTGTAATCTTCCAAACATTCAACCATTGCAAGTTTATTTCCTTGATCATTGGAGGCCCTTTTACCTTCTACTCTTTTGAAAGGGTAGTCTATCTCTAAGGCACTCATATCAAAGATGTGTAGCTGAAAATAGGAAGTTCTATCATATCTGAAAACCAAAAGATGCCCTTGAGCTAGAGAGTGATACTCTGCAAATTCTTTCCAACCCTTTTCAATCCAAATTTCACCATCATATTTTACCAAATTTACTTTCCATTCTACACCATTTGGAGGCTTAAGAAATACAAATTTTGGTAAGCCTTCTCCATATTTCTCCGCAAACGTTTTTGGAATCATCTGTCAACCAAGTCAGGTTAATATAATATTATGATAAAGATAAAAAAGATGTTAAGAGGCAACACCTATCAATTTCATACAGTTAAGCATCACTTTATTTGAGCTTTATTGGTTACAAGGGAGGTCTGAACACCTAGTAGTAAGCGGATGAGGAAAGGTAAGGTCATCTATATATGACATATGAGCAATGAGGCTCATTATAGGGTTCAAATCGACAATCAAATGCTTCTTAAGGAAGTGGTGTGCCACAAGGCTACAATGCCATTCACGAACTTGAAATTCCCTTACCATTACTACTCTGATGCTCATTCTATATTTGTAATGAAATAAGGCAAAAAAAAACAAAATATAATGAAACGTTACTAAATGATACTTTGATTTGAAGAGACAAAAAAAGTTTAAAAAACAATTATATCTGTACCATTAATAAGTTAGGTACTATTACTAACTGATGTAACCCTCTGTAACTAGTTAGTAATCAATCCATCTGCTCATGACGATTAGCCAATAGTCCAATGCACTCTGTGAGCCAGGTGATAGAGAATGCATGACACAACTAGAATGTGTTTAAGGGCTCTTGCATCAGTTGCATGTCTGATCCTACTGGAGTTACGAAATTCACTACCCTCAATTTCTCTAGTTTAATATTCATAACACATGATAAATACCCACATTATTCTACTTCAATAACAGAGAAAGTACATAAAAAACAAAAAAAAAACTGCTAAAAGAAATGGTCATCTCAGGAGCATGGTGCATGCTGGTCCAACTTTGTGGGTCATATCTTTGAGCATATAATCAAATATTTGCATGCTTTCATTTTCCTTAAGCGTGACGGTAACATGTTATGAGAGATAAATACATAAACTAAACCCTGAGACAAAGAGCTGTTTTTTATTTTTTATTTATGTGGGTGTCAAAAAGGGAAATGGGTGCTTACTATCTTTCCTTCCAAGAGGTTGTGAGGGAGTATGATCTTGAAAAAGTGGATTGGCTTGGCCTGATGTTCGTTATCAACCTCACGATATTCATTAGCCATTGCCCAAGTCCTAAGGCTTCAGTGACTGAACTGCGCGTTTGGATTATGGCAGGGAACCAAGAATAAAAGCAAAAACTTGTGCGCTAGTAATGGCTTTCTGTAAACAATTAGATATATAATTTAATGCCAGACTGAGAGTCTCAGGCACTCGACATTTATTATTGCCATTGCACGGTTGAGATTGACTTTTTCAATGCTGAAAGAAAAATTTTAACCTAAACTTTGAATACTTAGATGGTTGCATCAGATTAATCAAAACTTAATATTTTTATAAATTTTTATGTCACATAATTAATTTTATAAAAATTTATAAAAATATTAAATCTTGATTAATCTAATATACTTAATTTAAGTGTCCAAAATTTAAGTAAGAATTTTTTCATTGGTTAATGTATATATCTGACAAAGAAAATGATGATTTTTAAAAATGTAAGTACTGTATATATATATTTTTAAGAGTGTATATGATATAAAAAATAATAATAAAAAAATAAATATAATAAATGATATTAAATAAAATATAAAAATAAATATATATACTATTTATAGTAAAAATATCATAATTGATACTAATGAAAGAATCAACTCTTGGTAAAAGTACGGTGTTGCTATAAAAGCACTTTTTTAAGTAATGTACAATTAATTTAGATTATTTAGTGAGGAATAATACTACATTTTTTATTCAATTTTTTTATTAATTTTTTTAATTATTAAATAAAAATATTAAATATTTTTTATATTTTTAAGATATTAATATATTTTTTATTAAATATTTTTTATTTAATATTAAAATGATTATTAAAATAATTGAATAGAAGGATATAATAAAACTACACTAATAAAAGTTTATCTGTTGTCTGGTTTAACATATTTATTCTTTAGTAGGTGCAAATAAGGGGGTTAAACCAAGCATTTAATATGTCTTAAATTGCCAAGCATCAAGCTTAATAAGCTTATTAGAAAGGAAGAGCGGGTACAGTTAAACCATGCATTGGAACTCAACAAAAGAAGTTTGTTGGGATGTATTAATGGAACAATTTAAATTTCGTTTACCCCCATAAATCATAACAATTCATCATATGACATGTGACATGTGACTCGAGGCTGGAGCAAGATAGAGCTAAGAGAAATATTTTATCATATTACTCAATCCTTTTATAATATATTAAATGTATTTATTTTTTTATTTAATATTTTTTTATTTAATATTAAAAAAATTATTAAAAAAAAACTTGTAAAATGATATAACATTACTCTAGAGATAAAAATAAACATTGAAATCTTTTCACATCCTCTCAACTGTGTGCTGCTCCAAGCTAGTGAGATTTTGTCTAATGTTAAATAAGCACATAGTTTCCAATCCTACCTGGTAGCCCCTCAAAGTAAAAAAGGATAAAGAGAGAATACAAGTCAAATGTCATATGTGTATACTTATTTAACATATCTTTTTTTATAAACATCTTAGTATTTAGAAATTACATTAGACTCTGACTAATCTATAATCGAGCCAGATCGGATTACAAAGTGTAAAACTCTCTTAATTTTTTTATTCACAAGACTCAAATTCAAGATTTTACTTAAAAAAATAAGTGTCGAACCACTTGAATCAACCAAGCATTGATTATTTAACGTCATTGTTACTACCTAGGAGCTAGGTGAGATTATTTCATTAGTGGTATTAGCCTTCAGGAAAATGGTTTGTTAATTTAATAAGTTAAAAGACTAATTTGACACTAAAATTAGTTAGAGGATGAAATTGAAAACAAAAAAGTTAAAGGATGAAAATATGTTTTTTGCCTAATAATACTTTAATATAATATATGCTAGTATTTTTTTTTGGTTTAAATCATTTTGTAACTAAATATGTGTAAAAAATAAATATTTCTTTGAGTTACAAATTTAACTAACTCATTAAGTCTAAAAAGCTCAATTGATACAAGGCTTGAAACATTGACTCATTAAGTTTGAACAGTCCACAAGCTTTTAGATGAACTAAGATTGAGTTGAGCAAATTAATTTAATTTTTTAGGGACCCGAGAATGAGCTTAACTTGACTCAGCTCATTGTCAGGCTTTAGTGCATAAGCAATGCAAGTGGAAAGATTCTTAGATGCACTTGAAGCAATATATTTCTCTTGCCTTGAATTTTGTTTTTTTATAAGCCAAAGTATTATTAATACGAGTACAAGGGGTACCCAAACACATAAACAAATACAACGGAAAGAGCAAAATTCAATAGAACACCTACCAACAAACCAAAAATCCAGCCCAAAAAACATATCTAATTCTTAATAGCTATACTAGAGACAACTACCAGAAACAATGTACCAAATAACCAAAAGCTACCAATCAGAGAGTAACCAAAGCTAAGCAAGAGTGAAGTAAACACTTATATGCTGCCGCCTGTTTATCAAGATCTGCATGAAAATACTTGTAATAAATGTTGCACATGCTCGGAAGAGTGCACATCACAACACCAGTACCAATAGGTAAGCTCCCAACCAAAATACCAAAGATGAAGAGGAAAATAGGACCATAAACCTCCAGGAGACCTCACACATGGAGCACCATCAACCAAGCATAAAACAACCAAAACCAGTCATAAAACCATTGAGACGCATCAAACCAAAAAACCAAACGCCACCAGAAACAGAGAGATTCAATAAGTTATCTCCTAATACATTCCATTGGGTTACAACACCATTCAGAAAAGAGACATTTGAAACCCCCTTTCATAGCAACAAACCATGTCCATGATCTAATCTTAATGAGGTCTAGAATCTCACACATATCAAAGGCACCACCATTAAAAACAATTTTATTCCACATCAACCATATGGACCAAGATACTGCATGCCAGAACATATGTTTGAATTTCTTAATACTCTTCTCCCTAAATAACACACCATGCTGTATATAATGCTCTAAGCCATTAAAGTGTAAGACCACAGACACCCCAAGCCATGAATAGATGTGTGCCCATATTTGATAAGAATGATTGCAAGAAAAAAAAAGATGTTCAACAGTTTCCACATGATTAAAACAAAACACATAAGATGTATCATGCTGACCATTAATAATTCCCTTTTTTGTCAACTGATCATGAGTAGGTAGTCTGTTAAGCAAAAGATGCCAAGAGAAAGCTAATACCTTGGAAGGCACCCGACATTGCCAATTTTTTTTTGAAAACTGTCTTAACAATGTCAACCAGCGAGTTATTTCCTTGATACCTTTGGAGGTAGGAATATGCAGACTTTATTGAAAAACAAAGAGAAGAATCCTCTTTCCAGACCCACTGATCAACGTCTCCTCTACATAACATAGCTGCACTTACTACACGCTGAAAATCCTCAAACAAGTCTTGTTCCCAACTAAACAACTCCCTCCTCCAAGACCATCTCCAATGCCAAGAATCATTCGTCCATTCCCCACAATCTACCACCATAGCATCCTTATCCAACGATATTGTGAAAAGCATAGGAAAAAGGTCCTTTAGAGATGCATTGGCTAGCCATTCATCATGCCAAAATATTGTTTGATTCCCACTCTTGATCCTCCTACCAACCGCATTTGAGAACCACAAAGGAGGGTTGACAATTGAACCTTCTATAAGGTTCAGATCTCTCCACCAAATAGAGCTTGTGCTATTTACCCTTTGGTTACTTGAAATAAGCCGACTCAAATCACCATACTTATGCACCAAGAGATTATACCATATAGCCTCCGTATTTGTTAGAAAGCGCCATTTCCATTTTGCCAATAAAGATAAGTTGAACAAATGCAGATTTTTAACTCCAAGCCCACCTAACTCCTTAGGTTGACACACCTTGTCCCACGCCACCCAAGCTACCTTGCGTTTTTCCTTATTACCTGACCAAAGGAAAGATCTTTGTAGTCCAACCAAAATTGAGAGAACCTTTTTTGGAACTTTGAAGAATGAGAAGTAGAACAGGGGCAAACTTGAAAAGGACTGAGTTATTTAAGACAATTCTTCCACCTAGAGAAAGGTGTCTGCCCTTCCAGCTTGCTAACCTTCTTTTCATCATATCAATAACCGATTTCCACATTTCCACCCTCCTAGGATTAGCACCTAGAGGCAATCCAAGGAACTTAAAAGGTACTGTCCCAATAGAACAATTTAAGAAACTAGAGGCTGCCATTAGAAAATTTTCTTCCACACAAACCCCAACAAGATTGCTCTTGTGGAAATTTACCTTTAGACCAGAAACAAGTTCAAAATTGAATGTTAACCGCCTCAATTATGTAAATAATCATTATCTTATTTCAATTATATTTTTAATGTTATAATTGAAATAATACACATTTATTATTGTAGAATAAGAAAAATTTCTTACTCTTAGAATACCTAAAAATTTCTCATTCAAGAATCATTTCCTCCTAATGTAAAATTTCCAAGTAACCATATACAACATAATGAAAAAAAATTCAATCTTAAATGATAACTTTCTAAAATCATCGTGCCTTAACATTTTATTAATTTTGTTCTCTCCATTTTTCCTAACATTACCATCTCCCAACTCACGAACATTAGGAGATACAAGTTAAAACTCGTTAAGTCAGGCAACCTAGGATTAATAGCTATGCACACCTAGGAACCATTACCTATATGCCATCGTAGACTACTCTAAAGAAGCTCTCTCCCGTACCAAAGACTCCTCTAAGAAAAAGATAGAATGTGGTCTATCGAAACTTGGCTCTATCTAATATGCTTCCTGGTCATTAGGGTGCATTCACGCATCTTGATTAATGGTCATTGATTTGGCTAAAATTTTCATCGACCCCTCTCGCCCTCAGCTGCAACCTCCTCTCCATCGAGCCCTCCCAAATTTGCCCCCCATAATCTCTTTACTTGAACCCAAAAGCATAATTTATCTGAAACAACAAACCCAAGAACCAGCCAATTGGATTTTCAAAGATAATTTATCAAATAAGATGTACAGATTAATGTGGACAAGTTAGAGAATGTGCTTTGTCTTCTCCAGATTAGTGCTGGGTTTTTTATTATGTTTTGTGAATGTTTGAAGAATTGTCTGAGTGAAGTTTGCCTTTGTAATGCAATAGAGTTGATGTTTGTGCGAAATTGATGTTGTGTTGAGTTGATGAAAATAATTTGTTTTGGTCAATGGTCATTGTTTAGATTAATGGCTTCTCATATTTTTGAAGAGTCATGGTTTATGCTATGTTTAGAGTCAAGGTTTAGTTTGGAGTCATGAATAGATGAAGAAAAATGTTTGTCTTACGCTCCTTTTTAGAGGGGGTAAGACTATTCACATTTTTTTTAAGGATGTAATTGCGTGAGAAAAAGTAATAAAAAAATATGTATAATAAATAATATTAGATGAAATGTGAAAAAAGATGCATATACTATTTGATATAAGAATATAAAAATTGATAAATAAATAGATAGATTCCCATGAAATGATTAGAGGAAAAAAAAGTACTTACCGGTTAAAAAAACCTGTTACTTCTAATAACAGATAAAATAAATGGTGCCCCCATACTCCATAACTTGAGAAGGTGCACTGTAGAATTAATCTCGAAACTTACATAAAAGAGCTTATCAGATAATATTTAGTCTTAATGAATCATGCACTCAAAGAAGGCCAATTTAAGAAGTCGCCAAAACCTTGTTGTGCTAGAGATACATTGTAGAGATTAAAAAGAATTATTTTGATATATAGTATAGATATGTTGTACTCTTTCTGTCTAAACTTATTAGAAGGGTGTTGTAACAAAAGGTAATCAAATTTATAAAAGTTTTAAGGAGTCGTCATCAATTTTTTAATTTACAAAAAATTAAAAAAAATTATTTTGAAAAAAGATCCTTTAAAAAAAGATTAGGTTCACCGGTATAATTATTGGAAAACTTAATCCCATTGTACACTAATACATCTAATCTAAAAATGTTATCATAAAGTTATTTGTGTAAATTATTAATAATTTTTAAAATTATGTATTTTATCCTATTAATTAAATAAATAAGAGGGTGAAGATATTTACAAAAACTATCTACTCTAGCGTGAGATTCAAAAAAGACAAAGGGCTATATGATAAATTTCTATAAACTCGGTGTATTATTTAGGATAAATTTGTGAAAATTTAATTATTTTAATAATTAATTATTGTATAAAAGATTTTTATTATAATCGATTAAAATTAAATCAGTTTATGTTTAGATATGTTAGTTGAAAAGTGATTTTAAGTTAATTTATTTTATTTAGATAGTATAAAAAATTTATTTTTATGCATTAAATTATTAAAAATAAGTATAAAATAATTAAAAAAATTATTTAATTGAAGACAAAATAATATTTATATATCAAAGTATAAGAAATAATTTATAAACTAGAATCATAAGTTTTAAACTTCAACATTATGAAAAAAAAATTTATAATACATTAAATTTCATATAAAAATTAAAACTAATTTTATTAAAATATGTTATAATACTATTGAAATATTTTTTTTTAAAATTATTTCAATAATAATTTAAGTGTTACCAAACATGCTCTCAATGACACCTAAATATAGCATAAGGCTATACAATCAACATCGTCAGCCATTGGAGAGTAAAACCTGAGTCCACAATGCGTCTCTCTTATGCAAGAGATCCCAAACAAGTTTCCCCGTAGGAGCCATGTTTGATAATCTAGCTTTCCTTTTACCAAGACCTCAATTGACTCATGGGCTACTGATTGTGGCCCAATTAACTAGGTGTAAGCCTCGTTGGTTCTCTTTGTTGCTCCAAATAAAACGTCTAACATAACGATCCAACTCCTCACAAACTACTTGTGGGATTCCCATGGCTTGCATGGTGTGAATTTAACACAGCACAAAGAGTTAACTAAAGTCAACCAATACTTAACTAAGAATTTCTTCATGACAATAAAATGATGTTTGAATCAAAATGTTTGTAAACAAAAAAAGCTAAAAAGTGCTAAGAAAGTTCTAGGATAGATGCAAGGTGAAAACTTATCGTCTAGAACATAAGACATGTTATTCTGCTTTGAATAATTTATAGCCTAAGCAAATAAGTGGAAGTCAAGCATTTCGCTTATGATGAGGAAATAAATTTGTAGAATGAAGTTGACTAGAAGTTATCTTTAAAAAAATGAAATGAAAAGAAAAGAAAAGAGCAAAAAGATGAAAAATAGGAAGGACTAAAAGTTTCTGTGTATGAACTTTCAGTTATCATTGGCAGATAAATGGAAAATGAAACATTTTGTTTCTATTTACTCTACGTCTATTTGAAAGTCTCTCAATTTTAAATTGATTTTTGTTACTAAAATTTGAATATTTTAGAGTCGTGGGAACTTATGGGACAAACAATTTAAAAAAAAAACTCTGATGGACACACTGAGAGTATGCCTCTCTACAGGAAGAGGTGACCAATAATAAGTCCAACTAGGAATCTCTTTTTCCCAACCTATATAGGCGCCTACCCCCCAAGATACGATCATCCTGTTTACATTAACTAGAAGACACCCGCATATAGATAATATGATACTTACCATCAAAATTTATTTTTTTTGTTAAGGACCCGTTTTTGTTAAGAATCCTATGATAGTATAAAGTCGATAGTATAAGATATAAGACCTTACGTAATGGTTGAGAATATCAAAGTGTTTAAAATTATAATAGAAAAATTTATTAACACCTTATACATCAAAACCCAATTCTGCCTAATCCCACTCCCAAGGCTTGATTAAATTATCCATCATTTTAATGTATAAGAGGGGTTTAATGGATAAGCTTATACAATACAAGATAACCAAACAACCGATAAAGTCATAATGTATTGTATTAGCTTATCCTATCGTGCCTATCTAATATCAGCCCTAAGAATCCTACATCGCTTATCTTAATATTTTGGGTGCGGTTTATATATTTATTAGGCCACTCTTCTTAATGTCAATTGATTTTAAGTTAGAATCTAATATGGTATCAGAGCTAATATCTCATCTTCCTGTGTCGCCTATTCTGTTAGGCTCGCATGTTCCGTCAGACATCTGTGGAGGAGGGGTGTTAAGAGTCTCATATCGCCTGCCTCAATCTTCCGGATGCGATTTATATCTGTTAGGTCACTCCTCTTAATGTTAATTGGTTTTAGATTGGAATCTAATAATTTTTACAATAAATGAAAATAAAATATTTTAAATGTATTGAGTATTAATGAAAACGATGGAATTGTAATATCACTTATGAAATATGGTATGATAGAAAACTCGCAGTTTTTATATTAATTAAAAAAACTATCAAAGTATAATAATGAGAGTCTCTTATAAAGCAAAAATATGGGCTAGTTGTAATGTGTAATATCATGTTGGCGTACTTCTTTGTACTAAAAGTTCATAATTTTTATATTAAAACAAAATAACTGTTTTGGCCAAAATATAAACCATAGTATGTCAACAGAAACAATGTAAAGGAATGAATTTGAGTTATCCTATTTTAATATAGAAAATTGTGCATAGGTATAATTGAATCATCACTTTGATGCTTAAAAAATAATGTGGCTTTCATCTTAATATGGCACCTATTCTTTTATTTTTGGGGCAACAAATAAAAATGATAACAATTACCAAAGAAAGTCAATGTACATTTGTATAAATTTATGTTTTGGTCTATTCATAATTAATAGTGCATATGGATAGTATGCCACGCTTCTCATTTGTGTGAAGTGGCCATTGTTAGGATGTTAAGAAAACTTTGTATTTTCAATCCTTTCTATATTAATG
The DNA here is from genome assembly GCA_029884595.1 of Ormosia semicastrata. NCBI lineage: Eukaryota > Viridiplantae > Streptophyta > Magnoliopsida > Fabales > Fabaceae > Ormosia > Ormosia semicastrata. The sequence continues at coordinate 5,200,505 of JAQQTO010000044.1, forward strand.
GAAAAGATATAATTGCAATACCACTTATGAAAAGTCTATGATAGAAAATTCGTAGCTTTGATAGCCATAAAAAAAAATTATAATAGTTACCAAAGGATAGATGTTTGAACCTTGAAAAATAAAATTTTAGGCTAACCATAATGTGCAATCGTGTAACACTGTCCTTGTTTGCACCGATAATTTTGATGTCAATACGGAATAACTGCTTTAAAAATCTAAATTATGACGCGCCAACAAAAATGATGTAAGTGGTTTTACTCTAGACTGCTTTATAAATATTAGAGATAAATTTCACCTTAGAATACAAACCAACATCATCAAATTAAAAGTATTATAAAGTGGGGTTATAGCTTTGATTAATTCAAAAGTCTAAGCTTATGATTTCTTCAGGTGAAGAAGAAGAAGATATCGAATCGTTTTAAGATCATATTTTCACTGATGGAATTAATGATCACCAAAATCTTAGAGCACTTAGACATAAGGTTTGATCTCAAACGTTGCCACCCTACAATGCACGAGTTGTTTAAATCAAATATCTATACCCATGAGTTTTTTTTATTTAGTGGATAAATATTTAGTGCTTGTTTAAATTAGTTTATTTTGTTTTTAAAATAGTTTATAGTAAAAAAATTTCAAAGAGAACGTTTGGTTAAAAGTTCTTTTTCATCTAGTTTGCACGCACATATTGACTAATCCACCTTCCTGCTATAGTCAAATAAAAACTATTCACAAGAAATTAACACAATTAAGATTTGAACCTGTTACTATGCATCTACCTATACATCACATGCTCATCTATCGCTAAGTAACTCATTGAGATTTCAAAATAAATCATTCTAAACATACTTATAATCTTATTAAATATAATAGAGAGACTCAAATTTAAAATTTAATAATTATAATACTCGATTTTATTCTATTTCTTTGTAACAATATTTAAATGCACTTTTTTACTCTATGTACATAATTTAAATGAAGAAGGTTGTTATATTTATTTTGACATGTTAAGTGAATTTTCTTAAGAGATCTGAATAACATATCTGAAAACTTACTTTATGATAGGGCACAATGACGTTATTTGATCCATGTAACTAACCCCACCTAGTGGGAAAAAACTTGATTGTTGTTATTGTAAGTGAATTTTCTTAAGACATGAAAAACCTTTATAACTGTTACTCTTTTTCTTTTTTTAAAAAAAATTTACAAAATTGTTTTCTAACTCAATCTTAATTATATATTGATAACTTTTATCTTAAAGACATAATGTATAATAAACAAGATCTCTATTTACTATGTTATCTTATATATATTTAAGATAATTTATAATAATCTTATGATAATATTATGTATAAATAAAATAAAAATATATTATCAATGAAATATATAGAAATTAAATGAAATTATAATTTAATTCAAATTCTTATCATTAGAACCTGCAAGATTAAGATTGAAATACAATAAAATTTATAAATATATAAAAGAATAACATTTAAAAGGCATTTTACTAATGCAATGAAACAAATAAAATAGTGGTAAAGTTAGAGTGCTAGAATTTGATTGAACTAGTAAAAGTAGATGTTTATCCTTACTTAACACATCATTTTTTATTTTTATTTTTGTTTAGTTTAGCCTAAGAACTAAACTTTTATTCTAAAGAAGAATTTAAACTCAAGAGAGGAGTAATAAAGTCTGCACAATTTCTTTCCTAATCATTAACTATTTCTTATCTCTTTTGCAATATCAATCAACCAAAAATCAAGGATAATATGTTTCTCATGTTAAATTGTATTAAAAACAAAAAGGTGCATTGTTTTCATAGATGAAGATCACATGTCCTATTTTTTTTGTCTCTTTCTCTATTCCTTTACTTAAAATTTATTAAGTGAAAAATAAATTAAAATGAAAAGGAAAGGGAAAGGGACATGTAATTAAGTTTAAGACACTTGACAAAATTTAAGTGAGGAGATAGGGAAGAAGACAGAAAAAAGAAACAAGTGATCCTCATCCTGTTTTCACATTTCATGTGGAAGCACTTCAAGTCTTCAACCCTTTCTTCACACACACACTTTCTCTCTGTTTTCATTTGTTATTCCTCAGTTTTGTCTTTTATGATGATATTCAAGGTCGAACGAGGAAAGCATAGATGGGAAACCAAGAATTGTGTGGAAGAGAGAAAGTAGAGGAGATGTTAATGTAACATTGAGATAACATGTGAGCTCATTTGGATACACTTATATAAAAAGTGTTTTTTTTTATACCTCTTATTTTAGTAGTGTTTCTTTTTTTTAAAAAAAATATTTTGCATTTGGATGCAATATTAAAGAAATGTTTTATTTAGTAATGTTTTCATAAAATTATATTTAAAAATCACTTCTCCTTCTACTTTTTTTTTTTTTTTTAAAAAGTAGGGAATTGTCAACTTCATGATTAAGTGGTTTTAGTATTTTTTTTTTCTACTTCTACATTTTTTAAAGTGACATCCAAACATACTTAAAAACATGTTAAAATATTTTTTTAAAGTGTTTTTATTTATTAAAAAGCTTATCTAAATAGGGTTATACCAACTTGTGAACATATGTCAAGAGGAATAACGTGGGATTCAACCAAAAGTTGACACCAAAAGCCAAATGTTTAGGTGGCCAATAGCTTCTTGAACTAAATATGGACCTATGAGTTTAGATTCTCCAACCTCAAACCAACCAACAAGAGACATATGATGCCTCCTATATAAGGCCTCAAATGGGGTCATATGAATACTAGACTAGTAACTATTATTGTATGCAAACTCCATCAGAGGCAAGTATTGGTCTCAACTCCCTCCAAAGTCTAACACACAAGCACAAAGTATATATTCCAAAATCTGCATAGTTCTTTCATACTTATCATTAGTATAAGGGTGAAAAGTAGTACTCAAGTCCAATCGAGTTCCCAAAGCTATCTAAAAAGATCTCCAAAGCTAAGCTGTGAATTAAGGCCCTCGATCAGATATAATACATGACGATACTCCATGCAAAGATACTATATTATCTAAATAGAGCTTAGCATACTGAGCCACTATATAGGTGGTTTTTACAAGAAAAAAAAGTGCAAATTTTGTCAACCGATCCACAATTACCCAATCCAAGTCATAACCTTTTGAGCTTTTAGGCAAACCCTGTCACAAAATTCATAATGATCATTTCTTATTTCCACTTAGGAATATCAATTTATTGAAGCAAACTTACAAGATTTTGATGCTCAGGTTTCACCAGTTGACATATTAAACATCTAGACACAAACTCAACTAAACCTTTCTTCTTCCCTTACCACCAACAGAATTAGTTTAAATCTTGAAAAATCTTTGTGGAACTTGGATGGATACATCTTTGTCACAATCTGATCTTAGGTCGTGACCAGCGCACAAGCTAGAGATACTCAACACTCAACTAGCCTAGCAAGCCTAATAATATAACATCAATAAAAAAAAACCAATTTAAAAGCTTAGAATATTGCTACTGAAAATCCAACTGTGTTTTCCCTAAAAATTGAACAAACTATGCATTTCATTTTAACCTAATCAACAATGCGTATCTTGAACCATCAACAAACATAAGCATCTCTCTCAACCATTAGTCATAAGTAAAAAAAAAGTTAGCTATACAAAATGACATATTAAGACTCTATGGTCATATACACATCAAAAAGAAAGAATTAAACCTTATCCCCTATGGCTGTAAAATACTGGAGTCAATACCTGACACTAGCCACCAATAGTAATGGAGGACTACCAAAAAGACGATCACTCTTGAGTAGAATAGCAAATCCTAAGAACCTACTACTCAACAACCTTTAAATCTAAAGGGAAAAGGAATAGAGTGAGTTACACAGACTCAATGAGGGAATAATAATAAAAAGTGAACAAGAAGGAGAAACAAGTAGTAGCACAAATCTTTAAGCATTGAAACTAACTGAAAACACAATAACCAAAGAAAAGAAGATTATAAACCACCTTATCAAATACTTTGCTTTCAGGGAACAAATTCATAATTTTAAAGGAATTCAAGAATGCTAGTTATATATAAAATAATCCATATGGGTTACATTTGAAAGAACTATATTGCAAATGGGGAAAATTAACTTTACCCAACAAATCTCAATTCACACAATCTCAAGCCGGGGACCTCGCCTCAGCCAACAAAACCTTTATATCTACTATATGCATATACGCCGTTATATCTCTTCACTATGGCAAGCGATCAAATCTCATGACTAGGGTCTTCTCACCAAGCCCAATGTCCAAAGGAGATGTGACCTTGTTTTCTCGATAGAAGGAATTATCTCCTAGGGAACTAATCACAATTCAATAAGAAAGCCTAGGAAGCTTCCCATAAGGCACCTAAAATGACCATAATGTCTTTGATCACTACTTAGTCCCCAAGACACACTCTACAAGAATCTTTTCCTACTCATTGCACTCACTTTGCACCATCATTGACTTAAGCGTTGGAGTATCTTGTAGGTACCCAACCTTCTTCTCCAACGCCTCCAAGTTAGAAGATAGTTGCTGTAGTGAGTTGGTTCTACCTCAAGGAGCCCAACTATCTAGGACAGAACATTAGCATATTCTGTGGGAATATGATAAACTGATCTTCCCACCTTTCTACTATGGCTAACACTCGAAAAAGAGTAGCCACAAACCATGAACAAATAGATGGAGCAGAGGCCTTAGTGATGGCCAGCCAGCCTCGTGATAGGCCTTCATCCTCTTAGCGCTTATGTTCCATTATTCAATGAGTAGAGCCTTCTGCTCTAGAGCAACATGGTCTTTATAATTTTGCGAGACGAGAGACCCTCAAACCAGCCTTCCACTAACCAAGAGTTGTTTGCCATGTTCAACGAACAGCAAAAATAGCTAGCTGAAATACTCTGAGCAGTAAACTGAAACCGGGAGCGTGTGAATGAAAATGATGAGGAAGTAGACATGGATCATGGAGCATGAGTTGCTGTGTAGCCTCACATTGATAGGAAAATTTATACTAACTGTGAATTAACGTAAGAGCCTTCTGCCACTTTTGGCCCCTTGCATAAGTAGGGGGCCCATTATAGTTTCAGTCGTTCATTCTTTGACTTCATCATAGAAGTGCAGCTGCCCAAGGGTTTCAACCCTTTACCATTGAAGCATATGATAAGTCTACAGACCCCTAAGAGTACTTAAACTCCTTTACGACCTCTATACTGCTCACGGGGTGATATGACCCCATCAGATAACGTGCTTTCTCATTCACCTTGAAGAAGGCAGCCCAAAAGTGGTTCACCTCCCTTCCTGCTCATTCTATCAATAGTTTTGATAAGTTGGCTCAGAGCTTCCTCGCGTACTTCACCACGAGCAAAACTGAACTCAAAACCACTCAAAGCCTTTTCAGCATAAGGTAGGGCATGCCTTGAGGCCTGAGATTTTAACCATGATGCAACTATGCATGTAATTATAGGCAGACTTAAGCACAAAGAGCTCTCCAAATCGGTGGCCAAGAAGAGCTCGGAGAAGCTCGAGGAGTTAAAGCAACAGTCTGAGAAGTACATCAACATGGAAGAAGTCTTTAAGGGCAAGAGTGAAGCCTATAAGGAAGGAGACACATCTTGGAGGAAGGACAAAGAGCTTGAGATCAAAGGTCCTAAGAATAGCCCAACGGGGCCGCCACGGGCAAATTCGATGAGTATACCCTCGTCAAGATTCCCCAAAGTAAAATCCTAGAAGAGGTGTATCATATGGATCTCTCTGAGCTCCCAAAGCCAAGAATCTTGAAAACGGGAGGACTGGTTGACAAGTCAAAGCGCTACAATTTTTACCATGCTTATAGGCATAGCACAGAGGATTGTGTGGACCTCTGAGATGTGATAGAGACCCCGATTTAGCGCGGATGACTGCTGAATTACGTCAAAGGATCTAGAGGGATTAGATCTTTGTGTTATCAGAGGAGATATGACAAAAGAAGAGCACCAAGTCCAAGACATTGGACACCGACTCTTGAGGATTGCTCACCACCAAGGGAGCAAGTCCCATTGCAAGAAAATCACATATTACCGGTGGCTATATCCATCGGTAATAAGTAAAAATTTGTCAAAAATTTTGATTTTCAGTGGATTTTAGTTGGCCGATAAAACCATTGTAAGAAGCTTTTTCTAGCGGATTTTCTGCTAGAAATTTCTGGCCTAATTTCCAGCTGATATACTGTTAGAAAAAAAGCCTTGGTTTTATTTTATTTTTTCAAAAATGATATACTTATTTTTAAATAATTAATTAGTAAAAATAATACTAAAACATCTATATATCAATTAATATTATTTAATTTGTATAAATTTAATAATTAAATATGATAATGCAAAAAAGCCAACAATATTATGAATTATTAAATAAAAATGCAATATTAGGTTTTGCTGTTAGTAAATTACTAACAATCATATTATAAACATACTTCCTCAATTTTTTTTTCATTTTATGTCAACTATCCTTCCCCCTAACTAGATCACAACATTATCCTCAATGTTAAAATATAAATGAGTAAAGGATAGAAGATATTACCTATTGTGGCTATTATGGAAAAGAGAAACCTGACACAAATTTAGATAAAAACAAAGTACGATAAATAAAACCAAAGGTAAAGGTAAGTTATAGATGAAGTGTTAGATCAAATCCATGTTCTTTGCTACTTCCCTCTAACTAATGTATCTGAGCTATTACTGGATCAAGTTCATAAACAAAAGCTTGTAATTTATTAATTAACTCATCGACAGTGGAAACAGAGACAATGAGTCATCTTGTCGAATGTGTAATAAAGTTCTGTTCCACAGTATGGTCAATAAAAAATAACAAACCATCAAAGAAATTATTAACATTCAATAAACTTATAGGTTTATGGTGGATGTTCAGTTGGGCCGAATAAACAATTTGAAAAACTTCTGTCAAAGTACTATAGCCACCTGGTAAGGCAATGAATGCATCAGAATTGTCAAGCATTTTAGTCATTCATCCATGGATAGTTGATACTCGTAGTTCCTCCTCAATTGTCTTTCCAGTGATGTTCCTTTGAGTTAAAACTTTAGGAATAATATCTAAAACTTGACTGCCTCCTAGATGTGCAGTGATTGATACAACCCCCATTAACCCAATGCTACCTCCCCCATATACTATATGAATTTTTCTTGCAGCTAGCGTTCGACCAAGAATGCTTGCTATATTTACAAACTTTGTGCCTTTTCCAAAACTTGACCCATAAAATACACAAATATTTATAAATTGACGAACAGAAGCTCCCTCCATTTCTATACTCACTCTTCCTTTGAATGATTATGAGTTGGATGAAAATGAAGAAAATGGAACGTTTAAATAGGGAAAAGAATAGAAAATGTAATGATAGCTGTAACATCCTAATACCGACACCCTATTATATTTGACATATACCTGGATAAGCAGTATTAATCATGCTACTTCTAACTTATACTTCAACTAATCTATAACATTTAACCAAGTAATTATGGAGAGCTATATCTAAAAGTCATACATATATATACAACTTATACATATAACTTTTACATCTTCAAAGCAAATATAAATTAAATTACATAAGCTTTGAACTAAAAACATAAAAACTATACTACACTGGTTCTTCTATTTCCTTCATCTTCTTACCCTCTTGTAGGGCCTTGACCTACTAATCATGAAACATAACGGGGTGAGAATATAAAAATTCTCAGTAATAACATATATCCCATGGCACTCAACAAATACACACAAATGTACATTTATAAACTAAAACTCATATATATATATATATATATATATATATATATATATATATATATATATATATATATATATAACTTAGACATTCATAGAAATTGTGTTTCTTTACATTAATCTGGGTAGAATAGGCTAAATAGCCCTTAGACTACATGGTAATAAGTGGACTATTCTTTATACTACTTCCACAACATCATATCTCATCCTTTGCCTGGCATAGGACTTATTTTATCTATAGCCTAGCATAGGATTTAACTAGTCCATAGCCTGACATAGGATATGCTCATCCACTGCCTAGCTTAGGACTTCTCTAGTCCACCGCCTAGCCTAGGACTTCTCTAGTCCACCACCTAACTTAGGACTTCTCTTAGTCCACCGCCTAACTTAGGACTTCTCTAGTCCACCGCCTAGCTTAGGACTTCTCTAGTCCACTGCCTAGCTTAAGACTTCTCTAGTCCACCGCCTAGGTTAGGACTTCTCTTAGTCCACCGCCTAGCTTAGGACTTCTCTAGTTCATTGCCTAACATAGGACTTCTCTAGTCCACCGCCTAGCTTAGGACTTCTCTAGTCCACTACCTAGCTTAGGACTTCTCGATGGTTCAACGTCACTTAAGGGAACCAATTACTAGGATTCAACCTTATTGCACAAGGAAGCCAATTCACTAGGGTTCAACCTTATGATACAAGGGAGCTAATTTACCAAGGTTCAACCTTATTTTATAAGGGAGCCAATTTAATAGGGTTCAACCTTATTGCATAAGGGAGCTAATCTCTAGCTATCTAGGCCCTATGGCACTAAACTCTAACTATTAAATAAGCTACTAGTATTTCTAGGGTTCAAACCATTCCAAAAATACCTCAATTCTTGCCTAAAAAAGCTTATTTTCACAAATACACCAATGCACATCCTAACTTCTAGAATTATGAAATTTCTATCACTTGAAGCCTTACATCTTAACTTTCAAATGCAATAAGAATCAGGTCAATCTCTGTAGCTCAAGTTATGTAACTAGAACCACAGGTTGTTCAAAATGACCTGTTTCTGCTGACTTATGGGTAAGTGCCGCGGCCTACCCTATTTTGTGTCGCGGCACCTCACTCTCTGGTACCTGAAACTAAAGACAGAGAGTGTAGTGCCGTGGCACCTCACTTTTTGTGCCGCGACACCCATGGATAATTTTCGTTTCTGTAGAATTTTGCAAAAACCTAGCCCAAGAGCCACTTTTTCAACCCATTTCAAAGGGTTTTCCACCCTTAACTTGATTTCTAATCATCTTAGGATCCTTAAACACTAAACTTAACTCAATCAACTTAGATTATGATCAAAATCAATTAATCACAACTAAAATCTCATCTTTTCCAAACCATTTTCAAGTTTCTCAATCATGAACCAAAATGGTTTAGATTGAGCTATAAATCACCATCTAACACTCACTAAGCTAAATCTGTCCTAACTTAATCATTGGAAACAATAATCAAGATTAGAACATGGATTTGACTATCCAAACCCCTTTTTTATTCAAAAATAACCATCTCCATTGAAAAGAAAACAAGAGGAAAAGATTAATAGAAATTTCCTACCTTTTGGTAATGATCAATCTTCAAGCCTTTTGAATGATCTTTAAGCTTTGGCCTTGGATCTTCTTTATTCTTTCCTCTTCTTTCCCCTCTTCTTTCTCCCCTTACGGTTCCTCTCCCCTTTCTCTTCTTTTCTTTTCTTTTTTGTTTCTGTTTTTCTTCTTATCTTATAATCGTGGGTCAAAAAAGGAAATAAGAGGAAAGTTTGACTTAAGTTTCTGTGCTGAAACTTATATCTGCTAAGGACACTCGAACTATGTTAATTCAAGTTTCTTAACTTTTAACAACTTTAGAATAAATCGTAGGATTCATCTAAATTGTTGTTTCACCTTTATCTTATTTTTTTTATATCTTCTGCTAGTCGATCAGTGTAAGAGAGAAAGGATGAGATAAGATTGAGTTAGTTAATGACAATTGGATGTGTGCCAGTTAAGCTAGTTAATTAGTTGTTAGTAGCTGTTATTTATTATAACAAAGTTCTGTATATATATTTGATATAGTGCAAAAGATCATAATGCAATGAATTCACGAGAATACACTTACATTTTTGGTTTTCAGTTTCAGTTCTTCTTCATTCTCTTCTATTATACCTTGGCCCTGATACCTTACAAGGTATCAGAGCACAAAGTTCATCCATGGCTTTAGATCAAAGTTCTACTATGGCGACAGCTAACATAGTCAATCAATTTGTGTTACAAACGTTTTCTAATCCTGTGTCATTCAAGCTTGATGAAGATAATTTTCTGGCATGGAAACAGCAGGCAATAGCTACAATCAAAGGTCACAAACTTTCTCAGTACATCAGTGGAGAATTCGTTCCAGCAAAGTATGATTCACAAGATGATGAAGTAAGAAACAAGGTCAGTGAGGCTTATCTCAACTGGGAACAACAGGATTAACTGTTAATGTCATGGTTATTGTCCTCGATGAGTAGCTCTTTCATAACAAGAATGGTAGGTTGTGAATTTTCTTTTCAAATTTGGAACAAATTGGAAACAATTTTTAGTTCTCAGATTAGAGCAAAAGTTAGATAATTAAAGAATCATTGAGAAACACAGGAAAAGAGTCTTCTGTAACTTCTTACTTGCTTACAATTAAGAAATTAGTTGATACCTTGGGATCAATAAGATCATAAGTTGATGAATCTGAATATGTTGAAGCAATTCTTGATGGTTTAACTGAAAAGTATGAGGGATTTGTGACTGCAATCACCTCTAGAAGTGAGCCTTGCAGTGTTGGAGAGATTGAAGCTCTTCTTATAGCTCAAGAAGAGTGAATTGAAAGATTAAGATAGACAGATATTGGGGCAATTCAGGGGAATCTTGCTCAATATCAGGACAGAAAAGGTTATCATAACAATACTAGTTATAGAGAAGGTTTCAATCCGAGGCCAAATTTTAATTCTGGTCAAAATCGTGGTTTTTATATAAATCAAGGAAGGGGTTTTATGCATAGTAGAGGTCAACAAAATTTTAGAGGAAGATTTGGTAGAGGAGAAGGCAGATTCTCTTTTGGAGAAAGACCTCAGTGTCAACTTTGTAAAAAGAATGGCCATACTACTACTGATTATTGGTTTCGGTTTGATCAATCTTTTATAGGTTCTCAATCTATTCATAATTTCAGACCATCAGGGAATGCTAATGCTCCCATGAGTGTTATGACAATTCAAGGTTCAGATTCCAATTTTTCTAGTGGTACCTCATCTGTGCCTATAGCTATGCCTACAACTATGTTGGCTACTCCCTCAACTTTGTGTGATCCAGCATGGTACCCTGATTCGGGTGCCACACATCACTTAACTCGTGATTCATCTAACCTACAACATAAAATAGGATATGATGGTGCAGAAAGAGTCTTTGTGGGAGATGGTACATGTTTATCCATTTTACATGTTGGGCACTCTAGTTTTACCTCTAATTATGTCAATTATCCTTTCATTCTAAATAATCTATTGCATGTTCCTCACATTACCAAAAATTTATTAAATGTTGCTCAATTTGCTAAATAATAATGTCTTTTTTGAGTTCCATTCTAACAAATGCTTTGTCAAATCCTAGGATACCAAGGAGATCCTCCTCCAAGGCATCATTAAGAATGAATTATATGTTTTCCCACACTTTCAGCTTACAAAATCTCCTTCATCAGTACTGTCTAATGTTGCTTCAGTATCCTCCAATGTTACTGACTTCTCCCTTTGGCATTCACTACTAGAAATTTCAAATTTAGAGATGGAAAAATTCTGTCTCTAAATGTTCAAAATTCCGTCTCTAAATATTTAGAGACAGAATCAGAGACAGAAAATGACTCATCTCTAAAAGTGGCGTCTCTGATTGTTGGAGGTGAAAAAACTAATTCCGTCTCTAATTTAGAGATGGAATGTTGCTGTCTCTAATTATAAAAATTGTCTCTAATTAGAGACAGATATTGTCAAATTTTTTAAAGAAATATAATAATGATTAAATTAGAGACGACACTATTCCATCTCTAATTCTGTCTCTAAATTTAGAGATGACCCTATTCCGTCTCTAATTCAAAATTTAAAAAAAAAATATTATGACCATATTCCGTCTCTAAAATTAGAGATAGCACTATTTTCGTCTCTAATTCCAAAAAAATTTTAAAAAATTGAGCGCCTAGGCACTCCATACGCAGCGCCCAGGCACCTTAGAGTGCATCAGAAGAAATTCTTTAGATGTTCAGCGCCCAGGCGCTCCATACTAAGCGCCTAGGCACTCATACTTATAGCAAAAACCCGCGTTCTTGTCAATCAGTGCCTAGGCGCTCCAGACGCAGTGCTTAGGCGCCCAAAAGAGAATATAAATACATTGCTCCAGATGCAGTATAGCAATTTAATCTTAACAATACATGTACCAAGAGAAAAAATAAGACACAAACTTTAATTTCTTACCAAGAGAAAAAAACCTCTTCTTGTTATAGCATTTTTTAATTTCTGTGAAATATTAAGCCAACAAACTTTCCTAAAGGATGCAGCAAAGCTACCCAAAATATGATCAAGCTGTGATGGTTGTTGATCAACTATCAAGACTAATATTTGAGTAACTTGGAGACAAGTAACAAGATAATGGCATGAAACTATACTACAGAAACATTAGGAACAAAGCTCAATCTCCTCCTCGTTCTTGGCACATTGAGTAATACTGATATGTAAACCTATATCTAGTTTTTTATATTGATAGTCTAGGACTACAATTGAATCTTTACACTTCATACTTTGGGTGCTCTACAAGTTATTCATAATTCCCTAATACTTTCCTAGATTACTCAACAACCATAATGATTGCACCAGCACCGTATAGTGAAGCAAGAATAAATAATCAGCGATTGTGAGTTGTGACTTAAAGTAAGCTTCCACATAAAGAAATAATTAGCATTACTTATGCTATATATACTCATAATAAACAGGAACTCACTTGAAAAGAAAAATATAAACGGATTTACACAAACTAAAAAAGTTTCATATGGTCTAATCAGAAAATTATAAACTTATTTTTGAAATTAAAAAAAAAGCAATTAACATAAACTTGAGTATAAGAAAGTTTGAAATAATTACTGCTTCCTATTTGCAAACATAATATAAAAGACAAAGACGCAAATATCCACCTGTATGAACAGAGGATATCAAAAGCAAATCCAGAGAATTCAACTAGGAACAGAGTTGAAGAAGAGAACTAGAGAACTACAAAGGAAGATAAGAAATCCTCCTAGAACAGCTACAAAGGAACCAACCAGAAGGAAATTCCCTAAAGAAGACAACAGAGAAAGCATTAGCTCAATAGAGCTCTCCAATCCCTCTCAAACTTCTATGTTCTCAATAATTCCAAAAATACAAATGTGTTCATCATACTTAATCCTTCAAATAAATAAGCCATCTGACTAACTAAATTTGTAAGGAAGTGAGTCATGTAACATCCCTATTAACCTTTAAGATTAGTTTTGATCTAGTTATTAAAAACCAATAGTAAACTGTAGGCCTATGCTACATCTAGGGTGTAGTGCAATTCTATTTACAGATTTATTGATTAAAGTTGTCGTTCTAAAGAAAGGGAGACACGCTTTTCTCCATATATATACAGGGTTTGCTACCATGCTTATTTCATCCCTTTTCCTTCATCTTCATTCAAAATCTGATTCCAAAAATCATTAACCATAAGAGGCAACCCTTCTCTCAGTGGGACTTTTGGCTCCCAATTCAGCAGTTCCTTTACTTTACTAATATCTAGCTTCCTCATATGTGGATCATCAGTAGTATTTGGTCTGTATTCTATTGTAGCACTTGAATCAATTGTTTCTTTAATAACCTGCATATTTATGAAAAGAAGCAATGAGAGGATGCCCATAAACAATAACTTTCAATCTTAGTCCACTTTCCTGCACTTCAAAACTCCTATAGAAGTGTGCCATTACTGTAGAAGGCACAATTGATATGCTATATTTTGGGCTTCAGATTAAGGAATGAACAAACTAAGCATGTCATAGCATGATATGACCGGAACCTTATAAGGAAAAAGTATAACTGGAAACCAAAACAAGGAAGAAATGAGAGTGAGATATGGAAAGAAGACAAAATACCTGAGCAAGCTCTAACATGGTGAACTCCCCTGGGTTACCCAGGTTGAAAGGTCCCACATGTTCACTATCCATCAAAGCAACCAGCTCATTAACCTGTGAATTGGAAAAGAAATTTAGTTCAGCATTGCATCATTACAATGCTGCATAGGTTCTTACAAAAATGTAGAGATAACAAATTATTATTAGATTTGAACTTATCCAATACAAAATCTTTGCATTCTGAAATAAAAAATAGAAGAAAACTACTTTCATACAACAGCTTAGTTGAATTACAAGTAATGATCAATAATTTCATTTAACCTCCCAAAGCAGTTGTTTCTCTTTGCTTTATGTATTCTCAGTTACTCCCAAAAAGTCCATTACCATATAAAATTATAAATGATATTAGGATTTCACTCAAGAAAAAATTTTGATAAGAAAATCAGGTTGGACAAGCTTGTTGAGTGTTTAAGAAAATATGCAATTATATTTTTAAGCTATAATTTTAAGAGAATGTCATGCACTTTTCTAAATAGAGCTATAGAGAATCATATTCAAATGACAAGTATTAAGCAGTTCATAAGCAACATTAAAATAACTACTTGATGAGACACCTCGTGGGCTCAAAACACCAGAGTCTAAGCCAAGTAATGACTTTAGCATAAGACCAACAAGTACATGCTCCTAAAATCAGCAATTCGAAAATCATATTCATACATCAAAGATTGATTTTTTTTTTAAAAAGGACACCTGAATAAACATAACAAAAGATTCATAAACCAGCAAAGGAAATTCTATTTCATTTTCTTCTCCAGTAACTTAAGAGCTTAGCATATCATGCCAGATTATCTCCATCCTCAATTGTAGAAGTGTTTTCCCCTATTATACGAGAACAATTGAAGAATTTTCTTCTTTTTTTTCAATTAAAAGAGGCAACACATACAATAGGGTACCTCGAGGAAGTAGAAAGGAAACCCTAACAACCGCAGCAACATTCCAAACTTTATAATACATGCTATTAGAATTTTCGGATCTGAAGCAGCAGAGAGGATAAAAATGAAAACTTAATGAAGAGAGATAGAGATATACCAATGAGAATGAGATGCTTGTCAGGTTTGGAGGAGCACTTGAAGCAATGAAGGGCATAAGATCCACAAACAGAACATCTTCCAAGTTAGGCTTTGCAGCAGCCATTCCAAGCCAACGAAGAACAAGTAGAAATGGAGTGGAAAGGGAATGGGTCACGGTGGAGACCTACGGGGGGAGTGGCTTTGAGCCTTTGAGCTTCTGAAAGTAAGGGAGATGATTTTGATTTGATTCTGAAAGTAAAATAAGCAGAAATGTATTAGAGTTACTGGTTGTTTCGAAAGGTTTGGAAAAAAAATTAGTGGGAAACAAAATGCCGCGTGCGCGTTATAGAAATATATTAGAGGTGTTGAGAAATATTAAAGATGGAAATAATAATCTGTCTCCATCTTTAAAAAAATTATTAATTAAATAATATATATAATTTTGAGACGAAACATATCCATCTGTAATATATTTTAATTTTTTTAAAATATTTATTTGATTGAATAGAGATGGAATTAGAGACAGAAAATTCAGAGACGGATAAATTTTGTCTCTAAATTTTGTTTCTATACATATTTGACTTTTTAAAATATTACATTGACCAATTAGAGACAGTATTAGAGATGAAAAAAATCTAAGATGGGTAAATTCCGTCTCTAAATTCTGTCTCTAAGCATATTTGACTTTTCATTGACCAATTAGAGACGAAATTAGAGATGAAAAATTCTGAGATGGATAAATTCCGTCTCTAAATTCTATCTCTAAATTTTAAATTTTATGTTTTCTCTCTAAATCATCAAATCCATCTCTTTTTTCGTCTTTAATAGAGACAAAATTATTTTCATCTCTAAATCAGAAATTTCTAATAGTGATTCAAGACTTGGACATGCTTTTACTCGTGTAGTGACTCAAGCATTACAATCCTGTAATTTTCCTTTGTCTATTTGTAAAACTCAGTTGCAAAATGTCTGTGAAGCTTGCTGTTTGGGAAAATCCCATCAGTAGCCATTTTCTACTTCTACTACTGTATATTCCGCCCCTTTAGAACTTGTGTATACTAATATTTGGGGGCCAGCTCCTGTAAATGCCTTAAATGGTGCTAGATATTACATTCTTTTTGTTGATGCCTATTCAAAATTTTCTTGGATTTATTTGATGCATTCCAAGTCTCAGGCTTTTTCTTTCTTTCTTCAGTTCAAGCACATGGCTGAACTTCAATTAGGGACTAAATTAAAAGCTCTACAAACTAATAATGCAAAAGAGTTTTTATTTTTCTCAAAATACTTACAATCCAATAGAATTTTACATAGATTAACTTGTCCCTATATACACCAACAAAATGGTAGTGTTGAAAGGAAACATAGATATATGACTGAAATGGGATTAACACTACTAGCTGCTTCTTCTCTTCCTTTAAAATTCTGGGGTGACGCATTCTTACATGTTGTGTCTATTATAAATGTGTTTTCAACTATAGTGCTACAAAATTTGTCTCCCACTGAAACTTTGTTTCACAAACAACCTTCTTATCATGATTTTAAGGTTTTTGGTTATTCATGCTATCCATTTACTTGACCATACAATAAACTCAAACTGGATTACAAATATATTTCAAGTTTTTATTTCTTGGTTTTACTCCTTCACTTAAAGGTTTCAAATGTCTTTCTCCTTCTGGTAAGTTCTACTTCACTCGTTATGTTATTTTTGATGAATCATTTTGTCCTTTTAAGTCACCTACTAGTTCATTTTCTTTGTCTCAGTCTTCCTCCTCATCTTTTATTCCTTATGTTCCTTCTATTCCTTCTATTCATGTTTTGTCAACAGGTGCTCACATGTAATTAGATATTCTTGTTCTCCTTATGCAATAGATAATATTCGTGTGTCTAATATGATTCATGAGTAAGGTTTTTTGCCTCAGGATACTAATGCTTTACCAGTAGTTCAATCTCAAGGAAATTCCCCTTCTTCACAACAATTGTCCATTGATGTTCCTGCTTTGCAGAATGCTCATCCCATGGTAACCAAGGCCAAGGCTGGTGTGCATAAACCAAAAGTGTTCTCTACTTCTTTGGAACCTACTTCCATTTCTCAGGCTCTCAACCAATCACACTGGAAACAAGCTATGACTAATGAGTACCATGCTTTGCTTAAGAATAACACATGGCCTCTAGTTGAATTACCTCCTGACAGAATGGCTATTGGCAGTAAATGGGTGTTTCAAGTAAAGTACAAGCTAGATGGCTCCATAGGTAAGTATAAGGCAAGATTAGTTGCCAAAGGTTTTTTTAATCAAAGACTTGGTTTTGATTTTACTGAGACATTTAGTCTAGTCATCAAACCAGCCACAATCAGACTTGTCTTCACTATAGTTTTGGCTAAGGATTAGCCTATTCATCAACTTGATATTAACAATGCATTTTTAAATGGGGACTTACAGGAAGAGGTTTATATGCAACAACCTCAAGGGTTTGTGCATGGTGGTCCTCACTTGGTCTGTAAACTTCATAAGGCTCTCTATGGCCTCAAGCAAGCTCCTAGAGCTTGGTTTCACAAATTGTCTGCTACTTTATGTTCTTTTGGTTTTCAGGCTGCCAAATCAGATATATCTTTATTTACTTAGTTCTTTCCTACATCTACTACATTTATCTTGGTCTATGTTGATGATATTCTAATCACAAGATCCTCTCCATCATAAATTCAGTCTCTGATTCAAACCCTGAATTCTACATTTGCTCTCAAGGATATGGGGCATTTGCATTATTTTCTTGGTATTGAGGTGACCAGAACTCCACATAATGATTTGCATATGTCTCAAACAAAATATATCAATGATCTGTTGATCAAGGCTGGTATGCAAAATAGTAATCTTTTTTCCACTCCTGTGACTACTCATCTTAAGCTTGTAGCTAAAGACAGTGTTCCCTTTGATGATCCTACACTTTATAGATCTATTGTAGGTAGCTTACAATATGTCATAGTGACAAGGCCTGAAATTTCATTTTCTGTTAATAAGGTCTTCCAATTTATGCAGAACCCTATGGATTCTCATTGGAAGGCAGTGAAGAGAATATTAAGGTATCTCCATGGTACTGCTACCTATGGTTTAATTCTTTCCAAATCTTCTCAGCTTGATCTTTATAGCTTCAGTGACTTAGATTGGGGCTCTGACCCTGATCATAAAAAATCAACAAGTGGTTATTGTGTTTATTTTGGGAAGAATTTGATTTCATGGTCTAGCAGAAAACAACATGTTGTCTCCCATAGTAGTACAGAAGCAGAATACCGCAGTCTAGCTGCTCTATCTGCTGAACTTCTCTGGCTGCAAACTTTGTTGGCAGAACTCAGAATGCCTCTGCCTCATCCTTCTAAAGTTTTTTGTGATAACCTTAGTGTTGTTCTCCTGGCTGCAAATCCAATTCTCCACTCTCAAACAAAGCATTTTAAAATTAATTTACATTTTGTTCGAGATCAGGTTCTCTCAAACAAACTAGCAATCAGTCATATACCAGCTCATGCACAAGTGGCTGATATTCTTACTAAGGCTGTCTCTAACGCATTATTCATGTCATTTCGTGACAAACTCAGAGTTGAATCTCTTCAACTGCTGAGTTTGAGGGGGAATGTGAGAGAGAAAGGATGAGATAAGATTGAGTTAGTTAATGACAGTTGGATGTGTGCCAGCTAAGTTAGTTAGTTAGTTATTAGTAGCTGTTAGTTGTCATAACAAAGTTCTGTATATATATCTGATATAGTGCAAAAGATCATAATGCAATGAATTCACGAGAATACACTTACATTTATGGTTTTTAGTTTCAGTTCTTCTTCATTCTCTTCTATTATACCTTGGCCTTGATACCTTACAATCGGTATTAAAACACACAACCAGTATACTTAAAAATATCAAACTGAGTCTGATTATTTTCAAATTTTAACTGTATCTTACTTAGCTTATTTGTGACCTAGAAACAAGTTATTCGTACTTGTTTCCCTCAACTTATCCTTTAAAGCTATTTTTTGGGTTATTTTAGGCTATTTTACACTTTCTGTGTTGCAACAAAGTGCCTAAACTAACACAGTTTGTCACAAAACTGAAATGACATGTTAAGCAAGTATTAGGCTACCTTTGTAACCTGTTTACCAACCTAACATGTTACTGAGGGTTTTACAATAGCACCTATATGGGTAGGCTGGCTATTGTCAGAAAAGTTTAAAATTAAGAAACACTGATTATTATTATTATTATATTTTTCATTTTTTTATTTTTTATTTGAAAGAAAATGAGAGTTGGAATTAGTCCAAAACTAGAGACTAGGCTCTCACGCCTGTTTATTCAACAAAGATGGCATATCTTTAGATTGTGTGTCATCAGTGTAGTTTTACTTGCAAGCCTTTCGCTTATGGAATATCAGTTCTTGTACCATTGTGGATTCAATAAAGAACCTATATTCCAAGAAGTATGAAACTCCACCACAGCCAGGACCTACCAATCTGGAGCCCATCAAATTAATGCCAAGGCAGACCTCAGAGATTGTTTCACGTAGACAATAAACACAGGTCTAAATCTATAGACCAACACTTCAACAGAGCCTAAAAGCTTGGCTTGGGAACATTGAAGACAGCTTTCTACAAAATGTGGCACACGAACCTTGTTTAAGGACCGGCATGCAAAAGTCCAACCTAAGTCAATAATAGGTCTAACCCTAAGGTTAGGGGCTCCACACTCAATTAAAAGTATGTTACTCTTTCAATTGCCTTTTTTTTAGATGAACAAGATAATGTTATTGTGATTGTGGCTCATATCTTCCTCTGATTTTATGTATAGTAACGGCTTAAATGCCTTCTAAGAGTCGAAGATAAGCTTCCCATCCAATTTTCTTATAAATTGGGAAACAAGGTCTTTTTGAGTCAGATTCCTAAGATTGTAACACTTATGTTCATCCTTGAAGAGATTCCACAAATTAAGAAGTTCACGATGCACAACTCTATAAGAATGCATCTCAAGAGTCAATAAGATATCATCTGATGATTCCTTACTCAGTCCATTCTTAATAAAGTATATTTTATCTTTTTGGTTTATGGAAACCATCCCCAAAGAACGATATCACTTATTACAATTCTATCGTGCACATTTGTGACAAACTTGTAATCTTTTTGCTTTTCTCTTTTTAGAATACGAACTTTTACTGAGACTTGGCATGTATGAGGTAAATAAATTTGAAAATTCATATGCTAAACAGACCTTTGCTTTGATTATCTAGTGTATATCTTTTGGGATGCCCTTGTGCATTAACATTCTCAATCTTTCACACCTAACTTTGTAGATTTTTGTTAGAACATTTTGAGGAAGAGAAGGAAAATATTTTCTTAAATTCAAGATAATGACATCCATTTTAAAGGAGAAGAAACCAGTTATTATGGGAACCTAAAAAATAAACCGACTTGAGAGCCACGGAGTATCGTTATCCGCCACTTAACAGGTGTCATAAAGAATTGTAGAAAGAAAGCAACAAAATTAAAATAAATTCTTTTCATAACAAGGATTAGAAAGGGAGATGGATTCTACCTCAACAACCTGGGTTTCCAGAAATAGTTTGAGTCTTTGTCCATTGACCTTAAACACATTACCATTCCTAGGGTTCCCAATGTCTATGGCCCCATGAGGATACACATGTTTGACAACAAAAATGTCACTCCACTTAGATCTCATTTTTTCAGGGAATATGTGAATATGAGAATTATGAAGTAGAACTTTTTGACTAATTTCAAAAGATTTTCTCAAAATTAATTTGTCATGAAATTTTTTTGCTCTACCTTTATAAATCTTTGAGTTTTCATATACATCATTTCTCAAGTTCTCAAGTTTATTTAATTGTAATTTGCGTATTTTGCAAGCATCATCAAGGTTTAGGTTGAAAACTTTAATGGCCTAAAATGCTTTATGCTCAAGTTTTACAGGCAAGTGACAAGGTATTCCATAGATTAATCGATAGGGTGACATACCTAAAGATGTTTTGAAATCAGTACGGTAAGCCCAAAGTGCATGATTTAGTCTTAAAGATCAATCTTTACGATTTGGGTTAACCATTTTTTTTAAAATTTATTTAATCTCCCTATTTGGTAATTCTACTTGCCCACTTGTTTGAGGGTGATAAAGGGTAGCAATTTTGTGTATAATGTCATATTTCTTTATTAAGGATTCAAATAGTTTATTGTAAAAATGTGTTCCCCCATCAATAATAATAGCTCGAGGGATTCTAAATCGACTCAAGACATTTTCTTTTAAAAATTTAAGAACAATTTTATAATCATTGTGTCGACATGGAGTCACCTCAATCAATGTTGAGACATAATCAATTGTAACCAAAATATACAAAAATCCAAATGATAATGGAAATGGACTCATGAAATCAATTCCCTAACAATCAAAAATTTCAATGTCAAGGATAGGGTTCAGGAGCATCATGTTTCGTTTATAAATGGAACCCAATTTTTGACAAATTTTGTAAATTTTGCAAAATGTATAGTTGTCCTTAAATAAAGTGGGTCAATAAAATTCACACTGCAAAATTTTTACAACTGTTTTCTTTGAAGAAACGTGACCTCCACATGCTTCCGAGTGACAAAATTTAATGACATTACTTACCTCACTGTTAGGTACACATCTCCGAATGATTTGATCAGGACAATATTTGAATAAATATGGGTCGTTCCAATAAAAAAATTTCACCTCAGTCAAAAACTTCTTTCTATCTTGGTGCGTCCATTGAGGCGATATCTTTCCTGGTGCAAGAAAATTGACTATGTTAGCAAACTAATGCATAGAATTGATAGAAAATAAAAATTTATTAGAAAAAGAATCATTGATAGGTGTGATATCAAAAGGTGAGTCTGTCGTAAGTCTGGACAAATGATCTGCAATAATATTTTTGGCTCATTTCTTATCTTTATTATGATGTTGAATTCTTGAAGCAAGAAAATCCACCGTATCAACCTAGGTTTGACATCCTGTTTAGACATTAAATATCTAACAACAACATGATCGATGAAAAAAATAGTAGAAGAACCAATTAAATAAGCTCAAAATTTGTCTAATGAAAAAATTACAACAAGTAGTTTTTTTTTTCAGTAGTGGTGTAATTCATTTGTGCACTATTTAAAGTTTGACTTATGTAATAAATTACATGATAGTTACCTTCCTTTCTTTGGCCTAAAATAGCACCAACAGCAAAATCACTAACATCACACATCAACTCAAAAGACAAAGACTAGTCAGTGGTTTGCATGATAAGAGTAGATGTCAGAAGACCAATTAATTTTTCAAAAGATTTTTGACATTCTTGAGTCCAATCAAATTATGCATCTTTTATTAGAAGATTACATAATGGTCTAGATATGGCACTAAAGTCCTTAACGAATCTTCTGTAGAATCCTGCATGTCCTAAAAATGAACGAACTTCCCTAACTATTTTTGGTGAATGCAAATGGGCAATTAATTCAACTTTGGCCTTATCAACTTCAATTCCTTTAGAAGATATCATATGACCTAACACTATTCTTGAGGTAATCGTGTAATGACATTTTTTTCAGTTTAACACAAGTACTTTTTCTTCGCATCTTTTAATAACTTTTTTCAAATTATCAAGACAAATTTCAAATGAATTTTCATAAACTATCAAGTCAACCATTAAAACCTCTAAATAATGCTCAACCATGTCACAAGAAATACTTAGCATGCATATTTGGAATGTTGCGGAGCATTACAAAGGCCAAAAGACATTCTTCTAAATGCAAAAAGTGCCAAAGTGACATGTAAAAGTGGTCTTTTCTTGACTCTCTAATGCAATGAGTATTTGATAATAGCCTGAATAACCATCAAGAAAATAGTAGTAGGGATGTACTGCTACCCTTTCCAGACTTTGATCAAGAAATGGCAAAGGAAAATGATCTTTCCTAGTGGCAGCATTTTTTCTAAAATCAATACACATACACCGACTGGATGAGACTCGTGTAGGTATTAATTCACCTTTCTCATTTTCAACCACTGTTATTCTAGATTTCTTAGGCACAAGTTGTGTAGGGCTTACCCACTGACTATCAGAGATAGGGTAGATAATTCCAACATCAAGCAATCTAAAAACTTTTCAGTTCTAACTACCTCTTTCATGTGTGGATTTAATCTTTTTTGAAACTGTTGAGATGTTTTAACATTATGCTCTAAATGTATTTTATATGTACAAATTAATGGATTAATGCCTTTTATATCCTTTAATGTCCATCCAATTGTACTTTTATGCCTTTTAAGTACTTCTATTAATATACCTTTCATGTTCTCTGGTAAGGGTCGAAGAAATTACCACTGAAAAATTTTGTTCTTCTCCCAAAAATATGTACTTCAACCCAACAGGTAATGACTTTAGTTCTAGTGTAGGTACTTCTTCATGGGTATTATCATTCATGGGTTTTAGATCTTTGAATCTCGGTTTCTATCATTTGTATTCCATTACCTGTGTACAATCAAGCAAAAAGCATATTTCAGAAATATCATCATCTAATTGCATACCTGAGTTAAATGAATTAATTAAACAAATTTCTAATAGGTCAGAAGAACTCCTAGTTTGAAGATAATCATCTATAATGGCCTCAATCCCTTCAACTTCCTCCTTTTCATCATGGATTTCCTGTGGTTGCTTGCACATGTTGAAAACATTAAGCTCCAGTGTCATTTTTCTAAATGTTAGCTTCATCACCCCATTTCTACAATTTATCAAAGCATTAGATGTTACTAAAAATGGGTGACCTAAATAACAAGAATTGACTTGTAACTATTAACCATAGGTTTAGTTTCCAAGACAATAAAATCCACAGGATATATGAATTTATCAACTTGTACCAATACATCTTCCACTATTCTTGTTGGAATTTTAACTAATCTATCGGCAAGTAGAAGAGTTATAGAAGTTAGTTTTAACTCACCCAAGTTGAGTTGCTAATAAATTGAACATGGAAGTAAATTAACACTAGCACCAAGATTAAGTAAAGCTTGTTCAGTTTTATGTTCTCCAATAATGCATGAAACTATAGGACAACTATGGTCTTTATATTTCAAGGCATTATTATTCTGAAGAATGAAGCTTACCTGTTCAATCAAAAAGGCTTTCTTTTTCACATTTAGTTTTCTTTTAACAGTGCAAAAGTCCTTAAAAAACTTGGCATAAGAGGGAACCTGTTTGATAGCATCTAACAGATGAATATTGACCTTCACTTGTTTAAAAATTTCAAAAATTTTAGTGTTATAATTCAATTTCCATGAATTGTTTAATGCTTGAGAAAATGAGGGTGAAAGTAAAAGTTTAGTCTCCTTTTAGTTAAATGGCTTATCAATCTCTTCCTTATCTTGGGGGATTCATTCATCATCTCTCTCACAAGGTTCAAGAATTTATTTTTCAACAATCTTTCCATTCCTAAGAGTTATCACTGACTTGACTTGATCTATTTATTGGCTTTCTAAACTACCCTTATTTAGACTGTACTGACCTTTGTGATTCGGTTGAGGTTGAGAAAGAAATTTTCATTTCTCATGAATGGTGAGTGCAAAAGAAAATTTAGCAAAAGTGTCTTTTATGTCAATCATGACTTGAGTATTTTGGTTATTAATGGCCTCTTGCTTTTTCATGAATGCATGCATTATTCCTTCAAGGTTTTTCCTATATGGTGGGACATAAAGTACATATCCTTGAGAATTTTGAAAGTCCAGTTATGCCTGAGGAGGTGGTGGTTGCATAAATTGTGCCTGATTATTAGTCCTTCAACTGAAGATTGGGTGATTTCTCCATCCCAAATTGTATGAATCTAAAAAAGAAGAGGTAAATAGATTTTTAAAATTATTCGTTGCATTTATTTGTTCATGCACAACTTCTTTGAAAATAGGAATTTTTGGACATTCATTTGTTGAGTGTCCTAAGTCATCACAAATGCCACAAATTTCTTCATTTTGCATTGATTTGATTTCTTTCACTTTTCCTAATTCCATGGCTTCAATCTTTCTAGTCAAACTGGTGAACCTAGCATTTAGATCTTCTTCTTGACTAAGGTGATATTTTCTTTTACTAGCACTTGCAATGTTAGATCTAATTGAATTTTTAGAAGGATTAGTACCATGCCAATATTGAGAATTCTCAGCCAAATGGTCTAAATATTCTAAAGCTTCTTCAGGTTCTTTATCAAGAAACTCACCATTGCACATTGTTTCCATGAATTATTTAATTTCAGATGTTAACCCTTCATAAAAGAAGCTTATAGTGTGCTATTTTAGAAAATCATGATGTGGGCAAGAATTTAACAAGTCTTTAAAACGTTTTCAACTTTGAAAATATGCTTCATTTGAATTTTGGAAAAAATTTGGATTTGTCTTTTCAAAGCATTAGTTTAATGTGTTGAAAAAAATTTCTTTAAAAACTCACTTTACATTTTTTACCATGTGGCAATTGATCTTGGTTTCAAAGCGTTAAGCTAAGTTTTTACTTTATCTTTCAAAGAAAAAGGAAACAATTTAAGTTTAACAATCTCTTCAGTGTAATTTTGATAAATGAAAGTGATACATACTTTCTCAAATTCTTTTAGATGTAAATATGAGCTTTTAGATTCTAAACCTTGGAAATTAGAAAGTAATGAAATCATACCTTGCTTAAATCTAAAATTGTGAGCATTGAGTAGAAAGATAAAACATCATGGACAAGAATTTCGAGATAGTTGCAAATATTCGCGTGTGGTTCGCAATGGTTGATTTTCATGTTCATTATGTATACTTTCAATTTCAACCATTGTGTTTAATCTGTATGATTGTGATTCAAACAAATCAATATATAAAGTACAATGATTAGTTTTAACCAAATGACCAGAATTTGAATCACGATACCCATTAAGAATAAATAAGTGACTTAAAATTGAAAAGAAAATGTACAAGTAGGTGGTATAAACTAGCCATCAAATATGATACAACTAGAAAATTAAAAGAGTAGGGAAAGAATATAGTAGATGGTGAAGTTTACAAAAAGAAAGAGAACCTCAATAATTTTTTTCTTTAAATCAAGTCCCCGGTAATTGCGCCAAAAACTTGATGCGAATTGATATGTTGCAAACCCAAGTGCAGCTTGTCCCAAGTAATAAATTTTCGGGAGTCCGAGGATGATCCACAGGAAGTTGATGAAGAAAAATTCTTCGAGGTAAGGAAAAGATTTGTCAAAACAATAAAGGTGATAAAACTTGTTCACAATTAAAAAGGATTTGCTTAGGTTAGGAGATCCACTCTCGGTATATAAATTAAGGACAAGATTATTTTTTTATATAACTTAATTGGAATCCACACATAACAGAGGTTCCAATCGGAGAATACAACATATAAAGTTCTTTTAAAGTTATATATATAGTTATAATATGGTTCCTTTAGTTATCCATTAACGCCAACACTTGTAAATAGGTTCAAGCATTTATTGTGTCAATATCTTATCTACAATAAATCAAGATATCCACTTTACAAGGAGGGTTAATAACGCCAACACTTGTAAATGATTTCAAGTATTCATTGTGTCAATCTCTTATCTACAACAAATCAAGATCTCCACTTTACAAAGAGGGTTTCTAAATTAATTGGAAACAAAATACAACATATATAATGATCACTTGATAATATATCATTCAAGCACAAGAAAGAGATTAATCTAACCTTATTTCATTACCAAAAATTTCACCCTTTCACCCAAGCAAAATGAGAATTAGTTACTCATGAATGAGAAGAAAGAAAAAGAGAAGAAGAAAGATATGAACATAACTTCTATTTAGAACAAAAGAAAACTACAACAAGAGAAACAAATTATACAATAACATGATCTTGATATCTAAACCAAGATGATTCCAATGAACAACCAATGGTGCCTTTTATAGAGCATGAAGTGTATAAAATGAAAAGGGAGTTATTTAATGAGTGTGAATAAATGTCATGCTTGTCTCACCAAATGATAATGGATTTGTTTAATGAGTGTGAATGAGTGCCATGCTTGTCTCCCCACTCGCACGAACCAATTTAGGGCCTAACTTTGACTATAACCTTATCAAAACGTCACTATTTCAAAATGTGGTCTTCATAAAATTGAAGGGTTTTGTCTCATATTTCCAGTGCCACCGATTTCAGCTCAATCCAACTTTTGCAGCCCAACTTATGACCTAATCTTTGCACATTATTCATGTTCTAGTAACAGCACCTGTGTTCTGACTTCCAAACCCAATCTGACCTACTAGACATCTAATTTAGCTCTTGTGTGCTCATAAAAGTTGTATATTTGGGTCTTATCTTTCATTTGGTCTTAGTTTGGTGTCAATTGATCTCCTATAGCTTAAGAAATAGGCTGATGAGTGCGTAGAAGTCAAGCTGTCAGGATTAGCATTTTGGCTCTCGTTTCCACTTCAATTTAAATTATCCAAACGTGTGATTCATCTCTTGACGTCTTCATGAAACTTGTAGAAAATTGTCTTAGCTTTCCTACAAGATCATAATCACATCAATCAAATATTTGCAACTCAGATTATAGCTAATTTACTAAATACTGCTAAATAGACAAATTAAGGTCAATTCATGCAATAATTCCTTCAACGATCTAATTAAGCCCAATTTCATAAAATGTAACAAAATTAACTTAATTAAACCTAATTGAACCTTAAGAAATTCAGTGAGAGGATTATTAAATGAATAAAATATATTGCTATCAAGAATCCCCCAGTGTGTAAGCACCCACCAAAACTAGATGCTCTATTCGCTTTAGTCTTCTCTTGTTTCGCCTTAAATTTTTTAATCTCCCAGTACTACTGGAGAGCTTCCCATGACGACTCTCCTATCCAACTAGGCCTTTCATATGAAACCTTGGTTTCACGTAGCATATCACTTAACCGCTTTGTTTCACGGTGGTTGAAAGCCTTATAATCTGAAACCCTATTTAAAGAATGCTACCTTATGTGTTTAGCAGAACTCATAGAAGCATACAATCTCTTAAGCCTAGCAATTTGAGGCAAATAACGCATTATTCGCTCAAAAACACTTTTTTTTTATTTTTGTATATAATTGTATTAGGCTTATACCATTCAACACTACAAAATTTACATTACCTCAATTGCTTATCCTCCTCGATGTAGAATATCATGCATCCATTTATACAACAATCATATTCAACCAAATTAATCCCTAATTTAGCAACTAATTTCTTTGTCATATACAGATTATCAGGAACAAGTGACCCAGTAGAATTTATTTCCTCAATTAATCTTATTACATCATTATATACATTCTCAGATAAGTTATGGTCAGATTTAATTCTCAACATGTAAAGAGCAATGGATAATTGAGAGTGTCTTTCATACCTAGGCCACAAAAATTATGTTGTAGTATTTAATAAATTATAAAGTTGTTGGGTCTCATCATTTGGGGGTTCCTCTACTCTGTCCTTCGAAGGCCCCTAAAACTAGGAATTTTTGCTCTAGCAACATCGTATACCAGCTGTTGGTAGTCATTAACTACATTTTCATTACTAACTTTAGGGGTAGCAGAAGTACCAACACCATCATTGTACTTAAATTGAAGCACAATTAGGTCAAACTCCCCATGATCCGACCAATACTAATAATTTGGTTGGAATCCTCTCTTATACAAATGTAACCTAACCATGTTAGAGTCTATTAGGTTTCCATTACAACATTTAACACATGGATACCTAATTGTTCTCTTGATTTCATACTGGGAAGATCAACATGTAAAATTAACAAATTCTTCAACCTCATCCAAAAACTCTTGTACAAAACTAATCCTACCAAGAAGAAGCCTATTATACATCCATTGATGATTTTCAAGGATATCAATCTTTTATAATTCATAGCAAATAAAATTCTAATTCAACCCTAAAGCCATAAAGTCCTAAACCATAACATCTAACATTCAATTTAAACTTTTCAATAACTAATTCAATTACAAGATAAAAATGTCATAACAATAAAAATACATGTAAATTATGACTTAATATAAATTCCTAAATCATTAAATTCATTATCTAATACTAAGATTGACAATAATTCACTTAAGTTTCTACAGAAATCATTGCAAAATTCATTGTGATGTGACTTCTAAAATTTGTCCATTTCAGTTAGATCAACAGTTCAGCAAATTGACATTAAACCTAACTAACATGCAAACAAATCATATGCATTAATATATTACAAGTTTAAAATATTTTGTACCTGGACTGGGATGAAAGATGTAGCGAGATGGCGAGGGCGATGGATAAGGAGTAGTGGTTGTAAAACATGTAGTCAATAAAGACAAAACTTATCAATTGGTCAAGAATAATCTCAAAACCAAGACCAATTCAATAAACAACTTAAGCTTTTGAGATAGTTGGGGACTAACACAGGTAAATAACTTCAAATCAAAATGAGAAAAACATAATAACAAAAACTATTCAGAATAACATGTAATGTTCCCAAAGTCCTCACAGGGGTTATAAATTGACCAATAATAAAACATGGAAGCACAGACACATTTCCAGTTCTTTATCCAAAGCTACCTTTCAAAGTGTGTCTTATCTGATTCTAATTCCTTTTTACCCATTATTCTTATTCTTAATCTCCTAACGATTTATTATAAGTCTTATTTTGCATTTTCATAATTTCAGGTTCAACATTCCAGAGACTACACCTTTTATTGCCATTCTCAAATTTGTAGCCGAATAATTCAAGATGCCTCTCTAGACTAGCACTATTATCACTAATGGTAATTGCTTATATCAACACTATCATCTATGTGAAGCCCACATGTGCATGCAATGTAAAGGATTGCGATGCTTACCATACCATATCTTATTATAAAAAAGATCAAGTTTAAAAAATTAATAAAAATAATAAGATTCATTATTGAGCAATATTTGTAAGTAATTAGTAATTTACAAAAAAATGTCAAAACAAAATTTGAACAAGTAATGAGTTACATTCAAAATTAACTTTTAGGGATGTTGCATACCTAGAGGAAAAACTCGTGGGTGAGTTGGAACTCGCATGAGGGAAGTCTAGGGTGGAGCCTTGATTCAGAGGAGGTCTACTGTTAGTAGGGAACGGTGCATATGTAAAGGGTATGGTCTAGGTTCACTGGAGAAAAGGGGTTGGGTTCGATTGTGGTGGTTATGAGCATGCGGAGATGGTGAAATCTTGTTGGTAGGTTGTTAGCACAAGATGGGGGTGGTGCGGTGAGCTTGGGGAAAGTGAGAGAGAGAGAGAGAGGACGTAGCAAGCTTAGCAACACTGCGAGGTGGGGGAGCGACGAGGTGGCAGTAGTGCAAGGTGGGGGAGTGACGAGGTTATGACACTACGAGGTGGGGCATAGTGAGATAGGGGCACAACAAGGTGGTGGCGCTACGAGGTGGAGGCGGCGGCACGAGAGAGGAGAAGACAAGAGGTGGAGGGACAACGAGGGAGAACGGTGGCACAAGAGAAATGAGAAGACGAGAGTAAATGAGGGGACTAACATTGAATGAGGGAGAGGATGGGGAAATGAAGGAAGGGAAGGAGGTTCTGTCAGGCATATCCATTGGAAATTATTTCTAACGAATTTTTTAAACTTCCTGGCTGAATTTCTACCCAAAAAAAGCTTACTTCGGGCAAGTAAAAATTTTTTGGCAAATAATCCCCTAAAAATTAAAATAATATATTTTAAAAAAATTCCAATGGATATTTTTATTGAAAATTTTGAGCAACTAAAATGTTTATCTCATAAAATTAAAATATAATATTCTTTTAATTATTTAAATTCTTTTTTATTAAATATTTTTGCCAGAAAATAAAAAAAATAGTGCCATCATTAATTCTTTTTTAATTTAAAAATTATTTTTCCCATAAATTTTTTAACAAATAATTTGCTAGAAATTATTTAAATTATGAATTTATTTTTTCGGTGGACTAAACTGCCAAAAATATATGTTGGTAATATGTGAATTTCTTGTAGTGCCCGACGTCAGAGGAACAACTCCCCCAGCGAGATGCAAGGTGGGATAATAAGGCCACGAGGACCATATACACCATCTTTGATGGCTTCACTGGGGGAGGGCAAACGAGGTTTGCTCGAAGGAGGCATTTGAGGGTCGTGCTTAGTGTAGCTTCGCTCCCAATCACCAAAAGAGGCAACAGATCTCAGACTCCAGTGTTAATCTTCTTAGAGGAAGACGAAGAATAAGTCATCCCAGGAGGCAATGACCCTATAATGACCATAGCTAAGATGATCAACACAAGGGTAAAGAGGGTCTTTGTAGACCAAGGGAATTCAACGAACATCCTTTTATGGAGTGTTTTAAAAATATGGGCATCCTTATGTCCAACCTTAAACCCCTTGATACCGATCTCATAGGTTTCTTAGGGGGCAAGGTTAGGTCGGAGGGCTACAATTGAGTTGTTTGTGACCCTTAGTGAGGATCCCTTGCAAAAGACTATCAAAGTAAAATTTTTTGTGGTAAACTGCCCCTAAGCGTACAATGTCATCCTTAGGAGGCCGTCCTTGAATGCATTTGGGGCAATAGTTTCCACTCACCACTGGCTATGTCAGTAGATGGACAAGTGGTGACTGTGAAGGCTGACCAAGCTGTAACAGGAAACTACTACAACATTAGTTTGGACCTCCCTGAACAAGATGATGCCAACACAAGACAACGGACTCCACCACCTCAGGGGAAAAATATCGTGTGATGATGTCAAAGGTTGACGTCCATAGTGACATGAAGGAGAAAATGCCACAACTAGAGGATCAGTTGTTAGATGTTCAACTTGGACAACGGGCAGATCAAACCACCAAGATTAGAGCGAGCTTATCCAAAGAAGAACAGAGGAAGTTAACAAAATTCTTTCAGAGTAATAAAGACTTGTTTGCATGGACATCCATTGTTATGCCCATCCTCGATCCCAACTTCATCTGGCATCGGTTATCGGTCTCTTCAAATGCTAAATCGATGGTGCAATGAAGAGAAAAGTGGGACTTGAGCGTCATAAGGCCATAGAAGAGCAAGTGAATGAGCTCCTCAAAGCTTGTTTCATAAGGAAAGTATACTACACCACTTGGCTTTCTAATGTTGTTATGGTTAAGAAGTCCTTAGGGAAATGACGCATCTATGTAGATTATACAAACCCTAATAAAGCCTACCGTAAGGACCCTTGCCTATTACCTGACATAGATAAGTTGGTAAATGGATCTTCTGGATATCAATATTTGTCTTTCATGGATGCTTACTCAGAGTATATCAAATTCTAATGCATCAAAAGATGAAGAAAAAATAACTTTCATCACTGAGAAAGCTAGCTATTATTTTAAGGTGATGCCTTTTGGGCTCAAGAATGCTAGAGCCACCTGCTAGTGCATGATGAATAAGGTCTTTGAAGACCATATTAGGAAGTTGAAGGAGGTCTACATTGATGATATGAATGTGAAGACTCCAAACACAGGAGAACATATAGCTAAGCTCATAGAAGAGTTATCACAATTGAGAAAGCATAACATGAGGCTCAACCCAAAGAAATATACATTCGGG
This sequence comes from Ormosia semicastrata, assembly GCA_029884595.1. Classification (NCBI taxonomy): domain Eukaryota; kingdom Viridiplantae; phylum Streptophyta; class Magnoliopsida; order Fabales; family Fabaceae; genus Ormosia; species Ormosia semicastrata. The sequence continues at coordinate 5,233,103 of JAQQTO010000044.1, forward strand.
GTCCAAGTTGAAATTTTTTTGGGTTTCATGTTGACTAATAAGGACATAGAAGCCAACCCTGACAAATGTCAAGCTATTATCAACATGCAAAGCCCTAATTCCTTGAAGGAGATCCAGCAGTTAACAAGTTGAATTGTTGTATTCATAAGATTTGTCTCTAAGTCAACTCAAAAAGCTCTACCTTTCTTTAAACTTCTAAAGAATAGGAAAGACTTCGAGTGGACTATGGAGTGCGAGGAAGCTTTCTAAAAGAGTTTTGTTATATGCTCCTAATAATCCTCCTAATACTTAATAAAGAAAGTATTAAATGAAAAAGTAAATACATTTAATGTCTTAGAAACATGTAAAACATTCAATACTTTCTTCATTTAGTAGTCGGGAGGATTAGTAGGAGGATGGTTAGGAGGATTTAGAATTATTCTTTCCAGAACCTGAAGACTACACTTACCACCCTGCTAATTTTGACCAGGCAGGACGAAGGTGAGACCCTTTTCCTTTATCTATCAATAGCTACTGCAGCAGTTAGTTCAGTCTTTGTTATGGAAAAAGTGAAAGCCAAAAGCTCGTCTACTTCACTAGCAAGGTTTTACAAGGACCCGAGCTCCGACATCAGAAGATAGAGAAGTTAGCATTTGTACTTTTTGTTTTAACACGGAGGTTGAGGTAATACTTTCAGTGTCACCCCGTGGTTGTGAAGATGGATCAACCCATCAGACAAGTTGGTTCATGGAGCTGTTGGAGTTCAGAATAGGATACGAACCACACCAAGCTATAAAGGCACAGGCTCTATCCGATTTCATGGTGGAATTTACGCATCCTCCGTCGTCCGACAATGAGGGAGAATTGACCATTTATATGGATAGAGCCTCCAATTTGAAGGGACACAACACAAGTATCATTTTAGAAAATGCCAACAGAGTCACACTTAAGCAATCCCTCAGATTCAAGTTCCCATTCTCAAATAATCAAGTAGAATATGAGACGATGATAGCGGGACTCTTTATGTCCAAAATCCTTGGTGCATTAAAAGTTAGACTTTATAGTGATTCCTTGCTAATAACCTCCCAAGTCCTAGAGGAATATCAGGCTAAGGACCCTTAATTGCAAAAATACCTAATGAAGGTGAAGCAGCTGATGATTGTGTTCTCCGAGGTCAAGGTTGACCATATTTCTAGAGAGTAGAACTCTAGGGCAGATATCTAATTAATAGGTTTCAATTTGTATTTTTTTAAAATAGGTTTATTAGATGCTGTTAGTGTAATATTATGACTATTGCTTTTTATTGTTGAGACAGCTAAGTTGGAATGGTTGATCTAAAGGGAAAGATAAGAATTCTACTATACACCAGGGAGGAATTTCCTCTAACAATATTTTTTATCCGTTTAAGGTTTAGGATTTATGTATGTAAATGTGTCAGTAGGACCCATGTGTTAGGAATAATTTAATGGTTAGAATTCTCCTAGAAGAATAAAAATCTCTTCCTCCAAGGGTATAAAAGAATTTGTCAGGGAAAGAGCACCTAAGACAAGAATAGTAAGGCTTTGTTTGATAAGGTAATTTAGAGTGGAAAAGAAAAAAAATAGTTTGATCATTGTTTTATTTCCTTGTTTAGTTTATACTTTAGAGGAGAAAGGAAATGATAGGAAATGATTGAGTTTTTGTGGGCCCTATAACTTTTGTATTCATCCAATATATGATAGATTTGGAAGGAAAGCTAAACTTCTTGTGCAATTTTGGGTGTTTTATTATTAATAAATGAATTTGATTCTATTCATAACATTAAAAATAATTAAAAAATATAAATAAGTAAAAAGGTGTAAAAGGACAAAAAGATAAAAGTCAACTTTTTTTTTTATTTTCCATTCTTTTCATTTATAAAATCAAACAAAGGAATGAATCTTTTTTTCCTTTTCCATCAGATAATGCCAAACAAAGGAAGTAATAACTTCTTTCTTTTTTGTTCCTTTCTTTTCTTTTCATATCTAGTATATCTCGTCTTCTTTTTTTCCTTCTATAATAATACCAAACGGACCTTAAAAGATCAAATTATAGTAACTATGGAGCTCATGAAGCTGCTGGTAAACTCAACTGTGTGTATACTTACTAACTTAGAAAAAAAATGCATCATATGTAGTGTCTATAAAAAAAATATCATAAATTATTTATCAAATATGGTGGACATTATACAACCCAAAAAAAAAATATTGTGGACATCATACACTGTTGGTCTAGGCAAGATCGTGGAGGTTTAAATTAATCTATTACCATATAGGCTTGTGTTTTATCCTGGATAGTTGGGCTCTTGGGTCAGAACCAACTCATTGCAACAACCTTCTTCTAACTTGGAAGCATTAGAGAGGAGGGTTGGATACCTGCTAGACACTTTAATACTTAAGTTAATGAGGGTGTAAGGTGAATGCAATGAGCGAGAAATTCAAAATGATTGTTGGGCGTGCAACCCAAACACCAACTGAACACAGACGAATCACCGCGTGTCGTGTAGCAAAAAGGTTGTTAGCGTGCAGGCAAAAAGATGTTTGCTCAGCAGGCAAAATGTCTCCAACAAGCTAAGAGTCATAGCCTCAAACGACCACGGGCTGCTCTATGATGGAACACGGCCACGGAGTCCCAAGGTCTTGAGGACGATTTGAAGCCCCAAAATTTGTAGTTACTTGTACTCAACGGCATTCCCCATGAAATTGCCCTCGGTGGTCTTGAGCCATCTAAGTTCGGCCATTTAAAGCTAAAGGTCACAGTAACATTGGACTATAACCCTATCGAGTTTGGAGTTCAGCACCTTGATAACTAATTAGAGCATCGACTTAGGGACAGTGATTTGGACTAAGATTTAGGCTCACTAAGGCCAAGCCCAATCTCCAAAGGAGATATGATCTCTCTTCCTCGGCAGTAGGAATTATCTCCTAAGGAACAATTACAATTCAATAGGCAAGCCTAGGAAGCTTCCTCTAAAGAACCTATAACGGCCTTAGTGTTCCTACTCACTACTTGGTTCCCAAGACTCATTTCACTATAAATATTTATAGTAGCCATGATGGTAAGGTCTGGTAAACCTGCAGCATTTTCAAGCCTCCATTTGCAATGGTACGTTGCTTCCGGTGGGTTGCTCCTCTTCACTTAGCCCCTCATCTTCCTTCTCAAGGTATCCCCTTTTCTCCCTTTTTTCCTCCATTTCTGGTCAAACAAGGTTAGGATTAGGGTGCTAGGGAACGAAGGAGAAAAGGAGTCTTCTTTAAAGATTCTGGAGCATCCACCGTCTCTGCCATGTCACTTGCGGAGAAGAAGGGCCCCTGGTGTGCTTCTACCCCTAGAGGGCGGAGGCCAACTCAATCTGCTGAGTTCTGTGCTCGTGGCAGAGGGGGTGCAGGGGTTTTTGGGACAAGGAACATTCTCCAAGGGTTTCACTTATACTCTAAGATCATGGTTTCTTTGGAGAAATTACTTGGTCCTATGAGCAGTGATTTTGACAGCTCTTCGCCCTCTATAGGTACTAGTTAAGCTTCGACGTCTAATAACATAGGCGGGAAGATGCTAGGAGCCGAGGATCTCCAAAAGTAGTTTCTGCCGCCCCTTAACACGAAGGAATACTCCTATGGTACATGAACGTGACGGAGACCGAGACCTCGGAGGGTCACTACCTGATATAGCCCTATGGCGAGGACAAAAGGATATGCAGCCTACCTAGGCCTGGTCCTCCGTGCATGTATATGTCTGAAGCCCTCTTCGCTAAGCTTGGGATTCACATTCCGTTCCTCGAGTTCTACGTTGAGGTCTTGAATAAGATCGAGACAACTCCTTCCCAACTTCATCCCAATAGATGGGCGTACATACGGTCCTTCAAGATCACAAAATCCTTGGCCTGTGTCTTCCACCTCTCAGCCTGACATGTGGCCTCCAAGGTTTAGTTCGCGACAACCTGCACGTCCTCGCGGAGCCTGATCATCACCTCCCCCGTCTCCTTCTTTTCATTATCCCCAGCAACGACCTTCTCCTGTAGAGTTTTGTTGTCCGCTTCCAGCATGGATATCTTCTTCATATACAGCAACTTCTCCAAATAGTGAATGATGTTGGCCGACTGGTACTGGGTCTTTTACAGGTAGAGGAGGAGATTAGAGTGCAATTTCTGACTAAGCACCCCAATATCCTTATCCCTCTGGAAGAAGATGTCAAAGTGACCTCGGACGTCAAATGTTTTGCTCTATATAGAGGCTGAAGAAGAATTAAGAGCCCTATGTTAGATCAATGATCCTCTTTCCTTTGGTTTGGCCAGAGGATACATTGACATCTTCAGCAATGGGGGTCGGAGGTGGTGCGATTTCGAGATTTGAAACTACTTAAACTTGCTATCTTCCTCTATTAGTGCTATTTGCTCTTCTTCCCTTGATCTGTGAGGGCCGGAGAACTGGAGCCAAAGGTAGCTTCCTTTGACCCCGCCATCGTGTTGCTGACAATTTTTCAAACGCCAAAGTCCATCCTGGTAGCCTCAGAGGACGATCCGAGAGCAGCGCCTCCAGCAACAGCCATAACTTCTTTCTTTTGTTTCTACTGGGCCTTCCACAAAGACCTGATATCTCCAGTATCAATCATGCAATCTGCAAAACAATAAAAGAGAATGGAGTTATAAGCATTAATTCTATAAAGGAAAGTAGTTCTATGACAAACAAAAGCAAAAATTGTTAAAATTTAGCAAAATTATAGGCAATTATTCTACATAATTCATAGGCATAATTATATGGTTATTTTTCCCTTATCATTAACAACTACCTTTATTGTTTTTCTTCACTGTATAGCTAGTAATTCCTTCTTTTTAGCCTTTTATTTAGTTGTTAGTTTTGTATATATACCTATATAGAATTACAAGCAATAGAATGAAGACATATATTTTTCTTTCTCTCCCTAACATATTTACCTTCCCATTCTTTTCATTGTATCAGAAGCATTACGCTCTTGAGAAGTAATTGATATGTTTTCCTTTTAATCACAAATGACAAACACTACTTCTAAAACACAAACCAATGTTACTGTTGATCCTTTGGATCCCTTTCATCTTCATTCCTCGGATCATCCAGGAGTTAGTTTGGTCACCAAGCAATTGAATGGTGATAATTATGCAACTTGGAGCCGGTCAATGAGTATTGCACCAAGTGCGAAAAACAAAACAGGTTTTGTTGACGGTTCAATCAAGAAGCCACCATCAACTGATGAAAAATATGCCCTGTGGAAAAGATGTAATGATATGGTATTATCTTGGATTCTTAATTTTATTGATCCTAATCTTGGTGAAAGTGTTTTGTACACATAATTAGCAAAAGGAGTTTGGGCTGATTTAAAGGAGAGATTTTCTCGGAATAATGCTCCTAGAATCTTTCAGATTGAGAGGGACATTGCTTCCTTACAGCAAGGGGCCATGTCTGTGGCAGTATATTACTCCAAGTTGAAGGGCTTATGGGATGAACTCTCATCTTACAATGATTTACCTATCTATGCATGTGGAGCAGTTAAGAAAAATGAAGAACGAGAACAAAGAGGGAAAGTAATACAATTTCTTATGGGCTTAAATGATTCATATTCTGCTATATGTGGCTGAATCCTTCTCATACAACCACTTCTTGCCATTGGAAAAATTTATTCCATGATTCTCCAAGAAGAAAAACAACGTGATCTTGTTTTTCCTAGAGAAGTTTTGTTGGCAGATTCACAAAGGATCAATAGTGTTAGAAACTCATCCAATAAAGGGAAAGGAAAGTTATACTGCAGCCACTACAATGGAAATAACCATACAATTGATAGGTGCTTTCATCTACACGGCTTTCCTCCTGGTCACAAATTTCACAAGAAATGTGAGAAAGCAAAAAACATATCAAGGTCCTCTGCTAATAGCATCCGACTTGAAACTCCAAGTTTCACACAAGAGCAATACCAATAACTTTTGGCTCTCTTGAATTATGGTAATGCTCAACCTAAGGCAAATATAGCAGGTCAGCTTAACCCCCTTTGTCTCTCATCTCATATTAGCTCTACTTATTTAAGCAAACGGATGATAGATAGTGGTGTGACTGACCATATCACTCCCTCTCTTGACTTGTTCTATAAGGTAAGTTCATCCCCTCATACATCTGTTGCGCACTACCCAATGGAAATAAGGTTCAGAATGACTCATTAGGTTTGGTTAAATTTGGATCTAATTTTTCTCTTTCAGGAGTCCTCTATGTGCCTTCATTTTGTGTCAACTTGTTATCTGTTAGTAAACTGACAAAATCTCTTTAGTGTTTAATCACATTTTTTCCTGATTTTTGTATCTTACAGGATTTGGCAACGAAGAGGATGATTGATTTGGGGAGGCAGCATAATGGCCTTTATTATTTTTCCACAAACAATAATCATCCGAACATCAACCAAACATCTTCACAACCATCCTCACAACCAAACCTTTGGCACAGATGCCTTGGACACCCCAGTATTCAACCTATGAAGCATTTCACAGATTCTATCCTCGACATTTGTTTCTTTCCTAATAAAGTTTCTGATGTTTGCCCTTTGGTTAAACAAACAAGACTACCTTTTGGGTTAAGTTCTATTTCTACTGGAGAACTTTTTGACTTAATCCATTATGATATTTAGGGAGCTTTTCGAGTCTATTCTCTTTCTGGTGCCTCTTATTTTTTTACTATTGTGGATGATTTTTCTAGACATACATAGGTATATCTTATGAGGTCTAAATCAGAAACACAATTTGTTAAAATCATTCTTTGCTCTTGTTACCACACAATTCAACCGTAAAGTTAAAAGGTTTCGAGTATATAATGGTAGAGAGTTTACCTCTATGAAAGATTTCTTTGATGACCAAGGGATTCTTTTTGAACATTATTGTGTTTCAACACCTCAACAAAATGGTATTGCAGAATATAAACATCGACATATCTTGAATGTAGCTTGGGCCTTACGATTTCAATCTCATTTACCTTTAACCTTTTGGGGGGCGAAGTGTTCTTGCTGAAGTCTATCTCATTAATATAAACAGCTACCTACTTATAATCGTTTAAGTGTCTTTGGATGTTTATGTTTTACCACTAATGTTCAACCTCAATACAAGTTTGATCAACGTGCCCGCAAATGTGTCTTCGTTGGATACCCTTATGGCCAAAAGGCTTACAAAGTTTATAATTTTGAAAGCAATAAATTTTTTTCAAGTCGAGATGTTATTTTTCATGAGGATATATTTCCTTTCTCAACCTTAGAACATAATGATGATCATACTTTACTGGTTTTTCCCTTGTCTATCCCTGACCATGATGCTCAGCCCATCCCTACCATTTCTCATATTGCCAAACCACCTTTACCAAATGATTCTCAACCCACCTTTGAAGCCACCACTGCCCCTCCAAATGACCAACCCACTCAACCCATATTAAGACGATTTGATCGAATCTAACAACCTTCCATTTTGCTTCGCGACTTTCATTGCTCACAAGCCACTTTGCTGCCCCCAAGCTCAACGTCATCTTCGCTGCCAAAATCTGGAAAAGGTACACATTACCCTCTAGCTCATTTTATGTCTTATAATAATCTTTCTCTTTTTCATCGCTATTTTGTTGCCACAATCTCTAGTTATGTTGAACCAAATACATTTGCCTAGGCTGAGCATGATCCTAAATAGCGTGAGGCCATGAATTTAGAGATTCAAGCTCTTGAAGTCGATTGTACTTGGACTCTTACTAAACTGCCAAAAGGAAAGAAACCAATAGGCTGTAAATAGGTCTATAAAATAAAGTATAACTTTGATGGGACCATTGAGCGATACAAAGCTCGATTGGTATCTAAGGGATACTCTCAGGTTGAAGGAATGGATTATAATGAAACATTTGCTCTAGTTGCCAAACTTGTTATAGTCCGTTGTCTTTTGGCTGTTGCTGTTGCTAGAAATTGGTCTCTTCATTAACTAGATGTTCAAAATGCCTTCTTTCATGGTGTTCTAAATGAAGAGGTATACATGCTTCTGCCACCAAGTTATAGTTGACAGGGGGAGAACTTGGTTTGTCGACTTAATAAATCACACTAAGGATTGAAGCAAGCTTCTCGTAACTGGTATTCCAAATTTTCATATGCCATACGCAAAGCTGGTTTCAAACAATCCATGACTGACTATTCTCTCTTTACTAGAATACATGGAAATTCATTCACAGCAGTATTAATCTATGTTGATGATATGATAATCCCAGGCAATGATCTGATAGCAATAGCAACTCTCAAAAAATTTCTTGATGAGCATTTTCGAATCAAGGACCTTGGGAAACTAAAGTATTTTGCGAGAATAGAGGTTGCGCATTCAAGTAAAGGCATTTCTATCTCCCAGCGAAAATATACATTGGATATTCTTGATGATACGAGACTCCTTGGAGTTGCACCAGCTGCTGTTCCAATGGAACAAAATTAAAGCTTATACCATCAAATGGTGAACTTCTTAAAGATGCATCAAAATATAGAAGACTTGTTGGTCGTCTCATTTACCTTCACAAGGCCTGATATCACTTATTTTGTACACCTTCTTAGCTAGTTTATGAATCAGCCCTGTAAGTCACATTTAGATGTTGCAGTTCGAGTTCTTTGGTACTTGAAAGGAACACCAGGGCAAGGGCTATTTTTTCCAGCACAAAACGAATTAAAGTTAATTGGCTACTGTGATGTAGATGGGGGAGGTTGTCCTTCCACAAGAAGAACAGTTTTTGGTTACTGTGTATTTATTGGTTCCTCCTTCATCTCTTGGAAAACTAAGAAACAAACAACGGTCGCATGATCTTCAGCAGAAGCAAAGAGCCTTGGTAGCCATTACTTGTGAGCTCACTTGGTTGAGATACCTCTTCAAAGATTTGCAAGTTGATTTCGTGACCCCTGCCAAGCTTTATTGTGATAACCAGGTAGCATTACTTATTGCAGCAAATCTAGTGTTCCATGAACGTATGAAACACATTGAGATGAATTGTCACATGGTTAGAGAGAAGATACAATATGGAGACATTGCTACTAGTTTTACTTTATCACAAACTCAAGTTGCAGATCTATTAACCAAACCTCTTGGAAAAATTGCCTTTCATGCTCATCTACGCAAGATGGGCATCATAGACATTCATGAGGGGGAGTGTTGAAATTTAGCAAAATTATAAGCAATTATTCTACAGAATTCATAGGCATAATTAGATGGTTATTTTTCCCTTATCATCAGCAACTACCTTTATTGTTTTTCTTCGTTGTACAGCTAGTAATTCCTTCTTTTTAGCTTTTTATTTAGCTCTTAGTTTTGTATATATACCTGTACAGAATTACAAGCAATAGAATGAAGATATATATTTTTCTTTCTCCCGCTCACGTCTTTACCTTCCCATTCTTTTCAAAAATAAAAACAAAGTTATGAAGCACGGAGAACGACACTTCGGATGCCGAAACTTACTGAGTGGCCTTAACTTCCTCAAGAATCCAGTTAATTAACTTGGAACATTTGAAGTTCCTGCGTTTTTTTATCATGATTATAAAGAAGTTGTAAGCCTCCTAGTCAAACTCTGACATCCTCTCTCATTTGGTTTGCAACTTCGTTTTGTCTTGGAAACTTTAATTTCAGTGTAAATGGAATCTGGGCATCCTGTCACAGCCGATGAAGAACAAAGTTTGGTCGTGTGCACCACGGAACTCATATCATTGAAGTGTACTTGAAAATGGAGAGTTCATACATATCTGATAAGCACAAGATGCCCTTGAGCCAACCAGGGACGGATCAAGGTTACAAGGAGTGGGAGCACATGCCGCCGCAGACTTTTTAGGTTCTTTTTTTTTTTTTATTTTTTACTATATTACTAGTTTACCCTTTTTTCCCCAAATTCTTAAACTATGTCCCTACCATGAGGCTTATTAAGTAATTTTCATGCTCCTAACTTTTCACACATTAAGGAAAGAGAATAATTCATTCAAAAATCCACAATTATCTCTGCACTTGAGCATATGCTATCAGGTTATCTCCACAAATGCCTAATATTAGTTTGAATAGTTAGATGAAAGGTTGATTCACAGCAAAAAAGAAAAAAAAAAGTCAAATGATAGGTTGAATGGTTTCTTGTTTACATGTAGTAGTATTTTGATTTGGTAGTAGTGTTCAAAAAACACTTAGTGGATCCGACTTTTAGCTTCCTACAAAAGAATTGAAACTATCTGGTGGTGATGATTTGGTAGTAGTGATGACTTTCATTTCCTTTCTCTGGCCTTGACAGAAGAACATATTTATTTAACATATGAGGAATTGTTTGACAAGAAAATTAAACATCAATCCTACCTTGAGATGTTGGACAATTTGAATTGTCTGTCTCTCTAAAGATGTAAACCTGGAAGGTAAGTTTAGTTCTAGGAATGAGCTCAAAGGTGCAAACATCACCTACTTTCAAGTCATTGTCCTTGGCAAATGGCTTCCACCCCCTTGAGAGTTCAAATCTTGTTCTTGTATTAATTTTCCTGATTCGGTACCTTGCAGGCCAAACTCTCCCATTGGACACCCGAAGATTGATATCTCCCCGCTTCTTGTCCAAATCAAAGTGTATCTTACAAAATTTGGATGGTAAATTCTGCCAAGGAAAAGAGAGGCAATTAATTTTGTTTTTCAACTTATGTTCTACAAACCATATCTTTCTTAGCAGCTTACCAGGCTAGCACAAGAATGGAGATGGACGTATGATGGATACATGACAATCAGGAAGGATGGATTACAAGGTTTGAAAGAACTAGCTCTGTCAAGGGCTGTAAATTGCTTAGCAGTAGTCATTGGTTCTACTGCAAAATTAGAATTTAGTAAGCCAGACATTTCATGATCATCTTTTAGGCTGCTAACAAATTGAAACCTACTAAATGTTTGCAAATTCCACATGGTTTACTAGACTTACATGAGGTACAGGCCATGGAAAAATTATAAAATGAAAGATTAAGGAGAATAGAAGCTAATAATCTCTGCATTAACTTGTGAAGCTGTTATGAGACATTGAAAACACATAAAATTTTGTACCTTTGCACTTTCTGCCACAATGATGCAGAGCTGCCTTTGGTAATTTCAAGGTACTCTCAAATTTAACAGATCTACTACTTCTCATTTTACATGGTTGAAGCAATTCTAACGACGAATTATCTTTTCTCATTTGACCTGATCTGAAATCTTCCAAAATTTCAACATTTGGATGTTTATTTCCTTGATCATTGGAGGCCTTTTTACCTTCTTCTCTTTTGAAAGAGTAGTCTATCTCTAAGGCACTCATATCAAAGATGTGTACCTGAAAATGGGAAGTTCTTTCATATCTGAACACCAAAAGATGCCCATGAGCTAGAGAGTGATACTCTGCAAATTCTTTCCAACCCTTTTCAAACCATATTTCACCATCGCGTTTTACCAAATTTAATTTCCATTCTGCACCATTTGGAGGCTTGAGAAATATTGTTTTTGGTAAGCCTTCTCCATATTTCTCCATAAACGTTTTTGGAATCATCTGTCAATCACATCAGATTAATATGTATGATGAAGCCCAGAAAGATGATATAGTGCATTAATTTAAGCAACACCTATCAATTTCATACAGTTCAGCATCACTCTAATTTGAAATTACTTTGGATTTTTGGTTACAAGGAACAAAGACCATAGAGGATGAGGAGAGGTAGGCGCAACTAAATATGACACATATGAGCAATGAGGCTCACTATGGATCAAATCCAAGATCAAATGCTTCATAAGGAAGCTGGGTGCCACTAGGCTGCAAGGCCATTCACGAATTTGAAATTACTTTACCACTACTATTCTGATGCTCATACAGTCAAACTATATTTGTCATGGACTACAAAAGAAAAAAAAAATACCAAATCAATATGAAATATTTGAATTTTAAGTGATAAGAAAAGTTTAAGAAACAAAATTATCTGTAGCAAGTAGCATATTCTTTAGGTACTATTTTCTAACTGATGTATTCCTCTGCAGTCGATTAGTTACTTATTAATATATCTGTTCATATAGTTTAGCCAATTTTCATGGGTGACCAAATTGAAACAGAATGCATGACACAAATAGAATCTGCTACAGGGCTCTTTTATCAGCTGCATTTCTAATATTGCACTGGCAATACGAAATTTACCATCCATTTCTCTAGTCCGATGTTCATGACACATGCTAATTAAATACCCACATTATTCTTCTTCAAAAAATATAGAAAATAAATAAAAACGCAGAAAGAAATGGTGATCACTCACAGGAGCATGTTAAACCAAGGTCCAAATTGCCCATGAAGGCGCGTGAACTAATATGCATGGATAAGCAATGTTACCCACGGACTAACAGAAACAGATTTTTACCTGGTTCATGCGGGTCCATAATCAAACGTTTGCAACATGGCAACATGCACTCATTTTCTTTAAGCGTGACACGTAGTGACATTATGTTATAATAGATAAAGGCATAAACTACTTCATAGAAAGAATTTAACTAAAGAAGTTTAACTCGGTGAGATTGAAGTGCTGATTTTTTTTTTATGTGGTTATTCAAAAAGAGAAATGTCTGCTTACTAGCTTTCCTTCATGAAGGTTGTAACCGACTATGATTTTGTAAAAGTGGATTGGCTTCACCTGAGGTTCCTGAGGAAATTTACTAGCCATGACTGATGAAATGAGCTGAATAAAAGCTTAAAAGTGACTGCACTGAGAGTCTGGAAGTTTGGATTATGGCCAGGAATCAAGAACAAGGGCAAAAGCTTTAAAGAAGTATTGGCTTTCCATAAACATTTATTTCATGGTGGTTGAGATTGACTTTTCAATTCTTAATAACTATATGTTTAATTCTATTTCCCACTAAGCTCGAGGCTTCTTGGAACTAACAAAGTTCACCATTAATTTTTTTTTTTTAATAACAATTAAGTGTTTGTTTGAGTTACTATGTTCTTTTTATGAAAGTTTTTTTAAAAAAATGGTGAAAAAATGATATTTTAGGAACTTTTAGTTAATAGACCGTACTAGGCCCATATTGCCGGAGCCAATAAATTTGGGTTGTCGAGCTCGAAGATATCACTCAAGATCTCGATCCTCAACCAACCTAGCCCAAAACAACTGGTCTTCCTTCAGGTCATGCACCCTAACCCAGGCAGTCCTGAGCATACCCGATCATGACCATAAACCCTCACCGTATGACCTGGTCATGGCTGATCTTGAGTGACCAAGAATACATCTAATCTAAGGGAACTTTAAGCCCTAATCATACCTTGCAAAAAGCTCCACCGATCAACTCCCTTGAGCACAAGCCCCATTTGTGTGACCCTAATTCTAGAATATCTCCTTCTAACAAAATGAACACGTGTCATCACCGGAGTGACAAATCTCATAACAAAATATCTCATCACAAAGATTACAAGAGACATAGAGTACACCCCCTCCCAAGGTGTACCTTTGATACCCCATATGCACTTATAAATATCAGTGACCTCAATAGTATACAGGTTATGTTCTTTATTCACTTTTTTTTCGTTCTTATATACTTAATTTTGAGTCTAATTTGAACGTTAAAGTGACTTTACAAGTGCATCTCCCATCATGTAAATGCATGTTATAACTCTTATTAAAATATATCAATAATGCTATCATGTGCATATCACATAATAGTCGGCAGAATAACCACCATCAGCATCGCGTCAACAAAAGCTAATAGATCCACCACTGCGTGAATGGAACAATTAACCAAACAAACATAAATATCTCGATGACTTAATTATATAATATATAAAGAAAAATATACACACTTTTAAATTATGACATATGTTACTTTAGTATGACAGTACATATATAAAATGATATCAAGTAGCAAGTATGTGCTCTTAATAACAGTCATATAACATATCATGCTCTAATTTAAATGAAAAGTGTAAACGTATTACCACATTAGAAAAATCATACAATGCTAGAATTTCTTTTTTAGAAGACTAGAAAATAAATAATCATAAAATATATAAAGAAAAAGTATGTATCTTCAAATCATGACATGTGTCATTCTGACGTAACAGTACATATATAAAACATTGTCATGTAATAAATTAATGTTTCTAATAATTGTCATGTGACATATAATATTAAAATTTCATTCAATAACTCTCATTCTTATCACTAATAGTTTAACGTATTCATTAACAAAGTCACTCCCACCCATTGCAACTGTGTTAAATTTCAATTAATAATTGTATATATGTTTCAGATTGTCCTATGAAGGTCCTTGATACATTTTATTTGCATTGGCATGTCCTTCAAATCTAGTTTTCGTAATATGTTTCATATGTTGGGATTAACCCAAATTTTCGATGTGATAATTATCTCTAATTTCTTAATTTATTGGTAGATTTAATTTTGAATTGTAATTAATATCAAGATATTTGTGGTATTTGTTTTTCAATAGAAAACTAATAATAGAATAATTTATATCTTGCCAAGGATAAAGTGTAGAAGTATTTGATTGCCATGCAAATTTTTAGGGGTTATAAATTCACTTGTTGAGGAGTATCACATCCCATTCTTCACGTACTTACAAATCACACAATAATTACAAACAAATCACACATAAATTTAACATGGTTTGGCTCTCTCTCTATAGCTCTCTCTCTCTCTATATATTTATAGGAGAGGGATCAAATTACACTATTTGGTGTAAGTTAAAGTCATTTTTATACTATTAAATATCTTTTTATTGAATAATTTTTTCATTAAATCTACCATTAGATTGAAAGTTTTTATCATATAGATCATATCTATAAAATTTTACATTAATTCAAAATCATTTAGTACTTTATTAATATATATCATATTTCAAAAGTATATATTACGTTAATCTTGACGTATATCAATAAAGTACTAAACGATTTTTGATTAATATAAAATTTTATAGATATGATTTATATGATAAGAACTTTCAATCCAACGAGTAGATTTAGTGAGAAAAATTATTCAATAAAAAGATATTCAATGGTGTAAGAATGACTTTGACTTACTGGCCTACAGAATTTGATCCATATATATATATATATATACAGATAAGAAAAGTCTACTATCAAAACAAAATTATAGGATAATGTTTGTAGACAATGTTTGTAGACACTCTTAATCTCCTCTATCCTACAACTACCTTATCACTATTCCTACATATCTACTAGGCATCTTAATCTCATACCCCTTTCTCATAACCCCAACAATTTTCTCAATACAAGTTTTTATAAAACCACAACAATTTACATGGCAATCAATTATTCTCACACTCTATCCTTATCAAGATAAGGATTATCCTATTATTAGTTTCCTATTGAAAAACAAACACTCCACATATCTTTATATTAATTACAATTCAAAATTAAATCTACCAATAAAATAGAAAACTATGAATAATTATCATATCAGAAATTTAGGTCAATCCCAACAATCTTCACCTTAATCAAAATTACATCTTCAACACGCAATCTTCAAATTAGGAATTTAGGTTAAACCCAACACCATAAATGTTTACATTACCAAGTGTGCATATTGTCACCCTCTAAGAATGTCTCATACATTAAGCATTGAAATGTTGAGGTGTTTATAGGTGCATGGCAATTATGGGCGTGCAACCTCCAAAACATATTCAAGCTTATCTTAAAAAGGGTATGGCATATCTCTCTCTTCCATGTTGCAAAGTTTGATCCATTCTACTTTTTGGTTTTGCTTAATTAGCTTTGCATGCCATTGATGAATTGTTAAACAATTGGAAAACAAAACATGCTAGGAATGGTGTCTATCTAGTCCATCTATTTGGTTTGCTTTCAACATAAATTTGTTCATATACTTATTCATAATGCACATGCCATATCATTCAATTTTCCTTATTCTTTTCATGCGCTATTTGTCCTCATGCATAACACTCACATATAACTTCTATGGTTTTAAAATTTTTTAAACAAAATTTATTTACTCACACACCTGCATTGTGGGTGCCACCGTCAATGCTAATAAAGAAAAAATAAAACCATTATGAGTTAAGAATAGAGGTGTTCATGTGCTAGCTTGAATTAAGGTTGAGCTCTAAACCAACCCAACTCAAAAGACTCACGCACTAGTAACCCAAACTATATGTAAAAGAATTATAAAATAAACTATGAAAATAGGGCTAGGATGAGCTAGTTTATCAAGTTAGACCTTTTCATGGAGCTTTTCTCAATTATCATCTATAATGTACTAGTATTGTCACGACCTTATCATAGGCTATAATCAGCACACATGCTAAAGCTAAATCAACACTGCAACAAATTTGATCTTAGCCAATGTTTTTTTTTTTTTGCAATGTTCAAAATATGTTGTCTACAGTAATATAGGTAACATTTTTTAAGTGTTGTCTTTAATTTTGAATTTAGGCAACACTTTCTAACCAACGTTTTCAAAATATTGTCATAGATTTCATAGGCAATACTTTATAGTTGTTGCATGAATTTTGACTAGTTTAGACAACATTCATAAAGCAACGTTTGATAAGTGTTGCCAAAAGAATTTTTGGGAGTGGTTTTTAGGAGTTGCATTTTGTGTATCTTTCTCATATGCTTTTATAACCGTTGCCTTATAACTTTTAATTTTTCAAAATGAGTCTTAAATTTTTCTTTTTTGGTTTGCATTTTTATCTTAAAATTTCTTAACTGAAACCCCGGTTTCCTAACCCTTCTGTATAACCCTCATAATATCTTAAATGAAGTCCTTCTTTATGAGTCAGCTTTTCAAATGAAGCTACACTATGCTAACTCGGATGCAATTAGAACCCTTGAAACTCTCAACTCTCAAGTTAAACTCCATGTCACATTGTGTCAGGCATTGAAAGCCTAGATTCAGAGGGACATTGAATTGTGTTTTGCTATGTATGCGAGTGCCTCAGAGCTATTCCACAACAAGAGGTATCAATTAGGATGAAATGTTGTCTATCTACAGTTTGATTTCTCTTTTAGTTCTCCTAAAGCTTAAAGTGTTGCCTCAAACTACCAAACAGGAACCATTTTAAAAATGTTGCAATACTAGAAATCAAGTGGACAACGATGAATTTTGCAACGAAATTAATTCTATCTCAATTGTTGATAGAACTTGGCGCAAATTTTATGTACTTGTGACAAGTGTATATCTTTTAGATTCATCAATGAAATTAGCGACAAAACGTATCTATTGCTAACTAATCTGTGACAAATTCCATGACTAAATCTATTTTTAAAAAAAAAATATTTTTAATATATGAAATACATAGCAACAAAACATATTTTGCCAATATCATTTTTTAAAAGTTAAATTAAGATTTAAAAAAGTCGTTGGACCCAATTTATTTTAGACAAAGTAAAGTTTGAATTAAAACTCAAATTTTGCAATGTATTCTAGCTACGATAGAATAAGTCCCAGGAATATAAAAAAAAAGAAATTACAAAATGCTTGATATGATATATATGGCTTAAATATGTTTTTAATTAATGTAAATATGACACATTTTTTGTTTTGGTCTCTAAAAATTCAGTTTTTGATTTACGTCTAAGTTTTTTGGAAATATATGGTTTTAAGTCCCCACCATTAATGTGCTTTTATTAACTGATGATGTGTCAAACAAAAGTCTAACTCATGGATGCCATGTGTCATTACTAATTCTACATGGCGGGTCTTGATCCATGTAAGTTGCCAAATTGGCATGTGGGATCCACATGCACATGAGTAAAATAAAAAAAGATAAGCTTAAATATATTTTTGGTCATTAAAAATATACCATATTTTGGTTTTGATCCTTATATTCCATATTTATAGTGCTCATCTTGAGACATAGGATTATGAGACAATACAAAGGAGGGGGAGCTCAATGGTACGCGATCCTAAGACATCTAGTGGCTTTAGTGAGGCTGACGATTAGTGCATGTTGGAGGGAGCTCTGAAGGGGAATGAGTACAGTGGTGCAGTAGAGATAGAGAGTTGCCATTGTTCAGGTTTGACAGAGGTGAAGCAAAACGACTAAAGCTAAATTATCTTACACATAATCAACAACTTAAGGTTCTAAAATCTGCAATTTATCAAGGGAATATGAAAATAAGTTGATGGAATTTAAATTACTATCCCAAACCACACAAAACTAATAGAAACTGAGTATCACCGCTTCAATATCATTTAAGAGTGGCTAATTCTAATATACACCCTCCAAAAGAGGGTGTATGGTGCACCTCGTCAATCATAACCATTGATTGTATTGAAAAATACATCAATGACTATAATCAATGACCTGTAACCTGTTGATCCATTCTTTTTTTTTTAAGTTTTTTTTACACACCACCAGCCATCCCATACATTTTTACCGCACAGTTTTCCCCTGCCACCTGACCATGCTCTTATTGCATCGGTCACAGTGCATATGCCATATCCATATTTATGCCATGATGTCCTGGACGGCCACTACATTTTTTTTCATATTATACTGTTCATTTTTTTTAAGTTACATAACTGTGTAAATAATACCAGTTAAAACTGTGTAAATAATACCAGTTAAAACTGTACTAATCCTTATATTTTTTTCATAAATAACTGTGTATATTGAAAACTCTACATATTTTATTGTGTGTAAATATTATCAGTTAAAATTTGTAGAGTTTTCAATATGTACAGTTATTTATAAAAAAATATAAGGACTAGTACATTTTTAACTGATATTATTTACACGATTATGTAACTTAAAAAAATGAATAATATAACCTAAAAAAGGTGGTGGTCGATGGATGGTATGCTAAAATTTCATTTAATACGATCGATGGTGGATGATTACCAACTAACAACAATGGTGGTGATGATGTGTAAAAAATATATAAAAAAAAAAAAGAAACTTGCCCTAAAAAAAGAAACCTACAAAAAAAAATTCTATTACAAGTAAAATAGAGGGTGTACTATATATCCTAACATAGTAAGGTGTATAGTAACAATGACCTTTAAGAGTTTACTATTTTGCCACATCAAATGATTGCAACATAATTCTAGATCAATTCTTATATTCTTATCACAAATAATGTATACATTTATTTTCACACTTTATCTAATATCATTTATTATACTTATTTTTTCTTATTACTTTCTCTCTCTCAATCACATATCTTTAAAAAAGATGTATACAGTACTTACATCTCTAAAAGAGGTATAAGGTGATTATTTTTCATTCTTGATAAATATGTATTGGTAAGTAAAGTTTGGTTTGACAAAAATGCGCAAGAAATAGGTGGGAAAACTCTTTGTATATGAATGACACTTGTCTTTTTTTTTTTGGTACAAGTTTTATAAATGTATAAATGTATAATTTATAGATAGATAGATAGATGAATGAGTTTCTTTTTCTACTTATTTATTTTAAAACTTCCTAGAAAGTTATTTTCCTTCTCATTATCTTCCCAATCTCTTAATTATACTATATGTGATCCAAAGACATTGTTAGTAAAAAATACCTGAAAAATAAATAAATAAAAGTAAATCATTAAATTCATTTTTAAAAAATTTAGTAATTAATAAATTAGTATTTGAAAAATAAAATTTTTAACTTGTCTTTAAAAATATTATACAGGTCAAATTAATTCTTAATAAAGACTAATATATTCAACATAAAATATTAATTTGACCGATATTTAAAATTTTTAAAAACTAAATTGAGGTTTTCATCTCTTTTTTTTTTTCTTTTGGTACTTTGAGGTTTTCATTTCTACCGAACTTACTAACCGCCAAATTTTTTAAGTAAAAATTCGGGAATTTACTCAAAAATAAATGGTACATCTCTATAATCTTAAAACCGAACGAACTTCAGTAGATTGCCCAAACGGCGATGGCGTCCAAAGCATCAACACCTCCATATCCCAGTGCTGCGAGAATCGCTGATTCTCAGTGTTTTCCTCAATACACTGCTTCTCTAAAATGTGAGATTCTCTTTTAGCTCTTCCTCTTTCTTCCCTTAAATTTTCTGTATTTTTTTTTAATTAACTGAATGCATAGGCTCCGCTCTCTGATATTCTCATTGAATTTGAATTAACCCAACAAAGTTTGAATCTTTGGAGATATGGGTTTATTCAGGACTATATGAATATTTTAGGTATTAACTATTTGCAAATGTGTAAAAATTAAGTGATTTCAATTGGGAATTAGGTGCTTGAGTTAAGTGGAAGTCAAGCATTTCTCTTATGATGAGGAAATAATTTTGTAGATTGAAGTTGACTATATGTTTATGTTATCTTTCGAAAAAAAAAGGAACAAAAAGATGAAAAAAAAGGAAGGACTAAAAGATTCTGAGTATGAACCTTTAGTTGACATTGGTAGATGAAATGGAAAATGAAATATTGTGGAAAATAATCTTGATATTCATCAACTTTGTTGAACTTACACTGTGATCCTTAAGCTAATTGGTCAGTATGATTTGATGGTCTTGTTCACACTAGTGGCTTCATTTTTAGTATGATAAATATCTTTAGTATGCTGAACACCACTTTATCTAATATTTGTGCTTTATAACTTTATTGGTTTGTTTCTTTGCTTGCTGGACTGGTGATGAATGTTCATTACATGGTTCTATTGTTCAAGATCAAGGCTGGTGTGTCTTTCTAATGTATTAGGTTGTCTTATTAAACTTTCATACTATTTATTTTGATGAATGTATTCTTTTTGGTTTATGGTTGAATTATCCATAAGTGTGAAGATAATATTGGACAAGCCAACAAGGGTAACCATTGTTGGTATGCATAAAGTGTGATAGTTATATGATAATTTTGAATTTTGCACTTTACCTTTATGGGATCATGACTAACATATCTAGTTTAAATGATTGAAAAATCGACACTCTTTATATATAGTTATATGATTATTTTGAATGTTGCACTTTACCTTTATGGTATCATGACTAACATCTAGTTGAAATGATCATGACCTTGTGCTATTCAGCCATTTATTAGTGTATCTTACATTTTTTTAAACTTTTTCAGGTTTAGAGGAATTTAATTCTGATAAGAGTAAATGTCAACAACATTTTGACGTTTACAAGGAGTGTAAGAAAAAGGAGGTATTGGAAATTTCAGCACTGTCTGTTCCTTGTAGTGTTTTACATTGCATATTTTGAAAGAGATGGAATGGATCCTAGGAGGATTAAGTGTTTCATATGAACCTTGTGCTCTACCTAAAATGTGATATACAATAAAAGAAGGTAGTTATGTTGTTGGCTGTTGATTTTGGTTTTATGTCTGTATAGAATTGTTCTTAAGCATAGCTGCTCTTTCCTTTGTCCATGTTCTCACCTTCATCACACTTCCTTAAGAATGTTTATTGGGAAGCAATAAATATTTGTAGGTTCCCAAGAAAGTGAGGAAAGATAAACTAGTTTTCATGGTAATTAAGCTTTTAAGCAACCTGGCTGAGCTAGGCAAGGCTCAGTCTTTACTTCAAATGGGCAATGAGTTGAGCCTTATGAGCTCAATCATGAAACCAACGACATATCGAATATATCAAATATGAAAAGATGTTTTGAAAATATCATGTAACTCATGAAATCCCCTTGATTATAAATTCCCTTATTTATGCCAAATTTATTATTATTCAAATATATCAAAATATAAATATCTAATTGCACCTTCGTGTAGCCATGCAAAATTTTATTCTATGATCTTTGTTATATGGTTGGGTTGGGTCATTATTTTTGACTAATTCCTTGTTTTCATGTGATTGTTTGAATCAGTTATATTGTGGAAAGAAACAAATTGGGGGCAGTTTGCCATTATTATGCTTTGGTGGGTAATAGATTGTGACATAGTGTCTTGGGAACTTGGCGTCCAGAAATAAATGCTTTGATGGATAAATTTGTTGCTTTATGTTAGGACTTAGGAAACCACCTATTACTAAGGTATATGATAGTAAGGGGCACAGAGGATCAGGGTCTCTGAGGGAGAGAATGACTAATGTAACAGATTGCCAGCGTGGCAATCAAGGGGAATTGGGAGGGAAAGTTGGTTAGACCTATATGGATATAAAAGGAAAGAGGAGAGGAGAGAGAAGGTAAGGAAGAAGTGTTTAGAAAGAGGAGGAAGAGTGCAGGGTTTCTCAGATACCCTGTGTTACTTGTTTTCTGATTCAGTTCTTCATCTTCCATTGTAAATCCACTTCACAGGTACTGATATCACACTGATATTAGTATCCACAGAGGAATAATACAGTGAATTTACCTTTATTTTGTTCTAATCCAGTCTCTATCACTTTACTTTAGAGCCTACTTCTCTGTGGTACTAGGTAGTTTGTACTTTGTGGTAAGCACGATTTAGACCAGAATGAGCAGGAAATATATTTCTCAAGGATATGCTTCTTTTAATCCACTTGTCTCTTAGGGTTTGGATGATGGTTCTTGATGTACCTCTAATTGCATCTGCCAGTCCACTGAATGAACAATGTGCCCAGCCCAGCTGTAGAAACCCTCTAATGACCAAACAGCTGGCCATATCCATTGCTAGCTGTCTGACTGTTTGTCAACCTATGTTTTCCTGATTGTCACGTGTCGTGAGCCGGTTAATGTTTGCAATGACCGATTTACCCATGTTCAGACACCTGTGTTTGTTAATAACCCTCTCATCTACTCTTAGGTAAACTCTACACATTATACGCTCTCTTTACTCCCTAGAGCACCAAGATTTCTCTCTCTCTCTCCAAAGCTTGTCATCGAAATCAATGACTTTCATTCACTTGACCGTTGAAGTCATCTTGTTGGAGATTCTCCAGCTGGTCTAACTTTGTTGTTGTGATTTCCTGATCAAGCTCCATAACAAACAACCATTTGAGAATAGCTGTTCGGTCAACATGTTCGTCAGAAAAACTATGATTAGTATGATCAATTGACTATCCTCAAATGGTTAATTGGTATGGAGCTTGATTTTGTGATCTCAACATCAAAGTTAGATCAGCTAGAGAGCCTCCAGTAGGAGGACTCCAACATTTGAGTGAGTGAATGCCATCGAGTCAGATAAGAAGCTTTGGGAGAGAGAGGGTTAGGGAAATCTTGGCACTCTGTGATTGCCTTATTTGTTTTCCTTCTTTCTTTTCTCTGTTCAACCCCCGGTCCCCCAAAATTAAAATGTGTTAGAGCTTGACCAGTCAGCCTTGGACATCATTGGATTCCATTTCTTCTACTTCCACATATGGGTCTAATGACTCATCTCATGGGTAAAATTCTTGATGCGATTGCAAATTTGATGATAAATAATTGTTTTGAAAATTGAACCAGTTTGTATTCATGTTAGATGGTGAATTCATTACCTATTACTGTTACTGCTAATAACGGACAAATTTTATTAATCCTTTAATGAACCTAGTCCCTTCTCTTCATGTTATATAATAATCAGTTTTCGAAACTCCATTACTTGATACTGTCAGGTGTCAACAAATTTTTGCCACGTGTAAATTTTATTGGTTGTCTTTTGTCATTAAGCCTTAAAAAATTTAAGTTTATGCCAATCACAAAAGCCAGCTAAGAGGACAGATAACAGCAATGAGCATTCATACCTGTTAGATCGTTGTATGTTGCACCTGGTCACTTCCTATTTTTGTTCAGAAACTGGAATTTAGGAACTTTCTGGCATTATAGCTGGATAGTGTTTGGCATTGCTGTGTACTGGAGTAGTTTGTAACCATTTTATAATTATAATTATGTTTTGGATGAGTCCTATATTGCTACAGTTTGACTGTCATATTAATGAAGAAATTACATAATTGCCATTTTGAATTCTTTGTCATCCTTATCTTCAGTGTTGTGTTGTTCTCTTCTTTGGGCATCATGCCTTGGTACGTTCTAGTCTATATATATATTTTTTAACATTTTGTTCTTATTAAAAATTTTGCATTGCCCGAGTGTTTCCATCTGGCATGCCAGACATGAAAATAAACACTACACTCAAGGCATGCATAAATTAAATGGTCCTAAATCTCTCTTAAGCTTACACTAAATTTTGTTGCTGTACTTATTGTTGGCATCTATTAGTTGTACTTATTGTTGGCATCTATTAGCTGTACTTATTGTTGGCATCTATTAAGTCCCACATTGGTTGAATATATGAGCAAAGAACCATTTATAATGACTTAGGCAACTCTCCCCCCTTGAGCTAGCTTTTGTAGTGGAGTTAGCCCCAATTATTCTAATATGGTATCAGAGCCTATCTTAGTTGGGCCATCCGCAAATGTTCAATTCTGCAAACTTCACGCTCCAGATGTCCAATCTTGGGCATGAAAGGGGTGTATTAAGTCCCACATTGGTTGAATATATGAGCAAAGAACCATTTATAATGACTTAGGCAACTCTCCCCCCTTGAGCTAGCTTTTTGGGTGGAGTTAGGCCCAGTTATTCTTCAAAATATATCATAATATCTTTATTGTATCTTAGAATATTTTAGAGTATCTTAGATGATTTCTTAGGAGTTATTTCCTATTTATTATTTAATGATTTGTTTCATTATTTAATTAAGATTAGGAGTCTAATATTAGTATAAATAAGGCTTTTGAGTTTGTCTTTTGTTTCACATTATCGTCACATCAAATCAATATCAATCTCATATTATTTTGAATCTCTATTCTCTCTTTTCCTCCTTCCTTACCTAAAACCCTCCAATTCAACATGGTATATGAGCGGTACCATTCTCTATGACCTATCCCATCACGATTCTGTTGTTGAGTTCCTAAAATTCAGAATCGGAACACCTTTTCAAATATTCTTTCTATCCCATATATTTAAAAAGAAAAAAAGAAAACCTAGATTTTCTTCCATGGTCACTTTCTCTTTTCCTTTTCTCTCTCCTTCTGCACTTGTCTTTGTTGTTTTGGACCTCATCAGTTCATGTCTCATCACACTGCCACCATCATCATCTCCGACAAGTCCTGTTAGGCCAGCCACTGAAGTCGCACAGCAAACGGAATCCAAACTTGTCTCCATGCGTTGCCAGTCAATTTTTGTACCTGTGCCCAAACACCTCCACTCTAGCCGTGCGTGAGGGCACGTTAGTTGTCTTCTCTAGCCACTGCTTGTCCTGTTTGACTCGTCGTAGTCTCCTCTATTCTGATCTGGTCTCATCCACTTCAATTGCGAACTAGGTTGTTGCTTACCTTTGTTCAAAGGCATTCAAGTGTATTTGGGTTTTAGTTTTTGGCTTCTTTCCAACTGTTGATTCATCAGCCCTATCCAGTGAGCCTTTTTCGGCCATCTTCAGCCCTTGTTCGTCTAGATCCCGCAACTATAGTGTGTGTTTGGCAACCCACATCCGCGGTTTTTCGTTTTTGGATGCATTTTTGGGTCAGTGTGATTTTGTAGTTTCTTCTAGTTTTTCAGATCTCTGGCCACATCCATGCTCACTGCACCATCTCCGAATAGGCCCAGCCCCCATCGCCTCTGTTCGCAGCCTCCAAGTGGCTGTTTGGCATCTTTGGGCTGCGTTTTGATGTGTTTGATGCTTAGATCGTTGGCTTTCAGTTGGTGTGATTGCTGTAATTGTTGTTTATTGGCATTCTTTGTGGTGGTTATCTTTGGTTTTGACTACTGTTAGGCTTTTTTCCAATGCTAGCATAGCACTGATGGGGAGAATGAGAATAAATCTGTCTCAACTTATACTTCAATGCCGGTATTTGTCATGAGTTTTCTCCCACAGATGAATCATATTAGTGGTTACTTCTCTTCCCCTCGACGATCATTTCAATAGTGACTTCTCTCCTACAGATGAATCATACTAGTGGTGACTTCTGTCGATGATTATTTCGATTGTGACTTATGTTGGTTATGACTTACACTAGTCTCGACTTTGTCCCGAATGCACTAGCCCTAACTTTTTCCTAGATGCATTGACCCTAGCTTTGTAGATGCACTGACCATATCCGTCTTAGTGCCATATGCATTGGTTCTATCTCCGTCCCATATGCACTAGCTCCATTTCTGTCCCAAATGCAGTTTGGCGTGTTATTTTTTTAGTTTATTTTCTTTTAGTTATAATTGTAACAAGCTTAAAGCTTAGTAAACTTTAGCTTGAGGGAGAGTATTAGAATATTTTCAAAATATCTCATAATATTTTTATTATATTCTTAGAATATTTTAGAGTATCTTAGATCATCTCTTAGGAGTTATTTTTATTTATTATTTAATGATTTATTTCTTTATTTAATTAAGAGTAAGAGTCTAATATTAGTATAAATAGGATTTTTTATTTTGTATTTTGTATCACATTATCTTCACATCAAATTAATATTAATCTCATATTATTTTGAGTCTCTATTCTCTCTTTTCCTCCTTTCCTACCTAAAACCCTCAAATTCACATGCATCATTGGTTTGATGTGATGTAATTTTATTTACTGCCCATATTAATGCATTGGAACTTTGGCTGAGTTTTTCTGTGTGTTTGCATTTGATATATATATGCTGGGGGACTCAGATCAAATATTATTTTTAGAATTATTTCTTATTATAATACCATTGCTTGATAATGCCCCATGAAATGTTTTGACTATTAAATATGGTTTTACATGTTCTACTGATTAGATTTTACCAAGTTATAGAAGACAGCCTAATTTTTCTGGGAGCATCCTGTTGTTAACCAGCCTGGTTGAATAATTCCTTCTTTTTTATTTAACAGAGGGAAGCTCGATTGGAACGGAATAAAAATCGGTCCTTCTTCTCATGAAATCTTCTCTCGGTTTTTGCTGATTGTATCATAGGAAACAAATTAAAGAGTTCACCAGGATCCTTGGTTCATCTCGCGTAGCATTAAGGTTCTGAAGTCATCTTATGTTATGACAGAAAGTGTTGCAATAAATATGTACAATGGTATTCTACACCATACTCCTTTTTGTCTCAATTCTTAATTTAGGTTTTAATAAAGTAATTTAGTGCATTATGTAGTTCAACTGAAACCTTGTTCACCTTTGGATACTAAAATTACCATAATATATGTATTCCTTTTTATTTTTTATTTTTTCGTGTTCTTACTGGTCTGATAATATATGTTTTCTTTGAATAGTACTGCAGTGTCGTTCCACACTGCCAGCTAGAGCAAGTTGCTTTTAATTATGTTAACTTGTCTGCTATATTTACTAAGAAAAATTGTTTAAATTAATGAGGTAGAAGAGACAAAATCATGAGAACTCTTTGGATTTTTATTCCCACGAGGCACAGTTGAACGCTGTAGGGAATTTTCCTGCAAGTGTTTTGATCAAAATAGAATGAACAGTAGATGGATTTAAAGTGTGAAACTGAAACGTGTTGCGTGTGTTAAGATTAATTTATTTTGTGTTGAAAATAATTTATAATCAAAATTTTTTAACATTTTAAAAAATAAGTGATTTTTTTAAAATTAATTTAATCTAAACATGCTGGTTTTCTGCAGAGCGGACTGGTATTATAAAATTAAATATCAATAAACTTATGTATTTTAAGTGATTAATTAAATATCATGAACGCATGAAACAAGCATCGGGATTCACTGTACGACTGGCGAGCTTTTTGGAATGTCTGTACAATCGTCCTCACTGCTCACTAAATGAATGCCTCAAGCAGTGCAGCAAAGTTGAGTTATCCATCCAATGAACCAAGGAAAAAATAACATGAAGTATGGTTTTCCAACTTAATTTGATTTCTGCGATTGAGTACAAACCAGATCTCTATGGTTCCTAAACTCGAGTAAGTGAGGACAGAACTTATATAAGGTTTAAGGTAGTAGTACCCTAGGGTACATTAAATATTTAATTCTTCTGCTTACGCACAAGTCATTGAATATGAACGCCAGTTTCTTTGCAATCAGGATTTCTTGTTCAGAGTTGTCACAAATACGAAGTACCTGAGACAAAGATATGTTCACTTTCTTTTAGTTTTTGGTGGAGATACAGTTGTTCGCAACTGGGTGTTTTTTACTGCCTGACAAATTGATCAATCACCATTTCTTTACACCAGTGCAGTTAAGAAATGGAGAAGGACCAGTAAGGAAACATTTTAAAACAGGAAGAAAAAATTTATGGGTGATGAAAAATCAAGAAAGGACAATGTCATAGATAGTCATGAAGAGAGGCAAATGTCATTACGAGTGTAAAGGAGTTGAAGGGAAAAATCAATGCATATATGTGGTTAATTGGAGAAGCTGATAGCAAATATATATATAGAAAAAAGGGAACGTCTAATATGGACCATTTTGGGTTGGTCTATGAATAGACTATGTGTAAATTAGCTATTAATTTATTATTAAAATAAATTAATGATGAAAATTAAAATGTTAAATTTTTATATATTTTAATTAGTAATATTTAGATTGATATATAAATTTAATCAAATCACTCTTTTTTATTGAATAAATATATATATATAAAATTTATAAATTTTAACTAATAATTTTTACATACACTCAGATTTACATATAGATTTTATAAATCACAAGTCCATAAATAAACCTCTTCTTAATCAGTCCATATTAACTTTTTTCCTAAAAATAAATGGACATTGCTACTTTTCACCCTCACTTGTCAGGGTGCATGCATTTGCCCTCCTTCGATATGCAGTAGATGGTTTCACCGGTTATAAGAGTGTAAAATGACATTTTAATCATGGTGGCTATGCATGGTGCATGTAGGCACGTCAGAGCTTCGATGGCGGCGCAATTTCGGTGGCTGGTGGAAGGGAAGGTGACAAACGTGAAGGGGTTAGCCAGAGGAAAAGCGAACATTAAATACATAGATCTAAAATGACAACTGAAGGGGGAAAGAGAAAAAGGATGTGGCAAAACCAAATGGACTAGCCAAACGCGCGTCAACTACCACCATCAATGTTGCTATGCACCTGTCTACCTCACCAAACCTGGATCACAGGACACCCCATCCAAACTAAACCTCAAAATCACCCCTATGTCGGATCTACAACAATCACGCAAGCCCATGACCATTGTGCCCCCTCTTGGCCAAACTGTCCATGAACGCAGATCTAGAGGCCAAGCAACTCATTGCCCAGGCAACGTCACCCTCGGACCCGGTCACAGGAGCCACGACGCCACCGGAGCCGTCAAAACAAGAGTCCATCGAAACCCTTGTTGTTGCTTCTGGAACCAAGAACCAAAACCTCTCTATTTTCATTCTTCTATTTCCTTTTTTTGTGTTTATTTCTATTTTATGTAATTTTTGTTTATTTCTTTAGCTTTAGTCTTTGTTCTGTCCTCTACCCGATAGGGTGGTCGCCAGAGAGTCCTAAGTCGGTTGTCCGACAGTTATTCGAGGAAGGCATAGGTAGAGAAAAGTGAACATGTCTAGCTTAGGCTGCCAGGTCGATTTATATAGAGATTCAGAGGACTGACTCTCTGGATACCCTCCATTAAGGCCATTTAAGATTCTGAACGTTATGTCTGATCATTATGATGTGAGACATTATATCTGGTTATTATGACGCGAGACGTTATGTCTGGACATTATGGCGTGAGGCTATTATGTCTGTTTGGTAGGTCGTATTAAGCACGTGTTTGTTGAGTTGTTACCCATTCGGGTATAGGCTCGTCGGACCTTGCAGAAATGGGCCTAGCTTATGGCCGGATGCCAATTAGACCAAGATGGTCCACAGCCCCCAGCTTAGTCATCTGTAAAGATGGACCGATCTTATAAGTGGTCGGATGTCAATTGGCTCAGGATGGTCCATAGTGATCAATGATGATATCCTGAGCTTATATTGTTAAATGTTTATTCTTATCTAAGCTAGACGATCCACAGCCCTTTAGCTTGGGCAAATCACAAAGTGAATGACCGAGCTTTTCTGATCTCTTCGTAATTTTTAAGCTTCATCCCTAGGTAACTTTCCAAGATGAGTGGTGAGGTCTTTTGTGCATGTATTTTCCTGACCTTAACTATGAATTTTCTTGACCTAATCCGATTTTGAGTTTTGTTAATTTAGATCAGTCTTCAAAGACATCATGGTTTGACAATGACCTCGGATAGCTTCGCACGTCTTCATTTTTTTTAATAGAAGACTTTGACCTCAGAAATTTTTTCGAGCTTGGCTGACTTTATACATATGACATTTTCAATCAGCATCTCGATTTAATCTTGATCAAGGTTTCTCCTCCAGCTTGGTCGATTGAATCAGCACTGAACTGAACATGACATCGGTACTTGCAATCAGTTCAAGGTTATCTACTTTAGGTCGGCATCGGCTCAGGATCGGTTACTAACTCGGGGCCTTTCATCAGCTCAGGACTGGCATCAGTCGGGAGCTGGTTATTTCCTTTAGCTTTGTGCTGGCATCGACCGACGCATTAGCCAAGAGTTGGTTATTTTCATTAACTTTTATTGGCATCAGCTGAAAGTCGGTTTCTCTCACCCTTTTTTGCTGGCATCGGCTGAAAGCCGACATCAGCTGAAAAGTCAGTTTCTTCCGTCAGCTTTGGCTGGCCTCGGTTGAAAGCTAATGTCTTCCATCAGCTTTGGCTGGCATTGGCTGAAAGCCGGTATTGGCTGAAAAGTCAGTTTCTTCTATCAGCTTTGGATGACATCAGCTGAAGGTCAGTTTTCGGCATCGGCTGAAAGCCGGTGTCTTTCATCAACTTTGGCTGGCATCGACTGAAGGCCAGCATTAGCTGAAAGCCAGTGTCTTCCATCAGCTTTGGCTGGCATCGGCTGAAAGCTAGCATCGACTGAAAAGTCGGTTTCTTCCATCAGCTTTGACCGGCATCGACTGAAAGCTGGCATCAGCTGAAAGCCTATATCTTTCATCAGCTTTGGCCGGCATCGGCTAAAAGACGGTGTCTTTCATAAGCTTTTGCGCTAGTTTGACCTAATATTCTCAGGACCTCCATTTGGAATTTTCCAAGATTTTGTTGGAGATTGTCTTCATCCTGTCATATGAGTAATTTTGATTTTATAATATGCAATTCAAATAAATATAACTAGATTTTCAAATAATTAAATTTGCATACCTCAATGTTGATTGTATTAAATCCATGCAAATAAAATTCAAATGCTTATAGCTTAAAATGTTCAAATTAAAATAATAAATATATAAAATTGTAGAATTTAATACTATACAAATAAACAATAATAAATTAAGATGAATACAATTATTCATTATAGAAATTATCACATGTAGATATAAATGCTAATAATTAACTAGTCATGAATGTCGTTCTTAATGATGACTATAAAAAATATTCTCACACGAAGTCAATATGATATTAATGTTATGTAATTATGACAATTAATATTGAATTAATGTTCCACTAATAACATGTCAGTCAATCAATTAATAGCCAATTAATTTGTGATATCATGAAATGACAATAATTATGACCAATCAAAAGCCAATTAATTTCATGACAATAATACACATCAATGACATTTACTATCATGTCATATATGCTCTTAATTAGTAAAAGACATAAAACAATGGCCATTATCATAAATTTTATTGGAGAATAAATTGTCTTAAATGTCTTGCATATAACAGGCTCTTATAAGTAATATTTGAATAAGTAACCAACAAATAATTACACGTTATTAAATAGGTATAAATTACAAGAATTAATAAATTTTATTATTATGATAATTATTCTATTTGATCCCAAAATTTGCACATGATGAAAGTAAGCTAATTAAACTATTTCATATCTTTGCAATAAAGACAAAATTTGGTCAATGAACAAGCAATTGAACAATGATGTTATGGCTAGTAATAAGGCAATTATAATATGCTATTTATATGTATGAAATAAAAGCATAAAATGAATGGGTGTGATAGTGGCAGTTAGGCTAGTATTAGAACTAATTGACGAGTATATTTTAAAACAGATCATGATATGAAAATAATAAATAATTAATGTATAAATGCTATTAGTGTCATTTAAATGGATCGTAAAAAATGAAACAATTTGCTTATACAGCTCTCAAATATTTTAACAGGATTTTTTTGATGAATATACATAGGTGTTTTTTTTTATAAAAAACATTATTTCCATAATTTTCAGCCATATTAAGCCTAATTTATTAAGCCTAAATAGAACATCCTAATCTTACTACGCTCTTTCAGCTAAAGCACTCTAATTTATTAGCTCATCTATGCAACTACAATAGTGAAATAAAGTAACAAAGTTGTCTTACTTTGTCTGGTGATTCAAAGTCTGTTAATTTCAATAAGCAATTGTCACCGATCAATTTCCAATATCACTTCATAGTTTAGGTGGCAGTGTCAACCGCACTACTGTAGCAACTTAGGAGCTTCCATGTTCTTCACATTGAATAGAACTATTTAAGTGCAGTGGTTAATTCATCACATATAAAATAAGAAGTAAATATATCAATGCATCTCAACATGATATGACTGCACGTAAAAATTAAATAGAGAACTGAGAATGAACTAAAATTAATAATTAGAAAAATACTAAAATCAAGATTAATAGCGTAACATGCTCCAAGAAAAGAAAACGTATAAAGCATTATCAATAGTAAATGGAATTTAATAATAAGCTAATGAATAGGATTCAATAGCAAACTTGATTTTAGTTAATGGAAATGATGGCATGACAATGACGTTGATGGCTATATTTGATAATAGCTACCATGTGATGTATAACCGGTCAAACAATTAGAAATTAACGTAAGAGGAAGATATTAATGACTAGTAAATGAATTAATAATAGTAACAGATTCTAGAAGTGCCCTTTCTATCATTCATTCTGATTTGGAGGCTTGGCACCCGTGTGCTCATATTGTTGCTCGAATCAAAAGACTTCTATTGGAAGATTAGCAGGTTGTTTTTCTCCATTCTTACAGAGAAGGGAACTATTGTGCTGATCTTTGTTAGGAATCAAGAGGGGCAATACAGTAATTCAAACAATTCTGAATTGGTTAGCCAAATGGGACACGTGCCTCATGATCCACCAATCTAGGAAACCAGGCGCAGCGGTACAGTGAGGAAGGCTAACAGAAAATATGAGGATTTTGTAGGATAAAAAGGAGGGGAATCAAGGGGAAAATGTGTGCATTGTATGAAATCTGATATCTCTCCTCCCTTTGGCCCTTTCTTTGATTATTCTCTGTTATTGCTCAGTATAGTACTAAGTCATATAGCTTCCATTTTAGTGTACTTAGCTTAGTAGGTTGACACTTGATAGTCCCCTATTGTACTGCGAATTGCTATATAAATAAGAGAAGCTTTTACATATATTACCTTGCTATTGTACTGTGTTCCTCACTATTACATTGGTGCTCTCGTTCTCCCACCATGGCTGAAAACACCCGTCTTAAGGACCTCCAAGCAGACATGAAGAAGATGATAGATCTGATGGAATCACGCCAGCAAAAGTACCTCCAACAACGCGCCACAGATCTGTAGAGAATGGAACAGTTAGAAGTCTCTATTCACTCGTTGCAGCTATCTTCCCCTGGTGGGTCGAACTCCATTAATTCCTCTGGTTCACCTTCATTTCAAGTGAGGAACATTAAACTTGATTTTCCCCGCTTCGATGGTACCGAGGTTTTACAATGGATTTTCAAGGTGGAACAATTTTTTGATTACTATAAGACGCTGGACAAACAACGTTTGACCATCGCCGCCATGCACATAGAGAAGGAGGTGGTTCCCTTGTTTCAGAGGCACTCTCGCACGAACCCGTTTCAGTCCTAGATCGGGTTTACTCGTGCTCTGGAGATAGAGTTTGGGCCTTCTCCTTTTGATTGCCCACGTTCCACCTTGTTTAAGTTACAGCAACTGGGCTCCGTAAATGACTACTATACAGCCTTCACTGCATTAGCCAACCATGTCCAGGGCCTTAGCCAAGAAGCCTTGCTGGACTGCTTCATGAGTGGCTTGAAGACTGAGATCTGGCTTGACGTTTTGGCCTAAAGCCCTTATTCCATTTCAAAAGCAGTGTCTCTGGCCCGTTTGTTTGAGGAAAGGTACCCACCCAAGCCCAAATCCTACCCTTCCCATTACCCTAGCCGTCCAAACCCCCTCACCAGTACCGCACAACCTGCAACCCTACCCCGCCACCCTTACTCTCCACACCTAACTCACCATCTTACACTCCCAGCCCAAAGAGCCCGCCGATTAAGCATATCTCCGCCGCCGAGGTACAACTCCAGCGAGACAAAGGCCTGTGCTACACTTGCGATGCCAAGTTCTCCCCCTTTCATCGCTGCCCAAATCGCCATTACCTCCTCCTTTTAGGTGACCATGACGACACCCACATCCCGGACCCTGAACCAGACCCATCGAACCTCTCTCACCTCGCCCTGACTGACACCCCCCATTCCCCAACCAACACCGACGAGCCTAACCATCACCTTTCCTTTAATGCCCTAAAAGGCTCCAACCAAATTGGAACCCTCAGGTTCAAGGGCTCTATCCAAGGGGTGAATCTGTAAATACTCTTGGATAGTGGAAGCTCTGATAACTTCCTCCAACCTCGGCTAGCTCAGTTTCTCCAGTTACCCATCGAACCCGCCCCAAATTTCCAGGTTCTCGTGGGGAATGGAAATACACTCACAGCGGAAGGTTTTATCCATAAATTGGTTGTTCAGGTGCAGGGCCACTCACTGGAACTTTCAGTATATTTGTTGCTAATCACTGGGGCTGATTTAGTGCTTGGTGTAGCTTGGTTGGCAACATTGGGGCCACATATTGCTGACTACAGTGCCTTATCCTTGAAATTTTATCTGAAAAATAACTTTGTCACTTTCCTTGGTGAGCGTCCCACCCTTCCCACCCCTACCCAATTCCATCACATAAAAAGACTCTAATACACCCATGCCATATCTGAGTGTTTCACCCTCCATAACCAACCCATATCTGAAACCAGAAACTCTGACAGTAACCTTACTCTACCACCCACCTTAGACCATGACCTACAAGCCCTGCTTTTAAAATTTAAACATGTTTTTTCCACCCCCATAAGCCTACCCCCAACCAGATCCCATGACCATGCTATCCCACTGTTCGAGGGTAGCAATCCGGTTAAGGTAAAACCATATAGATACCCTCATAGCCAGAAAGCCCAAATTGAACAAATGGTTGCTGAAATGTTACAAGAAGGAATTATATGCCCTAGTACCAGCCCTTTTTCTTCCTCAATCCTTTTAGTTAAAAAGAAGGATGGTACTTGGCGATGTTGCACTGACTATCGGGCCCTAAATGCTATCACAATTAAGGATAGCTTTCCAATTCCCATTGTTGATGAGTTACTAGATGAACTCTGTGGTGCACACTACTTCTCCAAGCTGGACCTTCGCTCCGGATACCATCAAATACTGGTCCGACTTGAAGATAGCCATAAAAATGCTTTCCGCACCCATCAAGGCTTGTATGAGTGGCTGGTCATGCCTTTTGGGCTCACCAATGCCCCGGCCACCTTTCAAAGCCTCATGAACACCATTTTCTAGCAGCAGTTGCGAAAGTCAGTTTTGGTATTTTTCGACGACATATTGATCTACAGCCCATCATGGCCTGCTCATTTAGCCCATCTGGAAGAGGTCCTTTAAATTCTAAGTGACCATTTCTTTTTTGCAAAGATCTCAAAATGCAGTTTCGGGTTGACCAAGGTCGATTATCTGGGCCATACAGTATCCAGTCAGGGCATGGAGATGGATGGCTCCAAGGTTCAATCTGTCTTAGACTGGCCTGAACCATGTTCTCTCAAACAACTTCGTGGTTTCCTGGGTCTGACAGGTTATTATAGACGTTTTATAAAGGGGTATGCTTCTCTTGCTTCTCCTTTAACTGCTTTACTTAAGAAAGATGCCTTTATTTGGTCCTCTAAAGCTACTGATGCCTTTACTAAGTTGAAACAGGCTATCACTTCTGCACCTGTCTTAGCCTTACCAGATTTTTCGCTGCCTTTTGTCCTTGAGACTGATGCCTCGGGTACCGGTATTGGTGTCGTACTCAGCTAAGGCCACGACCCTATCACTTACTTTTCCAAGCAATTATCCCCAAGAATGCATAAACAATCGGCATATAGCAGAGAATTATATGCCGTCACTGAGGCTTTAGCAAAATTTCGTCATTACTTACTCGGACATAAGTTCATTATTCGCACTGACCAACGAAGTCTTAAGTCTTTGACGAATCAAACCATCTAGACGCCCGAGCAATAAGTATGGCTCCACAAGTTTTTGGGATATGATTTTACTATTGAGTACAAGCCTGGCAAGGAAAATATTGCAGCTGATGCCTTATCTCGATCCTTTTTCATGGCTGTTTCAAGCCCAAAATATGAGTTGCTGTTACAAATTGAACAAGCCACCAACAATGATTCCCACTTGGCAGCGATTAATGAGAAGTGTTTACAGGGTGCAGCCCCAAATCCCAACTATCAGGTTATCAATAACTTGTTGTACTGGCAGCAGAAAATTGTGGTTCCTCAGCAAGAAAATTTAATCTCTATAATTCTCAATGAATTTCACTCATCACCTCTTGGAGGCTATTCAGGTATTGCTCGAACTAAGGCCCGGGTTACTAGTCTTTTCTTTTGGCCCAGCATGGCGAAAGACATTAAGCTCTTTGTCTCTCATTGCATTTTTTGTCAACAAGCAAAAACTTCTAATGCCCTGCCTACTGGTCTCTTGCAACCGTTACCCGTACCATCTCAAATTTGGGAGGACATCGCCATGGATTTCATTACTGGCTTACCAGCTTCACATGGCTACACAATCATTATGGTAGTGATCGATCGCCTCTCCAAATATGGACATTTTGCGCCTCTTAAGGCTGATTACACTAGCCTAACAGTCGCAGATACCTTCATCAAAATGGTGGTCAAGTTGCACGGGTTCCCAAGGAATATTGTATCAGATAGGGACAAGGTGTTTACTAGTAAGTTTTGGCGTCACTTGTTTCGATTAAGTGGTACAATGCTATCCATGAGTTTTGCCTATCATCCCCAATCCGATGGGCAGTCCGAGGCCTTGAACAAGTGTTTGAAATTGTATTTGCACTGTTTTACCTTTGAAAATTCGAAATCCTGGTTTAACTTGCTGCCATGGGCAGAATTCTGGTATAATAGCTCTCATCACAGCAGTATTGGAATGACTCCTTTTAAGGCCGTATATGGCCGTGAAGCTCCCACACTTGTCCGTTACCAAGTCTGTCCTACGGACCCTCCAGATTTACAGGAAATGTTGCAGCTGCGTGACTCAGTGCTGGTGCAGCTTAAGGCAAATCTGCACAGAGCTCAGCAATTTATGAAAAAATATGTTGATCACAAAAGAAGGCCTTTAGAGCTACAAATTGGAGATATGGTCCTGGTGAAGCTTCAACCCTACCGCCAGCATTCAGTTTTTGTGCGCAAAAATCACAAGTTGGGTCTCAGGTATTTTGGTCCCTTCCCTATTTTGGAAAAAATAGGCTTTGTAGCCTATAAGCTCTTATTACCCCCTCTACAAAAATACACCCAGTCTTCCACATA
Organism: Ormosia semicastrata; assembly: GCA_029884595.1. Taxonomy (NCBI): domain Eukaryota; kingdom Viridiplantae; phylum Streptophyta; class Magnoliopsida; order Fabales; family Fabaceae; genus Ormosia; species Ormosia semicastrata. Next base: position 5,270,592 of record JAQQTO010000044.1, read on the forward strand.
TCCTTGCTCAAACTGTGTAAGGGAAATCATACTTCCCAATACATGCCCCTGCCTCTAATGTCTTCTGAACAAGGCCCCATACCCTTGCCCGAAGCCATATTATAGCGCAGAACACTCCTCAAGAATGGGCAATCTATCACGCAAGTCTTGGTTCAATGGGAAGGTTTTCCTCTAACTAAAGCTACTTGGGAGGATTGGTCCACCTTATCCAGTGATTATCTTTTCCTCAACCTTGAGGACAAGGTTATTTTCAATGGGGGAAATGATGTTAGGAATCAAGAGGGGCAATACAGTAATTCAAATAATTCTGAATTAGTTAGCCAAATGGGACACGTGCCTCATGATCCACCAATCTAGGAAACCAGGCGCAGCAGCAGAGTGGGGAAGGCCAACAGAAAATATGAGGATTTTGTAGGATAAAAAGGAGGGGAATCAAAGGGAAAAGGTGTGCATTATATGAAGTCTGATATCTCTCCTCCCTTTGGCCTTTTCTCTGATTATTCTCTATTATTGCTCAGTATAGTACTAAGTCATATAGCTTCCATTTCAGTGTACTTAGCTCAATAGGTTGACACTTGATAATCCCCTATTGTACTGCGAATTGCTATATAAATAAGAGAAGCTTTTACATATATTACCTTGCTATTGTACTGTGTTCCTCACTGTTACAATCTCATGGCCAAACATGGGTATTTGCTTCTTCCGGGTTTGCATTGTTTTACTTCTGCTCTGTCTTTCTTATCTCTTGCCTTGCTTGCTGATGCTAGCAATGTTTCCTTTGTTCATAGTGTAGCAATGTAGTTCTTTTTATTTCTCTGGGCTTTTTCCCGTTGTTCATAAAAAAAATGTCAATTACAAATTAAATATGGCTATTTTTGTGAGTTACATAGTAAATTATATTTATGTTGGTTAAAGGAAAAGAACGTCAAATTATGGCTAGTCATGAAAAAATTTATGACTAGTAATTATGGCTTAATTATGGCTAGTAAATTTATTATTATTATTATTATTATTATTATTATTATTATTATTATTATTATTATTTTTAAGAACTTATCTGGAAAATTAAAGCTATACAATTCCTTAGTATTTGTACTGTGTGAAATAAAACAGCAAATAAAAATGACAATAATTGCTCATTCAAAACCATTATTTAAAATAGAATTATATACTTCACGAGAAATATGTCAATTAAATAACAATCATTATCATACAAATTATAGCAAGGAGAAACCAATGCCAGTTAAAGAAAAGTAATTATTAATAATGACAATATGACGATTTCATGATACTGTTACAATACCATCCTAATAGTGTTATGTCATAAACTAATGGGTTTCTTTTTCCTAAGATATATAAAAGGCATACCGATGATAGCAAGACATGAAATTAAATGACATTATGTGGTGAATGAATGACAATTAAAGACATGAGCATCTAAAATTTAAAAATCATGAACATGCAAAGTAATTTGCAGCAAGTCAATGATGCGTTAGCGGAAATTGTAAATATGAATGACAAAGAAGACTTTCCTTCATTATTGGAATGGCACTCTACATGTTGTCATGTAATGGAGTTGCATTGCGTCGAGGCCATAGCAGTCAGCTACAAAGTTGTGCATGAGCTCTATTTGGTGAATAGAAGAGGCCACCACTACTTGCATAAGCACTTTCTTCGAGGGGTTAGGAAACCTTATATTGCCCAAGAGGACATCTCTAGAGATAGGTAGACATTGGTGATAGGAACGTGACCCTTGTGGTTTCCAATGGAGTGGGAGAGTTTTACCTCTTCTCACAGATGGCACCAGATGTTCTGTCATCTACCCGATGGGGTGGTCGCCGGAGAGTCCTAAGTCGGTCGTCCGACAGTCACTCGAGGAAGACGTGATCAATCAGTCTTGGAGTTAAGACAGTGATGAAGGCATAGGTAGAGAAAAGTGAACATGCCTGGCTTAGGTTACCAGGTCGGTTTATATAGAGATTCAGAGGACTGACTCTCCGGATACCCTCCGTTAAGGTTATTTAGGATTCTAAATGTTATGTCTGATCATTATGATGTGAGACATTATATTTGGTTATTATGACGCGAGATGTTATGTCTGGTCATTATGGCGCGAGGCCATTATATCTGTTTGGTAGGTCGTATTAAGCACATGTTTGTCGAGTTGTTACTCATTCGGGTATAGGCCGGTCGGACCTTGCAGAAATGAGCCTAGCTTATGGCCGGATGCCAATTAGCCTAGGATGGTCCAGTCTTATTTTTGTGAACTTTAAGGGTGCAAGGTAGTGGCTGGTTGATCTATTAGGTTGGCTTAGGTGTGGTGTTGGGTCTCTTGAGGAGTGGTGTGACAGTGGTTCACAGGCGAGGTCTGAGTATGGCTGGGCGGAAGTGAACGATAGTGGTGGTTGATCAATGTAGAGGAGCTGCGACAAATTGACTCCTCCGACGAGGTCGCTACCGGCGGCTAGGTCCACTCTCCGCCACCATCCAAATAGCAGCCTCATCGGAACCAACACCCTCCTCCGCCCTCAGATTTGTCACCAACTCCAAATGCTTTTACCTGTTCAACAAGTTTTCATTATTGATTACTGGCTGTTGATGACATTTTACCTCCTTTTCTAATCAATGGTCAAGATTTGAGGTGTATCTATGCAGGGTGCATGTAAGACAATCCCAAAAACAAATATGAACTTGGAATATGCATTTTAGAAAAGAGATAGGTTTGTTGTACTAGCTTTATTTGCTTCAATAATTTGTGATACTGGTAAATTTCAAAACACAAAACTCTAATAGTTTTAATGACTTTTCAAAATAAGTCTTAATTACTTCCATAGTTCAGATACTATCAGATTAGTCATCGTCTCCTGTGAGCTCCAATATCACATTGTTTGGATGTACCAAAAAATATTACATTGTTTGGAGTGGTGGAAACCTTAAAAGGCAAACTGGAAACTCATTCACACATGAAAACTAGTAGGTGAAGTCTATGATATAACTATTATACTAATTCTATTAGTAAGTGAATGTTTTTCTATAGTTGAATTAAATTTAATTATCCTTTTTGCTACTCAAGTTTTCTAATGTTTAGTTTTAGTTTTTTGGTTGGAAAATCTTTTAGTCTCCATGAAAGTGGTCATCTCATTCTCATAGATTTGAACTCATTGTAGCAACTGAAGGATTGCTTTTTGCTTGGGAGTTAAGGTTCAGGCGAATTCTGTTAGAAGGAGATGCCAAATAAGTTTATTCTAGTATTTTGGATGTTTCCTTAATTACTCTCATAATGGCATAATTGTTATTGATATATGTTTGGTTGCTTCTTAGTTTGATGCTTATAGTTACAGTTTTAATCCTAGAACTTATAATAAAGTTACAGACCGCCTTGCCCATCATGCTAACCACTATGTATGACATGGGGGGTTTGGGTTGAGGATCCGCCTGCTTTCTTTCATGATTAATTTACTTGTATCTGATGCGGTTGATTACAGAATTCAAAATTCAGCTTAAACAAAATTGTTGCTCAATACTAGTAGTAAGTTTATGATATAACTATTGCGCTAATACCGTCAGTAAGTCCTTAGGCTACTTTTGGTGTACTTGATAGTATAAAACATGATAATATAAGACAATAGAATAAGATCTGATAGTATAAACAAGCTGATAAATTCTTATACTATCAAACATGTGGTACAAATAGTATAAGTAACTTGATAGTATATGTAACTATCTACTATGACCATACTACCCATCACCTCTCTCACCATCTCCTCCAACAAATACCAACCCAAATACACTAAATCCTGAATCTCCACAACCACATAGCCGCATCACCAACCCAAACACAGCAAACTCGTCATCATCATACAGCAACTGTGAACCACCAGTCAACATCATAACCAACCTAGAACAGAACGCGGGGCCACCATCTTCCCCCACGTTAAGCAACAACGACAAAGCCATCCTATAGCCACCGTGCACCACCGCAACCACTACCAGTGGAGTCGTTTCTCTCTCCACCATGCCCAAATCTGGCATTGGTGTTCGAAATAACAATAAGTGGTCGGCGGTGGCCGTAGAGGAAGTCATAGCCACGACCTCCAAGTTTTGTGATTCCTACAAATCTACCACCACCACCCCCTCTCTGCCTCATTGTGATTGCGACTTCCACTACCACCACGCTAAACTAGACCAAAACCGCCAAATCTGCGAGCCACCACGCCGCGCTAGAACCATTGTCCCCGACCAAAACTGGTGGCCCACCACGCTAAACACCAACAACCATAAGTGACTGGTAGATCTGGGCATGGTGTCGGAGAGGGTGGTGGAGAGAGGGTGACTGTCGAATCTGGGCATGGTGGTAGTTCGACGATGGTTTGGTAAAGGCCTAATTGTGTTGTTGGCAGAAAAAGAGTGATTAGAGTAAGAGGGATGAAGTTAAGGGGTAGAGTAAGAAGGCATATCCTATCAAGTCTTATCATAGGGTGAGAGAGATGATATTGTTATCGAGTTAGAATAAGATAAAAATATTTGACTTGATTTTATTATACTATTAAGTAAGTATACCAAACATATGATAAAATCTGATAACATTAACTTATATTATTAAATTCTTCTTATACAACACACCAAACACAACCTTAATGACTTAGAGCTGTAACTAAAACCAACCTCACGAATGGCCTAAACCACCAATTTGATTCAAAGAATCAAAGTCATTGATTGCGCCCCAATATCTTATGATGTCTCACACTTGCTCAGACTCACTCCCCAACACCAAAGACAATTCCTAGAGAACAATCCATGAGGATCACAGCATAAACGCCATCTACGTGCTACCACTATCAATTGAGCTACGAAGTGTTGACATAAAATAAACGAGTGCTGCAATAGGCCCCGAGCTTACATAGCCCGGAAGCATCCCGGCTCTCTCCTTTAATATTAGGTTGTTGTTTTATTTTAATCAAAAATAAAAAAATAAAAAAACTTATGACATATCTAACATACACGTGTTCAACTGGGAATTTTCCTGGCTTTACAACTCGGGATATAAAGCATTTCTCAAAATAAATTTATTAATTTTGACAATTGCATATCTACTTTTTTCTATATATATATATATATATATATATATATATATATATATATATATATATATATATATATATATATATATATATAGACACACACACTAATAAAAACAACATCACCATAACATATTAAAAATAATAATTCACTCACCAATGGAGTTAATTATTCCTATTCTACACTACTTACTTATTTTGTCAAATTATAGTAAACTAGTATTAGTTAATTAAACTTAACTATAATTAATATAATTGATATTAATAGTTTCACACTTTGTTAGGAACTTCTTTTTTATGTTGCATCTTTGGAACTATTTTGAAGTAACCTAAAAATTGAATGTGAAAAATTTAAGGTTGATATTCATATAAAAATCATAAAAAAATTATTTTTGATAATCTACTCACTTGAACTTTAAACATTTAACTATTAACTTTTTTTTTTAAATTTTTGGTTATAATTATAACTACTTCTATATGACATTACTTCTCAATACTAAGAAATTTTTAGCTTAGAGGAAAAAAAAAACATAATGGTGTATTTTGAGTTAAAAGGATAAGACTATTGATATTCTCAATTGTCTATACATATTCCTTACTAACCAATTGTAATATTAATTTTTATTTTAATAAAATTATGAGTGATTAATGAAGTGTATAGATAGACAATTGAAAGTGTCAATAGCCTCACCTAAGTTAATAATGTTAAAAATGTGAATCACTAAAAGGTTAAAATTTAAAAAGATAATTTGTTATCCAACAGTGGTTGGTTGCATTAGAAGTATACTATGACCATAAATGAACTTTACTTATAATGTTAGAGGTTTGAATTCAAATCTTAGAGTTATCACTTTAGGAATGACTTTATCTAACCATCAACTATAATTTGAAATTGTGTGAACAATTGATCAAAGACAAAAACGGATAATTTGCTAAAATTAAAAGTTAAGAGAGTAATTTACCAAAAGTCTAAATTTGAAGAAGGTAATTTGCAATTTTAATTTTTTTTTGTCTTTTAAATCTTACCGGGTCAGGTCACTATTGGGTAGGGATGTTGGGCTTACAAACATTGATTGTTTGGGTTGGACTGGACCTGGTTGGATTCGAACGTGATAAATTGGCACATTCTTCTTCGTTCTTCTGAGTTGCAGAGGAACCAGAAGCAAAAGAAAGAAGAAGAAAGATGGAGCACAAAGATTTGAACCTGCTGGATGAAGCACTAGGCTTTCACAACAACAACATGGACAAGCCATGGCCTCTGTGTAGTCGGTTCGTGCTTGTGGAGGACTCTGTTGACACAAGCGCTGCCTTCGTCCTTCATCACATCCTCAAGCGCTCCCTCTCTTCTCACCCTTCTTCTTCACTTGTCTTCCTCGCCTTCTCTCACCCTTTAGTACACTACGACCGCATTCTTAGAAAACTGGTATTTCCCCCCTATCTCTCTATGCATTTCATGTTGTTATTTTTTAAAATGGTCATTGCTAATAGCTTTTGTCTTTGCTGTTTTTATTGCATCTTTTTCTTTTTTGATATGGGTTTTGGTTCAATTAGTATATTATATTGTTAGTTTTGTTCAAATGGACGCTGGTGTCATGCTTGTCTTATACTGTAGTTGGTTTCCTGTGAAGCTACTTTTTGTTACTAAATGATATACGAAACTTAAAAAACTGGCCAAATATTCATAGTACATATGATATTAGATGTTGTTATTCTTTAAAAGGGTAATTGCTAATAGCTTTTGTCTTTGCTGTTTTTACTTTTTATTGCATCTGGGTTTATTTTTTTTATTTTAGGAACTGGGTTTTTTTTATCAAAATATTTGATTTATGTTATTTTTGCATATGAGTTTTGGTTCAATTGTTATATTATATTGTTATTTTTGTTCAAATGAATGTTGCCGTCATGCTTGTCTTATACTGTAGTTAGTTTCTTGTGAAACTACTGTTGTTACTAAATGATATACTAAACTGACCAAATGCCAATGGGGCTGGCTCACCTGCTCATGACAATTGCATGTCAACTATGATATAACTATTGCACAATCTCAATGTTAGTTCTCACTGAGATTTGTGGTTTGCTCTAGTCTTGGAATGGAGAGAGCCTCCTCTCACCCTAAACTTTCATGTACCAAAAGAAGGAAAAAAAAAATACTAAACTGATCAAATATTCATAGTACGTATTATGTCTGTGATTCTAATTAAATACTGGTGTCTTTAAAGACAAGAGTGCAAAAGGCACTATCATAGTTTCCCTATCACCTATGACTTGTATTTTTTCTCTACCTCAAAGTTTGTTTCCATAACATGGTACTCAGTTGTTTGTCAGATTATTCTGTGTTCTGTTATTATGTTTTTGTTTTATTGATGGATGGTATTTGACAATCTTCATGGGTACCTGTGATAGGGTTGCAACTTAGCTGCTCAAAGAGATAATGGTAGATTCTTTTTCATTGACATGCTTATGTTGCAGTGTCCAGGTGAGAAAATCAGGTATTGATGTTTGGTACTTTTAATTCCCTTAATACCTTGTTGTTACCAACTTACCATTTGTTTGACAAAATTAAATGATGTAAGATTGGATTCATTGAGATAGTATTTCATTGTTATCAGTGTGCAGTGTACCACGTATTAAATTTAGAGCAGAAACTATATTTGCTGAGTATTTTTACTACTGGTGACAAGCATAAAAATTCTCCACAAAAAACATTAATACAAGGTAGGGATTTGACCTCTTCTTAGAAAACTTGCATTCGTCTTCAACCAAATACGTTGGATAGTCAAAGAGAGGGCACAGATCTCTTCTTAAAACTTTGTCTAGACCTTTCCAACCACATACATAAAAGAACTGCAAATTGTTTGTTTCCTTTTTGCTTCCAAATCTAAACCCTCTAAATTTTATCTACAAAAACTCCTTCCATTTGAGTGCAAACCAAACACCCTGGTCAACAAAAATATAAAAAAGTTTAATCAAACATTGATTGCAGTTGTACCAGGGCAGTGTAAACATAATGATTGTTCAATCCTTGCCACCTCCATTCTGTCTGTAGTTTGTATGTTTTATCATTCTGTACTTAAGTCACCTTTTTTCAAAAAAAAATTATCACATGTCATCATAAAAGAGTATTTGTGTTGAAGGAAGAACAGTATTGTATATATTATTCTCTATTATCTAGTTGAAACCACCTGGTTTGTTTATTTAGCATCCGTAAGCTTGTCCAAGAAATCTCAGTCTCTTTGGAAGATAAAACCTATCTCAAAGATGTCTTTGATCCAAAGAAAAGTGTTATGGTTATTATGTTTCTGGTCTAACTTTAGTAGTTCATGTTAGCTTCCAAGAGGATCAAGAGTACTTTTCCAATTCCAGTTTTTTGCACTCGGCTTTAAGTAAAATCTAGTCTAGTTGGGGCTTATCTTGGCTTTTAATTCAGACTTTTGAGTCTTATCCCTAATGTCTTTTCCATACTTTATTAATGTTGAAACAAAGTGTTTGAGAGAAATTGCATATATTAGATACAAACCACTAACACCTATTTAAATAATACTAATCTAGCTCAAGTACTAGTGTAGTAAAACTAGTACAAGTCCAGCCAAATAAGACTACTAACATCATAAGACTCCTAAAATACAAACACTCCCCCTCAAGATGAAGCTTATTAAGCTATCAGCTTGTGACAAATAAACACACTTTAATATAATGTTGATGGGCCTCCGATAGATGGGCCTCCGATAGATGGGCCTCCAATCTGTGTATACCAGAGAAGGAAGAAAGGAAGGATTAGGGGGGGAAATGGGGATTCTGTTAGGGAGGAGGGAGAGTGAGCTAACAGAATGGACACATGGCAGATGGAGATTGGTAATGAAAAGGTGCTGTAGTCATGCAAGGAACTTTGAATATGATGGAGAGAGAGGAGTGTGAGGGGGGCATCGGATCATTTGGGTAGTGTGGGGTGGCTGTTGCCATTTTTGGGCAGACATAGCTCCTTGCTTCTCTGATTTTTTCTGTCTATTTCCCATACTGTTTTCTGCATTTTCAGTTTCTATTCTGTGTTATTGGAGCTTGCTCCTTGTCTTTTTCCACTGTTTTCTACTAATAAAATCAGAACCTATCAAATGTGTGCAATAAACCAACATAGCAAAATGAGGGAAGTCTCTATAGCAATCTATCTAAGCTGTTGTTTGGAGTTTATGACTTGAGCATAATGCTCTTAATTTTAAGGATGCTTTCCACCTCCCAAATCTGCTTTTTGACAAGATATTTTTGGCCTGACACAGGGTAACAGCCCCTAGGGTTGAAATTGTAGGGCTCAAGACATATAGAGAGAAAAAAAAATGGGCCAGGTGATCTGGTACACAGCCAACAGAGAGCTGGTCTTCCGGTTAACAACCAGGGAATAGGAGAAAAACTGTTATTAAGCAAAATCTGAACACCCCGGATTCAGCCATTAAGCCCCTCTCTGGCTTAGAAACCCTTATTAGTAATTAAAGCCAAATGCTAACTCTTAGAATAGCTATAATCGTAGCAAGTCTAAAGTAACTTGAATAAAACCAATAAAACACTGCTATAGTATCCACAGAACAGTAGCATAAATAGTATCAGTGCTACAGTAACTTTAAAACAAAATTGATAGAAAAAGAAATTCATTAAGAAAGAAAGAGGATTAAAAAAATAGGAGGATAAAATGTCCTTCACCAGAAAACTACTAAAAGAGAAAATTACAAAGAAACCAGAGAACAAAACTTACGAAAAACAATGCACAATGGCAGTCCAATCACTATGCAGATCTGAAATGGCAACCCCCTTAAAAAGACCATGGGCTGATCACCAAAGAGAAGCCAAAAACCTTATTCTATCCCACAACAATGCTAAAGAATACACCTTGGAAAATCCGAGCATTCCTCTCCAACCTGATGCACTACAAAATAGCAAACATTGCACAGTTCCACAAAATCTTGACCTCTTTTCTTCTTCCAAACCCTTTAAACCTTATTGTCAAAAGGGTCTGTAGAGAGTTTGGACAAACCCAACCTTCCACACAAACACCAAACAACGTATTCCACAAAGAATTAGCAACCGGACAATGTAAAAACAGATGTATAACTGATTCATAATTGTTCATACACATAACACAGATGTTAGGGGAAATAGCTGTTTTAGGTTTCCGAATCTGTAATAAATCATTAGTATTAATCTTATTCAGTATTGCAGTCCAGACAATAAACAAAAGACCTCACCTTAGAAGGAGCTTTGGATTTCCAAATAAAATTTTCTAGGGTAAACTTCTGACTATTATGAGAATGAGTTAAGAAATAAAAAACAACTTACAAGAGTAACCACTAGAAGGGTCTAGAGTCCAAATTCTCTTATCTGAAATGGATAAAAGACTGACATTTTCTAAGAGAAGGAGAGATTGTAAGTCTTGAGTATTCCTATCATTTAGATTCCTAAAGAAGTGAAAGTTCCAGGAGATAGAGTCACCCTGAAAAGAGCAGAAAAGATGGATCCGTGCATTATGTAAAGAAGAAAGGTTATAGAGGTGAGGAAATGCCACAATGAAAGATTTGCCACTGACCCAAATTTATTCCCAAAATCTAATTCTAGAACCATCACCCAATTTTAAGGAAACAAAAGGAAGGAAAGAATCATAGCAATGTGAGATAAATTTGCAAGGGCTTCCATGAGTACCAATGAGTGCCAAATATGCATCCCACCACCAATTCTGATTCAAACCATACTTGCTGCAAATAACATGATGCCATAAGGAAGAAGGCTCTTGACGAAAATGCCATAACCATTTACCCATCAAAGCAATATTTTTAGCCACCAAGTTACCTAGATCCAAACCTCCTTCACTTTAATTATAAGCCTAGAGAAAGTCATAGCATTTAGGTTTTATAAATATGACATGCCATACATAACTCATTTTTTCAACTGTTTCGTACTTAAAGCACAACCAAGATTCTTCCCCCTTTTATGATTAGATATTTTGTGATAATTTATCTTACCTTAGGGTCTGTAAGGAAATTGAGATATTTATACCATCTCTGATGGATTATATACATGTCCGAGTAATATCAATGTTATTGATGACTAGATGAAGGAAAACCCAATCATAATGGGCTTGCTGCTGTATTTGAGAAAATTGAAAGAGTGATCAGCACATTACATCCAGACAACATGAAATTTGTCACTATCATGATAGATGATATCTCTTTACTGGAAGTTGCTGCTAATGGCTCTTCAAATGATGTTTTAGACTTCCTGCATTATTGCCATACGCTAATATCAGAACATGTAAGATAATATTAGCTTGAGTGTTTCTGAAATCAATTTCAATGTTTTTTGTTTTTTATTTCTCTGTTTCTGTCACAGGGCTGTGCATTTGTTGCACTTGACCATAAGGATATTTATTCAAATGGAGAGAGGCCTGCACTTATCTTAGAGATGGAGTACCTTGCTGACATTTTGGTCAAGGCTGAACCATTGGCCACTGGTTTGGCAAAAGATGTGCATGGACAGGTATAGTTGTATCATTCTACATATAAGTTCATACTTCCGCCATTTATAAAGTTGATGGAGTAAAATAATCTTCTAACTGAGAACAACCTCTCCTTGACGTCCATTTGATAGAGTATGGCACCCACATTGGTGTAACACCCAGAAGAGAACCAGCAGTTCCTATATTTGCATCATTAATAGCTCTGAGCCTCTGACAAAACTGGCATTTCAATTATTTCATTCTGTTGATTAAATAAACCCTGCCACTACTGTTTTTCTGTAGCAATGGGATACAGAATAAGAAATTTCTCCTTCTAAGGCAAGTCAAGAGATCACTTGTTACACCACATGCTCACCTTGTCTCCTTTACCGACCTTGAAGCTAAGAAAAGGTGCAATTTACTCAAGACACTTCCTTTGGCTTTCCAAACTCAGTCACAAGGTCCTCTTTCCTTTCTATAATGTCCATGAACGAGTCCTTGTATTTAAACTTACAGTGCCTTTCTCCATGAAGTTTCTTTTTCAAGGGCATATCTTGATCTTATTATCCTCTGATTCCTTCTGGAGTTGGGTACAAACCAAATTGCTTAACTTTTCCTTTCAACTATTTCATTGGAATTGCCCTTCAAGTTTATCAATTTTTACAGGCCATTGAAGCTGAAATTGAAACAAAAGCAATAGTAGGTTAGGAATACATGAAGGTACTCTCTTTAGAAGACTGATGTCTTCCTATATAAGTAGTCTGTTTTTCATCTTTGATCTTTCTATTCTCTTCTTGATCATATATAAGGAACTCCAGGGCTGCTCCTCGTATCTCAGTCATTCATTCTTTATTACATCCCAATGACCAAGGAAAATTATCTTGATTTTTACCCTTTCCTGCCTGTGCTGGCTCAAATTTGTTCTAATTGCTTCATGGGCCCATGGTGACCTCAAAGCACAGGAGAGCATTTATAGCAGTTGATCTGCAGAGCTTTAAAAGCAATGGTAGTTTCTCCTTCTAGATCGTGTCTGACCCACAATTCCATCCTTCCAGCTTCCCATTTTAATCCCACAAATTATTTATCATCAGTGGCGCTGTTAGTGCATGTGTAAGGCTTTTTAATCCCAGCAAAATAAAGAGAAAAAGGAGTAAAGAAATCATTATTGTTTATCTTCCCAATGTTGAATTATGTTGTAGTAGTGACACTGCAGCTGCAAATAGCTCATGCTTATGTTTTGCACTGATTTCTGGAAGAATTCTTTTCTGTTTAAGATGATTTAATATTGCAACTGATGTCTGAACTACGGATTTAATCATATCACATTAACTTCGGTTGACTATATTTTGTTATTCATCTTATGCAGTTGATGGTGTTAGATAAGGGGACACAACATCAACATGGAATTTCACCCATTAAGATTCTCAATTTTCACTTCAAGATCAAGGAAAATAGCATTGAGTACTTTTATCCTGGCACAAAACTCTAGTGCTGATCAAAATGCTTGTACAAACAACTGTGTAATTTTGAAGGAGAGAATAAGTAGTGCATCTTTTGTATTGAGTTTTCCTTTATTTGGAAGAAAGCGATTCTTAATTTTCAATGAGGGCCTTATGTATTTTAACACCAACTTCCAATGAGTTTTTGAATTGATTTTGTGCAGGAATGATAGTTTCGTATTGAATTTGCTCTTGATTCGAGTCTTTTACGTACGTATATTAAGAGACAACTGCAACCAGGTGCAATAATTGACAATAATTTGTTTGGTTTAAGGGTGGCTAATTGTTGCTTCGTCATCAAACTAGTCTGTGAGCTTAATGGTCTAAAAAAGAAAAATATTGTAATATTTAAGGGTGCAAATTTTGTTGTTTAAGGGTGTAAAATTGAATTCGTGGTGATATGCTAAATGAGCAAATCAAATTAGGCGCTCTGCGAAAACTGTATTAGTTGAAGTCATGGGGGGTATAGTTTTCAGAGTAAAGCGTTGTCAAGCATCAATATTTTATCGATTCCATATGGTGGTGAAACTGTTACTCAAATTTTATAGATTGCTTGGTAATGATTGCCTATGTTGGGATACCACAGGGAGGAGTACTGCCTGAGGGACATGAACTCACACCGGTCTGCGTAGGGGATAGTATATGTATAAGTAATTTTGAATAGATAATATGCTTCGAGCATGGTTGAGCCAATGTTTGTACAGAGTTAGGAGGTTTGAGTAAAATTATGTGTCTTGATACACTGATTTATTGATACTTATACACACTGTACAAGGAAGAATGGACTAATTATAGGGCTAATAATCAGATAATCAGAACAAATACAGTTAACCTATAATAAACATGTACTTAATTCTAATACTTCTCTTCAAGTTAAAACATATATATCGTATACAACAATCTTATTACAAAAAAAATCAATCTGAAGCCCTTTAAGAAATTTAGTAAATATATTATCTAACTAGTTGTAGTTAGTAGTGATTTTGCCTAAAAGAACATTTTGTCTGACAAAATGCTAGTCAATTACTATGTGTTTGGTCATTTCATAAAAAATTGGATTAGAAGCATTATGTAATGTGGTTTGGTTGTCACAAATTAGTTTCATTTCCTTAATGTCTCCAAATTTAAGTTGTTTAAGTAATTGCTTTAACCACTTAAGTTCACGGGTTGTTGTTATCATAGCATAATACTCGACCTCTACACTAGATCTAGCAACTACGTTTAGTTTCTTACCCCTCCATGAGATTAAATTACCTCCAACAAAGACACAATACCCTGAAATTAATCTTCTATTAGACGGTGAATCCACCCAATCAACATTAGAATAACCAACAACTTGAGCATTGCCTTTGTTTTCATAAAGTAACCCTTTATCCGGTGCACTCTTGATATATTTAAAAATGTGGACCTTGGCATCCCAATGATTATCACAAGGAGCATTCAAAAAATGGCGTACCACACTTACAACAAAAGTAATGTTTAGTCTAGTTACAGTAAGGTAGCTAAGTTTACTAACAAGGCGTCTATATGCACTAAGATCTGTTAGTGGCTCTCCTTGACATGGTAGTAGTTTGACGTTGAGATCCATGTGAGTATCATTAGGTTGGCAATCCAACATGCTTGTTTCTTCAAGTATGTCAAACCATAATTTCTTTGAGTGATGACAACACTTGTATTAGATTGAGCAACCTTAATCCCCAACAAGTATTTGAGAAGACCCAAATTTTTTGTCTGAAAATAGTCTAACAAATGCCGATTAAGATTCTAGATATTAGCCTCATCATTGCTCGTGAGGGCAATGCTAATGCAGATTAAAAGTTACAAATCCAAGTGTAGGTTGTTTCAAGTAATAAATTCTCGAGAGTCCGAAGTTGATCCACAGGGAATTGATGAAGAAAAATTCTATGACGTAAAGTAAATATTTTGTCACAATAATAAAACTAATAAAACTTGGTCACAAATAAAAAAGACTTACTTGAGTTAGGAGATCCACTATTGGTAAATAAAATAAGGACAAGATTAATTTTTTTCATAACTCAATTAGAATCCGTACATAATGGAGGTTCCAATCAAAAAATACAAAGTTCAAAGTTCATTAAAAATTATATACGTAATTATATTATGATTCCTTTAATCATCTATTAACACTAACACTCATAAATGGGATCAAGTATTTATTGTGCCAAAATCTTGTCTATAACAAATCAAGATCTCTACTTTACAAGGAGGGTTTCTAAATTAATTGAAAACAAAATACAACACGTATAATGACCACTTGAAAATATATCATTTAAGCACAAGAAAGAAATGAATCTAACATTATTTCATTACCAAGAGTTTCATCCTTTCACTCAAGTAAAATGAAACTTAGTTATTCATAGACAAGAAGAAATAAAAGAGAAGAAGAAGAAGAAGAAGAAGAACATAACTTCAATTTATAACAAAAGAAAATTACAACAAGATAAACAAACAACACAATAGCATGATCTTAGCCTCTAAGACCAAGACTACAAAATGAGCAACCAATGGTGCCTTTTATAGAGGATTAGAGATACAAAATGATAAGGGGGCTGATTAATGAGTGAGTGGATGAGTGGGTGAATGAGTGAAAAATGTCAAATGACTTTTGATGAGTGAAAAATTATGGAGATTCTTTGTCTCCGAAATCATTTAGTACTGAACTCATTACATTTGTCATTTTCTCACCAAGTGGTTTTCATAAAAGTTGTAGGCCTGGATCTTAGCCATCTTCTGGTAAAATTTCATCTCCAAAGACCAACTATAGCCTGAGATATATCCTAATTACTGCACACTATTCAGGTCCAATTTTAGTTCCTCTGTTTTGACTTCAAAGCCCAATATGACCTAGTAGACCTCAGAATCTGGAAAAGTATTCAACATGAAAGTTGTATATTTGGGTCTTAGTTATCAATCATTAAAATTTCAGCCCATTTGACATCCTATAGCCCGACCTATGGCATGAACAGTACACATAGGTCAAGCTGTCAGGATCAGCATTCTAGTTCTTGCTTCAACTCTAATTTAAGTTATCTAATCGTGTGATTAGGCCTTTGAGATCTTCATGAAAGTTATAGGGAATTGTCTTAGCTTTTTTAGAAGACCAGAATCATATCAATCAGATATTTGAAACTCAAATTATAGCCAGTTTATTGAACACTGTCAAAGAGATAAATTAAGGTTAATTCATGCAATAATTTATTCAATGATCTAATTAGGCTTGATATCATAGAATGTGACAAAAATAACATAATTAAGCCTAATTGAACCTTAAGAAGCCCAATGAGAGGATTATAAAATGTATAAAATATACTTTTATTAACTTCCCTCACACTTAGCTTTTGCACTCCTGGGCAAAACACATAAAAAAAATAAAGAACAAAGAAAAAATGACACAGACTCAAAAGCTAAAAACTCTAAAGGATTCAATGAATCAAGAAAAGCAACCAGACATTCAAAGGATCAAAACATTCATGAGGTAACATTTCTTCGCATCTCAAACCAACAAGTAAGGAAACTTCGGTTGAAAAGAATGAATCAAGAATGATAGATCCTCACAAAATTCACTCTCAATCTCTCAAGTGTTTAAAAGGTAAGTATTTCACTCTATTCAACTCATGAATAATTGCACTACCATAAGCTTACTTATCTTCTACTTCTCCGTTACTCAAAAATAACATGCACATAAAAATCAAGAGGGTTTTATTCAAGGTTGCAATGGGGCTATGGTAAAGGAGAGGGGTAATATGGATATGACAAGTTAAATACCAAAGAGAATAGAAGAGCATTATAATACAGTTAGAGTGGAGAAGATGTTTGAGAACATTTAGTTTAAATTTTCCAAGGGTTTCTTAGTTCCTTCTCTATTTGCTTCCTTCTCATAAAGGACAATGACCAATATTTGACTAATGTTTTGTTGAAGAACAATGCCAAATTAGTAGGTTGAATTCATTGTTAGGCCTGAACATTCTCCTTCTCTTCCTGTTGTTTCCAAGCATCCACTCTCATTCTAGGTATGAATATGTCACAAGATTCATTCTTTGATTGTAGCGGTGGTCAACTTTTTTGTTTCCTTTTCTTTTCTTTTTTTTAGGAACATTTTGCACACATACCCCCACACTTATTAAAAAACTCAACTAATAACAAAGCCAATGCTCTCTTATTCCCTAAGGTTAGGTAAGAATATGATTTTTTTAAGGCATGTTATGAGTTAGAAATAATGAATGGTCAAATAAGTTCAAAGGGGGTACACAAGGGAAAATATGCAAGGTTGGCTATTTGGTCAAAGTAGCTATTTCAAGAAAAATGTCTCAATCATGTTTATGTATGCATGTGAAAATGTAGCCTAAAAAAGAATCAAAACAAGTTCTAGAGTAACAATTCCATGAGTGAAAAAAAATCACACAAGAAAGAAGAGAATGATACAGATGTTCAATCCATTCATCGATAGACTCAAAATCTCACAAGGCATATATCCATCATTCTTAATTTATCAATTCAACATCCATAACCAAATATGTGAAATTTAAGAAAGAAGACAATTTACTTAATCATACAAATTTCCCTGAATTTGAATTGCTACTTCCACACCACAATAGTTATCTACCCCAACTAAAATGTGTCTCAAGAGTAAAATTACCTCCAGAGCAAAATTTACTCATTACTCTGCCATCCTTAATTGGTTTAGCTGTTAGTAAATTGTTGACAAACATATAAACAAGACAAACATATTAATAAACACACTTCCTAATCTTTTTTGTTTTTTTTGTTTTGTTTTTGGTTTTTTTTACACAACTATTCACACAACTATCCTTCCCTCCAACCAGATCACAACATTGTTCTCAATGTCAAAACATAGATAGGTAAATGATAGAAGATATTACCTGTTGTTGTAATTACTGAAAAGAGAAATCTCACACAAATTTAAACAGAAACAAAGTACGATGAATAAAACCAAAGCTTGTAATTATTTAAATAGTTGGAGTATCTAGTCTGGCTTGCTTTTCATACTGCTTCCCTCACTGCTTCCTTTTGACCAATCTATCTGAGCTGTCACTGGATCAGGTTCATAAACAAAAGCTTCTAATTTATCAATCAACTCATCAATAGTGGAAGCAGAAATAAGGACTCGTCTTGCCGAAGGTGTAATAAATTTCTGTTCTATAGCATGGTCAAGAAAAAATAACAAAAGGTCAAAGAAATTATTAACATTCAACAAACCTATGAGTTTATGGTGGATGTTCAGTTGGGCCTAAGAGATAATTTGAAAAACTTCTTCCAAAGTACCAAAACCACCTGGTAAGGCTATAATGCATCAGAGTTTTCGAGCATTGCCTTCATTCGTCTATGCATAGACGATACTTGAAGTTCATGCCCAATTGCCTTTCCAGTGATGTTCCTTTGTGTTAAAGGTTTAGGAATGATACCTAAAACTTAACCACCTCTTATATGTACAGAACGTGATACGGCCCCCATTAACCTAATGCTACCTCCCCTATATACTACACTAATATTTCTTGCAGCAAGTGTTCTACTAACAGTGCTTGCTGCGTTTACAAACTCTAAATTCTTCCCATAACTTATCCCACAAAATACACAGATACTGGTAAATCTACGAACCAAAGAAGAAGCTCCTTCTATTTCTACACTCATACTCCCTTTGAATGATTTTGAGTTAGAGGAAAGTGAAAAAAATGTAGTGTTTAAATAAGGAAGAGAATAGAAAAAGGTAATGATAGCACCTATATGGGTAGGTTGGCTAGTGTCAGAAAAGTTTGAAATTAAGAAACACAAATATTTTTGTTGTTGTTTTTTTTATTTTTTTTTATTTTTTGTTTTAGACTTCAAGAAAACCATCAGGGTAAAGAAGTCTAGAAACTCCTGAAGGACCCCGCTCAAAGGATCGTTTGTCCAAAATCAAAATACAACAAAATTATACAAGGATAAAATAATAATAACAAATGATGACATACCTTTATGTACAGATTTCATGACGTATCTTTATACTGCTCGTCATGAGTGCAGTAATACCAAGACAGCTAAGCCAATCTTAGAATTCTTCTCCCTCCCGCTTATTTGAAGAAAAGAAAAAGAGAATAAAGAAACCATTATGGGTTTCCATCTTCGGTCTGGAACTTGGAGAGCTCACACTTGGGTTTGTAACATCAACAAAGATGCTAAAATATGAAAGCCGCAATGTCCAAGATCCAGAACGCCCCATCCCAGGGAACTGAGAGCCCCTTCTAATAAAAGAGAGAATCAAGCTCAGATGCCTCATATGCTTTGGCAGTCGTGGGTTACTTCCCACTAATAACCAGAGTGGGACGCTTCTGCCTGTCCACCAACT
The DNA here is from genome assembly GCA_029884595.1 of Ormosia semicastrata. NCBI lineage: Eukaryota > Viridiplantae > Streptophyta > Magnoliopsida > Fabales > Fabaceae > Ormosia > Ormosia semicastrata. The sequence goes on from JAQQTO010000044.1 coordinate 5,290,008, forward strand.
CTACAGTGCCTAGATGGTAAACATTGGGTTGTGGAGTGTGGCTTTCTACAGAGCATGGTACACGAACCTTTATTTAAGGACCGACATGCAAAGGTCCACCCGAGTCAATGACGGGTCGGCCACTGGCCAGGGCTCCACACTCAATTAAGAGCATGGTACTCTTTCGATCGCCCTCTTTTTTATTTTTATTTCTTTTTATTTCTTTTTTTTCTTGAAGATGTACAAGAAAATATATACATATTGTTGTGATTGTGGCTTACATCTTCCTCTGGTTTTACATCCAATAACGACTTAAACGCCTTCTATAAGTCGAGGATAAACTTCCCATCCAATTTTCTTATAAATTAGCAAATAGGGTCTTTTTGAGTCAGATTCCCAAGACTGTAACATTTTTGCTCATCTCTGAAGAGATTTCACAAATTAATAAGTTCACGATGCACATGAATGCAAAACTCATTAAGGATGTAAACACATAAAATTAAAACACTAGGGATATGACTTCACTTGATTCAATCTATCATAAATAATAGAGTAGCTTTGGGACCTTCATTCTAATTAATTTCTAATCATTCAATTGATAGGGAGAATCTAATAATTAATTAAAACTCAATTCCTTAGTCAAAACCTTAACTTTTAAAGGCATGACCTTTACTCTATGGATTCTTATAGAGAGAATACCACAATTATCCCACACAACCTATAACCTCTATTCTTAGATGATTATAAATCATGACACTTATTATTTATAGTCTAAGTTATATACAAACATTTGATTCTACATATAGCTCACTAGATCAATTTATGAGTGACCAATTCATAAAAATATTAAGAATCATAATAAGCATTCAAATTGAATAAAAAAATTAATTAAAATTCTAGTTTTAATACATGTTGATTGAATCAAGTTATGTCTTTACCCTAGAAACACACGAATTTAACTACACATGACAAAAGAAAAGAAGAGATAGGAAGAATAAAAATAAAAATATATACAGAGTTTAACCTTCCAAAAAAATATATTAACAAGTAGGCGGTAAACCTACCATGGTGAATATATATATATATATATTAACAAGTAGGTGGTATAAATCGACCATTAAATATTAACAAGGATGTAGTATAAACCAGTCACCAAATAAATATTAATAAGGGTGTGGTATAAATCAACCACCAAATAAGTTAATAAATTGATAAATTTAAAAGTTAGTAAGCAAGTAAATTAAAATGTTAGAAGCAAGTAAATTAAAAGGTTAGAAGTAGCTAAATTAAAAAGTTAGAAAGTTAGTAAGAGGGTTAGATGATTAGTAAGTTAGTAAGCAAGAAAATTAAAAGGTTAGAAGGTTAGTAAGTTAGAAAGTTAGAAATAAAATACAAAAAATAAAATACAAAAAATAAAGTGCAGAAAATAAAATACAAAAAATAAAATACAAAAAAAAAGTGCAAAAAGTAAATTTAAAATATGAAAACCGGAGAGAGGCAGAGCCCCACTAGAGTCGGTGAAGGAGGAAGAAGAGAAGAGTCAAAATTAAGATATTAGTAAAACATAAAGTAAAAACCAGAGTACCAACAAACTGATTTTTTGCTCTTATGAGAGAGAAGAGAAGAAGAAAGATTATTTTATTAATGATTAAAGATTACAGAGAGATAAGAGAGAGTTTTTTCCATTAAGTTAGTACGTTAGTAAGTACAAAGAAAAAAATTAAAAAGTAGAAAATATATGTATATATATATATATATATATACAAGATCACAAAAAAAAAATAAATAAATATATACAAAATATTTACACCATAAATTTGTTCTTCAAATCAAGTCCCCGACAACGGCGCCAAAAACTTGATGCGGATTAAAAGTTATAAACTCAAGTGCAGGTTGTTTCAAGTAATAAATTCTCGGGAGTCCGAGGCCGATCCACAGGGAATTGATGAAGAAAAATTCTTTGACGTAAAGTAAATATTTTGTCACAATAATAAAACTGATAAAACTTGGTCACAAATAAAAAAGACTTACTTGGATTAGGAGATCCACTCTTGGTAAATAAAATAAAGACAAGATTAATTGTTTTCATAACTCAATTAGAATCTGCACATAATGGAGGTTCCAATCAGAAAATACAAAGTTTAAAGTTCATTAAAAATTATATATGTAATTATATTATGATTCTTTTAATCATCTATTAACACTAACACTCATAAATGGGATCAAGCATTCATTGTGTCAAAATATTGTCTACAACAAATCAAGATCTCCACTTTACAAGGAGAGTTTCTAAATTGATTGAAAATAAAATACAACACGTATAATGACCACTTAAAAATATATCATTTAAGCATAAGAAAGAAATGAATATAACCTTATTTCATTACCAAGAGCTTCACCCTTTCACCTAAGTAAAATAAAACTTAGTTACTCATAGACAAGAAGAAATGAAGAGAGAAGAAGAAGAAGAAGAACATAACTTCAATTTAGAACAAAAGAAAATTACAACAAGATAAACAAATAACATAATAGCATGATCTTAGCTTCTAAGACCAAGACTACTAAATGAGCAACCAATGGTGCCTTTTATAGAGGATTAGAGATACAAAATGACAAGGGAGCTGATTAATGAGTGAGTGGATGAGTGGGTGAATGAGTGGAAAATGTCAAATGACTTTTGATGAGTGAAAAATTATGGAGATTCTTTATCTCTGAAATCATTTAGTATTGAACTCATTGCATTCGTCATTTCCTCACCAAGTGGACTTCATGAATGTTGTAGGCCTGGATCTTAGCTATCTTTTGGTAAAAGTTTAACTCCAAAGACCAACTATAGCCCGAGATATATCCCAATTACTGCACACTGTTCAGGTCCAGTTTCAGTTTCTCTGTTCTGACTTCAAAGCCCAATATGACTAGTAGACCTCAGAATCTGGAAAAGTATTCAACATGAAAGTTGTATATTTGGGTCTTAGCTATCAATCATAAAAAATTCATCCCATTTGACTTCCTATAGCTCAAGCTATGACATGAACAGTACACATAGGTCAAGCTGTCAGGATTAACACTCTAGTTCTTGCTTCAACTCCAATTTGAGTTATCTAATCGTGTGATTAGGCCTTTGAGGTCTTCATGAAAGTTGTAGGGAATTGTCTTAACTTTCCTACAAGACTAGAATCACATCAACCAGATATTTAAAACTCAAATTATAGCTAGTTTATTGAACACTGTCAAAGAGATAAATTAAGACTAATTCATGCAATAATTTATTCAATGATCCAATTAGGCTCAATATCATAGAATGTGATAAAACTAACATAATAAAGCCTAATTGAATCTTAAGAAACCAAATGAGAGGATTATAAAATGTATAAAATATATTTTTATCAAATGCCACCCACATAAACAACAAAGTAAATACAAAAGTTGCGGGAAGAACACAGAGTGATCAGCCTCACATCAAGTCATGTCGAATTGCTGAATGACAAAGCTGGATCTTGCAAACCAAGCATGAGGAGATTGTTTCAGTCTATATAGGGACCATCATAGTCGCTAGATTAAGTTAGGTGCTCATTGAGTAGTAAAGCTCGGTGGTTGTTGCTTATAGACCATTTATTGTAATTCACCATACAAGAAGGCATTCTTGATGTCGAGTTGATGAAGGGGCCAGGAGTGAATAACAGTCATGGCAAGAATAAGACGAACAAAAGCAATCTTAAATGGCCACAGGTAAGAAAGTATGTCTATAGTCAAGGCCAAATATATGTGTTTATCCTTTGGTCACTAAGTGGGCTTTCAAATAGTCAACTTTCTCATTAAGGCCAATCTTGACAGTATAAACCCATCGAAAACCAACAGTTGCCTTGCCAAGAGGCAAGGAGACAAGTCCCCAAATACCACTAGAGTGTGAAGTAGACATTTCGTTAACTATAGCCTGCCACCATCCTAGATTAGATAGGGCTTCACCTATAGTTTTGGGTATAGAAACAGAAGCCAAAGAAGAAACAAATGCTTAATAAGAAGGAGATAAATGATGATAACTCAAATGATAAGCATAGGGGTTTAGGATTACAAATGGACTTGATATCTTTAATTATGTAATGCTATGGGTAGTACGCCACAAGAGGCGGAGCATGAGAGTTTGATGGAGTAGGAGATGAGTCTTAAGACTAGGGGCTGGTTCTGTAGCAATAGGATTGACTAGTCGATCAATTGGGTCTATGGATGTATCAACAAGTGGTGGACGAGGTCTTCGTTGATATTTGAGCAAGGGAGGAGTTGAGACAAGTGTGAGAGAAACTTGAAAGGGACATTGACCAATTAGGATCATAATGTCAATGCCATGATGCACATTAGAGGTAGATGGGAAGAAATGACTGGTCTTAAAGAAGTTGACATCAGTGGAGACAACATATCTCTTAAGGTTTGGGGAGTAACATCAATAACCTTTTTACAATTGAGAGTAACCTAGGAAGAGACACTTCACGATTTGGCGATCAATTTATCTTTTCTTGGAGTGAGGTCATGAACAAAATAAATGAACCCGAAAACACAGTGAGGAAGAGAATAGAGATCCTATTTAGGGAACAAGAGAGAATGGGGAACCTGATTTTGGAGGACAGATAAAGGCATGCATTTGATTAGATAACATGCAGTCAAGATAGCTTCATCCCACAAACGAAGTGGCACATTAAAGTGAAGGAGTTATTGGGTTTGACCTAAATTCTATTAAAAATTTGTATGCATAGTTTTCTATTATATTGAAGATATGTGAACACTTGAAAATATATGATATGTACGTTAAAGATAAGTGTGAGATTTGAAAAGATATATGAGAAATATATGAGATTTGTTTATAATAAGAAACTAGAAAAGTTATAAAGAGGCTTGGAAACCAAGTAAGATTTCTTGAAAAGTAAATTGTTTTACTTGAAGACTAAGTGTGGTGGGCTATAAATACTTATATTGGAGAATTGAAAGAGTTATGGGAATGAGAATGAGAATATGAGAGAGATTGCTTTATAAGCCTGTAGGCTAGATTTCTTTTTATATTAGATTTGACTCTTCTTATCCGTAGATGTAATCATATTGGGTGAACCATGTTAAACCTTGTGTGTGATTTGTTTGTGATGTTTTTCCCAATTTCTAGTATTTATACATGACTATGAAGAAGGGGATTTGGTATTCCCCACAAGATTGATAGGGATATGGTATTCTCTAACTAAATTGAAGGGAGGATGCAGTATTCCCCCTAACAAGTGGTATCAGAACTTATCTAGGCAATTGTACGGCCCCTTTGGACCTTTATGTCAGAAGTCTTCTTAGCAATGGAGGTTACGTGTCATGTCTTGTTATGATAGAGGCAGATATGGCATATGTGTCAAAAATGTTCTTGACATGAGGTCAGGCGACGTGTTCTATATAACGGCAGTGCAAACACGATAATTTGTTTTGGAGATTTGAAAGAATAAGCGTTATGAATGGCAGCAGGTGTGTCAAAAGTCTTCTTGGAATGAAGGTCAATCAGTGTATTTCATTGATAACGGTAGATTTGAAATTTTGAAGATTTGATAGATTTAAAGATTTTCTTTGAAGATTTGCTTTGAAGAATTTTGAAGGTTTGAATATTTGCTTGTTGATAATGGACTTTGAATTAGGGTGAAAATTGTTAGGTTTAACCCAAATTCAATTAAAGGTTTGTATGCATAGTTTCCTATTATATTGAAGACATGTGAAGACTTGTAAAGATATGATAGATATATTAAAGATATGTATGAGATTTGAAAAGATATATGAGAAATATGTGAGATTTGTTTATAAAAAGAAACTAAGAAAGTTATAAAGAGACTTGGAAACCAAGTGAAATTGCTTGGAGATTAAGCAATTTTACTTAGAGACCAAGTGTACATCTCAATTAATTATATTTCAAACATAGTATAACTAAATAATTTGGATTGGTTTTTTTAATTTATTATGCAATATCATTGTAATTTTTGCTCATATTATAATAATAATTATTTATTTAATTTAAGAAACTTCCATGGAGTCAATAAATCAATTAGCTAAGAATACAAGATAAATATTAATAATACAAGATATAATTAGTTAATAATGCATGAATATTAATTTCAGCTCAAATTAATTAGTTAATAATACAAGATATAAATTATATAATCTACACTATAATTAAGGAAATCAATTAAATTGGAATAAATGGGAACTTTTAATATTCTCCATTGTTTTGATTCCACCAGTTTTGTGTAAAACTGATCATAAAAGTAGTCATAATGGCTTAAGGCAAACAATTCATAGGAAAATTTCAAGTGAGACAAAATTATCGCTGCAAATCAAGTATAATTTACAATTCTTTTTTTAATTCAAGTAAAATTTATAACTATTTATTCAATTATTCAATAACCTGATATCTTGATAAGCCTTTGCTTTCAAGATTCAGAAAAGCCTAGAGCTTCTCTTCCCCTAGCTTTTGGAACATGCTAGTTCTTTCTTATTTTAACATATCAGAATGAATTGTACAAATGGATTTCTTCTTCTTGAGAAATTCTTAGATGTTTTCTATATTATTAAATTTGTGTCACATCAATTTTATGGTCCATCATTGTCTCTCACTTTAACTGCATATATAATGTCACAGTTGATCTATCATACATTCAATAGTGCAAAATAAGAGAAATCTTTTGTACTAAGAACACTTAAAATCTCTCCTTCTCCTTATATTGTCAAGGAGTGAATTGTGCAAGTTCGACATGTTAACTTTACAATTGATAGTTAACTACTATTATAATTGCTAATTCCTATCAAATAGTCACTCCTTGGACAGTAACCTTGTCCTCAAGGTTAACAAGCGGAAATCTTGCCCACAACTCCTCCAATTTCAATCAAATATAATCCAACTACAACATAAATACACTATAGATATCCATTCAAATCACTCTAAGAATGATAAATGTTAAATGGGTAATTTTCATAACTCATTCATTCAATAACATATTCATACAATTCCAAAGCCAAAAACCATATTTAAACACATAAGCATATCACAAAATCATTATCTGCTTCATTAATTCCAGAATCATATCATAACTTTCGATCAATTTCTTAACTCAAAACTCTTTTGAAAACAAGAAAAGAATGGATGAAGCAAAGGAAAACACCCCTACCTCAATTTATAACTTGTTGATACTAGTTTCTCTTCTTTTCTTTCCTTCCTTCTTCCTTTAGCTGCTCTTTCCTTTCTTCCTTTGGCTTTTCTTATTTTTCCTTCTCTTCTTTCTGTTGTTGCATATTTCACTCTTCTCTATCTTTCCTTCTCTTTTTCTTTTTCTTTTTTCCTTTTCCTTTCTGTCTTGGCTACTTCTCCAACCGTGTATAAAGATGAAGAGAAATGAAAAGTCAAAGAATGGATAAAGATGAGAAGAGGAAAGGCAGTGGATAGATGAGATAAGGATGGAAATTTTGCTAAAATTTCTGTATCTCTTAAGAATACTTTAATATTCCAAAATTAAGTTTTTTAACTTCCATAAGTGTTATATAAAATTTTAGAACTTCACATAATCCTCATATCCATGATTCCATAATTTTCTGTACAGTACTATTTATCAGTTAATCTCCATTACTCTTCATTGAGTTAGGTTAAACCTAAGAAATAAGTAAATGGGCTTACTGATATTCACCTTAACTGATATTCCTTACCAAAATATTCTCCATCTTGTACCTGATATCTCTACAAAATTTCATGATTTTCTAAGCTACTTAATTGTCCAATTAGGCCTTTAAACACTCATTCAGTGTCATTCAAATACCAAATCAATTCATTTGATCCTCCAAAATTTACTATAGCTCATTCCAACTATTTGTGGCCTAGAAATAAAATTTTTCATATTTATTTCTATCTTCTCAGATGTTTATGCTGAAATCTGAGTTTATATAAGCTATTTTTCACATTCAATGTTATACTATTATACTCAAACTAATTTAGATGGTTACTTGAATTAACAGATAACTGATACCGAAGTTACTGAGCTTCTATAACCCTGATTAGAACTATTAGGTTAGGGAGGATATTACAATAATCGATTACCAAGTTCTAGAATTGACATAAAAGCTAGTGATAATCGATTATCATATTATGATAATTGATTATCAAATTACAGAATGAGATAAAACATGCATGATAATCGATTACCAACCATGATAATCGATTATCAGTCCCTGTTTTGAGCAAACAGATTTCTCTACTACATAAAACTCAAATGGATATATGTATACTATGTGATAAGATGAAATTTGATTAAGTTCACTAAGTAAAGTCACTTAAGTTTATATATGTGCACTTGTTGCTTATGTGATTATGAAATTATGCACTTGTTACTTATGAGATCAAATGAAGTGCACTTGGTATACATATAAAATGAAATATGATTTGCAGTTGTTATCATGGTGAGATAAATTGAGATGCATTATAAAATGATTTGCTCCTTTTGAATAATAAAGTTGAGCTAGTATTTAAATTGACATGAAAAGTGCTCAAAGTTTACAAGATATTGGATATGATCCTCGTAGGGGAGGTGATCCGTAGATGTTATTCCCTTATGAAAGGTAACCTATTGATTGGATAATTGATTTAACTAGTAATGAATTTTGGAAATGATCCTCGTACAGGAGGGGGGTGATCCTAGATTTGATATTGATTAATGGATTTTTGGAAATGATCCTCGTACGAGAGGTGATCCTAGATGTGAAGCCTTCATGAAAGGAATTGATCATCATACGGTGGATGACCCTAGATGTAATTCTTTATAGATTTGGTCAGGGTTACCTGGGGTAGTATTGTGTAATGAAGTATTGTTATGTATAGGATGAGTACTTAGGCCTAATAAGAAGACTATCACCAAGTGTTTGGCAGTGTGAGGATGTGACATTCCCTCCTTACTTATTGATATAAAAGGACATAGGTTTTGGAAATATGCTTAGAAAGATGATAAATCAAAGAGCACTAAAGAAAGATTTATGCATTGTTGAGCATTTACACATCATCATGAAGTTATTATTTATATAAATCATAGATTTAATAATGAATATTTGCATCTTGAGAAATTGTAAATATTCTAATAATAGTGATACATTCTTGATGATTCCTATGATTTATTGATGATGTGTTTGAAACTATTTATATTATTTGAACATGAGTTGTTGATCAATGATTAAAATTGAATTTTTGCCGTCGGGAAGAGAAAGGAATCATTTTGACATTAGTCACCTTTCTATGAGATATTTTAAGAATTGATTTGATTCCCCGAAGCAACTAGAATTGTTATGATGACATTTATATGTTAGAACTACTGAGAATTTCTAGAATTCTCACCTCTTTTATCTTTTCTTTCCATGACAATTCTAGCACGAGACACATCTTTAGCGTAGAGACGAATATGCTAATGTAGTATAGGATTACCTACTCTTTTGACCATTGCCATGTACTTATTGTTATGCAGTGGTTTGTGTATAGTTTATATGTACATATGTCTATAAAGGCTTGGTATGTATCACTTGAATACTAATGCACTAGATGAGCAAATTTCTTTTAGAAAAAATCGAGAGGTAAAACAACTCTTTTCATAAAACACAAAATGCATGACAGCTTTGGGAAATCTATGTTTGACATTGTATGGAATATTAATGGTAATACGGCTTATACATATCAAGTATATAAAATCAAACATTTCAAGTGTATGTTTATATTTGAAAATATTACTATCTCTCACAAGGCTCAAATAAGCGATAAATTTAGTATAGTTAACTATCAAGGAAAATAATAGTTTAACTATGACCTGCCCAAACCTAAATACTTCTGTGTAATCCGGATATATTTATAGTATTAGTTTTGAGGTGTTACATTGAGGGGGTGTAGCTCTCGTACTTTCTCTTCAAGGTGGCCTTGAGTTCCGGCCTTGTTGGTTGGGTTTTTCAAGCTTAGGTTTGGTATCTTATCCTTTCACCAAATGCTTCCTAGCTCAGAAAATGTCTTCAATATTGATGTATTTTTCTGCTCTAGTATAGAACTTATCCATAGTATTGAGTTCTTTTTTAGTAAAAGAAAAAGATAATGGCCTAGGCGGAGTCTTTTGCTCATGTAGTGTAGTCTGAGTCTCTCATCTCAGTCACAAATATTTACTATTTCTTTATTGAACCAGGATATAAAGTCTTAGAGAGATTCCTCTTTTCCCTATTTAATATGGGAGAGACATGAAATGGATTTTGGCTGCACATTACTAGTGGTGAAGTGCAGAACAAATCTCGAGGGCAATTCTTCCCAGTTAACAACGGATTTAGGAGTCAAAGTGGTGAAGCATCTCAAGGCGGCTTTTTTCAAGGAGAGAGGAAAAATACGACACATGAGTATATCTTCTCCTCTAGCGAATAAAAGAGCAGAAACATAAGTATCTAAGTGCTCTTGAGGGTCCGTGATCCCATCATAGGTTTCAATATTTGTTGGATATTTGAAACGCCTAGGGATCTTATAGGTCATCAGTTTATTGGAGAAAGGTTGGTTTTGTATAACTGAGTTCCTTACTCCTTCATCCTGCTCTTTTTTCCCTGAATTGGAATTTCAACACTCTGACCGGGTTTCGTAATCCTAGAATACTCCAAATGACGTACCCTATCGTGGGCTTTGTCCCGTCAATTTTCTTGATTCCTATTATGAATTTGATTTTCACCTTTTTACTCCTAGTTGACAGCTCTCTCTAGGTTATGAATACGTTCATCCTGGAATCTAACGAAAGAGATGAGCTCTTCTTTGGATAGCTCCGAGTGATCAGATTCAGCATAGCAGGATCAAGCTTCCTCATTATCCATATGTGCTCTCAGGCGCTATAGCGTCGATACTCACTGCCTGGTATCTCCTGAAAATGCTCCTTGCGGACCGAGTCGTTGCCTCACTGAAACTCACCGTGGTGGAGGAGAGAGATTCTCCCTAGTATGGGAAATCTCTAGCCAATCCTTCCTGAGTTCCAATTAGCAGCGACAAGCTCCTGGATCAACTTATGTTTGGGAACGGATGCTGGACGACAACTAGAAGAAAGTTGGTTATGCTTGGCGAGGAGCGATTCTAAATAGCAGAGACGTGATTTAGCCTACTCTCCTCTCGTTTATCTTTGTGCATTATCATTATTCTATGCTATGTGATATTGTCTCTCCATATCTAGTGACCATGATGGTGATGATAGGAGTCAAAGTTTATCTTCCCCAAAGACAGCATCAATGTTCTGAATAGGGTTCAGATGAGTACTTGAATAAGGTTGACAAAGGTGGATTCCTTCGATGCATGGTGGTTGCGAAAGTGGTGCGAGAGGTGGGTACCTACAAAAGGTGTAACATCCTCTTTTTACACATGTTAGGCTTGTATAAAGTTACGGAGGTAGCTTAATACTTGTTTAATATGTCTGCTAAATTTTGTGATGTTTTTAGTTAATTTAGGCACTTTGTCGCAACACGGAACATGCAAAATGACTATAATAACTCAGAAAATAGTATAAATATGTAATTAAAGGAAATACATATAGAAAGTTTATTTATAGGTCACAAATGTGTGAAAGAGGATGTGGCTAAATTTTGAGGTCAAACAGAGTCAGTTTGGTATTTTTAAGAATACCGAGTGAGTATTTAAGTATCAGATTGAGGCGCAGCATATATGAAAAATTATAAAAATAATGAAACAAGAATTTAGATGGATCTTATAATTTATTTTAAGGTTGTAGGAAAGCAAGAAACTTGATTTAGTAAGATCAAAGTGTTTTAGTTAATACGAAATTAATAAAAGGACAAAATTACCCTTAAGCTCATCTTTTAAAAAGATGAGATCTTCTCATCTTTCTCATCCCTCACTTTCATTCTGCAGAGGGGAAAGAAAACAGAGGAAAAAGAAAAAAAAAAGGAAAGAAATGAGTGAAGGAAGAAGGAGAAAGGGGAAAAGGAAGGAGAACTTGGAGCCTCCATAGTCATCTTCAAACTTGAGGTAGAGGAAAATATCTCATAACCCTTATTTTACTTTTCTTCATGCTTTTATCTGTTTATGACCAAAATGAAATGGTGATTTTGGTAGTAAAACATAATTCCTATGTTTAATTTTCATCTTGTTGAGCTTGAGTATGGTTAGATTATGGTTGGTGAATCATGTTTGATTTTTTTAGCATATTTGATGTTGGTATTGAAGGTGAATCTTTAGATGCTTATGTGTGAAAATCTTGATGAAATGATGATGTTGTGAGTTGATAATGGAAATTGTTCGAGTTAGATTTAATTGTGAAAGAAAGGGGAAGATGTGAATGGTGTTCTGATGGAGTTTCTGGATAAACCAGAAACAGGTGGGGTACCACAACACTCCTCTATATGGAGCCACGACACTTGGTATGGTTTGCATGTTTGATTTTTTAGCATATTTGATGTTGGTAGGTGAAAGACAAAATGTCACGCAAAGATAGGGAGGCCGCAACACACCAAAAGTAGGTGTCGCGGCACTCTTCAATAAAACTTGAGATTTTTATGTAGAATAATGTAAAATGCAAAAGCTTTTGATTCCAAATGATATCTTTTGATGTATCTATGTTGGGTTGGTGATAAGAACCCTTAAATGCTTACTAATATAGGTTGATTAAAGTTGAGGCCTTGAGCCATGTTATGATGTAATGGATCATATTATGGTTTAATTAATAATATGATGAGGGTGTAATATGAACTTTAATTTATTTGATTGGGAAATTGATTTCCAATGTAATGTTATGTCAAATTGATATACTTAAAAGATGTGCATCAATGTTTATACTTTGTAGGAAGCTAATGACCACCATTTTGATTAAGATGTTAAATGAAGATAAAAATGAAGTGTTGAACCTTGATAAGATGTAATGTTGAGAAATACAATGATTTATGCATGTTATCAAATGATGTTGATAAGCATGATATTGGGAAGCAATATAAAAGAAATGATAAAGGTAGAAGAGGTTGAATGAGTCCCTCTCTACAAGCATGTATGATAATGTATAAAGAGAGAGTTTAATGATTATGGTATTGCTTCTCTATTGTGTAAGGAAATTTATAATTATGTAAAATAAAAGAAGGAAAGGTTTTTAGTACTCTTGTATGTTTTATTTTCAAACTTGTTATTTGATGTTTCCGTGTATTGTTAATTATGGCTTGGACAAAAGGGCTCCAAGCGGCTTGGACAAAAGGGCTCTAGTGCTAAAGTCATAAATGCTTGGTAGTGCAAGGAACAAAAGGGCGTCCTGCCTACTCAGAAACAATACAAGGAACAAAAGGAGTTTTTGGAACAAAAGGGCTTCCTAGAAATATTCAAATAACATATGTTTTCTAAAACAAAATCTTTTAAAAAATCATTACATGAGCATACTTTAGGGCTTTCATTAGGCATAATCATACATTACCATGCATTGCATAAAATTGATAATTGTATGGGCAATTGTCTTATTTTCATTAAATGTGAAAATTGAAGATAAAAGTTAGTTATGAAAGGCTTGGAATAGTACTTAAAGTGAGTTAGGTATTGTTCCTAGTATGATAGTAAATTTTTATAGTATATGTTATTTAAATTGATTGTTATGAAATCATTAAATTATCTTTTATACTTTATGAGCAAGTCTGTTTAATGATGTTGGTCATAGAGTGACGTGCATAATATTTTTTATTATTAAATGAACTGTCTGCCTTGGGAAGGAAAATGATTGAATTTTTAGCTTATGCCACTTTTTCATATATTCTGTTGAACTTGGTTTTTCTCCGAAGCAGCTGGATTTACCATGATGTCATGATTTCAAACTTACTACTGAGAATTATTAATTCTCACCCCAGTTCTTTTTATGTTTTCCATGATAAATTCAGCGAAGGACCAAAGCAAGCGCAAGGCAAGGCAATGAAGATTTAGCTAAGTTGTAATGTAATTATTTTAGTTATGTAATAGTTTGTGTAAGTTGTAATTTTAAACATATCAGATGGATGTTTAGCAAAGAGCAAGTTTCCATAAGTGTAAAATGTCTTGCTCTCTTGCTTTTTGTTAAAGGCTCTATATATTTACTCATTTATACTTATTATACAGGTTATCAATTTACGTTTAAGATTAAAGTGACATACTTAATTCTCTATACTTAGTATACTTAAGGTATACTACAGTATCTAGAATTAGGGTGTTACAAAAGACACTACGATACTCAAGTTAGATCGTGCACAATGTGGATATTGTTTGAAATTATATGCATACATTTATCACATTGTGTGGTATTTATAGGAACATCTTGGTTTATAAGAATTGTAGTTAAATTTAAATTAAATCCTGTTAATTATGATAAGAATCCATGAGATTGTTATCACTTATAACTGATTCCTCTATTTATAAAGAATATAATTGATGTCTATATCTATGAAAGATTTTGTGAAAGATTTACTCCTCACAAATAGGTAGATTTATTTATCTAATAACGTTCATAAATATTTGAGATTTAATTCTAATAGATCAAGTTGGTCATGAATCGTTAACTCGAAATCTGATTAGAATATATAATTTGTTGAGGTTTATCCCTCTTGTAACAAAAAAAAAAAATGGAGAAAGGATTTGAGCTGGTGGTCTATTAGAAAGTGTAGGCAAATTGGCCCTCGATGGAGAAAAGTTAAATAGCGGTTGTGAACAACCAAAGACTAAAATAAGTTAAAAGAGAGCATTTGGTGAACTTATTATTAGGGTATATGAATTAAAAAAAGCAGTAGCAGTGCAGGGTAAAAAAATAATAAGTAAATTTTTTTTTGTATAAACTTATTGTATTTAACAATGTTTTTAAGTTGAATGTTTTAACTTTATCACATTCTTAATTATTATTTATTATGATAGTTAATTTTTATTAATTACAATAATAATTAATTATTATAATTAATAATAATTAAAATGTTATTGGCCTAATACACCTACTTCAGATTTATGTAAAAATTCCTAAGGAAGCTGCACAAGGAGGTTTCCTTCATTTAACAACAACCTC
The DNA here is from genome assembly GCA_029884595.1 of Ormosia semicastrata. Lineage (NCBI taxonomy): Eukaryota > Viridiplantae > Streptophyta > Magnoliopsida > Fabales > Fabaceae > Ormosia > Ormosia semicastrata. The sequence continues at coordinate 5,305,043 of JAQQTO010000044.1, forward strand.
GGATTATTAATACTACCCTTTCAACAGTTTTAAGACGTGCCACATCCTTAGGTAACGATTGCCCATTTGGGTAAAACGTTTAGAGTCCGTCGTTTACGTAAGACAGTTTCATGAAACTGGTGAGCAACCATTAGCTAAACCAACAAAGAAATTTTGTTAAGAAACTTGCAGTACTAAAATTCCAAGGCAACTGTGTTTATTAGGCTTTTGCTAGCCAACAACGGTCATGCCCGATATCTCGATCTAGTTTTGTCAGTGTTTCTGTCATTCTCTCCAGAGCCTTCCTTCGCACAACAGGGAATGGCAGCAGGGAAAGAAGGAAAGAAAGATGAGAAAGGCAAATATGAAACGGAAGGAAAGGAAGAGAAGAAGAAAGACGACAGTGAAGTGATCACTGCTATTTACAGAGTTAACCTGCATTGTCAGGAATGTGGGAGCAAGATCAAGAAGCATCTCATGACTACTCAAGGTATGAACTTATTTTAATTCATCTTTTCCATGTGCTTTTATGGATTTCTTTAATTTCATGATTTTATTTACTCATCAATGATCATTTGATGATTTTACGCATTTATAAATAGAATTAATAGTTTTATGTAATGGTGATTTCTGAGCAGGGGTACAGAATGTGGAAATTGATTTTGAGAAAGCAGAAATCAAGGCAAAAGGGAAATTAGACCCTTTGAAAATCTTGAAGCTTATAGAGAAGAAGAGCAAGAAAAAAGTTGAATTAATATCTCCAAAAGTGAAGCCTAAGGAGAGTACTGCTACGGATAAAAAGCCAGAGGAAACCAAAGATGTAAGTTATCCATTCTTTCTGTCTTTTTTTTTTTTTTTGTACTGGTCCTTTCTTTCTGTTTTTTGATACATAATTAGTTATTCTTTCTTTGTAATACGGATAAATGCAAGGTATAAGTTTTTCCCTTTCAAAATTATAGGTGCCCTTTATACTATAAAATAAATAAATTATGGGCGCCCATCCCAATTATTTGACAGACTAGAGACATGGGTGTAAAGAAAATCTTAATTTTATTTAATCATATAACTATGAATATTCGTATTATTAAATTTGAAAAATGAATGAAAATTGACTGAAAAAAAAAAAAAAAAAAAAAAAGCTTTAAAAAATCGTTAAAAGTATAAGGTTAATATAAAAGGTGGGTTTTTGCGTAATGATGAAGGAGGACTAAAGTTCAGAAAGGAAAGGATTTTAACTTAGAAAATTATATAAAATATTTTGTATTTTTGTCAAATTAGAATTATAATATAATTTCTATATAAAAAATACTATATTTATTATTTGAAATTATACTTAATTCTTTCACTATGATATTTTTTTTATAATTCTATAAAAAACAAATATATAAAAAATTAATATTGTACAGGTATATTTTTAGTCATATATATTGTGGCTAAAAATATCACAAAATAAAAAATAATATTAAAATATATTTGTATAAGCATTTTCGTCATTGTCTTTTTTATTTGGAAGGTCTTATTAAGATAACACTTGAATACTATCTGGCACACATAATTTGGCTTGAAATTGAGGTTTAAAATTAGAATTGGAGCTTCCAATTTTAATTTTCTTGTTTTGTGTGTAGACTAGAATTAAAATTTCCAATTTTAAGTTCAATATCATGAAATAAAAAAATAATTATTTTATATTATTTTCAATTTCTAACCTAAACCCTAAGAAATATAATTCTAAGTACAAAACTTAAAAATAATATTTTATAGTCTTAAATATATTTTTGATCCTTGAAAATATATTACTTTTTGGTGTAAGTCCTTATAATTTTTACTTTTTCTTTTGTTTTCATCCAACTTTTTCAAAAATAGGTGGTTTTAGTTCCCGCCTTTAGTGAACATCTCATACGTGATGAAATGTCAAACAGAGGTCCAACTCATCCTTGCCAATGTCATAATTATCCTACGTGGCAGTTCATGTTAGTTGCCAAATTGGCATGTGGGACCCACATACACCATGTGCTGATCATGTGACCTCAAATTCCTTATTTCCCACTACCGTCCTCTTCCATCTTCCCTAATTTCCCCCAATTTAGAGCCCTAGGGTTGCAAAGAATCTAACAAAACCAACTTTATAAAATCTAGTACATGGTTGTCATCAAACAACAGCTATCCTCCTGTTTGAGATCGTAGCTCTTTTTTCTGGAATATGTGTAATGTTCTTTCCAGTTGAGACCAAGGGCAAAAAACTACGAGATAGTGTGTCAAGTCTGAAACAAATCTGCAACACACAACAATAATGAGGTCTATACCATTGGAAAATTGTATACAAGGCATAGCTAATCCTAGATTTGATATTGGCAAGTCACTACATCCCTCTCTTTCTTATGACATGTTTCACATATGCCAGAGAAAGCAGACACCATCTAAGATCCAACAAATGCAAAAGTTAGTAAACTAGTAGAAAAAGAGAAACCTACCTCCTTCCATGTTTATCTGGAATAATGCCCCATGAGTATGCTCTAATTAGCATGCTAGCAAATTACCACACTAGTTATCAAACTCTCTTCGTGAGAGGAAAGACTCCATGTAGTTTGAACTATTGGGCCAACAAAAAAGAGTATCATCATTTCAATTGCTTTTGAAATCCAACCAATGCCAGCAGAAGGAAGCACGAGAATTTGGAAATTCCAAAAACCCAAAGCTACAAAAGGCACAAACTGTTGGTGGGGATTTTCTGAAGCTAGTTTTGTTGGGTTTTCTACAACCTTAGGGCTTTAAATTAGGGGAATTGGGGAAGATGGAGGAGGATAATGGAGGGAAATAGGAAATTTGGGGTCACATGACTAGCACATGGTGCATGTGGGTCTCACATGCCAATTTGGCAACCTACATAGATTGCAACGTAGGATAAGTGTGACACATGGCATGGATGAGCTGGACTTCCGTTTGACACCTCATCACTTAACAGATGTCCACTAACGATAGAAACTAAAACCATCTATTTTCAAAAATATATTTAAGTCTTTTATATTTATTGTTCATTATCTTTGTCGATGCATATTCTAGCAATTATTGCTGTTGGCATACTCCAACAACCATCATTGTTGGTGTCGGCCACATTGTTGACGATATCCTCTAATAACTGTCACTATTGCCATCCTCTGATCACCGTTGTCGCTGGTGTCTTTTGATCACCATTGCCAATGACATCTTTCGACCACCTTCGTTTTCAGCATCCTTTGATCACCATCGTCAATGATGTTTCCCAATCACCGTCGTCATTGGTGTTTCCCAATCATCGTCTTCACCAGTGTAACACCCCCTGAAGGGCATTACATTTCAGACCAACTTCTTTTAATTCTTTACCCAAATTATAAAATATTTAATATTATAAAATATAAGTTTCAAAATTTCTTCTTTGCGAATTACATAAACTTACCGAATTATAGAAATACAAGACAATAAATTGAATAATATACTTTACATAGAAACAAAGTTTACTACAACCATATGTACATTATACTTATATACCCAAAAACATAAAACGTATAACATAACCAATCTAGACTGGCCCAAATTTACCACATCTAAAGAAAAGAGTCTTCCTCAGAAGACAAATTCCCTAGCCAGAAATGTCTCAATGGATAGAAATCCAAGCAAAAGATATCTCGAAGTCCTCCTAGGAATATAGTGAAGATCATTCCACAACTCCCTGATAGGTAAAACAAACTCTACATATGCAACAATAAAAGAAGAAGTAGTGACTCCATGATGGGTCCTACTTACAGATAGAGAAATGTCACCACAATACTCTATATGCTCTGTGTCCCAATGGACACGCCAAACATTAGTGCCTTCGAGGAACTGTAGTCTAAACAAATCTAGCTGATCCCTCCTTGCCGCCATCACAGTCTTCACAGATGTAAGCATAAAACAAAAACAGACAGAATAATACAATAAAGAGGTGAGATCCCCTACATCAATACCATCATGGTAGCAAAGAACAATAATGGCAATCATGCCATTCACATATAGCAATATCACAAAACAATAGGTATAATCATGTTATCAACTAACAGATAATTTAACAGTGTATATCATAATTACATGAATGCTAATCATACCACAAAATAAGTATATTGACCATTCCACAACAATATGTATATTGACTAAGCACATGCACAATGTGTGTACTGACTATCCTTATGCACAATGCACTCATTTCCTACTCAATGGAGCTAAACACAATTTCAGAGAGAATGATATAGAAGATATGTCTGTACGTTATCCGCCTATTCAAGTGCTATAATTTTTCTCAGTGTATACATCATGGCTGGTACAAGACATTCTACGCCAGATCGTGAATAGAGTAGTGTTCACGTCAAGAACGTCAGTGTGTTTGCATCGGTCACCATGGCACAGTAATGTGACTAACTGGCCACCTATGAATTCCCGCACCTCGACGCCTCCAAGGTCATTCATAGACCTTCACTAATAGAATTCGTACCGGCACAAAGGTGTAATTCAACTCTTAGGCAACAATAGCCTTAACAGACACCGTCTGACAAATAATGCATGATCAATGACTCCATGCATTCTTACAAGCCAATACCGGTTATAACCATACGTTAATATATATTTGGGTCCAATACATTAGCCCGACAGCAAATTACTGTATCTCTCAATCGCGTTGTATTTTTATCGCATTTTCACAATCACGTAACACTTATGTTACGTTTTCAAATCGCGTAATAGTTTTTTAACATTTTCTTAATCGCGTAGAGATTTTAAAAAGTTTTCTTAATCGCATAGCTAAAAATCATCATTTTTAAATCACGTAAGAGTTTTTCTATGTATTTTCAATGGCGTAAAATATTTTATCAATATTCTAAACTCAATTTAAAACTTTTCTCATTTAATATCAAAATTGGATTTTAATTCCATTATTTCCTTAATAAATCACCTTTAAATAATATTTCTAACATTTTTATACTAAACCTCCTCCAAATAATATTTCCTAACATTTTTCACAAAAACTTACATCATCTAAATTAATTTAAGATATCTCAAAATCTTTATTTCTTTTACCCTTAATAAAACTTTCTTAAATAAAATATTTTAAACTTCAAACTATCATTAAAAATTATTTTCTTGCTAAAACTCTTCTAAATAATATTTTCTAATATCTTTTCCAAAACTTACGTTTATTTTAATTTAATGAAATCTTTTCCATCTTTCTTATTAAAAATCCTCTTAAATAAAATACTTTAAGTTTCAAACTTAATTCTCAATCCTATTTCCAATATCATGGCCGAAAATTACTATTTTGCTTAATGATAAAATTTATTCATTTTATTCTTATCTTAGAAATCCTTAATTAAATTTCTTAACATTAAACCACTAAATTCACAATTTATAAATCATTTTCATCTTTCCAACTAAAACTCCATTAAATAAAATACTTCAAATCTCCAAATTACTTCTTAGTCCTGATTTTACTATATTAGCCAAAAATCACTTTGTGATTAGTAATAAAAATATATTCATTTTCATTTTTATTTTGTAATCCCTTAATTAGCTTTCTTATCACTAATCCTCTAGGTAACATTTACTAAAACATTTTGCATTGGATTACCCATTTGTGGGTATAGAGGCCGTGAGCCTCATGATCTTTAGAACCAAAAATTATTTTCCTCTCAATCACAATTTATATCATACAACATACATAAAACATCATAATCCTACTATATCAAATTCATGCATAATATCAAAGCAATAAAATCATGTAAAGCAATAAAATCACGTAAAGCAATTAAACACAAATCACAAAGTCATACAAACAAGGTGAATAATCCTCATATGGATTCATCACCTTCATACAAATTTCATGTCCTCGCCACCATAATTGGTTGATGAGGTTAATCTCCCTCTTACATTGGATGTAACTTTCTAAGCTCCTTGTATAGCTCTTTGTATCAACTTCCACCACCAAGTAGTCTCTTGAAATTCAAATAAACCCATAAAAATTAATATTTAAAGCTTGATTAAGGTAACCATAGATCAAATATGGTCTTAAAATCTCAAGAATCAAATAAGAAATCAAGTTTCAAGATCTTTACCTTGAAACCCTATAATTTGAATCCAAGAATCAAACTTAAAGATGATGAAATTAGGTCTTGATAACAACATGAAAGTTGCTTGAAATGGTGTTTAGGATAGAGTGGTAAGGTTAGATGGAATTGTGAAAGATTGGAAAGTGATTTTAGGCACCAAGGCTGTCAGCTAGTGAAGAGAAAATAAGAGAAAATTGTGTTAGCTTTTGAGAGAAAAGATGATAGTTTTGAGAAAATGAAACTTAGCCACTTTAGGAGCTTCAAGGCCGTGAGATGCAAGGAGACATAAAGAGATATTTTAATTTACTACAACCATTCTCAACCATTGATTCAATCAATGGTAGATATCCTAAGCTTCTTCACTAAGCTTTCTTTCACAACCATTGATTAGATCAATGGTGGACATCCAAAGCTTCTTTACTAAGCTTGCTATCACAACCATCGATTAGATCAAGGGTTGATATGCAAAGTTTCTCCTCCAAGTCTTGACATCCAATGGTTCAAACCAAAGTCAAGCCCTCTTTGTTGACTTCAACTAGCTTCACTATTAAGCTTTCTTCCTATTGGTTAGCTTCACAAGTAAGCTTCCTTTCCATTGGTTCTTCATAAAGTCATAGCCTCTTTAGTTGACTAATCTCAAGATATTTTTCAAAAGCATAGATATTTTCTAAAAGCTATATTACCTAATGGATAAAAGCATTACCCAATGGATAATAGAATGTACCCAAAACTTAGATAGAGAAAATTTTCGTAAACTGTTTCCGATTTCAGGTTTAGTAAGTTTCTTTGGCCTCGCATTGACAGTTCAAAACTTTTCGATCCAGAAATTTTTTTTATTTTTTCGAACCCGCCTCAAACACACACAGTCTAAAATAATATTAAAATAATTAAAATAAATTAAAAATTCTAAAAAATTCATGAAAATTCACAAATATTATAATATTCATAAATATCCAAAAAATAAAAAATTGAGGTTATTACAATCAGCGTACTCTGGTGATGTTTACCTTAACACTTTTTGGTATCCATCACCACAGGATACATAATTTGACAACTCAAGCTCTATTGAAAATTATATCTATAAAAATTTAAAATCATATTATTTATTAATTTAAATTTAATTATGTTTTAGATATTCTTGATAAATTATTAAAACAATATAATTTCAATTCAATTTAGAATTACAACTCTATACCTCAATTCTTTATTTGTTCCAAACATAAAAGTTAAGATTCTTTTTCAATTTCAATTTTGTCCTTATAACGTACTCTTAGCTAAAAAAATATATAATTAGTTTTACAATTTTTTTTATGTCCACATTCATAATGGATGAGGATCCTCCCATGTTTATGAGATAAAGACATAGAAGCAAAATCAATGGACTTTACATAAATAATGGTGAGTCCTACTATAATTATTTTTAGTGAAAACTCTAACTTAACCCCTCCAACATAGAATCATGTGTACTTTGATTCTGAAACTTAAAAAATGTGCAACGCTCACTAAACTTTCTAAGGTGTGTTTTCATCATTTCGCTTGATTTTGCGTCAAACTTTTAACACAAAGTGTCAGGTTTAAGTCACAATACCTATTTTTTTTTACCAAATTTACTCTTAAGTTATAATAAACACAAACTCACCATGGATGGTCACCATAAACACAAACTCCCTATGTTACCCAAAATCCCCAGCCACCATGGAAACCAATCCTCTACTAGCAACTCGGAACTTGTTACTCACCTTCTTCACTAAGCCCTCGACCATAGTAAACTATATCCATCAACTCACATTAAAAAAACTTTCCCTGTTGAAGAAATCAACCTCTGCCATGAACCAAACAACTCAAAACCCCCCATATTCAAGAAATCAAAACCATACACTACATCAAATTTCAGCCACTAAGCATATCAACCCAAATCACCACCTACAACCAACATATCAACCCTATTCATCATACCTATTCAAGCATCCAAGCTTTCTTCCTCTTTGTTTCCTCTCCCCACGGCCATAGCAACAACCTCCTATCGTATAACAAATCCTAATGTAGCGTATTTGGAGTTAAGGTGTGTTGGGATGTCTACCAATGGTACCTTTTGTTCATGGTACCTTCTATGATGGGCTTGGGTGTAGGTGCACAATGATGCTTTGGTGTGTGGCTGTTTTCAAGTTGGATAAAGGAAGGGTGTGGGGTTTCTCTGTTGTAGGTATTGCAATGCAGTGCATAGGGTTTGAAGGTGATATAGAGGATGACTTCTTGGTTCTGATGTGGGTATATAGCTCTAATTAAGGTGACTTGTGGGCATGATGGGTTTTCTTTTTTGGGTTGAAGAATTTTGGTCTATTAAGGTCTTGGTATTTGGAGTAAGGGCAAAAGACATTGCGGTTGAATTTGTGTTTTTTGGGTGATCTTCACAAATTGATATTGTGTTTTAATAGTGGTTTGGAAGAGTTAGAGGCTGGTGGAGTATACTTTTAAAGGTAAATTTAGTACAAAATGGTAATATGACTTTAACATGACACTTCCCACTAGAGTTTGATGGAAAATCAAATGGAAGGACAAAAACACATGTAACACCCCTTTTCGAGGAGGGAACGTCACACCATGACCAGGAAACAGAAACAATACTGAATAAACTAAGACCTGATTCATTGTAATATAAATAAGTCTGTTTGGTTATAATCATATAAATAATTTGGTGAATTCTTTTTTTTCTTTGTTACGAAATAATAAAATAAAATGACAAGACGTAGTCACAACAAGGAGTAAAATGAAAGTAAACCATACATTCGAACGACATATATATATATATTTTTATATCACACTTGTTTAGTTACATTACCAGATATACAAAAAAAAGCAAAAGCTTTACATGCCCCAAAAGATTACGCACATATATAGCTCGCCAAAAGACAAAATATCAGGCCCACAAAAGAAATACTGATAGCCATCAGCGGCTACCCACAACATTAGCCCCAAAGGCGAATGAGAAGAATCCATAGTTGGATCCTCCTCAGGGTTTTCCTCGTCAGAGGAAACCCTCACCGGAGCCATTGAGTTGCGAGCGGAGGCTCGCGCAGAGGATAAGAAAGAATACTCTTGTGGGGAGTAATGACGCTCACCCCACATGTCACGTATGGGCAAGTAAAACTCTAAATACAGACGGGCATGAAAAGTAAAGATAGGCAGATCATAACGCCCTCAAGCAAGTGACAAAGTCACATCTCCAAGCTAGACACAGCAATCTGTTCTCAGGTTGATATGCCAGCAGTCCAGACCTCCATGGAAAGTTAGTCTCGTGTATCCCAAAAAGCTTTGCGGACGGGACATCATATCCAAACAAGCAGCTAATCAAAATTAGGCCAGAAACCAGGGAATTCGTGCACTTCCCCTTCTTCACCAACGTCTTCAGAGTAACATATAAATAAACAGAGTAGCAGAGATACAAAAAAGAGGTAAGACATCCTACATTCATTACCAATTATGGCAATAAAGAAATAGAATGGTGCGAAGAGCCCACATAGTATTTTAGATACAATAATAATCAGCATAAAGAAGTAAATAGTAAACAACTAAACAGTTCCAAGCAGTTATGATATTAACCAGGCAACAGTTTCAATCATTATATAAATAAACACCAAATAATATGTAGACTCACTATGCACATGCACATGATATCAAAATCCTACTCCATGGAGCTAGACACAAACATTGGAGAGAATGATCAGGAGACATGTCTGTAACTCGACTGCCGAGGCCAACCAGTGCTATCATTTCTCAATTTATCAAAGTGCACATCATGGCATTGTACAAGACATTCTACACTAGATCGCGATATAGGACAATGTCTCGATCCGGATCATCGGTGTGTTTGCATCGATCTATTTCACGGCCTAGAAGAGCTACCAACTGACCATTGTGAGACACCCGCACCCCGATGTCCCCAAGGTCAACAGTATGACCTACACTAGTCTACTCGCACCCGCACATAGGTATGATTCAATCTCCTAGGCAACATGGCCTTAACAATAGTCCATCGTACTTTCATAATGCATGATGACTCAATGCATGTTCATGTATATTCATTAATAATATACTTTTTCCATAGCATGCCCAATTTGGCCAAGTTAACCATCAACAAGGATTTGATCCCACTCATGGACCCATATTAATATATTAATCAAATTCTCAATATGACAATACATTTTTAAGGTTCATTATGAAGTTTCGCTTTAGTCTAACATTTCTTATGAAAACTTTCTCTAGATGAATTCTCTTGTAATTCTTATTAAATCTTTATTTCTCTTGATTAATTAAGTACTTTATTTAAATTGAGTCATATTCACTGAAGATAATTTAATTTGGGTTACCCAACCTCTCACTTACACTCATGTTCTTCCCTTAATAAAATTATTCCAAGTTATAGGACAAAATCTCATTCTTGGTTCTTTTCATTTTATGAATTCCTAATCAACTTCTAATTATCCAATTAACTAAATTTACATCTTGACACAACATTTTGCCCTCATCTTCTTTAAGAGGTCGTGAGCCCTCTAAGGAACTAGGGATCCAAATTTCTCATTGCTCCATTGATTACCACTCACTAAACATCTAAATTCCCAAATTGTTACACAAAGTCTCATCAAGGACCCATCATTGGGCCACTTGGCCGTGAGTTTCCACAAGGAGAGCAAGGAACCCTTGCTTCCAATTCATGATTCCAATCCATCAAAATCAATCCAAGATCATCAATTTACACAAGTACAATCAATAAACCACATAGAGTAAAATAAATACAAGAATCATTAGAAAAGCACATAGCTAAGAGAGTAACCCTAACATGGATTCTCTCACAACCAACACACAATACAAAATTTCCACTACTAATAGAGGTTGAAGTGGATATTCTTCCTCTTACCAAGAGAGAAACCAAGCAAAGAAACTTCCTTGAAACTCCTTGTAAAATTCGGCCTCCACCCTTCAAGAAAACCCTAAGAACATCAAACTCATAAGAATCACAATCAAAACTTGAAAAAGGCATCAATGATCACCATAGTGACCATGGATCACGAGAATAAGATGGAAAAATGAAAAGTTGTGAACTTTTAAGTCTCAAACTTTGAAGTTTGATGGAGGAAAATGAAAATGGTGGAATTTGGTAGAGGTCATAAAAGAGAAAAGGGTAATGGTGATGAGAGGGTTTAAGAAATGTGCTTGGTTGGAGCAAACAAAATAAAAATGGAGGGGTGATGGCGGTGTGTGGCCTGCGGTTTTGGAGAGAAAAGGAGAAGAGAAAAGTTGAGTTCTTTGTAGGAGATTTTAACAAGAAGAGAAAAGCTTCAATGGAGAAGTAGATTCAAGCAAGGTGGTTGCTTGAAATCAAGCAACAATGGGGGAGGATGGGAGTGGTGCTACCATGGGAAGGAGAAGAGAGAAGGAGGAGAAAACTTGAGAGAAAAAAGAGAGAAGAGAAATGGTAGAGAGAGAAAGTGAGAGTAAAATTTGAATGAAAAGAAGAAATTTGTCTTAAGTGAAAATTGAAACTTTTTGGTGGCATTTTGGCATGCATGGTCGTGTGCTTGGAGGGAAAATTGGCTTCCCCAACAAGCCAATAGGAAGTTGCTAGGAAGCTTGCTCCAAAGCTTCTTCAAGAAGCCAAAACTTACCTTTTTGAAAAGTCAATGATGATGTTATCAAGGTGATATCACTTAAAGTGAACACTCTAAAAAAGATGACTAATACTCTACTAGAGTTATTATCCAGTGAACAAAAGTTACAGTTAATGAAAACAGTATTGTCCATCAGATAGTTTTACAATACAGTTATTTTATTTATCAAATAAAATCTCAAAAAACGTAAACCTTGTAAACTGTACCAGGTCTCGGATTTAGTAAGATCCCCTGTCAACGTTTCCACAGTTCAAGGTTTACTAGCCTCGGAGAAAATATTTCATTTTCTCGGCTCCGCTTAGCGCTCATGCAAAACGAGGAATATATTAAAATATTCAACATTTTTGAAAAAATCCAGAAAAATTTCCAAAAATTACAAATATTATAAAATGACTATTTATGATGAAACAATCAATTTTCAGGGTGTTACAACTCTCCCATTTTAAAAGAAATTTCATCCTCAAAATTTTTATACCTTAGAATAGTTATGGGTGATGTTCCTTCATCTTGTCTTCTAACTCCTATGTCGCATCTCCGATCGTTTCATTCCAAATCACTTTTACCAATGAGATTTCCTTCCCTTTGAGTTGCTTTACTCTCCTATCTTCAATCCTTACAAGAGGTGCCTCATAGGTTAAGTTCTTTTTCAATTGTACTGTGTCCGGGGCCGACGAGGGCAGGAAGTGATCGTCGGTGCAATGAAGCACGTACAAGGAGCGGCTTCTGACAGGCTTCTAGGCAAAGGGTCGCATGAATGAACTGAATACACACCGAAATGAGAGGGATTCAAAGACTGTATATGTATGGAACTGCATAGTTGAGGATGACTTAAAGGAATTGATTTGGCGTAGCCATATCAACAAGTTGTAACTTCTTTTTAGGAGCCTAGAACATAAAAACTCCATGGTTAAGCGTGCTTGACCTGGAGCAATTGTGGGATGGGTGACCTCTTGGGAAGTTTCTTAGGATGATTGTGAGTGAGGACAAAAGCAGGCTGAAAAGACCCGTGTTGGTTTGTGGAGACACTCGTCAATCCTGCAAGTAATCCCTGAACGTTACAAACGAGACGGGACCTCTCCCGACGATGTGGTTTGGGGACAGACCGCATTGCACATTTTTGAATTTTCCGGGGTAACAAAGTGCGGGAAGTGATCATAAGTTGCAAGAATAAATTAAGCTTTTCCTTATTTTTATAGGCGAAGGGTCTCTTATGAATGACCGAATACTCATCTTAATGAGGATTCGAGATAAGAAGATCATGATCCCATATTTGAGGATATAAGGAATTGATTTGGCGTAGCCATATAAACAAGTTGCAACTTTTTTTTCGGGAGTTTGAACATAAGAACTGAATTAATATGCATTTGATTGATAGTTATATACTGTAATATAATTTTAAATATTTATTAGGATAATTATGAGTTAATAAATATTTGACAGACTCCGTTTTGATATTAACACTCATCAATACCATAACAATTCCTGGACGTTACAACCTACGTTAATGTTTATGGAGAAACGTTTTTTAATTTTGAACCAAAGTGGTCATGAGTTGAAGTTGTTAGAGAATAAATTGGACTTTTCCTTTATTTTTAAATATTATTTGGTTCTTATAAAATTTACCCTCTCATCTTAATGAATCAAAGAAAATAAAAAATCCATCGGTTCAATATCCATATGGTTTTTAAAACATTGCTACCTACATTTATTTTTTAAAAAACCAGTTTGATGGAAGGTGAAAATATGCATGCATTTATGCGTGATAGTTATATACTTAATATCTTTTTTAAATATTTATTATAAAATTATTTAATAAATGTTTGACAACTCTTTATTAAGTTTAAACTCATAGTACCATAAAATTCCCTACCTACTAATATTTTAGAAATCTTATAACAGTATATAAGTCAAAAAATATGATTAGTTGACTTTTTTAAATATTATTTGTTCAATCGATTAGTTGAATAATCAAATAAACTAAAAATCTCATTGGTTCAATATCCACTTTGGTTTTTAAAACATTATAATACATATCACTTATTCGAAGTTTTAAAAAACCAGTTTGATGGAAGGTCTAAAACGTGTGTAAGCGTCTATCTTGTGAATAAAATCTTTTTGTCACAACTATAGTTTCTTAATTTTTAGTAAGATGTTCTTTATTAGTTCTAAAGTGCTAGTAAATAAATTAATAATAATATTATTTTATCTTATAACAGTATATAAGTCAAAAAAGATGATTAGTTGACTATTTTTGTATACTTTGACGTCCGATTAGTTGACTATTTAATAATGTATTAATTTATTATTACATATTTGATTTGTTAATGAATATTATAAATCACGCATATCTCTATCTTCTGAATAATATCTCACTAAAAATAAGCCCAAAAAGAATGCAGCTACATATTTGATATATTAATGAATATTATATTAATATAAGTGGCCTATCTTCTGAATAATATATTTAAATCCAAAATATATATATAAACTAGACCTGATGAAAAAACTAGTTCATAATTCGATAATTCAAATGTGATCGAATTTTTAATCAGAATATATATTTTAAATATATTTTAATATTAAATATAGTATATACTGTCAATAAATATAATAATATATGTCTAATAGTACTAGGAGAATAGTGGTGGGGTGGGGAGTGCATGTTTTTGTCACATGTGCTTTTATAAGACCATGCAATTCTACATTGTGGGCCTTCATTTGTGTGCATCAGAGGTGGCCCATTGGGCTCTTATCCAGAGCAATATTTGCTTTTTGTTGTATTATTAAACACTATATTTTAGAAAGAAAAAAAAAGGTCAGTTAAAAATTTTATAGCACCGTCAAAGCCAGTTTTCACTGGCTAAGCCAGTTTACCTAGTTTTACGCTAATTTTTTATATTACCAGTTTTGGGGTTTAAATGGACCAGATATATAATTGGTTCACTGATTTTTTGGTTGAACCGACTGATCTAATTTAATTTTTAAATCAATAATTAAAAATGAATATTTACTACATTGGGAATCCATGTTATAAGTTAGAATGTTATATTTGGATTAATAAAATTGAGTGGGTATGTGTTGCTAATATAGTTGGTAAGAAATTGAGATACGTTGAGAGAGTAACGTGATTCGATTTTTGCAAATATTGTTTACCTCTCTTTCTCGTCCCATATATCCTCTTGGGAGCCACCGAAAGGTCTCAATATGGGGCCCTTCCATTAGGCTTATAAGACGAGTCTTAAACTTTAACAAATGTGGTTATGTACTAAAAAAATGTTAACCGGTTAACAATAGTATGAAGTAAAAACAAATGAATCAAATTTATTTATTTTTTTAACATAATAAAGTGTAATGAGAAAGGATGAAAATTTAAATTATTCCTTAAGCTCCTAGTTTTTATACCTTTTAATTTGGGGAGATTTAGAATGAAACATCTCTTTCCTTCCATCCTTTGGTTAAACAATAAAATAATAAAGTAATATTTTTTCATCATCTCATTTTATTTCTTTCCATATCATTTCAATATGAATTATTTCATTTTTCCTTTAAAACTCTCAATCAGGCTAAGACATCTATCTAAATCTCTACTCGTTCCAACTGCCTTTGGTTTTGCAATGATAATACTCTTATGATTAGATGTATCCAATTAACAGTATTAGTGAAGTGGGTTTATTCCAATCTTTTTAATTTTGTCACTTTTTTCATAAAGTTGTAATAGATAATTAGCTTATTTAAGAATAAGGTATAGCTATTTAATGGAAGGTATTTTTTAAAATTTATGTAAAAGTTAGTTAAATAAAAGTCACAATAAATAAAAAGAGTAGCAATAAAATTTCCTTTTATTGAAATTTGAATTATTTTTGGGACTGTGTGGCAACTAATTTTTTCGTGTGTGGTTTCAAGCCTATTATACGCACTATCTCGGTGAAGGTTCACATGCATTGTGACAAATGTGAGGCTGACCTAAAACATAGATTACTGAAGCACAAAGGTAACTCAAGGACTATAGTGATGGATTTATATTTATATAATTTCTGCAATCTTTCGATCTAAGACAAGCATGATCTTAAGTTTGATTGACGAAATGCAGGTATTTTCGATGTAAAAACAGACAAGAAAGCTGAAACTGTAACAGTTGAAGGTACCATTGAAGAAGAGAAATTATTATCGTTTATGAGAAAAAGAGTGCATAAAAATGCAGAGGTTATTTCCATTAAGGAAGAGAGAAAGGAGGAAAAGAAAGAAAAGGGCAAAGAGGAAGAAAAGTCTTTAGAAACTACCAAAGATAAGGATGGGAGTAAGTCTGGTGAATCAACCAAGAAGAAAGATGATAATAAGTCTGGTGAGTCGACCAAAGAGAAAGAAGGAAAGTCTGGTGAATCAACTAAGAAGAAAGATGATAATAAATCTGGTGAATCAACCAAGAAGAAAGATGATAATAAGTCTGGTGAGTCGACTAAAGAGAAAGAAGGAAAGCCTGGTGAACCAACCAAGAAGAAAGATGATGATAAGTCTGGTGAGTCGACCAAAGAAAAAGAAGGAAAGTCTGGTGAAACAATCAAGGAAAAAGGAGATGGCAAGTCTGGTGAAACAACCGAAACAAAGGAAAATGTTCCTTATATCATTCACTATGTTTATGCTCCACAGCTTTTCAGCGATGAGAATCCAAATTCGTGTTCTATTTTATAGGTGAAGTAAAAGTAATATAAATAAATATTACATATATAAACAAACAAACGAATCAGATAGAAAAAGATAGAGAGGGCAGTTCCCTGTATTGTAAAGTTATCTATAGTAATTTTCACATTGTTTGTGAAATACAGATGCTTAATTTCAAATATAGTACATTTGACATTTTAATTTCATATTAATGCCTAGTTTATTCAAATAAGATGTATTATTTATTAATTATTCAACAATGTCTACGGTCAATTACAAGGAATAACTTTGCACTGATGTAATATATAGGTGATTGTTTTTAGACCGTTGAATAGAATCTAAATCTGTTAAAAAAAATTTCTTTCCATCAAATTATTATTATTATTATTATTATTATTAATTATTTGTCTTTGAGGTATTCTGATATACATTTTTATGAGACTAACCTTTAGGTACTATCATGACTAAAAGACCTTCTCAATAATTATCTTTTCCAGAGTTTGAACTTTAATCATCTTTCTGAAAATGCAATTCACTCAACCCAACCCTTGTTGGTGATATTCACTCAACCCAGCCCTTGTTGGTGATCAAACTCATATTTGATCTAATGCTCTAAACACTAAGGTAATTGTATCAAGGCAACATAAGTTTATTGGTTGACACAAATTTTGATGGGGCAAGCTACAACTAGTGACCTATTGATTGAAATGTTGAACCGTGGTCCAAACCTGATTTTAGGAAAAGATAAATTTTAATGATGCCATTGTCGTTCTAGCACCATTATTTATGTTGGGTCGTAGGGGGAGTCCAAAAGTTGGAGAGATATCCATCAATGAGCTAATGAAGAATTACATAAATGGGCTTAACACCACATCTTAACCCAAAACCTTAAAGCATTAGGTCTATGGGTCTTTTTCACTTATATACCCTTCAACTTACCCATTCTTTACCAATGTGGGACTTCAACACTCACACTTGAATTTCCAACATTCTCCCTCTCAAGTATGAGTCCTTCACGCATGGTCACTCCCCCTCAAACGAAAGCCTTTCAAGTATTTGACGGTGTCACTAAGAGAGCCCAGCCGCATCTAAGAGCCTCATCTCCTCCAGATCGGGCTACACACACTCTTCTTCATACTTGTACCGTCGTTGTCCACATCTACAACGGAACACGCAGTCTAGCCTCCACATTACTAGGAAGACTTTCGACACTAGGGACCCTTCACATGGATTTACCAGCCACCGTTGTCCACTGCAATACTTGTCCAAGGCGAACCATTAGGACCGCCGTGTAGGGGAAAAGCCGGGAGATCTCCATCAATGAGCTAATGAAGAACCACATAAATGAGATTGACAGCACATCTTTACCCAAAACCTTAAGGCATTAGGTCTGTGGGTCTTTTTCACTTTATAGCCTTCAACTTACCCATTCTTTACCAATGTGAGACTTCAATACTCACACTTGAATTTTTAACAATTTAAGAGTGAATGTCAGTCATAGATTTCCTCTGTACCTTCATCTCGTTCATTGAACATGGTTTTCTTTCCCTGTCATTAAATTTTATGGTTCTTAATCTTCAACCATTGGATCTTTTTAGATGTGTCCTATTTCGCTAAGTTATCCTTGATCATGTTTCACTTCTTTTGCCCATAAAACGGTTGTTTTGCTTGTTGTTTATTTTTTTACATGCTTCTTGTTCTTCCAATCTCTTTCGTTATTGCCTTGTCAATGCACTTCACTTTGCCCTTGCCATCTTCATTTGCTTCCTTCTCCCTTGATCTTCCTCGCCTTTGTTAAACTTTTCATTTGTAGATTTTTTTTATTGTTTTCTTCTTATATTCTTTCCTTTTCCTGTTCAACTCTATGTGTGCTTGTGTTAGTATTGAAAATTATATTTTGACATTTTGTCGAAAACTTTGGATAATGAAGACTTATTCAAGGGAGTAGGTTGTTGGAAGTGCTTCTTATCAGTTTGACCATTGAAGATTTGAAGACAAAAGAAGTTATTAAGAGTAGTTATTGGTGGTTACTAGTAGTTAAGTTATCTTTTATAAAATGTGTTAATTTATATGGTTGACACATATCTATTAGGTGGTAGAATTTTAGAGGCTAATGTTTAGAACATTTGCCTATACCAGTTTGTACAATGTAATAAGAGTTGGAACTTATAAAATCTCTATATATCCTACACATATCAAAGGATTCGACGGGTACATTGCAAGTTTTCAACCATCATTTTCAATTTAATTAAGTTTGCTTCCTTTTATTTCCATTTCAGATTTTTGTTGCATTCAATCTTTACATGTTTTCTATTAGTTGTTTACTCTTTACATGCTTTCCTTTACTTTCTTTCATTCTCTTCAATTCAGTCAAGTTTATTCTCTTTCATTTCATTCCGAGATCTTTATTGCTTTCTTTACATGATTTCCTTTACTTGTTTTCATTTATTGCTTTCATTTTCATTTTACTTTGATTTCTTTATTTGCACTTGTTTGATTACTCTTCATTCCTTATATTTGTGATCTGAGTTACCTAATTATTGAAAAAACCATAGAAGAAGTGATTTCGTTCTCCAATTTGAGATTTGGAATCAAATTATCGAATAATTGACAAAATTTTTAGTAAACAACTTGCTTTGATTTTGGGGGTGATCTCATGTTGGATGTTACGGGTTTCATATTTTTGTTGTTTCATTATTTGTTAGTTGGTTGCTAAGTGATGGACTCTGAAAGGGGAAGTGATGATTCCATAAAGGTTATGGGGGTGAGAGAAAACCATAATGATGGTGAGGCTAGTGATGCTTCAGTGGAGATTGTCAGGGAATTATTACCCCTGACATCGAATACAGTTGTCCGTAGAAGGAGGCCTTCAAATTAGGGCTCGAGATACCGATTCGTCCGTTCTAGTCAATTTCTTTCTGAATAATAAATGTTAAACCAAGTTTGGGAGGGTTGGGAAGTTCATGTGGCCCAAAGGCTTAGGCATGTGGAGGGTTTGCATGGCTATTTTGTTCTAAATTGGATGCCTAGTCTTATATCGGGCTTTTTTTTACCAAACTTCCATTGATGGCAAAACTATTTACTAAAATGCTGCTATTTTAAAATTATTTACCAAAATACCACTCTTTTAAAATTATATACCAAACTGCCACCCTTTTATCTAATGTGACATATTTTTTGTCTATGTGGAAAGTAGCTTCCAAACTCAAGGGGGGTGAATTGAGTATCCAAACTTAAAAACCTCTTTTTTAAAGAAAAAATATTAAAATTTAATAAATAAATGCACATGAAGGAATGAGAAGAAAAAAAGAAACAATAAGAACAACGAAAAATAAATGTGCATAGAAATTAAAATTGCATAAAATAAAGAGATTGAGAAGAGAGAAGCGGTAGTACAATATTTATCCCTGGTTCGACCACTAACCCACTTGTGGTCTACGTCCGATTCCTCGAAACAAAAGCCGAGATTTTTTACTATGTATACAAGCTTCAATAGGTGCTTGCAACCGTTGGAAAAAAGCACTTTTCATATACGTTGGAAACTCTACCCTTATGCTAAAGTCTCATATCTTGAGGATACCTCACCCTCGATACAGAAAAGCAGAAAGTAGATGAAGAGAAACTCTCACTCAGAGCAAATAATACAAATTGAAGTGCTAATGGAGCTCTCACAGAAATATCTCAAAGCTTTTAATCGAAAATAGAGCGTAGAAAATAATTTCACAAATTAGAACAAGTAGAAAATAATTCAGAGTGTTGGGCAATTTTAGACGTGACCCAAGGCTCCTATTTATAGAGAAAATTCGAAGACATAGCCGTTGGATATAATTAAAACTCATTTAAACCAAATTAAAACCTGTTTGTTTTCATATCAGTGTTCGTAAGCAACGTGTTTATTCGAATAGCTTAAGCTATTATTCGAATAACACTGTTCCTGAAACCAACGTGAAAAAGCCATCTGATATGGGTTATTCGAATAACTACTGTGTTATTCGAATAACACTATTAAAAAGAGTTCAGACAGAGAAGGTTTTATTCGAACAACATTTAAGTTATTCGAATAATTCACTTATAAAAATAGTTCTGAAAACTCATTTATTCGAATAGCTATCCTACTATTCGAATAGCATCTTTGAATAACAGAAACTCGTGAAAAGGTTTATTCGAATAGAATAAGCTCTATTCGAATAAAACAATACAAAACAGTTTTGGAGAAATTGTTTTAACGACACTAAGTTTCTTTTAAAAACAAATTTTATTTTTTTCTTTCAAAAATAGAGAGATATCAAATTGAGCTTCGTACAAAAGATCCTAAGTCCTAAAGCTATTCTTATATAAACTTGGACTTGGTCTTTCCATCATCTTCATTTAGTCTTCACGTTTGTTATCATCAAAACAAGTCTTCAAAGGCATATGTTCAAACACATTCTCCCCCTTTTTGATGATGACAAACTATCAATAAGAAAAGAGTTAGTGCATATAATTGGAATTCACAAAGAGGTGTAAAAGCTTACTCCCCCTCTTTAATTATAAGAGGTAATGTATATCAGATATGTGCATAGCTCTCCCTTTCATTTTGAATCCAATCTCGTTTTAAGTTTACCTGTCTTTTCTCAATTAAATTCAAATTCAAATCAAAATTTTCTCCCCCTTTTATCATGAGCAAAAAGGAGGCGTAAGTCTCATAAACAGATATTCAAGTGCATAAAGAGAACCAAAAAAGCATACTCAGATCAATGTAAGAAGAATAGATTATCAAATACTTTATTTATTCATTAACCAAAAGGATGCATATACAAAAGCCAGAAATAAATAACACAAAGGCAAAACAGAGATCCTAAGAACTAAAGTTCCTAGAAATAGGTATCCGGAGGCGGTGGCGAAGAAGCTAGTGCAGGAGCAGGTGAAGTAGATCGGAGGACAGCAACCTCACGTTCAACACCTTCTATTCTGTCAAACAGAATAGAGAAGGTATGTTCCATATAGGCTCGGTTATCATGCAAGGTGGCTATGATCTGTTCTAAGGTAACTGGAGCAGGAGCAACAGTAGGTGCATCAGCAGGGGCAATAGGGGCATCAACAGGGTCTAACTCATCCTTAGCAACCTCATCTGGGTACACCTAGCCTTCATCGGTTTGGATCATCTTCATTTTGCGTAAGGTGTGGGAGCCAAAGACATTGTGATGAGTCAAGGCAATGGTTTGTTCAGTCTTCAAGACCTGAGGATACTTGCTGAGTAAGGTAGTGACGAGAATACCATAAGGTAAGTCAGATTTTTCTTTTCCCTTAGCTCTCATCATGTGTTTCATAATAAACACAGGCCAGTTCATCCTGTGACCATTCTTCAAGATCCAGAGCATGAAGATGTCATCTTCACTGAGATAGGCATAGTTCCCACCGCGGGGTGCCAGAATGTGAGCAAAGGCGTAATGTAGAAGCCTATCTTGGCTCTTCAGCATGTCACCTTTGAGACCCTTGTCAGGCAAGGCTAGACCAGGTTTCAGCAGGTCCTCAATTGCCTGAAACTTGTTGAACTCCACAAGGAAGGGGTTATCATCATCTTCAACGAGTACGCCTGTGAACTGTAACCCAAATAGAGTCTGCCAGTCTTGCGGTGTATTCACAATGTTCTGATTGCAGACCTCGGAGAGAAGGTTCTGGCCATCAAATGCCAAATTACAGAAAAACATCTTTACCAGAGCTGGGTAGAGAGTGGCCCGGTGAGAGCAGAGCTGTAGAACCCCCTGGTTTTGCAGCAGGGTCATAAAGTCAAAACCTCTATGTTGCTGAAAGAAGGAGAGATCAAGATACTTGGGCTGGACAAGGTTATGCTCCCAGAAGTGCGTAATAAAGCGGGCATGGTGCTCTTCATTGGATGAGAGCCTTCTCAAGTCAAATGGATTGTTGCATGGAGTAATGTTTGTGCGTGGGCCCTTGCTGGAGGAGGAGGCCATGGTGTTTGGAGGTGTGGAAGAGAGAAAAAAATGGCAGGAAGATGGTGGAGGAGAGTAAGAGAGAAAGAGGCATAGAGAAGGATAACAGAAAATATGAGAACAAAGACGTATGGGCACACAGGGGTTATTGAAAGAGAAGCCTGTGTTTATTCAAATAAACAGAGGTTTATTCGAATAAATCTTGCGAGAACCGAAAGGACAGCGTTGAACCTTTTTATTAGGTTTATTCGAATAGAGGGAGTTTCTATTCGAATAGGTTAATTGGGAAAGCTAAGCATTTTGGTAAACTAACAGGATTTATTCGAATAACTATAGGGGTTATTCGAATAGACAGAAGGCTATCAGTCAAGGCTGATAAGCCAAGGCTCTGGTTATTCGAATAGCCTGAGTTGTATTCAAATAGATAGAGGGCAAAGACTAAGATTGATAAACTAAGGGCTCTAGTTATTCGAATAGAAGGAGATTTATTCGAATAGACAGAGAGCATATCAAACACAGGAGCCACTTTATTCGAATAAACTAAGTGTTATTCGAATAAAGCTGATATCCAACACATTATTTGATAAGCTGTAAAGAATTTTATTCGAATAAAAATTCTATTTATTCAAATAAAACTAACAAAAAGCAGGTAAAAAATACGTTCAAGAATTTAGCATATATTCATGTGATTTAAAGATTAAAGAGAGATAATATTCCAATAAAATATGCAATCATATATTGGATTGATCAATTAAATTTCCTCGAATATAAAAGAATGCTTCTTTTGCTAAGGGTTTAGTGAAAATATCTGCAAGTTGCTTAGTTGTTTCAACAAACTCAATAATACAATCCCCTTTTTGTACATGATCTCTGATAAAATGATGTCTTATCTCTATATACTTTGTTCTGGAATGTAGAATGTGATTCTTAGAGATATTTATTGTACTAGTGTTATCACATCTTATCGGGATGTGATCAAGCTGAAGACCGTAGTCTAAAAGTTATTGCTTCATCCATAAGATTTGAGCACAACAACTCCTGACTGCAACATATTCAGCCTCAGTGGTAGACAAAGCCACACTATTTTGTTTCTTGCTATGCCAAGAAACTAAAGAACTTCCGAGCAAGTGGCATGTCCCACTAGTACTCTTTCTATCCAATTTGCACCCAGCAAAATCCGAGTCGGAATAGCCTATTAGGCTACATGAGGCACCCTTAGGGTACCACAAGTCCATTTGAGAAGTGCCTACTAGATATTTCATTATACGTTTAATAGCACTTAAATGAGATTCCTTAGGGTTTGCCTGATATCTAGTACACATACATACACTCAATATAATATCTAGCCAACTAGCAGTAAGATAAAGGAGAGATCCAATCTTACCTCTGTATTTCGTTATTTCTACTGATTTACCTCCTTCATCTTTGTCCAAATAGCAAAAAGTATCTATTGGAGTAGCCATGTGTTTAGCGTTTTCCATTTTGAATCTCTTGAGCGATTCCTTGCAGTATTTGGTTTGACTTATGAATGTCCCTTCGTTTGTTTGTTTGATTTGAAGTCCGATGAAGAAGTTCAGCTCTCCCATCATCGACATTTCAAATTCATTCTTTAGATACATCACCGATAATCTGATCAAAGGAATAATATTTTGAAGGTCGCCATTCTTTGCGAAGTTCCAAAGCTTACGAATCTTCTTGTCTTTTTTTATCCTCTTGCTCCTTGATTTCTTTTTCCTTGCTATCCAAATGTGTTTCCACCAAGACTTCTGCAACATCATCAATAACAAAATCCTTTCTCGATCCATTTGGGTCAGTTTCATCAAATGCAACATGTATAGATTCTTCAATAGTCATAGTTCTTTTATTATATATATAAAAAGCTTTACTATGATTTGAATAACCAAGAAATATACTTTCATTAGACTTAGCATCAAACTTGCCTAAGTTATCTTTTCCATTATTTAAAACAAAATATTTCATCCAAAAATATGAAAATGTGAGACTTTTGGCTTTCTTCCCTTGTACAACTCATATGGGGTTTTCTTTAAAATAGGCCTTATAAGGGCCCTGTTCATTACATAACAAGTTGTACTTACCGCCGAAAAGTACTTAGGAAGAAAGACCTTATTAAGCATAGTTTCGATTTCTTCTAAAGAATAATTTTTCTTTCTACAACTCCATTTTGTTGGGAGTTTGGGGGAGAAATTATGATTAATACCATGTTTATCACAATAATTTTCAAAAACATTATTTTTAAATTCGCCACCATGATCACTTCTTATAGAAGATATTTGAAAACTTTTTTCGTTTTGAATAACTTTGACAAGTTTTTTAAAAACTAGAAATGCATCATTTTTATTTGCAAGAAATAAAGTCCAAGTAAACCTAAAAAAATCATCCACAATCACTAAAGCATAGTAATTTCCACCAAAGCTCATAGTTCTAGAAAGTCCAAATTGATTCATGTGCAAAAGTTGTAAAGGTCTAGTAGTTGAAACTAAATTTTTTGCTTTAAAAGAGACTTTTATTTGTTTACCCTTTTGACATGTATCACATAATTTATCTTTTACAAAATTAAGTTTGGGTAGTCCAATTACTAGCTCTTTAGAGACCAAATTCTTTAAGTGATCCATGTGAATTTGTGGTCAATTCTCCTATGCCATAACCATGAATCATTATTCTTACTTAAAAGATATTTCACATCATTTGAAGATATATCATCAAGACTAATCATATAGATGTTGTTTACTCTATGACCAATGAATTTAACATGCTTATCATTTTTATCTTCAATTATGCAACAATTTAAATCAAATATTACCATATTTCCTTTATCACATAATTGGCTAATACTAAGCAAGTTATGTTTCAAGCCTTCAACAAGCAACACATTTTCAATAAAGGAGTTAGGGTTCTTACCGACTTTGCCGATTCCAAGAATTTTTCCTTTGTTGTTATCACCATAAGTAATGTGTCCATGATTCTTGGGAATAAGCATGGTGAATTTCGAGTCGTCCCCAGTCGTATGCTTGGAGCAGCCTCTATCGAGATACCAATTTGATCTCCTGGCTTTCAAGCACACCTCATTTTCGCTTTCTTCTTCTTCTCCTTTGGCCATGAGACATAATTGAGCTTCCTATGTTTGAAGATTTGTCAGTTGAATCCATGTCGTTTTCATCCCATGCTATATAGGCTTTTCTTCTTTTTCTTTCCTTGAAGGGTTTCTTTTCAAATTTCTCCTTCATTTTTATTTGGCACTCCATTTTCATGTGACCAGGTTTGCCACATTCATAGCAAGTTGGAGTCAATGAAACTCCTTCACCTTTGTAATGAGTCTTCTTCGGAGGGAAGGGAGGTCTTCTTTACATTCCCTTTTTCCTGAGAAATTTATCAATTTTTTTAACTAACAGACTAAGATTTTCTTCGCTTACCTCGATGTTCTCTGAGCTTTCTTCATTTTCTTCATCATCATTGTCGAATGTTGAGGAAAGTTTATGAGCGCTCTCCTTTTTTTTTTATCGTTTTCTTCGCTTTGACTTAATCTGCTCTTCATGCTTATGAAGTTTTCCAAAGAGGGTAGCTAGAGTCATTGTCGATAAATCCCTCAATTCTGCTATAGCTATTACCTTAGGTTGCCAAATCCTACTAAGACATCTCAATACTTTGTTAATCAAATCTTGGTTAGAAAAACTTTTACCTAAAGATGCAAGATGATTAACTATGTGGGTGAACCTCTTTTGTATTTCTTAAATGCTCTCTCCTTTGTTCATTCTGAATAATTCATATTCACGAGTTAGAGAATTGATTCTCGACCTCTTTACTTTGCTAGTACCCTCATGGGTAATTTGCAAAGTGTCCCACATTTCTTTAACAGTTTTACAATTTGAAATTCTAGAAAACTCATCATATCCCAAAGTAGTAGTAATAATATTTTTTGCTTTCAAATTATGTTGAACTTTTCTTTTGTCTTCATCAGACCATTTATTCTTGGTTTTTTTCGATAGCATCCTACACATCTAAATTAATAGCTTTGATGAAGATTTTCATTTTTTCCTTCCAATATGCATAACCATCCCCATTGAAAAAGATGGTCAGTTTATGGAAGATCCTTTTGAAAAATCATTTGAAGAAGTCATGTTCTCTTGAAGCTGCTAAGTTCTTTATACAAGAGTCTAACTCTGATACCACTTATTACCAAGTGGCTTCCAATACTCAAGAGGAGGATGAATTGAGTATAAAACTTTTCGTAAAACCTCTTTTTAAAGAAAAACAAATATTAAAACTTAATAAATAAATGCACAGAATGAATGAGAAGAAGAAAAGAAGCAATGAGAACAGTGAAAAATAAATGTGCAGTAAATTAAAATTGCATAAAATAAAGAGACCACGAGGTATTTATCCCAAGGTTCGACCACTAACCCGTCTACGTCCAGTCCTCGAAACAAAAGTTGAGATTTTTCACTATGTATACAAGCTTCAATAGGTGCTTGCAATCGTTACATAAAAGAACATTTTTCATACACAGGGAAACTCTACCCTTGTGCTAAAGTCTTAGCCTATAGGGATACCTCACCCTTATACAAACCTTGAGGGATACCCCACCCTTGATACAGAAAAGCAGAAAGTAGATGAAGAGAAACTCTCACTCAGAGCAAATAAT
Organism: Ormosia semicastrata; assembly: GCA_029884595.1. NCBI lineage: Eukaryota > Viridiplantae > Streptophyta > Magnoliopsida > Fabales > Fabaceae > Ormosia > Ormosia semicastrata. The sequence goes on from JAQQTO010000044.1 coordinate 5,332,047, forward strand.
ACAAATTGAAGTGCCAATGGAGCTCTCACAGAAATATCTCAAAGCTTTTAATCGAAAATAGAGCGTAGAAAATAATTTCACAAATTAAAGCAAGTAGAAAACAATTCAGAGTATTGGGCAATTTTAGACGTGACCCAAAGCTCCTATTTATAGAGAATATTCAAAGACATAGCCGTTGGAAACTCATTTAAACCAAATTAAAAACTTGCTTGTTTTCATATCAGTGTTCATAAGCAACGTGTCTATTCGAATAGCTTAAGCTATTATTCGAGTAACATTGTTCCTGAAACCAACGTGAAAAGGCCATCTGATATGGGTTATTCGAATAACTACTGTGTTATTCGAATAACACTGTTAAAAAGAGTTCAGATAGAGAAGGTTTTATTCGAACAACGTTTGAGTTATTCGAATAATTCACTTATAAAAACAGTTCTGAAAACTCATTTATTCGAATAGCTATCCTACTATTCGAATAGCATCTTTGAATAACAGAAACTCATGAAAAGGTTTATTAGAATAAAATAAGCTCTATTCGAATAAAACAATACAAAACAGTTTTGGAGAAATTGTTTTAAAGACATTAAGTTTCTTTTAAAAACAAATTTTATTTTTTTCTTTCAAAAATAGAGAGATATCAAAGTGAGTTTCGTACAAAAGATCCTAAGTCCTAAAACTATTCTTATATAAACTTGGACTTGGTCTTTCCATCATCTTCATTTAGTCTTTACGTTTGTTATCATCAAAATAAGTCTTCAAAGGCATATGTTCAAACACAAACACCAAAGAGGGTGGCGCATCCACATAAAAAATTCCAAACCATTTGTTGCGTTGCATCCACATAGAAAATGCCACATAGAAAATGCCATGTTGCAAGTGCTTCTAGGGCACTTAACTTATTCCACGTGGATCTTGCATTCCTTGATTATTGCATTGGTTGAGAAATGGTGCCCAGAGACACATATATTTCACTTGCCTTATGGAAAGTGTACCATAACGTTAGAAGACATCAGTATCATATCAGGTCTTCCTATTGACAGCGCTATTGTTACTGGCCTTACCCATCAGTATTATATTCTACTAAGTGTGTGCACTTGATGTTCCTTCTGCTGTTGGAGGACTTTGCTATTGTCGGGACATACAATTGGGGGTTTACAGTCTTAGCGTACTTGTATAGAGAACTTTGCAAAGCTATAGACTACAAGGTGTGCTAGATCAGAGGGGCTTGCATCTTATTGCAATATTGGGCATGGTACAAATTCCCTCATCTTGCCCCTACACTGGCTGACCATGTTGAACTCGATGTGTTCTATGATGCTGATCGTGGTCAGTTACGTCCATTGGGATGACAATAAGTTTCTGAATATATCATTTATTTATATTACTTTACTCTATTACTTACTTGTACAGACATAATTAACTTTATCCCTATTCCATTGACAATATAATACTTTGACTTATAAATAAGTGGCGCAAGCAAAAGTTTTGAGTAATACTGTGACCGGCGTACTTGACTATTATTGCTGGTTCTTTGATCAGCTAAAGAATGATGAGGTATGTATTATTTTACATTCATTTTTTATTCTTTTATCCACGTGGAAAACGTTAAAGAGGGTGTCGCATACATATAGAAAACTCCAAATGGTTTGGCATTTTTACAATGAAAATGTCACAGTGAATGGCGTATCCACATGGGAAACACCAAAGAAGGTGGCGCATCCACATGGAAAATGCCAAATGGTTTGGCGCTTTCTATGTGGATGCACTACCCTCTTTAGCGTTTTCCACATGGACAAAAAAAAATGCCACATTGGATAAAAGTATGGCAGTTTGGTATATAGTTTTAAAATAGTAGCATTTTAGTAAATAGTTTCAAAATAGTAGTATTTTGGTAAATAGTTTTGCCATTAATAGCAGTTTGGTAAAAAAACCTCATATATCATCTTCTTTGGCCGATAAGTCATCCTCAAGTAATGTAAGTTTATACGACTTTCTAAATAAGATGGTTGATCAAAACATTGGTGTAGTTGTCACGGAAACTTCGTCTGCCTTGACTTCTGATGCCACAATTAGTTTGTGTAACTATGCTTCTGAGGAGGCGATGAGGCTTCAACTGGAATGCTCTTCATAAGAAAGCATTACCAGGATTTGTGAAGACTACAGATAGCTAGTGATGAGCATTATGACTGATACCTTTATTCTACCATGCAATTTTTCTAAGTGGGTGTGCAATGGTCCTTCAACTGATTCTCAAAGTCGGTGGTTCTATAAGTACGAAACTTGCTTTACCAAAATACTTTTTTTTTTTTTTTTACCAACCTTCAATGCCACAATCTAAAGTCTTTAAATGTTGCCCTATGCCAGCTTCATCCTAACAACTAAGCATTTATTCATTCTTTCAAGCTTCTTTGCGCCACTCTTAACATTGAAATGATGGTTGCTCATTTCTTTTACTTCTTGTGGTCATTTAAACCATTATCAAAGGTTAGGTGAACCACATTCATCGATGCTTGCAATAGAAAAATTCTTGAATTCTTTAAGAAAACTTATAATGCTTTCAAAACCTAACTTTTTCAGTTATTCCCCTAAGACGATGTGCTTCCCCAGTTTCTTGATGAAGCTGGAGAGCATAAATTCCCTTTTTATTAGGTTTTGAGGTGAAGGAATGCTTCGATGGTTCATGCTGACCATTTTTGGAGGAAGGGTCGAAAGAAATCGAGCAGATTGAAAAGCTCGACATTTTTAAGTGTGCCATTATCTTAAGGCTGGAAGGCAATGCTAAATGTGATAACATTGTTCTTATTAGGTTACTACATCATCATTTCTCAACTAAGAGATACCTTTTTTTGTTTTATCTAAGTGAAACTAGAAATATTTGATTTTGATTATGTGTAGTAATGGTTATTCCAAATCAAGTAGTAGGTATAGAAATATGCATAACTTTAGCTCTAGAACTTCAAACCACATGAGGTTTGTCCCATTAGAAAGCTAAGAAATATGACTACTTTGAATTAAATTTTCATAATTTTTACTGGGGGTGTTCAAGACTTGGCTCGGCTCAATATCCCAGCTCAGCCCAATATTAGGTCGACCTAATATCCCAGCTCAACCTTAATCGGGTCGGTTTTGGGTCTAAATATTTGACTTGGTGTATTTTTTAGGTCGAGTTTGGGTCACACTTCTAGTTGGCCCAACCCAACTCAATGCTATATAATATTTTAAATCTTACACTATATTTTGAAAATTAGTGATAAATTATAAGATTTCTTAACTTAAATTAATATTTTTTTACATTATATGATAATATTTTTGTATTACCATAATTTGTTTTGATATATATATTGTTAAACATTCCTTAGTTCAAGTTTTCTAATTTTAAAATTTCATGACTTATTTATAAATAATCTCTAAATTTGTAGATTTTGATTAAATATTGGGTTAGCTCAGTCTCGACTCGGTCATTCGTTGGTCCATAATTGGGTAAGGTTTGGTTCTTAAAAATTGGCCCAGTTAAAATTTTGGGTTGAATTTGGGCCACGTTAAACCCAACTTAACACATCCCATCAGCACCCCTTATTTTTACAAAAATGATTTATTCCACATTTCCATTTGAAAATATATTAGTTTATCCATATATATCTTGGGCAGTAGAGGTGCAATAGACATGGTTCTAGAGGCTTGAAAGCTAAGATGTAATTCTATTCATGGTTAAAAGATAAGGATTTTATAAAATTCCTAGGAATTCAATTTTCAACAGGAAATGCTATGTTTTGTAACAAAATTTCACCCTAATAGCATAAAGGTGTCTTAACCAAGTTTGAGAACTTGTCAATTAAAGATATGGGTTTATAAAGGCATGGTATTGGTGGGGTACTATAATATGGTTCAATTTCATTTAAAAATGATGGATGGAAGGACTAAGCACAAATAGAATTTTATTTTGGTTTATGTAGAGGATCTCTTTTGAAAGATTGACTATACGCAAATAAGAGTAATTACTATGATTGGGCTAGTATTGATGGATTTGAATAGTTTACAAGTTATTATAATTTCAACCCTCTTTACCACTATTGTACAAAAAAAAAGGAATAGTTACTTATTTTTTGCCATAAGGAGATAATCCAAGTTGAACCTTAAATTAACCTTATCATTTGGGAGAATCAATATGGAGTCATATCAAATAAAGTACCCATTTTAGAAAATAACTAAGACATTGTTAATGAAGACATTCACTATTAGAAAAATCCTATTTAGAGACAGCATTTAGAGATGGATACAATTCCGCTTCTAATAGAGACAAAAAAAGAGATGAATTTGATGATTTAGAGAGGGAAAATAAATTTTACAATTTAGAGATAAAATTTATCTGTCTCAGACTTTTATGTCTTTAATTTCATCTCTATTTAGTCAATTTAAAGTCAAATATGTTTAGAGACAGAATTTAACTATAGAATATACTCACCTCAGATTTTTTCGTCTCTAATTTCATATTTATTTGGTCAATTTATCATTTTAAAAAGTCAAATATAGCCAGAGACGAAATTTAGAGATGAAATTTACCTGTCTCAATTTTTTTCATCTCTAATTACTTATCTATTCGGTCAATTTAGTGTTTTAAAAAGTCAAATATATTTAGAGACGGAATTTAGAGATGAAATTTATCCATCTATGATTTTTTCATCTCTAATTGCATCTTTATTCAGTCAATTTAACGTTTTAAAAAGTCAAATATATTTAGAGATGAAATTGTTCAATCTGTAAATAATTTATATAATTTTAGAAATTAAAAAATAATAAAATTTTTTTTCCTAAAATATAGAGATAGAATGTTTCCGTCTCTAACTCGATAAATTTTTTTAAAAAACATTAACAAATTTCTTAAGATAAAATTTTAATGTTAAAAAGTTTAGAGATAGACTATTATATGTCTCTAAATCTGCAGAATTTTTTTTAAAAAAAATGAAAAAGGTGTGTGTGGGAGCCCTAAATCTCTCTTTTCATTTGTTCTTTCACTCTTAAGAAAAGTAGAAACTATTCCTAGACATAACCTTTTATCCACGACCACCTTCACACGACCTACACCTTCAACCATCTCTCACTGGTGACGTCGCCCACCTCTTGCCAGTGTCGCCTTTCAAAAATTATAACTTGTGTGATGATTAAAAGGTAAGTATAAGATTTATTTTTGTGAGACCACGAGGTATATCCACAAGTTCAACCAAGATCAGAAGATATTTCTACAAGCTCGGCCCATTTGAATTGCTCATGTGATTAATCCATGTTTGACCACGACAGTACAAGGTTTATGTGATTCCTCCCCTTTCACCCAATTTGGGGGAAGAAAAAATGGAGTTTATGGTAAAATGAAATGGAATTAAGAATGAGAATAGGCTAAGCAACACATCAAAGTGAGAAAAAGATAAATAACATTTTAATATTTATATAATATAATAAATAATAAATTTTAAATAAATATAATTTTAAATACACTATTAAATTTTAATAAGTTAAGATTACAATGTACTTTAAATTAAATAAAAAATGAATATAACCATACTTGTTCACTTTAAAAGAGCTTTTTCCAAAAAGAAAATCATAACACTTTGTTATTAGTATCTCACAATTAATTTAAAAATTAAACACATGTATATTATTTAAAAGAAATCATAATATTCTTTGCATATTTTCTTTATCTTTACATTTTTGTTTAACACATTATCTTCATTTTCTTATCATCCTCTTAATTTTCTCCCTTTTATTTTTTTAACACAAAATAGTAAAAGAGAGAATATTCCAATTGTTTCTAATTTATTCTAACTTTTACACTTAAGCCACTGCACCGTCCACCCTAATTTTTTCTCATTCTCTCTTTCTCCTTTGCGTCATCCCACCAAACTGTGACACCGCCTGTAACACCCTAAAACTACGACTACGTATATTATTCATATACTTAATTAAGTAGCATTAGGAATGTCACTTCTAAACATAAATTGTAAATTAAAGACCTATATAATAACTAACAACGTATAAATATATAAAGCCTTTGATAAAAAGTAAAGAGAACAAGATATTTTACACAGTTGGAAACTTGCTCTTTACAATGAATTTACATTATATGTCTGAGATATACTAAAGTACCAAAGGAACAAGTCACGAGTATTTAAGTACAAAACTAAACTAATAAGCTAAGTACATCAATATTATATGTACAAACTATCTAACTAAATCTTCTCTGCAATCCTTTGCTCCTACTCTGACCATTCGCTAGATTTTCCAAGGAAATAAAAAACTGGGGTGAGAATTGAAATTCTCAGTAGTAAGTTTTAAAAACGTGACATTATGATAAATCTAGCTACTTCAAGGAAAAATAAGTTACATGTAATAAATAAATAAATAGAAAAGTGGCACAGCCAAAACTCAGTCCTTTCCCTTCCTAAAGTAGACATTTATTTAATTAAATAAAATAATTTAATCAATACATAGCAAATCAACTCAATTCAGTATGTTCATTTACTTCCATTATAGTGGCAAGCAAATATAATCATATTTAATCATTGAATATCCTTAAGGTAACCATCAACTTTTCGTCAACATAAAATAGGACAGTTCCTCATACAATTGTCATTTTATGTAATGCATTATGATGTATGATTATGTCTAAGAAATGCCCTAATGTATGTATATGCAATATTAGTAAAAACATTTTATTTTAAGAAAACTCATGATATTTGCATATTCCTAAGACAACCTTTGTTCTTTGTAATTCCTTTGAGTAAAATGAGGTATTAAGACAACCTTTGTTCCTTAACTCCCTTAGTATCATAATCCTGGCATTAGGAGCACCTTTGGCTCAAGCCAAATATGTGGGAATAGCAAACATCAAGTTTGAAAACCAAAACATGCAAGAGTATTTAAAACTATTCCTTCATTCACCTTTTACATAGTTAAGTCTTACCTTGCATAACAAAGAAGTAAATTCGTAATCATCATAAATATATATATAGTAGTGATTCCTTTCTTAAAATACCCATTTTTGTGTCTCAATACACTTTAGAATCCATCTATGAATGATCCCAATGAGTCGGGAGCTCCAATTTAATAAAAACTCAATGTTGACAAAAACTGAGAGTGGCGCTTAGGCGCCCGCGTTTTCGTGATACTGGGCATTGGGTGCCCAATGCTGGTGCCTAGGCGCTAGTGCTTCAGCCCACAAATCCTTCACGCCTGGTCCTTGGGCGCCTAGGCCCCAGTGGACCAACAATAATTTTCCTTGTATTCTCCATTCCAAACCATATTTTCATTCTCAAACACCAATTTCTCACATCAATAATAAGTTCTAATTAATTTATAACTCTTATAGACACTTTTATCTCATCCATACAAAGATTAAAGATCAACCACACAACAAAAGAAATCCATTTTTCAACTTGTTATTCATGTAGACAAGTAGGTGTTTGGAGAATCAACGTAGACAACCAAACCTCAAACAGGCTATAAATATATCAATCTCAGCCATGGAATTCAAGGAACCACCAAGGAAAAATGAAAAACACAACACAAACCCATTTTCACCCCATGGTTGAACATAAACAACAAAGGAAAGAGAAAACAAGATAGAGGTATTGAGCAAAAGACCCCTACCTCAAGCTTTATCTTTTCCTTTTTCTTTTTTCTTCTTTTCACCTTCTTCTTCTCCTTCTTTTCTCCTTTCCTTTTCTCTATTGGATGCTCCCATTCTTTTTCTCTTTTTTCTAATGAGAAAATGTGAGAGATGACAGGATAAATCAAATAAAAAGTCAAGGAGTGGATAGGAACATTAGGGTGGTTAGGTTACTGTGCTAAAACTTTTATCTATTAAAAATACTTTGATTTTAATAAATCGAGTTTTCTAACTTCCAGAGATATCAAAATAAATTCTAGGATTCACCTAAATTGTAGTTTCACTATTTTCATTATTTTTCGTATCTGTTACAAGTCAATCGGGTATTAAACACACAACTAGTGTACTTAAAAATACCAAATCAACTCAGTTTGTCTTGAAACTTTAACTACACCTTATTTCATACATTTGTGATCTAGAAATAAATTTTACATATTCATTTCCCTTATCTAAGCAATTTATATTATTTTCATGAGTTAAAATAGTCATTTTGCACATTCTGTGTTGCAGCAAAGTGCCTAAACTAACTCAAAAAGTCACAGGATTACTTAGACATGTTAAACAAATGTTATAGTTCATTTCTATCCATAAACATCACTAACATGTTAAGGAGGATGTTACACCACCTCACCCTTAGCCATCTCTCATCGGCGACACTACCTCTCACCCATGACCATGTGCAATTTTAGCTTTACTTTCATTTCCATTCCCACACATTTCTATTCCTCAATTTCCTTTTCCTTCTCTTTCTTATTTAAAAGCAAATTTTTATTATTTTTGTTGTTTCACATCCTATTTTGTTGGCATATTATCAAAGATAATAAATTATTAGGACAGAGAATAAGTGGCTAAATAATCATTATTGTAGAATAGAATTCATGCCCATAACATATTTGCATGAACGTGGTGAATAGAAATGATCGATTTGATTTTTAAGAAAATTGCATTTCACGATATTTTCATTTTTGAGGAAAATATTTTTAAGCAAATGAATTATTTATAAAAATTAATTTTACAAAGAATATTATTTTATTTTTAAAAGAATTTATAATCCACCACAATTATAATATTGAAATTAAGTGAATTTATTCAAATTTATTTAAAGTCTTTTTATTTCTATTTTAAATTTACAAACTATCTTATTTTTAAATTAAAAAATCTTCACAAGATTCAATATAAACGTCTCATGAACTTGTGGCCCATGAAAACATCTCCTTAAACCGAAGTTAAAAAAACCATCAGCCCAAGTAAAACATAAAACAAACAGATACATAAATATAAATTGTAGAAAAATAAAAAGAAGGACCAAGAAACAGAGAGATATAAGAGAATAACGGAGATCCTGAGCTCTCTATTCATGGGAACACAAACGCGGTGTGGCCATTGAGGCAGAGATGCAGCCATGGGTGCAGGTCACCGACGATGCGAGGACGGTGGCAATGCCGGATTCGGCTTAGGGAGATTGGGCTCGATGGATTTTGGGTTTGGTTGGGTTCGTGTTCAGTGGCAGTTTCGTGGTAGCCATGGATGGCATGTTCATGTTTGGTTTGTACTTTTAGGATTGTATTCATTTTCCCTTGTTTCATGGGTCTCTGATTTTCTAGGTCAAACATGGTTTCCATTTGTTTGTTTATTTTTTTATTTGATATGTATTAGTGTGGATTCTCAGTGTAAGTGAGAAAGTGAGTGAAGTGCAAGTATGTAAGAGAATAACTCACTATATATATAAACACCGGAAGTTATGTTTATTCAAATTCCAAAATAACAACAATAGAAGCCAAAGTATGAAAAGAAAAGATGAAGGGAAGATGTGGAGATGTACCTTTGCTTCCCAGAACTTAAAGCCTCCAATGCCTCAGACTATCCCACACATCTCTATTTTGACCTACACCTCAATGCACCTCCTGTATGCCTTTGCATTCCTATTCCCATTCCCATCAAACTCAACAATGTACTAGCAGCAGTAGTGACACCTCCATGTCTTAATGGCTCAATGCCTCAACTCCTCCGATGGTTTTAGCAGCAACGACAGGTTCGACAGTTGTCCTCTCCATCATCGAATTCACCCCTGCAAGCATATCTCTTTGGTCCCAGTTGAAGGTATTGTTCTCTGCTAAATCATTCTTTCCCCTTTATTCTTCATACAAGCCGTAATTGATTCGCATTCCTTGAAGGAACCAACACTCAATTCGGAGGTTCATTGTTTGATTTTTTTGGGGTTTTTGTGAACCCAAATTTTGGTGGGGTTTTCTGAAAACAAATTTGGTGGTAAATTGTTATCCTCTTTCTCAAAACAGTAAGTGTTTGTTTGATAGTACTAGGGGGTTTTGTGCAACCAATATTTTCCAAAATGTGGGCAAATAAGTTATGCTCAGAAAGTGTTTGATTAAATTCCTGAAAGGAATATTGTTTCTTGTAGTGTGATGATATACGGGTAACCCAAATGGGTGGGGATGAGGAACCTTTGATGTAGTTTAAACAAGTACTAATGGAAGAAGATGTGAGTGTTAATGATTTTACATTGTCGAGTGCTTTGCATTTTTATAGATTTGCATGCTAATGATTTTACAATAGTCAGTGCCCATTATTATTCAATTCATTGCTAAAGTTCAAAGGGATTGCTACCCATTATTATTTGATGGGGATGGAGTTTTTTACAACTTTACCTTTTACAGGATATCAATATTGTTGTGGGTTTCTTCCTTTGATTTTGTAATATTAACATTATTGTCATGGACTTATTTTGTTTTTTTATTTTCTTGCATGTGATTGATTTCTCTATTACCTTAGAATTTTATGCATAAAATTATGATTGAGACCATATTAATTTCGAATTTACTTTGATGAAAATTATTGGAATTTTCAGTCATACTCTTTGTAATATTAAACTGCTTATATTCTTTATCAACTGCCCATAAGATATCACTACCATTGTTGGCTATGCATTACTAAGCAGACAATAGTGGAACCAAGGTCTATTCCGAGAAAGGTGCTTAGTTGTGTGATAATATTTTCAATGTTTTCTAGAAGAACTTAATTGAGAGTTTTTTTTTCTTAATGCATCTTTTTTTTTTTTTTACTTTTCTTTGATGGCTATTTTTCTATTAATCTTTTCTCATTATCATTACTATTAGTTGCCTGTTGTTTTCTTTATTGTTACTTCTTATTTTGATTTGTTGAATTTGGTTTTGGAGTTTATTGATAGGTATTTGTCTTACAACTCTTCAACCTACTACACAGGTTCGACTTGACTCATTTCGAAAGGGTTTCTTTATATGAAAATTTTTGATTGTCCTATTTAGGAAGGGTTTGCGCATGTCCATATTGTACTTGATGTGTTATTGATTTTCTTAGGTGAAATCGAGAGATGAGAGGAAATTTGTTTGAAGCTTACACACAGTTCATTGATGAGGCGAAGAAATTTCAATTATTGTACTTGATGCTATGGTTTGTAATTCAGTAAGTTAACAAAGCCTTTTTATTTTAGTTTGTGGAGAAAATGAGGAAGGCAAAGGAAATAGTAATTTTGGTGCCTTTTTCCTTACTTTTTAAGAAGAATAGGGTCTTCTAAGTGGAGTTTAGCTTGTCTATTGTTCTTTATTTTGATGAATTTTCTGCTCTTGTATTTTTCATCCTAATTTTGGTTTCAAATGCTTTGAGAATTATAATAGGATAGTGTTATCTACACTATTGTGTATGCAATTTATCTGGGTTCATTAGCATCATTGTGGGTACTCTTTTTCCTTGTCATTTTTTTTGCAAGAATATGAAACACAGTAATGGTGCCTATTATGTTCTCAAACATGCCATACCTTTACATTTTTAGCATAACTCTTTGCACCATTTATGAATTTGTTTAATATGTGTATTAATATTCTTTTGTCTGGTTGTTATGTGCTTGCAGGCAAAGAATTCTGCCACCCTCCTTGTAGTGTACTTAGGTGGCAAAGCACCGAAGTGGCTCGTCTTAGAAAACCGATCGACCACTACAAGAAAGGTGGTGTTACCTTATGACTTAGGAAGAGATGTAATGAAATCCATGGTAATTTTTTCCCAAAGGAAAAAGATGATCCTACACCTCTTTTAGAAGTGTAGGTACTGTACACACCCCTTTTAAGGGTGTGTGATTGAGAGAGAGAAAGTTATAAGAAAAAGTAAGTATAATGAATGGTATTAAATAAGGTGTGAAAAAATGTGTATGCACTGTTTGTGATAAGAATATCAGAGTTGTTTCCCAAATAGTTGTTGCTGGTGGTAGAGGTTGGAGCAAACCACTTAGACATTCAGTACTATATTTAGTATGTTGGCACACTTGGTATTGTGAAACATATTGTTGAACATCACGTCTCATGTGTTCCTAATAGAAATTCCCAACTAGCTTTTGATAGGTCTTTGTGATACCCAAATGACCCCTTAAAGGAATCACCAAGAACAAGAGAGAGATCAGAAGAATAGACTCATGAGTGAGAGATGCAAAAAGAAAGAAACTATGATAAATTAATTTCTTACTTAGAGAACTACTGCAAATTGTTGTTAATAGTAATTTCATTAGTTAATAATTAATTGATTAGTAACTAATCTAACAACTTAATTGATGTGTAATAGAATAAGTTATATCAATAATAGAATAGTTACAATTGGGTATTCCCTTACATTATGGAACTCAGTGACGAGTTAAAATCGAAGAGGGAAGTTGGTGGGCACAACCAACTTATTATTGAATAAAAGGATGCCATTGTGTAATGTGTAGCCACTAGTTGGTTGTGTGGCTAAAGATTGTCTGATATGAAGAAAATCAGGTTCCTGTGCATTGGTTTCCCGAATTTGATCCAGCAGTGTACATTGGATAGAATGAAGGTTAGTAAAGTAAGCTGGATGGTTTAGAATTCTAGTCAAGGTGTCAGACACTAAATTTCCCTTCCCTAGTCTGTATTTATTTTCATATTAAAATCCCAACAATTTGCACAAGTAGTGTTGTTGGGTGGGCATTTGGATAACTTAGTTCATGAGCTCCTTGGGGATTAGATCCTCTCCTGTAATAGGATGGTCCTGTTATAGAGAGATAAAGGAGAGGATCCTATAACAGAGGCAAAAAACTTGAATCCTCTCCTTTATCTCTTTGTAACAGGACCATCCTATTACAGGAAAGGATCCAAACCCAGCTCCTTGAGACTCTTATGGTCAGTGAGAATAAAGAATTTGCAGCTAAGAAGGTAATGATGCCATTTTGCTACTGCCCGTGTAATAGCATAAAGTTCACACACATGGGAAAGTCTAAAATGGACTTAAAATTTTTGAGTTCATGGATGGACCATTAATTTTGGGTCATTAATTTATTATTAAAATAAATTAATGACTCAAATTAAAAGTTAAATTTTTACAAATTTTAATTAGTAGCACTTAGATTTGCATAAAATTTAGTGAAATTAATATCTTTTTTACAAATAACTTATAGAGAATAACAAATGATTGTGATTTGATATTTATTGATGAAGATACAACTTTACATATATAGAGGAGTTTGTTACATAATAGTGGAGCTAGTTACGGTAACTACTGCTACAGCTAATGACAGCTACTAATACAGCTAAGAACTATATTTGAATACATTTGAAAATCAAACTATAACAGAAAATGGTTCAGTGTTATCTATTATAACTATAAATATAAGAAACTTACAAATTTCAACTGGTAATTTTTACATACACCAAAATTTGTATATAAATACTATTAAATAAAGTCCATTAATGGAGGTCCATATTAGCATCCTCCCACGTACATAGGCTAACACACAAACTAACCTAGGACTCAACTTCTTGTTGAAGTAAGCCAGTGGATGCGGAAAGTCTAAAATGGACCCAAAATTTTTACATGGACCATTGATTTTGGGCCAATGATTTATTATTAAAATCAATCAATGGCTTAGATTAAAAGTTAAATTTTTACAGATTTTAACTAGTAACATCTAGATTTGTATATAAATTTAATCATATTATTATTATTTTTACAAATAACTGTAAATATAAGAAACTTATAGATTTCAACTGATAATTTTTACATATGTAACATCTCTAAAAATTAAACTTTCTAAAAATTTTGTTATTTGAACAATCAAAAAGTTATTCGAATAAAGCTCCTATGGTGCAACAATATAGGAGAAAACCTGTCACTTTATTCAAATAAGCATTTTGCTATTCGAATAAACAGGCTGTTGAGAACACAAATACGAAGTGAGTTATTCGAATAACAACCCTATTATTCGAATAACATAGCAGATATCACAAAAATGAGAAACACATCAACTGTAATAGAATGAGAAATTAAAACCCATTCAGCTCCATTCTTCCTTGTTCAAGTAATCCCAATGGAACCAAATGGTGAGGTAAGCAAGACAAGTGTCACGAAGGAAAGACTTTTGAAATCTTGACCAAGGAAGTAATGATTGACATCAACATGTGTCAAAAGTAGATTTGAAAGCAATAATTGAAAGAAACAAGTGTAAAAAAAAATAATGAAGATGAATGGTGAAAAACCAAGCTTATGAAACAAGCATAGACAAGTGGCAAGAGGAGAGACTCTAGGAAGACTTGGACTTTGAAATAATGGTTATAAGAGACTTGCACTACAACAATTTTGCCTTCTGGCAATGAAATTTTTGGCAAGGTTTTAAAAGTGTTGCCTAAACTTGTATAGGCAACGTTTTTTGTAAGTTGCTTTTAATTATAGCTTTAGGCCACATGTTTTAGGCAACATTTAATAAACGTTGTGATAACTAGTATAGGCAACGCTTTATGAAGGTTCTCAAAATTTGAACATGTTCAGGCAACACTTTTAACACAACATTTAATAAACGTTGTTTTAAAGGGAATAAGCAACGCTTTATAACTGTTCCCATTATATTAACCAATTAAAAATGTTGTTTATTAGTTTTTATGTTCTGAAATTCTTACTCAGAAAGGCGGGCATATACAACGAGACTTTGAAATTTTTTGGCAATTCACTTAACCCCTCGAACCCCAATATACATAAAGTGATCCCACACTTGCACACGAACCCAGTCAAACCCACCTTCTTGTTACAACTCCCGCACCAATTCGCCGCCATCTTCAACGCCACAATCTGTGGTTCGACAGACGAGGAGGGTTCCGTTGCACGAACAGTAGAATTGGGGGAAAATAGGGATGACGCGGCAGTGTTGGGGTGGAGAAGGGATTTTTCCATGGCCGCCTTGGCAGCAGCATCATGTTCCTCTTGAATATAGAAGTCCCTGTAACACTTAGAACAGAGGTTCCTGTTCCCGGCAGTGCTGAAGAAGCCGCAGTTGTTGGCACAGGGCTTGGGCTCCGAAGGCTGATAGCTTGTGCCATCATTCTCCTCAGAACCCATCTTTCTCTCTCTCTACAATTGCAATTGGTAACGTTTGTTGTAAATTTGATTGCAATTACATGACGATTGTTGCTTTTTAAATTGGAAGTTGGCAGTTTGCACTTTGCACTCACTCACTGCACAAGCCAAAAGAGATGGCAGTAGAAGAGAGTGAGAAGAAGAAGAATAATAAAACAAAAGTTTAAAAAAGCGTTGCCTATTGTAATAGGCAACGGAGGAAGAGGTAACGACTTGGCAAGGGCTGAAAAGCGTTGCCATAGACTTTAGGCAATGGTTTTTGGCCAATGGCAATGCTTTTCAGCCATTACCAAAGGGCAAAGTTGTTATAGTGTTGTGTTCATCTTGGAAGCATGTTGCATAAGTAAGATCTAGAACAAGTATAATGAAGCACGACCAAGTGTCACACAAACAAAAGAAGGATGATGATTTATGTAACAAGTGTCCAAGAATTTAATGATGGTGATGTAAGCTTAGTGAAGTCATCAAGGACAAGTGTCAATATAGGATTGAAAGCTATGATTATGGGAATGAGATTTTTCTACATGAGAAACTCTATAAATAGCTCATTTCTTTCCCCAATCTCATCACAACACACTCGCCAAGAATCAACAAGCAACTAAGCTTGCGTCCTTGCAAACTCATCCCTTTTAATTTCAATCACTCTTCCACCCATCTCAATTCTAAAAAAAATAGGTAGGGAATGACAAAAACACTACTCTTTCTTCTCTATTTCTTCCAAACATTATCCAAACTCATTTACCCTATTTTTACTTAATGTAACAGTGATATTCTGGTTTCTGCAAACGTGATTTTTGATAGTTTTATTCGAATAAGCTCGTGATTATTCGAATAAAACATGCTAAAATGTTTCAAAAAAGTATGTTTTTAAATGAGTTATTCGAATAACCCATCTTTTATTTGAATAAAGCACTGTATACTGAGATCAGTGCTATTCGAATAACCAAATGGTTATTCGAATAACAGCCACCAGAATACCAAAATTTGATATTTTGAACGTAAATGATTATGTTCTATTTTAATCTCTTTTATGTTATGGAATTATTTATTATTGATTCAATTATTTTATGACTGATTTTATATGATGAATATTTTTTATGAACATGTTTTCTTAAAAAGTTATGTTATCCCGTGGATAAAAATGAATCAATGTGCAAAGAAAATTATTACGCTCGTGATTAGAAGATTAAGGGACGCTTTAATCAAACAGAGATTAATATTATGACTATAATTAGAGTATTGGGGGACATCCTGATTAGATTTTATTGTGGTCATAATCAGAGGACTTTGAGGGACGCCTTATTATCAAAGAGAAAAGATTAGAGATTAATATTATGACCATGATTAGAGTATTGGGGGATGCCTTAATTAGAGTTTATTGTGGTCATAATTAGAGGACTTTAGGGGATGCCTCATTGTCAAAGAGAAAAGAAGTACATTTGATTAAGAGTATTAAAATGGGATGACAAAGAGATCATGAAAGAAGATTTTTGAGAAAAGCTTGAACAATATTCATTAAAGTTTACAATTACTCATTTTTATCATACTTTCCATTTATTTTACTATTTTATTACTTGGACTACTAGTTATGATTTTAGAAATAGATAATGGTAAAGAGTAAATGGTAAACTTATATTACGTGTTTTTGCATTTTCCTATTGAGATTTTTTTTATCTCATTCCTTTTGTGGTGTAACATTTCAAATAATTCTGACAGTAAGAAATTCCAAACAATATTCGTGTGCGACAAGTTTTTATAAATTTACAGAGCTAGAAGATTAAGTTTTCACTCTTGTTTTGGGATTGATGAGTTGATATAGTATTACTACATAAATTTGTAGCATCTAAATAAAGGCTTTAAAAAGCCTCATTTGTAAAAAATTGGTGCCTGATTTAGAAAAAGGCTGTATAAAACACTATTAACTTTTAAAGGGTTTAACCCCCTTAGTTTAATATATTTTATTTTAGAAAAATAGTATCTGGTGTTTATTTAAAATTAAATATTAGAAAATAAAAAGAAGTAGGACGTTACACAATGGTATCAAAGCAGTGTCCTAGGCAAAGTGGTTTTGGAACCATTATTACTTTCTGACAGATAAGTGAGTTGTTGCAGGAAAAAGATATCTCATCCTAATTGAGAAGATAGAGTGGAAAGGATGATGGACACACTTGCAGAAATCAAGAAGGAAATAAGTCAGCTGGATATCAAACAGTTTTCTACGCTAGTTAATAAGTGTAGAAATATAGAAAGTGATATTTTGGAATATAAAGATGAGAAAGAAAAGCAATTCCAGCCCAAGCGTAAGAGGGGAGATAATGGAGAAAGTGCTGGAAATAGTTAATTCAGTCCAAATGGAAATCAGGACCAACCTGAAGTAAAGTGCCCAAAGTGTGAAAGGGCACATGGAGACAAACTTGTCTATTTGGAAAATGGGTATACTACTTTTGTGGAAAGCATGGACATATAGCAAAGGATTGCAGAGTTAGTAGAAAAGAAAATTCTCAGGCAAAGCCACAAGTCCTGTGAAGTAGAACGATCTCTAGGATAGTACTTTTAGTAAAAGAAAGAAGACAGCCTTAAGTTATGTTTAGATTATAGACACCTAAATAAGATAATCATTAAGAATGAATATTCATTATAATAGATATCTAGTAATACTGTATTTGTGGACACATAAGGTGTCTATGCCATACTAGGATAAACTTGTAATAATATTTTGATTTGCTAGAGGATAGTGCTAGAAATATTGGATAAAAGAAATTTTAAAAGATGTGATATATCATTTTTTGGATATAGGAAGACTACTAAGTTGATTAGAAAAGGGATTTTGTGGACAAAGGATTGTGAAGATAGATTTTTAAGATACTTTGTGGATGTAGTGACATTTCTAAGGAATTAGGTTGTAAATTAATACAAAAGAGGAGGACCTTTAGACAATTTAGGCTTTAATATTTGAAATTAGTAGTAGTAATTTTATTATGAAAATTTGAAGATATTGTTTGAGGTCTATTGAATTTCTTAAGGCTTATGATATAAATTTCACTTAGGAATTTGAAATTTCTTAGTGATATTTGAGCCAAATAGGATTTATTTAAATGTTTTACATAATTATTTGAGGTTTAAAAGTAAAAATCGAAGAGGCTCAAAAGAATATTAGTTTTTACAAGCTCTTAAAGAAGGGATACTTAGAGGAAAACATCTAGATTTTAAGTTAAGAGATGATGAAATGATTATGTACAGGAATAGGTTATGATCTAAGGAAAGAAATTTTAGAAGGAGATCATAAAGGTAAGTATACCATTCATCCAGAACTTAGTATGATGCATCAGGATTTGATCATTAAATTTGGTGATTTGAAAGATAATCTGAAATAGCTAAGTATCTCAGTTTGTTGAAATCCCGGAATAGAAATGAGATATTATTTCTATGGATTTTGTTAGATCGATTTAGGTCATGATGCTAAATGGGAGATCGTAGATAGATTAACTAAGTTAACTCATTTTGAATCCATTAGGATTATTTAAAATAGAGACCCAAGATTTATCTCTAGGCTTTAGGAATAGATACAAGCAATAATGAAATAGAAGGACTTTTTATAGAAAGTTTTGTAGCAAGATATGGAAGATGCTACTTTGGAAATAGAGGTAGAAATTTTGAGGATAAAATTTTTATGAGGGAGGAAGAATATAACATCCCTAAAAAATAAACTTCATAAATCCTTGTTATTCGAATAACCAAAAGTTTATTTGAATAAAGCTCCTATGGTGCAACAATATAGGAGAAAACTTGTCACTTTATTCGAGTAAGCATTTTGTTATTTGAATAAATAGGCTATTGAGAACACAAATACAAAGTGAGCTATTTGAATAACAACCCTGTTATTCGAATAACATAGCAGATATCAAAAAAATGGGAAACATGTTGATAACTCCATGAAATGTAGTTATTTATGCCCCATATTTGTGCTTCATGACATTCTCAGTCCTTGTTCTTACACATATTTAGAAGGTTTTATGCTTATAATTGTTAAATGTCATTTGGATACCTTCCTTTATGATTTTGAGCAACCAGGACATATTTGTTGATTGATTAAGTAAATTTACAATTATGTTTAATGTGGTGCTTTCTCTAATGTAGGAAGGGCTCAAAAGAGACAAATTGATGCAAGCCAAGGCCCAGCATTGGAGGAAAGAAGCCAAGGATGCATTCCAGTCTTCCACGCCGCGGCGCAAGAATGTTCACGCCGCGACGTGGCTGTGTCAGCCAGCCCAATACTGATAGGGCAGAGAGCTCTGCGCCGCGGTGCAAGAATGTACATGCCGCGGCACGCGTCAGCGAACTGAGCCTATTTATTTTGTTTTTCACGCCCTTTCTCAGCATCTCTCAGTTTCTCTCTTTTAGGTTTTTAGGTTTTTAGTTTTCTGGGTTAGAGGCTACGGCTAAACCTCCATTGGAGGTGGAGATTGGAGCTTGGGGAGCTAAGGATGGAAGCCCTCTTTCTCTTGGAGGAGGATCTGAGCTTCAATGGCGAAATCCATAAGCTTTCTCCTTCTCTCTTTTCTCTTTTCTCTTCCTCATTTCTTGAACATGTATTTTGTAATTTGTTCTCATGTTCATTGTATAGCTGAGCTTTATTTAGGGATGACTTTGGATCCTTTTATTAATATCAATGATTTGTTCTTCTCTGAGTTTGTGTGGATCTTTGCTTTTGTTCAATCATATTGATCTTAATGCTCTTGAGTGTTTGGCCAACATTTGAGTGATTTGATAAAATCTAATGAACCTAGACATAGGGATTTGGGTTTGAGATCGTATGTATGGTTGATGCATGTTCGATTCTATTCTAATGGCGGGATGAGTTGATTCGCTAATGGGATAGACATATACCTATTAGCCATGCATAGCAGGTGTTTGAGAATAGACCTTAAAGAGTGGATTTTGCGTTAGCTCTCAAGGACACTTAGAGAGTTGGGCAAATGATACCATGGTTAGATGACCTAGACATAGGCGTTTAGCTAATGTAGATTCTCAAGCTAACATAATCATTGCATTCATATTTATGAGGAGGATTGCTTGTTGTTAGTTGATGTAAAGGGTGATGAAGGATTTCCCTAAACTCTAACCGTTTATCCTTATTGCTTTATGTCTTTACTTTCTTTCCTTTTATCCATTTTTATGTTCTTGAATAGAATTAGGTAAGCTATCGGTTAATACTTAGCATTGGAAATAAAATTATCCTCGTGGGAACGATATCTGTACTCATCATTTTATTACTTGTGCGACCCGTGCACTTGCGGTTAGCAAATGGGCAAACACGTTTTGACCCTAACAAGTTTTCAACGTTCTCTACACGATGTTATGCATGCTTGAATGAAAAATGATAAGTCTTTTGAATGCATGATTTGTTGCCATTTGCTAGTGTGTGATGGTTGACCAATGATATAAATGCTTGCAATTGTCCTCAATTCTTTTGTGAAACCATTTGCGATCTTGAAGCATGCTTAAGCAATCTTGTTTGTTTTTATGCATGATGTGTTTCTCACTTAGATGCTTGTTTAACTTTGGAAAGATTTGAGTGCTTGTTTAGAGAATGTTTATGGATTGTGCATGTGGATGATTTCTACTATCCTTGAAATTGTTTTGCAACTCTCTTGAGGCGAAATCCTAGATTGCACATGATTGAAGAAGTGATTAGGGCATTGTTTGGACCGGTTGAGCCTTTCAAGCTTACCCTTAAATGATTATATCCCTAGGTCCCCTTTTGAAGCCTTATAATTGTTTGGCCTTCTATGTTCTTCTTTCACCCTCATATTTCCTACCTTATAACCATTCTAATGCATGCGAAAGCATTGCAATCTTTTCATTCCCTTTATGTTTGTTGGGTGCATGATATGTTATTTCTTCACTTGAGTCCATTGTTTAGGGTATTTATGTTGTTCAATACAAAAGTGGCTGGAAGGAACCGTTTGTTGCACAAAAAGTTATTTTTGTTAAAGAAAAAAGAAAATACAAAAAGAGAAAAAGAAAAGAAGAAAAAAAAAACAAATGAAAGAAAGAAAGCATAAATGAAAAAAGCATCGAGTGGCTCTGAATAGTGTTATTTGTTTCATTTTGTATACCCTTGTTGTAGTGACTCAAGTCTTGAAATATCATGTTATGTTTCTCAATGTTTGTATGTTTTCCATTCCCCTTTGTTCTTCACCCCATCACCCTGGCCTTACATTATAAGCTATTAAAGTCCCTCTTGATCCTCAATCATGTGTGATTTACATTAGTGGAGAGAGAGTTGTGCTACAATTTTGTGGAATCTTGATTTGTATCCATGTGTAGGTTCATAAACTTATCCGAATAAGCATGATTCGAAAAAGATAAGTTGAGCTTGCATCTTTGTGAGAGATGTCATGTGCATGATTGGAAGCTTGATTGATGACATGTTAAGGATTGTGTATGTGTTGAGCTTAACTGTGAGGCATGCGCATTCTTTGAGAGCCATTATAATCATTGTGCACTGGTTGTGGTTAAAAAAAATTGAATTTATCATTGTTGAATGCATGTGAGCATGAATTGTCAAAGTGAATTTTCTTAGTCATACTTTGTGTTGCTCGAGGACTAGCAACATCTTAAGTTTGGGGGTGTGATAACTCCATGAAATGTAGTTATTTATGCCCCATATTTGTGCTTCATGACATGCTCAGTCCTTGTTCTTACGCATATTTGGAAGGTTTTACGCTTATAATTGTTAAATGTCATTTGGATACCTTCCTTTATGATTTTGAGCAACCAGGATATATTTGTTGATTGATTAAGTAAATTTACAATTATGTTTAATGTGGTGCTTTCTCTAATGTAGGAATGGCTCAAAAGAGACAAATTGATGCAAGCCAAGGCCCAGCATTGGAGGAAAGAAGCCAAGGATGCATTCCAGTCTTCCACGCCGCAGCGCAAGAATGTTCACGCCGCGGCGTGGCTGTGTCAGCCAGCCCAATACTGATAGGGCAGAGAGCTCTGCGCCGCGGCGCAAGAATGTACACGCCGCGGCACGCGTCAGCGAACTGAGCCTATTTATTTTGTTTTTCACGCCCTTTCTCAGCATCTCTCAGTTTCTCTCTTTTAGGTTTTTAGGTTTTTAGTTTTCTGGGTTAGAGGCTACGGCTAAACCTCCATTGGAGGTGGAGATTGGAGCTTGGGGAGCTAAGGATGGAAGCCCTCTTTCTCTTGGAGGAGGATCTGAACTTCAATGGCGAAATCCATAAGCTTTCTCCTTCTCTCTTTTCTCTTTTCTCTTCCTCATTTCTTGAACATGTATTTTGTAATTTGCTCTCATGTTCATTGTATAGCTGAGCTTTATTTAGGGATGACTTTGGATCCTTTTATTAATATCAATGATTTGTTCTTCTCTGAGTTTGTGTGGATCTTTGCTTTTGTTCAATCATATTGATCTTAATGCTCTTGAGTGTTTGGCCAACATTTGAGTGATTTGATAAAATCTAATGAACCTAGACATAGGGATTTGGGTTTGAGATCGTATGTATGGTTGATGCATGTTCGATTCTATTCCAATGGCGGGATGAGTTGATTCGCTAATGGGATAGACATATACCTATTAGCCATGCATAGCAGGTGTTTGAGAATAGACCTTAAAGAGTGGATTTTGCGTTAGCTCTCAAGGACACTTAGAGAGTTGGGCAAATGACACCATGGTTAGATGACCTAGACATAGGCGTTTAGCTAATGTAGATTCTCAAGCTAACATAATCATTGCATTCATATTTATGAGGAGGATTGCTTGTTGTTAGTTGATGTAAAGGGTGATGAAGGATTTCCCTAAACTCTAACCGTTTATCCTTATTGCTTTATGTCTTTACTTTCTTTCCTTTTATCCATTTTTATGTTCTTGAATAGAATTAGGTAAGCTATCGGTTAATACTTAGCATTGGAAATAAAATTATCCTCGTGGGAACGATATCTGTACTCATCATTTTATTACTTGTGCGACCCGTGCACTTGCGGTTAGCAAATGGGCAAACACGTTTTGACCCTAACACACGTCAACTGTAATAGAATAGGAAATTAAAACCCATCTAGCTCCATTCTTCCTTGTTCAAGTAGTCCCAATGGAACCAAATGGTGAGGTAAGCAAGACAAGTGTCACGAAGGAAAGACTTTTGAAATCTTGACTAAGGAAGTAATGATTGACATCAACATGTGTCAAGAATAGATTTGAAAGCAATAATTGAAAGAAACAAGTGTCACAAAAATAATGAAGATGAATGGTGAAAAACCAAGCTTATGAAACAAGCATAGACAAGTAGCAAGAGAAGAGACTCTTGGAAGACTAAGACTTTGAAGTAATGGTTATAAGAGACATGTGTTCATCTTGGAAGCATTTTGCATAAGTAAGATCTAGAACAAGTATGATGAAGCACGACCAAGTGTCATACAAACAAAAGAAGGATGATGATTTATGTAACAAGTGTCCAATAATTTAATGATGGTAATGAAAGCTTAGTGAAGTCATCAAGGACAAGTGTCGAGATAGGATTGAAAGCCATGATTATGGGAAGGAGATTTTTCTACATGAGAAGCTCTATAAATAACTTATTTCCTTCCCCAATCTCGTCACAACACACCCACCAAGAATCAACAAGCAACTAAGCTTGGGTCCTTGCAAACTCATCCTGTTTAATTTCAATCACTCTTCCACCCATCTCAATTTTTAAAAAAAATAGGTAGGGAATGACAAAAACACTACTCTTTCTTCTTTATTTCTTCCAACCATACATCCTAGTCCATCACTTTGCATCCAAACTCATTTACCCTGTTTTTGCTTAATGTAGCAGTGATATTCTAGTTTCTGCAGACGTGATTTTTGAGAGTTTTATTCGAATAAGCTCGTGATTATTCGAATAAAACATGCTAAAATGTTTCAGAAAGTATGTTTTCAAATGAGTTATTTGAATAACTCATCTTTTATTCGAATAAAGTACTGCATACTGAGATTTTCAAGAAGTGTTATTCGAATAACCATTCGAATAACAGTCACCAGAATGCCAAAATTTAAGATTTTGAACATAAATGATTATGTTCTATTTTAATCTCGTTTATGTTATGAAATTATTTATTATTGATTCAATTATTTTATGACTGATTTTATAAGATGAATATTTTTTATGAAAATGTTTTCTTAAAGAGCTATGTTATCCTATGGATAAAAATAAATCAATGTGCAAAGAGAATTATTGCGGTCATGATTAGAGGATTAAGGGACGTCTTAATTAAATAGAGATTAATAGTATGACTATGATTAGAGTTTTGGGGGACGCCCTGATTAGACTTTATTGTGGTCATAATTAGAGGACTTTGGGGGACGCCTCATTGTCAAAGAGAAAAGAAGCACATTTGATTAAGAGTATTGAAATGAGATGATAAAGAGATAATGAATGAAGATTTTTGAGAAAAAATTGAACAGTTATTTATTAAAGTTTACAATTACTCATTTTTATCATAGTTTCTATTTATTTTACTATTTTATTACTTGGACTATTAGTTATGATTTTAGAAATAGAGAATGGTAAAGAGTAGATGATAAACTTATATTATGTATTTTTGTATTTTTTTATTGAGATTTTTTATCTCACTTCTTTTGTAGTGTAACATTTCAAATAATTCTAACAGTAAAAAGTTCCAAAGGATATTCGTGTGCAGTAAGTTTTTATAAATTTACAAAGCCAGAAGATTAAGTTTTCACTATTGTTTTGAGATAAATGAGTAGATATAGTATCACTACATAAATTTGTAGCATCAAGTAAAGGCTTTTGAAAGTCTTGTTTGTAATAAATTGGTGCCTGAATTAAAAAAAGTTAATATAAATACTATTAACTTTTGAAGGGTTTAACTCCTACAATGTAATGTATTTTATTTTAAAAAAATAGTATCTGGTATTTATTTAAAATTAAATATTTAAAAAATAAAAAGAAGTCGGACGTTACAATATACACTCAGATGCATATATAAATACTATCAAATAAAATTCATTGATAAATCTAAACTTGTTAGTTCTATATTAGCATCCGGATGTTGTATCAGGACTGCCCCCACTCCCACAATAGAGGCATTAGTCAACAATGAAATCATAGTCAAAGTTCGGTAGAGCCAAAACTGGTGCAGTGGTCATGATGTGTTTTAGAGTATCAAAGGCTTGTTGGGCTTCTAGGGTCCAAGAGAAAGCACCTTGCCGGAGTAACTCAGTGACGGAGCTGCACAAACCTGCGATAATACCCTGTTAAACTGAGGAACTCGTGCAATTGCTTGACATTCCCAGGTGTTGGCCATGCTACCATAACCTTTATCTTAGTTGGGTGAACTTTCATGGCTATGGTTCATAGCTGGGTCAACTTTATAATTGCTAGTTAACTACTGTTATAATTGCTAATTCCTATCGTATCCTCAAATATTGTGGTGGATAATAAATATTATTATCGATTTATTTTCTGTGAGAATCATGATAGAGAAAATAGTATAATTAATCTTATTTAATTTTTTCATAATTTGGGGAACAAATCAAAATAATTATATATGATAGAATAGACATGGGAATATATTTCAATTTTTATAAATAACATTTAAAAATTAAATTTCTATTGATAGAAATGATTTATTATTATTCTCTAATAATTGCCTATGGGGTTCCTTTCCGACTAACATGAATTATAGATCTCAGAAAATAGTTTCAGATATTAAACAAGCTAGAATGAAAATGAAAAGAAAAAGGATTGTAAAAGAAAATATTCATAGAAGGAATATTCAAAACTTAAGGTACCTTATTACTCAACTATCGATAATTATATAATCTTTAAAATATCTTTCTCATTTAAATACTCAAGTTTCCTACATATAATTATAAAATAATATAATTTATGTTACTATAGAATTTAATTAATTAATATAAATATTTTCATTACAAAATTCATGGAGGAAAAGGTTGCATAAAATTTTTGTTTTAAAAGTAATTACTTTTATTTAGATATATTTGTTTTTCATATTATTTAAATATTTTGATATTTATGAGACTGAGAATTTACATGAAAATATAATAAAAATAATCAAGAATTGTTTGAAGAATGGTCGCCTTTATTACAAACTTTGTTTTCTTTTTTTTAGGATAATTATTTCCATTTGGTTTTGTAATATATGTTGCAAAGATTTTTAATTTCTTCACGGTTGTAAATAATGAGTTTTATTACTTTGATTAATTTTATACTTTTGGCAACAGGAATATTGTATTTATTATGCAATAAAACTCTGGATATTTTATTTTAGATTGTAGTATGATATAAATTTAATCAAACAATTTTTTTAGTTATTGTAATGTCAAGAGTTTAAATTCAAAAGTTGTTATCTTGAGTGAACAAATCTTTACCTAACTATTACCCTAACCAAAATTGCATGAACAATTATAATATACCAAAAAATAATTTTTGTAGTTTCATTTAATAATTAAAGTTTTTGTAATTATGTCAATTCAACAAAAAAGTCCAAATATTAGAAGAAATATAGATTTCATCTGTATTTTAATCATTGTTGTATTCTTTGAGTCAATCTTTGTTACTACTTTGCTATATTTTTTCAAAAAATTCAAATATGTTACTACTAATTAAAATCATGCATTACACGAGTACTTGCTAGATATTTTATTATTGGAAGAATATATTATATTTTATTCAATATATTTTATTATATTTTATATATAAAAATATAATAAAATTAATTAAATGTAATTTTTATAAAAAACTAAATTGATTAATTATATTTTTAATATATATATATATATATCAATTTAAAATATTCTCATTTTTGTATTACACGTGATAAAGAACTTTACATAAAAATTTTAATATATAAATAATTCTTTTCTCAATTACTGAAAACTTTTGTTATATTGTTATAAGTTCAATAACAATATTAAGAAAGTTTGAAAAATGAGATTTTCTAACACTTTACGTTCTTTTAGAATTGAATTTTGTAATCATAAGATTTATTTAATTTTTTTTTTTGGGATACTTAGTCCCAGCGGGCCTCGAGGGAAGGCTTCACCATTGGGATTGGGCCTAAGAATCCAAGAATGGATTGTTCTATTTGAGGTGTTTAATCTCTACTTAGAATTTGCAATAACAAAAACTATCTAAACCCAATCAAATAAACTACACTTATGGACCCATAAGATTTCTTTACTTTGAGAGTTTATTTTTCATTCAATAAGAATTTGTTATTTTTATTTATTTATTTATTGATGTTTCTAATTAGTAATGAAATGATGCCATATTAGTAATTGTATCAATGTAATTTTTAATTTAATTTGTTTTAAACTATTTAGTTATTTATTTATTATTTCATATTTGCCCTCTTTTAACGTACTTTTAATTATTTGATAAGATTAAGTTAATTCTTCTTTAGAAAATTAAGCCTGTGTATCGGATGGGTATATGGACTAGTTATTTTATCCTGTGGTGTGGGTTATTTTACATTTATAATTTACTTTTTTTGGTAAATACATGTGGTCACCAACATTAATAATTTGTATTTTAAAAAGTTATATTTAATTATTATTTTGGATAAGTTAGGTATACAAAATATATTTTTTAATAAAAATTCACTAATGCAGATAGATAGAATGTTAAAAATTGATTTCAGTTTTATTATATGTATTACTTTTGTTTAATAATTATTTTTATCTTATCTATACTTTCATCCTATGCATTTAATAATATTAGAAATTTATTATTTAATCTATATTTTACATTTTCAATTTATAGTTAAAAAGATTGTTATTATGTTTAAGTATTTATATTTGTGTGATGCACGATATAATATCAAAAATAAATATATAAATAATATAAAATTAAATTCAATAAAATTTAAAATATTATTTTAATAATTTCAAATTAAGAAATAATTGATAAATACATTTAATACAAATAATAAGTAATTTATTAGATTTAATTACAATTGTAAAATTAGGA
Source organism: Ormosia semicastrata (assembly GCA_029884595.1). Lineage (NCBI taxonomy): Eukaryota > Viridiplantae > Streptophyta > Magnoliopsida > Fabales > Fabaceae > Ormosia > Ormosia semicastrata. Next base: position 5,360,127 of record JAQQTO010000044.1, read on the forward strand.
AAACATATGTAAAGTATTTTTAATAATATTTTATTTGTGTTAATTTATTTAATTAATTATTGATTTCAACTCACTTGTGATAAGAAAGAAATAAAATTATATAAATTAAAGTCATAAATGTAAGATATAATATAATAATAATTTGTGATAAAATAATAAATATTTGAAACATGGATGTAAGATGTCTCTTATCTTCTTTTCACATCTCAGCAACAATAAATTGTTACTACCCCATTTGCCACGCTCCCTGCTTCCTTCCTCTACTATCACGATCGAGATCACAACGGGATTGGCGAAAAGAAATAATTTAGAATTTTTGGGATTTATCACCAAATTTTATTTAAATTAGAAGAATATTTAGAAAAACTCATTTTATTAAAAAAAAAAAGAAAAAGTCTTCGAAAATCAAGTTAAGTTTAAGAGCCTATTTATATACAGAGAATGACAAAAATTTAATCTTACTGTACATCTGTCGCATTCGTCCTAAGACAATTAGTTATCATAAGTTAATTGTGTAATTTTAATATCTTTAAAATTATTTGTTTCACTCTTTTTGGAATAATATAATAAAAAAATTCTTAAACAATTTTTTTATTTTTCTTTTTTCTTCTCTTTTTTTTCTTTAATTGAATGAATAAATAAATGAGAAAGGAAAGAACTAAAAAAGCATTGAACATTTTTGAACTTATTTAAAGGAAAAAAATCACACAGGATCTAAGATAGTATTGGACTATAAAATAAATTCTTATGACTTTAAATGATGATAAATATAACATAGAGCTACACAATTATCACTATTAGCCATTGCAAAAAATTAAAAAACTATTTATCATTCATTACCCCTTTTAATATTTCTTTTTCATTGTTTCATTTTTATTTTATTTGTTTACTCATTTCCTTTTACTTATAGCAATAATAAAAACACTCTTTGAGCTCAAATTGAAAACTATTTTTCGCTCAAGGTTTAACATAACATTGAGCTATACAATAAATTTTTTATGGCTTGAGCTATGTTAAAGACAACATAGAGTTGTACAATCATTATTATTGGATATTGTGTGAATTAAGAAAACAAAATGTTTTATGAGCCTTAAAAAGGGTATTTATGTGAGTTTTTTTTAATTATTTTTATTATTTAATAGGATTCAAGATAGCATTAGACTATACAATAAATCTTTAAAAAAACTTGAGTGACAAATGAAGATAGCATGTAGCTGCACAATTGTTGTCACTCTTCTCACAAATTCAAGATTTTTATTGCAGATCTCTAGACGTAAGCTATTCACGTTAAGCGCAAGTGGCGTTGGACCACTACGATAAAAACCTAGGCTACTTGTTTTTCCAAACTCCTTCAACAGGATTGAGAGTTAGCAAGATAAACATGCATATACATCTTTTTTATCCCAAAATAGCAAAAATAATATACTAGAAAGAGGAGTAGTCATTAGATACCTCATTCAATCTCATCAAATCAAAAGTAACTCTGTTCACCAAAACGGCCAAGAACAATCCACAAAACTTCAATTGAATCATTGGGTATGTGTCAAAGTCCTTAAAAATAAACAACTTACAAGCAACACAGTATTCGCCAACCATGACATTCGAAATGCTAACAAAGAAATTTATCAAAGCAACTCCAACAAACAATTTACAAACGTTGCACCATCCTAAGGGCCTAAACATCTCACCACTCTCAGCATATATAGATCAAGTACATAACCCAAAAGAAAAGGAAACAGAGCCAAGGAGCTAAACACAGCAATCCTATGGTGCATAGCATGCCACCCTCACCTTGCAACCCATTAATTGCTCATTCATTTGTAGCCCAGACAGAAAAGGAAAAAACAAAACATGTTCAAAGAAATTATGCAAACAAGACCTTTAATCAAACCAAAAACTGCCCCTCGATTGGTAAAAGTTTAATTCTCATATTTTTATAACTAAAAGTTTTAGGACTTAAGTTCCCAACAAAGCAATAACACCCAAAGATAATAGGCCTAGCTCAAGCTATGAACAAATAAAAACCAGAACAAGGGTACCTTACGTAAAGTCTGTGAGTGAAAAAGAGAGATTCCCCTTTTTGTCACCTGAGACATCTAATATACCTAAACATTCTAAGACCATTCTTGAACAGTCAAAAAGCCAAATGCAAAAGCAACTAATGATATACAAAGAACATTGAAAGACTAACAAAGATTGACATAGAAAGAACTTAACAAAAGACTGACATAATCACATTAAAAACAGGAACTTATTTACTAATAAAACAAAATAGAAAGAAGGTTCCGGAAACTATAGGGCAACAAAAACCAGACAAAGTAAGCTTTGTAGTTCAAATTTAAAACCAAAAACCAGACAGAGTAACCGAATCAACACCACAACATATGAGGGAAAAGAAACAGAAACTAGCCATTCCCTAGGTCTATTCCATAACCTTAATGCAATCCAACACCTCAAATAGGTCAATATGCAAAAAAATAATTCAAGCGTGCACCTCCATCATTTGAGATCACATAAGCATGTGGAAAAATAGAACTGCACTGATTCAATCAGGAAAAAGAAAAAAAAAAGGACAGAAATACTAAAACATATGGAAAACTAAGACTTTGCAAAAAAAAAAAAAAACAAAGCAGAACTAGTGAAAGTCCAGAACCAATCCATATCCCTTTTTTCTAAAGAAAGAAAACTAGCCAGATATCACAAATTGATATTCAAATTCAGTTTTAACTTCAACAAAAGAGATTCTCTTAATCATAACCTGTGACTATTCCAGCCTTACTGACAATCATTTTGATACCTAGACCACAATATACCAGCATGATAACTATGAACAAACCATAACTTTACAGTCACATGTGAGTAAGCAAATCATTTATTTTGAATTGATTTTGGATCCAAGAAATCAAAAGAGTGTAAATTCTGTGGCATTTAGTATTTCAGTTCCCTAAGCTCTTGAGGAGTTGATTTTTAGTGACCTTGGTAATTAACCTCTTTCCCAAAACAAATATACCCTCGAGAGAAAAAAAAATTTCAAATCCTGTTAAGTCATCATGGACCAGCAATTTTCTCAAAGCACTAAGCAGCATAAAATATCTTATCTAAGCACACAGTAACACTTTCTTCAACCTTAAACTGAAGTTACCATATTCCCCAAATAACTCTAAAGGAGCAAAACACAAGCACCTCATGAAATTATCACATGAAATATTACGAAGTGGCTGCAACTAAAAGTGGCACTTAACAAGTTAATTATTCAATCAAGAAAGCTAGAATAGTGAATTATCCTATAACTTTAGCACATCTGCAAGGGTTAAACTCATTTACACACTTTCTCACTAAGCACCCTCACTGCTTGAACCTTTTCTTCCTTATCATCAGAATTTGCAAAATGTGAAAACGAATCAACTCATCACAATAAAGTGAAAGAAAGTAGACCAATAAGTTAAACTCTAAAACCTGCTCTATGTTCAATGCAATTCCATGCAGAAAATCAAGCTAAGCATGTAAACCATTTATGTCAATTGAAACCATATAAACATATAGAAAACTCAGAATTGCACATATTCAATAGGAAAAATTATCATACTCCACAAAAAACAAAATAGAGCCAAACAACTGAAAATTAACTCAAAATTACATAAATTCAATAGGAAAAAAACATCAAACTCCACAAAAAGAAGCAAAATAGAGCCAAACCATTGAAAATTAACTCAGAATCGTACAGATTCAATAGAAAAAAACCCATCAAACTCCATAAAACGAAGCAGAACAGAGCCAAACCATTGAAAATCAACTCAGAATTGTACAGATTCAATAGAAGAAAAACATCAAACTCCACAAAAAGAAGCAAAATAGAGCCAAACCACTAAAGAACTGCAGCCATCTACATTTTTTTCTTTTTTAACACTCTCGAGTTTAGCCAGAGCCAAACAACCCTTGCTAAATTGTAATCAAAATTAAATCAGCTTAACTTCATAGACCAACTTTTAATATAACAAGATAAAATGTCCATGATTAGTTTGAAAGAAAAATGAATTCAGTCACATTACAACAAAAAACTAAAATATCTATAACTCTGGACTTCCATCAAACGGATCTTGTGTGTCCTAATGGATATAATGATGACATCCCAAAACCTTACTACCAGATATCACTATATATCCCAAGACTTCAAACTTTCACCCAACTAACAATGTCACCATGCTTACATTATACTCACAAGAATGCAAAAACAAAATATAATAAACAAAAGAAGAAAAATTTGGTTACCTCCATGAGTTCCCAAGGTTGGAATTGCCTCTGTGAATATGGGATTCCTTCTAAATGTCCAGTCCTTCCTCAGCAATTCTTCGTATCCCTCTTTCTCCAACACTCTTGTTAGCGTGATGTTAGCATGTTAGTATCTGTTAGGATATCTGATTGATTTGATTTGTATATAGTTAGCGTGATATTATTTTAATTATATTTATTTTATTTCCTTTCTTATATAGCTCTTTTTCTATATAAATAAGGAACTTCTTTGTACTTCAAACACATTTAGAACTATACAGACCATTCAGTGTCTCTGTGTTCTCCATCTTCATTTCTAACATAATATCAAGAGCTTAGGTTCTTGGTCATTGTTAGAAATTCTCCTATTGCTCCTGTTGTTTTCTACCTTTCTCCTTGCTGTACTTTGCCGCCATACTCCACAATTGTGCTCTCCTACTCCACCATCACCGTACTCTGCCGCAGCTGTACTCAATTGCCATACTCCGCCGCTATGCTCCCATACTCCGTCGTACTTTGTCATTGTACTCCCACTTGTCGCAGTCGCTATACTCCTGTTTCACATCGCCATACTCTAATTGGCATATGCTCAGAGCTGTTGTGCTCTAACTTATTGTCGTTGTACTCTTGTCGACATTGTCATACTCGCTGTACTCGTGGTACCATGGCTCAGATGTTATCCACCACACATTAGGATTCATTGTCTTGTCATTACTGTCATCAGTCTAGGCATTTACTCCCTAATTGCCCAACCATAGAATGCCATAACTGCATGAGAAAAGGGTCACATTGCCTCCAATTGTTGTTGATACTGCAAGAAACTAGGACACTTGATTCAAAAATGTCTCACACGCCCTCCAAGGTCTGATTAGAACATGTCTCAACATTGTCCCAATTTTTCTAAGCATGTATTTCTTGCTACTGTTGATAATGGGTCCCTAATTTCTTCAACCACACTTCAGACTATCTTTTCTACTATTGAAAAGGTCAAACAAAACTATTAAGTTTCTTACTAAATACACTTTTAGCTCTTTAATATTCAACTTAAGTAAATAAAAAAATATGAATGGTATAAACATATAAAGAAAATACGCCCAACCATTAAACTCCGCTAATAAGAATATTGAACTGTGAATTTACAAACATGCTCATATAGTCTAAACTTAAATCTGCTTTGCGTCAGTGTAATAAATAATTAATATATCATAAGAAACTACAATATGTCAGTTATTCCTGAAACTTATAAGTTTAGCATACGTACTATTAAGATATGATAAGGAATAAAATTATTTTCTAATTGGAAGATGTAATTAATTAATAAACAGAAATATGTTTACATAAAAAGAATGAGTTTTGCTAACAAATGGACACTTGTTAAGGATACCAAAATAAGAAATTTTAAATGAAAAGTAAAGTGTTTTCAATTTCAATACATTGAATGTCTTGTTTTCATTTAAAATTTCCTATTTTAGTATCCTTAACAATCACTTGTTAGCAAAACTCAAAAAGTATTACCTGCCTAAGATAAATTGCTTAATACTTCCTTGTAGATTGGAGTCCGATTACATCTATGAAAAAAAGAACTAATGTTAATATAATCATACAAATAATAATAACGAATAGCATAACATAAAAATACATGTCAAATTTATCACTTACCAACTAAGTGGGAATCTTTATATTTAGCTTCTAAGATTTGGGAGTTTAGGGTGAAAGAAAATCCATTAATTGGAATTATGGATTCTTTAACATAAGTAACATTCGTAAAAAGTATGAAATAAACCCAAAATGCATAAAGGGTGGGTTTAAATTAAAGCGATATTAATATTTTCTAAATCATAAACTTCTCCCTCCATTAGTATATTTTCAAATCGATGAACATAATTGTTCCATATTGTCATTGAATTCTTTCACACTTGAAGAGATAATAATAATTTAGGGATTTGTATGAATGAAAGCAATTAGGAAACTCTATAAATAGTTTAGAAATGTCTTCTCATTCATCATGAACATTTCAAGAACATCAAGGAGATCCGATTGTTTGAAATTAGGAACTTTCCACTGACAAATAACCCTTATTCTAAGTTTCCAAGTCCTCTTATTATTGTTGACATTAACCTCATCAACAAAATCATATCGATAGCCGTGGTGACAATTAAATGAAGCGAACAGAGAGTAAATAGAATTGTGAATTGTAACATCTTCTTTTTAGAATGTTAGACTTATATATGATCATAGAGGTATCATAATACTTGTTTGACATGTCTGCTTAATTTTGTGACGAACCAAGTTAATTTAAACACTTTGTTGTAACATAGAATATGAAAAGTAGTTTAAAATAACTCAGATAATGACATAAAATGCTTAGTTGAGAGAAATGAATATATATAGATAATTTGTTTTTAGATCACAAATATGTGGAAGATGATGTAGTTAAATTTTGAGAGTAAACTGAGTTAGTTTTTGGTATTTTTAAATACACTGGGTGAGTTTTAATACTAGATTGACTTGACACAGATATGGAAACTTATGAAAATGGTGAAACTAGGATTAAGATGAATCCTAGGATTTATCCTAAAACCTTTGGAAGTTAGGAAATTTGATTTAGTAAGATCAAAATATTTTTAAGAGATATAAAGTTTCAGCAAAAATATCACAAGTTACTAAAGTCCTATGTTCTTATCCCTTAAACCTTGACCTTTTCCCCTTCACTCTCTCATTCTCACGGCTGTTTGCAGCAGAAAAATAGGAAGTAGAAATGAAAAAAAAATAGAAGGGAAAAGGAAGAAAAGAAGGAAGGGACAAAGGAAGAGGAAAAGAGCAAGAAGGCAAGAGGCAAAGTCAAGCTTGATTAACAACCACATAACTAGAGGTAGGGGTCTTTGCTCTCAAACTCTCACTTCTCCTGTAACATCCTGGAAAAACATGTTAGGCTTGTATATGTTTACAGAGGTAGCCTAATACTTACTTAACATGTTTGTGTAGTTTTGTGACTTTCTAAGCATATTTAGGCACTGTACTGTCACACTATGTGTGAAATATAGCTGTTATTTACTCTGAAAGTGGCTTAAATTGCTTAGTTAGTGAAAATAAATGTGGAGAGTTTGTTTTCAAGTCACAAATGTGGGAACTGTGCTATAGTTAAAGTTTGAGGTTAATCGCAGTTAGTTTGACATTTTTAAGCATACTGGTTGTGTGTTTTAATACCGGACCAGTTGATATGAAAAATATTAATTTTTGGTGAAACATAATTTTTAATGAATTTTAATATTTATTTTAAATCTGTTGGAAGTTAAGAAGTTGGTTTTGGTGAAATTTGAGTGTTCTTAGCAGATCGGCGTTTTAGTGCTTTTTGTGAGAAGCCAAAATTGGCTCCTCTATATAAAGTCACTCACGGTTGAGAGTGAAAAAAAGTAGAAACAGAGAAGAGAAAAAAGAAGAGAGAAGGAGGAGAAAGAAGAAAGAGAAAGAGGAAAAGCCAAGAGGCAAGCAAGGATTGGAGGGCTTGGATCCATCCTTGGTCATCTTCAAGACCTTGAGGTAGGGGAAATCTTGTATGGATGGTTGTGTTTCATTTTCTTTCATTTTGGTTCTTGAGGGACTTAATGAAGAATTTGAGGTTTAATGAGTGATTTAACGATTCTTGAGTTAAATCTTGATGTGGATAGATTGGTTGAGTTAGAAACTGATTTGTTGATGTGCAAGGATGAAGTTTTCATCATTTGGAAGCCTTAATCCCCATTTAGGTCAGTTTTAGGGGTTTTGATTCATAAGTGTTGAATTAAGTGAAATTGTTGTTTAAGAGTTACTATGTATAGTTGGACCTTGTTAGAGGTTGGAAAAAACTTGAAATGGGATTTTGAGTGATTGGAAGAGGGTTTAGTTCTAATGGAACAGTACCTGTATCTACAGAATTTAGCAAATTTTGAGTTTTGCAGTGAGCGCTGCGACGCAAGGCATAAAACGTTGTGACGTGAGTGTGATGCACACCCAGATTTTGGGACCCAAGAGGTGGGTGCCGTGACGTGGCACTTTGAGTGTCGCGACGTGTTAAAGAACAGGTTGTGCGCCGTGGCGTGGCACATGGGTGCCGTGGCGTGGGCAGCGTTTCCTACCAGTGCTTGAATCCGAGGCTTGGGCGCTACGGCGTGGCACAGGGTATGTCGCGACGTTAGTGTCAGAGAATAACTATAAGTTGTGTTTGATGCTCTGGAGCCTTCCAGTGGCGTAGTTTTCTTCTTTTATGCTTCTTAAGGAGTGATGAGACTGTAGTGAGAGTATTTAATGAAGAATGGGTGATTTTGAATTATAATGATTTGTGGTGCCAATTATGTGGGATAATTAGTCATGATTGTACGCAAATATTGTGTATTGTGATGAATTGAGGAAATGAACTTTCCTAAGTATTGGAATAACTCATGCTTACTCTTTTGAGAGTGTTAAAGTACTTTTAGAAGTATTTGATGAAATGTTGTGAAAAGAATTTTAAAATGCATATAAATCAATTATGAAACTAGTTATGAGAAGTAATTAGTAATTGTTTTGTATGAGAGGTTTGTGGAGTATATTGAGGTGTGTATATCCTCTCTATGTGCTTGTTGAATAGATTAGTGGGTAATATCATCTGTATAGTTTGTGAAACACATTAAGGTATGTAGTATTCTCTTTGTGTTGTTTGAAGCATATTAGGGTGCGTAATACCCTCTCTATGTTTTGAGTAATAAGGTGAGTAATATCCTTATTACATTGTTGAGTAAGGAAGTGAGTAATATCCGCTTTACTTTGTTTGACCAGTGGAGGTGAGTAATATCCTTTTCTTGTTTTGATGGATAGTGTTGGTGAGTCATATCTTCACTATACCTAATAATATACATGATGTATGTTTTGACTTTTTGAAAGGTGTGAGCCCCGTAGATGTGAGTGTTTATTTTTAAAAAGTAAGAGTCTCGTAGATGTGAGTGATTGCTTTTTGAAATGTGTGAGCCCCGTAGATGTGGGTGATCTATATTAGGTAAGGTGAATTGTATCATTCCTAATATAGTGATTTTGAGGATGAATTTCCTCATTCATTATTGATAATTGTGTAGTTGATGAACTTTACTACCAAGGGAGAATGAATTTCCTCTGTGATAATGATGTTTACTATATGGACTTCCACTGCTTGCTCAAGGTTATGGTTGTGATTTCCATTACTTTATTCAAGTTTCATGCATTCATGACATTACCATGGAATTGGAGGTTCCTGGATATAGTATCATACATTATTCATTTTCATACTTAGGATTTTGCATAGGCACAAACATTAGACATAATTTGGCATAGCATGGCGATTGTATGAGTGGTTGCTTTCATAACATTATTCATGCATTGCAATTGTATGGGCGATTGCATGTCTCTAAGATGGAGATGTTGGTGGCTTCTGTGATGAAGTGTTATTTTGATAATTGTTAATTTTATCTGAATGAGTATATATGTTAAATATATATATGTTGGTATTAGAATACTCTCTTGAGATATGTTTTTCTCATCCCGATTGTATTGCCATGTAAATCTAGGTGCGAATTCTTCGAAAGGGAAGAAGAAGATGTGTGAGGTTTAGCACAGTGTAGGTGCTGTTATGAGCTGAACTTATATATGTTTTATATTTGCTTAGTTGTTTTGAGTTATGTATAACAGTATGCATTACTTAGGCTGTGATGTATATATATATATAGCTGTTCATTCGTGGCTCATATTTTCTATATAATGTTAATATGTTATATTGAAAATTTCATAGCTGTAGAAAGTAGCATGCTTGAATATAATCACTGTGATATACTTTGGTTATATTATGATTATTAAATTCAGGATGTTACATCTTCTATTCTCTCTTCATGTTGTAATATGCATGACTTGGTTTGAAAAAATGGGTTTTTGTATGTTTTCCATGATTGGGATTGGATGAGTTGTTTGAAAACTTATTTTGTGGTTTCATTTGTGTTGATACATGTATGGTGGTTGGTTTGAAGCTTGTTGACATCCTTGAAACTACACATCCAAGAGTTTAGAAAATGGGTATTTGTGGTTGATTGATTTGATCTTTCTCCATGAGTTAATGTGTATTAAGAGTGTATGATAGTTTCATTGAGCTTAGTGACCATGTATGGAGTTAGAAACCTTGTAGAACCAAGGTTTGAGGGTTGAAATTTGGTTAGGAACCAATGGAAAAGTAGACAAGTTTCTGTAGAAGTTTTCTGGTGCAATTGGTGCCTAGGCGCCTATTGTCTAGAACTAGAAGACCTTGAGTCTGTGAGCATGGCACCTAGGCACCAGTTTTCTACGCCTAGGCCCAGACTATTTAGTATCAGTCCAGGATGAACCAGAGAGTATGGCTTCTAGGCACCAGTGGCTGAGTGAAACAGGGTGTTGCCCTGCTATGTCCACACCTAGGTGTGGAGAAGTGGCGCCTCCAAAGTTTGCTAGGACCTTTATTTTAATGAAATAGAGTTCCCTTCTTGGTGGGATCCTCCATATATACTTTCTTAAGTGTGTTAAAACACTTTTAGGGGTATTTCACAAAGGAAATAACCACCTAACATATATGTACAAGTTTGAATTTTTAAGCATTTCATAAGTTAGGAATTGTCTAAAGTAGGTATCTAGGACCTTGAGCACACTAGTGTAGCATAGGTTACCACTTGTGGTGTGATAATAAGGCAAGCTAGATATAAGTATCATAAGTATGTTTTACTTATCTAGATGAATGAATTACTCTGCTGTAGTTAAAGTTAAGTTGATTATGCAAGTTTTTAGAGAAATGCTCTATTATGTCATCAACTTGAGTTGACATAGAGTGTTAATAAAGAGAGGTTCCTTTACTTGATAAATCTGAACCATAGCACAATATGAAGTTGTGAAAGAAGGGAGTGAGAAAAGCACCTTGTCACGATAAAGATGTGAGTAAAACACTTTACCAAGTGTGGTAGAGGAGTGAGATAAGCACTCTACCTAGGACAAAGTAGTGAGCTAAGCTCTTTGTCAAAGAACATGAGGAGTGAGAAAAACACTCATGTAAAGGGGTAGTAAAGTGAGAAAAACTTTCTACCAAGGACAATTGAATGAGTTAAGTTCTTTGCTAGGCAAATGAATGACATAAGCACTTTACCAAGGAAAGATGATGTTTTACAATTATATGGGTGATTGTTTAATGTCGATTATATTTTAAATGTGTATAGGTTATGAGTTGTCTTTTGAATATTTTAGATGTTAATGCCATGATTTCAAATAGTTTACTACTAAGAATTTCGTATTCTTACTTCGTTTTATGTTTTTATGGTATAAACAGGTCAAGACTCTATTAAGTGAAAGAAGAAGAAGCACCTAATGTAGATAGTTTTTTTTATGTACTTTTGAACATTACTTGTATATTTTTTGTGATGTACAATGTTGCATATATAATACTATGCCCTTTGAGGCTTGAAGTATTTATATGTATAATTTTTTCTCTTATGACTCTCCATAATGATTTGTATAAATATTATGGATTAAACTGATGTTTAAGTTAAAAATAGCATAACTAATATTATCTATCTTTGTATGTTCTGAATATATTGAGATATTTGTATTAGGTTGTTACATGAATCCACTTTGTAGATGTACTCAATATATAAGAGTGATGTGAAGTTTCAATATTTTAAAAAAAATTAAAATGATCAAACATTTGGTGGAAAGATTAGAATTGCAACTGTAGTTTCTTACATTTTAAGAATTAGCGTTAAAGCTTAAAATGATAATGCTTAAAATTGAATGTGCTCGGTCATTAAAACTAACCTCAAGTTGCAAGTTCAATTGTAGTCTTATCATTTTAATTGTTAGATATACCATGAGGATTCGCTTATTAAAACTAATGTTATTAAATAGTTACAGTTAATTAAAAAATATGGGGTTTCATCTACCTAATTAAAAAAAATCTGAAGGCTGATATAAGTTAAAAAATCTGTTAAAACAAACCAGAAACATAGTTGGGTCTCATCTACTTAAATTTAAAGAGTTTAAGTAAAAAGAACTCATTTTGTTAGCTAAACTTAAATTTTAATAAGTTTCATCAAAATTTTTACAATTAGTTAATTAAATAATTTAAAATATATGTAATTAAAAATATAATTTTGATGATAAATCTTCATCAAAATTATAAATTTTGAATAATAGTTAATTTAAATTAATATATATATATATTTATTTATTTAAATAATTGAAAACTCCATTAAAATAGAGAGTGAATTGGAAAGAAGAAAGTTTAGCAATGAATGTCATGTGTCATTGGTAGAACTTGACCATTCTTAAAAAAACTATCAGAAGTTAATCAATTAGGCCATGTATTAACTCATAAAACACATATAAATCAATACTTATTTCTTTTCATCTCGCTAAACATATTCATTAGAATTCGATAGGATATATAATAATTTTTTAGGATACATTAGTCAAATACGTAATTTGTGAATTCTTCTTTTTAATATTTGGAGGTCGTTTTCATGTTTATTAAAAACCTATTTACAAAAATGTAAATGTTTTAAATATAGTGTTTTCCTTTGTTGTTTTCTTAGACTTGTGAAGTCTCTTGATTATGTAAAGTAAAACTATCAACTATGGTAAAGATAAAAGAAAAGTAAAGTTAATTACTATCCACATATTTTGTGAGTCTTGTATATATGTAGACTTATAAAAGTAATAAAATTAAAAATAAAGGAAAAAAATAACAATCTTTGAGATAAAAGTCTTAAATTTCTCTTTTATATCAACAAAAAAAAAATATATACATTTGTCAAGATGTTTTAAAAATTTTAAAAAATAGATTTTTATTTAAGAGTGAAGAAAATTTATATTTAAATGGGTTATAAAAATAGGTACATATATTTTTGCTGAATTAATTCCTTAAAGTATAAAACATTTAATATTTTTACTAAAAATAATTTAAATAATAATCTTGCCCTCAAAATTTTTGTTCAAGTTTCGCTACTAAATATTACCCAATAATAATATTACTATAAGGCCTCTCAATTCTTTTAATCATTCTATTTTTTTCTCTAATTTAATTTTTCCTGCTTTTCTGTTTCTAAATATTTTAATTATTTTTTTTGGGTTTGTTTCTTTTACATATGTGTGTATGTTTGTGTCATTTTAAATATATTTTGGAAGCACTGTTGTTTAATATTTTAAATTTATTTCTCATCATAATAGCATTACCCAGCATCGTTAATGATCATATATTGTAAAAAAGAAAACATCGTTAATCATCATAAGAAAATGTCATAGCTTGCAAGAAATCAACCATTTTTTACAACCCCCTCAACAAAAAAAAAAAAAGAAGACATTTTAAGATTTTACCAACACCAATAGTAGTAATCAACATCAATTACCATATGCAAATATCATGTCTTCCAATAAACCATCCTATTTAATTCACCATGCGTGTAATGTTTAGTTTTTTATTAAGTGCTTTTTTCAATAATTATATTTTTTAAAGTTTGAACTTAAATAATACTTTAAAAAATACAGTTAACTTATTAACATATACTATCCTACGAAACATGGACACAGACACAAACATAAACATGAACATGAACACAAAACACAATACAAACATGAATATAAAAATATACTAAATTCAAAAAATTATATGACATAGACACAACAAATATATAAAAATAAATTAAAGAACTTAATTATATATATATATATATAAATTTACAAAATATAAGAAAAATATTCATAATTTATTAATATTATTTCTATAAGTTTTAAAATTTATAATATCTTAATATATATAATATGTGTTAATATTTACTAGTTAGTAAGTTCCTCTTAAAAAATATGAAGCATAATTTCTATTGATATTTTTTAAAAAATCTCTTAAATCAATTTCTCCTAATAGAACTAAAAATGTACAAGTACATGTGCATCTAAAAAAAATTAATTAAAGAATATATTAATATGAGACAAGCTTCAATAATGACAAAGTGAATGACTTGGTACGAGTAGAGGTCGAAGAAACAGATGAAAATAGTAATATGTGAAAAAATAAAACTTAAAAATTTAATAATAATGTGTGAAAAGATAAAATTTAAAATACTGATATGTAAATATAATGGTTTGAGATATCAGTTATGTGATTGGACTTGAGTGTATTACGAACTTACTAATTGAACGTTAGATACATAAAACTAATTTTAAAAAAAAAATATTAATGAAACGTATCAAATGTATCTTAAACATGTCTAAATATTTTTGAGATATATCTAAATATGTCTAAGATGTATCTAAACTAAAAAATAATTTTTTTAATTAAACATATTCAAATATATAAAATACATATATCATATAAATATCTTTATATATTTTATATAAATACATATCTAATACATAAATATATTTTAAAAATAAGACGTCCAAACTTCATATATACTATCCCGATATCATGAGGGAAATAATTTTTTAAAAGGCTGGCAGTTACTTGTGTTGTGGGTACCTGTTTCCCTGCGAATAATTTTTTAAAAGACTAAACATGTTTAGCCTGACAGTTACCTGTATTATTTGTCATTTAATGAAATATTCATATGTGTGCCACGTAAATGTGGGTGGCACCTGTTTCCCTGCGAATAATTTTTTAAAAGGCTCATGTTTAGCCTGGCAGCTATGTGTATTGTTTGTCATTTAATGAAATATATTGATATATGTGCCACGTAAATGTGGGTACGTGTTTCCCTGCGAATAATTTTTTAAAAGCCTAATACTTATATTATTTGTCATTTAATGAAATATATTGTGCCACGTAAATGTGGGTACCTGTTTCACTGCGAATAATTTTTTTTAGCCTGGCAGCTACCTGTATTGTTTGTCATTTATATTTTGATATGTGTGCCACGTAAACGTGGTGGTTGGCACCTGTTTTCCTGCGAATAATTTTTAGAAGGGTCATGTTACGTGGCAGCTACCTGCCACGTAAATGTAGATGGCACCTGTTTTCCTGCCTATGAACGAATAAGTCTCATACGGATAGATTAATTGCATTGTGTTAGTAATTGGAATGTTCAAATTTAATTTAAATTAAAAATTAAATTTAAAAAGTAAAATTTAATTAAAATTAAATAAATTTAATCTTTTAATTTCATATTTTAAAAATTAATTGGAATAAATTAATTTTTAATTTTAATATTTAAAATTAATTCAATTCAATTAAAATTGATTAATATTATTTAATATATATTTGTTTATTATTAAAATTATATTTTATTTATAATAATTCTAATTTTTCACTCATTTATATCACTTTATATAAATAAATACTATTTTAAATATATAAAGTAATTTTTTTTTATTTTTTATTTCTATTTTTTAATATGATAAATTGTTTTTAACTTAAAGTTTAAGGTTTATTAATTTTTTGATAAAAAATGATTAAATTGATCTAATTCAAATTAATTTTTAATTTTTAAAAGAAAATCAATTCAATACAATCTAAATTAATATAAATAATATTATTTAAATTAATTAACCTTTTAACTTAAATCAATGTAAATTTAACGGTAAACACTCCAGAAGAAAGAATCTGGGTACTAAACCATTAAATGAAGAAAAAGAAAGTGAAATAATTTTCACTACTTGTATTGTTTGTCATATTTTATGAAATTTATTGATATGTGTGCCACGAGAACGTGGCTACCTATCAACCAACGAATAAGTTCTATATGCATAAATTAATTGCATTGAGTTGGAAATAAGAATGGACAAAATTTAAGAAAAGTTTTTAGGTGTTTGTGGTGCTTGTTTTTAATAGAAATGTGATATGTGTATTTTTTTTATAATTCATTAATGAAAATTTTGAAAATAATAAATAAGTAACTAAAAAAATAAAACACATGTCATGTTTCTATTAGAGACAAACACCACAAACACTTAAAAAATTTTATCTAAGTTTTGTCTAATAAGGATGTCGAAATTCAACTCAAATTGAAAATTAAATTAAAAATTAAATTAAAAAATTGAAATTTAATTAAAATTAAATATATTTATTGTTTTTCTATTTGATTTTTTAAAAATTGATTAAATTAAATTAAATTTATTTTTTATTTTTAAAATTGATTTAATTTAATTAAAATTGATTAATATGATTTAATGTATATTTGTTTGTTATTAAAATTATATTTTTATTTATCGTAATTTTAATTTTTTATTTATTTCTCTTATTTTATGTAATTAAATATTATTTTAAATATATGAAATGAGTTTTTTATTTTTTTATTTTATTTTAATATGATAAATTAATTTTAACTTAAAATATAATACTTAAATTATTTTATGATAAAAAATCAATTAAACTGATGTAATTTAAATCAATTTTTTATTTTTAAAATGAAATTAATCTAATATAATTTAAATTGATATAAATAATATTATTTTAATTAATTAATTTTTTGACTTAAAATTAATTTAAATTTAATCGTAAGCACTTCTAAATGGGGAGAAGGAATGTGGGTGCCAACCCATTAAACGAAGAAAAGAAAAGTGAAATAATTTTTAGCTACCTTTATTGTTTGCCATTTAATGAAATATATTGATATGTATGCCACGAGAAGATGAAGAAGCGAAAATCGTGAAACCGCGAGTGCGACGTGTGTTCACAAATTATTTGAGGCTGAAATTATAATTTTTTTTATTGTTTGTCTCGAATCAAAATATGTACCATTTTTATTACTTAAGTCAAAATATATACTTTGAGATACTTAATTTACTTTCTTTCTCCAAATTAGTTTGAAAAACTTTAAAACGCTGTTTTGATAAACATTATATGAATATATTATTGTCTCTTACGACAAACATTTCTTAATGTCTATAAAACGAAAGTTTACTTATAGACATGTACTAATAAAGTAAATTTTGGACATATTATGGGAACATAAATCCTAAGTTTTCTTATGATAAGTTGAAAATCATCAAAATCCATGATACAGTACAAGGTATATATACAGTACATGTACAACTATGCTTTTATAGAATGAGAAAATAATATATCTAGAATGCATTTTTAATAAAGAACAAATATGAAACTATTTGCGTAAAATAATTTAGAATATTAGTGGTAAAAGAAAATCTAGAAATAAATTTTTGGGTGGCTAAAAAATATAATTCATTTGTTATATTATACACACGTTAAAGAAAAATTACATACTTCAATAAAACTCTTGAAAGACGACATATAAAATATTTTCATACCAAATCAGGTAAAAAACGAAAACAACAATAAATAGAACACATTTCAAGTATAGAACAACAAGAATAAACTCTTTTTCCGAAGCACCAATATAAGATTTTTTTGTGCTATTCTCTACTTCAGCTTCGTTCCATCCTCTATTTCTCTTCTGTACCGTCTGTTTTCTCTTTTCGTTAAATTGTAAAAGTGAGACAACATATTACGTTTGAGAAATGATTTATTCTCTTACTCAAATTTTTTATTAATTCTTTTAATTATTAAATAAAAAATATTAAATATTTTATATATTTTTAAAATATTAGATATATTTATTTTTTATTTAATATTTTTTAATATTAAAAAATTATTAAAATAATCAAATAAGAGGATATAAAATTACTCGTTACGTTTCTAATTTCACCATCATCATTATGCCAAGTAATGTATATAGCATTATAAGTGGAGATCAATCTAAACACGATAGTGTATTTATAATCTTTTAGTGAGTATGGTGGGTGTGGGCCCCTCTCTTTATATGTATATATATTAATGAAAGTTAAATTTGTAGATTTTGCTAGTGTTTCAAATTTGAAGTGTCGTGAATAGATTTTGAAAGAGTGTTTATATATGAATGTATTACATGTAAGAGTATAAATAAATTGAGTTATTTATGAATTATTTGAACTTAACTTATTAAATATTTGATTAAGTTAATGTATTTTATTAAACAAATAAGTTTAATTTTAAATTTATGTTCAATTATATAATTCAGTCAAGTTAAAGTCATTAAAAGCTTATGAATAATTTATGTGTGCATCTATATATTCTCAATTAAAAAAAAAAGAATTAGAATTTTATTTATCATTTTCTATAACTTATCTTCAATTTTCAAAGAGTCTTCACTCTTTTTCTATTTTTACTTCATTCTTAATATAAATATGTCTATTAAATACTAAATTGATAAACTTAAAATATACTTTAAAGAAATATTTGATAAAAGGAATGAAAAAAAATAAGTTATAAATGACCCAAACAAATTAATATTAAATTATATATTTTTAAACAAGTTTAAATTCAAGTTTTAAGTACTCAAATTGACTCTAACTCATTTAGACCCCTAATTTCATGGGTTAATACGTTATGCTAATAAGTTAGGATTACTGACTTAGATTTAACCTTAATACACACGCACACCCATTTCTTGGCTTTTCATAATAATTTATGTTTTTGAGATAGTGTCTCAGTTTGACAAAGTGATAAAATGTTTGATTCATGCCACTCGAAGCTCTTGCTGTGTCACATTTCAAAACAAAAAGGTTTCTTTTAGTGGGCCATCTTAAGGAAAAACCATTTTGTAGCCTTTAGCCCTGCACTAAAAGCAAATTGTACCATCCTGCAGTCTTCATTCTTACCAAATAACTTAAGCAATTCATTTAAATTAAAGGTAGAATGTGAAAGAATGAAATACATATTTGTGAGAATTTTTGGAAAGTTAATCAAATATTTAAAGTTGTTACACTTTATTAACATGCGTTAATTTGAATGAAAGAAGATTAAATTTTTAAATATTTAATTTTGTATTTAATTTTAAAATTTATTTATATAAAAATAATATTATTAAGAGAGATATCTATTTAAATACTTGATCATATTTTAAAAAATTTATCTCTTATTTAATGGTTGAGTTTACTTTGGGAAGATAAATATTACTTATCTTATTTTTCTGTTTCATTTTTTGTCTCTCTATTTAAATATTAATAATTAAAAAATAATATATATATAATCCTTTTTTTTAAATTAAAAACACTTAACATCGTTATTTAATCTTCGCTGCACGTTTTCTTCCTTTTTCACAAAAAACATCTTATCAATTTTTATCACAATGATCGATCTCAATTTTCAAGAATCACAGCACAAGCAATTATCGATCGATCTCAATGGTGATGAGCTCCATCATTGCCGGCACCACCCTCCGTCTCTTCCTCCACGGTTGCCTCCCTAATGGTTGTGACCCCTCCATCCTTCACCAGTGACAGCTTTTACCTCATTGTACTGTTAAGAGTAAGACTGCCTTTTCATATTTTTAGTGAAATTTGAACTCTTTGCCACGTTGTTCCAACTTCCAAGATAACTCGATGAAATAGCCATGCTTTTCCTTTGGTATTGCTGAATTTTGGAGACTCAGACAACTGTGGTCCATCAAGTTTTGGAGATTGACTGCATGAACTGACTGAAATGCTATCTCTTAATGGAGATTTAATTGCCCATAAGATTTTAGTTGTGCATACAAGGTTATCTGCTCATGCCACAATGTCCTCATGACAAGGCTTATTCAATGTTTTTCCATAACATACTTCTTTTTCAATTTCATCTGGGGCTGAAAATAAAATCCATAAATTTCTAATTTATTCATTACATTTATGTTAAAACCAATTCAGTTCTTCTAATTAAAATAATATATTTTATTAAATTAAATTTAATAAATTAAATTTAATTATAGATAATTAATAATTCAACCAAAACATACATTAAATATTCAATAAACATTTAATTAAAAATTAATCTAATAAATATTTAATTAAAAATTAATCTAATAATTATCTAATGTATTTTATATTTTTTTAGTTCAAACAACTTAACGTAAAGGTTACTAATTAAAAAATTTTGAGAAAATTTTTATAGAGAGAAAAAAAACTTTGAGAGAGAGAAATATTTTTAGAGAGAGAATAGAAATTTTTAGAGAGAGAAAGAAAGCTTTTAGAAAGTATGAAAATTTTAGAGAGAATAAAAATTTTTAGATAGAGAAATAATTTTTAGAGAGAATAAAAATTTTTAGAGAGAGAAAGAAATTTTTAGAGAGATAAATAATTTTTAGAGAGAGAATAAAAATTTTTAAAGATAATTTTTTTAAATGAGTAGGTTAGATATTTATTTATCTAATTCATTAAAATAAATTAATAAAAAAATTAAATATTCATACATTAAATTAGGTTATGAATAAATTAAATAATATCAAGTATTTTATAACTAATCTTAATTGGATTAAAAATTTATTTTAGATCTATCCATTATAATTCAATATAAAATTAAATCAATCCATCTATTTATCACCCTTATGACACATGTCTGCATCACAATTTTCCTCAACAGAATAAAACTGGACACAATCTTCACGGACAGAATATGTCTTTTGGATTCCCTTCAGATGAACTATACAATTCATCAATCTGCTGGCGTAATTGCCTTATGTCATCCTCATTGACGTTTAAGGTGAGAATTACAATGTGTTTACCTCTTCATTAGTGGCATCTATGCGAGGTAGGACCAGAGAGCGGTTTAAGCTGACTCTCAACTAATTAAGGCTTTCCTGCACATTAAATCCTTGGAAGCATCCATTTTTATTCCCAACTGAGCTATGAATATCAGCCTTTGCTCTAATAAGTTCTTCTTGAACCAAAGAAAACACATTGTAATTCTCAGATTTGCATTAGTTTAATACTTTAATCCTTCAAAAACTATTTCCAGTAGCAAGTCCCAGAATATACCTTCAAGTGCCGAATTGTATCACTAAATTCAAAGTAAGCCTCCTTTATTTCATTGATAACTGGCTCATTTCTAATGGATCTTACTTGCTGTCCAAATCTGAGTGTGCACAGTGTTTCACCATTACTCCTAGCATCAATAAATGCAATATTTATCTCTAGAAGTCAAAAATAGTTTGTTACTACACTCTAAACTCTCTGATCCAGGTAAATACCCATACTGATTATAACCTACATACCACTTGATTCCAATGAACAATGATCCACAAAAATCTCAAATTGACACTAAGATGTAGCATGCAAATGATAAAGAGCAAATTCGATTGAGATTTAGTAAGGAAGCAGTGGGCAATATTAGATTCAACTTGCAAAAGAGAGAACAAAAAAAAATAAAAAATCCTTTCGATTAATTTGAGTAGGACATGACCTCGGTCATACTAAAAACTCGGTCATACTAAAAACCAGAATTATCACACAAACCTTTCATCAAATAGGCAATGTGAATGAGAGAAACATCTAACTATCCAAAAATTTTCTAACTCATTATGTAATCTCAATCACATCTTACAATAAATTTATTCAACCCATTCTGTAAGCATGAAACCATAAAGGAAGAACACAGAATAAAAGAGCTAGAGGGCAATGATGTATGGGCACAAGAGTTATAGGGGCATTCTTACTCTTAACAGTACAATGAGGTCAAAGTAGTCGCTGGTGAAGGACGGAGGGGTCGCAACCATGGAGGAAGAGGTGGAGGGCGGCACCAACAATGATGGGGCTCACCACCATTGAGATTTATTAATAATTGTTTGTGTTGTGATTCCTAAAAATTGAGACCAATCATTGTGGTAAAAGCTGAAAAGATGTTTTTTTGTGAGAAGGGAGGAAAACGTGCAACGAAGATTAGATATCGGTATTAAGTGATTTTTAATTTTTTTAATAAAAGATTGTGTATATTATTTTTCAATTGTCAAGATTTAAGCGGGTGATACGGAAAGAGGACATAAAAAGAAGATATATGATCTTCATCCACTCTAAGAAATCAAAAGTTGCTCCACTTTTGATACACATTTCACACATTGATCAAATTTAAATCCATCATAATCTAGCTTGCCTTGAAATTATTATACTTCCATTTTTATTTCTTTACTTTTGTTCTTGTCTTTGGCTCATCTCCTGTGAATAGATGGAAACATATAAACTAGAGCAATGCCATTCAAAACAAAAGGAAGAAGGTATAAGTTAAAATAGAACTTATACTTTGCCTCTAGAAATATGAAAGACGAAAAAGCAACTTAAAGCATAAGCTTTTATTTACTCTTTACAAACTGCAAGGAGAGCATTTATTATCATCTGGCACATCTTACTCACTATAAGAAAGTGCAAGGTTTTTCATAGTTAACGCTTCATGCAGCAGAATAACTAACTTTCTTAAACTGAACGATGAATGGATCCTTCTCAGTCACAACCAAGAGCCTGTTTCCATCATCGTCAACATTTATCCCAATATCTCCGCAGGTATTGCTAGAAAGAGTACAGAAGACAAACTTATAGTCCAAGAGATATTTCTCGATTTTAAACCAACCTTGCACTGTATTTTGGTAGCCAGAAAGTTTCACAGCCCATCCTTCTGGTTGACCCTTGACTACAGTCCACTTTGATGGAGTGGGGGAACACAAGGGTGCAGTAGTGAATGATAAATCTAAAATAAGACCTTCGTAGATGTAACCAATTCGGTATGGGGATGAAATTCTTATTGGCAGCCCTTTAGAGAGCTCAGAGGGAGATTGCACAACAGTAAGTGGGCAAGTTTCATTTCCGGTTTTGGCTCGTTCTATTCCACCTCCTCTTCCTCTTAAAACTGGTAAGATATAGTATGTACCACCATTGCGAATTACATCGCCATCTGTGTCCACCACAAAATCAGCTGTGGCTGAAGGTAGGTGTGCGGTGAAGGCAAAAAGAAGGAAGAGGGCAAACAAGGTAGTAGCCTTCATTTCTTGGGCTGGCTATGAAAGGCTTTCTGTGATTCAGTAGTGTAAATAAGCAAAGCTGGAAGGATCTATTTATAGATGTGAATGTGATGACCCAAGAGGTTTGTGAATTCAATGATGCACAGAGGACAAATAAAAGTTATATATTACAACTTTCCAATCAAGTGAAAGTTATGAATGTGATTAAAACAGAGTTGATAAAATTGAATAACAATACTAATCAAATACTAATCACACACATATACATGAACGCTCTTTCTAGACAAATATCAAACAAATTCGGATCCTTTTAATTTTTTTTTATCTTAAGTGACTAATTATAAGAGAGAAAAAGACACAAAAAATTATTAGTAAAACCTAGTTATTAATGTAAATTTTTTTTTATAGCATTTGTATTTTTTTCTACAATTATCACTTGAGAAGAAAAAAAAATTGAAATGATCAAAATCCATATCAAACACATGCATGAGGCATGAAATCATATTTAAAATTATAACCGAACACTATGAAGTTAATATGTTTGTTGTAGTATTGTTATTAGGGAAAAGTATACAGACCCAAACTAAATTATATCATGTTTTGAAATAACTACCGTAAACTTTTGAATATGGTTGAGAAGCCCTTATATATAATATATAAACATTTTGAAACATGCAAATGGACCATTCTGTTCACTAACACTACACACAAACTGTTTATCACAAACTATTTATCACATGACTTGCACTTCAACATTAATTTGTAGTCTATGTATAAATTATAGAGGAATTAGGCTTATGAGTCATACCATAAAGTTATGAGAAAGAGTAATTAAACGAAAATTAAGACAAGAGACTCATATTTCAGAGAATCAATTTAGTTTTATACCTGAGAGGTCAACCATGAAAGAAATCTATTTTCTATGAAGATTGATGGAAATGTATCGGAAGAAGCAAAAAGACCTACACATGATTTTCATTGATCTGAAAAAAGCCTATGATAGAGTACCAAGAGAGGTTCTTGTGGAAGGCTCAAGAGAAGAAAGGAGTTCGTATCGCTTATATTCGAGCAATCCAAGATATGTATGATGAGGCTAAAACTAGTGTGAGAACACATAATTGGGTCACAGAAGATTTTCCTATAACTATTGGAGTGTACCAAGTGTCAACTTTGAGTTCATATCTTATTACTTTGGTCTTGGATGTGCTTACTGCGCATATCCAAGAGCCCAGTGCCACAATGCATGCTTTTTACAGATGATATAGTCTTAGTTGGAGAGTCGAGAGAGGAAACAAATAGAAAGCTAGAGCTATGGAGATGAGCTTTGGAAGAACATGACTTTTGTCTAAGTAGGAGTAAGACAGGGTATATTGAATGTAAGTTCAGTAAGAAACGTGTTAATACTAGCTTAGTGGTGAAAATTATACCATACCACAAGTCACACAGTTTAGGTATCTTGAATCTATCATACAAAATGACGGAGAGATAGAAGGAGATGTAAACCATAGGATTCAAGCTGGATGGGTGAAATGGATGAGTGCTTCAAGAGTTATTTGTGATAGAATATTGCCTCTCAAGCTTAAGGGTAAATTTTACCGCACAGCTATAAGACCTGCGATGTTGTATGGTACCGAATGTTGGGCTATAAAAAGGCAGCAAGAGCATAAGATTAGTGTCGCTGAGATGAGAATGTTGCGTTAGATGTGTAGTCAGACAAGACAAGATAGGATTATGAATGAATGCATTAGAGAAAAACTAAGAGTAGCACCTATTGTGGAAAAGATGAGAGAATCTCGCCTTAGTTAGTTTGGACATGTAAGGAAAAGATCCTTAGAAGGCCCTATAAGAAGAGTAGATCAGGTAGAGGATAACCCAATAATTAGAGGTAGAGGGAGACTAAAAAAGACTATAGGTGAAACGATTAAAAAAGATTTAGATTTGAATGACAAATTTTAAGACTTGATTTATGATAGGATATAATGGCGTCGTTTGATCTATATAACTGACTCCACCTAATGGGAAAAGATTTGGTTGTTGTTGTTGTTATTCACCAAAAAAATCAATTTGTATTCTCTCATTTGTCCACATCTTTATACATATATTATAAATAATTTTAATTTTAATTTAATTTTCCTTGTGGACAAAACTAAATAATCACAACAAGAATTTTACAAATTTGCTACCAAATTTAACTACAAAAATCTTTTGTAGGATTAGCTATAGAATAAAAATTTTCCTAGCTAAATTTTGAATGTATGAAGAAAATTTGTTTATCAAGCAAATAGCAACAGATTAGCTACGAGATTTAGCTATAACTATTTTTTGTAACTAATCTGTAGGTAATTATTAGCTACAGATTAGCTATGAAATAAATTTTCCTTACTAAATTTTGAATGCATAAAGAAAATACAAAATAACTACAATTTAGTTACAAAACTTAGTTAAAAAAATTTATTTCATAACTAATCCATAACTAATTAGCTACGAATTAGTTACAAAATATTTTCGTAACTAAATTTCGATTGCATAAAGAAAATAATTTTACCAAATCACCCTTCTTTAGTCCCTTGCCTGCATGCGCGCTCAACCCCTCCCTCCCACTTATGTCTGCCGTCAGCCGATCTGCGCTGCTCATCCCAGATCTCTGGTATCGCCTCATCCCTTCCCTCTCAGCACTCTGTCGCTGCTCGCACCACCACTTAGCACTCCTTCGCTTCATCCCTTTCAGCTACAGTAAAGGTATGCTCCCAACTCCAGTCGCATTGAAACCCATATTGTTTTTGGTAACAGTATGCAACTTGACCTTTTCTTTGTTTGTTCATCGTACATATTTCTTAGTCTGGTAATGCAATATATTGTACCTATAGAATTGTATGATTTTTTTTTGTTTTTTGTTTTTTGACATAAACTACCAATGAATGTATATTTGTACTGGAATATGTGCTATTAATGTTCCACTCTTCTTGAGTTTGTATAGTTTGGTAGAAGGTTTCCTTGAGGGTGGAAAAGGGATAGTGATTTTTGCTTATATGCTAGTAACACCAGGTTTAACACCACCCCAGTATCCTGTTATTGCATGCCATACATATATGTACCTGTAAACTCAAAGGGGGAGAAATTACCAAAGACCATGAGTATGTGTGAACTGAATATGTGAACTGAGTATCTTAAAACCTCAAATAAACAGAAGATATAAAAATGGAAATACCATACTTTATGGCATGCTCTTCTTTGATTTCTTTAATAATATGACGAAGCCCTAGAGCTGGGTCCTTTATCCTCTGACCTTCCTTGCCATCTTTCTAGAACTTGTGATTCTCTTTGATATGTGTTAAGCAATTTGCAAAGCTATCGGAGAAGAAAGCAAGTGAATTACATTTATTCAACGTTGTAAGTATATGAAGCTACAATCTGATAATGAAACTTAGAAAAGAAGCACCCACTTAGCGGCATTATCATCTTTCCATTCAGTACCATTAGGGTCCATGTCAACAGATTGCCATCCATCATCAATTATGACAAACTTATTAGGAATTCCACCTTTCTCAAAGCTGAAAAAATGAAAAAAATGGTCACAAATTACTGTCTATGCATTGCATAAATCTTATAACTTTGAACACTGGCCATGGAAAGAAATAACACATTTGTAATCCTTGCTTCACACCCTCTAAAGTGACACTAGTATAGTAAGTATCCCATGTGCACCAGCTAAACAGTTCAACATATCTGGCATCGGAATAAAAGTGAATAAAAAAAATTAGAGGTAATGAGCAATAAGATGCAGTACTCAAATATAAGACAGTAAATGAAATTTCCACTGTAGGGAGGGAGGAGATATGTACCTTCTTTCTCTCACGATGAGAAAATGTCTGCAAGTGTTTCTCAACAATCCTGAACAAAAATGGAAATAAAATAAAAAACAATGACTTGAGTGATTTACACATCTATAAGAAACATCACACATCCAATAGTATGGTTAAGATAAAACAAATATATTACTGGGCAATGAATCCTATTCTAATTCAGATTATGTCAAAAGATTAAATCTTGAAACTGGATCCTGATAGTAACAAACAAAACTTGAAAACCAGTTTTTTTTTTAATAATTAAAGAGGAAAATGAAACCAATCCATAGGCCGACCCTTAAGTATAAATGTTGATGGATGATATGAACTTGAAATTAGGCAAAACATTGAAACAAAAAAAAATAAGAAAAAGAAAAGACTAAACGAGTTGAAAAGGTAAAGCAAATAGTGTAATTAGCATATTATGGAAGGTGTCATAAAAAAAATAGCAGATTATGGAAGGGGTATAACTCACTTGACAACATTTGTTATGACATCATAAGGGTTTGATCCAGCCCCAATGAATACCAGATGAGTCCCATCAAATTCCTCCACAGCAGGACATCCTGCAATCAGACACATATTTCATCACTCTCAAGAATAGCAAAAATCACCATATATATATACATTGGATATTAAGGTAATCATAAGATAAGTAGATGATGATTGATGACAGTCAATTTGCACTTCTAGAAGGACTACTGTTCAGGGAAGGAGAAGAATTAAGGATCTCCTGGCTCAGTTCCTTTATTTGATTTATCTTGTTGGGGAACTTAAACCATGTAGCTCAACTCTTCTTTTCTTTATTTCTTTGCAGTATTATCTCAACTGATTTGGGTGGAGTACCATTTGGGTAAGCATTTCCTACTTTTATTATTTGATATTTTTAGCCTTCTCCACATCAAGTGTGTTCAAGTTGAATTAGACATGGCTAACATTTACTATTCTTGGAAAAGAATGTTATTTTGTTTTTGTTATATGCTGATAACAAAAACCATTGCCTTTTGTTTTGAAAGGTCCCTCTGCCCCTCTAAATGAATTGTAGAAATGTGATTTTTACTTTATTTGTTCTGCTGGGATGTGAATTATTTGAAGATGAATTTCATGATGTAATGTAATGTATCTGTTACAGGACTAGGTGGCCCAAGAAATGCAGTTTCAAGTTGATTACACAGCTGTGGTTCTTTCATTTGGAGGGTAAGGAAATCTTACAATTTATTCTTAATTTCCTTTATCATTTATTTATTTATTTCATAAATGTTCCAGTTAAGGGGCTAAAAAAATAATGATAAACGAGTGATGATGAAATTAGATTATCTTAGTTTCTGCCTTCAAAATCCCATATTTTGGGTTCATGCTCTCAAGTATCAAATTGTATTCTTAATCCATTTTGCTTTTTACAATATTATGTGACATATTTCAAAACCTTTTGAGAAACAATGAGTTGTATAATCAGTGGTAGTCAGGAAAACAGTCAAGGCTTAGCTTTTATTTCCTATATTTATTTACTTTTAGGTGGTGGAATGCTGATGGTCAATCTTCTTTCCTATCTCTTCCTCCACAGCCCTGGGATTTTGTACTTTTCTTCAATAATTGTAAGATGATTTTACCAAGCAAAGCCAAAGGATGACGCATCATGAAAGAAGTCTGTCTTTTTATTATCCTGAAGATATCATGAAAAGAAAAGAAAATGTAACATTTTACAGATTTTTGTGGTGACATCAGGTCAAATGGACTTTGATATATGTATCTAACAGAGGAGAATGTCCCACTACCACACAGCTAACTAAATGACTGGGAAAAGGGTTTTCTAGGTGTAACATGAATTTTTATTATTTAAGGCTTCATTGATGATCTTATAACATTTTTTGATCTTTACAAATAGTACATAAATGTTTGAAATGATATATGATCAGGATGCTGTACCTGTAATACCTTTTTGTACTCTTGAAAATTATATCTGAGGGTGCTCAGTCTCTTGTTTCCTTACTTTTGAGAGAGTAAGTTTCTAACCAGAAAGATTAACGATGATGTGTTTTAGAATGTTTGAGTTTTCACCCTTGCATCTTTTTTTTCCTTATTAATGGAAGTTGTCAATATGTTCCACCATTTAATAATCATATTTGTTAAGTTGTTGATTGTTTTGATAAAGTTTTCTACATTTTTCATTTCCGAACTCTTATGACATCACGATGTTAAAGAAGTATGGATAAGACTTTTCAATGTATCCTATGGTTGATCAGGAGTTGTGGCTGGAGGTGACAGGTTCCAATAAGAAGGGACGGATCCATGACATGAGTCACAACTTAGATATTAGCATTCATGGATCTAGCTCTGCTTCATTCTTACAGGTTGTTGGGTCCTCCTGCACTGTTCCGACACAAGCCATAAAGGAAGCTGTTAATGAAACGATGACTTTTTTTGTCCAAACACAGCTGGTGCCTATGTTGAAGCCCATCTATATAGGATTGTTGGCTCCCAAGTAGGAAGTGGTATGCCACAGGCACCATCACAAGGCGACGCAGTTGGGGAAGATCATGAAGTTGATGATGATATGGCTAACTTGAATTGATTAGTTGTGCTTATTAATGATGTGGCTAATTTGTTTTGAACCATTTGTATTAATTTAGACTTATTGATTATTTATGCTTTCTTTGTAAAACATGTTTTGAATTTACTAATACAATTATGATATTTTGTTGCTATACACAACTTATTTTCCAGGTTTTTCTGGTTAGAGTGAAATATTTATACAAGTGTAATTATAAAATATACTAATTATTATTATAAAATTAATTTTGGTTAGCTTCAGAATAGTTATGAAATTGTTAGGGATTTAACAACACAATAGCTAAGAAATAGCTATGGATTTACCAATACAATTGCTAGGAAATAGCTACAGAATTACTACAGATTTAGTAACACAATAACTAGGAAATAACTATAGAATTGCTACAGATTTAGCAACATAATAGTTACGGATTTGTTATAAGCTTGCTACAGATTGTTAAAAATTAGCTACAGAATAACAACAAATAATCAGTAGCTAATTAGCTACGAAAACGAAGGAAGTTCCGAACAAAAATTAGTAACATATTACTTCAGATTAACTACAAAAATTTAAAAATTAGTTACAAATTAATTATGAAATTTTTTAGTAACTAATTAGTTATGAGAATTTGACTATGGATTAATTCGTAACTATTCTGTAGCTAAATTGATTAGCTACGGATTGGTCTGTAGCTAATCCATAAATTTCTTGTAGTGAATTAAAGAATTAAATTAAAAGGTAAATAGTTTTTATTTCCTTAAAAATAAATTAAAATGAGAGAATACCGTGTTTACAAATGAACATGTTTAAAGACTTTTAATCCAGATTTAAAAGTTAATGGTGAGTAATTCAAATTGAAATAAAATTCAGGAAGTGTTAGTATATATATTTTTTCCATTATTAAGTCTTCACCTCTTGTGTTTTATCGCTTTATGTTAATGTACATACATTTTTAACTTTCAAGAAACTAAAATGTGAATCAATAAAATGAAACACACATATCTCTAACACTAAAAGTAGAAGACTAACTAAACTATTATATGAGGGAAAGATTTTTTGAAAAAAGGAGGTCAAATTTAGAGATGTATATGAAATATTATTCTTAGGCCTTTTGTAATCACTACACATATACATGCAACTGACTGTAGATGTGGCTGATTTGTTTGTTTTGGAATATTGATATCGCAGGATCTAATTTTGAGTACAATAAAGAATTTTTGCAAAGGAATACCAAAAAAAATAAAAAATACAAAGAACCGTAAAATCATTTCGCAGTAATGTGTGTTTGTGGGTGCGGAAGCTTAGACTCATAAGAGTGGAGAACTTGTTCTAAAACCATAATAAAGTTTGCAAATGGAAGAGACTTCGGTGGAGTAGCGCAGTGATAGAAGAGTCTTTAAGTGTATTAAACTTTAGATTAAGATCTTCTAAGCTGTAAATATATTTTCACTGAAATTGTAGACTAATAACTATTTAATAAAACAAGGAGCGTATACGAACTTGTTAACTCTTTTTGTTGTTATATATTTAGATTATGTTTGAATATTTACTAATTGATGGAATGAAATGAAATGAGATGAGATAGAATCAAAATGAAATATGATAAAAGTATCATTTTATTATTTGGTTATTTTAAAATGAAATGGAATAAAATTATCATTCTATTGTTTAAAAAAGTGAATGATTTTTAGTGGGATGAGATAGAATCCTAATTATAATAATAATAAAAATAATGTTTTTTATCTCATACCCCTCAAATTGAGGAAGAAGAAAATTAATGATTTTTGGTGAGATGCGATGAAATCTATCTTACTCACTTTCATCTCATTTTTTTTAATATAACTAAATAATAGAACATATTTCTATTTCATTCTATTCCTCTCAATCCCACCAATCCAAACATAGCCTTAAAGATGACATTGTGCTTAGCCAAAATGCCTAAATTAAACTTTATTTTCTCCACTTGGACAACAACTCAAACAAATTGAGAGGACATAAACAAAACTTGAAAGGTGATTATTTGTAGAATGATAGTGAAGTTCAGCAAAAAATAAATTAGTTCGGTATTTGAATATTATCATCATTAATGTAAATGTAAACAATTGCAACGTTAAAGAGACTCTGCAACATTTTTCTTTCCAAATTAATGGCCACTCAAGTAATATTGTTATGTGCTCAACAAAAAAACGTAATATTGTTACGTGAAAATGTTATTGCCTGTAGAATCCAATTACCCAACTGCCAAGTGATTCAAAGTCCATATCTAATGCTTCCAAAAAAAAAAAACCACACAATGGCATATGTTTAAAATCCATTCAAATAATATCATTATGTGAAAATGTAATTGCCCATAGAATCCAACCGCCCAAGGTACTTGAACGTCCATACTAACATTTGCAAAACTTAATGACCTCAGTCCCATGGCTTCTTCAAAATTAATTGCACGAGGAATCCAACCATCTAAGATGATTAAAACTTATTGACATCTTGATTTGACAATTTTGTAACATATCTTTTAAGATGTGACTGCTATTTTGCAATTTTGTAAATTATAATATATATTACCCAACCGCTAAGTTGCTTAAAAGTCTATAAGTAACGTTTTCACACGAAGGCATTTATTAAAAAAAGAGGGATCAGTTTATATTAGTATAAATTTTTTTTTACATTTATTTTTAACTATTAATTTTACTTTCATCTAATAGTTAAAATTATTTTATTAAATATAATCATTAGATAAAAATAAAACTAATGATTAAAAATAAATATAAAAAAAAATTTACATTTGATATAAACTAATCTTCCTTTTATTAAAATGCCTTTCATATAATATCATTTGTTGAAAATGTTATTTCCCATAGCACTCAGCCGCTCAAGAGGCTTGAACGTCCATGTTAACTTTTGCAAAACATAATGGCCTCAGTCCCATAATGTACCTCCTTCTTTGAATCCAGCTTCGATCTTTCTATATAGTGTTAGATAATATGGTATATTTCTATTTTATTTATCTTAAAGATAATTTAGTCTTTTATTTGTTACATATATATTTTTATCTTTTTTTTTCTATTCTTGTAATGTTAACTGATTTACTTTTGTAATAGAGAACCCTAGTCACTTTTCTCTTCTCCATTGTTCTTCTCCTCTTCTTCTCCTATTTCTCATATGCATTGCTAATCTTTATATGATATCAAAGCAAGGATGATTCTGGCCACAGCTTTCGCAGATCCAACTCCGCAGTGAGTTGGTGGAGGGTTACAGGGGGCAGCGTTTTGGAGTACGACCCAGACGCCATTCCGTTCATTTCGACAGCAACCTAGGTGATTTTTTTTTGTTAGCAATTCATTCTTCCTTTTGGGGTTCTCTCTGTTAGGGTTTTGTAGAGACTCATTTGCAGAAATTAAGGCTTTCTTTTCTCTGTTTTGTGATTGTTTGCAATGGCAAGAGAAAAGGACGATTCTCTTCAATCCATTAGTGTGCAGTTGAATGGGCAGAATTATTCATATTGGAGTTATGTGTTGAAGAATTTTTTGAAAGGCAAGAGAATGTGGGTTATGTTTCTGGAACCTCTGTTAAGCCAAAAGATGGGAAATATGCAGCAGAGCTAGAAACTTGGGAGGTAAATAATTCGAAGATTATTACTGGGATCAACAACTCTGTTTCGCAGTCTATAGGGGTTCAACTAGCAAAATATGAAACGGCCAAGGAGGTTTGGGATCATTTGAAAAAGTTGTATGTGCAGTCTAATTTTGCAAAGCAATATCAGTTGGAGATAGATATTCGAGCTCTTCAACAAAACAACACGAGCATACAGGAATATTACTCAGTTTTTTATGGCTCTTCAAGATGATTTTGAAGGGCTTCGTGGAACAATTTTACACCGTAATCCTCTTCCAACTGTTGATTCGGTTGTTAATGAATTGTTAGCTGAAGAGATCCGACTGAAGTCTTAATCAGAAAAAGGGAATGTAGACAAAGGAATCCTCCCCAACCCATCTGTTTTCGTTGTTCCTTCTAACAAAGGTAAATCTTATGAAAAGGTTGGTTACGATGAATGTAGTTTTTGCAAGCAGAAGGGCCATTGGAAAGCTCAATGTCCAAAATTGTTGAATAAGTTGCAGCAAGAACAACAACCACCTCAATGGAAACCTCCCAGTCAGTTTAGCCAACGAAACTTCAAACCTCCAACATTAAATATTGCTGCAGTTGTTCCTCCGTCAATTGAGAGTACATCATTTTCTAGTCCTACAGTATCTGATCTTGCTGAGCAATTCTAGAGGTTTCTTGCCACACAACCACATGCTATGTCTGCCCAATCCAATATAGGTTTGCCCTCCTCTAGCTCATCAGGTATATCTTCACCCATATGGATCCTTGACTCTGGAGTCTCTCATCATATGTCATCTGATTTTAAATCATTTGTGTCTTTACATCTTGCCTTATCTGTGTTAGTCATGATTGTTGATGACACTCCTATGCCATTAGCAGGCACTGGGTCTGTTTCCACATCTCATTTGTCCATTTCAGATGTTTACTACATTCCTAATCTCACTTTGAGTCTTGTTTCTATTAGTCAATTATGTGATTCTGGTTACTTAGTTTTATTTTCTTCCACCTCTTGTTTTGTGCAGGATCTGCAATCCAGGAGGCTGATTGGGATAGGCCGTAGGCAGGGGGGACTTTATATTCTAGATGAACTGAGAGTTCCACATGTTGCAGCTTCTAGTGTTGACCTATTGTCTTTGCGTTTGAATTCCTCGTCTTCTAGTTTTTATTTATGGCATTCTCGTCTTGGACATGTTTGTTCTTCCCGTCTGAAATCCTTAGATTCTACAGGGACTTTAGGAAAGTTATAATCTAATGATATTTCTGACTGTTGTGGTTGCAAACTTGCTAAGTTTACTGCTTTGCCTTTTTCTAAAAGTATTTCAGTTCCTGTTGCACCTTTTAACTTGGTTCATTCTAATGTATGGGGACCATTACCAGTTGTTACCAAAGGTGGTTCTAGATATTATGTATCATTCATTGATGATTGCACTCGTTATTGTTGGATTTATCTTATAAAACATCGTTCTGAATTTTTTGGCATTTATCATATATTTCGTGCTTTTGTTAAAACTCAACATAATGTCGTTATCAAGTGCTTTCAATGTGATCTAAATGGTGAATATACTTCTAATAAATTCTCTGAATTACTTGCTTCTGATGGGACTTTTCACCAAACTTCGTATACTGATACTTCTGGACAAAATGGAGTTGCTGAAATGAAACATCGCCACATTGTTGAAACTATTCGTTTCTTTATTCTGTCTGCCTTTATTCCAAGTGAGTTTTAGGGGAAGCTGTCCTCACTGCAGTACATGTCATTAACAGAATTTCATCTTTTGTTACTTCAGGTTTGTCTCCCTTTGAGAAATTATATGGTTGTGTTCCTGATTATTCAGCCTTGAGAGTCTTTGGTTCTACTTGTTTTGTTCTTCTTCCTCATGTAGAACGTAGTAAGTTGTCTTCTCGATCAGCGATTTGTGTTTTTCTTAGTTATGGTGATGGTCAGAAGGGTTATCGTTGTTATGATCCTGCAAATCAAAAACTTTATATCTCATGTCATGTTGTGTTTCTTGAGCATATTCCATTTTATTCCATTCCTTCTAATCAACATGTCCTTACCAAATCTGATCTCACCCACATTGATCTTTTTCACACAGATTCTGACACTGCTCCTCTTCCTGTGACCCATAACCAAAATAATTCTGATGTTGAGCTTTGCAGAGTTGACACTAGTAGTTCTGCAGATCTAGATACCTCCTCTGTCCCCGCGCCTCCCCAAGAACCTTCTGTGATCATGGATCCTCCTCCTCCTCCTCGTTATCCTCATCGTGATCGTAAGTCTACTAAATTACCAGATTTTGTTTATTCTACTTATTCCACTTCTTTTGCTTCCTTCTTAACCTCTATTCACAGTTTGTCTGAGCCCTCTTCCTATAAAGAGGCTGTTCTTGATCTCCTTTGGCAGCAGGCTATGGTAGAGGAACTTTCTACTTTGCACAAGATAGATACTTGGGACCTTGTCTCTTTTCTGCTAAGAAAAACTACAATTGGTTCTCGTTGGGTATATAAGATCAAAACCAAGTCTGATGGGTTTGTTGAGAGATACAAAGTTCGCTTAATTTCTAAAGGCTTTTCTCAACAATATGGTATAGATTATGAAGAAACTTTTGCTCCTATTGTCAAAATGACTACTATTCGTACTCTTATTGTAGTCGCATCTATTCGCCAATGGCATATTTCTCAAATGGATGTTAAAAATGCCTTCTTGAATGGTGATCTTCAAGAAGAGGTTTATATGGTTCCTCTACCAGGTGTTTCTCATAATCCAGGTGAAGTTTGTAAATCGAAGAAGGCTCTCTACGGGCTCAAACAAGCTCCCCGCACTTGGTTTGAGAAGTTCTCCATTGTGATTACATCTCTTGGCTTCCACTTTAGCCCGCATGATTCTGGTTTGTTTCTCAAGTGCACTTCTCATGGTCGTATCCTGCTCTTCTTATACGTTGATGACATGATCATTACTGGGGATGATGTTGACGGGATTGTGGAGTTGAAACTCTAATTGGCCCATCAGTTTGAGATGAAAGACTTAGGTACTCTTCGTTACTTTTTGGGGATTGAAGTTGCTTACTCTCCTAGAGGTTACCTCCTTTCTCAATCTAAGTACATTGGCACCATTCTTGAATAAGCTCATCTCTCTGACACTAGAAAAAAAGATACTCCTCTTGAGCATAATGTTCGGTATACCTCTTCTAATGGTGTTCCTTTGTCAGATCCCACTTTGTATCGTACTCTTGTTGGTAATTTGGTATATCTTACTATCACTAGACTTGATATTGCTTATGCAGTGCATGTTGTTAGTCAGTTTGTTGCTTCTCCTACTACAGTTCATTAGGCAGTTGTTCTTCGTATTCTTCGTTATCTTCGGGGTACTCAATTTCAGAGCCTTCTCTTTCCTTCATCATCTTCCTTGGAATTACGTACTTACTCAGATGCTGATTGGGGTGGTGACTCCACCGATCATAAGTCTACCACAGGGTTTTGCATCTTTTTGGGGGATTCTCTCATTTCTTGGAAGAGTAAGAAGCAAGTTGTTGTCTCTTGCACCGAAGCTGAGTACCGTGCCATGGCATCCACTACTGCCGAAATAGTTTGGTTGCGTTGGTTACTTGAGTCTATGGGTGTCACTTCCCTTGGACTCACTCCTATGTATTGTGATAATATGAGTGCTATACAAATCACTCGCAACTCATTCTTCCATGAACGTACCAAGCATATTGAGATTGACTGTCATTTCACTCGACACCACTTTCAGCAAGGGACCATCACTTTACCCTTCGTATCTTCCTCCATGCAAATTGTTGACTTGTTTACAAAGTCACATTCCACTCCACGCTTTCGTTTCTTGATTAGCAAACTCTCGATGCTTCCTGTTGATGCATCGTGAGTTTGAGGGGGGATGTTAGATAATATGGTGCATTTATGTTTTATTTATTTTATTTATCTTAATAGTAGTTTAGTATTTTATTTGTTGCATATATATTTTTACCATTTTTTCTATTCTTGTAATGTTGGCTGCTTTACTTTTGCAATAGAGAATCCTAACCACTTTTCTCTTCTCCCTTGTTCTTCTCCTCTTCTTCTCCTCTTCTTCATATGCATTGTGTCACAACCGGGATCGCGACGGGACGACCGAAAATATTCGATTTTGAAAATCAATGGAGTCGTCACCAATGTTTATTTAAATTGGGAAAACATTAGAAAAACCCTTTAATCAGGTAAACTGGCCTTTTTAAAAAATGAGTTAGAGTTCGAGAGTTGATTATAGGTAGGGAAGATGTTAGCACCCTACACTGCCCGTTCCAAGAACGGTACCTTGAGTTAGTTGTGCAAATTTAATAATCTCAAATATATTTATTTTATCTCCTTTAGAAAAAGATTGTAATTATTTACAAAAGAAACAACTAAATGATGAAAATTTAATTTTGGCATGACAGAAATCAATTTTCTACTCCTACGTATCTCCTAGTGCAATGGAGAACTCAAAGTTACGTAATTCTTTAGAAAATGATTGTGGGTTGATTGATTTTAATTAAGAAAGAAATTTTTGAAAAGGGATTTTGTTTGAAAACAAATCCATTCTTGCACGAGGTTCAAGTTAACATCAGGCTACTCAATAAACCCTTATGATCCAAACGACATTGAAGATAGTATCCGCTATTCAATCATCATCATTGGTCATTGCATGGATTAAAAGATTTTTATTTTATTTTTTATTTTAAGGCATGCACAAGGACAACAAAGTAACTACACAAACAACACATTATCATACCATAAGTCAAGTAAATACAATAAAATAACATAAAAACCAAATTAAACACAATAACGAAAAAATTTATTTATTTTTATCCTTTTAACATTTTTTTCATTTTTTATTTTATTTTTAAATTTTCTCTTTTTTATATATTTTTAGATTTTTTCTTGAAAGACCTAATTACAAATTTCAAAACTCTTTTTCTTAAAAGAAAGAAAATATCTCAAGCCCAAGCAAGCAAAAAAAAAATAAAGAGAAGGCCCAAATTTATTTTTTTACTTAAACCCGGATGAAAGATAAAAATAAAATTAAAAAAGGTAAAAATAAATAAAAAATATAAACAAACCAAAAAAAAAAAAAAAGAAAGAAAGAGCAAGCTTACCTCCAAGACGTATAAAAATGTTATGCTCAAAGAATTCTGCACAGAGCCTCACGCGTTCTTTTCAAATCGAACCTTGAAAAGTAACCCACTAGCATGGAGGAAAATTTTTTTTACTAAAGTCTCGGGCTCTTATACTTAATATTAAGCCCAAGTAAAAAAAATACTAAGGTTCTCGGGCTCTATACTTAGTATTAAGTCTAAGTGTGAAAATTTTTGGATGTCTAAACCATTGAGAAGCATCCCTTTATATAGGAGGAGGGGAGGGAGAAGAAGCTTGGCTTCTCCAATGTGGGACTTAAACACTTTAGTTTTTTCAACTTTTTTTCCTTTTTTTCCTTTTTTTCATTTTTTTTTAGATTTTCATTCATTTTTCAAGGTTTAGAAATAAACTTTATGGACAAAATTGAGTGTTCATACCTTGATTAAGTAACAAAAAAAATAAAAATTTATGGACAAAATTGGGTATCAACAGCTGCCCCCCTTTGCTTTACATTTAAACTAAATGAAAAGCAAAAGAATTGATTCAATTTTGTCCATGAAAATTTTGATTTTTTTTTTGAAATGTGTAGATTGATGCAAAATGTAACAGATATTAAACCAAGGTAAACCTTGGGTACGGGGACCCGGAAAGCTTGCGGAGTCGGGTATCTGCTGAAGCTGACAGAAAACTTAACAGAAAAGACACAAAGCTTGCGGAGTCGGGCATCCTCCGAAACTTGACAGGAAACTTGAAACAGAAAAGGAAAAGCTTGCGGAGTCGGGTATCCGCCGAAGCTTGACAGAAAACTTAAAAAGAAAGACACAAAGCTTGCGGAGTCGGGTATCCGCCGAAACTTGACAGGAAAGGTAAAAAGCTTGCGGAGTCGGGTATTCATCGAAGCTTGACAGAAAACTTAAAAAGCTTGCGGAGTCGGGTATCCGCTGAAGCTTGACAGAAAACTTACAAAGAAAGACACAAAGTTTGCAGAGTCGGGTATCCGCCAAAGCTTGAAAAGGTAAAAAGCTTGCGGAGTCAGGTATCCGCCGAAGCTTGACAGAAAACTTAAAAAGCTTACGGAGTCGGGTATCCGCCGAAGCTTGACAGGAAAGGTAAAAAGCTTGCGGAGTCAGGTATCCGCCGAAGCTTGACAGAAAAGGTAAAAAGCTTGTGGAGTTGGGTATTCGCCGAAGCTTGATAGAAAACTTAAAAAGCTTGCGGAGTCGGGTATCCGCCGAAGTTTGAAAAGGTAAAAAGCTTGCGGAGTTGGGTATCCGTCGAAGCTTGACAGAAAACTTAAAAAGCTTGCGGAGTAGGGTATCTGCCGAAAGTTGACAGAAATTTTAAAAGGAAAGACACAAAGCTTGCGGAGTCGGGTATCCACCGAAACTTGACAAAAAACTTAAAAAGAAAGACACAAAGCTTGCAAAGTCGGGTATCTGCCAAAGCTTAATAGAACGATAAAAAGCTTGTGGAGTCAGGTATTCACCAAAACTTGACAGGAAAGGTAAAAAGTTTACGGAGTCGGGTATCCGCCGAAGCTTGACAGAAAACTTAAAAAGCTTGCAGAGTCGGGTATCCACTGAAACTTGACAGAAAACTTAAAAAGAAAGACACAAAACTTACGGAGTCGGGTATCCGCCGAAGCTTGACAGAAAAGGAAAAAAGTTTGCAGAGTCGGGTATCCGCCGAAACTCGACAGGAAAGGTAAAAAGCTTGCGGAGTTGGATATCCGCTGAAGCTTGACAGGAAACTTAAAGCAATGGGTGCGGGGACTCGGAAACTATACACAGTGGGTGCGGGGACCCGGAAACTAAAAGGCAATGGATGCGGGACCCGGAAACTAAAACACAATGGGTGCTGATTTTGCAAATGCATGTGATGCCTGAGACGATGCCTAATGCAATAGATGTGATGCTTGAGGACAATGCATGTGATGCCAGAAATGATGTATGATGCAATGAATGCCCTACTGTAGGAATTCTCATGAACAAATTGAGTAAGCAAATTTTTTTTTTGCACTTTAGAGCTTTAATTGAG
The DNA here is from genome assembly GCA_029884595.1 of Ormosia semicastrata. Taxonomy (NCBI): domain Eukaryota; kingdom Viridiplantae; phylum Streptophyta; class Magnoliopsida; order Fabales; family Fabaceae; genus Ormosia; species Ormosia semicastrata. The sequence continues at coordinate 5,400,290 of JAQQTO010000044.1, forward strand.
TTATTCTTAGTTCCACAACCCTTAAGGACTTTTCCCACAACAGGATCAAGATTAAACAGTAACATTCGTTGATTGGCCTTATGATTTGCCTGGTGATTCTTCTTTTGTAATCAATACTCTTAAAGAGCCTTGAGCCAGAAAACTTTATGTAGTGGGCCTTTACCAAAGTTTTGAACCAAACACTTCTTGGAAAACTTTGACCAACCAAACCCATACTCAAAGGGATCATTGTTGAATTTCTCTTCATTAAATATGGCTTGTGTAGAAGCTTATGACTTTCTTCCCCCAAAAGTTCCTATTCCCACCGGACATACTTCAATATGAATTAGCCATTGAGGATGTCATTTCCTTCATCGATTGAAACTCTAGAGCTCCTTTGGCTTGAGTTGTTCAACAATGGTTAAATTGTACTATTGTACTCATGTTCACCCAACCTGAAGCATCATGTGAGATATGCACTGGATTCAAAAGTACAACAAGAAAGAGATTTACCAACTGAGTAACCTTTTGACTGATTTTGGGAATATGACTACACAAAGGACATTTACAAAGGATAGAAACACAAGAAGTGGAATAGTACGAAAGCCAAGAGTTTTTTTTTTTGCCCCAATGTAAGGCCAAATAAAACAAAACAAACTACCCCAGTTTAGAGCCGAATTGAAAAGGGTAGAGACTTGCCCCAATATAGAGCCAAGTTGAACCAAAAGATTTGCCCTACTGTAAGGCCGAATTGAATAGGATAGAGACTTGCCCCAATGTAGAGCTGAGTTGAACCAAAAGATTTGCCCCAGTGTAGGGCCAACTTGAACAGGGTAACAATTTGCCCTAATGTAAGTCTCCTTTTTTTTTTCTTATCCTTTTTTTTAAACCGCCCTTACGGGTTTTCAGCCTAACAAATTTGTTATTTTTTTCATCTTTTTAAAAAGAGTAAGGATTACAAATTCAGCAGTGCATGAACTTTTTGTCTCAAAATTAAAGTTGATAAAAATGAAAACGACCTTTCATTGATCAGAATAGACTTTTTAAGGCTTGTAATGTGGCTAAGGTTAGGGGTTATGAAAGGAAAGGTATAAGGCTCAAACAAGCATTTAAAAGTTAAGTGGGACCAAGGATCCTTGTTCAAACTTAAATTTTGTCAATTGCTTTTGCACTTTCAAGCACACTTTTCTCTTGTTATTCTCCCTCTTTTTTCATCATTATTCAAACTTGAACTTTATCAAATTTTCTGCTTTTACTTTCCTCCCCTTTCATTTTTTCTTCCTTTCCCTTTTTTATTATGTTTCCAAATAATCACCTTGATAACTTTTATTTTGTGATTTCCCCTATTGTAGGGGTGATCCTTGTCCAGGGTTTATTGAAGGAAGCTTTTAAGCTCAAAATGGGACAACGAGGGAAGATGAATTCTTGTAAGAGAGAAAGATGACCAATCTTCATTTCAAATCTGGATTGCTCATTTTCAAAAAATTTAATTTAGAGACAAAAAGATAATACACACTAAATGATTATTTATTTGCTCCCTTTATTTTTCTATTTTTTTTTCTTTTTTATTTTTATTTTTATTTTTATTTTGTGTAAAGAACACCTGCACTCATGGGTCTCATGACCATAAAAAATTTTCACAATGAGAGTCCAATGGGATATGAACTAAACGAAAGCAAATAAAAAGCATAAAAGCATGACAAAAAGGATCTGACAAGAATATGAGTGTCAAGAACATGGGAAAAGAAAATAAGGTATGCTGAGATCCACACAAATCCATCATATTAATGCTTCAAGAAAGTTTACATAAGTTCAAAACCCAAACGATTTTAATGATTGAACAAGCATGGGGGTCAATACAAATAAACCATCATCTCATGGTAACAACTTGATAAACAAATCAGAATACTAGTTGCTTAAAATTTCCCAGTGCTAGCGGACTCTAGGGTACAGTTAATTCTTGACGGTTAGAAAAATGAATCACCACTTTGTCAAACTTTCTAAGGTTGCCCCTGATCAACCATTGTAGGCATTCGTTCCTATTGCAGATAAGCATGTGTAGAAACCTCTGACAATGCTTGGTGATTTACTATTTAGGTAACCGTTGTCATCCATGAGTTTTTCTGAAGCCCCATTTAACTCATTCGACTTGAAGTCCACCCTCAGTCGGTTCAACATTTTCCATACTCGCCTGTCCGTCATTCATTTGGTGCAGTCTTCCCTTTTTCATTTCCCTTTCAATCATTTCACCAATTACCACGATATCTGAAAAGTTCGACGACACACTCCCAATCATATGATTATAGAATGGCATGTGCAGTGTATCAGGGAACATAACAACCATCTCTTTTTCTGACAAAGGGAGTTCTACTTGTGCAGCTATTTCCCTCCACCTCTGAGCATATTTCTTGAAGGTCTCAGCATCTTTCTTAGATATGCTTCGTAATTGCATTCTATCTGGTGTCATGTCCATGTTGTACTTATACTGCTTTACAAAGGCATCAGCTAAATCCTTGAAACTCCTTATATGGGCACGCTCAAGATGTGTGTACCAATTCAAAGCTGCCCTAGTTAGACTGTCTTGGAAGAAATGGATTAACAAGTTGTTGTCGTGAGCTTGTGAAGCCATCTTGCGAATGTACATTGTAAAGTGATTCTTTGGGCAAGTAGTCCCCTTATATTTATCAAAATCTGGGACCTTAAACTTTGGGAGAATGACAACATCAGGGACAAGACAAAGGTCAGTAGCATCCTTAAGGCCATAACAACCAGCTCTTTCAATGATCCGTATTCTTTCTTCCAAAGTTTTCCATCTCTCTTTGAACTGAGGATTTTCAACAAAAGAACTTAATAGGTATTGAGGCATAAAAGTGGTGACAAAATGTTGCACTAGTGGGGTTCTACTGGTACCTGGGTAATGGGCATATGGTTGGGTTGTGCTCAATGAGTTTGAAGCAGGTATGCCACTGTCAAGGGAATTGGCAACCCGTGGTGGTACAAAGCTGGAAGGGAAGCCATATGATGGGATAAAAGGGAGAAATGGGTGTTGTATTGCTGGGGTTTCATTGACATTCAGCCGGGTGACTTGAGTTTGGGTATTGTTCAGCAGGTTTGAATTTGGTGTCACTGCTGGCACGCTATTACCAGGGGGATTGGTGGTTAATGATGGTACATAGCTGGGATGGAAGCCATAAGGAGGGAAGGGTGGCACTTGGATTTCTTGAGAACTGGTGACTGAGGGTTGAGTAGTGATTGGCATCACAACTCCTTGAGGATTGAAGCCTTGGTATTACAAAAGGGTTGGAGAGAAACCAGATAGGTGAGGAGGTGTGGTCAGATGTCCCTCATTTGCCACTGAGGGATTCCCATTTGTGCTCCTTCTATTTTCTATGGACTGTAACATCTCCATCATCTTGAACACTTGTTCTCTAAGTTGATTCACCTCATCCTTCAGCTTTTGAGTTCATTCTATTTTGTCCATGATCCTTGCCTGAGAACGAGTCCTGTAAGGGTGTCGCGGAAGCAATTTTTTTCGTTATAGTGCCCACTTTTTCGCTTGGTGAAACATGATGTGAATATGCAATTATCAACATTGACTGAACAAAATTGGCAACATGCATGCATGCAAAGTATTATGCAAATGAAATTTTTTATTTTTTTTATTTTTAAAAAGAATGCTATGAATGTCATGGTAATGCAAAATGATGTATCTTTTTCTTTCTTTTCCTTTTTTAGAGTTAGAAATGTGATGAAAATGCAAGATGATATTTTTTATGGGGATGTAATGCAAATGCAAGATAATGTATCTTTTTTTTTTTTATGCTAAGAATGCTATGAAAATGCAAGATAATGTATATTTTTCTTTTGTTTTTGAATGCTAAGAATGCTATGAAAATACAGGATGATGTTTTTTTTGTTAGGAATGTTATGAAAATACAAGATGATATTTTTTTTTTTTGCTTTTTTGATGCTAGGATTGTCATGAAAATATAAAATGATATTTTTTTTTTATGAATGCTAAGAATGTAATGAAAATGCAAAATGATATATCTTTTTTTTTTAAAAACAAGAATGAATGACATGAGAGATAGATGAATAATGAAAAAAAAAATGCTAGGAATGAAAATGCTATATGATGTATCATTTTTTGTTGAATTTTTCTTTGCCAAAAAGAATGCAAAGATGGAGGACATGAGGAATAGACAGATAAAGAAAAAGAACGCTCCCTTTGTATCCTAATCAGATGCAATCTAAGAAGCTGGATGACTCTAACTTTCGAGGTCATTATGTTCAACCTATCAGTGCAAGATTTTTCGGAGACAGACCGAACTTCTAAAAAGTCATGGTCCCAGATTGCCCCATCTCGAAGATAAGGATCCAATTCATGAATTAATCACAAGTAGGGATGAACCCTCTCAATATGACTAGTCCATGATACTGGTAACAATCTGAGTGGTGTCTCAACAAATGCCAAGTGAGCACAAGGCTCCTTAATAACAAAAGTCGAGACCCCTCATACTCCTAGGGTTCGCACAGACTCGGGTATAGAGCCCAAAAAGTGTGTGAGGTAAGTGATTAGTGACGTGTGTGAAGGAGCATAAAAAATCTGTACAAAAACTTAAAAGACAAAAATACCCCAACCTGCAAAACATATATACAACAGCCAGCCAGCAATCGTCTACCCTAGGGTTTTAACAATTAAGTACAAAATATATATACAAGTCACAATATACATGAAATAATGTTATCAGATATTTACATAAAAGTACTAAATAAAATACATTTACAAACAAATAAGAAAACAAAAACAAAGACAAAGAGGGTAAAATAAATAAATAAATAATTATTAAAACTTTGCACAACTAATAACAACAGGCCTGACTCTATAAGTATCCCCAGTGGAGTCGCTAGTTGTCGCAACCGGGATCGCGACGGGACGACAAAAAATATTCGATTTTGAAAATCAATGGAGTCGCCACTAATGTTTATTTAAATTGGGAAAACATTAGAAAAACCCTTTAATCAGGTAAACTAGTGTTTTTAAAAAATGAGTTAGAGTTCGGGAGTTGATTACAGGTAGGGAAGGTGTTAGCACCCTACACTGCCCGTTCCAAGAACGGTACCTTGAGTTAGTTGTGCAAATTTAATAATCTCAAATATATTTATTTTATCCCCCTTAGAAAAAGATTGTAACTATTTACAAAAGAAACAACTAAATGATGAAAATTTAATTTTAGCTTGACAGAAATCAATTTTCTGCTCCTACGTATCTCCTGGTGCAATGGAGAACTCAAAGTTACATAGTTCTTTAGAAAATAATTGTGGGTTGATTGATTTTAATTAAGAAAGAAATTTTTGAAAAGGGATTTTGTTTGAAAACAAATCCGTTCTTGCACGAGGTTCAAGTTTGCACCAGGCTACTCAATAAACCCTTATGATCCAAACGACATTGAAGATAGCTTCCGCTATTCAGTCATCATCATTGGTCATTGCATGGATTAAAAGATTTTTATTTTATTTTTTATTTTAAGGCATGCACAAGTACAACTAAGTAGCTACACAAACAACACATTATCATACCATGAGTCAAATAAATACAATAAAATAACATAAAAACCAAATTAAACACAATAATGAAAAAAATTTATTTATTTTTATCCTTTTAACATTTTTTTATTTTTTATTTTATTTTTAAATTTTCTCTTTTTTATATATTTTTAGATTTTTTCTTAAAAGGCCTAATTACAAATTTCAAAACTCTTTTTCTTAAAAGAAAGAAAATATCTCAAGCCCAAGCAAGCGAAAAAAAAAAAAAGAGAAGGCCCAAATTTATATTTTTACTTAAACCCAGATGAAAGATAAAAATAAAATTAAAAAAGGTAAAAATAAATAAAAAATACAAACAAACCAAAAAAAAAAAAAAGAAAGAGCAAGCTTACCTCCAAGGCGTATAAAAATGCTATGCTCAAAGAATTCTGCACAGAGCCTCACGGGTTCTCTTCAAATCGAACCTTGAAAAGCAACCTACTAGCATGGAGGAAAATTTTTTTTACTAAAGTCTCGGGCTCTTATGCTTAGTATTAAGCCCAAGTAAAAAAAATACTAAGGTTCTCGGGCTCTATACTTAGTATTAAGCCCAAGTGTGAAAATTTTTAGATGTCCAAACCATTGAAAAGCACCCCTTTATATAGGAGGAGGGGAAGGAGAAGGAGCTTGGCTTCTCCAATCTGGGACTTAAACACTTTAGTTTTTTCAACTTTTTTTCCTTTTTTTCCTTTTTTTCCTTTTTTTCATTTTTGTTTTTTTAGATTTTCATTCATTTTTCAAGGTTTAGAAATAAACTTTATGGACAAAATTGAGTGTTCATACCTTGATTAAGTAACAAAATAAAAATAAAAATTTATGGATAAAATTGGGTATCAACACATTGCTAATCTTTACATATAGCTCCCTCCCCGTCTCAGCTACTGGCTTCAAAGGAGAAAACGTGTGCAAGGAGGAATTGGGAATGGGCTTGGATACAGTCCTCAAAGGATCTGTAGTTGAAGGCAAAAAACAAACTGTGGAAGGAAATATGGTGGGTGAAGGGAATGTGTTTGCAGAAGGGAAGGTCTGCTTTCTTTTCTTTTTCTTTTTTCAGTTTTTCTTTCTTTCTTTTCTTAAATTAATTTTTCTTTTTCTATTTGATATTTACATTTGGGTTTTGGATCAATTGAGTTATACGTTCTAAAATTGGGTCAAGGTAAAATAGATATAGACCTCACATAACTAAGAAATTTTTAGCACCTCTAAGATATCATCACTCTTAAACCCAAAAGATTCTTAAAGCCTAACTAACCTTTTCTGATGCATAAACTGCAAGTCCTTGAAACATCTCCTGATAGACTAGAACTTATTCCAAAGGAAACGCATCTTCCATGGCACAATCTTGTCATCACCCACCCACGTCAAAGCAAGCAAGGAACTAGAAGCAAATAAGATTGGATATTGTAACACCCATGTTCTTTGAAAAGACACTTCAAAAGCAAAGACAATGGCCATAAAGTCAGCTTCATTAACATCACAACACTCCACAATTTTAGTACAACAACACACAATCTTCCCATTCGCATCCTTAAGAGTAGCACCAATAACAAACTTCCCCCACATACTTTTAATCGAACCTTCTAAACTCCAAAAAAGAACACCTATAATCATAGGGGACCCTTTAATAACCTACTTACTTATTGAACCAGGGAGCTTCCATTTTGTAACATCCTGTAAATTAAACTTCAAAAACTTGAAAATGGAAAATCAGCACACCATCCCTTAGTCCAAAACCCAAGTCTTAACTTTACTTGAAAGTAGATCTGCTCCCAACTTGGTTCACTTTTATCAAACACCATCTTGTTTTTAACTTGCCAAATCGTCCAGATAATAACAAAGAATAAAGTTACCCATAACTTTTTTTGAAAACCATACAAACCAATATCCACGCACGAATCAAAGAAAGTGTGTGGGTCAGAAGGGGAAGACCAGAAAAAGCCCCACCAATCCAGACAAGTACACCATAATTTCCAAGAAAAAGAACAAGTGAAGAATAGATGTTCAATACTTTCTTTACCATCAATACAAAATGGGCAGCCATCATCACTAACGTGAATTATGTTGAACTTTCTAAGACGATCTTTGGTATTCAATCTTCCCAGCAACACAAACCAAACAAGCATTTTAGCCCTTAGAGTAGCTAGGCCCTGCCAGACACCTTTTGAGAGATTACTAGAAAAGCACATAGAGCCTGATAGAGAAGCTTCAACAAACAAGAACGATTTAATCGAAAAGGACCCTTTAGAATCAAATTTCCAGAAAAGCTTATCTTTAGTCTCTTTATCAAAGGAGGCTTGAGATAGCAAAATATTCAAATTATTACGTTGTTGTAACTCCCATACAAAAAATGACCGTCTCCAGAGAAAGTTCCACCTCCAACTATACCCATCCCACACACCAAATTCCGCAATTACCTTATTTTTTTTGCAAGGAGACAGCATACAACCTTGGAAATTTATCTTTGAGGCACCTATCACTAATCCACTTATCTTCCCAAAATAAAGATTTCATACTATTTCCCACATTCATTCGAAAACCATGCTGGATAATTTTACTTATTTCCTTTCCAGAATTTGTAATATTATAAACATCTGCCCAAGGACCCCCTCTACACGATATTTGCTGATCAACAAGCGGTCTATCCATTACTAGATTATACTTTGAGCACACTACCCACTTCCATAAGGGTTTATCTTCAGCTGAAAATCGCCACCACCATTTGAATAGCATAGCAGCGTTTTTGATAATCAAGTCTCCCACTCTAAGCCCTCCCAACAATTTTGGCTTTTGAATATCACTCCATTTGATAAGTGGCAGCCCTCGTTTATTAATATCACCATTCCAAAAAACCTGCTTTGGATCCTTATAATTTTTTTAACCACTGCCACTGGAATTTTAAAGAGCCCAAGATAATATAAAGGTAAATTATTAAGTATGGACTTAATCAATACAAGTCTTCCTACTCTGGATAGAAGCCTCGCCTTCCAAGAAGCAAGTCTCTTTTCAATCCTATCCACTATCGGTCTCCATGTGACCAAATTTCTCGGACTTGACCCAAGAGGGATTCCCAAATACTTTATTGGCAAGGAAGCAATTGAGCATCTTATCCTGCTACATATCCTAGCAACCCACTACTGCGGTCAATAAAAAGGAATGAAGGCCAATTTTGTATAGTTTATGTTCAGCCCAGATATGACACCAAAACAATCCAGCAATCTTCTATAATTAATGATAACTCGTTCCTTAGCAGGGCAAAAGAATACTGTGTCATCCGCAAATTAGACGTGAGACAATTCCACCTTATCCTTCCCAATGCAAACATATTCTATTAACCCAGTTTCCTTGGCTCGACACACCATCTGATTGAACACCTCCGCCACCAAGACAAATAAGAAAGAGGATAGGGAGTCACCTTGTTTTAGGCCACACTGCATATTAAATAGCGTTGTTGGTGAGCCATTCACCAAAACTGACATAGATGCTGTTGAAATGCATTGAGACACCCATCTTCTCCATTTCTCACCAAAACCCGTGCGCTTTAATACATGATCTCCAAAGCTCCATCTAACTGAATCAGCTTTCTGAAAATCAAGTTTCATTATCACTACTGAATTTTTTTGCTTCTTGAACCAATGCACTGCTTCATTTGCAATAAGAGCCCCAACAAGAATCTGCTTTCCACTAACAAAAGTTATCTGAGTCTCACCCACTAAGTCTGGCAAGACCTTTCTTATCCGTGAAGCTAAAATTTTTGCAATTACCTTATATATACACCCAACCATACTAATAGGTCTGTATTCTGGCCCCTTCTACCTTTGGAATTAAAGCCACCCAAGTCATATTAACCTTTCTTAGAAGAGAGCCCGATGAAAAGAAAATCAATAATAAACTTAAAGAATTCTTCATCAATAACACACCACATACTCTTAATGAATTTTAAGTTGAACCCATCATACCCGGGCAATTTTGTAGGCTCACAACACCACACAACATTTTTTACCTTATCCACAGTTGGCAAAACTTCAAGAGCCAACACTTGTTCTTTATTGATACACAACAACATACCTTCTTGGATTTCAATATTTGGAAGGGGCTCCTGTTTATAAAGATCCTTAAAGAACTTTCTTGCCACTTTTTTAATATTCTTTGAGTCATGAAAGACCCTCCTTCCCAACTTCAACTTCAGAATCTGTTTCTTCCTTTTCTTATTAGCAGCCATAGCATGAAAATATTTCATGTTTTTATCTAACTCCTTAAAGTGCTTTTCATGAGATAACTGTCTCCAGTATTCTTCTTTCCTTCCATACCATTTTCCCAAGTGACTTAAAAGAGCATTCCTCCTAGCCATTTCCAATTCATCCAGATCTCCCACCTCAGCCAAAAGGTCAATTTTGGATAAAAACTTCAACTCCAGACATTTAATTTTGTTATCAATATGACCAAAAACTTCCTTATTCCATTTTTTAAAGGAATTTTCAGCCCCTTTAATTTCTCCTCAACTGATTTATTACCCAAATTCTTCCATTCCATTTCCACCATTTTCGTAAATTCCTTATGTGAAAACCAAACATCCAGCGACCTAAAAGGCTTAGGCTAATCCAGAAACAAAGGCGAGTGATCCGAGATTGACCTTCTTAGACCCCATAGTTTAAGGTTCTGAAATATTACCAACCAATCATTCTCCACAAACATTTTGTCTAGTTTACTGTGTGACCTTCCTCTTGACCAAGTACACTTTCTCCCAATAAGAGGCATGTCTACAATTCCCATATTTTGGACCCACTCAGCAAAATCTACCATACTTGGAGATATAACACTTCCCCTTTTTCTTTCCTCAAGCAGAAGCACCTCATTAAAATCCCCCATAATGAGCATAGGGACCAATACCACTTGCTTCAGGTTCAGCAATTCCTGCCATAGTGTGTTTCTTTCACTACGGCTATGGGGACCATATACTACCAAGATAGCACAATTGAACATCTGCTCAGATATAATTCCTTCTACGCATATCCACCTTTGGCCAAACAAGATATTTTTTTTCTTAAAAATTTATTTCTCCCAAATACAAATTAAACCTTCACCATCGTTTATTGCCTCCACAGAACACCAATCACAGTCAAAACTACCCCACAAACTTCTAATTTTTTGGTCAGTAAGGGTTGCGTGTTTCGATTCAACCAGACCCAAGAAGGAAACATTTTTTTTAGCCACCAATTTTTTCACAGCAACACACTTTCCCCCACCCCCAATACCTCTAATATTCTAACATAAAATACGCATATTAAAATAGAAAATGGCACACCTGAAAACTAGAGAGCTCATGGACTCCCTCTTGATTCCCTCCTCTTTGAAGCTTTCCTGCTCCTATTCTTCTTCAATTTTCTAGCATTTTGGAGTGCTAGGATTGTCTCCTCTTCATTTGAAGCCACCAAGCCTACAATCTTTCCCACATTCCAAGTTTCTTTAGCCTCCTCAACGCCCTCTGCATCACCTCCTGAGCACGACTCTGAGAATCCTCCAGAAGCTTGGTTATCAGAATCATTCTGATTCAAGCAAACCACGACATTGCTATTTCGTGATTTCTCATTAACGTCCACTGGGTTAGGCCCAAAGCTAGGGGGATACATATATGTGGACTCAGCTTCATAACACCAAATAGGTCGATGACCTATTTCACTTTCTTTTCTACCACCTATTAAAACTGAAGTTACATTTTTAGTTGACGTGGGCCTAGGCAGACCCAATTGTACTTCAATCAATACCTCATATGTCCTCTTATCTTTAGTAAAATCTACTGTGTGCGTTCTAGTAGGATAAATTTCAGTCTGTGTTATTAAAGGGCACTTACTAAATGAACATTCAATATCATCATGTTTTCCACCCAGCGGTAAATGATCGTTGTCCATTCCCAACACATCATTAAACACTGAAACCCCACCGACCACCCATTGTCCTTCCCATTGAGCCTTGTCTGAAATTATAGCCGGAGACCCTGCTTCACCTTCTCCGACATCATCATCTCTAACCTCCAGTGAAGATGGATCCGACGAGCTTCTCTCCTTGCTTGGGTCTATACCACACTTCTTCCACACTTGCCCAGCATCCCTTCCAACTTCTTTGACATAAACATCAATGCCTTTACCATCTACGGATAAATATACCCAGCCACCAATCAAAGGCCAGTATATCGTATCTATTAGCAATCTTGCAACCCCAAGGGACAAGGCAGATTCTGTTTCCCTATCAAAACAAATGACCTCACCCCAACACTTTGTGTTTTGTTCTCTTTGATGTTTGCTGGTTCTTACTCCTCTCTTTTGGGGAGAGTCTTTGAGCTTTGAACCTTGAGTATATACAACAACAACAACAACCAAGCCTTTTCCCACTAAGTGAGGTCGGCTATATGGATCAAATGACGCCACTGTGCTCTATCATAAATCAAGTCTTCAGATATGTCAGTCAGATCTAGATCATTTTTAATCGTTTCACTTATAGTCTTTCTTAGTCTTCCTCTACTTCTCGCAATTGGGCTATTATCTACCTGGTCTACTCTTCTTACAGGGACTTCTACGGGTCTTCTCCTTACATGTCAAAACCACCTAAGGTGATATTCTATCATCTTTTCCACAATAGGTACTACCCCTACTTTCTCTCTAATGCATTCATTCCTAATTCTATATTGTCTTGTATGGCCACATATACAACACAACATCCTCATCTCTGCGACACTAATCTTATGCTCTTATTGGCTTTTTACTGCCCAACATTCAGTACCATACAACATCGCGGGCCTTATAGCTGTGCAGTAAAATTTACTCTTAAACTTGAGAAACACTTTTCTATCACAAATAACTCCTGACGCACTCCTCCATTTCATCCATCCAGCTTGAATCCTATGGTTTATAACTCCCTCTATCTCTCCATCATTTTGTATAATAGATCTAAGGTACCTAAACTGTGTGACTTGTGGTATTGTATGATCTCTAATTTTCACCGCTAAGCTAACATTAACACGTCTCTTACTGAACTTACATTCCATATACTCCGTCTTACTCCTGCTTAGACGAAGGCCATGTTCTTCCAAAGCTCGTCTCCATAACTCTAGCTTCCCATTTGTTTCCTCTCTCGACTCTCCAACTTAGACTATATCATCTGCAAAAATCATGCATTGTGGCACATGCTCTTGGATATGTGTAGTAAGCACATCCAAGACCAAGGCAAAAATATATGGACTCAAAGTTGACCATTGGTGCAGTCCTATAGTTATAGGAAAATCTTCTGTGACCCCACTCTGTATTCTCACACTAGTTTTAGCCCCATCATACATATCTTGGATTGCTCGAATATAGGCGATACGATCTCCTTTCTTCTCCAAAGCCTTCCACAAGACCTCTCTCAGTACTCTATCGTAGGCTTTTTCCAGATCAATGAAAACTATGTGTAGGTCTTTTTGCTTCCTCCGATACCTCTCTATTAATCTTTATAGAAGATAGATTGCTTCCATGGCTGACCTCCCAGGCTTAAAACCAAATTGATTCTCTGAAATATGAGTCTCTTGTCTTAATCTCTGTTCAATTACTCTTTCCCATAACTTCATGGTATGACTCATGAGCTTAATTTCTCTGTAATTTGTACAGTTTTGTATATCTCCCTTATTATTATAAATCGGGATTAAAGTGCTTTTCTTCCATTCGTTTGACATTTTCTTTGACCTCATTATCTCGTTAAATAGTTTTGTGATCCAACTTATACCTTTCTCTCCTAGGCACTTCCATACCTCAATAGGTATATTATCCAGTCCGATCGCTTTTCCATTATCTATCCTCTTCAATGCTTCTTTTACCTCAAACTCCTGAATTCTACGATAAAATGTTTTATTTTGGTCCTCCTCTCTAGTGTTTAGAAAGTCCGAGTCTCCTATGTTCCTCATTAAATAACTTGTGAAAATAACCCTTCCATCGATCATTGATGTCTTGTTCTGAAACCAAGACTTTACCCTCTTCATCCTTAATGCATTTCACTTGATTCAAGTCTCTTGTCTTCCTTTCCCTACTTTTAGCAAGCCAGTAGATATTCCTTTCTCCATCTTTGGTGCCCAACGATTGATATAACTCGTTGAATGCTTCAGCTTTCGCCTTGCTCACTGCCTTCTTAGTATCTTTTTTAGCTGCCTTATATTTTTCCCAATTTTCATCATTTTTACACATGTGTCAAACTTTATAACATTCCCTTTTAACCTTAACCTTATCTTGTACACTTGCGTCCCACCACCAAGATTCTTTATCCTTGGGTCCAAAGCCTTTTGATTCACCGAATGTCTCTTTTGCTACCTTCCTAATCCCTTTAGTTATCTTGTCCCACATATCATCAGTACTCCCTTGTACTTCCCAAATCTCTTCCTCCATAATCCTCCTCTGAAAGAGTATTTGTTTTCCTCCCTTTAATTGCCACCATTTGATCATTGGCTCTGTCTCGACAATTTCTCCTTACTCTCATCTTAACCCGTACATCCATAACCAAAACCCTGTGTTGGGTATTCAAGCTCTCTCCAGGGATGACTTTGCAATCCATGCAAAGCTTTCTATCAGATTTCCTTATTAGAAAGAAATTAATTTGAGAGCAAGAACCCCCGTTTCTATATGTGATCAGATGCTCTTTCCGCTTCCTAGAACAAGTATTAGCTATTGTAAAATCAAATGCTACTGAAAAATCTAAATCCGCTTTACCCTCTACATTAGCTACTCCTAGACCATAACCCCCATGCAAACCCTTATACCCCTTAGATTCGCTCCCTACATGACCATTTAGGTCCATTCCTAGAAAAATCTTCTCTCCTAATGGTATTCCGTGAATTAAACCTTCTAAATCCTCCCAAAAATTTATCTTGTGGTGCTTGTCTATCCCTACTTGGGGTGCATACGCACTAATAACATTAAAAGTCTCCTGTTCCACAACAAACTTCAAAGCTATGATCCTATCTCTGATCCTTTTCACATCCACAACCATATTCTTTCAATTCTTATCTACTATAATGTCTATCCCATTTCTAGATTTTATCTTGCCAGTGTACCAAAGCTTAAAACCCAAAGTGTCGAGTTCCTTTGCCTTTTCTCCAACGCACTTAGTTTCCTGTAGGCATATAAAATCAATCCTCCTCCTAATCATGGTGTCAACTATTTTCATTGATTTACCTGTAAGTGTGCCTATATTCCAAGTTCCAAAACGCATCTTATTCTTGTGAACTAACTTCTTTACCTACACTCGTTCATGACAATGTGGGAACCCTTACTTATTTTTCACTACACTCAGGCGGCGATGTAGCGGCCCTTGCTCATTTGACACCGTACTCGAGCCATACAGCGCGTTGCTTAGGGGCAACGACCTAGCATTAACACAATTACTTCGTTGATCTATGTCATAAAGATTCGACAAAGTTTTATGTTAGCTGTGGACTGCCTAATACAACTCTCTTTTTTTATCTGGGCATGAGACCAGCTATACAGATATTTGCAACAAAACTCAAAGATATAGGCGAGTTTTAAACCTTGAGTATATATATATATATATATATATATATATATAAAAAGATATAGACCTCACATTGAGTTAACATTGTTCCTGATTATAGTATAGAATTATTATTATTTTTTCAATATTTTTTTCTTTTTTAATCATTAATTTTGTATTCTCTTTTTTTTCTTTGACTTTTCACTTGAAATTTATTATTATTATTATTATTAATAAAAAACAAGCAAGATAAAAATAAAAATAAAAATTGATCAGACAAAACTAAGTATTCACATTTACATATAATTTTTATAATAGACATTATGACAATGATTAACTCACTTTTAATAAACGAAGCATAAATTTAAATTTTTTGTCAATATCTCATTTGATTATGGAATAATATAACAGTACCCCCATATAATTGAAAAACATTATAACATAATTGCATATAATTAGGAAAATAACGTGAAAATATATCATAAATTAATTTTATTGGATTATATTTTTCTTATCAACAATTTTTTAAGGTACAAAGAGAGAATGAAACCCAAGTATTTTTATATTTATTATTTTTTGATTTTTATTGCACTGTTATATTATATTATTATATTGCAAATTTTCTTCCTTTTTAAATCATTATATTCTTTTCTTGATTGGTTTTTTAATTAATTATATATATATTTTTTACTTAATTTCTTGTATCAACACGTGTTGCATTCCGTTTTCAAATTTCTCAAATAATAACTATTATTTTATCCAAAACTAACTCAATGTCAAATCAATAGAAAGTTTTAGTGATAAAATTAATGGGATTTTAATTCTAATATATCCTAAATTAATTTTACTAGATTATATTTTTTTTCTAATATTTTTTATTAAACAGAAGGGTTAAAGCCTATTTTTTAAAAATATTTTACTTAGTTTAACATCTCGATATAATTAGGAAGAGAATGCAACAAAATATTTGAAATCGATTTTAATAAATTATTATATTTTTCTTATGTTCTTAATTTCTTAATTGTCATGATTCATTTGGGATCATCCTATTTAATTTTAAATTTATTTTTATTATTTCTTCTAAATAAACTTGATTTCTTTATTTCAATATTTTATATAATTGTTAATTGTTAATTAATTATAATCAATTAAGTTTTAATCAATCAAAATAGTTCTTCATTAATGGGAATATTTATTCTCTGATTTTAATATTTATATTTTTTAATCAATTAGAATCAATATTCATGAATGGGAACATTTATTCCTTAGTTATATTATATTATTTTTATTTTTATTTATTTTCAAACAATTATTTTCCCATTTTTTTACAGTGAAAAAAACCTTTATTCATATCTTTAAATTTGGCCACCTGTTTCTTCGAAGGAGTTGACTTGCCTCACGATCAACAACCACAAAAGTGGTAATTTTTTATTATGCCTGAAATTAATAGGATATAAAATATGTTAATATATGAGTGATTTAGGCATATTAAACATTCAAATAAAAAAATTTGCATTATATCAGTTTTACAAATCTTTTCACACTTATACAAATAAAAGATGGCTACATCAACCTTCTTAGAGCATATTGGACAGCTGAGCTAGTACTATATATGATCAATAGGTAATCTTTTTTTATAGCCAAACAAACACAAATACCTTCATCTACATGATTTAATTAAGGAATAATAAACAAATATTTGTTTAATAAAAAAGAAACACATTTGATTATATAAATGAGCTAAATCAATGAGATATATAATCTTTAATATTATTATTTTATAAATTGTCTTCATTTCAGAATCCTCCGTAGAGTAATTTATTTTGATATTCATCCAATACAAAAACAAACACATAATAACATCAAATATTGATCAAATAGTAACATACTTGCTCCTAAATCATTATCAGGGTTCATGAGCAATATACTTCCATATCGACTAGCCTACATATAAGATATGTCAATATAGACGTGAATTTGAATGAATTATTTCTTATAACCAATATCATATCATATATTAGAATAATAAGCATACCTTCTCATCTTGGACAATTATTTCAATTCTATTGATGCAAATTCAAATCTTGATCATTTAATCAAGCTTACTTAGCACAATATGTTCGATGTAACTTACCATTGATGTCTGTGTTTGTGTGTGTTTGGGATTTTACTTTGAACAATTTATAGCTCAAAGAAATGAGCATTCTAATCTTAATTGAATATTAAATTGATTTTCTAATAAATTAATTATCAAGAAAAAATGCAACAATATATCAATCTTTCCTAAATTAATTTCATTCATTAAATTTAAATTGTCGACAATATAAAATATCAATAACCCTGTTTATGCTGAACTTTGTTGTAAATTCCTACATAGTCGGTCCTAAGCTCGGATAAAAGAGGAGGGATGTATTAGGTAGTCGACAACCAGCATAAAAATTTGTAGAATCTTTATGACATAGATCAACGAAGTAATTGTGTTAATGCTAGGTCGTTGCCCCTAAGCAACGCGCTATATGACTCGAGTATAATGTCAAATGAACAAGAGCCATTGCATCGCCGCCTGAGTGTAGTGAAAAATAAGCAAGGGTTCCCACATTTTTATGAGCGAGTGTAGGTAAAGAAACTAGTTCCCAAGCGTATGATGCATTTTGGAACTTGGAATATAGACACACTTATAGGTAAATCAATGGAAATAGTTGATACTATGATTAGGAGGAGGATTAATTTTATGTATCTACAAGAAACTAGGTGAGTTGGAGAAAAGGCAAAGGAACTCGACACTTCGGGTTTTAAACTTTGGTACACCGACAATGTAAAATCTAAAAATGGGGTAAGCATAATAGTAGATAAGAATTGGAAGAATAATGTTGTGGATCTGAGAATGCTTGGAGATAGGATCGTAGCTGTGAAGTTTGTTGTAGAACAGGAGAATTTTAATGTTATCAGTGCGTATGCACCCCAAGTAGGGTTAGACGAGCACTACAAGATAAAATTTTGAGAAGATTTAGAAGGTTTAGTTCAAAGAATACCATTAGGCGAGAAGATTTTTCTAAAAGGGAACCTAAATGGTCATGTGGGGAGCAAATCTAGGGAGTATGGACTAGGAGTAGCTAATGCAGAGGGTAAAACGATTCTAGATTTTTCGGTAGCATTTGATTTTATAATAGCTAACACTTGTTTTAGGAAGCGGGAAGAGTATCTTATCACATATAGAAACGGGGATTCTTGCTCTCAAATTGATTTATTTGTAATAAAGAAATCTGATAGAAAACTTTGCATGGATTATAAAGTCATCCCTTGAGAGAACTTGATTACCTAACACAGGGTTTTGGTTATGAATGTACGTGTTAAGATGAGAGTAAGAAGAATTTGTCGAGATAGAGAGCCAATGATCAAACGGTGACAACTAAAAGACGGAAAACAAATGTTCTTTCAGAGGAGGATTATGGAGGAAGAGATTTGAGAGGTATAAGGTGTCGCAACTGGGATCGCGACGGGACAACCGAAAAAGATAAAATGGTTTGAAAATCAATGGAGTTGCCACCAATGTTTATTTAAATTGAGAAAATATTAAAAAAAAACCCTTTAATTAGGAAAACTGATCTTTTAGAAAATGAATTTGGATTCGGGAGTCGATTACAAGTAGGGAATGTATTAACACCCTACACTAACCCATTCCAAGAACGGTACCTTATGTTAGTTGTGCAAATTTTGATAATCTCAAATATATTTTATTTTACAATTTTCTTAAAAACCTTATAATTTTTTTTAAAGAAAAAAAAACCAAATTATGAAAATTTAATTTTTGACTTGACAAAAATAAATTTTTGCTCCTACGTATCTCCTGGTGCAATGAGGAATTCAAAATCACATAATTCTTTAAAAAATGAGCGAGTTAGTTAATTTTAATTAACAAAGATATAAAGTGTTCAAACAAAATTTTATTTAACAAAAATTTAATCATGCTACATGCTAATTAAACAAGCAAGTAAACTAAGTAAGGGTGTGTTTGTTTAAGATTATAATTAGCATTTTTGGGAAAAAAAATTGTTGTAATAGTATTTAATCATGTTTAGTAAAATTAGCTTCAGCTTTTACACGAAATTCAATGCAAAATAAAAACTTTTTAAAGTTAATTTTCATAATGCTGAAGATTGAAACTTATGATTTTAGCTTATAAATTATTTCTTATACTTTGATATGTAAATATCATTTTGTCCTCAATCAAATAATTTTTTTAATCATTCTACACCTATTTTAGTAATTTAATACATAAAAGTGATTTTTTTATATCATCCAAACAAATCATATTAGCTTAAAATCATTTTACAGCTAATACATCCAAACATAAAAATAAATCGATTATAATCAATTATAACAAAAAACTTTTATACAATAATCGATTACTAAGCATAATCAAATTTTTATAGCTTTCTCAAACACACACTAAATTAAAAGATTAAACAAGAAGCAAAATTCAAATCAAACCAACCCAAGAACCTAAAGATTTTTTTTAGCATTTTTATTTTTTATTTTTTATTTTTTCTTCGATTCTTAGGTTTTTTTTTTTACATTTCTAACATATCCTAACAAATTAACCTAGCCCAAATTTTTTTTAAAAAAAATTAATCCACTAATTTAAAACACAACTCTGGGCCCATTGCACTAAAAAACTCGTTTAAAACCAAAGCCCAACTAATTTTTTTTTACCAAAATTAACCAGACACCAATAATCACAACTACAAAAAAAACTTATTAAACAAATAAAGGTTGGAAATGAAACAAAGCAGCAGCAAAGAACAAAAACGAAGAGGCTCCTGGTTTTGGAACAAAACAGAGGAGAGGAAAATTTCTCCTCCCACTCCAGCAGAACGGACGGTGACAAGGAGGACGACGGCGGCCTTGGAGGGAGGCGCGAGTGGGTCTAGCCTCGCGATCGATGCACAGATCCGGGCCAGAGGTGGCGGTGGCTCGGGGCGGAGTTCGCGGGTTTACTGCGCGGCTGCCGCGCGGTTGGACGGCGTGGATCCGGGTCAAATGAAGCCGGTTCGTTTAGTGGACGGCACGATGGTGACCGGATCTGGGTGTGGATGGTTCCCAGGTAGCGGTTGGCTCGGTTTGGGCCGGTTGTAATGGTAGATGGAAAAGGGGCTGGCTGTTTGTGGTGGTGATTTCCAGTGGGTGTGTGGGTTTTGGTTGGGTGGATAATGGTTGTTTAGGATGGTGGTGATGAAAGTAGGTGAAGGTTGGTAATGGTAGTTGGGTCACGGTTGGAGGTGGATCTGTGGTTTTTTTGGAGTTTGGGGTGAAGGTTGGTTGATGGTGGTTTCTCGTGGTTGAGGGGAAGAGATGGTGGAGGTGGATTTGGAAGATGGTTATAGTGGTTGCGGTGATGAAGAAGATGAAGTGGCTTTGAGGTTGAAGATGGTGAGTTAACTGGGTTTGGTGATGGTGGCCGTGAATGGGGTTGTGGATGGTGCTGTTTCCCTTTTTTTTTTTTGCCATAAATGGAATGAATAGACCTAGTGGTCTTTTTGCTTACCTTTACATATTTTTGATCAAAAATGTAAATACGAAATCGAAATGTGATACTTGTAGTGAAGCAGGAGTGCAAATCAACAAAAATCAATTAAAAACAGAATCATCTTGAAACTAAAACCAGAAGGGGATTATAGATATTCTCACCTTTGAATCTTAACAAGAAATGAGGAAGAGTCTAGTTGTCTGCTTGTTTCTGATTTCCAATTAAAACACTAAACTCTGACCGACTCATACTCATAAATTCTCCTTCGAAACCTCAATTTTTTTTTCTCACACTTCAGCTCTTGAAAAAATGTCCTCTTTTCAGAACCCTCCCAATCCTTCTTTTGATCTTTGTTCTGTCATTTTTATACACATTTCAGAAGCTCCTATTTGCACTGATCTCGTGAGAACTAGGTGAGAAAAATATCATCCCATGGGCTGGTTGATTGCAGGCATAGCTCCTCTGTACCAAGATTCTTGAGACCCTTTTTTCAAGATTTTGCAGTTGAATAGCCTTGAAAATTACACATAATCATGGAAATATTTTCTGACAAAAGATAGTAACTGCATCTCTCTTTTTTTTCATGGTGGAAGATCTTGTAGGATCTTCTCCTCTTTAAAAAAAAATTATAAAAACAAATTTCACTTTTCTATTTTTTTTGTACAAGTAATATGAAAATGTAATGATTCAAATAAGATGAAGTAAATAAAACTTGAAAAGATTTAACACAAAAACATTAATTTTTGATTAAGCAATAAAATAAAAATTTTATGGATAAAATTGAGTATCCACATAAGAGAGTGTTAATAATATGTGGAACGAGATGATTAAAGGGATTAAGAAGATAGTAAAAGAGACACTTGGTGAATCAAAAAATTTTGGACCCAATGATAAAGAATTTTGGTGGTGGGACGTAAGTGTACAAGATAATGTTATGGTTAAAAGAGAATGTTATAAAACTTGACACGTGTGTAAAAATAACAAAAATTAAAAAAAAATATAAGGCAGTTAAAAAAGATACTAAGAAGGCAGTGAACGAGGTGAAAATTAAAACGTTCAACATGTTATATCAACCGTTGCGCACCAAAGACAGAGAAAGGAATATATACAGATTTGTTAAAAGTAGGGAAATGAAGACAAGAGATTTGGATAAAGTGAAATGCATTAAGGATGAAGAGGGTAAAGTCTTGGTTACGGAACAAGACATTAAGGATCGATGGAAGGGTTATTTTCACAAGTTATTTAATGAGGAATATGGGACATTAGGGGATTTGAACATTCTAAACACTAGAGAGGATGATCAAAATAAAACATTTTATCGTAGAATTTAAGAGTTTGTGGTAAAAGAAGCATTGAAGAGGATGAATAATGAAACAGCGATAGGACCGGATAATATACCTATTGAGGTATGGAAGTGCCTAAGAGAGAAAGGTATAAGATGACTCACAAAGCTGTTTGACGAGATAATGAGGTCTAAGAAAACGTCAAATAAATGGAGGAAAAGCACTTTAATTTCTATTTATAAGAACAATGGAGATATACAAAACTATACAAATTATAGAGGGATTAAGCTTGTGAGTCATACCATGAAGTTATGAGAAAAATTAATTGAACGGAGATTAAGACAAAAGACTCATATTTCAGAGAATCAATTTAATTTTATGTCTGGGAGGTCAACCATGGAAGCAATCTATCTTCTACGAAGATTAATGGAGAGGTATCGGAGGAAACAAAAAGACCTACACATGGTTTTCATTGATATGGAGAAAACTTATGATAGGGTACCGAGAGAGGTCTTGTGGAAGGCTTTGGAGAAGAAAAGAGTTCGTATCGTCTATATTCGAACAATTCAAGATATGTAAGATGAGACTAAAACTAGTGTGAGAACATAGGGTGGAGTCACAGAAGATTTTCCTATAACTATAGGACTGCACCAACGGTCAACTTTGAGTCCATATCTTTTATATTGGTCTTGGATGTGCTTACTGCGCATATCCAAGAGTTGGTGCTATAATGCATGCTTTTTGCAGATGATATAGTCTTAGTTTGAGAGTTGAGAGAGGAAACAAATGGGAAGCTAGAGCTATGGAGATGAGCTTTGGAAGAACATGACTTTCATCTAAGCAGGAATAAGACGGAGTATATGAAATGTAAGTTCAATAAGAAGCGTGTTAATGCTAGCTTAACGATGAAAATTGGAGATCATAATATACCATAAGTCACACAGTTTAGGTATTTGGATCTATCATACAAAATGACGGAGAGATAAAGGGAGATGTAAATCATAAGATTCAAGTTGGATGGATGAAATGGAGGAGTACTTCAGGAGTTATTTATGATAGAAACGTGCCTCTCAAGCTTAACGGTAAAATTTATCGCACAGCTATAAGGCCTGCGATGTTGTATGATACTGAATGTTGGGCCGTAAAAAACCAACAAGAGCATAAGATCAGTGTCGCAGAAATGATGATGTTGCGCTGGATGAGTGGTCATACAAGACAAGATATGATTAGGAATGAATGCATTAGAGAGAAAGTAGGGGTAACACATATTGTGGAAAAGATGAGAGAATCTCGCCTTAGGTGGTTTGGACATGTAAGGAGAAGACCCATAGAAGCCAATGTAAGAAGAGTAGATCATGCGGCGAATAGCCCAATAGCTAGAGGTAGAGGAAGATCAAGAAAGACTATAGGTGAAATGATTAAAAAAGATTTAAATTTAAATGACATTTCTGAAGGCTTGGTTTATGATAGGGTACAATGGCGTCGTTTGATCCATGTAGTCGACGCCACCTAATGGAAAAAAGCTTGGTTGTTGTTGTTGTATAAAATATCAATATTTTCCATTAAATATACATAAAATTCATAATAAACACAATTGGGACATTAAACCTTAATTATATTATATTATATTATATTATATATATATATATTATAGAAATAATTAAAACATTAATTACACACACACACATTTGTTCTGGTTCGACTACAGTTGAAGCATTGAACTATGAATTAGTCTTTTTACCGATTCAATGACCGGTCTGATTTTCAAAACCTTGGTAGTTATCACCCATCTATGTTTGTGTGGGGAAGGCAAAGGTCCTCCTCAGTGTGCAATCTTCCATAGGTATTTTCCATGTGTTGTTTTTAGATGACAAATGACAATGATATATATTGAACAATATTGTATATGCCAATGAAAGTTGGCTCACCTGGTCAACTTTCTGCTCATGACAACTCCATGACTTGAGTTTGAATCATAGGACCCCTAATAGAAACAATACAGATTGAATAGGAGCCACTGATGGAAAAGAAGGAATGATTGTGATTATTGGTTTGTGTCGTTTTAGAAAATAGGTTTGGCCTATGTAAAGTCTAGCCAGACCTGTTTCCCTGCCTATCAACGAATAAGTCCCATACAGATAAATTAATTGCATTGTGTTGGAAATAGGGTTATTCAAATCCAATCATAATCGAAAACCAAACCAAAAATTGAATCAAAAAAGTGAAATCCAATCAAAATTGAATAAATTTAGTGTCTTTTGGTTTTATTTTTTGAAATTCGATTGGATTGGATTGACATTTAGTTATGATCTTCAAAACCGATCCAATCCAATCAAAATTGATTAATATTATTTAATATATATTTGTTTGTTATTGAAATTATTTTTTTACTTATAATAACTTTAATTTTTTATTCACTTCTCTCACTTTATATAATCAGTTATTATTTTAAACATGTGAAATGAGTTATTTTTATTTTTCTTTTTTATAATATGATAAATTGCTTTTAACGTAAAATTTAAAGCTTAAATTTTTTTTTTGTAAAAAATCGACTAAACCGATCCAATCCAAATTGATTTTCAATTTTTAAAATGAAATAAGTCTAATACAATCCAAATAGATATAAATAACATTATTTGATTCAATTGACTTTTCGACTTAAAACCAATCTAAATCCAACAATAAACACTCCTAAATGGGAAGAAAGAATGTGGGTACCAACCCAATAAATGAAGAGAAAGAAAGTGAAATAATTTTCAACTGCCTGTATTGTTTGTCATTTAGTGAAATATATTGATATGTGTGCCACCAAAATGTGGGTACCTATTACCATGCCTATCAATTAATAAGTCTCATAGATTAATTGCATTTTGTTAGAAATGGGTTTGTTCAAATTCAATCTAAATTGAAAATTAAATTGAAAATTGAACTGAAAAAGTGAAATCTAATCAAAATTGAATAAATTTAGTGTCTTTTAGTTTTATTTTTTGAAAATTGATTAGATTAAATCGATTTTCAATTTTGATTTTTAAATCCGATCCAATCCAATCAAAATTGATTAATATTATTTAATATATATTTGTTTGTTATTGAAATTATATTTTTACATATAGTAAGTCTAATTTTTCACTCACTTACATCACTTTATGTAATCAAATATTATTTTAAACATATGAAATGAGTTTTTTTATTTTTTATTTTTTAATATGATAAATTGCTTTTAACTTAAAATTTAAGGCTTAAATTTTTTTGGTAAAAAATCTATTAAATAGATCTAATTAATTCAAACTAATTTTTAATTTTCAAAATAAAATCAATTCAACACAATTCAAATTGGTATAAAAAATATTATTTGAATCAATTGACTTTGTGACTCAAAACCAATCTTAAGTCTAACTGTAAACACTCTTAAATGGGAAGAAAGAATCTTTGGGACCAACCCATTAAATGAAGAAAAAGAAATTGAAATAATTTTCAAGGGCCTGTATAGTTTGTTATTTAGTGAAATATATTGATATGTGTGACACTAGACCAGAAAGTGGATACCTATTTTCATGCCTATCAATCGACAAGTCTTGTACAAATAGATTAATTGCATTGCATCAAGAATAAGAGTGTTCAAATTTAATTTAAATTGAAAAATAAATCAAAAACAGTGAAATTAAATCAAAATTGAATAAATTTAACATTTTTTAGTTTTATTTTTTTAAAATCAATTGGATTGAATCAATTTTCAATTTTGATTTTTAAAACTAATCTAATCAAATCACAATTGATTAATATTATTTAATATATGTTTGTTTGTTATTGAAATTATATTTTTATTTATAGTAACTCTAATTTCTCACTCACTTATATTATTTTATGTAATTAAATATTATTTTAAACATATAAAATAAGTTTTTTATTTTTTAAATGATAAATTACTTTTAACTTAAAATTTAAGACTTCAAATATTTTTTGATAAAAAATTGATCAAACTGATCAATTCAAATCAATTTTCAATTTTTAAAATAAAATCAACATTTTATGTTATATATATATATATATATATATATATATATATATATATATATATATATATAAAAAACAACATTTGAATGTATTAACTTATAAAAACTCATCAAAATCCAACAATAAACACATCCAAATGTGAAGAAAGAACGTGGGTACAGCCCATTAAATAAAGAAAAGGAAAATGTAATAATTTTCAACTACCTTGTTTGTCATTTAATAGAATATATTAATATGTCTGCCACGACAATATGGAGAAACTAAAAACGTGAAACCGCGTGTGCGACGTGTGTTCTCGAATTATTTGAGGCTGAAATTATTAATTTTTTTATTGTTTGCCCCAAATCAAAATATATACTTTGTTTTTTACTTAAGTCAAAATATATACTGTGAGATACTTAATTACTTTCTTTCTCAAAATTAGTTTGAAAAAACTTTGACACGCTGATTTGATAAACATTATATGAATATTATCGCGACCGTATTAATCACGGTGAAATAGTAACTTAAACTAAAATATATTTAATTAAGAATCGTTACTAATTTTATTTTATTTTTATTAGAAAAAATTAAAAAATTCAAAAAAATAGTCTTTGAAATCAGTTGAATTCGAGAGTCGATTATGTATAGAAGAAATGAAACTTAATTTCACAAAGACCTAATCGCATCATCCTAAGACGGTATCTTAAATTAATTATGTAAATTTTTAATAATTCTTAAAAATATTTGTTTTATCCCTTTTGTAAAAAAATAAAAATAAAATAAATAAATAAATTATGAAAATTTAATTTTTGGCTTGACGGAATATGAGTCCCGCTCCTACGTAACCTCAGGTGCAATGAAGAATTCAAAGTCACGTAGTTCTTTAGAAATAATTGGTGGATTGGTTGATTTTATTAAAACTTTAAAAATTTGAATCAACAATTTCGTCATGTTCGATTATTCAAATTAAGGATTAAATAGGTGAAGTTTAGCGTCACGCTTGTAGAAACGTCACCCATTGATTATCAAGTTTGTTACAAAACTTTTATTTAAAATTATCAATTAGCGATTTAACTTTAAAAAAATTGAAAACATGATAATAATTTAAATATAATAATAATAATAATAATAATAATAATAATAATAATAATAATAATAATGTAAATTATCAGTGTCATCAACTCGAGATGTTCTACAAAATGTAAAGGTTAGCAATTTGTCGCAATTCAGAATAACTATATTATTATTATTGTTATTATTATTATTAAAAAAATATTCTCTTTATTTTAAATTTATCCTTTCTTCGTTAGCCCTTTTCTTTTTCTTTTTTACTCTTTTATTGGCCCAAAAGCCCAAATTCATTATCCTTTCCTTCTTCCCATTTTTTTTAATTGGTCCACCAAGCCCACTTCACTCAAAACCAAAAAAAAAAAAATCAAAAGAAACAAAGAAGACTCACGGTGCAGATGAGAAAAAGGGGGGGTACTTTGTATATTCTTCTGTGATATTTCACAGAGAACACCCAAAGAGTAGAGGAGAGCTTGGTCACGGCACGTGGGAGAGGGTGAGGACAAAGGCACAACGGTGCAGTGCCGGTCTGGATCGGAGCCGCGACTTGTCGTAACAGAGATACGGCGGCGACAAAGCGGAGCTGGGTTTGGTTCGGCTTGAAGGTGCGAGTTGCACGGTGCGGTGCGCCGGTAGTTCTGCACGAGACGACGGCAGGCTTGATGATGGGCGGCGCGCAGCACGCGGCTGGCTCCCGGACCTGGTGCTGCGGTGAGTCGAACACAGCGGGATGGGAAGGGACCAACAGAACAGCACGTCCGGTGCTGGGATCGGTGGTCGTTTGATGGACTCGGTAGTGCTTGGGTGGAAGTGTGAAAATGGCAGACGCTAGATCTGAGTTTGCGACGCAGGTACGGCTAGTCGGATCTGGTTATTCCGGTTTGTTTCCTTCGACTAGGCGACACGAGTCAGTCCGGGATGATTTCCTGGTTCAGTGATGAAAATGGTAATGTCTAAGGGGTGGTTAGTTGGTTAAGGGGATCGATGATGAAGTTGTTGATGGGTTTATGGTTGTTAGATTGTATGTTTGATGGTTTGGTGGGATTGTGAAGTGGGTTCCGGTTGGTGGAGTTTGTGGAGGTGAAAGGCGGGGGTTGAAGCTATGGAGGGATGAGAATGGTGATGATGAAGGTATATGGGTGTTTGGAACTTTGGCAGAAGAATGTAGGGAAGGCAACGTGAGTGCAAGAAGTAAGCGAGAGGTGCGTTTAAGGCTAAAAAATGAGTCAAGTTACGTATAGGTTTTGATGTATTACGTGTGTGGGTTAGGTGTTTTATAGGAGAGGATTAAGGTGAGGTGTTTGAGTTAGAATGTGATTAGGAGTTTGTTCGGGATAAGTGATGGGAGGATGAGTTATAGTTAGTTTAGGATAGGTTTGTTTGGGATAGTTAAGATAAGTGCTTAAGGATTGGAATAACTGATGAGGTCTGTTTTAGGATAAGTGATGAGTTTAAGTGTGAGGATAACTGATGGGTTGTGGGTTAATGGGTTAAGGGTTAACGGGTTGGTTTATAGGTTACGAGTTAATGGGTTGAAAGATTTTTTTTTTATTCACAAAACGCCCCGGACAAAATTGGGTGTTCACAGTTGTCCCTTTTTACTTGTTTCTTACTAGATAAAAAGAATAACCGTAGTTTTTCATTTTATCATGGTAAGGAACGAGTAAAGACATGAACTCGAATTTTGTTCGGGAGCGAAAAGAAACAAAACAATGCAAAGAGCGATGCGCTCAATGACAGACACTTAAAAGACAAAAGCTGATGCGCTCAAAAGCAACAGACAAGAAACCAATTGCGCTGAAGAATAAGACATAGGAGTCGAAGTGCTCAAAAGTAAAAGATAGAAATTAAAAGACAGGGAGCCGATGCACTCAAGAGTAAAATGACAAGAGCCGATGCGCTCAAAAGACAGAAATTAAAAGATAGGGAGCCGATGCGCTCAAGAGTAAAAAGACAGGAGTCGATGCGCTCAAAAGTAAAAGACAAGAATTAAAAGACTGGGAGCCGATGCGCTCAAAAGTAAAAGACAGGAATTAAAAGACAGAGAGCCGATGCGCTCAAAAGGTAAAAGTCAGGAGCCAATGCGCTCAAAAGGACAAAAATTAAAAGACAGGGAGCCGATGCGCTCAAAAGTAAAAGACAGGAGCCGATGCGCTCAAAAGTAAAAGACAGGGAGCCGATGCGCTCAAAAGGTAAAAGACAGGAGCTGATGTGCTCAAAAGTAAAGGACAAGAATTAAAAGACAGGGAGCCGATGAAATCAAAAGTAAAAGATAGGAGCCGATGCGCTCAAAAGTAAAAGACAGGAATTAAAAGACAGGGAGCCGATGCGCTCAAAAGGTAAAAGACGGGAGCCGATGTGCTCAAAAGTAAAGGACAAGAATTAAAAGACAGGGAGCCGATGCGCTCAAAAGTAAAAGACAAGAGTCGATGCACTCAAAAGTAAAAGACAGGAATTAAAAGACAGGGAGCCGATGTGCTCAAAAGGTAAAAGACAGGAGCCGATGCGCTCGAAAGTAAAAGACAGGAAATAAAAGATAAGGAGCCGATGCGCTCAAAAGTAAAAGACAGGAGCCGATGCGCTCAAAAGTAAGAGACAAGAATGAAAAGACAGGGAGCCGATGCGCTCAAAAAGTAAAAGACAGGAGCCGATGCACTCAAAAGTAAAATACAAATGCAAGGAGATGATGCACTCAAAAACTTAAAATGCAAATGCATGGAGCCAATGTGCTCAAAAACTTAAAATGCAAATGCATGGAGCCGATGCGCTGCAATGGAAATATTCATGACAGTTAGACAATGTCTTAAAATATCTTTTTTTCTCTCTTTTTTTCTCTTTTTTTCTTTTATCTTTATTCTCTCTTTCTTTCTTTTTCTTTTCTTTTCAATCATTCGAACGGCGATGACTTTTGGAAAGCTTTGACCAATCAAACCCTTGTTCACCGGCTTTTCTTCATCAGACCCTTTGGCTATCTCAGAATCCTTTTAACCCTTTTTCTTCTTCATTCTTTTTTTCAACTCTTCCTTTCCTTCTTGGCAACAAATCACTTCGACCAAATGTCACATTGCAAACTATACTTTGAGCTACTGAGATCTTTCAATCTAGCTCAATCATTGAAGGATTGCTGTAGAAATGTCAGAATCAAGCTGTTGATCTTGAATTTATGTTATTTGAGACTTAACTTAATGAGTTAAACATGCATTCATGTATGGATAGAAATTCGTTAAATGAACAAACTTCTTTTCATTACTTTGGTAATATGATGAATATCTGGTAAGACACATGCTTAAAAGACAAAAACAAAAGAAAATTGCAAGGGAAAGAAAATTTGCCCCAGTTTTGGTTCCTTGTTCCTCATTCAATTGATTCCCTGCAACCGTTTGATAATCCAACTGTTGTCTCTGTTGCTACTTTCTTCAACATATCTTTTCTTTAATCTTTCAGACATTTTCCCCCAGTATGGCCAATTGAACACAGAATAAAAATTGACCTCCTTCATTTGAGATTTTGCCTATTTATTTGTCCTAACTTTTGCTTAAGCCGCCCTTTCGGGTTTTCGACCTAACGGACCTTTTTTTTTTACTCTAACTTTTGCTTAGGCCGCCCTTTCGGGTTTTCAACCTAATGAGCTTCCTCCTCTTTTTTTTTTAGGCATAGAATCTCTTGACAACATCAGTATTTACTGGCCTTGGCAATTCTTCTCCATCCATATTCTGCAAAATTAAGGCCCCTCCAGAAAATGCTTGCTTAACGATGTAAGGACCCTCATAACTCGGAGCCCATTTTCCCCTAGCATCCTCTTGATTAGGGAGAATCTTCTTCAATACTAAATCTCCTGAACAGAATTCTCTAGGACAGACTTTTTTATTAAAGGCTCTGGCCATTCTGCTTTGATACAACTGTCCATGACAAATAGCTGTCAGCCTCTTCTCTTCTATCATATTCAATTGCTCATGCCTAGTCTTCACCCATTCAGATTCCTCTAACTCTGCCTCCATCAACACTCTTAGAGAAGGAATTTCCATTTCTATGGGAGAGACAGCTTCCATCCCATACACCAAGGAGAAAGGCGTTGTCCCAGTGCTTGATCGTATATTGGTACGATACGCGTGCAAAGCGTAGGGTAACATTTCGTGTCAGTCCTTGTAGTTCACAACCATCTTAGCCACAATTTTCTTGACATTTTTATTTGTAGCTTCAACTGCACCATTCATCTGAGGCCTGTAGGGAGCTGAATTATGATGCTTGATCTTGAAATTTTCACAAAACTTCTTAATCTCAGCACCATTGAGATTAGCAGCATTATCAGTGATTATCCTTTTTGGGATTCCGTATTTGTAGACAATATCCTTCTTGAGGAATTTCAAAAATACCTTTTGAGTAATATTGGCATACGAGCAAGCTTCTACCCACTTGGTGAAATAGTCGATTGCTACTAGAATGAAACGATGACCGTTGGAAGCTTTGGGGTTAATCGGCCCAATGACATCTATTCCTCACATCGAGAAAGGCCATGGAGATACCATATTGTGCAAGGGGAATAGAGGTGCATTGACTCGATCTGCATATATCTGGCATTTATGGCACTTTCGAACATATTCTATGCAGTTCGTTTCCATGGTGGACCAATAATAACCGCTCCTTAAAATTTTTTGCGCCATCATATGACTATTAGCATGAGTCCCACAAATTCCTTCATGGACTTCAGTCAAGATTAAACGAGCTTCCTGAGCATCCACACATCTGAGTAAGGTGCCATCATGACTTCTCTTGTATAGAACTTCCCCATTCAAGAAAAAGGCCATTGCCAACCGGTGAATAGTCTTCTTATTCACTTCACTTGCCCCAGTTGGGTATTCTCTATGTTGGATATACTGCTTGATATCATGATACCAAGGTTTACCATCTAGCTCACCCTCCACATTGGCACAATACGCGGGCTCACTATGTACTTTTACTTGGATGGGTTGGACATTATTGTGGATATCCAACTTAGTCATTACGGCCAAAGTGGCCAAAGCATCTGCAAACTGATTCATGTCTCGAGCCATATGGGAAAATGTCACCTCTTCAAACTTCTCAGTCAACTTGGTTAAATACTTTTGATAGGGTACCAACTTTGGGTCTTTAGTTTGTCATTCACCATTCACTTGATAAATGATAAGTGCCGAATCTCTGAATACTTTTAATTGCTTGACCCCCAAGTCAATTGTCACTTGTAAACCACTAGCACATGCCTCGTATTCCGCAACATTATTAGTGCATTCAAAATCCAGCTTAATAGCAACTGGATATTGTTTTCCATCTGGCGAAACAACAACAGCTCCTATGCCACTACCATACATATTGACTGCTCCATCAAAATACATCTTCCACGTAGACTCCTCTTTTCCTTCCTCTCCTTCTGCCATCGATATTTCTCCATCAGGGAACTCGGATGCCATTAGTTGTCCACCCTCAAAAGGATTTTCAGCTAAATGATCCGCAATTGCACTCCCTTTGACGGATTTCTGAGTCATGTACTTGATGTCGAACTCTGATAATATCACTTGCCATTTTGAAACCCTTAATGAGACATGAGGGCTTTCGAATATGTACTTCAGAGGGTCCATTCGGGAAATCAGCCAAGTGGTGTAATAGAGCATGTACTGCCTTAGCTGTTTTGAGGTCCATACTAATGCACAACATGTCTTTTCCATTGCCATGTATCGGGCTTCACAGTCATTAAACTTCTTACTTAGGTAATAAATCGCCTGTTCCTTTTTCCTTGATTCACCGTGCTACCCCAACATTGCCCCCATTGAGGTTGACAGTACAGTTAGGTATAATATCAGAGGACGACCCGGTGTAGGGGGTACCAACACAGGAGGATTCATCAAATAAGCCTTTATCTTACCAAAAGCTTCTTGACATTCTTCATCTCATTTGCCCGACTGATGCTTCTTCAACAACTTGAATATAGGCTTACAAGTGCTGGTCAAGTTAGCAATGAATCTAGCGATGTAATTAAGTCTCCCAAGAAAACTTCTCACTTCTAACTTTATCTTGGGAGGAGGCATCTCTTGTATTGCCTTTGCCTTATCGGGATCCACCTTTATCCCTTCTCTGCTAACGATGAATCCGAGTAATTTTCCAGTGGATGCTCCGAAAACGCATTTATTAGGATTGAGCCTCAACTTATACTTTCTGAGTCTTTCAAATAATCTCCGTAAGACCGCTACATGACTTTCCTTTTCTTTGGATTTGGCTACCATATCATCTACATAAACCTCAATTTCTTTATGCATCATATCATGAAACAATGCAACCATAGCACGTTAATAGGTAGCCCCAGCATTCTTCAATCCAAAGGACATTACTGTGTAACAGAAGGTTCCCCAAGGTGTAATAAAAGTCATCTTTTCTTTGTCATCAACATCCATAGGGATCTGATTATACCCAGAATACCCATCCATAAATGAGAACCTATGATTTCCTGCTATATTGTCAACAAGAACATCAATATGGGGGAGCGGAAAATCATCTTTTGGACTAGCCTTATTTAGATCTCTGTAATCTACGCACATCCTGACCTTCCCATCCTTCTTTGGTACTGGCACAATATTTGCTACCCATTGCGGGTGTCTTGACACCTCTATAAATCCAGCTTCTAATTGTTTAGTCACTTCTCTTTGATCTTTAGTGATATATCAGGATGCATTCTTCTCAACTTTTGCCTTTTTGCTTCTACATCTGGATATAAAGGAATTTTATGTGACGCTATTTCAGGGTCTAATCCAGGCATATCTCTGTAAGACCATGCGAACACATCAAGGAACTCCCTCAATAGTGCCACCATTTCTATACGCTCAGGATTATCTACTATTTTTAACTCCTTCTTATTTTCTTCCATTCCTATATTAATTACTTCTATTACCTCATTGCCCACATCAAACTTCCTCTCTGAGTATTCTGACATTTTTTCAAATTCTTCAACAATCTCTTTCTCTTCACCAAATCCTAGATCCTCTTCATCAAACATTGCAGGGGAATCAATTGACAAGTTTTCAAGGTCCCTCTCATGAGACAAACTCTCTACAAAACTCACATCCCTGGAAAGTAATTTATGGGGAGTTGGAAAGATAAAATAGAGTAGAAATAATAAAGCAAGAGCAAGAAGTTTTTTTTTAAGGAGAAACACAGGAAAAGAAAACTAATAAATGTAAAAAAAGAAGATAAGCAAAGAGAGTGACACAGAGGAATACTGAATAAACATGCAACTTTATTTAGTTAATTGTCTCAAATAACATAAATATAAGATAAAAACATAGCTAGACAAAAATATCTGCTTGTTACAGCATGAATAGACAATTACTTGGAAGCAATAATATCAATCATTGATTCAGATTGCCAGTTCTTCAACGACTCTTCTTCAGTGAAAGGCCGGATTGCTTTGTACTCTTCAGGGCCTTCTTCATGCAATGCATTGATAGTAAGATGGTATTGGGGACGAATGACTTCTTCAGGCATGATTACTTTGATTGGTGCCGGGAATGTCTCTTTCAGGTGAGGAATATGCTTCATTTCGCCCTTATCACTCCTTTTCCCCAAAGTCATATTCTCCATTCTCTCTTCCAGAGCTGCTTCGTACCCAATCCGAACTTGTCTAGCTTTTCTGGAAGTGAAATCGGTGTCCGAGTTCCTTGCAATTTTGAGCCCAAGCCTTTTCCTTTCTGGTACCCATTATTAGTCATAATTCAGGCCACCACCTGATTCACAGTTTACATCGAGGGCTCACCCCCACTGAGTTCAGTTTCAACTACCTCAAAGCTATGCCACAAATTCTCCTCATCTTTCTCTGCACTTTCCACATACGGCACTGAAACTGATTTTGACACCATGATTTCTTTTTCTCCGTGTATAATAATAACCGACCCATTCTCGATGTATTTAATACTCTGGTGTAGTGTAGAAGGAACAGCGCCAGCAGCATGGATCCATGGTCTCCCCAGGAGCATAGTGTAACCAGGCTTAATGTTCATAACTTGGAACAATACCCGAAAATTACTTGGACCAATCTCTAATGGCAACGTCACCTCTCCTAAAATGCCCTTCCTATTTCCATCAAAGGCTCGCACTACCATTTCTTGAGGTGACAGTTCATCCTCACTTATTGACAATGAGGTTAGAGTCGACTTCGATAGGATATTTAATGCAGACCCCCCCATCAATCAAAACCTTTGCAACTATATACCCTTTGCATTTAAGGGTTATGTATAAGGCCCGTGGGTTTTTCTCAGACCAAGAGGTGATATCTTCATCCATAAATGTGATCATATTGACGTGCTTTACCGGGTCCACCATGCTGACAACATTCTCAGGGGTAACATCGGGTTTGACATAAGCCTCATTCAGTACTCTTAGCAACACTTTTCGATGTAACTCAGATGTCAAAATGAGTGACAAAAGGGATATCCTTGCTGGAGTCTTCTTCAGCTGTTCCATCACATCATATTCACTCTGTTTCATGATCTTCAAAAATTCTTCCTCTTTTTCTTTCCCTCTCTCCTCTTCTCTTGCATTTTCCTCCTTACCCCATTCTTTAACATTCTTCTTCTTCTCTACTTCTACTGGGCCATAACATCGCCCACTCCTTGTAACTATATTAGTCACATACCTTTCATCTGGAGTATTTCAACAACTCGGGGCTTTGAAGTCTCTTCCCGACTCCTTTCGTTTCCACCCTAGCTTCATAATTCCATGGTGCGAGTGGGTATCATCATAAGCAAACAAGCATTGGCTTCTTGATCAGAACAACTACTCTCCCTGGCGTAGGGACTTGGTTGAGAGGTGGCACCTTCAAGACAAAGCGTTCTACCACACTGACTTCTTCAGAGGAAGCTACCCCTTGTCCAGCTTGTATTATTCTCAAAGTGAGTAAATCCTGGACCCGAACCTTAAAGTCCCAATAGTTCTCAATATCGTGTCCTGTTCCCCCACAATGATAAACACATTTTGATTCTTCATCGTACTTCTCCTCTTCTTTTACTGATGAAGCTGGTGCCGTGATATCATAACCTGCTTTCTTCAACCCCTCAAATATTTGAGTCATCGGCGTACGCAGGCTCATGGCATTCCTTATTAGGGGTCCTTCCATCTCTAAAGCATTCACCACATTCCTTTCACCATGATTAGCAATTGGATTGTTGACAATACTAGGTCCAGCCTCTTCTTGAATGTCCAATTTTCCACAAGCGATAAGCTTTCTTACCGCCATCTTGAAAGACTCACAGTCTTCGATTAAGTGCCCCGAAATATCCATATGGTACTTGCAAGTTAAATTCAGGTTGTACCATGCTGGAAATGGTGGTTGTAGGGGATGTACAGGGTTCGCTGAGACGAGGTGAGCATCAAACAGCCTTTGGAATAGATCTGCGTTTGAGATGGACAGTTTTGGGAAAGGGGGTAGGTTTTGGGTACGGAAACGGCCTTGATTTTAGAAGTTTGGTCGAGGTTGTGGGTAGTTTTGGAAATTTTGTGGAGGCTGAGGTGGGTACTGAGTATAGATTGGGCGAGTTAGTGCATATGGCTGAGGTACTGGGATATTGTTGATTTGGAATGGCTGGGTTTGAGGTATATTTACAGGAGGAGCGGTTGGGCCAGGTAAATAGGACAGTGCAGGTGTCTGATAAGAAGGGTAAGTGTTTGGGTTGTATAGGGGTAGTCGGTATGTAGGGTAGGATGGCAAATATCGGGGTCGTAAAGGCTGTAGATTCTGCACGTAACTTACTTCCGGCTCCTTTTTCTTAGGGGAGAACCCCTTCTTGAAACTATTTTCATTATTGCCAGCTGGCAATTTTTCAACCTTTACCAAAATTTCAATTCTTTCTCCAGCAGCAATCAAATCAGTAAAGTCTCTATAAGCGGCGCCCGCCATTGTCCCAATATAAGGAGCTCCTAAAGTTCCCAAGAAGTATGAGCACATCTCAGTCAAAGTTAACGGCGGTTGCACTCGGGCTGCAAGAGTTCTCCACCTCTGGGCATATTGTTTGAATGTCTCCTTATTTTTCTTCTGTAATGTTCCCAATGCTCCGGGTTGAGGGTTGTATCTAGATTAAATCGATACTGACCCATAAATAAATTCGCCCAGTCATCCCAAGAGGAGATTTTTGAGAGGTCCTGTTGGATACACCACTCCAAAGCAGGCCAAGTCAAACTTTCATGAAAGAAATTGATGAGGAACTTCCAATCCCTTGACCAAATAGACATTTTGGTAATGTAAGTTTTTAGGTGGAAAAAGGGATTGGTGCTCCCATCATAGTTGACAAATTCTGGGACTTTGAAATCCTTGGGGATGACGATGTTAGCAGTAAGGCACAATTCTTCTATCCCAAGGGGACCGTAGGTACTAGGACCCTTGATCGCCTTAATTTGCTCTTCCATCTTTTCCATCCACTCTTCTTTCATCTTGTCATTTTGAATAGTTGCGTGTCCAGTACCGGTAGGAAATCCAGTTGTCATCATATGTGGCGGTTCCCATGCGAACTCAGTATTACCTTGGACCTCATTGCGAGTACCTTCTAATGAATGATATCCTTCTCCAATAGGAATCACTACTGATGCAGTGTTTGAGGTTCCTCCCACATAAGGTACCTCAGTAGTGACTCCAGGGTTTGTCCTCATAGAAGTGATATTTAGTGGGTGCGAGTGTGCCCCGATTATTCCTGTACCTCCAACTGCCCCTATCAAGGTGAGGGCCTCCCTCATAACTGACAAAATTTCCTCAATTCTTCTTTGAGATTCTGTCACCTCATTCACCCTTCCTTTCACTTCATCTACTTCCAAACTTAGGTTCCTACCTTCGTTCTCAGCTGCCATTGCTGCAAGCAACCTTGTTCGAGCCCTTGTGTTGTGAACACGGGTTTGATTGGTGTCTTCTTTCCTTGGTCGCGCAATGGTTTTAAATTTCCTGTGAACAATCAAAGTAAAATTTATTAAAACAACCATGATTATTATTGATTTGTTAAAGGACCATTGTTAATTTGTGCTGGGCGGATTTGAGTGAGTATCTTTAATCTTTACTTGTCATGACTGTTTCTTAGAATGTCTCGTTCAAAAGTTTGTCATGACCATTACTTAGAACGTCTCGTTCAAAAGTAGTGGATCTTCAGTGCAACATAGGACCAGAAGAACAAAAAGGCATACTTTATTCAATTGAAAAAGAATTATCGACATCATTTAAGAGGAATACATCATTTCCACTCTACTTGAAATACATCATTGTCTAGTCTAATTCCTCCTTCTCAAACGGCCGCACCCTGATCATCTGCTTCATTTGTCCAATAAGATTCTTGCAATATTTAATAAAGTCATTGATCTCTGCCGGAGTCTTAAGAGGATCGACCATCTTATCCACCACCTTTAAGTAATATGGAATGTTTGCGATTGCCGTGTTGGCTAGGCATGCCAGTTTCGAGAATTGGTCTCTCCAAAAATGGACTTCTTCTTTCCATCCATTAATGTCCTTGTCTTGTTGTCTTGCATGATCTATCATTTTCTGCAAGTCCTCATGTCCCTATCGCAATGCTGCTTCATACCCTGCAATCTCCTCGACAGTGCGTAACCTCTCAATTCTGATCATGTCTTCATATCTGGTTGACACTGTCTCCACTTGTTGCCTCATACTATCTGCTTTTGAAGAGCCTTATTCTGTGCTGCTTTGGCAATTACGAGCTGAGCCTCCTTGAGTTGTTGATTTTACTGTCGAGCCTTATCTCTTTCTTGCCCTCGGAGCCTTAGTTCCTTATTTGCAGCTTCCAAACATTTTTTGATTTTTGACATACTATCTTGCTCTGTCCTTTGCCTTTTGTTTGCTTTTTCGAGAGCATCGTTTTTCTCAGCATTTTCACGCCTTAAAACTGCACATGCCTGGCGAACCTTTTCCAACTCTGCCTCTAATTTCTTTTTTTCTTTGTTGGCTTCAGCTAACCTTTCTCTTATTTCTTCATCTTCTATCGAATTCGGAGGCAGAGATTTACTGACAGTAGAGGTTACTGGGATTTTAAAGGATAACTTAACTTCCTACGCCCTATTCTTGACCCACTGCCTGTAACTCTCTTTAACTCCGCAACTTCTGACTCCCAGCTCTTTATTCTTTCTAATGACTTTCTTCCAAGCGTCTCGCACTCTCCTAAGTGTCTCAGTACACTCCATTTGCATATCACAGACAAAAGGAGCGGTTTCCAATTTTGATGGTGGCCCCATCATGGGATAGCCTAGTTGTCGCAATGCCAGGGCAGGGTTGTAGTTAATGCATCCCCGAGTACCCATGAGAAGAACATTAGAAAAACCTTCACACTGATAGACCACTGTTTGCCCTTCTTTACGCTATGGGTACCATACAATTTTCTTTTCCTCAAGTTTGGCCAATTCTTCGGCCCATTCGTGGTCGTTCCTAGTTTTCAACTGGAGCATCTTGAGACTTGTAATGGGACATGGATCCTCGTAGCCCCTCTTGAACATGTGACTTGTGAGCCATACGAAAACATCGGTAGACAACATAAGATCTGCTTACCTTTCTTTTCATGGCAGAAATTCAGAGTATAATAAACATCAGCAAGAAGGGCTGGGACAGGATTAGTGGCATTATTCCTTCAAGCGAGAAACACATCTATTGCTGCAAAATCTATCAAGTCTTCATTACTCGGGAATAGGATGCTGCCATAAATAGTGAGGGCTAACACATCCATAAAGGTATTCCAGTCTTCAACCTTGGCTAGATGGCGCATGTGCTCTTCTAAGTATTTCCTTGGGAATCCCTCTGTTCCTTTCCTATTTTGCTTTGCTTTTTGCAGATCCTTCACATGAATCTTCACGATGTCTGCTATGGTTGGCATGGATGCATGGTGGCCTATATAGAGGTATGGCTCTTCCTTTTCCAACGATAAGCCCAAGATCTGCTCAAACTCTTCTAAGGTGGGGGCCAACTGACAATCTTGAAATATGAAACAATGCAATGGTAGGTCGTAGAATTGGGCTAGCGCGGTAATAGCTTCTACCTGTACATCAACCTCTAACAGATTCAGAATCTTCCCATATTTTGCAGTGAAGGTTAGGCATTGTGTCTTCTTCAACATTCGGCCCAAACTCAACAGGCTTTCTGTGTCAACTTCATTGGCCTTAAGTCGCAAAGTCTTTTTCAAAATGACCTCATTGTGATCTGATCCTATGACACGTTTCATTATTAATCAAAGATACTCACTGTTAATCCTTAGGCACTTAGTTTCAACAGTCCCTCAACAAACCTGGATTTAACACATAAGAACTGTCAATGCATGGTTTTTGGAGAAAACATGATGCGAAGAATGATGACTTGTGATGCAATAATGAGTGAGTGAGTTGTTGGTCCTTTAATAATGACTCATCTCCTCTTTTTTGAAAAAAAAAAGATTTTTAAGAGGGACGCAAGTATGATTTGTCACATTAAAAGACTGAACAACTCACAAGATATGGATAAATCTAAAGGTAATGAAAGGTGTGCTCCCTTTGTGTCCTAATGGGATTGTCTTAAACTTGGGAATTCTATCCTAAGGATCTAAGAGTCTTTCTGGTTCGTGAGAACTTCCGTGGGGTGGCTTTTCTATTTTAGAGGTCTTTAGAGCCAAGTCCTATTTCAGAATGTTGACCACGAAATAGTGGGTAAACCACTAGGTGTGGGACATTCATGAAAAAAGCACACTCTAGATGAGGTTTTCGCGATAACCAAACAGGAAATACATCCAAAATGGCTACCACTACGCAACCTCTACTTAACTTAGGCTTCACTCAGACCCGGGTATAGGGCCCCACTTGAATGTGTGTGCTTTATGTGTAGGTGCAGTGGGTGCTGGGAGCGTACAAACCTTCACAATCCTAAAGACTACCCACATCCTGCAAAACAAAGCAAATACAAAACAAATTCCAAAAGTTTTCTATCCTAAGGTTTACATAATAAAATAATTAAAAAAAACATCAAAAAATATTAAGAAAAGAAAAAGGGTAAAACAGACATATAAAGGTCATAAAATTTTGCAAAACCAACTTTTATAGGCTTGACTCTCAAGTATCCCCAGTGGAGTCGCCATCTGTCGCGACCGTAGATCGCAATGGGATAACAACTCAAATTAAAAATTAATTATTGAGGAGTCGCCACCAATTTTATTTTTTTTATCAGGAAAAATTGGAAAACCCAAGAAAAATAGTCTATGAAACCAGATTGAATTCAGGAGTTAGTTATATGTAGAGAAGGGTGGAAACTTAATCCCACAGCACCCCTAACACACCCGTCCTAAGACGGTACCTCAAATTAATTATGCAAATTCTTAATAATCCTTGAAAATATTTGTTTTATTCCTTTTATAAAAAATATGAAATAAACAAATAAATTATGAAAATTTAATTTTTGGCTTGACGGAATATGAGTCCTTCGTATCCTCAGTGCAATGAGAATTCAAAGTCACGTAGTTCTTTAGAAAATATTGTGGGTTGGTTGATTTTATAAAAACTTTGAAAATTTGAATTAACAAGCCGTCGCGACTCGAGTTATTCAAATTAAGAATTGAATAGGTGAAGCTTCGCGTCACGCTTAGAGACGTCGTCATTATCGATTATCAAATTTGTTACAAAATTTTTATTTAAAATTTATCTAGGAAAAAATTAG
Source organism: Ormosia semicastrata (assembly GCA_029884595.1). NCBI lineage: Eukaryota > Viridiplantae > Streptophyta > Magnoliopsida > Fabales > Fabaceae > Ormosia > Ormosia semicastrata. Next base: position 5,441,913 of record JAQQTO010000044.1, read on the forward strand.
TTGATTTTATTATTATTATTATTATTATTATTATTATTATTATTAAAGAAACAACTTAATTATTTTTTAAAAATTTGAATTAACAAGTTGACGTGAGCTTCACCTATTCAATCATTAATTTGAATAAGCGATCGCGACGACTTGTTATTTCAAATTTTTAAAAATAATTAAGTTGTTTCTTTTAAAATAAAATAAAATAATGATAATAATAATAATAATAATAATAATAATAATAATAATAATAATAATAAAATCAACTAATTTTTTCCTAGATAAATTTTAAATAAAAATTTTGTAACAAATTTGATAATTAGTGGGCGACGTCTCTAGCGTGACGCGAGCTTCACCTATTCAATTCTTAATTTGAATAAGCGAGTCATGCGGCTTGTTAATTCAAATTTTCAAAGTTTTTATAAAATCAACCAACCCACAATATTTTTTAAAGAACTACGTGACTTTGAATTCCTCATTGCACCTGAGGATACGTAGGAGCGGGACTCATATTCCGTCAAGCCAAAAATTAAATTTTCATAATTTATTTGTTTATTTCATATTTTTTACAAAAGAAGTAAAACAAATATTTTCAAGGATTATTAAGAATTTGCATAATTAATTTGAGGTACTGTCTTAGGACGGGTGTGTTAGGGGTGCTATGGGATTAAGTTTTCGCCCTTCTCTACACATAACCGACTCCCGAATTCAATCTGGTTTCATAGACCATTTTTCTTGGGTTTTCTAATTTTTCCTAATAAAAAAAATAAAATTGGTGGCGACTCCTAAATAATTAATTTTTAATTTGAGTTGTTATCCCACCGCGATCTACGGTCGCGACAAATATATTGTTGTCTCAAACCACAAACATTTCTTAATGTCTATAAAACGAAAGTTTACTTATAGACTTGTACTAATAAAGTAAATTGAGGACATATTATGTGAACATAAATCCTCAATTTTCTTATGATAAGTCGAGGATCATCAAAATCCATGATACAGTACAAGAGTACAAGGTATATATATATAAAACTATGCTTTTATAGAATGAGAAAATAATATATCTAGAATGGATTTTTAATAAAGAACAAATATGAAACTATTTGCTTAAAATAATTTAGAATATTAGTGGTCGAAGATTATCTATAAATAAATTTCTGGGTGGCTAAAAAATATAATTCATTTGTTATATTATGCACACGTTAAAGAAAAATTACATATTTCAATAAAACTCTTGAAAGACGACACATAAAATATTTTCATACCAAATCAAGTAAAAAATGAAAACAACAATAAATAGAACATTTCAAGTATAGAACAACAAGAATAAACTCATTTTCAAAAGCACCAATATAAGATTTTTTTCTGCTATTCTCTACTTCAGCTTCGTCCCTTCCTCTATTTCTCTTCTGTACCGTCTGTTTTCTCTTTTAGTTAAATTGTAAAAGTGAGAACATATCACGTTTCTAATTTCACCATTTCACCATCTTGATTGTTATGCCAAGTAAGAACACCCAATTTTATCTGGAGTATTTTGTTAAAATAAAAGAAAAAAAAAGAAAAGAAAGGTTCATCTTTCACTTAGTAACCTATTAATCCATAACCCATGACCCAACCCATTAACTCATAACCTATTATCCAACCCATTAACCTACAACTCATATACCAAAGACTTATCCTAAACAAACTCTATCAGTTATCCTAACCCTTAAGCTCATCCTAAACAAACCTATCCTAAACTGACCATAACTCATCCTAAACAAACTTATCCTAAACTAACTATAACTCATCATAAACAGACCATAGCCTATCATTTTAAACAAACTCTAATTACACTATAATGCAAACACTTCAGCCTAATCCCTTTCTATAAAAACACATAATCCACATACAAAAAAGAGGACTTAAAACCTGATTTTTGAACTTTCAGCTTAATATTTTTCTTACTCACATAGCCTTCCTTGCAATAGCACTTCTTCATCTTCTACCCCATAACCGAGTCAACTCACCACCAAAATCACCATTAAGCCAAATCTCCATCATTACCATTCCATTATCTTCATTCTTATCACCTTCAACCTTACTTCATCTTCATCCTCTTCAACCAAACACCCATACCACCTCTTCACTATCATCACCATAACCGAGTCAACTCACCACCAAAACCACCATTGCCACCATCTTCCTCCTAGCTTCTATGCCCATTTTACCTTAAATCATCACTATCTTCATCACCCACACTAAATCAAATCACCAAACAGAAAAACCACCACCACCGTGTAGACCAAACCTCTGCCCAAGCCACCGCACAAAGCCACCCTGTGTCGACCGCATCGTCCAAGTCGCTATTGATAGCCGCCCGAAATCGAACTAGTTAGCACCACCAGTTCGTCTCCAGCCCAGATCTGAGAAAGTCACAACTCCGCACCGCGCAATCATCGTCCACCCGCGCCGCTGACCCACGAACTGTACCGCCGATGAGCCCGAAGCCGCACCGTACACCGTCGCCCAGCTTCTCCGCGTGACCCAACTGCACCTCACTGATCGCACCGTGATGCCGCCGCTCGGGTCACTGTCTCACACGTCCACCTTTTGACCCACTCACCGTAGGCGTCGGTTGCTTCGTTGGTCCCCTGGTTGGTCTCTGCAAGATATCACAGAAGAAGAAGAAGCCAAAATAACCCCCTTATTGTTTGCACCGTGAGCATCTTTCTGTTTTTGAATTTCAATTTTTTGTTTTGTTTTAAGTGAAGTGGGCTTGTTAGGCTAACTTAGAGGGTAAAAGAAAAACGAAAAGGGTAAAAAAAGGGGAAGAGGGAAAAGATAAATTAAAATATAGGAATAATTTAAAAAAAATAAATGGGATTAACTGAGTTGTGACAGCTTGTTGATCTTATAGCTTTTGTAATTATCTAAGTTACGACAACTTGATGATTAAAAAAAAATTCATTTTAAAAAGGACAAAAATCGAATCATTTTCTTAAATAATAATAATGAGTCAAATATTTTTTTAGGTGTAAAAAGGGATTAACTGAGTTGTGATAGCTTGTTAATCCTATAATTTTTATAATCATCTGAGTTGTGACAGTTTGATGATTTATTTTAAATTAAAAATAATCAACCCACAAATATTTTATAAAGAACTACGTGACTTTGAGTTCCTCATTGCACCTGAGGATACGTAGGAGTGAGACTCTTATTCCGTCAAGCCAAAAATTAAATTTTCATAATTAATTTATCTATTTCATTTTTTTTACAAAAGGGGTAAAACAAATATTTTCAATGATTATTAAGAATTTACACAATTAACTTAAGGTACTGTTTCAAGATGGGTGTGCTAGGGGTGTTGTGGGATTAAGTTTCCACCCTTCCCTACATATAACCGACTTCTGAATTCAATCTAGTTTCAAAAACTATTTTTCTTAGGTTTTCTAATTTTTCCTAATAAAAGAAAAATTGGTGGCAACTCCTTAATTACTTTTTTTTTTAAATTTAAATTGCTATCCCGTCGCGATCAACGGTCGTAACAGATGGCGACTCATTGGGGATACTTGAGAGTCAAGCCTATATAAGTTGGTTGTGCAAAATTTTTGTGATCTTTGCATATTTGTTTTACCTTTTTCTTTTTCTTTTTTGTTTCTCACCTTTAATTGTTTGTTAATTATTTTGTTAATCATTCAAACCATAGGATAGAGAATTTTATTTTATTTTACTATTTTTTGGAATTTTGTTTTATATTTATTTTTGTAGGTTTGTATGCTCCTTACACCCATCACACCTACACATTTATCACACACATTTAAGTGGGGCCCTATACCCGGGTCTGAGTAAAGCCAAAGTTGGGTAGAGGTTGCGTAGTGGTAGCCATTTTGGATATAAATCTTGTTTGGTTATCACGAAAACCTCATCTAGAGTGTGCCTTTTTCATCAGTGTCCTATACCTAATAGTTTACCCACTGTTTGTGATCAACATTCTGAAATAAGACTTAGCTCTAGAGACCTTTAGAATAATAGAACTTCCAAATGAGAGTTCTCACGAATCAGAAAGACCCATAGATCCTCAGTTAAGGCAATCCTTTAGGACACGAAGGAATTTTCATGTCACTCCTAGCATTCTTAAAAAAAATCATGCATTTTCATGGCATCCTTAGCATTTAAAAAAAATAAAAATAAATCATGCATTTTCATTCCATGCATTTTAAAAAAAATGTTTTCATTTCATTCATTTCATCTTATGCATGACATTAATCTCATTCATTTCATCTCATTCCTTGTATAATGTTACCGTGTATAGCAACCATTGTGCGACTAAGGAAAGAATATACTAATCAAACTTGAGTTCATAACACAAGGGCTCGAACAAAGCTTGCAATGATGGTAGCTGAAAATGATGGAAGAAACCTAAGTGTAGAAATAGATGAGATGAAAGAAAGGATGAAGGATATGATAGAATCCCAGAGAAGAAGACCCTCACCTTGATCGGGGCAGTCAGAAGTATGAGAGTAACTGAAGCACATTTGCACCCACCCAATATCACTTCCATGAGGACAAACCCTGGGGTCACCATTGAGATGCTTGTTGTAGGAAGAACCTCAAATATTGTACCACTAGTGATTCCTATTGGAGAAGGGTATCATTCGTCGGAGGATACTCGAAATGAGGTTTATGGTAATGCTGAGTTCACACGGGGACAACCGCATGTGTCCATCCTGGTGTCAATAGAATTTCATCTTGGAACTGATCATGCAGCCATTCAAAATAATAAGATGAAAGAAGAATGAATGAAAAACATGGAAGAATAAATCAAAGCAATTAAGGGTCCCAACACCTATGGTCCCCTTGGGGTGGAAGAGTTGTGCCCTACTGTTAACATTATTATCCCAAAGGACTTTAAGGTTCCAGAATTTGACAAATATGATGGGAGCACCAATCCCTTTTTCGACCTAAAGATATACATTACCAAAATGTCAATTTGGTTTAAGGATTGGAAATTCCTTATCAGCTTCTTTCATGAAAGTTTGACTGGCCTGCTTTGGAATGGTATATCCAACAAGACCTCTCCAAAGTCTTTTCTTGGGATGACTACCAAACTTGTTTATGGGACAGTATCGATTCAACCTAGAAATGGTCCCAACTCAGGAACAATTAAGTTCAATGTAGAAAAGAAATAAGGAATCTTTTAAATAGTATGCACAAAGGTGGTGAGCCTTGGCAGCTCAAGTTCAACCCTCATTGACACTGTCTGAGATGTGCTCATATTTCTTGGGAACCTTAGGAAATCCTTTTATCGGGACAATGGCCGGAGCAGCCTATAAAGATTTTGCTGACTTGATTGCTGCTAAAGAAAGGATTGAGATTTTAGCTAGAGCTAGGAAGTTACCAATGGGCAATACAGAGGATACTGCTCCTGAGAAAGGATTCCAGCTAAAAAAGAAAAAGGATCCTGAGGTGAGCTATATGCAAAACTAACAACCTTCACAACCTAGCTATCCATCGTCTTACCTTGCTTATCGAGCCCCTTTATATAACCCAAACCCCTACTTTTTTTATCAGACACTTACACCTTCTCATATACCTGGCCTAACCGCTCTTCCCATGAATATCACCCCAACTCCACAATTCCAAATCAACAATGTCCCCACACCACAATTATATGTACCAACTCGTCCAACTTATTCCCGATATCCACCTTCACTTCCTCAAAATCACCCAAGCCACCCACAACCTCGACCAAACTTCCAAAATCAAGGTTGTTTTAGTCCTCAAAACCTACCCCTTTCCCAAAATTATCCATTTCAAACACAAATTTATTCCAAAGGCTATTTGATGTTCACCTCATTTCTGGGAATCCTGTATGTCCCCTGGAACCATCATTCCCAATATGGTATAACCCGAGTTTAACTTGCAAATACCACATGGACATCCTAGGGCACTCAATTGAAGATTGTGAATCCTTCAAGATTGCAGTAAGGAAGCTAATTGCTTATGGGAAGCTTGACATTGAAGAAGTAGCTAGACCCAGTATTGTCAACAACTCTTGAAGTGATTGTCATAAAATAATCAGTGATATTGAACTTATGTTAACATTCTTGGAGCATTAATGTAATAAATTTGCATGGGTACATGTACATTGTTTCCTTTCATTTCCATCACATTGTCTTTCTTGACATTATTTTATTTCATTTCTGCAAAGTGTTTTCCTTGTATTTGGACCCCCATTAGAATCCAATTCTTGGCAATTCTCAGTTTGGTAAATGTCAATAAAGTCTGCGAGTACAAGTGTCTTTTGAAAAAAAAAGAGAAAAAAAGAGAAAAAAGAAAAAATAAATCAAAAAGAAAAAAAGGAGCTGATAACATTGTATTTTATACATTTTGTAATCCTCTCACTAGGTTTCTTAAGGTTCAATTAGGCTTAATTAAGTTGGTTTTGACACATTTTATAATTTTGAGCTGAATTGGACAATTAAATAAATTATTGCATAAATTAGCCTTAATTATTTCTTTGGAAGTGTTTAGTAAATTGCCTATAACTTGAGATGCAAATATCTGATTGATGTGATTTTGGTCATGTAGGAAAGTTAAGACAATTCTCTACAACTTTCATGTCGAACACTTTTCCAGAATCGGACTCCTTGGAGGTGATATTGGGCTTTGAAGTCAAAATAGAGGAGCTGAAATCGAGTCTAAATACTTTGCAGTAATTGGATCATATATTGAGTTCTAGGGATGATTTTAGACTCAAACTAAAGCCATTTTAAAGCAAATATTCAGGCCTACAACTTTCATGAAAACCACTTCTCTCAAAAATGAAGAAAACTGGACACACGGATGTGCATTTACTCGATTATTAAAATATTCAAAAATAAATAAATAATAAAATAAAACATCTGAAACTTAATCATTAACTTTCTAACGTGTAGCTACTGTAGCTCCAAATTGCAATTCAAATTGCAAGCTACAGTAATTCCAATTGCCTATAAATAGGCTTCAATGTCATTTGCAATTCACAATTTGGGGGAGGGGAGAGACAGAGGGATTCAAGGCGGTGCCTGTGCTCTCTTCCTCCTCCCTTCACTTTTCTTTTCTCTCTCTTTTTCTCTTTTTCTTTCTTTTAGTCTATGTGTAAATAAGTTCTAGTCTACTTGGGTCAAAGTGTGAAGCTCTTGGTAATAAAATAAGGTTAAATTTATTCCTCTTTTGTGCTTTAATAATTTATATTTTTAAGTAGTTATTATGCGTGTTATATTTTGTTTCTGATAATTTAGAAACTACCCTTGTAAAGAGGAGTTCTTGATTTATTGTAGACAAAATATTGGCACAGTAAATGCTTTAACCCATTTACAAATGGTGTTAATAATTAAAGGAAATATAATATAATTACGTATATTATTTTATTTCGTATTGTATTTTGTTTCCAATTAATTTAGAAACCCTCCTTGTAAAGTGGAGTTCTTAATTTGTTGTAGACAATAGATTGACACAATGAATGCTTTAACCTATTTACAAGTGTTGGTGTTAGAAACTCTCCTTGTAAAGTAGAGATCTTGATTTATTGTAGACAAAATATTGGCACAGTGAATGCTTGATCTCATTTATGAGTGATGATATTAATAGATGATTAAAGGAAACATAATATAATTACGTATATTATTTTAATGGACTTTTAACGTTGTATTTTCTAATTGGAACCTCCATGTTGCGAGGATTCTAATTGAGTTATAAAAGGAATTAATCTTACTTTTACTTTATTTACCAAGAGTGGATCTTTTTACCCAAATAAATAATTTTTACCGTAATAACAAAATATTTACTTCACCTTAATCTTCAACAATTCCCTGTGGATCGACCTCAGACTCACCGAGAAATTTATTACTTGAGACAACTTGACTTGGGTTTGCAAATGCAACAATTAAAAAGTGTGCATCAAGTTTTTGGCGTATTCTTAAGTGACTTGTTTTGAAGAATAAATTTTTAGTGTAAATATTTTTGTACATAGTAAAAAGTAAATAGTGTATGAATAATGCGTGAATAGTGTGTGAATAGTGTATGAATAGTAATATGAATAGTATACATAGTAAAAAAATAAAAATAAAAAAATAAAAATAAATTTAAATGAATAGTGTGAATAGTATAAATAGGGTAAATAATATGTGAATAGTATAAATAGTAAAAAAGTAAAAAAAATTATAATAATAATATATAAAAAAATAAAATTAAAATAAAAGATGTGTGAATAGTGTGAATAGTAAAAAGTAAAAAAAAAATAAAAAGTAAAAAAAAGTAAAATGTAAAAAAAGTTTATATATTAAAAAAAATAAAAATTTAAAAAAAAAAAAGGTGGTCACACCTGTGACCACCCAAAAAAAAGCAAAAAAATAATTAAAAAAAAAAAAAATAAAGGACAAAAAAAACATTAATAATAGGGGACAAGGTTGTCCCCTTTAAAAATAATGAAAAAGGTGGTCACAAAAAGAAATTTGGTTGACAAGGCTGTCCCACTTGAAAGAAATAAAAAAACCAAAAATAATAAATAAAAAAAAGTTAAGCCTTTTATTTTTTTCTGTACATATTAACTTAGTGGGGAAAACTCTTCCTTTTATTTTCTATACATACTAATTTTGTGGGGAAAAATCTCCCTTTTAATTTTTTGTATATATTAACAGTGGGGGTAATTCTTCCTTTTAATTTCTGTACAGTGGAGGTACCTCTCCCTTTTAATTTTTGTATATACTAACAATGGGAGAAATTCTCCCTTTTACTACTAATGTACTAACTTAGTGGGGGAAACTCTCCCTAATTTCTCTATAATATTTAATCATTAATGAAATAATCATTCTTCTTCTCTTCTCTCTCATTGAAGCAAAAAAAATCGGCTTGTCGATTCTCGGCTTTTGATATTTTAAATTTACTTTTTGCACTTTATTTTTTGTATTTTATTTTTTGCGCTTTTTTTGTTATTTATTTTCTGTTATTTATTTTACATCGTCATTCATTTTTGTTATTTATTTATTTATTTTTTGTCATTTATTTTTGTTTACTAACTTACTAACTTTCTTACTAACTATCTAACTTTTTACTTTACTCGCTTCTAACCTTTTTATTTATCCGCATACTAACTTTTTATTTTTTTATTTTTTTTTTGCTTATTAACTTATTTGGTGGTTGGTTTATGCCCCACCTTTGTTAATATTTTTATTTGGTGGTTGTTTTACGCCACACTATTTTTAATTTTTTTATTTAGTGGTTGGTTTATTCCACACCTTTATAAAATTTATTTGGTGGTGATTTATACCACATCTTTGTATATATTTTTATTTTTCTTATATTTCTTTTCTTTTCTTTTGTCTTGTGTGTTTTTAGGGTGAAAACATAACTTGATTCAATCGACATGTATTAAGATTGAAATTTTAATCAATTTCTTTTCTACTCAATTTGAGTATCTATTATGGTTCATAATGCTTTTATGATTGGCCACTCATAAATTGATCTAGTGGGTATATGTGTAACTCGAAATATTTGCATATGATCTAGACCATAAATAATAAACTGCCATGATTTATAATCATCTAGGAATGGAGGTTATAGGTTGTGTGGGAGAACTGTGATATTTTTCCATGAGAATCCATAGAGTAAAAGTCATGCCTTTAAATGTTTTTAAATTACTGATTCTCCCCATCAATTGAATGATTAGAAATTGATTAGAAGGAAGGTCCCAAAGCTACTCTATTGTCTATGATAGATTATTGAATCAAGTGAAGTCTGATCCCTAGTATTCTAATTTCATGTGTTTTCATTTCAAAATAAAAATACAAAAAAAAATACATAAAAAAATAATTTAAAAAAACTTTGTTTTCTCTTTTTCTTCTTAATTTCGTGTGTCTTAGTGTTTGTTTTTCTTTTCTTTTTAAATAGTCAACTTTATTTTGACTTTTTGGTCACTTGTCGATTTTCTCAACAAGTTTTTGTAAACCTAAGTTGATACGGTGGATTTGTTGCTTCAAGAATTCAAAATGAGCCAAAAATGTTTTGTCCATACTTACAATATGCTCTCTTTTTTTTTAAAAAATCACACCTATCAATGATTTTTTTCTCTGATGAATTTTTAATTTCATGTCTTGGTTTGCCAAAATTGTCAATTTTTCTTGTAATAAGCGAAACTGTTCTTTGTGGATGGTTTCCGCAAATAAAAAAAAAGATAAAATATTTTTCATTAAAGAATGACCTGAGTAAGGAGTCATTAGGTGAAATATTTTTGACTCTTGAGACGCATTCTTGTGAATTTGTGCAGTGTGAATTTATTAATTTATGGAATCTCTTCAAAGGCAAGTAAGTGTGTTATAGTCTTAGGAATTTGACTCAAAAAGTCCCTGTTTGTCAATTTATAAGAAAATTGGATGGGAAGCTTATCCTCGACTCATAGAAGGCGTTTAAGCCATTACTAGACGTAAAACCAGAGGAAGATGTGAGCCACAATCACAACTACATGTATATATTTTCTTGTATAGAATTTAAAAAAAAAAAGAGAGCAAGAAGTGGTCCGAAGGAAATGTTGCGTGAAGTAGTAAGAAAAGCAAGCCAGTTCAGACACTCCAATTATTTAAATAATTACAAGCTTTGGTTTTGTTCATCGTATTTTGTTTCTGTTTATATTTGTGTGAAGTTTCTCTTTTCAGTAATTGCGGTAACAGGTACTATCTTCTATCTTGTTCCTTTCTATTTTTTAGCATTGAGGACAATGTTGTGATCTAGTTGGGGGGAAGGATAGTTGTGTAAAAAAAATGTATAAAAAAATTAGTAAGTATGTTTCTTTTTGTCGTATGTAGAGTTGTGTAAAAAAAATGCTTGAAAAAAAAAATTTAAAGTGTGTTTATGTTTGTTGTGTTTATATGTTTGTGAGTAATTTTTTAACAGTTAAACTAATTAGGGATGACAGAGTAAGAAGTAAATTTTGCTCTGGAGGTAATTTTACTCTTGAGACGCATTTTAGTTGGGGTAGACAACTAGTTTGTGTGGAAGTAGCAATTCAAATTCAGGGAAATTTGCATGATTGAGTAAATTATCTTCTTTCTTAAAATTCACATGCTTGGTTATGGATGTTGAATTGGTGGACTGAGAATGATAGAATTATGCCTTATGAGATTTTGAGCCTATTGATGAATGGATTGAACATTTGTACCATTCTCTTCTTTCTTGTGTGAATTTCACTCATGGAATTGTTACTCTAGAACTTGCTTTGATTATTTTTGAGACTACAATTTCATATGCATACATAAATATGATTGAGGCATTTTTCTTGAAATAGCTACTTTAATCAAATAGCCAGCCTTGTTTAGCAGCATATTGTCTCAATATGATATCAAGCACTCTTATGACTTCTTGGAAATTCTTTGATTCCTGCCAACATAAAGCATTAGAAATGACCCATTTCCCCTTGCTTAACCCCTTTGAGCTTATTTGACTATTCTTTGTTTCGAACTCATTATGTGCCTTAAATGAAAAACCATGTTCTTACTTGACCTTAGGGAATAAGAGAACATTAATTTTATCATTTGATGAGTTCTTGAACAAGTGTGGGGGTGTGTGTGCAGAATGGTTAAAAAAAATGTATATATGATGTTCTTTTTGTAAAAAAAAAAATCAATAAAAAAATGTAAAAAGAAGAGGGTCAACAAGGTAATAAAGGAAAGGAAAAGAATCTGTAAAGGAAATTTGTATTAGGTGGAGTTGGGATGAACTTTCATGCTTGTTAATTGAACTCAGCTCTCATGTTCTTTTATTCTCTGGTGTTTAATTTGTCATATCCATATTACCTCCTCCTTTACCTTGATCCTATTACAACCTTGAATAAAGTCCTCATGATTTGTGTGTATATGTGTTTTGAGTAGTGGAGAAATAGAAGACAAGCAAGCTTATGGTAGTGCAATTTTCATGGGTTGAATTGAGTGAAATACCTACCTTTTAAACACTTGAGGGATTGAGAGTGAATCTTGTAAAGATCTATCATTTTTGATTCATTCTTTTCAACTGAAGTTTCCTTACTTGTTGGTTTGAGATGTGAAGACATGTTACCTCATGAATGTTTTGATCTTTGATTATCTAGTTGCTCTTCTTGAGTCATCAAATCCTTTAGAGTTTTTAGTTTTTCAGTTTGTGTCGTTTTTCTTTGTTCCTTAGTTTTTGTCTTTTGTGTTTTGCCCAGGAGTGCAAAAGTTAAGTGTGGAGGAATTTGATAACACTGTATTTTATACATTTTGTAATCCTCTCACTAGGCTTCTTAAGGTTCAATTAGGCTTAATTAAGTTGGTTTTGACACATTTTATAATTTTGAGCCGAATTAGACAATTAAATAAATTATTGCATAAATTAGCCTTAATTATCTCTTTGGAAGTGTTTAGTAAATTGGCTATAACTTGAGATGCAAATATCTGATTGATGTGATTTTAGTCTTGTAGGAAAGCTAAGACAATTCTCTACAACTTTCATGTTGAACACTTTTCCCGAATTGGACTCCTTGGAGGTGATATTGGGCTTTGAAGTCAAAACAGAGGAGCTGAAAATTGGGTCTAAATACTTTGCAGTAATTGGATCATATCTTGAGTTCGAGACATGATTTTGGACTCAAATCAAAGCCATTTTAAAGCAAATATTTAGGCCTACAACTTTCATGAAGACAACTTCTCTCAAAAATGAAGAAAACTGGACACACGGATGTGCATTTACTCAATTACTAAAATATTCAAATAATAATAATAAAATAAAACGTCAGAAACTTAATCGTTAAGTTTCTAACGTGTAGCTACTGTAGCTCCAAATTGCAATTCAAATTGCAAGCTATAGTAATTCCAATTGCCTATAAATAGGCTTCAATGTCATTTGCAATTCATAATTTGGGGGGGGGGAGAGACAGAGGGGATTCTGGGCAGTGCCCAGGCTCTCTTCCTCCTCCCTTCACTTTTCTTTTCTCTCTCTTTTTCTCTTTTTCTTTCTTTTAGTCTATGTGTAAATAAGTTCTAGTCTACTTGGGTCAAAGTGTAAAGCTCTTGGTAATAAAATAAGGTTAGATTTATTCCTCTCTTGTACTTTAATGATTTATATTTTTAAGTAGTTATTATGCGTGTTATATTTTGTTTCTGATAATTTAGAAACTACCCTTGTAAAGAGAAGTTCTTGTTTTATTGTAGACAAAATATTGACACAGTAAATGTTTTAACCCATTTACAAGTGGTGGTAATAATTAAAGGAAATATAATATAATTACGTATATTATTTTATTTCGTATTGTATTTTGTTTCCAATCAATTTAGAAACCCTCCTTGTAAAATGGAGTTCTTGATTTGTTGTAGACAAGAGATTGGCACAATGAATGCTTTAACTCATTTACAAGTGTTAGTGTTAGAAACTCTCCTTGTAAAGTGGAGATCTTGATTTATTGTGGACAAAATATTGGCACAGTGAATGCTTGATCCCATTTATAAGTGATGGTATTAATAGATGATTAAAGGAAACATAATATAATTACGTATATTATTTTAATGGACTTTTAACGTTGTATTTTTCGATTGGAACCTCCATGTTGCGAGGATTCTAATTGAGTTATAAAAGGAATTAATCTTACTTTTACTTTATTTACCAAGAGTAGATCTTTTTACCCAAGTAAATAATTTTTGCCGTAATAACAAAATATTTACTTCACCTTAATCTTCAACAATTTTCTGTGGATCGACCTCGGACTCACTGAGAAATTTATTACTTGAGACAACCTGCACTTGGGTTTGCAAATACAACAATTAAAAAGTGTGCATCAAGAGCAATGAAGTAATCTCTTGGTGTGCACTATCTTTTTGTCTCAAAATTAAAGTTTTAAAAATAAACAATTATGATTTGAAAATGAAGACTAACCATTTTTCTCTATATTTTTCAAAATTTCATCATCTTTATCCCTTGTTGCCCCTTTTTGAGCTTGAAAATTTCTCTAATAAACCTTGGACAAGGATCACCCCTACACTAGGGGATAACACAAAATAAAGATTGATTGCCATGGTGACTATTTTGAAGTATAATGAAAAAGGAAGAAAAGGTGAAAAGGGCAAGAAGTAAAAATAAAAAATGATAAAAAATTAAAAAAAAACAAAAAAGAGGAAAGAAAGAAAGAAGAAAGAAAATGAAATGAAATAGGGGAAGAAATGGAGAACAATAAGAGAAAAATGTGCTTGAAAGTGCAAAAACAGTTGGTGAAGTTTAATTTTGCACAAGGATCCTTGGTCTCATTCAACCCTTAAACACTTGTTTGAGCATTATATATTTCCTTTCATAACTCCAAGCCTTGGCCACGTTACAAGCCTCAAAAAGTCCATTATGATCAATGAAGAGTTGTTTTCATTTTTATTAACTTTAATTTTAAGACAAAGGTTATGCTCATCCAAGTATCTAGTTCATTGCTCCTAAAAAAAAAGAAGGAAAATAGGAAGAGGAGGTACTTACCAGTCTTACACCAGGAAAATTTTTTGGTCACTAGGGCAAGTTTTAGCCCCATTCAATTCAGTCCTAAACTGAGACAAATTTTTCTTCGGTTCAATTTAGCCTTACACTAGAACAAGTTTCTACCCTGCTCAATTTGAATCTAAACTGAGGCAGATTTTCTTTTCCTTGACCTACATTGGGGTAAATCTTTTGGTCACTAGGGCGAGTTTTAGCCCTATTCAATTTAGTCCTAGACTGGGGCAATTTTCTCTTTGGTTCAATTTGGCTTGACATAGATGCTCAGCAGAAGAAAATCTTTGGCCATAATGTCTAGTAGGCAACTAAAGATCATTTTCATGAAGATCGTGCTAATTCATATTAGGTCAACACCTCTTTGAATCTCATACCTTTGTTTGTGTCTTTTTCCATATATACCCTTTTGTGTAGTCAAACTTCCAAGACCAATATAGAAATTATTCACTTAATAAATTCCTTTTTTGTTGTACTTTTGAATCCATGTTTGTCTATTACGTAATGCTTCAAGTAAGGTGAACATGAGTACAACATTATGATTTGGCCATCTAATGACAATCCATTGATGAACAATTCAGACTGAAAAGAACTTAGATCTTCCAATTAAAAGAGAAAATGATATCCCAAGGGATAATCCAGAAACAAGAGGTATTTAAACAAAAAGGGAAAAGAGCTCGTTAGACTGAAAACCCAAAAGGGCGGTTTAAGCAAAAGTTAGAGCCAATGAATTGGAATTGCTTAAACTGGGGCAATTTTTTTTGGAAACTTTATTTGCGTTCGATTGGCCATATTGGAGCAAAATTTCTGAAGGATTTAAGGGGAAAATATGTTGAAGGAAATAGCAATAGAGACAGCAATTAAGTTATCAAGTAGTTGCAAGGAATCAATTGGATGAGGGACAAAGTTAAATACTGGAGTAAAATTTTGTCTCAAGGACTCAGCCAAGCAAGGGTTCAAGACAAGAGATGATCATTTCATTTCTCAAAAGAAGAGTTAAGAGTGGAAAACAAGGAAAGAAAAAATATGAAAAAGGAAAGAAAGGATGAGTAAGAAGGACCGAAGTTATCAGGTCCAACGGGTAAAAGCATGTGAACAAGGGTTTGATTGGTCAAAGCTTTCCAGAGTTGTCGCTGGTTTAAATGATTTTTAAAAAAAAAAAAAAAAAGAGAGAAAATAAAAGAAAAGGAAAAAAAAGAAAAAAGAAAAGAAAGAGAAAGAAAAGATCTTAAGTCCATTTCTTACTGACACAAATGGTTTCGTGTCATTTTGAGCGCATCGGCTCTATACATCATTGAGCGCATCGACTCTATTCATTTTGAGTACATCAACTCTATTCATTTTGAGTGTATCGACTCTATTCATTTTGAGTGCTTCGGCTCTATTCATTTTAAGCGCATTGGCTCTATTCATTTTGAGCGCATCAGCTCTATTCATTTTGAGCGCATCAGCTCTATTCAATTTGAGCGCATCAGCTCCATGTATCATTAAGTACATCGACTCCATGCATCATTGAGCGCATCGACTCCTTTCATTTTGAGCGCATCGGCTCTATGCATTTTGAGCGCATTGACTCCATGCATCATTGAGCGCATCAGCTCCATTCATTTTGAGCGCATCGGCTCCATTCATTTTGAGCGCATCGACTTTATTCATTTTGAGGGCATCAGCTCTATTCATTTTGAGCACATTGGCTCCATTCATTTTGAGCACATCGACTCTATTCATTTTGAGTGCATTGACTCTATTCATTTTGAGCACATCGGCTCCATGCATAATTGAGCGCACTGTCTCCATTCATTTTGAGTGCATCAGTTCTATTCATTTTGAGCGCATTTGCCATCATTGAGCGCATCGGCTCCATACATTCTGAGCGCATCGGCTCCGTGTAGTTTTTAAATTCTTTTGAGCGTATCAGCTCCATGCATTTTAAATTCTTTTGAGCGAATCAACTCTATGCATTTCAAATTATTTTGAAAGCATCAACTCCATATTCATTTAAATTTCTATCACTTATTTTGACCACATTGGCTCCTTGCATTTTAAATTCTTTTTGAGTGCATCGGCTCCTTGTATCTACTTTTCCTGTTAGTTCTTTTAAGCGCATCGGCTCCCTATCATTTAAATTTCTGTCATTTATTTTTTAGCACATCGACTCCATGCTTCTTAAATTCCTATCATTTTACTTTTGAGCGCATCGGCTCATGTCATTTACTTTTTTGAGCGCATCGGCTCCTACCATTTATTTTTGAGTGCATCAGCTCTTGTCTTTTACTTTTTTGAGCGCATCGGCTCCTGTTTTTTACTTTTTGAGCACATTGACTCCTATATTTTACTTTTGAGTGCATCAGCTCCCTGTCTTTTAAATTTCTGTCATTTACTTTTGAGCGCATTGGCTCTTGTCCTTTACTTTTGAGCGCATTGGCTCCCTGTCAATTAAATTTTTGTCATTGAGCGCATCGCTCTTTGCATTTTTTTCTCACATTGTTTTGTTTTTTTTGTTGCTCCCGAACAAAATTTGAGTTCATGTCTTTACTCGTTTCTTACAGTGATAAAATGAAAAACTACGGTTGTTCTTTTTATCTAGTAAGAAACAAGTAAAGAGGGGCAACTGTGAACACCCAATTTTGTTCAGGGTATTTTGTTAAAAAAAAGAAAAAAAGAAGAAAAAAGGTTCATCTTTCACGTAGTGGCCTATTAACCCATAACCCATGATCCAACCCATTAACTCATAACCTATTATCTAACCCATTAACCCACAGCCCATGTACCAGCACTTATCCTAAATGATAATCACATATTTTATACATTAATGAACCCTCATTTTAGTTATTTACACTCTCCATGTACTTAATTGATTGAGCTAGGTTATGTTTTGTAAGTTTGAACTCAAATTGGACTTAATTGATATTTTTAGCATGATTTACGTCTTACACTATTTCTATATTTTGGCCATATCTTGAGTTGTAGATGTCTAATAATTATGTATTTTACCTTGTAAGAAAGATAAGAGAGAGCTCTACAACTTTCATGAAGAGCTTTAGGTCAAAGTTGTTAGTTGTGGCTTCTGATTACTCAAGAATGGGGGGTTGAATTGAGTATTATAGGTTTTTGAAATTTTTTCCCTTTTTACAAAAACTGATTCTTTTCTTTAATCAAAGAAAGAGATTTTGTCAACCAACAAATCAAAATGTGATTTTGCAAGATGTATTACAATCAAGAATTGAAACTTCTAACCAAACATTAACACTAAAATTGAATTCAAATAAGAATAAGATCATTAACAAATCAGATCATACAAAACATCCCTAACATATTGCTTAATTCAAACATTTAAACAATAAAGCAAATAAAGAGTTAAGGGATAGAGAAAATTACAAACCGAGATTTATCCTGGTTCAGCTACCTCCTCTGGTAACCTACATCCAGTTCCCACACCACTGTGAGATTTATCCACTATAGAAAATCAATATACAAGATTCTTTTACAAAAGCTTCACTTCTTGGTTCCTTCTACCTAAATGACAGCTTTTCAGTCAAAGCAATCTTGAAAAAACCCACAAGAATTCCTTCTATTCCTGCACAACACCAAGAGTCTCTTCTACTCTTAATCTAACTAACGAAAGAACTTTCTCTCTTATCTTTCTTTTAAAAAATTTGAATGAGATTGAATCAGATTCCAAGAAATCAGATATTACAAATTAAAACTCTAGAGAAAAATATTCTGTTTATCTTCAAATGAAAAGTTCTCTGAATTTGAGTGTTTGATTTTGTATATTGAATCAATTGTCTTTGAAAAAAGTGTTTACCAATGTCCTTATATAGATATATCTCAAAATAGATCCGTTGGATACACTTTAAAGTCAGTTGAGATCATAACAAACTTAAAAGAAAAATTCTGTTATTGGTCAATCGATGTGTACACAGATGTATTAAACAAGATTTCACTTTTATTACATGTGTACATCGATTGCCTAATCATTGTTATCTTGGATGTTCTTGATCTTGAAAGATACACACATGAGTACATCGATGTTGTTCTTCAAAAAACACTTTAAATTTCAACCCAGAAGATTATACATCGATTAACTAATCGATTGTATAGTTATTTTAAAACGTTCTTTCTTCTGTTTTGGCTTATACATCGATGTATCAATAGATGTATTAAAGTAAAATGCTTCTGTTTTGACTTATACATAGATGTACTAATCGATGTATATATGTCAAAAACTTCTGTCTTGACTTATACATAGATGTACTAATTGATGTATATATGTCAAATGCATTCTAGCCTCTATTTTATTTATACGTCAATGTACTAATCGATGTATATATGCAAACGTGCATATTGATCAAGTAAGTCTAGAATCAATCGATATATACATAGATGTATAACATTTATACATAGATGTATACATAGGTTTTCATCAAAAGTTAGTTAATTAACTGAAAGTACATTGATGTACACATAGATGTACAAACTTATTAATTAACCTTATTCATTCTTAGTCCATTTATTCTTTTGAAAAACCATTTTTACTTATTTGTGAGAGCTTAATTAAAGAATTAAAACTGAGTCTTTTCTTTACAACATGTTCCTAATGATCTTCATTGTATTGCTTCTTCTTCAAGTAATCCTTCTTCATCCTTCTTGATCCTTGCATTGACTTTACTTGCTCCTTTAAATCTCATTGAAAAATTCAAGCTTAGCAAGTAGTTAGTGACTCAAAATAATAATCATATTAAGTTTAGTCATTAATCAAAATATATTAGGGTCATTTATCCACAAACTCCCCATTTTTGATTGATGACAAACTTACCATACATAACATGTTTAACATTCAATATATCAGAGTAATTAAAATGTATATCAGAGTAATATTGCCATTTACTCCCCCTGTCTAATTGATAGTTCTTTAACATGTAAACATGTATAGGATCATTGCATCATTACTTTTATATTTTTAGATCATTAGTTTAAGTTGATTTAGTATGTTTGTAGTATATTTGTATGGTACCTATTTCTCCCCCTTTGTCATTATCAAAAATATATATAAGGGAGAATCAAAGTACAAAAGTATATAAAACAAAGTACATTCTTAAAATTCAATCATTCATTTATAGCCATCATTCATTCAGTCATATTAACATGATCAAAACAAGTCATTCAGTCATTTATCATCATTGTTCAAAACAGAATTGAAACTAGTTCAAGTAATATCAAAAGAAACAGCATTACAGACACACTTAAGACATCCTAAGACCTAAATATCTTCATTGGTTCTAGGTTCTTCTATGTGCTGTGAAGCTTGACTTGCTTGCTCTTCAGGATTAACTTCCTCTTGGTGCGAAGAGTTGAAAAGACATCTCTAGCTATGTTCACAACATCTTCAGAAGTAGGATGAACTTCTAGAGGTGCAGTGATAGAAATGCCTAGATGTTGATGTAGAGTAGCCATCTGGCCTTCTAAGGTACTGAGTCTAATACTCAAGTAGTCAATGGATTGTTTTTGCATTATATGATGTTTTGTTTGCTTAGCCTCAAAGCCTGCAAACATTTGTATTAGCTTGTCCATTTTTGCTATTCAGCTCTAAATTTTCCTCAGTAGCTCTTGTTGGTTCTTTACCAGCTATTCTGATTCATTCTCCATCTACTTTAGCAAGCTTCATCTTGCTAATTGTTCCTTCACCAAATTTGTGAGTTACCTTTGTGGCATCAAATTTCTCTTCATTTTTCAGAGAAACACCAAAATGTTCCAGCGGACACATCACCAATCCAGGATATGGTAAGGTAGCTCCACTGATTTTACAGTCCAATATATGTCTAGAAATTATATAGCTCTAACATAGTTGCTTCTTTTATAGCATAGCCCAGAGCATTAAGAAGTCATTGTTTTGCACCACAGCATGATTTCCTGATCTTGGTAGCAAGATCCACCTTTCAAAGACATATTGCGGAGAGCCTATATTTGAATGTGCATTGAACTGATGTTTATCAGTCTTCCTTTTGGTGAATTTTCAATTAGAAGTACCTTCTTTACTTCTTCCTTATCAAAGGTCTTAATCCAAATGCTGTCTGGTCCAGTACCAGCAAAATTACTTCCTTTGTAATCTAATCCAGTAAATTAAGCAAATTCTTCAAAAGTTATCTCAATTTTAGTGTTCTTTACTTCAGCAAAGAATCCCTCATTGTCCATTTCATATGTACAATAAAATGCTTTGATCAATGTAGGGTAAATATCACTCTTAATATGCAGAAATTGACTCAAATTGTACTCTTCTAAAATTTTGTGAAAAGTAAATTCATGAGCTTCAAAATAATTAAAATTTACAGTTCTAGCTTCATGAGTATCTCTATGCTTAAAATTATTCTTATAAAGCATAATGTGCTCTTCATCAGAGAAATACCTCCTGAGAAGTTCAATCTCAGTAACTCTTTCATCATTTTCTTCTTCTTCTTCCTCCATCCTCTTTTTTTTTTCTTTTGGACAGTTTTCTTTTTGGGTGTGTCCTTCACCACCTTCTTCTTCCTTTCTTGTTTCATAAGTGTCAGTCTTGAAGATTCAGTAACCTTCTTTCCTTTGTCCTGTGTTTTCTTCTTCAAGCTTTTGATTTGAAGCTTGTCAATTCTTTGAGAAGGCTGAGCTTTCTCAGTCCCTTTTCTTTTAGGACGAGCAGGAGTTACTGTGGGTGATACACGTTGAGGGGAGGAGGATTGAGTTGAGGAGGAAGATGTAAAGTCAGAGGGAACAGGTGTAGAGGGTTCAGGATGCTTCACACGAGCCATTGGAGAAGATTTTGAGCTCTGCTAGGGTTTAGGATCTTCTGAGATTTGGTTTAGACGAGTAAAGATTTTGGAGGGAAGTTGAAACTAATAAACCTAGTTCAGTCAATCGATTTCCCAATTGATGTATTAAGAGGTTTTTACCTCCAATACACATGCTAATCGATGTACTTAGCATCAAGATTTTAATTTTAAATCATATACATCGATGTGTCAATCGATGTATAAGCTAAGTCAGAGAGTACCAAATTTTAAAACTTCAACCCAATCGATGTATAAGCAATGTCAGAGAGTCGAATAATTTTGGATTTATCATGCAATTGATGTTACAATCGATGTATACACAGGGTCAGTGTTTTAAAAACATTCTAATCGATGTGTCAATTGATGCATAATCTCTTACAGTAAGTAGTGTATTTAAGATTAAATCAATGTGTAAATCAATTTCTAACATATTAAATTTGAATTGCTAAAATTCCATATCAGGTCAATTGATGTATCAATCGATGCCTATTATATACTGTACCTATTTAATTAAATGAATTGATTACCCAATCGATGCATAATGATTTTCAGAGAGACATTTTTTTTGATTTTTGACTTCAATCGATGTACAAATTGATGTTCTAGTTATTTTAAGTATATAATGCTTATATCAATCGATTGTGCAATCAGTGCAT
Source organism: Ormosia semicastrata (assembly GCA_029884595.1). Lineage (NCBI taxonomy): Eukaryota > Viridiplantae > Streptophyta > Magnoliopsida > Fabales > Fabaceae > Ormosia > Ormosia semicastrata. The sequence continues at coordinate 5,463,856 of JAQQTO010000044.1, forward strand.
AACATCAAATATCAAAATATTACGCATTCAACATTCAAAACATCAAGCATAGGTAGGATCAATTATTCTTAATTCTCTTCTTATGTAGAAAAAGCTTTCTTTAGCCAATGGTTTAGTGAAAATATCAGCTAATTGTTTAGATGTATTAATATATTCAATGATTATATCTCCACTTTGAATGTGATCCCTTATGAAATGATGTTTTATCTCAATATGTTTAGTTCTTGAATGCATTATAGGATTCTTAGTGAGATTTATAGCACTAGTATTTTCACATTTGATTAGTACTTTCTCTAAGAGAACACTATAATCAATAAGTTATTGTTTCATCCATAGGATTTGTGCACAACAACTTCCTACTGTAATATATTCTGCTTTAGCAGTTGATAAAGCCACACTTGTTTGTTTCTTACTAAACCAAGAAACTAATGAGTTTCCTAAAAGGTGGTAGGTTCCACTAGTACTTTTCCTATCTAACTTGCATCCAGCAAAGTCAGAATCAGAATATTCTACTAAGTTACTGATGCGTGAGGATATAGTGATTAAAATTCAGATGAAAATCGGTTGTCAGGTCCACCAGAAAATAAAAACCTTACAACTAGTTGTAGTTAGTAAGGGTCGATCCACAGAGAACCAATTCAATTAACACTATCAAGTAATTTCCAATTTAGACTCTGATTGACAATAAACAGTAAATAAGGGGGTTTTGGAGTTTTCATGAACAATGAACAGTTTCAAAGGCAATAATAATAAATGAACTGAAATCAACAATATAAGAAAATTAGTTAAGAGATTGAATGCACCACTAGATTTATATGATGATGTAAATCCACATATCCTTTTATTTCAACATGCTCAATTATGTTTTTATACAATTGTGAGAGTAAATCTCTATTTTCCTTATGTGTTGGCCAATTTAGCAACCGCTCAAATCAACTCCTAATCACTGATTAGTCATAAAGCAACCGCTCTTACAACTGTCCAACAATTGCATTAAGATTTAGAAAATCAATTATACTAAGATCTAATCACACACCGGGATTAAATTACTTAGAACATATATTTCTCTAGATCTATTACCGCAATCGCGCATAATAAACCCAGATCTACCACTTTTATAACTGGCAAATAGCATAAAGATAATTGTACCCACATGAACATCATACATTTCGCTAGATCTACTACCGCAACCGCGCATAATAAACTCAGATATACCACTTTGAAAGTGGGAACAAGTACAAAAATCTTCATACCAACAATAGATTCAGAAATATATGAATAAAAACGTAACTGTGTTGAAATAATCAAATATGCAAGATTCACAACATCAATACTAGTGGTTTCATCACCCCCTTAACCAAGGAAGGTTTAGTTACACATAGCTAGAAGAAAATCACAAGAAAAACTGAGAAATAACAACATAAGAAAGAAAGTGCAGAAGAAAAACTAAAGCAAACGAGTTTCTGAGGATTGAGGATGATGGATCTCCGATTGCTCGAACCTGAGACTCCAATCTTTGATCCAAGACTCCCCTCTCCTTCTCTAAGGAGTTGTAGCTGCTCTCCTAGGTCAGAACTCCCCCAAAAACGTGCCAAGGGTGTCAATATATAGGCCTCTCGCACAAACTTCGCGTAGAAGTTTCAATAATTGTTGTCTGCGCTGCAAACCACGGCCGTGGTGGCCACCACGTCCTGGCCGTGGTTGATTTTGGAAGTAAATTTGTGAATGCTAACTCTCAACCACGGCCGTGGTGGCCACCACGGCCTGGCCGTGGTTGATTCTGGAAGTAAATTTGTTAATGCTGACTCCCTCGAACCATGGCCATGGTAGAAACCACGGGTAGGCCATGTAATCTAACTTCCAAGCTCAATATGATCCATTAGACCTCTGAATCTAGAAAAGTGTTCAATATGAAAGTTGTAGATGTGGATCTTAACTATCAACCATAGAAATTTTAGCTCATTTGACAACTTGTACCTCGAGATATGTCATGAACAGTACGCAAAGGTCAAGCTGTCAGGATCAGCACCCTAGTTCTTGCTTCAACTCCAATTTGAGTTATCCAAACGTGTGATTGGGCCTTTGAGGTCTTCATGAAAGTTGTAGATAATTGTCTTAGCTTTCCTACAAGACTAAAATCATATCAATTAGATATTTGAAACTCAAATTATAACTAGTTTACTGAACATTGTCAAAGAGATAAATTAGGGCTAAGTCATGCAATAATTCCCTCAATGATCCAATTAGGCTTAATATCATAAAATGTGTCAATACTAACTTAATTAAACCTAATTGAACCTTAAGAAGCCCAGTGACTGAAAAGCATAATTCAATTATGAGTGCAAATGAACACATTTAAGCAAAGTTTCACAGTAATGCTCCAATTAGGGTTTGATATCAGAAACTAAGCTAAATGATGACAATTAAGCACAAATGGAGTTCAATGAATCAATTATAAGGTAACTAAAATATAGGAATAATCAACAGATCAATTACCCCCACACTTAGCCTTTTGCACTCTTGGGCAAAAATATACAGTTCAACACAGTTTCACAACAAGCCAAGCAAATGCAGAATAATGAGCAAAGACCTTTGTGCATTTAGTTTTCAAAGCATTTAAACAATTCAAAATTTCCTTTCTTAGCAATCCAAGTTGACAAGAAAAATCAATCAAATTTCAGGGTTCAATCAACATGATAAATCCTCACTGAAATGCTCTCTCACTCAAGTGTTTCAGGCTTGTGTTTTCACTCAATTGACTCATGAGAATATGCTTTACCATAGGCTTGTCAAGCCTCTACTTCTCTACTACTCAGACCACATGCAAACAGAGATCAAGAGGACTTTATTCAAGTTGTAATGGGGTCAGGGTTAAGGAAGGATACATCAAAGATAGACAAAGCTAGACTATAGGAACTAGAAGAGCAAAATGGAAAGATATTCAATCATTACACAGAATTTCCTAATAGTCTTCAAATTCAAATTCCTATTATGTACCTTTTCCTTTTTCTCGACTTCTCTTTTTTTTTTTTCTTTTCTTTTTTTTTTTTTGTTTTTTAAATATATATATATATATACACACACCTTACATCCTATTCATAATGATATTTTGCCAGCATGAGACTTTTATATACAAACATAGCTGGGCAAATACATCATTAATTCACACCCCCACACTTATTCAAGAACCAATTTCCATCATAATCATAAAGCTCTTCTACTCCCTAAGGTAGGGTAGTAAAATGGTTTTTCATTTTTAGGTTTAAATTGAGCTTAGATAGAAGGAAATGAAGTCAATTAGGCTCAAAGGGGTTAATCAATGGGGAAAAAATGCAAGGATGGATATTTGGCCAGTAGTTATTTAAAAGAAAATTGCCTTTATCATTTCAAATGCATGCATTGGTCATTAGCAGCTTAAAAGAGAACCAAGACAAGTTCTGAAAAACATAATAACCATGAGTGGAATCACACAATCAAGAATCCAAAATGGCCTAAAGTTAGCCATTTACAATAAAGCCCAAAACTCACTAGGTTTCGATTCATCATTTTCAATTAAACCTTTTAATTTTTTAGAATTTCACCCGACAAGATCACTAACCAGAAAATTCATTCAATCATGCTCAAAGTTTTTTTTTTCGGGTCAATTGCTCACTAATCACATCACTTGAAAGCTTATCGGAAACTTTAAAAGCCCAATGAAGAAGTATCACAAGAAGAACAACACCATCAAGATCAAATACACTCACCCCAAGAAAGTTCAATCAATCATTCAAATCCCAGGAGAACAATTCAGAAATCAACAGTATTCACAATAGAGCATCAAAGTATCCACACAAATATCAAACAAACAATCCATTCAAATACACAATAAATCAAACCAAACATAAGGTTTTTTCTTTTAAAGATTCAAATGCTTACAACCAACAAACAGATAAAAACATAATCTAAGAAACTCATAAAAACGTAAAATAAAAAGGGATAAAGAGAGCAAATCTGATTGGGTTGCCTCCCAATAAGCGCTTAGTTTATTGTCCTCAGCCCGACATGATGATACCCTCATTGATCTTTATAATATGGATGGTAAAAGGTCAACACTTTCACTTCCACACTTTCCGGAAGCTCATAGAAAGACTTGAGATGGTATTTATTGGCCTTATCAAGTGAGGTAGGTGAAAAGACTCCACCAGGATCCCATTGGTTAAAACATGATGACCAAGCTATAGTTAAGACAACATGATAGCTTTCACCGGGATCCCATTGGTTGAAGTGTGATGACCAAGCAGGATCCCATTGGTTGAAGTGTGATGAACAAATTAAGCTTGCAGCATAAGGGCTTCTACCAGGGTCCTATTGGCCCTTATTTTCCTTAGCTTCACCACTGAAAAATAATATATGCATTTTATCAGCTTCATGTGCATTGTTTCTACTTAATGATGGCCCAAAAACAAAGTCCACTTTAGTAGTGACTGTCATCGGGTGCTCTTCTTCCTTTTCTAAAAATTCTTTCATGGCCTATAATTCTACCTCCCTTTGGGTCTTAGATTCTGTTTTGTAAACAGAATCATCAACTTTCAACTCTGCAGAAATCTCAGCATGACTAGCACATATGATATCAGTATATGAGTGGCAATGAATATAATTATTGAAACCAATAAAATCAGGAAATTCATCACACAACTCATCATGTTGCTCCTCCACTACATTAAGAAGGGGTTCAGGATTACTTACCTTGGGGGCTTCAGAGTTTTTTCCTTCCTCATTTACCTATTTAGGCACTTGGTCTTTCTCTGTAGTGGTTTGTGGAGGAGAGGCGGTTTCATCCAACGTCTTTCCACTTTGCAATGTGACAGCACTAGGATCTTCAATCACATCCTCTTCGGGTTGTGAGGGAAGTCCTTCAGAATTTAGGCTCTGCATATTGCTGAGTTCTATGACTAACTGCTCTAAAGAGTTTTGCATGTTATTGATGGCGGCCCTTGTTTCTTGCTGGAAACTCTGTAAATTGGCCCTTGTTTCTTGTTGGAACTGCATAGTATTAATGGCAAATTGTCTTATTAGTTCCTCCAATGAAGGTTCAGGTTACCAAGGATTTTGAACTTGCTGCTGACCTGGAAGGAAATGTGTTTGCCTCTGTTGAAATTCTGGAAGTTCGTAGGCTGGAGGTTGATTCTGAGGCTGCTATCCATAACTCAAGTTAGGATAGTCCCACCACTCTGGATAATATGTATTGGAGTAAGGGTTATAGTTGTCGGAAGGTTCAGAATATCCCCATACTGCCTCTACCTCCTCATTTGTGTCCACTAGGAAAATGGGACACAAATCAGTGATATGTCCAGGTGATAAACAAATCCCACAAGCATCCATGATTAATGGACATCAACACCTACAAGACACTCAGAAAGAAAGCATCAAAAATTAAAAGTAACATAAAAACAAAAATAAAAACAGAGTAAAAATAGGAAATAAATTAATAGTGTCATTGAAAAATTGGCTCCCCGGCAACAGCGCCAAAATTTCTGATGCGTGAGGATATAGTGATTAAAATTCAGATAAAAATCGGTTGTCAGGTCCACCAGAAAATAAAAACCTTACAACTAGTTATAGTTAGTAAGGGTCGATCCACAGAGAACCAATTCAATTAACACTATCAAGTAATTCCCAATTTAGACTCTGATTGACAATAAACAGTAAATAAGGGGGTTTTGGAGTTTTCATGAACAATGAACAGTTTCAAAGGCAATAACAATAAATGAACTGAAATCAATAATATAAGAAAATTAGTTAAGAGATTGAATCCACCACTAGATTTATATGATGATGTAAATCCACATATCCTTTTATTTCAACATGCTCAATTATGTTTTTATGCAATTGTGAGAGTAAATCTCTGTTTTCCTTACGTGTTGGCCAATTTAGCAACCGCTCAAATCAACTCCTAATCACTGATTAGTCATAAAGCAACCACTCTTACAACTGTCCAACAATTGCATTAAGATTTAGAAAATCAATCACACTAATATCTAATCACACACCGGGATTAAATTACTTAGAACATATATTTCTCTAGATCTATTACCGCAACCGCGCATAATAAACCCAGATCTACTACTTTTATAACTGGCAAATAGCACAAAGATAATTGTACCCACATGAACATCATACATTCCGCTAGATCTACTACCGCAACCGCGCATAATAAACTCAGATCTACCACTTTGAAAGTGGGAACAAGTACAAAAATCTTCATACCAACAATAGATTCAGAAATATATGAATAAAAACGTAACTGTGTTGAAATAATCAAATATGCAAGATTCACAACATCAATACTAGTGGTTTCATCACCCCCTTAACCAAGGGAGGTTTAGTTACACATAGCTAGAAGGAAATCACAAGAAAAACTGAGAAAGAACAACATAAGAAAGAAAGTGCATAAGAAAAACTAAAGCAAACGAGTTTCTGAGGATTGAGGATGATGGATCTCCGATTGCTCGAACCTGAGACTCCAATCTTTGATCCAAGACTCCCCTCTCCTTCTCTAAAGAGTTGTAGCTTCTCTCCTAGGTCAAAACTCCCCCAAAAACGTGCCAAGGGTGTCAATATATAGGCCTCCCGCACAAACTTCGCGTAGAAGTTTCAATAATTACTGTCTGCGCTGCAAACCACGGCCGTGGTGGCCACCACGTCCTAGCCGTGGTTGATTCTGGAAGTAAATTTGTGAATGCTGACTCTCAACCACGGCCGTGGTGGCCACCACGGCCTGGCCGTGGTTGATTCTGGAAGTAAATTTGTTAGTGCTGACTCCCTCGAACCATGGCCATGGTAGAAACCACGGGTAGGCCATGTAATCTAACTTCCAAGCTCAATATGATCCATTAGACCTCTGAATCTAGAAAAGTGTTCAATATGAAAGTTGTAGATGTGGATCTTAACTATCAACCATAGAAATTTTAGCTCATTTGACAACTTGTAGCTCGAGATATGTTATGAATAGTATGCAAAGGTCAAGCTGTCAGGATCAGCACCCTAGTTCTTGCTTCAACTCCAATTTGAGTTATCCAAACGTGTGATTGGGCCTTTAAGGTCTTCATGAAAGTTGTAGATAATTGTCTTAGCTTTCTACAAGACCAAAATCACATTAATCAGATATTTAAAACTCAAATTATAACTAGTTTATTGAACATTGTCAAAAAGATAAATTAGGACTAAGTCATGCAATAATTCCCTCAATGATCCAATTAGGCTTAATATCATAAAATGTGTCAATACCAACTTAATTAAACCTAATTGAACCTTAAGAAGCCCAGTGACTGAAAAGCATAATTCAATTATGAGTGCAAATGAACACATTTAAGCAAAGTTTCACAGTAATGCTCCAATGAGGGTTTGATATCAGAAACTAAGCTAAATGATGACAATTAAGCACAAATGGAGTTCAATGAATCAATTATAAGGTAACTAAAATATAGGAATAATCAACAGATCAGTTACATGTTGATCCTTTAGGATACCATAATCCCATTTCTTTAGTTCCTAACAAGTATTTCATGATTCTTTTTAAAGTAGTTAAGTGTGATTCCTTAGGATTGGATTGATATCTAGTACACATACAAACACTGAACATTATATCAGGTCTACTAGTAGTTAAATAAAGTAAGGAACCAATCATACCTCTGTACTTGGAAACATCTACTGATTTACCTTTCTCATCTTTGTCCAAGTAACATGATAGACTCATTGGAGTAGCCATTTCCTTTGCATTTTCCATTCCAAACTCCTTCAATAGTTCTTTGCAATACTTAGTTTAGCTTGTGAAAGTCTCATCATCACATTGTTTGATTTGTAGTCTGAGGAAGTATGTAAGCTCTCCCATCATAGACATTTCAAACTCATTTTGCATTAATTTGGCAAATTCCTTACACAAAGATTCATTAGTAGCACCAAATATAATATCATCAACATAAATTTGAACAAGTAGTATGTTTTGTACTTTTCTTTTTGTAAATAGTGTTGTGTCAACTTTTCCTCTTATGAATCCCTTTTGAAGTAAGAAATTACTTAGCTTTTCATACCAAGCTCTTGGATCTTGTTTAAGTCCATACAAGGCTTTAGTGAGTTTATACACATGATTAGGAAATTCATTTATTTCAAATCCAGGGGGTTAACCAACATACACTTCTTCTTGTATATATCCATTTAGGAATGTACTCTTAACATTGATTTGATACAATTTAAAATTCATAATACATGCATATGCTAACAACATTCTAATAGCCTCTAATCTAGCCACAGATGCATATGTTTCATCATAGTGAATTCCTTCTTCTTGATTATAGCCTTTGGCTACTAATCTTGCTTTATTTCTTATTATGATACCATTTTCATCAAGCTTATTCCTAAACACCAATTTTGTACTAATTATTTGTTTGTCCTTGGGTTTAGGAACAAGTTTCCAAACTTTATTTCTTTCAAACTGATTAAGTTCTTCTTGCATTGCCATTATCCAATTTTCATCAATAATTGCTTCATCTATAGTTTTAGGTTCAACTTGTGATACAAAAGCCATATTATTGCATGCATTTCTTAAGGAATGTCTAGTGGTTACCCCTTTGGATATTTCACCAATTATATTGTCCGGAGGGTGATTCCCTGCAGTTTTCCATTCTTTAGGTAGATCTTCATGTTGAGCACCTTCTGGAATTTTCACTGCTTCATCCGCTTTGGCATTGTCCTATTTTTCTTTAAGTTGAATCTCTTCTAAAACTTCTACAACATCATCAACAGATTTCTTTCCTAACCTTTTGAGGTTAGTTTCATTAAATGTAACATGTATAGATTCTTCAATTATTTGTGTTCTTTTATTAAAAATTCTAAAAGCTTTACTAGATGATGAATAGCCTAGAAATATTCCTTCATCAGCTTTAGGATCAAACTTTCCTAAATTGTCCTTTCCATTATTTAGTACAAAACATTTACAACCAAAAATATAGAAATATGAAACATTTGGTTTTCTACCTTTATAGAGTTCATATGAAGTCTTTTTCAAAATTAGTTTAATCAAGACTCTATTAATTAAATAGCAAGCTGTGTTTACAGCATCTGCCCAAAAATATTTTGGCATGTTTGAGTCATTCAACATAGTTCTTACTATTTCTTCTAAGGATCTATTTTTCATTTCTACAACTCCATTTTGTTGTAGAGTTCTTGGAGCAGAGAAATTATGTTGAATTCTCAACTCTTCACAAAAATTATCAAATTCTTCATTTTGAAATTCTCCACCATGATCACTCCTTGTAGTAGTTATTTTCATGTATTTTTCATTTTATACTAACTTAGTCATTTTCTTAAAGGCTGTAAAAGCTTCATTCTTATGTGTTAAGAAGAAGGTCCATGTAAATCTAGAGTAATCATCAACTATAACTAATGCATACAAGTTTCCTCCAAAACTTTTGGTCCTAGAGGGTCCAAATAAATCCATGTGTAGTAATTATAAAGGTCTTTCAGTTGAAACTATATTTTTAACCTTAAAAGATACTTTAGTTTGTTTACCCTTTTGGCATGCATCACATAAACCATCTTTTGAGAAGTTGGTTTTAAGAAGTCCAATTACCAATTCTTTAGAAATAAGTTTGTTCAGATGATCCATATGAATATGTCCTATTCTTCTATGCCATAGCCAATTTTCCTCTTCCTTAGATATCAAACAACATACATCATTAGCAGAAATACTTTCTAAATCTATCATGTATATGTTATTCAATCTATTACCTATCAGCTTTGCATTACTATCATGCTTATTTTCTATAATGCAACTACTAGAGTTAAAGAATACATTATAACCTTTATCACATAGTTGGCTGATGCTTAGTAGATTGTGCTTGAGCCCTTCAACATATAGCACACCTTCTATCTTGGTAGTTGTGCTTCTTCCAATTGTTCCAATTCCTAGAATCCTTCCTTTATTGTTATCACCATAGGTGACACTTCCACTTTGTTTAGGAGTGAAGGATGAGAACTTAGTGATATCTCTAGTCATATGTTTAGAGCAGCCACTATAAAGATACCAATTTAAACTTTTGGCTCTCAAACACACCTCATCTTCATTGTCACTTTGATGATTAGTCATGAGACAAAGATTGACTTCTTCTTCCTCAGAATGTTCAGAGGAATCCATATCATTTTCTTCCCAAGCTATGCTTTCTATTCTTCTTGTCCTTGGACTCATGATTGTCATGCTTGTCTTTCTTTTGAAGTTTAGGACACTCATTTTTGTAATGTCCAAGTCTGCCACATTCATAGCACTTCACATTTAATGTTAAACTTTCAGCTTTTGAAGTGTTCTTTTTGAAAAAGAAATTTGAGGGTCTTTTGTTGAAGTTTTTCTTCTTTTTGAGGAATTTTTTGAATTTTCTTACTAGCAGTCTCATATCCTCTTCAGATTCATCTTCATCTTCAACTTCTTCGTCTTCATCACTGTTAAGGCTTTCTTTGGAGACATGTGCTTTGAGTGATAAACCTCTTTTCTTTTTCTCCTTCTCTTCATGGTCATTCAATCTATGCAACGCCATCTCATATTCTTTGAGTTTTCCAAATAGTGTAGCAATATTCATGGTTTTCAAGTCCTTTGATTCAACTATAGCAGTAATCTTTGGTTGCAATTCTCTTGTCAAATATCTCATGATCTTATTGATTTATTGTTCATCTGAAATGCTATTTCCTAGTCTATTCAGCTGATTCACTATGTGAGTAAACCTTCTTTGCATATCATTGATGTATTCACCATTCTTCATGTGAAAGAGTTCATACTCGTGCATGAATGAGTTCATTCTTGCTCTCTTTACATCACTGGTTCCTTCATGAGTAATTTACAGCGTATCCCACATTTGCTTGGCTGTCTTACAATTTGAAACCCTGAAAAATTCAACATAACTCAAGGCAGCAATTATAATATTCTTAACTTTAGCATTATTACCTACTTTCTTTTTGTCCTCATCATCCCAATCACTTCTTAGTTTTTCTTTCTTGTTGCCATTTGCGTCAAGAGAGTGAGGAGTGTATGAGCCATTCTCAACAGCATCTAAAACATCAATACCACTAGCCTCTAGAAATATTAGCATCATTTCTTTCCAATACATATAGGCAGTGCCATTGAAAGTAGGGGGTCTTGCCAAAGAAGCCTCTTCTCCCAAGATATCATTTGAAGCCATCCTCTTAAGCTGTTAAGCTTTACACAAGAGTGAAAACTCTGGTATCACTTGTTGGTTGTGGCTTCTGATTACTCAAGAAGGGGGGTTGAATTGAGTATTATAGGTTTTTAAATTTTTTTCCTTTTTTTCAAAAACTGATTCTTTTCTTTAATCAAAGAAATAGATTTTGTCAACCAACAAATCAAAATGTATTTTTGCAAGATGTATTGCAATCAAGAATTGAAACTTCTAACGAAACATTAACAGTAAAATTGAATTCAAATAAGAATAAGATCATTAACAAATCAGATCATACAAAACATCCCTAACATATTGCTTAATTCAAACATTCAAACAGTAAAGCAAATAAAAAGTTAAGGGATAAAGAAAATTGTAAACTGAGATTTATCCTGGTTCAGTTACCTCCTCTGGTAACCTACATCCAGTCCCCACGCTACTGTGAGATTTATCCACTATAGAAAATCAATATACAAGATTCTTTTACAAAAGCTTCACTTCTTGGTTCCTTCTACCCAAATGACAGCTTTTCAGTCAAAGCAATCTTGTAAAAACCCACAAGAATTCCTTCTATTCCTGCACATCACCAAGAGTCCCTTCTACTCTTGATCTAACCAACGAGAGAACCTTCTCTCTTATCTCTCTTTTACAAAATTTGAATGAGATTGAATCAGATTCCAAGAAATTAGATATTACAATTGAAACTCTAGAGAAAAATACTCTCTTTTTCTTTAAATGAAAAAGTCTCTGAATTTGAGTGTTTGATTTCGTATATTGAATCAATTGTCTTTGAAAAAGTGTTTATCAATGTCCTTATATAGATATATCTCAAAATAGATCTGTTGGATACACTTTAAAGTCAGTTGAGATCATAACAGACTTAAAAGAAAAATTCTGTTATTGGTCAATCGATGTGTACACATATGTATTAAACAAGATTTCACTTTTATTACATGTGTACATCGATTGCCTAATCAATTGTTATCTTGGATGTTCTTGATCTTGAAAGATACACACATGAGTACATCGATGTTGTTCTTCAAAAAACACTTTAAATTTCAGCCCAAAAGATTATACATCGATTAACTAATCAATTGTATAGTTATTTTAAAATGTTTTGGCTTATACATCGATGTATTAATAGATGTATTAAAGTAAAATGCTTCTATTTTGACTTATACATAGATATACTAATCGATGTATATATGTCAAAAACTTCTATCTTGACTTATACATAGATATACTAATCGATGTATATATGTCAAATGCATTCTAGCCTCTGTTTTATTTATACATCAATGTACTAATCGATGTATATATGCAAACGTGCATATTGATCAAGTAAGTCCAGAATCAATCGATGTATACATAAATGTATAACATTTATACATAGATGTACATATAGGTTTTCATCAAAAGTTAGTTAATTAACTGAAAGTACACTGATGTACACATCGATGTACAAACTTATTAATGAACCTTATTCATTCTTAGTCCATTTATTCTTTTGAAAAACCATTTTTACTTATTTGTGAGAGCTTAATCAAAGAATTAAAACTGAGTCTTTTCTTTACAACATGTTCCTAATGATCTTCATTGTATTGCTTCTTCTGCAAGTAATCCTTCTTGATCCTTCTTGATTCTTGCATTGACTTTACTTGCTCCTTTAAATCTCATTAAAAAATTCAAGCTTGGCAAGTAGTTAGTGACTCAAAATAATAATCATATTAAGTTTAGTCATTAATCAAAACATATTAGGGTCATTTATCCATAAAAGTCAGACATCTATTGAAACTAATTGGGCTTGGAAGTCAGAACACGGGTTTTGTGATTGGAACCTGAATAATGTGCAGTAATCACAGCATAACTCGGGCTTGAAGAAATGAATTAGGCTAAAAGTTTGGTATCTGCAAGTTAAGACCTATATCTACAACTTTCATGAAGAACACAAGACTCAATTCAGATTTCCTAGAGGTCATATTGGGCTTCCAAGTCAGAACAGAGGAAGTATAGCTGGGCCTGAGCAGTGTGCAGTGATTGGACCATATCTTGAGTTGTAGGAATGCTTTTAGGCTGAAACCAATGACATTTGAAAGTTAAGACAAAAGCCTACAACTTTTATGAACCACTTGGTGATAAAATGATGAAAGCAATGAGTTCAACTCTGAATGATTTCAGAGACAAAGAGTCTCAATAATTTTTCACTCATCAAAATTCATTTGGCATTTTTCACTCATTTTTCATTCATCCACTCACTCATGAATCAGTCCCCTTGTCATTTTGTATCCCTAATCCTCTATAAAATGGATCCTTGACTGATCATTTAAGAATCTTAGTGTTAGATATCAAGATCATGCTATTGTGTTATTTGTTTATCTTATTGTAGTTTTCTTTTGTTCTAAATTGAAGTTATGTTCTCTTTCTTTCTTTTTGTCTATGAGTAACTAATTTTCATGTTACTTGGGTGAAAAGGTGAAGCTATTGGTAATGAAATAAGGTTAGATTCATTTCTTTCTTGTGCTTAAATGATATATTTTCAAGTGATCATTATATGTGTTATATTTTGTTTCCATCCAACTTAGAAACCCTCCTTGTAAAGTGGAGATCTTGATTTATTGTAGATAAGAGGTTGACACAATGAATGCTTGAGCCTATTTATAAGTGGTGGTGTTAATAAATAATTAAAGGAATCATAATATAATTACATATATAATCTTAAATGAACTTTGAATGTTGTATTTTTTTATTGGAACCTCCATTATGCGTGGATTCTAATTGAGTTATAAAAAAAATTAATCTTGTTCTTAATTTATTTACCAAGAGTAGATCTCCTAACCCAAGTAAATCCTTTTTATTTGTGACTAAGTTTTATTACTTTTATTGTTGTGACAAAATATTTACCTTACGTCAAAGAATTTTTCTTCATCAATTCCCTGTGGATCGACCTCGGACTCCCGAGAATTTATTACTTGAAACAACCTGCACTTGGGTTTGTAACTTTTAATTTTACATCAAGTTTTTGACGCCGTTGTCGGGGACTTGATTTGAAGAACAAACTTATTTTGCAAAAATATATATATATATATATATATATATATATATATATATATATATATATATATATATTATCCTCGTGGATCTTGTATATATATATATATTTTTTTCTACTCTTTTAATTTTTTTTTTTCTTTGTACATACCAACGTACTAATTTAGTGAGAGAAACTCTCCTTCTCCATCTGTAATCTTTAATTATTAATTAAATAATCTTTCTTCTTCTCTTCTTTCTCATTTGGAGCGAAAAATTGGCTTGCCGATTCTCCAATGTTCATATTTTAAATTTACTTTCTCGCACTTTATTTTATATACTTTACTTTTACGTATTTTATTTCTAACTTTCTAACTTACTAGCCTTTTAATTTTCTTGCTTACTAACTTACTAACTATCTAACTCTCTTGCTAACTTTCTAACTTTTTAATTTACCCGCTTCTAACATTTTAATTTACTTGTTTCTATTTTTTTTAATTTATCGCCTTCCTAACTTTTTTAATTTATCACTTATTAACTTATTTGGTGGTTGGTTTATACCATACCTTTGTTAATATTTATTTGGTGGCTGGTTTATTGCACACATTTGTTAATATTTATTTAGTGGCTGGTTTATACCACATCCTTGTTAATGTTTAATGGCAGGTTTATACTGTCTACTTGTACATTTTTTTTAAGTAACTTGTTTATACTTAATTAGTATTATGATTCAAATTCTGGTTGTTTGGTTAAAGTTAATCCTGATACTTTACATATTGATTTGTTTGAATTATAATCACACACATTAAACACAATGACTGAAAATGAAAGTGTACATGATGAACATGAAAATCAACCGTTGCGAACCATGCGTGAGTATTTGTAACCATATCAAAATTCTAGTCCATTATGTTTTATCTTTTCACTCAATGCTAACAATTTTAGATTTAAACCGGGTATGATTTCTTTACTTCCTAATTTTCATGGTTTAGAATTTGAAAGCCCATATTTCCATCTAAAAGAATTTGAAGAAGTATGTACCACTTTTAATGACCAAACTTGCACTAAAGAGATTGTTAAGCTTAAATTGTTTCCTTTTTCTTTGAAAGATAAAGTAAAAACTTGGCTTAACGCTTTGAAACTAAGATCAATTGGTACATGGTAAGAAATGCAAGGTAAATTTTTAAAGAGATATTTTCCAACACATAAAACCAATGCTTTGAAAAGACAAATCCAAATTTTTTTCCAAAATTCAAATGAAGCATATTTTCAAAGTTGTGAACGTTTTAAAGATTTGTTAAATTCTTGTCCACATCATGATTTTGAAATATGGCACACTATAAGCTTCTTTTATGAAGGGTTAACACCCGAAACTAAACAATTTGTGGAAACAATGTGCAATGATGAATTTTGATGAGTGCCAAACTCAATCAAGATTAAAACCGAGTTATACCTATGACTTGTAGCATAAGAGTCAACACCGGATCATCTCTCTAAGATTGTAATTGCAATTAGATCAGATCAAGCTGAAATTGGGAAGGGGGTTGAGTATACAGAGAACGTAATTAACAAAATTCAAACAAAAATGGATAAAATAGAATTAATAAAGCAACCAATCCAAGAGAATTAACTAAACTTGATTTTAATCCATCCTTGATTATTATAAGTCCATTCATTTATTCATTAAGTCCTTGGTTTCAAATCACTTCAAGATGTCTCTCAATGATCCATGGATCTTCTACTAGAAACGCTTCCAAGATTCAATTAATTAAGATTAGACAAATTAAACACTAATCTAAACCAAAATTAACTTAAAAGCCAAGATCCAACCAAGTTAAACATTTCATCAAACACCTTCAATGTCTTGTTTAATCTCTGAGTTCAACTTTTTGCACATGGTAATTAAGCAATTGACATATGAAAATTTTAATCAAATTAAGCATTCAACCAGAATTAACAAAGAGAGGAAGAGGAAGAGAAACCTGATTAATAGATGAACATAACAATTAAAACAGAATCTCAAGATTAAGCATCAAGTTGTTCAATCTCTTGGATTGATCTAAAGGACCTATCCCTCCATGAGAAGGAGAGAACTCAGAAAAAATGAAAGAACAGAAAAATTAAATTCTAGAGAGAAGGAGGAGGAAGAAGTTAGAAGAATGGATCTAGATCTAGATCTAGATCTAGATTTAGATCTTAAGAAAGAAAGTGAAAGTCTAATAATGAGAGTTCATCTCAGATTCCTCCCTTTACAGCTAAAACTACCCCCCTAAATTAGCTTCTGGTGCTTCATTACACCTCTCAAACACAACTAGGCCTTGTGGGAATAGAATGGCCTAAGTCTCATCTGAATTGGATTTGAATTGACTAAGATATGCTCACTTTAATGTCATATGCTCCCCAAACCCGAGTCTGAACTTCTAGGCCCAATTAGGTCCACTAGAAATATGATTGAGACTTTGAGCTCTCATCAAAGTTGTAGAGCTTCCTCTCAGCTTTCCTACAAGATAAAATGCATAATTTTTAGATATCTAAAACTCAAGTTATGGTCGAAATACCGAAATAGCGTCAAAACTCAATAATACTGGAAAAAATTCAAATTAGGCCCAATTTGAGCCCAAACTTACAAAACATGACCAAGCATCAATTATTGAGCACATGGAGAGTGTAAATGACTAAAAATGAAGGTTTATTAATACATAAAATATATGATTATCAAGTTTCTTGATAAAGAACCTAAAGAAGCTTTAGACTATTTAGACCATTTGGCTGAAAATTCTCAATCTTGGCATGGTACTAATCCTTCTAAAAATTCAATTAGATATAACCTTGTAAATGCTAGTAAAAGAAAATATCATCTTAGTCAAGAAGAAGATCTAAATGCTAGGTTTGCTAGTTTGGCTAGAAAGGTTGAAGCCATGGAATCAGGGAAAGTAAAAGAAATCAAATTTGTGCAAAATAAAGAAATTTGTAGCATTTGTGATGAATTAAGACACTCAACAAATGAATGTTCAAAAATTCTTATTTTTAAGGAAGTTGTGCATGAGCAAGTAAATGCAATGAACAATTTTAAAAAACCATTTACTTTTTCTTTTTCAGAAACATACAATCTGGGATGGAGAAATCACCTGAACTTTAGTTAGAGGACTAATAATCAGGCATAATTTATGCAACCACCACCTCCTCAGACATAGCAGGACTCCCAAAATTCTCAAGGATATGCACCCTATGTCCCACCATATAGGAAAAATATTGAAGCAACATTGCATACATTCATGGAAAAACAAGAGGCCATTAATAACTAAAACACTCAAGCCATGATTGACATAAAAGACAGTCTTGCTAAACTTTCTTCTGCACTCACCATTCACGAAAAAGAAAAGTTTCCCTCTTGACCTCAACCGAATCCCAAGGGTCAGTACAGTCTAAATGAGAGTAGTTTAGAAAGCCAACAAATAGATCAAGTCAAGTCAGTGATAACTCTTAAGAGTGGAAAGGTTGTTGAAAAATAAATTCCTGAATTCGTGTGAGAAAGATGATGAATCAAGTCCCAAAGATGAGGAAGGAGATGATAAGCCACCTAGCCAAAAAGAGACCAAACCCTCGCCTTCACCCCCATATCCTCAAGCATTAAACAATTCGAGTAAAGTGAACCATAACAGTGAAATTTTTGAAATCCTTAAACAAGTAAATGTCAATATTCCTTTGTTAGATGCTATCAAACAGATTCCCTGTTATGCCAAATTTTTGAAGGACTTGTGCACAGTTAAAAGGAAATATAATGTGAAAAAAATGTATTTTTGACTGAATAGGTAAGCTCCATTCTTTAGAACAATGATGCGTTGAAATATAAAGACTCTGATTGTCCTACAGTTTCATGCATTATTTGTGAACATAAAATTGAACGAGCTTTACTTGATCTTAGTGTTAGTATTAATTTACTTCCATATTCAGTTTATCAGCAACTCAACTTGGGTGAGTTAAAATCAACTTTTGTAACTCTTCTACTTGCCGATAGATAAATTAAAATTCTAAAAGGAATAGTAAAAGATGTGATGGTACAAGTTGATAAATTCATATATCCTATGGATTTTGTTGTCTTAGAAACTGAACCTATGGAAAATAGTAGCAAGTCAATTCTTGTTATTTTAGGTCGCCCATTTTTAGCAACATCTAATGCTTTGATAAATTGCAGAAATGGAGTGGTAAAGCTAACATTTGAAAATATGACACTGGAGCTTAATGTTTTCAACATGTGCAAGCAACCACAAGAAGTTTATGATGAAAATGAAGAAATTGAAGGGATTGAGGCCATTATAGATGATCATATTCAAACTAGGAGTTCTTCTGATCCATTAGAAATTTGTCTAATTGATTCATTTGATTCAGCTACATAATTAGATGATGATGTTTCTGAAATATGCTCCTTGCTTGACTGTACACAGGTAATGGAATACAAAGGATAGAAGCCGAGATTCGAAGAGCTAAAACCCATGAATGATGATACCCATGAAGAAGTACCCACACTAGAACTAAAGCCATTACCTACTGGGTTGAAGTACACATTTTTAGGAGAAGAACAAAGCTTTCCAGTGGTAATTTCCTCATCCCTGACCAAAGAACAAGAAGGTATGTTGATAGAAGTACTTAAAAGGCATAAAAGTGCAATTGGATGGACATTAAAAGACATAAAAGCTATTAATCTATTAATTTGTATACATAGAATACATTTAAAGGGTAATACTAAAATATCTCAATAATCTCAAAGAAGATTAAATCCACACATGAAAGAGGTAGTTAGAGCTGAAGTTCTTAAATTTCTTGATGTTGGAATTATTTACCCAATCTCTGATAGCTAGTGGGTAAGCCTTACACAAGTTATGCCTAAGAAATCTAGAATAACAGTGGTTGAAAATGAAAAAAAGTGAATTAATACCTACCCGAGTCTCATCTAGTTAGCGTATGTGTATTGATTTTAGAAAATTGAATGTAGCCACTAGGAAAGATCATTTCCCTTTGCCATTTCTTGATCAAATTCTGGAAAGAGTAGCAAGACATCCCTACTATTATTTTCTTGATGGTTATTCAGGTTATAATCAAATACCAATTGCATTAGAAGATTAAGAAAATACCACTTTTACGTGCCCCTTTGGCACTTTTACATATAGAAGAATGCCTTTTAGTCTTTGTAATGCTTTGGCAACTTTCCAAAAATGCATGTTAAATATTTTCAGTGACATGATTAAGCATTATTTAGTGGTTTTCATGGATGACCTAACAGTTTTTGAAAATTCTTTTGAAATTTGTCTTGATAATTTGGAAAAAGTTCTTAAAAGATGCGAAGAAAAAGGATTTGTGTTAAATTGAAAAAATTATCATTAAATGGTTACCTCAGGAATAGTGTTAGGTCACATGATATCTTCTAAGGAAATTAAAGTTGATAAGGCCAAAGTTTAATTAATTACTCATTTGCCTTCCTCAAAAATAGTCAAAGAAGTTCGTTCTTTTTTAGGACATGCAGGATTTTATAGAAGATTCATTAAGGACTTTAGTACCATATCTAGACCATTATGTAATCTTTTAACAAAAAAATGTACCATTTGATTGGACTCAAGATTGTCAGAAATCTTTTAAAAAATTAATCGGTCTTCTGACTTTTGCTCCTATCATGCAATCCCCTGACTGGTCTTTACCTTTTGAGTTAATGTGTGATGCTAGTGATTTTTTTTTTTTGCGCTGTTTTAGGACAGAGAAAGGAAGGTAAGCCTCATGTAATTTATTACGTAAGTCAAACTTTGAATAGTGTATAAATGAATTACACCACTACTGAAAAAGAACTAGTTGCTGTAATTTTTGCATTGGACAAATTTTGAGCTTATTTAATTGATTCTTTCACTGTTGTTTTCAATGATCATGCTACTGTTAGATATTTAATGTCTAAGCAGGATGCCAAACCTAACTCAATATGGTGGATCTTGTTGCTTCAAGAATTCAACATCACAATAAAAGATAAGAAATGAGCTGAAAATATTGTTGCAGATCATTTGTCTAGACTTACAACAGGCTCATATTTTGATAACACACCTATCAATGATTCTTTTTCTGATGAATTTTTATTTTCTATCATTTTCATGCCTTGGTTTGCTAACATTGTCAATTTTCTTGTAACAGGTAAGATGTCGCCTCAGTGGACACACCAAGACAGAAAAAAGTTTTTGATTGAGGTGAAAAATTTCTATTGGGTTGGCCCATATTTGTTCAAATATTGTCCCGATCAAATCTTTCGGAGATGTGTACTCGATAGTGAGGTAGGTAGTGTCATTAAATTTTGTCATTCAAAAGCATATAGAGGTCATTTTTCTTCAAAGAAAATAGCTGCAAAAATTTTGTAGTGTGGATTTTATTAGCCCACTTTATTTAAGGACAACTATACTTTTTGCAAAAGTTATGAAAATTATCAGAAATTGAGATCCATTTCTAAACGAGACATGATGCCTCTGAACCTTATCATTATCACTGAAATTTTTTATTGTTGGAGAATTAATTCCATGGGTCCATTTTCATCATCATTTGGATTTGTGTATATTTTGGTTGCAGTGATTATCTCTCAAAATAGATTAAGGCGATTTCATGTCGACACAATGATCATAAAACTGTTCTTAAATTTTTAAAAGAAAATGTTTTGAGTCGATTTGGAATCCCTCGAGCTATCATTAGTGATGGGAAAAAATATTTTTGTAATAAATTATTTGAATCTTTAATGAAGAAATATGACATCACACACAAAATTGCCACCCTTATCATCCTTAGACGAGTGGACAAGTAGAATTAGCAAATAGGGAGATTAAACAAATTTTGGAAAAAATGGTGAACCCAAATCGTAAAGATTGGTCTTTAAGATTAAACGATGCACTTTGGACTTACCGTACTGCTTTCAAAATATTTTTAGGCATGTTACCCTATCGGTTAGTCTATGGAAAACCTTGTCACTTGCCTGTAGAACTGGAGCATAAAGCATTTTGGGCCATTAAAGCTTTCAACTGAAATCTTGATGATGTTTCCAAGTTACGCAAATTGCAACTAAATGAACTTGAGGAATTGAGAAATGATGCATATGAAAACTCAAAAATTTATAAAGTTAGAACAAAAGCTTTTCATGACAAATTAATTTTGAGAAAATCCTTTGAAATTAGTCAAAAAGTTCTGCTTTATAATTCTCGTCTTCACCTATTCCTTGGAAAATTGAGATCTAGGTGGAGTGGCCCTTTTATTGTCAAACATGTGTATCCTCATAGGGCCATAGACATTGAGAATCCTAGGAATGGTAATGTATTTAAGGTCAATGGACAAAAACTCAAACCATTTATGGAGAACCAAGTTGTTGAGGTAGAATTCATCTCCCTTTCTAATCCATGTTATGAGTAGAATTTATTTATTTAATTATTTAATTATTTATTTTTTGCTTTCTTTTTGTAGTTCTTTGTGTTTCCGGTTAAGTGACGGATAACGGTACTCCGCCACTCTCAAGTTAGTTTGTTTTTCATTTTCCTATAATAACTGATTCCTTCTCCATTTAAAATAGATGTTATTATCTCAAATTTAAGAAAACATTTTCCTTCTCTCCCTCTAAATGCTCTAAGAAAAATCTACAAAGTTAGGTGTGAAAGACTGAGACTGTTAATGTACAAGGGCATTCCAGAAGATATACGCTAAATAATCGAAGCAAAGATTCATTTAGTTGGTGAATCTTCAGATTCATTTGTCCTATACATACCGAGTCCCGGTAAAAGTTCTTATTCTAAAAAAAGAAGAGCAAAAAGAATGCAAGTTTGTCACAAGTGTACGCGATGGAATTGTAACACGTGATATCATTCTTTGGGAGTGGTTTCTACAAATCGAGAAGATAAAATATACTTTATTAAGAATGGACTGAGTAAAGAGTCATTAGATGATATTTTATTGACTCTTAAGATGCATTCTTGTGGAGTTGTGCATTGTGAACTTCTTAGTTTGTGAAATCTCTTCAGAGACGAGCAAAAAATGTTACAGTATTGAGAATCTGACTCAAAAAGATCATGTTTGCCAATTTATAAGAAAATTGGATGGGAAGCTTATCCTCGACTCATAGAAGGCGTTTAAGCCGTTATTGGACGTAAAACTAAAGGAAGATGTGAACCGCAATCACAATAACATGTATATATTATCTTGTACATCTCCTAAAAAAAAGAAAAATAAAATAAAAGAAAATATAAAATGGCAAAACTTTGATTGTACTTAGTCTCTAATTAGATTAGGAGCCCCAAGTAGATGCTCATACCGCCATTGAATCAGGTGGACCTTCACACGTCAGTCCGTAAATAAGGTTCATGTGCCATGCTCTGTAGAGAGCTGCGTAAGCATTCCCAAGTTTTTACCATAGGCTCTGCTTGCTGATGGATAGATAGAAGCGTCCCGTGTTTGCATTCTCGTGTGACAATGCCTCTGAGCTCAATTTTTGGTATTGATTTATTAGGTTCCTGAGCGTAACTCCACTGGCTGTGGTCACTGGTCGTCGTATTCAAATTTTCTCTCTTTAACTAGGGGGACGATGCATAGGCTGGGATATCCCACAAGCGGGAAGAGTGCCTTAAGTCTGAAATTTCTTAAAGGAATTCGATGTCTCTTTCAAGGGGCTGTAAGATTGTGAAGTCTACTGCACTCATGACGCGTAGTATAAAGATATGCCATGAAACCTGTACATAAAGGTATGTCATCATTTGTTATTATTATTTTATCTTTGTCTGATTTTGTTGTATTTTGATTTTGGACAGACGATCCTTTAGGAGGATCCTTCAAGGGTTTCTAGACTTCTTTACCCTGATGGTTTTCTTGAAGTCTAAAAATAAATTAAAAATTAAAAATTAAAAATTAAAATAATTAAAATAATTAAAAGAAGTTTCTTAAATTCAAACTTTTCTGACAACAGCCAACTTACCCATACAAAAGCTATTATTACTTTTTCTATTCTCTTCCCTATTTAAACACTCCATTTTCTTCACTTTTCTACAACTCATAATCATTCAAAGGGAGTGTGAGTGTAGAAATAGAGGGAGCTTCTTCTTTGGTTCGTAGATTTACTAGTATCTGTGTATGTTGTGGGACAAGTTATGAGAAAGGTTTAGAGTTTGCAAACGCAGCAAGCACTGTTGGTAGAACACTTGATGCGAGAAACATTCATGTAGTATATGGGGGAGGTAGCATTGGGTTAATGGGGGCTATATCACTTTCTGCACATATAAGAGGTGGTCAAGTTTTAGGTGACAATCTCGAACCTTTAACTCGAAAGAACATCATTGAAAAGACAATTGGAGTAGAAATTCAAGTATCATCTATGCATGGACGAATGAGGACACTGCTTAAAAACTTTGATGCATTCATTGCCTTACCGGGTGGTTTTGGTACTTTGGAAGAAGTTTTTCAAATTATCTCTTGGGCCCAACTGAACATCCACCATAAACCCTAGGTTTGTTGAATGTTAATAATTTCTTTGATAATTTGTTATCTTTTGTTGGCCATGATGTGGAATAGAACTTTAGCACACCTTCGACAAGACGACTCTTTATATCTGCTTTAATTATTGATAAATTAATTAATAAATTACAAACTTTTATTTTTGAACCTGAACCAGTAATAGCTCAGATAGATTGGTCAGAAGGCAGCAGCAAGGGAGATAGCAAGGAACGTGGGTGTGATATGACACTTCATCTTTAACTTTCCTTTACATTTGGTTTTATTAATCATTCTTTGTTTCTGTGTAAATTTGTGTAGGGTTTCTCTTTTCAGCAATTGCAACAACAGATATTATCTTCCATCCTTTACCTATCTATGTTTTGACATTGAGGACAATGTTGTGATCTGACTAGGGGGAAGGATAGTTGTGTGAAAAAAAAATAAAAAAATAAAAAAAATTAGGAAGTGTGTTTATTTATATGTTTGTCAGCAACTTACTAACAACAAAACTAATTAAGGATGACAGATTAAGGAGTAAATTATGCCCTTGAGGTAAATTTGCTCTTAAGACGCATCAAAATTGGTGGCAGAGTAAGGAGTAATTAGGTAGATAACTAGTTTGTGTGGAAGTAGCAATTCAAATTCAGGAAAATTTGTATGATTGAGTAAATTATCATCTTCCCTAAAAATCACATGCTTGGTTATGGATGTTGAATTGGTGGACTGAGAATGATAGAATTATGCCTTGTGAGATTTTGAGTCTATTGATGAATAAATTGAACATTTGTACCATTCTCTTCTTGTGTGATTTTCACTCATGGAATTATTACTTTAGAACTTGCTTTGATTCTTTTTGAAACTATATTTTCATATGCATACATAAACATGATTGATGCATTTTTCTTGAAATAACTACTTTAACCAAATAGCCTAAATGATTGGCACACAAATAGGCAGCCTTGCTCAGCAGCATATTGTCTAAATATGATATCAAGCACTCTTATGACTTCTTGAAAATTCTCTGATTCCTAATATGATATCAAGCATGACTTCTTAGAAATTCTCTAATTCCTGTCAATGTAAGGCATTGGAAATGACCTATTTCTCCTTGCTTAACCCCTTTGAGCTTATTTGACCATTCTTTGTTTCGAGCTCATTATGTGCCTTAAATGAAAAATCATGTTCTTACTCGGCCTTAGGGAATAAGAGAATATTAGCATTGTCATTAGATGAGTTCTTGAACAAGTGTGGGGGTGTGTATGCAGAATGGTTAAAAAAATTATTTAATTAAAAATGTATATATTATGTTCATCTTGTAAAAACAAAAAAACAAAAAAAATGTGTAAAGAAGAAAAGAAAAGAATATGTAAAGGGAATTTATATTAGGTGGAGTTGGGATGAATCTTTATGCTTGTTAATTGAACTCAGTTCTCATGCTCTTTTATTCTCTTTAGTATTTAACTTGTCATATCCATATTACCTCCTCCTTTACCTTGACCCCATTAC
The DNA here is from genome assembly GCA_029884595.1 of Ormosia semicastrata. Classification (NCBI taxonomy): domain Eukaryota; kingdom Viridiplantae; phylum Streptophyta; class Magnoliopsida; order Fabales; family Fabaceae; genus Ormosia; species Ormosia semicastrata. The sequence goes on from JAQQTO010000044.1 coordinate 5,489,082, forward strand.
AACCTTGAATAAAGTCCTCATGATTTGTGTGTGCTTGTGTTTTGAGTAGTGGAGAAGTAGAAGATAAGCAAACTTATGGTAGTGTAATTTTCATAGGTTGAATTGAGTGAAATACCTACCTTTTAAACACTTGAGGGATTAAGAGTGAATTTTGTGAAGATCTATCATTCTTAACTCATGCTTTTCAATTGAAATTTCCTTGCTTGTTAGTTTGAGATGTGAAGAAACGTTACGTCATAAATGTTTTGATACCTTGAATTATTGATTGCTCTTCATTCTTAAATATTATTAGAAATTGAGTCTTTTAGAATTTCTAGCTTTTGAGTTTGTGTTGTTTTTCCTTGTTCCCTAGTTTTGGTCTTATGTGTTTTGCTCAGGAGTGCAAAAAGCTAAGTGTGGGAGAATTTGATAATCACATATTTTATACATTAAAAAAACCCTATTTTTTAGTTATTTACACTCTCTATGTACTTTATTGATTGAGTTTAGTTATGTTTTGTAAGTTTGAACTCAAATTGGATTTACTTAATTTTTTTAGCATGATTTACGTCTTACACTGTTTCTGTATTTTGGTCATATCTTGAGTTATAGATGTCTAATAATTATGTATTTTACCTTGTAGGAAAGATAAGAGAGAGCTCTACAACTTTCATGAAGAGCTCTAGGTCAAAATAGGGCATCTAATGGAACTAATTGGGCTTGGAAGTCAGAACACAGATTTTGTGATTAGAACCTAAATAGTGTGCAGTAATCACATCATAACTTGGGCTTGAAGAATTGAATTGGGCTGAAAGTTTAGCATCTGTAAGTTAAGACCCATATGTTACCAAGTGGCTTCCAGTACTCAAGAGGACGAGTGAATTGAGTATAAAAACTTTTCTCAAACCTCTTTTAGAGAAAACACAAATATTAAAACTATTAAATAAATGCACAGAAATAACAAGATGGAGAAGAAAAGCTTTAAAAAGAACAACAAAGGATAAATATGCAATAAAATAAAGCTGCGTAAAATAAAAAGATTAAGAAGAGAGAAGCAGGCATAATATTTATCCTGGTTCGACCACTAACCCACTTGTGGTCTACGTCCAGTCCTCAAAACAAAATTCGAGATTTTTCACTATGTATACAAGTTTCAATAGGTGCTTGCAACCGTTATACAAAAGAGCACTTTTCACACACAGGGAAACTCTACCCTTGTGCTAAAGCCTTAGCCTGCAGGGATACCTCACCCTTATACAAACCTTGAGGGATACCTCACCCTCGATACAGAAGAGCTGAAATAGATGAAAAGAAACTCTCACTTAGAGCAAATAATATAAATTGAAGTGCTAATGGAGCTCTCACATAAATATCTCAAAGTTTTAATCGAAAAAGAGCGTAGAAAAAGAATTCACAAGTTAGTGCAAATAGAAAATAATTCAGAGTATTAGGCTATTTTAGAAATGACCCAAGGCTTCTATTTATAGAGAAATCTCAAAGAAATAGCCATTGGGTGTAATTAAAACTCATAATTTCAAAATATATTTCTATATCAGTATATGTAAAAGACTGTGTTTATTCGAATAGAGTAAACTATTATCCGAATAACACTGTTCATAACATCATCGTGAAAAACAAATTGATATGGTTTATTCGAATAACACCAAGTTTATTCGAATAACACTTTAAAAACAGAGTTTCAAAATAGAAGGATTATTCGAATAACAGTTAGGTTATTCGAATAATGTTTTTATCAAAACATTTCTGAGAAACTCATTTATTCGAATAGATAACTTGCTATTTTAATAGCAATTTAAAAACTTCAAACTCGTAGCATGATTTATTCTAATAGAGCAAGCTTTATTCGAATAAAATAATAATAAAAAACCAATTTTGAAGAAATCATTTCAAAAATACTTAGGTTTCTTTTTAAGGCCAATTTTATCTTTTCTTTCAAAATAATGAGATATTAAAGTGAGCTCTGTACAAAAAGACTCTAAGTCCTAAAGCTATTCTTATAAGATCTTCGACTTGGTCTTTCCATCATCTTTATTTTTGTCTTCACGTTTGTTATCATCAAAACAAGTCTTCAAAGGCATATGTCCAATCACATTCTCCCCCCTTTTTGATGATGACAAACTATCAATGAGAAAAGAGTTAGTGCATATAATTGGAATTCACAAAGAGGTATTAAAGGCTTACTCATCCTCTTTAATTATAAGAGGTAACATTTATCAGAGATATGCGCAGCTCCCCCTTTCATGTGGAATCCAAACTCTTTTTAATTTTACCTGTCTTTTCTCAATTAAATTGAAATTTTTCTCCACCTTTTGTCATGAGCAAAAAGGAGGGGTAAGTCCCATAAACAGATATTCAAGTATAAGTGCATAAAAAGAACCAAATAACTAAAAAGCATACTCATATCAATGCAAGATGATAGACCATCAAAAACTTTATTTATTCATTAACAAAAAGGATGCAATTATAAGAGCCAAAAATAAATAAAACATGGGCAAAACAAAGATCCTAAGAACTAAAGCTCCTAGAAATAGGCATCTGGTGGCGGAGGTGAAGAAGCAGGTGCAGGGGCAGGTGATGCAGCGCGTAAGGCAGTAACTTCTCGTTCAACACCTTCTATTCTATCAAAAAGAATAGAGAAGGTGTGTTCCATATAAGCACGGTTATCATGCAAGGTAGCCATGATTTGCTCCAAAGTGATTGGAGCAGGGCAGCAACAGGGGCATCAACAGGGGCAACAGGGACAACAGGGGCATCAGTAGGGTCAAACTCATCATCAACCTCATCTAGGTACACCCAGCCTTTATCAGTCTCGATCATCTTCATTTTACGCAAGGTGTGGGAGCCGAAGACATTGTAATAGGTCAAGGCGATGGCACGTTCAGTCTCCAAGACCTGAGGATACTTGCTGAGCAAGGTAGTGATGAGAATACCATAAGGCAAAGTCAGATTTTTCCTTACCCTTGGCCCTCATCATGTGTTTCATGATAAACACAGGTCAGTTGATCTGATGACCATTCTTCAGGATCCAGAGCATGAAGATGTCATCTTCACTGAGGTAGGCGTAATTCCCACCACAGGGAGCTAGGATGTGAGCAAAGGCATAATGCAGAAGCCTATCTTGGCTCTTCAGCATGCCACCCTTGAGGCCCTCGTCAGGCATGGCTAGACCAGGTTTCAGCAGGTCTTCAATCGCTCGAATCCTGTTAAACTCCTCAAGAAAGGGGTTGTCATCATCTTCAACGAGTGTGTTGGTGAACTGCAACCCAACTAGAGTCTGTCAGTCCTGTGGAGTGATTACGATGTTTTGATCGCAGACTTCGGAGAGGAAGTTCTGGCCATCAAATGCTAGATTGCAGAAAAACATCTTCACCAGAGCTAGGTAGAGAGTAGCCCGGTGAGAACAGAGCTGTAGAACCTCTTGGTTTTGTAACAGGGTCAGAAAGTCAAAGCCTCTATTCTACTGAAAGAAGGAGAGATCAAGGTATTTAGGCTAAACAAGATTGCGCTCCCAGAAGTGGGTAATGAAGTGGCCACGATGCTCTTCGTTGGAGGAGAGCCTTCGCAAGTCAAGCGGATTGTTGCAAGGTGCAGTCTTCGTGCGAGGATGCTTAGAAGAAGAGGCCATGGTAGTTGGAGGGTTGGTGGAGAGAGAGAGGGAGAAAAGATGGTGGAGGTGAGCAGAGAAAATATGGAGGCGTGGGCGGTGAAGGAGAAGAGCAAGGAGTAAGACGGTTTGGTGCGCAGGGGCCTTTTAAAGAGAGGCCCGTATTTATTCGAATAACCTACGAGGTTTATTCAAATAAACCCTTGTAGAAAACTCAAAGGTCAGGATGTTTGCTAGGTTTTATTCGAATAGAGGAGGATCCTATTCGAATAAAGGGTCAGGGAAGGCCAAGCGTTGTGGCCTTTTAATAGGTTTTATTTGAATAACCTAGAGGTCATTCGAATAGACAGAAAGCAGCTAAACAAGACTGATAAACCAAGTCTCTGGTTATTCGAATAAGCTTGATTTTATTCGAATAGATAGGGAGCAAAAGTAAATGACTGATAAAATAAGTCTCTGGTTATTCGAATGATCTGAAATTTATTCGAATAGACAGAGAGCACAGCAAATACAGAGCTGACATAGAATCCAGTTTATTTGAATAAACCTAGATTTATTTGAATAAAACTATCAAAAGACACAGTAAAGCATATGTTCAAAATGTGAAGAGAATTAACTTACCCAAATATAAGCTACCTACAAAACAAGATTTAGGATATCTCTGAAGCTTAAGTCAGTAAAGATTCAAGAGAGATGAAAACCATACTTAAACAATAAATTCAAGCAATTATATATTGGATTGATCAATTATGCCCAATTCTCCTCTAATATAAAAGAATGCTTCTTTTGCTAAGGGTTTAGTGAAAATATCTGCAAGTTGCTTAGTTGTTTCAACAAACTCAAGAATGCAATCCCCTTTTTGTACATGATCTCTGATAAAGTGATGTCTTATCTCTATATGCTTTGTTCTGGAATGCAGAATGAGATTCTTAGAGAGATTTATCGCACTAGTGTTATCACATCTTATCAGGATGTGATCAAGCTGAAGACCGTAGTCTAGAAGTTGTTGCTTCATCCATAGGATTTGAGAACAACAACTCCTGGCTGCAACATATTCAGCCTCAGCGGTAGACAAAGCCACACTATTTTGTTTCTTGCTATGCCAAGAAACTAAAGAACTACCAAGCAAGTGGCATGTCCCACAAGTACTCTTCCTATCCAATTTGCACCCAGCAAAATCAGAGTCGGAATAGCCTATTAGGCTACATGAGGTACCCTTAGGGTACCACAAGCCTATTTATGAAGTGTCTACTAGGTACTTCATTATTCGTTTAACAGCACTTAGATGAGATTTCTTAAGGTTTGTCTGATATCTAGTACACATGCATACACTAAACATAATATCTGGCCTACTAGCAGTAAGATAAAGGAGAGATCCAATCATACCTCTGTATTTCATTATTTCTACTGATTTACCTCCTTTATCTTTGTCCAAATAGTAAGAAGTGCCCATTGGAGTGGCCATGTGTTTAGCATTTTCCATTTCGAACCTTTTGAGCAATTCCTTGCAGTATTTGGTTTGACTTATGAATGTCTTTTCATTTGTTTGTTTGATTTGAAGTCCGAGGAAGAAATTCAACTCTCCCATCATTGACATTTCAAATTCATTCTGCATTGTCTTAACAAATTCTTTGCAAAGGGATTCATTAGTAGCACCAAAGATAATATCATCCATATATACTTGCACAAGAAGAATATCATGCTTTTTATTTTTAATGAAAAGAGTAGTATCGACTTTTCCTATTGAAAAATCATTTTCTAAAAGAAACGTACTCAACCTTTCATACCAAGTTCTAGGAGCTTGATTTAAGCCATATAAAGTCTTTTTAAGTTTAAAAACATGGTTGGGTAGTTCATGATTTTCAAAACCTAGAGGTTGTTCAACGTTTACCTCCTCTTGAATAAGGTCATTTAGAAAAGTACTTTTAACATCCATTTGATATAATTTGAAATCCATAATGCAAACATATGCAAGTAACATTCTAATAGCTTCTAATCTAGCTACTGGTGCATAGCTTTCTTCATAGTTTATTCCTTCTTCTTGATTATAACCTTTAGCAACCAATCTAGCTTTGTTTCTAGTTATTAAACCATTTTCATCAAGTTTGTTTCTAAAAACCCATTTTGTGCCAATTATAGGATGATCATTAGGTCTAGCAACTAATTCCCAAACTTGATTCCTTTCAAATTGATTTAATTCCTCATGCATAGCTAAGATCCAATGTTCATCATCAAAGGCTTCAATTATATCTTTAGGTTCAATTTGAGAAACAAAGGCTAAGTGATTACATACATTTCTAAGGAAATTTTGAGTACTTACACTTTTAGACACATCACCTATTATTTGATCAAGGGAATGATATTTTGAAGTCCGCCATTCTTTGGGAAGTTCCAAGACTTGTGGATCTTCTTGTCTTTGTTTATCTTCTTGCTCCTTGACTTCTTTTTCTTTGCTGCCCAAATGAGTTTCCGCCAAAATTTCTGTGACATCATCAATAACAAGATCATTTCTCGATCCATTTGGGTCAGTTTCATCAAATGCAACATGAATAGATTCTTCGATAGTCATAGTTCTTTTATTATATATACGAAAAGCCTTGCTATGGTTGGAGTAACCAAGAAATATACCTTCATCAGACTTTGCATCAAACTTGCCTAAGTTATATTTTCCATTATTTAAAACAAAACATTTGCAACCAAAAACATGAAAATGTGAGACATTTGGCTTTCTTCCCTTGTATAACTCATATGGAGTTTTCTTTAAAATAGGCCTTATAAGGGCCCTGTTCATTACGTAACAAGCTGTACTTACAGCATCTGCCCAAAAATACTTAGGAAGAGCAGCCTCATTAAGCATAGTTCTCGCCATTTCTTCTAAAGAACGATTTTTTCTTTCTACAACTCCATTTTGTTACGGAGTTCTAGGGGCAGAGAAATTATGATTAATGCCATGTTCATCACAATAATTTTTCAAAAACATTGTTTTCAAATTCGCCACCATAATCACTTCTTATTGAGAAAATTGAAAAACCTTTTTCGTTTTGAATAACTTTGGCAAGTCTTTTAAAAGCTAGGAATGCATCATTTTTATTTGCAAGAAATAAAGTCCATGTAAACCTAGAAAAATCATCCACACTCACTAAAGCATAGTAATTTTCACCAAAACTCATAGTTCTAGATGGTTCAAAAAGATGCATGTGCAAAAGTTGTAAAGGTCTAGTAGTTGAAACTATATTTTTTTCTTTAAAAGAGACCTTTATTTATTTACCCTTTTGACATGCATCACATAATTTATCTTTTTACAAAATTAAGCTTGGGTAGTCCAATTACTAGCTCTTTAGAGACCAACTTCTTTAAGTGATTCATGTGAATATGTGCAATTTTCCTATGCCATAACCATGAATCATCATTTTTACTTAAAAGGCATTTTGCATCATTTGAAGATATATCATCAAGACTAATCATATAAATGTTGTTTACTCTATGACCAATAAACTTAACATGCTTATCATTTTTATCTTCAATTATGCAACAATTTAAATAAAAAATTACTCTATTTCCTTTATCACATAATTGGCTAATACTAAGTAAGTTATGTTTCAAGCCTTCAACAAGCAATACATTTTCAATAGAGGAACTAGGATTCTTACCAACTTTTCCGATTCCAAGAATTTTTTCTTTGTTGTTATCACCATATGTAATGTGTCCATGATTCTTGGGAATGAGCAAGATGAATTTTGAGTCGTCCCCGGTCATGTGCTTGGAGCAGCCGCTATTGAGATACCAATTCAAACTCCTGGCTTTTAAGCACACCTACAACACATGTTTAGTTTTTAACTTTTGGTACCCAAATTTTTTTGGATCCTTGTGTGTTAGTTTTGGGTATAGTACCCTTGGGAACCCAAACCATTTTCGTTCCAATTTTTGTATTAATATTTTTTCTTGCATTATATGTTGATGCACTATGTCATTTCTTTCCATAGTAAAAACATTTAATAAAAGGACTACTTGAAACACTAGAATGCACAAAGAAATTTTTATACAATTTTTTTTAATTTTTCGGGTTATAACCTATCTCGACTTTTTGAAAAACTACTCTTTGTTTTCCTAATAAAATATTTAAATTGTCCTTTCCAAATGTGAATTTTGAAATAGTATTTTTTAAGTCTTCAATCTCTTTTTCAAGCATATGACATGAAGAACAGGATGAATATGTAGAAGCATGTGAAGAATAATTTGTGCATGCATCAATAATTACCAAAGTTTCATTTTCAATTTTCAATTCTCTATTTCTTTGTTTAAAATAAGAACTTGATTTTCTAAAGAAGATATTATTTTCTTAGAAGAAGAAATTAATTTTGTGAGTTTTAAAGACTCGTCATACAATTCTTCAAAGGCATCTTGTAACTCATTGTAAGAAGGTAATAAAGTAGTATTAGAACTTACCTTATTTTCATTTTCTTCTTCTTCTCCTTTGGCCATGAGACATAGTTGGGTTTCCTCGCTATTTGAGCTGTCAGTTAAATCCATGTTATTTTCATCCTATGCTATATAGGCTTTTCTTCATTTTCTTTCTTTGATGGGCTTCTTTTGTGCGACGTGTGTTCTCGAATTATTTGAGGCTGAAATTATAATTTTTTTTTATATATACTTTGTTTTTTACTTAAGTCATAATATATACTGTGAGATACTTAAATTACTTTCTTTCTCAAAATTAGTTTGAAAAAACTTTAAAACGCTGATTTGATAAACATTATATGAATATATTATTGTACCTCTAACCACAAACATTTCTTAATGTCTATAAAACGAAAGTTTACTTATAGACATGTACTAATAAAGTAAATTACGGACATATTATGTGAACATAAGTCCTCGATTTTCTTATGATAAGTCGAGGATAATCAAAATCCATGATACAGTACAAGAGTACAAGGTATATATATAAAACTATGCTTTTATAGAATGAGAAAATAATATATCTAGAATGGATTTTTAATAAAGAACAAATATGAAATTATTTGCTTAAAATAATTTAGAATATTAGTTGTCGAAGATTATCTATAAATAAATTTCTGGGTGGCTAAAAAATATAATTCATTTGTTAAATTATGCACACGTTAAAGAAAAATTACATATTCCAATAAAACTCTTGAAAGACGACATATAAAATATTTTCATACCAAATCAAGTAAAAAACGAAAACAACAATAAATAGAACATTTCAAGTATAGAACAACAAGAATAAACTCTTTTTCAAAAGCACCAATATAAGATTTTTTCTGCTATTCTCTACTTCAGCTTCGTCCCTTCCTCTATATCTCTTCTGTACCGTCTGTTTTTATTGGGAAAGAAAAAAGGGGTGTGTGCACAGCAGAAGCAACAATATACAAATATGTAATAAAAATTTTTTCACTTGAGAGAACCTGTGAGGAGCAAAATATACAACCAACCAAAAATATCCACCAATTGATATATCCAAGAATGCACCAAAAATAAATAAGCAAAGAGAACACCGACAATTTTAACGTAGAAAACTCCCTCAATGTGAGAGATAAAAACCACGGGACCTAATCCAAAAAAATCTCCACTATAACAGATCAATGAGTACAGTAAAGTTTCTCCCAATAAACAAGGATATCACAACAGCGCCTACTCGCCACTAACAAAGTGGAAATTAATAAAGCAACAAAGCTCAAAACCCACAAAGGGGTATAAACAGCTCAATAAATAGAGATGGAGAAATAAAATTCTGACCGTACAAGTAGAAGTTCACGATGCAAGGAACAACATACTGAGAAATCATCAAGATCAGACCACAAATGACTATCCGATCTGAACACGCAAGATTAGATCTAAAAATTTCTTCTCCTTCTCCGCGTTGCTGCGCTCTCTGTTTTTTTTTTTTTTTTGAAGAAATGAAACTGAAAAATCGTGTGAAAACTTCGGAAGGAAGTTCTTTAAAAAAGCTATCATTTTTTTTTTGTTTTAAATATTGGAATGGGACCCACTTGGGTTGACCCATCCAACAAACTCCCTCGTCAACTCAAGTGGAGGCAAATGCCAAACCGGCAACCAAACGACAATCTTCAAACTTTCCTCTCGGTAGAGTCTTTGTCAGCATGTCTGAACCATTTTCATCAGTATGGATCTTCTTAAGTTCCAACAACTTAGAGTCTAGAACATCATGTATCCAATGATACCTCACATCAATATGTTTAGATCTACCATGGAACATAAGATTCTTGCCAAGATGAATAGCACTCTGACTATCACAAAACAAAACATACTTCTCCTGAGTAAAACCAAGTTCATGCACAAAATTCTTCATCCAAAGCAACTCCTTACAAGCCTCAGTAATAGCAATAAACTCAGCCTCAGTAGTAGACAAAACAACACACTTTTGCAACTTAGATTGCCAAGCCACAGCTCCCCCTGCAAAGGTAATCAAATAGCCAGAAGTTGACTTTCTAGAATCAACATCCCCTGCCAAGTCTGAATCTGTATAACCACAAAGAATAGGTTTCCCAATTCCAAAACAGAGCTTCAAACTAGAAGTGCCCCGGAGATATCTCAATATCCACTTCACAGCTTTCCAATGCTCGCTACTAGGATTAGAAAGAAAACGACTAACCATACCAACTGTATGAGCTATATCAGGCCTTGTGCAAACCATTGTATACATCAAACTTCCTACTACAGATGCATAAGGAACACGTTGCATGTCTTGTTTCTCTTCATCACTAGAAGGAGCTTGTCTAGTGCTAAGCTTAAAGTGTAAAGCAAGAGATGTACTTACAACTTTAGCTTTATCTAAGTGAAACCGTTGAAGCACTTTCTCAATGTACTTCTCCTGTGATAACCACAACTTCTTGGTCACTCTATCACGAGTAATCTGCATGCCAAGAATATGTCTTGCTGGTCCTAAGTCTTTCATTGCAAAAGACTTGTTAAGCTCCTTTTTCAACCTGTCAATTCTAGAAGAATTATGACCAACAATCAACATATCATCAACATAGAGTAATAAAATGATGAAATCATTATCAGAAAATTTCTGCACAAACACACAATGATCAGAAGTAGTCTTCTTGAATCCCTGCTGAATCATAACAGACTCAAACTTCTTATACCATTGTCTCGGGGCTTGTTTCAAGCCATACAAACTTTTCTTCAACTTGCAGCCATAATTTTCTTTACCCTTCATCACAAAACCCTCAGGTTGCTCCATGTAAATCTCCTCTTCCAAATCACCATGAAGGAAAGCAGTTTTCACATCCATCTGCTCAACCTCTAAATCAAGACTTGTTGCCAAACCAAGAACAACTCGGATGGATGACATTTTAATAATCGGCGAGAAGATTTCCTAAAATCAATCCCCTTTTTCTGACGGTAGCCTTTAACAACTAATCTAGCTTTGTATCTTGGAGTGGAAGTATTCTCATCATTCTTCAACCTGTAAATCCATCGATTTTGCAAAGCTTTCCTGTCTTTAGATAACTTGACCAGCTTAAAAGTATGGTTGTCAAGCAAAGATTTCATTTCATCATTCATTGCTGCAACCCATTCTGTCTTCTGCTCACTCTCCATAGCCTCTTCGTAGCACTCAGGTTCTCCCCCGTCAGTGAGGAGCACATATTCATCAGATGAATAATGGGTAGAGGGAATAAGATGTCTGGAAGACCTCCTAAGTGAAACAACAGGTTCATCAACAACCTCACGAGCAGGAGCATCTACCTCATCAGCAACATTATCAACAACATCCTCAACCTGATCACCCTGAATATGATTATGCACATCATCATGATTGCCAAAGTTAGCTACATCAAGCATATGAGACTCAGGAACTGGATCAATATCAACCAAACCATCAGTATTCGGAGACTCTGACTTCTTTGCCTTGTCAATATCTTCAATGGTCTGATCCTCCATGAGCAAAACTAGTCAAAGTGACTTTGAGATTTTCCCAAGAATCAGGTAGAGTATTAAGCAACCAAAGTCCCAAAATTTCACACCCATGCCGGATAACTGGTCAAAGCACCCTTGAAAATCACTCAAGTGATCAGAAATAGAACTACCATCCTTGTAACTCAAGTTCATAGCCTGCTTCAACAAAAACAATTTATTGTTCTGACTTGGAGACATACAAGGTCTCAAGCTTCTTCCACAAAGTTCTGGCATGTGAGTCATTAACAATATGATTCAAAACATTATCATCTACCTATTGCCGAATAAAGCCACAAACCATCTCATGTTCAAAAGCCCAATCTTCATCAAATTTAGCCTCAGGCTTTTCACTAGCAAACACCGGTAAATGTAATTTTTTCACAAATAATAAATCTTTCATCTTTCCTTTCCACTTGTGGTAATTTGTGCCATTCAAACTAATCATTCAACTGTAATTTGGCTTCATCATTCAATCAAGTAAACAAACTAATAAATTGCTCTGATACCAGCTGTTGGGAAAGAAAAAAGGGGTGTGTACACAGTGGAAGCAACAACACACAAATATGTAATAAAATCTTTCCCACTTGAGAGAACCTGTGAGGAGCAAAATATACAGCCAACCAAAAATATCCACCAATTGATATATCCAAGAATGCACCAAAAATAAATAAGCAAAGAGAACACAGACAATTTTAACATGGAAAACTCCCTCAATGAGAGAGATAAAAATCACGGGACTTAGTCCAGAAAAATCTCCACTATAACAGATCAATGAGTACAGTAAAGTTTCTCCCAATAAACAAGGATATCACAACAGCGCCTACTCACCACTAACAAAGTGAAAATCAATAAAACAACAAAGCTCAAAACCCACAAAGGGGTATAAACAACTCAATAAATAGAGATGGAGAAATAAAATTTTGACCGTACAAGTAGAAGTTCACGATGCAAGGAACAACATACTAAGAAATCATCAAGATTGGACCACAAATGACTATCCGATCTGAACATGCAAGATCAGATCTAAAAATTTCTTCTCCTTCTCCGTGTTGCTGCGCTCTCTGTTTTTTTTTTTTTGAAGAAATGAAACTGAAAAACCGTGTGAAAACTTCGGAAGGAAGTTCTTTAAAAAAGCTATCATTTTTTTTGTTTTAAATATTAGAATGGGACCCACTTGGGTTGACCCATCCAACAGTTTTCTCTTTCGGTTAAATTGTAAAAGTGAGACAACATATCACGTTTCTACTTCATTATGCCAAGTAATGTATATAGCATTATAAGTGGAGGTCAATCTAAACACGATAGTTTATTTATAATCATTTAGTGAGTATAGTGGATGTGGCCCCTCTCTCTATATGCCTATATATTAATGAATGTTAAATTTGTAGGTGTTGAAAGTGTTTTAAATTTAAAGTGTCTTGTGTGTATTTTGTCCAAGATTTAAGTCCTATATTGTCTACAATAAATTTTGGAAGAGTGTTTATATATGGCTAGGGATGGAACAGGCCAAGTCAGGTCAGACTTCACCCTAAACAGGTCAGACCTGTATTACAAATATCTGGTCTGAGCCTGACCTGTTGCCTATTAAAGGCCTTTTTTTAGGCTTGGCCTACCCTGTTTAAGAAGTTTGACCTAGCCTAAAGCTTGCTTAGAAACCTGATTTATATTAAGGTCTCTAAATAGGCCAACAGGTCAATGCCTTCATATTGGCCTCAAATAGGCCTAAGCCTTTAAACAGGCCTTGAAAGGCCATTGAAAAAAATAGAATATAATTTTATAAATAAATATAAACAGGCCGGCCTAATAGGCCTAACAGGCTTTGCTGAGAGGTCAGGTCAGGCCTACTAAATGAAACAGGCTTTTAAAAATGTCTGAGCCTATCTCATTTTAAACAAAGCAGTCGTCAACGGGCCTAAAGCAGCTAGGCCACGAGCTCTCGACAAGCCTACTTGGCCTATTTCCATCCCTATATATGACTGAGTTCCATGTAATAGTATAAATGGGTCGAGTTATTCGTGAACTATTTGAACTTGACTCGTTAAATACTTGATCAAGTTGATTTGTTTTAATAAACAAACAAGTTTAACTTTGAATTTATGTTCAATTACATAATTGAGTCAAGCTTCTATTAAAAACTTATGAATAATTCGTGTGTGCATGTATATATTTTCAATTTTAAAAAAAATATTGGAATTTTATTAATCACTTTCTACAACTTATCTTCAATTTTCAAAGAGTCTTTCACTCTTTTCATATTTTACTTCATTTTTATCATAAAGATGTCTATTAAATACTATATTGATAAACTTAAAATACACTCTAAAGAGATATTTGATAAAGGAAAAGAAAAAAAGAAGCTATAAATGACCCAAACAAGCCGAGCTCAAGATTCATATTTTTAAACAAGTCAAAGTTTAAGTTTTAAGTACTCGATTTGACTTGACTCGCTTGCACTCCTAGTTTAATGGTTTAATACCTTATGTTAATGGGCTAGGATTACGTACTTAGACTTAACCTCAATACACACGCACACCCATTCCTCTCACTATATATATATTTATTTGCTTTTCATAATAATTTATGTTTTTTAGATAGTATCTCATTTTGACAAAGTGATTAAATGTTTGATTCATGCCACCCAAAGCTCTTGCTTTGTCACATTTCAAAACAAAAGAGTTACTTTTATTGGGCCATCTTAAGGAAAAAAACATTTTGTAGGCTTTAGCCATGCACTAAAAGCAAATTGTACCATCCTGTAGCCTTTATCCTTACCAAATAACTTAAGCAATTAATTTAAGTTAAAGGTGGAATGTGAAAGAATAAAATACATATGTGTGAGAAATCTCAGAAAATTAATCAAATATTTAAAGTTGTTACGCTTTACCAACGTGTTAACTTGAATGGAAGGAAATCAAGTTCTTTAAACATGTAGTCATGTATTCGATCTTAAAATTTATGTATATGAAAATAACATTATTAAGAGAAATTTACCTTAAGTACTTGATCATATTCTAAGAAATTTATCTCTCATCTATCGGGTGAGTTTATCCTGAGAAACCAAAAGTTACTCCACTTTTGATACACATTTCACACATTGGTCAAATTTAAATCCATCATAGTCTAGCTAGCCTTGAAATTATTATACTTCCATTTTTATTTCTTTACTTTTATTCTTGTCTTTGGCACATCTCCTATGAATAGATGGAAAGATATAAACTAGAGCAATGCCATTCAAAACAACATGCAGAAGGTATAAGTTAAAATACAACTTATACTTTGCCTCCAGAAATATGAAAGACGAAAAAGCAACTTAAAGCATAAGGTTTTATTTACTCATTACAAACTGCAAGGAAAGCATTTATTATCATCTTGCACATCTTACTCACTAGGAGAAAGTGCAAGTTTTTTCATAGTTAATGCTTCATGCAGCAGAATAACTAGCTTTCTTAAACTGAACGATGAATGGATCCTTCTCAGTCACAACCAAGCGCCTGTTTCCATCATCGTCAATATATATCCCAATATCTCCGCAGGTACCGCTAGAAAGAGCACAGAAGACAAGCTTATAGTCAACGAGATAATTCTCGATGTGAAACCAACCTTGCACTGTATTGTTGTAGCCAGAAAGTTTCACAGCCCATCCTTCTGGTAGACCCTTGACTATAGTCCACTTTGATGGAGTGGGGGCACACACGGGTACTGCAGTGAATGATAAAGCTAAAATAAGACCTTCGTAGATGTAAGCAATTTGGTATGGGGATGCAATTCTTATTGGCAGCCCTTTAGAGAGCTCAAAGCGAGATTGCACAACAGTAAGTGGGCAAGTTTCATTTCCAGTTTTGGCTAGTTCTATTCCACCTCCCTTTCCTCCTAAAACTGGTAAGATATAGTATGTACCACCATTGTGAATTGGATCGCCATCTGTGTCCACCACATCAGCTGTGGCTGAAGGTAGGTGTGCGGTGAAGGCAAAAAGAAGGAAGAGGGCAAACAAGGTAGTAGCCTTCATTTCTTGGGCTGGCTATGAAAGGTTTTCTGTTATTCAGTGGTGTAAATAAACAAAGCTAGAAGGATCGATTTATAGATATGAATATGATGTCCCAAGAGGTCTGTGAATTCAATGATGCACAGAGGACAAATAAAAGTTATATATTGACGACCGGAACAACAAAAAATAAATAAAATTAAAAGTAGCGACTAATTTATTTTTTTATTAAGAAAAACTAAAAAACTTAAAAAATAATCTATGTTCAAAAATTTAGATTCGAGAGTTTAATTATACATATAGAAAGATAGAGAGTTAATCCCACAATACTCTTAATACATTCGTTCTATGACATTTACCCAAAGATAATTGTGCAACTATTTGAAAACTTTAAATTTTTATTTTACCCCTTTTAATAAAAACAAGATAAAGTTAAAAAAGATGATATAAAATAAGAACTACTAAATTAAGTAAAATTAATTTTCGGCTTAACTTACATGCTTACGTATCCCTCGGATGTAATGAAAAATTCAAAACCACGTAATTCTTTTTCAAAAAAACAATTGTAGGTTGATTTTTTTTTGAAAATATTTTTATTTTGAAATTTCATTTAACTTTTATTTTATTATTTAAAAAAAACTAATTATCAAACTGTCACAATTTAGATAAATTTAAAAGAAAATACATAATTAACAAATTGTTACAACTCAACTAATCTCACTTTATTCTTCTTAACAAGGTTCAAATATTTTTTTATATTATATTATATATATATATATAACTTTCCTGAAAACACTAACAATACAAACAAACAAAAAAAAAGTTTCAGCCTAGTAAAAGAAACTTAGCCTCTAACCCATTAGCTTAAGCCCACTTCCCCAACATTAACTTAGAAAGAAAAAAGAAAAAAAGCAGAAAAGAAGGTGTGAAAGGGAATATAATAAACTACTAATACAAAAAGAAAAGATGATATTCACCAAAAGCATCTCACGTAAATTACTACCCACCATACCTACCATTTTTATTACTTGTTAACTTATTCAATCCTGGTTATTTTCTTTTAGCTATTTATTTTGATTCAATTCAAAATGATTTGATTCCCTTCATTTCCACACTTCCAAACTTAAGAATGCAAACTTATGCATAGGGACCACTGGCCACGCAATTGTCCATATCTCCAGATTTCTTTACCACATAGAAACATGTTAGGCACACATGTAAAGCACTTGTACATGCCTAATTGCAGCAGGTTGTCCAATTAGAAATTATTAACTTGTAATCGAACAAAACAAGAAGTAAACAAACTAATACACCACAATCAAACACAGACCAACATGGATAGCCACATTTAAAAAACCCTGTTATGGAACACGCAAGATTTTGTCGCAGCCCAAACTCTATCATTAAGTAGAATGAAGAATCACAAGGAAAAGAAAAATGAAACATGATGCCAGCACTAATAATTCCAGCCAACTAACATCAAATCTAAGCATTCTCAAGAAAGTATTTATGCTTCGAATCATTGACACAATAGAGGTTTATTAACATCAACATGATGCCAGCACTAATAATTCCAGCCAACTAATAGCTTAAGCCCACTTCCCCAACATTAACCTAAAAAGAAAAGAAAAACAAAGAAAAGAAAAGAAGGTGCGAAAGGGAATATAATAAACTACTAATAAAAAAAGAAAAGATGATATTCACCAAAAGCATCTCACGTGAATTACTACCACGGTACCTACCATTTTTATTACTTGTTAACTTATTCAATCCTGGTTATTTTCTTTTAGCTATTTATTTCGATTCAATTCAAAATGATTTGATTCCCTTCATTTCCGCACTTTCAAACTTGATAAGAATGCAAACTTATGCATAGGGACCACTGGCCATGCAATTGTCCATATCTTCAGATTTCTTTACCACATAGAAACATGTTACGCACACATGTAAAGCACTTGTACATGCCTAATTGCAGCAGGTTGTTCAATTAGAAATTATTAACTTGTAATCGAACAAAACAACAAGCAAACAAACTAATATACCACAATCAAACACAGACCAACATGGATAGCCACATTTAAAAAACCCTGTCATGGAACACGCAAGATTTTGTCTCTGCCCAAACTCTATCATTAAGTAGAATGAAGAATCACAAGGAAAAGAAAAATGAAACATGATGCCAACACTAATAATTCCTACCAACTAACATCAAATCTAAACATTCTCAAGAAGGTATTTATGCTTCCAATCGTTGGCACAATAGAGATTTATTAACAAGGGGAAATAATTCAGACCAGAGACACCATGGAAACAAATGAAAAGAAAATAAACAGGGAACTACAATTCTGATATCAGCTTTACTTTCTCACATCTATGAAAGCAATAAACAAGTATGCAAATTCCCAAATACAACAAGCAATAGTAAACAAAATGAAATCTCTCTTAAGCATCCTTATTAACTCAAGTCAGAGTTGTACCAATAACACAGAAGATACCCCTTAGGAAAGAAAACAAGGATTCTACATATGAAACAGGATAGGTTTTAAATAAATCCTTACCAACATGACAAAAAAAGTGACAGAACAGCAATGATACTAAATCCTTCTTGTTTACATGCAAAATTAAACCCATTTTTTTTATGTCATTAAATGAAAGGAAAAATAGCATCCTCATGCCAGCAAACATTTTAGGTGTAACAGCTAAAAAAACAGATTTCAACTTCACAAGTACAATTCAGAAAATTCATAATTCCATTAGTACTAAACAGGATGCGAACCCATGAAGAGGACACTAAGCTATTGTAGAAATTCTGCAAGTAACCTATGATGATTTTGTTTGAAATTGTAAAAACAAAAATACTAAGAATCTTAAGCAATATTAATACTTGAGGAACAAAATCACATGACTTTGAGGGTCAAGGAATCACATGGTCAGAAACAAACACAGAATACAAGTAACAAGAAAACCCCAACTCCATCCATTATCATTTTTTTTTTGCAGCAAAGGCAGAAAAGACTGTCAATAAAGCTCTTATCATTTTCTAGCATACACCAACAAGATCTATATTCATCATTAGTTAACCAACAAGTTGGCATAATGCATGTGCAATTTTCATAAAAGAAAAAAAACTGGAAATTGGAAGGTACAAGGTGAGAAACTTAATCAATAATAGGTCCAGGCTACATACAACAACAACAACCAAGCTTTTTTCCACTAAGTGGGGTCCGCTACATGGATCAAACGATGCCATTATGTCCTATCATAAACCAAGTCTTCAGATATGTTATTCAGATCTAGCACAAACAAAATAAAGTATGAACTCTATCATCCAATCACAAGAACCAAATGTCAGAATGCCAGACACTCACACATTCGTAGTTGTTCATACTAATAACAAACTTAAGCATTTTATCGTATAGCTTAATTGCAATCAGAGCAAATACTAACTGAAGACATAAATTAACATGCTAAAAGCCAAACTCAATCAAACTAACAAAGTGTAGAAAGGAAGAAAAACTCATGATCTATCATAACAAGACTTCGTTTCTCATCAATTAATCAAACCTCTCAGTAGAAAAACAACAAAGAAGAAAAATAAAAAAATAAAAAAATGAGGGATTACCGAACAGAGCTCTCCAAATGGCTGTGTACTATTGTTCCCAATCTTTCAGTTCCAAAAATTTCCCCAAATACAGAGCAGAACAAAAAAAAAATCTCAGAGTATTACCAGATTTCTCTCAATTTTTCTCTCCGAAAATACACAGGAAAATTCCTGAAAAGATTTGGACTTGACCTGTATCTACGAGGATTGGGTCATTTTTCTTCAATTCTCTTTATTTTATTTTATTTTATAACTCTACACTTTAGTCTTGATTTTTTTTTTTCTTTATATATATATATATTCTTTTTTAAAATCAGACAAAGTGAGAAAATAAATGAATTAAAATATAATTAGAAAATTTGGTCAAAAACGTGAATAATTATTATTATTATTATTATTATTATTTTTTTTAATTTACAAATTTTTTCTAAGACTTAGAAAAAATTGAGTGTTGACATATATTACAACTTTTGAATCAAGTGAAAGTTATGAATATGATGAAAACAGAGTTGATAAAATTGAATAATAATACTAATCTCACACGTATACATGCAACGCTCTTTCTAGACAAATATCAAACACATGTATTAAAAATGAAATCATATTTAAAATTATAACCAAACACTATGAAGTTAATATGTTTGTTATAGTATTGTTATTAGGGAAAAGTATACAGACCCAAACTAAATTATATCATGTTTTGAAATAACTATCGTAAACTTTTGAATACGGTTGAGAAGCCCTTGCCTTATATATAAACATTTTGAAACATGCAAATTGGACCATTCTGTTCACTAACTACACAGAAACTGTTTATCACAAACTATTTATCACAAGACTTGCACTTCATCATTAATTTGTATTCCCTATTCACCAAAAAAATCAATTTGTATGCTCTCATTTGTCCACATCTTTATACATATATTATAAATAATTTTCATTTTAATTTAATTTTCATTGTGGACAAAAATTGAATAATCACAATAAAAATTTTACCAATGTTACCAAATTTAGCTATGAAAATTTTTTGTAATTAATTTTTAGCTAATTAGTTACAAAATAAATTTTCTTTTAACTACTAAATAAATTTTTCAAGCTAAATTTCAAAAGCATGAAATTTTTTTATCAAGTAAATAACTATAGATTAGTTATGATTTAGCTACAAAATTTAATTAGAACTATTTTTTGTAGCTAATCTTAGTTATGGAATAAATTTTTTTATTTAAATTTCGAATGCATAAAAGAAAAAAAATTCAAACAAATAACTATATAATAACTATAATTTAGCTATAAAAATTAGTTAAAAAATTTATTTTGTAACTAATCTGTAATTAATTAGTTACATATTAATTATAAATTAAATATTTCAGAAGCTAAATTTCGATTGCATAAAGAAAATAATTTTATCAAATTACCCCTCTTTAATCCGTTACCTGCGTGCGGACGCAACCCCTCCCTCCCACTTATGTCAGCCGTCAGACAATTTGCGCCGCTCATCCCAAATCTCTGGCGTCGCCTCATCCATTCCCTCTCAGCACTCCGTGGCCGCTCGCACCACCACTTAGCACTTCGTCGCCTCATCCCTTCTAGCTGTAGTAAAGGTATGTGCCCAGCTCCAGTTACACTGAAACCCATATTGTTTTGGTAACAGTACGCAACTTGACCTTTTATTTGTTTGTTCATCGTACATATTTCTTAGTCTGGTAATGCAATATATTCTACCTATAGGATTGTATCATTTTTTTTTTGTTTTTTTGTTTTTTGACATGAACTACCAATGAATGTATATTTGTATTGGAGTATGTGCTATTACTGATCCATTGTTCTTGAGTTTGTATAGTTTAGTAGAAGGTTTCCTTGAGTGTGGAAAAGGGAGAGTGATTTTTGCTTAATATGCTAGTAACACCAGGTTTAACACCACCCCAGTATCTTGTTATTGCATTCCATACATATATGTACCTGTAAACTCAACGAGGGAGAAATTACCAAAGACCATGAGTATGTGTGAACTGAATATGTGAACTGAGTATCTTGAAACTTCAAATAAACAAAAGATATAAAAATGGAAATAGCATACTTTATGGCATGCTCTTCTTTGATTTCTTAGGTAATATGACGAAGTCCCAGAGTTAGGTCCTCTATCCTCTGACCTTCCTTGCCATCTTTTTAGAACTAGTGATTATCTTTGATATGTGTTAAGCGATTTGAAAAGCTGTTGGAGAAGAAAGCAAGTAAATGAATTCCACTTATTCAACATTGTAAATATATGGAGCTACATCTGATAATGAAACTTAGAAAAGAAGTACCCACTTGGTAGCATTATCAACTTTCCATTCAGTACCATTAAGGTCCATGCCAACAGATTGCCGTCCATCTTCAATTATGACAAACTTAGTAGGAATTTCACCTTTCTTAAAGCTGAAAAAATGAAAAACATAATGGTCACAAATTACTGTCTATGCATTGTATAAATCTTATAACTTTGAACACTGTCCATGGAAAGAAATAACACCTTTGTAATCCTTGCTTCACACCCTCCAAAGTGATACTAGTATAGTAAGCATCCCATGTGCACCAGCCAAACCAGTTCAACATATTGATCTAGCATTTGAATAAAAGTGAAGAAAAAAAATTAGAGGTAATGAGTAATAAGATGCAGTACTCAAATATAAGACAATAAATGAAATTTCCACTGTAGGGAGGGAAGAGATATGTACCTTCTTTCTCTCATAATGAGAAAATGTCTGCAAGTGTTTCTCAACAGTCCTGAACAAAAATGGAAATAAAATCAAAACAATGACTTGAGTGATTTACACATCTATAAGAAACAGTAGCACATCCAATATTATGGTTAAGATAAAACAAATATATTACTGGGACAATGAATCTGTTCTAATTCAGATTATGTCAAAAGCTTAAAACTTGAAACCGAATCGATAAGAACTAACGAGTAACTTGAAAACCAACTTTTTTAATAATTAAAGAGTAAAATGAAACCAATCCATAGGCCGACCCTTAAGTATAAATGTTGATGGATGATATAAACTTGAAATTAGGCAAAACATTGAAACAAAAACAAAGAAGAAAAAGAAAATACTAAAAGAGTTGAAAAGGTAAAGCAGATAGTGTAATTAGCATATTATGAAAGGTGTCATAAAAAAAATAGCAGATTATGCAAGGGGTATAACTCACTTGACAACATTGGTTATGACATCATAAGGGTCTGATCTAGCCCCAATGAATATTAGATGAGTCCCATCAAATTCCTCCACAGTAGGACATCCTACAATCAGACACATATTTCATCACTCTCAAGAACAACAAAAATCACCACATATATATACACTAGATATTAAGGTAATAATAAGGTAAGTAGATGATGATTGATGAGGCTTAATTTGCACTTCTAGAAGGACAACTATTCAGGGAAGGAGAAGAATTGAGGATCTCCTGGCCCAGTTCCTTTATTTGATTTATCTCATTGGGGAACTCAAACCATGTAGCTCAACTCTTCTTTTCTTTGTTTCTTTGCAGTACTATCTCAACTGATTTGGGTGGAGCACCTTTTGGGTAAGCATTTCCTACTTTTATTATTTGATATTTTTAGCCTTCTCCACATCAAGTGTGTTCAAGCTGAATTTTAGACATGGCTGACATTTACTATTCTTGGAAAAGAATGTTATTTGGTTTTTGTTATATGCTGATAAAAAAAACCATTGCCTTTTGTCTTGAAAGATCCCTCTACCCCTTTAAATGAATTGTAGAAATGCGATATTTGCTTTCTTTGTTCTGTTGGGATGTGAATTATTTGAAGATGAATTTCATGATGTAATGTAATGTATCTGTTACCGGACTAGGTGGCCCAAGAAATGCAGTTTCAACTTGATTACACAGCTGTCGCTTCTTTCATTTGGAGGGTAAGGAAATCTTACAATTTATTCTTAATTTCCTTTATCATTTATTTATTTATTTATTTATTTCATAAACGTTCCAGTTAAGGGGCTAAAAAAAACAATGATAAATGAGTGATGGTGAAATTAGATTATCTTAGTTTCTGCCTTCAAAATCCCATATTTTGGGTTCATGCTCTCAAGTATCAAATTGTAGCCTTAATCCATTTTACTTTTTACAATATTATGTGACATATTTCAAAACCTTTTGAGAAACAATGAATTGTATAGTCCGTGGTAGTCAGGAAAACAGTCAAGGCTTAGCTTTTATTTCCTACGTTTATTTACTTTTAGGTGGTGGAATGCTGATGGTCATTCTTCTTTCCTATCTCTTCCTCCACAGCCTTAGGATTTTGTACTTCTCTTCAATAATTGTAAGATGATTTTACCAAGCAAAGCCAAAGGATGACGCATTATGAAAGAAGTCTGTCTTTTTATTATCCTGAAGATATCATGAAAAGAAAAGAAAATGTAACATTTTACAGATTTTTGTGGTGACATCGGGTCAAATGGACTTTGATATATGTATCTAATAGAGGAGAATGTCCCATTACAACACAGCTAACTAAATGACTAGGAAAAGTGTTTTCTAGGTGTAACATGCATTTTTATTATTTAAGGCTTCATTGATGATCTTATAGCATTTTGATCTTTACAAATAGTATATAAATGTTTGAAATGATATATGATCAAGATGTTGTACCTGTAATACCTTTTTGTCCTCTTGAAAATTATATCTGAGGGTGCTCAGTCTCTTGGTTCCTTACATTTGAGAGAGTAATTTTTCAATGTATCCTATGGTTGATCAGGAGTTGTGGCTGGAGGTGATGGGTCCCAACAAGAAGGGACGGGTCCATGGCATGAGTTAAAGCTTAGATTTTGGCATTCATGGATCTAGCTCTGCTTCATCCTTACAGGTTGCTGGTTCCTCCAACACTGTTTCGACACAAGTCATAAAGGAAGCTATTAATGAAGCGATGACTTCCTTTGTCCAGACGCAGCTAGTGTCTATGTTGAAGTCCATCCTATATAAGATTATTGGCTCCCAAGCAGGAAGTGGTGTGCCACAGGCACTATCACAAGGCGACGCAATTGGGGAAAATCATGAAGTTGATGATGATGAGACTAACTAGAATTGATTAGTTGTGCTTATTGATGATGTGGCTAATTTATTTTTAACCATTTGTATTAACTTAGACTTATTAATTAGTTATGCTTTCTTTGTAGAACATGTTTTGAACTTACTAATATAATTATGATATTTTGTTGCAATGCACAACTAATTTGTTGGGTTTTTCTGTTTATATTGAAATATTTATATAAGTATAATTATAAAATATACTAATTATTATTATAAAATTAATTTTTGGTTAGTTTCGAAAAGCTATGAAATTATGAAATTATTAGGGATTTAGCAACACAATAATTAAGAAATAGCTATAGATTTAGCAAAACAATTTTGAGGGAATAACTACGGAATTGTTATAAATTTAGCAACACAATAATTAGGAAATAACTACAGAATTGTTACAGATTGATAAACATTAATTACGGAATAGCAACAAATAATTCGTAGTTAATTAGTTACATATTAACTTCAGATTAGTTATAAAAGTTTAAAAATTAGTTACAGATTAATTATGAAATTTTTTAGTAATAATTAGTTATGAAAATTTGACTACGGATCAATCCGTAATTGAATTGATTAGCTAGGGATTAGCTACGGATTGGTCTGTAGCTAATCCATAAATTTCTTGTAGTGAATTAAAGAATTAAATTAAAAAGTAAATCTTTTTTTATTTCTTTAAAAATAAATTATGTGGACAAATGAGAGAATACCACGTTTACAAATGAACATGTTTAAAGACTTTTAATCCAGATTTGAAAGTTAATGGTGACTACTTCAAATTGAAATAAAATTCAGGAAGTATTAGTATCTCCATTCTTAAGTTTTCACCTCGTGTTTTATCGCTTTATGTTAATGTACATACATTTTTAACTTTCTAAGAAACTAAAATGTGAATCAATAAAATGAAACACACATATCTCTAACACTAAAAGTAGAAGACTAACTAAACTATTATGAGGGAAACATTTTTTGAAAAAAGGAGGTCAAATTTAGAGATGTTTATGAAATATTATTCTTAGGCTTTTTGTAATCACTACACATATACATGCAACTGACTGTAGATGTGGCTGATTTGTTTGTTTTGGAATGTTGAAATAGCAGGATCTAATTTTAAGTACAATAAAGAATTTTTGCAAAGGAATACCAAAAAAAATAAAAATAAAAAATACAAAGAACCGTAAAATCATTTCACAGTAATGTGTGTTTGTGGGTGCGGAGCCTTAGACTCATAAGAGTGGAGAACTTGTTCTAAAACCATAATAAAGTTTGCAAATGGAAGAGACTTCGGCGGAGTAGTGCAGTGATAGAAGAGTTACTCTTTAAGTGTAATAAACTTTAGATTAAGATCTTCTAAGCTGTAAATATATTTCACTGAAATTGTAGACTAATAACTATTTAATAAAACAAGGAGCATATACGAACTTGTTAACTCTTGTTGTTGTATATTTAGGCTATATTTGAATATTTAGTAATTAATGGAATGAAATAAAATGAGATGTGATATAATAGAATGAAATATGATAAAATTATCATTCCATTGTTTGAATATTTTAAAATAGAATTGAGTAAAGTTATCATTCTATTATTTAGGAAGTAGATGATTTTTTCGATTTTGTTTTCTTTCTATTCTTAAATTAATTTTTCTTTGACTTTTCACTTGAAATTTATTATTATTATTATTATTATTATTATTATTATTAAACAAGCAAGATAAAAATAAAAATAAAAATTGATCAGACAAAACTAAGTATTCACATTTACATATAATTTTTATAATAGACATTATGACAATGATTAACTCACTTTTAATAAACGAAGCATAAATTTAAAATTTTTGTCAATATCTCATTTGATTATGGAATAATATAACAGTACCCCCATATAATTAAAATAAATTATAACATAATTTCATATAATTAGGAAAATGACGTGAAAATATATCATAAATTGATTTTATTGGATTATATTTTTCTTATCAACAATTTTTTAAGGTACAAAGAGACAATGAAACCCAAGTATTTTTATATTTATTATTTCTTGATTTTTATTGCACTGTTATATTATATTATTATATTGAATTTTTTTCCTTTTTAAATATATTGTTAATTGATTTCATCATATGATATTATTATACTAAACCATTATATTCTTTTCTTGATTGATTTTTTAATCAATTATATTTTTTTTCTCTTTTTACTTAATTTCTTGTATCAACACGTGTTGCATTCCTTTTTCAAATTTCTCAAATAATAACTATTATTTTATCCAAAACTAACTTAATGTCAAATCAATAGAAAGTTTTAGTGATAAAATTAATGGGACTTTAATTCTAATATATCCTAAATTGATTTTACTAGATTATGTTTTTTCTCTAATATTTAAAAAGAAGGGTTAAAGCCCATTTTTTAAAAATATTTTACTTAGTTTAACATCTCGATATAATCAGAAAGAGAATGCAACAAAATATTTGAAACCGATTTTAATAAATTATTATATTTTTCTTCTGTTCTTATTTTCTTAATTGTCATGATTCATTTGGGATCATCCTATTTAATTTTCAATTTATTTTTATTATTTCTTCTAAATAAACTTGATTTCTTGATTTCGATCTTTTATATAATTTTTAATTGTTAATTAATTATAATCAATTAAGTTTTAATCAATCAAAATAGTTCTTCATTAATGGGAATATTTATTCTCTGATTTTAATATTTATATTTTTTTAATCAATTAGAATCAATATTCATGAATGGAAACATTTATTCCTTAGTTATATTATTATATTATTATTATTATTTATTTTCAAACAATTATTTTCCCATTTTTTTATAATGAGAAAAACATTTATTCATATCTTTAAATTTGGCTACCTTTTTCTTCGAATGAGTTGACTTGCCTCACCATCAACAACCACAAAAGTGGCCATTTTAATTATACCTGAAATTAAAAGGATATAAAATATATTAATATGTGAGTGATTTAGGCATATTAAACATTCAAATAAAAGAATTTGCATTATATCAGTTTAGAAAATCTTTTCACACTTATACAAATAAAAGATGGCTACATTAATCTTCTTAGAGCATATTGGACAACTGTGCTAGTACTATATATGATCAATAGGTAATCTTTTGTTATAGCCAAACAAACACAAATACCTTCCTCTACATGATTTAATTAAGGAATAATAAACAAATATTTGTTTAATAAAAAAGAAACACATTTGATTATGTAAATGAGCTAAATCAATGAGATATATAATCTTTAATATTATTATTTTACAAATTGTCTTCATTTCAGAATCTTCAGTAGAGTAATTTATTTTGATATTCATCCAATACAAAAACAAACACATAATAACATCAAATATTGATCAAATAGTAACATACTTGCTCCTAAAATCATGTGTCGCGTCATTATCAGGGTTCATGAGCGATATACTTCTATATCGACTACCCTACATATAAGAGATGTCAATATAGACGTGAATTTGAATGAATTATTTCTTATAGCCAATATCATATCGTATATTAGAATAATAAGCATATCCTCTCATCTTGGACAATCATTTCAATGCTATTGATGCAATTCAAATCTTGATCATCCAATCAAGCTTACACAGCACAATATGTTCGATGTAGCTTACCATTGATGTTTGTGTTTTTGTGTTTTTATGATTTTACTTTGAACAATTTATAGCTCAAAGAAATGAGCATTCTAATCTTAATTGAATCTTAAATTGATTTTCTAATTAATTAATTATCAAGAAAAAATGCAACAATATATCAATCTTTCCTAAATTAATTTCATTCATTAAATTTAAATTGTCGACAATATAAAATATCAATAACTCTGCCTTTGTTCCAAATCCCTACATAGCCAGTTTCAAGCCTGATAAAAGATGAGGGTTGTGTTAGGCAGTCGACAGTCAATGTAAAACTTTGTAGAATCTTTATGACATGAATCAACGAAGTGATTGTGTTAATACTAGGTCGTTGCCCCTAAGCAACGCACTGTATGGCTCGAGTACAGTGTCAAATGAGCAAGAGTTGTTGCATCGCCGCCTGAGTGTAGTGAAAAATAAGTAAGAGTTCTCACATTTTCATGAACGGGTGTGGGTAAAGAAACTAGTTCACAAGCATATGATGCATTTTGGAACTTGGAATATAGGCACACTTACAGGTAAATCAATGGAAATAGTTGATACTATGATTAAGAGGGGGATTAATTTTATGTGTCTACAAGAAACTAAGTGAGTTGGAGAAAAAGCAAAGGAACTCGACACTTCAGGTTTTAAGCTTTGGTACACCAGCAATATAAAATCTAAAAATGGGGTAGGCATAATAGTAGATAAGAATTGAAAGAACAATGTTGTGGATCTAAGAAGGCTCAAAAATAGGATCGTAGCTTTGAAGTTTGCTATGGAACGGGAGACTTTGAATATTATTAGTGTATATGCACCCCAAGTAGGGTTAGACGAGCACTACAAGATAAAATTTTGGGAGGATTTAGAAAGTTTAGTTCAGAGAATACCATTAAGTGAGAAGATTTTTCTAGGAGGGGACCTAAATGGTCATGTGGGGAGCGAATCTAGGGGGTATGAGGGTTTGTATAGAGGTTATGGCCTAGGAGTAGCAAATGCAGAGGGAAAAACGATTCTAGATTTTTCGGTAGCGTTTGATTTTACAATAACTAACACTTATTTTAGGAAACGAGAAGAGCATCTTATCATATATAGAAGCGGGGGTTCTTGCTCTCAAATTGATTTTTTTCTAATAAGGAAATCTGATAGAAAGCTTTGCATGGATTACAAAGTCATCCCTTGAGAAAGCTTGACTACCCAACATAGGGTTTTGGTTATGGATGTACGGGTTAAGATGAGAGTAAGGAGAATTTGTCAAGACAGAGAGCCAAGGATCAAATGGTGGCAACTAAAAGGCAGAAAACAAATGCTCTTTCAAAAGAGGATTATGGAAGAATAGATTTGGGAGGTACAAGGGAGTGCTAATAATATGTGGAACGAGAAGACTAAAGGGATTAGGAAGGTAGAAAAAGAGACACTCGGTGAATCAAAAGGTTTTGGACCCAAGGATAAAGAATCTTGGTGGTGGGACGCAAGTTTACAAGATAAGGTTAAAGTTAAAAGAGAATGTTATAAAGCTTGGCACGTGTGTAAAAATGACAAAAATTAAGAAAAATATAAAGAAGCTAAAAAAGATAAGAAGACAGTGAGCGATGCGAAAGCTAAAGCATTCAACGAGTTATATCAATCGTTGGGCACCAAAGACGAAGAAAGGAATATATACAGGTTTGCTAAAAGTAGGAAAAGGAAGACAAGAGACTTGGATCAAGTGAAATGCATTAAGGATGAAGAGGGGAAAGTCTTGGTTTCAGAACAAGACATTAAGCATCGATGGAAGGGTTATTTTCACAGGTTATTTAATAAAGAACATGGGACATTAGGGGACTCGGACATTCTAAACACTAGGGAGGAGGGCCAAAATAAAATATTTTCTCGTAGAATTCAGGAGTTTGAGGTAAAAGAAACATTGAAGATGATGGATAATGGAAAAGTGGTCGGACCAGATACTATACCTATTGAGGTATGGAAGTACCTAGGAGAGAAAGGTATAAGCTGGATCACAAAGCTGTTTAACGAGATAATGAGGTCTAAGAAAATGCCAAATGAATGGAGGAGAAGCACTTTAATCCCTATTTATAAGAACAAGGGAGATATATAAAACTGTGCAAATTATAGAGTGATTAAGCTTATGAGTCATACCATGAAGTTATAGGAAAAAGTAATTAAACAGAGATTAAGACAAGAAACTCATATTTTAGAGAATCAATTTGATTTTATGTCTGGGAGGTCAACCATGGAAGCAATCTATCTTCTACGAAGATTAATGGAGAGGTATCGGAGGAAGCAAAAAGACCTACATATGGTTTTCATTGATCTGAAAAAAGCCTACGATAGGGTACCGAGAGAGGTCTTGTAGAAGGTTTTGGAGAAGAAAGGAGTTTGTATTGCTTATATTCGAGCAATTCAAGATATGTATTGTGAACACCCAATTTTGTCCGAGGCGTTTTGTGAATAAATAAAAAAAAAGAAAAAAAATCTTTCAACCCATTAACCCGTAACCCATAAACTAACCCATTAGCCCATTAACCCACAACCCATCAGTTATCCTAATCCTTAAACACTTATCCTAACCATCCCAAACAAACCTATCCTAAACTAGCCATAACTCATCCTACCACAAACTTATCCTAAACCAACCTTGGCAGTTATCATCAAACCCATCCTATCTCGAACTCATCCTAAACAAACTTATCCTAAACCTCCCATCACTTATCCTAAACAAACTCCTAATCACATTCTAACTCAAACACCTCAGCTTAATCCTCTCCTATAAAACACCTAACCCATGCATCAGAACAGACAGAACCTATACTGAGATCACTCACTTTTCAGCCTAAAACGTACCTCTGCTTGTTTCTTTCACCCTCTACTTGCACCACCAGAACAGCATCTCCATTAAACCATTCACCATCACATCAGCCCCTGAAACCACCACCCCCAGCTTCCATCAACCCATCATCCTCCTCACCACTCCAACCGAGACCCTCACCAAAACCACCAGAGCCGCACCACCGAAGCCATTCCGGTTTGCCACCTGACCGCCCGGTACCGTGAAGAGCTCAGCTTTGCCGTCGTACCCGTCAGCCTCTACCCCGTCCTCGCACGGCACAACCCGTCTGCCGCAATTCTGACCCAAACCCATAGCCGCGCGCCATCGTCTTCACCAAATCGTCCAACCGCACCATAGCCGCGGGTCTTCATCCGTGACCACCATTCTCAGATCCGTGGAGTTCCAAAACCGGCACCCATTAAACCGGAAAACCAAACGAGAATCACGGTCGACCTCTGTGCTGCATCGAACCACACCGTTCCGATCTGAGCTCCCGTACTGCGCCGATTCGTGCCGCTCGCTACTGCTCCTCTGTTTTGTTCTTCGGCGAATAGCGACGAACAGTCACTGGCACCACACGACGTTTGCCGTCCTCCATGCCAAGGCAGATCCGGCTGCACTCAGCAGCCATCGTTGACCTCCTCACCGCCGGTAGTCGGATGCATCGTTGACCCCCTGTTTGGGTCACCACAAGGTGTCAAAGGAGGAGAAGAAAGAGGCTAGAATAACCCCTCCTCCCTTTTGCCTCTGTTTCGTAAGCTGCTTCCCATACTTTTTTTTTCTGTTTTTTTGGATTTCAAATTGTGCTTTTGGGAGGTGGGCTTCTGATTGTTGGGCCAAACGTTAAAAAAAAAAAAAAGGGGGGAGGAAAAGATAAATTTAAAACATAAGAGTAATTAAAAATAATAATAATAATAATAATAATAATAATAATAATATGAGTTACCCGAGTTGCGACAGTTTGCTAACCTTTATATTTTGTAAACATCCGAGTTATGACAAACTTGATGATTTACATCATCATCATCATAATAATAATAATAATAATAATATGAGTTACCTGAGTTGCGACAGTTTGCTAACCCTTGTATTTTGTAAACATCTGAGTTGCGACAGCTTGATGGTTTACATCATCATCATCATCATCATCATCATCATCATCATCATCATTTTTTTTATATTTATATTTATATTTAAATTATTATCATGTTTTTTTTCAATTTTTTTAAGTTAAATCGCTAATTGATAATTTTAAATAAAAGTTTTGTAACAAACTTGATAATCAATGGGTGACGTCTCTAGCGCGACGCGAGCTTCACCCATTTAATCATTAATTTGAATAACTGAGCCGTGACGGCTTGTTAATTCAAATTATCACTAATTGATAAATTTAAATAATTTTTTTTTGTAATAAATTTGATAATCAGTGGGTGACGTCTCTAGCGCGACGCGAGCTTCACCTATTTAATCATTAATTTGAATAACTGAGCCGCGACGGTTTGTTGATTCAAATTTTTTAAAGTTTTTTTTTAAATTAAAATCAACCAACCCACAATTATTTTCTAAAGAACTACGTGACTTTGAATTCCTCATTGCACCTGAGGATACGTAGGAGCGGGACTCATATTCCGTCAAGCAAAAAAAAAATTAAATTTTCATAATTTATTTGTTTATTTCATATTTTTACAAAAGTGGTAAAACAAATATTTTCAAGGATTATTAAGAATTTGCATAATTAATTTAAGGTACCGTCTTAGGACGGGTGTGTTAGGGGTGCTGTGAGATTAAATTTTCACTCTTCCCTACACATAACCGACTTCCGAATCCAATCTGGTTTCAAAGACTATTTTTCTTGGGTTTTCCAATTTTTTCTAAAAATAAATAAATAAAATTGGTGGCGACTCCTAATTAAATTATTTTTAATTTAAGTTGCTATCCTGCCGCAATTTATTCGGTTGGGACAGATGGCGACTCCGCTGGGGACACTTGAGAGTCAAGCCTGTAAAAGTTAGTTATGCAAAAAATTTTGTGATCTTTATGTATTTGTTTTACCCTTTTTTTTCTTTTTTTCTTTTATTATTTGATTTTTTATATATATATATTATTTTTAATTGTTGTACTATCTGAACCTTAGGGTAGAAAACTTTTGGAATTTGTTTTGTATTTGCTTTGTTTTGCATGATGTGGGTAGTCTTTAGGATTGTGAAGGTTTGTGCGCTCCCAGCACCCACTGCACCTACACGTAAAGCACACACATTCGAGTGGGGCCCTATACCCGGGTCTGAGTGAAGCCTAAGTTAAGTAGAGGTTGCGTAGTGGTAGCCATTTTGGATGTACTTCCTGTTTGGTTATCGCGAAAGCCTCATCTAGAGTGCGCCTTTTTCATGAATGTCTTACACCTAGTTGGTTTACCCACTATTTCGTGGTCAACATTCTGAAATAGGACTTGGCTCTAGAGACCTTTAAAATAGAAAAGCCACCCCATGGAAGTTCTCACGAACCAGAAAGACTCTTAGATCCTTAGGATAGAATTCTCAAGTTTAAGGCAACCCCATTAGGACACAAAGGGAGCACACCTTTCATTACCTTTAGATTTATCCATATCTTGTGAGTTGTTCAGTCTTTTAATGTGACAAACCATACTTGCGTCCCTCTTAAATTTTTTTTTTTTCCAAAAAAGAGGAGATGAGTCATTATTAAAGGACCAACAACTCACTCACTCATTATTGCATCACAAGTCATCATTCTTCGCATCATGTTTTCTCCAAAACCATGCATTGTGATTCTTATGTGTTAAATCCAGTGTTTGTTGAGGGATTGTTGAAACTAAGTGCCTAAGGATTAACAGTGAGTATCTTTGATTAATAATGGAACGTGTCATGGGATCAGATCACAATGAGGTTGTTTTGAAAAAGACTTTGCGACTTAAGGCCAATGAAGTTGACACAGAAAGCCTGTTGAGTTTGGGCCGAATGTTGAAGAAGACGCAACGCCTGACCTTCACTGCGAGATATGGGAAGATTTTGAATCTGTTAGAGGTTGATGTACAGGTAGAAGCTATTACCGCGCTAGCCCAATTCTACGACCCACCATTGCGTTGTTTCACGTTTCAAGATTGTCAGTTGGCCCCCACCTTGGAAGAGTTTGAGCAGATCTTGGGCTTGCCGTTGGAAAAGGAAGAGCCATACCTCTTTATAGGCCACCATGCATCCATGCCAACCATAGCAGACATCTTGAAGATTCATGTGAAGGATCTGCAAAAAGCAAAGCAAAATAGAAGAGAAGGAACGAGAGGGATTCCCAAGGAAATATTTAGAAGAACACATGCACCACCTAGCCAAGGTTGAAGACTGGAATACCTTTATGGATGTGTTAGCCCTCACTATTTATGGCAGCATCCTATTCCCGAGTAATGAAGACTTGATAGATTTTGCAAAGCAATAGATGTGTTTCTTGCTCGAAGGAATAATCTTTGCTAATCCTGTCCGGCCCTTCTTCTTGATGTTTATTATACTTTGAATTTCTGCCATGAAAAGAAGGGTAAGCGGATCTTATGTTGTTTACCGATGTTATTCGTATGGCTCACAAGTCACATGTCCAAGAGGGGCTACGAGGACCCATGTCCCATTACAAGTCTCAAGATGCTCCAGTTGAAAACCAGGAACGGCCGCGAATGGGCTGAAGAATTGGCCAAACTTGAGGAAAAGAAAATTGTATGGTACCCACAGCGTAAAGAAGGGCAAACAGTGGTTTATCAGTGTGAAGGCTTTCCTAATGTTCCTCTCATGGGTACTCGGGGATGCATTAACTACAACCCTGCACTGGCATTGCGACAACTAGGCTATCCCATGATGGGGCCACCATCAGAATTGAAAACCGCTCCTTTTGTCTGTGATATGCAAATGGAGTGTACTGAGACACTTAGGAGAGTGCGAGATGCTTGGAAGAAAGTTATTAGAAAGAGTAAAGAGCTGGGAGTCAGAAGCTGCGGAGTTAAAGAAAGTTACAGGCAGTGGGTCAAGAATAGGGCAGTTACCCTTTAAAATCTCAGTAACCTCTACAGTCAGTAAATCTCTGCCTCCGACTTCGATAGAAGATGAAGAAATAAGAGAAAAGTTAGCTGAAGCCAACAAAGAAAAAAGAAAATTAGAGGCAGAGTTGGAAAAGGTTCGCCAGGCATGTGCAGTTTTAAGGCGTGAAAACGCTGAGAAAAACGATGCTCTCGAAAAAGCAAACAAAAGGCAAAGGACAGAGCAAGATAGTATGTCAAAAATCAGAAAATGTTTGGGAGCTGCAAATAAGGAACTAAGGCTCCGAGGGCAGGAAAGAGATAAGGCTCTGACAGAAAATCAAGAACTCAAGGAGCTGCTCGTAATTGCTAAAGCAGCGCAGGATAAGGCTCTTCAGCAAGCAGATAGTATGAGGCAACAAGTGGAGACAATGTCAACCAGATATGAAGACATGATCAGAATTGAGAGGTTGCGCACTGTCGAGGAGATTGCAGGGTATGAAGCAGCATTGCGACAGGGACAGGAGGACTTGCAGAAAATGATAGATCATGCAAGACAACAAGACGAGGACATTAATGGATGGAAAGAAGAAGTCCATTTTTGGAGAGACCAATTCTCGAAGCTGGCATGCCTAGCCAACACGGCGATCGCAGACATTCCATATTACTTAAAGGTGGCGGATAAGATGGTCGATCCTCTTAAGACTCCGACAGAGATTAATGACTTCATTGAGTATTGCAAGAATTTTATTGGGCAAATGAAGCAGATGATCAAGGTGCAATCATTTGAGAAGGAGGAATTAGACTAGACAATGATGTATTTCAAGTAGAGTGGAAATGATGTATTCCTCTTAAATAATGTTGATGATTCTTTTTCAATTGAATAAAGTATGCCTTTTTGTTCTTCTGATCCTATGTTGCACTGAAGATCCATTACTTTTGAACGAGAAGTTCTAAGTAATGGTCATGACAAACTTTTGAACGAGACGTTCTAAGAAACAGTCATGACGAGCAAAGATTAAAGATACTCACTCGAATCCGCCCGGCACAAATTAACAATGGTCCTTTAACAAATCAATAATAATCATGGTTATTTTAACAAATTTTACTTTGATTGTTCACAGAAAATTTAAAACCATTGCGCGACCAAGGAAAGAAGACACCAATCAAACCCGTGTTCACAACACAAGGGCTCGAACAAGGTTGCTTGCAGCAATGGCAGCCGAGAACGAAGGTAGGAACCTAAGTTTGGAAGTAGATGAAGTGAAAGGAAGGGTGAATGAGGTGACAGAATCTCAAAGAAGAATTGAGGAAATGTTGTCAGCCATGAGGGAGACTCTCACCTTGATGGGAGCAGTTGGAGGTACAGGAGTAACCGGGGTGCACTCGCACCCACTGAATACCACTTCCATGAGGACAAACCCTGGAGTCACTACTGAGGTACCTTATGTGGGAGGAACCTCAAACACTGCATCAGTAGTGATTCCTATTGGAGAAGGATATCATTCATTAGAAGGTACTCGCAATGAGGTCTATGGTAATACTGAGTTCACGTGGGAACAGCCACATATGATGACAACTGGATTTCCTACCGGTACTGGACATGCAACTGTTCAGAATGACAAGATGAAAGAAGAGTGGATGGAAAAGATGGAAGAGCAAATTAAGGCGATCAAGGGTCCTAGCACCTACGGTCCCCTTGGGATAGAAGAATTGTGCCCTACTGCTAACATCGTCATCCCCAAGGATTTCAAAGTCCCTGAATTTGTCAAGTATGATGGGAGCACCAATCCTTTTTTCCACCTAAAAACTTATATTACCAAAATGTCCATTTGGTCAAGGGATTGGAAGTTCCTCGTCAATTTCTTTCATGAAAGTTTGACTGGGCCTGCTTTGGAGTGGTGTATCCAATAAGACCTCTCAAAAATCTCCTCTTGGGATGACTAAGCGAATTTATTTATGGGTCAATATCGGTTTAATCTGGATACGCCCAACCCGGAGCATTGGGAACATTGCGAAGAAAAATGAGGAGACATTCAAACAATATGCCCAGAGGTGGAGAACTCTTGCAGCCCAAGTGCAACCGCCATTAACTTTGACTGAGATATGCTCATACTTTTTGGGAACTTTAGGAGCCCCTTATATTGGGACAATGGCGGGCGCCACTTATAGAGACTTTGCTGATTTGATTGCTGCTGGAGAAAGAATTGAAATTTTGGTAAATGCTGGAAAATTGTCAGCTGGCAATAATGAAAATAGTTTCAAGAAGGGGTTCCCCCTAAGAAAAAGGAGCCGGAAGTGAGTTACGTGTAGAATCTGCAGCCTTTACAACCACAATATTCGCCATCCTACCCTATATACCGACCACCCCCATACAACCCAAGCATTTACCCTTCCTATCAGACACCTGCACCGTCCCATCTACCTGGCCCAACTGCTCCTCCCGTAAATATACCTAAAACACAACCATTCCAAATCAACAATATCCCGGTACCTCAGCCATATGCACCAACTCGCCCAATCTATACTCGGTACCCATCTCGCCTCCGCAAAATTTCCAAAACTACCCACAACCTCGACCAAACTTCCAAAATCAAGGCCGTTTCCGTACCCAAAACCTACCCCCTTTCCCAAAACTGTCCATCTCAAACGCAGATCTATTCCAAAGGCTGTTTGATGCCCACTTCATCTCAGGGAACCCTGTACGTCCCCTACAACCACCATTTCCAGCATGGTACAACCCCAATTTAACTTGCAAGTACCACATGGATATTTCGGGGCACTCAATCGAGGACTGTGAGTCTTTCAAGATGGCGGTAAGAAAGCTTATTGCTTGTGGAAAATTGGACATTCAAGAAGAGGCTGGACCTAGTATTATCAGCAATCCAATTCCTAATCATGGTGAAAGGAATGTGGTAAATGCTTTAGAAACGGAAGGACCTCCAGTAAGGAATGCCATGAGCCTGCGTACGTCGATGACTCAAATATTTGAGGGGTTGAAGAAAGCAGGTTATGATATCACGGCACCAGCTTCATCAGTAAAAGAAGAGGAGAAGTACGATGAAGAATCAAGATGTGTTTACCATTGTGGGGGAACAGGACACGATATTGAGAACTGTTGGGACTTTAAGGTTCGGGTCCAGGATTTACTCACTTTGGGAATAATACAAGCTGGACAAGGGGTAGCTTCCTCTGAAGAAGTCAGTGTGGTAGAACGCTTTGTGCTGAAGGTGCCACCTCTCAACCAAGCCCCGGCGCCAGGGAGAGTAGTTGTTACGGTCAAGAAGCCAATGCCGTTTGCTTATGATGATACTCACTCAGTACCCTGGAATTATGAAGCTAAGGTGGAAACAAAAGGAGTCGGGGAAGAGACTTCAAAGCCCCGAGTTCTTTGAAATACTCCAGGATGAAGGGTATATGAATAATATAGTTACAAGGAGTGGGCGATGTTATGGCCCAGTAGAAGTAGAGAAGAAAAAGAATGTTAAAGAATGGGGTAAGGAGGAAAATGCAAGAGAAGAGGAGAGAGGGAAAGAAGAGGAGGAAGAATTTTTGAAGATCATGAAACAGAGTGAATACGATGTGATGGAATAGCTGAAGAAGACTCCAGCAAGGATATCCCTTTTGTCACTCGTTTTGACATCTGAGTTACATCGAAAAACGTTGCTAAGAGTATTGAATGAGGCTTATGTCAAACCCGATGTTACCCCTGAGAATGTTGTCAGCATGGTGGACCCGGTAAAGCACGTCAACATGATCACATTTATGGATGAAGAGATCACCTCTCGGTCTTAGAAAAACCCACGGGCCTTACACATAACCCTTAAATGCAAAGGGTATATAGTTGCAAAGGTTTTGATTGATGGGGGGTCTGCGCTAAATATCTTACCGAAGTCGACTCTAACCTCATTGTCGATAAGTGAGGATGAACTGACACCTCGAGAAATGGTAGTGCGAGCCTTTGATGGAAAAAGGAGAGGCATTTTAGGAGAGGTGACATTGCCATTAGAGATTGGTCCAAGTAATTTTCAGGTATTGTTCCAAGTTATGAACATTGAGCCTGGTTACACTATGCTCCTAGGGAGACCATGGATCCATGCTGCTGGCGCTGTTCCTTCTACACTACACCAGAGTATTAAATACATCGAGAATGGGTCGGTTATTACTATACACGGAGAAGAAGAAATCATGGTGTCAAAACCGGTTTCAGTGCCGTATGTGGAAAGTGCAGAGAAAGATGAGGAGAATTTGTGGCATAGCTTTGAGGTAGTTGAAACTGAACTCAGTGGGGGTGAGCCCTCGATGCAAACTGTGAATCAGGTGGTGGTCCGAATTATGACTAATAATGGGTACCAGAAAGGAAAAGGCCTGGGCTCAAAATTGCAAGGAACTCGGACACCGATTTCACTTCCAGAAAAGCTAGACAAGTTCGGATTGGGGTACAAAGCAGCTCTGGAAGAGAGAATGGAGAATATGACTTTGGGAAAAAGGAGTGATAAGGGCGAAATGAAACATATTCCTCACCTGAGGGAAACATTCCCGGCACCAACCAAAGTAATCATGCCTGAAGAAGTCATTCGTCCACAATACCATCTTACTATCAATGCATTGCATGAAGAAAGCCCTGAAGAGTACAAAGCAATCCGGCCTTTCACTGAAGAGGAGCCATTGAAGAACTGGCAATCTGAATCAATGATTGATGTTATTGCTTCCAAGTAATTGTCTAGTCATGCTGTAACAAGCAGATATTTATGTTTAGCTATGTTTTTATCTTACATTTATGTTATTTGAGACAATTAACTAAATAAAGTTGCATGTTTATTCAGCATTCCTCTGTGTCACTCTCTTTGCTTATCTTCTTTTTACATTTATTAGTTTCATTTTCTTGTGTTTCTCTTAAAAAAAAAGACTTCTTTCTCTTGCTTTATCATTTCTACTCTATTTTATCTTTCCAACTCCCCATAAATTACTTTCCAGGGATGTGAGTCTTGTAGAAAGTTCGTCTCATGAGAGGGACCTTGAAAACTTGTCAATTGATTCCCCTGCAATGTTTGATGAAGAGGGTCTAGGATTTGGTGAAGAGAAAGAGATTGTTGAAGAATTTGAAAAATCTTTGGAATACTCAGAGAGGAAGTTTGATGTGAGCAATGAGGTAATAGAAGTAATTAACATGGGAATGAAGAAGATAAGAAAGAGTTGAGAATAGTAGATAATCCTGAGCGTATAGAAATGGTGGCACTATTGAGAGAGTTCCTTGATGTGTTCGCATGGTCCTACAGAGATATGCCTGGATTAGACCCTGGAATAGCATCACATAAAATTCCACTATATCCGGATGTAGAACCAAAAAGAGAAGTTGAGAAGAATGCACCCGGATATGTCATTAAAGATCAAAGAAGAAGTGACTAAGCAGCTAGAAGCTGGATTTATAGAGGTGTCAAGACACCCGCAATGGGTAGCAAATATTGTGCCAGTACCAAAGAAGGATGGGAAGGTCAAGATGTGCGTGGATTATAGAGATCTAAATAAGGCCAGTCCGAAAGATGATTTTTCGCTCCCCCATATTGATGTTCTTGTTGACAACACAGCAAGAAATCATAGGTTCTCATTTATGGACGGGTATTCTGGGTATAATCAGATCCCCATGGATGTTGATTGTCGCGACCGTAAAATTAATTGCGGCGAAATAGCAACTTAAATTAAATTATTTTAATTTTAAGAGTCGCCACCAATTTTATTTGAATTTGGAAAAATTGGAAAATCTTTTATTTGGAAATGGTCTTTG
Organism: Ormosia semicastrata; assembly: GCA_029884595.1. Classification (NCBI taxonomy): domain Eukaryota; kingdom Viridiplantae; phylum Streptophyta; class Magnoliopsida; order Fabales; family Fabaceae; genus Ormosia; species Ormosia semicastrata. The sequence goes on from JAQQTO010000044.1 coordinate 5,529,562, forward strand.
GAACCAGATTGGATTCGGGAGTCGGTTATGCTTAGGGAAGGGTGGAAACTTAATCCCACTGCACCCCTAAGCACCCGTCCTAAGACGGTACCTTAGATTAATTGTGCAAATTATTAACAATCCTTGAAAATATTTATTTTACCCCTTTTGCAAACATTGTAACTAAAAAAGCGAAACCACAAAATTGTGAAAATTTAGATTTGGCTTGACAGAAATGAAATTCTGCTCCTACGTATCCCCTGGTGCAATGGGGAACTCAAAGTTACGTAGTTCTCTAGAAAATGAGTATGGGTTGGTTGATTTTATTTGAATTAATTTTTGAAATTTGAATTAACAAGCCGTCGCGGCTCAGTTATTCAAATTAAGGATTAAATAGATGAAGCTCGCGTCACGCTAGAGACGTCACCCATTGATTATCAAATTTGTTACGAAATTTTTATTTAAGATTTGTAAATCATCAAGCTGTCGCAACTCAGATGTTTACAAAATATAAGGGTTAGCAAGCTGTCGCAACTCAGGTAACCCATTTTTATTCCTTTTTAAAAAAAACTTTTAATTATTTCTCTATTTTTTTTTTTTTACTTCTTTACCCTTCTCCCTTCTTATCAAAATGCATCATTATAGACAGCAGTCCATGTGATTCAACCTCACACACCCAAAAGACAATCACAATTCAGTTTAAAGAGATAAAAATTGGAGAATTTGACAACAATAACAGCACGCACTGGGGACGTTTGGGGAGGGTTTGGACCCTGAGATTCGACGGTCGGGAGGCGACTTCGATGTTTCGACTCGGTCGAATTGCCTCGATGGTCGAGAACCGGTTCTCGTGGTCCGACGGTCCAGGAACCAAGTGGCGGCCTCCGAGGTTCGACGGTTCGACGGTCGGGGGAATTGCCTCGACGGTCGAGAACTGGTTCCTGTGGTCCGACGGTCGAGAGCTGGCCTCTGAGGTTCGACGGTCGGTGGAAAAATGGATTTATTTGGGTTTGGAAGGTGAAGGTCGATGAGGGGAGTGTAGCTGGTGTGTTTCGACGGTCGAGTGAAGGGATGGATTCGACAGAATTTGGATGGGTTGTCAGTGAGGAGTTCGACGGTCGGTGAAGGGCGACCTAGCTGAGGTTCGACGGTCAAATTGGAGAATGTAGGTGTTTTTGCTTTTGGGGTCCGACGGTCGAATGTGATGGAGTTTAGTTGATGGTGTGAAGGTTTGGATGGCTCGTCGGTGAGAGAGGTAGTAGGCATTTGGTGTGGTTCGACGGTCGGTTGAAAGGCCGATGGATTCGACGGTCGAGTGAGGGGATGGAGTTTGGTTGATGGTGATGGAGGTTTGGATGGCTCGTCGGTGAGAGGAATGGAGCTGGGGTTTTGAGTTCGACGGTTGTGAGGGGTAAGGTTTAGAGGTTTGGGAGATAGGTGATGTCACATAATGGATGGTTGGAGGATGGTGGTGGGGATTCGACGGTCGGTGAAAGTCGCATGGTATGGTTCGACGGTCGAATGAGGAGAGGGATTCGGGAGTTCGACGGTCGGTTGGTTGAAGGGAAGGATCGACCTCCGGGGTTTCGACGGTCGAAGAGGGTGTCGGTTAAGTGTGGTAACCGGTGTTGGTGAAGTTTAGAGGATCCGGGATTCGACGGTCGGTTGGAAGGGCGATGGCCAGTGCGGTCCGACGGTCGGTTGAAGAGGGATTCGACGGTCTACCGGGAGGCCGTTGGATGTGGATATTGAAGGTGAGTTCTCGGTGGTTCGACAGTCGAATAGGATGAGCTGGGGGTCCGACGGTTGGATGAGAGAAGATTTGGGGTTTTGAGTTCGACGGTCGGTTTAGGGATATGGTATTCGACGGTCGGATGTGATGGAAGTAGGTGATGTGGTGAGAGATGGAAGAGGTTCGACGGTCGAGAGGAGGAAGGATGTGGTTTAAAGGATTATGACCGACGGTCGGTTGTGATGTGGTCTTCAGTTTGGGCGCCAAGTGATTCGGGTTTTTAGGTGGCTATAGTGGAAAATGGTTGATGAAGAGGGAGGTTGATGGTTTTATTTGGTTGGAGAAGATGAAAATGGAGTTTAGGTGGTTGTGGGTGATGGGAGGTTTCTTTGCATGGTGGTCACGTTGGATGGTGAGAGCTTGGTGAAGGGTGGTTCTGTTGTTACATGGTGAAGGTTGGACGTAGAAATGGAGGTGATGTGGTGGTGGTTTGGATGGTTACAGGAGCTTACGGTGAAGAGAGGATGAGTGGGGTGATGGAAGGTGAGAATCGGATGAAGGATGATGGGGTTGAAAGTTGAATATCCGCTCCGATGGAGAGATCCCCCTTCCGGTCTTGAAGTTCGTCTCTCTTATTAGTTGCTAGCCGCGGTGATAATGGAGTGGAGTGGTTATGCATAATGGAGTGAGTGATAACAAACCGACAATGGAGTGGGTGATCATGCCGGGGACTCGGTGAATTAGTGAGGGAGTAGTTAGAAAATAATAAAAAAAGAAAAGTGAATGTTCTTTGTGTGTGATTTTTTTGTTTTGTTTATTGTTTATTTTATTTATTTTATTATTTTTTTCTTTTATTTTTAATTTATACTTTTTTTTTTTAGCCTGGTCAAAATTGGGTGTTCACAGTTGTCCCTCTTTACTTGTTTCTTATTAGATAAAAAGGAAAATTGTGTTTTTTCATTTTATCGTCGTAAGAAATGAGTAAAGAAATGAACTCAATTTTGTCCTAAGAATGCATGAAAGGATAAATGCAAAACAAAGTAAACAATGAAAAGAAATTAGAATGTATGGAGCCGATGCGCTCAACAGAAAGTAAAAAAAAAATGGGCGACCGAGTCCCGGAACTTAAAAGACAATGGGCAATCAGCTGCGTCCGAAATTTAAAAGACAATGGGCTTGACAGAATTTAAAAAAAAAACAAGCGGACTTGACCAATTTGAAAACAAAGTGGGCTTGGCCCAAAATTTAAAAGACAAATGGGCTTGGCCTGAATTTAAGAGACAATGGCTTGGCCAATTTAAGAGACAGTGGGCTTGGCCTTAATTTGAAAGACATGAGCTTGGCCTTAATTTGAGAGAAAAGTGGGCTTGGCCTGAATTTAAAGACAATGGGCTTGGCCCTAATTTAAAACATGGGCTTGGCCCAAAAATTTAAAGGACAGTGGGCTTGGCCCAGAATTTAAAAAGACAGTGGGCTTGGCCCAAAATTTGAGAGACAATGGGCTTGGCCCAGAATTTGAAAGACAGTGGGCTTGGCCCACAATTTGAGAGATAGTGGGCTTGGCCCAGAATTTGAAAAAAATGGGCTTGGCCCTAATTTAAAAAAGACATGGGCTTGGCCCAAAATTTAAAAGACAATGGGCTTGGCCCGAATTTAAAGGACAATGGGCTTGGCCTGAAATTTAAAAACGTGGGCTTGGCCCTGAAATTTAAAAACAATGGGCTTGGCCCAAAAATTTAAAGGACAGATGGGCTTGGCCCTGCAATTTAAAAAAACGATGGGCTTGGCCCAATTTAAAAAAGACGATGGGCAGCCCAAAATTTGAGAGACGATGGGCTTGGCCTAGAATTTGAAACGATGGGCTTGGCCCAAAATTTAAAAGACGATGGGCTTGGCCCAATTTAAAAGACAGATGGGCTTGGCCCAAAAATTTAAAGACGATGGGCTTGGCCCAAAATTTGAAGACAATGGGCTTGGCCTGACTTGAAAGAAAAACGATGGGCTTGGCCCAGAATTTAAGAGATAGTGGGCTTGGCCCAGAATTTGAAAGACGATGGGCTTGAATTTAAAGGACAATGGGCTTGGCCGAAATTTAAAACGATGGGCTTGGCGAAATTTAAAAAGACATGGGCTTGGCCCAAAAATTTAAAGGACAAATGGCTTGGCCCAGCTCAATTTAAAAAACGATGGCTTGGCCCGAAATTTAAAAAAAACGATGGGCTTGGCCCGAAATTTAAAAAGGACAATGGCTTGGCCGTGATTTGAAGACAATGGGCTTGGCCCGAAATTTGAAAACGATGGGCTTGGCCGAGAATTTAAAAAAAAGACAATGGGCTTGGCCAATTTAAAACATGGGCTTGGCCCAGAAATTTAAAGATGATGGCTTGGCAATTTAAAAAAACGATGGCTTGGCAAATTTAAAAAGACAATGGGCTTGGCCTGCAATTTAAAAAAAACGATGGGCTTTGGCCCAAAATTTGAAAACGATGGGTTTGGCCTGAATTTAAAAGACATGGAAGCTTGGCCTGTAATTTAAAACGATAAGGAATTTAAAACTGATGAAGGTAATTTGAAAAGACAGTGGGCTTGGCCCTGAATTTAAAATGAAATGGGTTTCTGGTGTCGAATTTAAAATGAAGGAATAAGCATTTTGATCAAAAAGATTTTTTTTTTTTTTTTATATTTTTTATTTTTATTTCTTTGTTTTTTCTTTTGCTTTTCTCTCCTTTTCTCTTTTTTTGTTTTCTTTTTCTCTTTCTTTTTCTTTCTTTTTTTTTTCTTTTTTTTTCTTTTTGGAATTTTAAAAATAATGGCAATGCGTCCCTAATTTTAAAAGATAATGGGCAATTGAGTCCCGAAATTTAAATGACAATGGGCAACTGAGTCCCGAAATTTAAATGACAATGGGCCACTGAGTTCCGGAATTTTAAAAGACAATGGGCAACTAAGTCCCAAAATTTAAAAGACAATGGGCAACTGAGTCCCGAAAACAGGATTTTTCTTCTTTTTTTTTTTTGCTTCTTTTTTTTTCTTATTTTCTAAATTTTATTTAAAAACATTTGAATCAAGGACGACTTTGGAAAGCTTTGACCACTCAAACTTTATTCACATGCTTTTCTTCCTTAGACCCTTCGGTTCTTTCCTTCTTCTTCTCCTTTCCTTTTTTTTTTTTCTTTGTTTTTTACTTTCAACTCTCCTTTCAAGAAATGGGATGAACCATTGCTTGGTGATTCCTTGAGAGAAAATTTTGCCCAGTGTTTAACCTTGTCTCTCATTTAGTTGATTCCACCGCAACCGCTTGATAACTCGATCCTTGTCTGCGTTGCTACTTCCTTCAACACAGCTTCTCCTCAATCCTTCAAAAATTTTGCCCCGATATGCCAACTAAATGCAAACAAACCGCCCCTGTGTAGCCGATCACACGCAATTCAAAATTGCCCTGGGTTTGGGTGCACCCTTCAAGGTGTTTTGTGCCAACTTCCTCTCGAGATTTAGCCCATTCATTTGCCCTAACTTTTGTTTAGACCGATCCTTCAGTTTTCGGACTAACGAACTCTTTTTCATTTTTTTTTTTTTTTTTTTTTTTTTTCTTTGTTTTTTTTTTTTTTTTTTTTTTTTTTTTACTCGGGTACCTCCTCTTCCATCAATTGGGAGTTCCAAGATCTCTTCGATCTGAATTGGTCAATAAGCAATTACCATTAGATGGTCAAATCATGGTGTTGTACTCATGGTCACTTTACCTGAAGCATTATGTCACAGACACTCATGAATTCAAAAAGTACAACAGGAAAGAAACGAACAACTTCCAGATTGTTCTTAGAAATTTGACTACAGAAAGGATATTATTTACAACGGTTAAAGACACAAGAAATAAAATAGCAAAAAAAATTTTTTTCACTTGAGTCAAGATTCGACAACTGGACATCATTAATTATCAAACACCCCCCACACTTACTCTTTTGCACGTCCTTGGGCAAAACAGAAAAAAAAACTGACTCAAAAGTTAAACATTCTAAAAGACTCAATTTCTAATAATATTTAAGAATGAAGATCAATTAATAATTCAAGTAATCAAACATTCATGAGGCAACACATCTTCACATCTCAAATCAACAAGCAAGGATACTTCAATTGAAAAACATGAGTAAAGAATGATAGATCCTCACAGAATTTACTCTCAATCTCTCAAGTGTTTAAAAGGTAGGTGTTTCACTCAATTCGACCCATGAAAATTTTACTACCATATGCTTGCTTATTTTCTACTTCTCCACTACTCAGAACACATGTACACACGAATCATGAGGACTTTATTCAAGGTTATAATGGGGTAAAGGTAAAGGTGGAAGTAATATGGATATGTCAAGTTAAATACCAAAGAGAATAGAAGAGCATTATGATACAGTTAGAGTGGAGAAGATGTTTGAGAACATTCAGTCTAACTTTCCCACGATTTTCTTAGTTTTTTCTCATACAGAACAATGACCAATATCTAACTAATGTTTTGTTAAAGATCAATTGGTAGATTGAATTCCTTTAGGCTTGAACATTCTCCTTCTATTCCTGTTATTTCCAATCATCCACCCTCATTCTAGGTATGAATATATCACATGGTGCATTCTTTTGATTGTAGCAATAATCAGCTCTCTCTCTTTTTTTTTTTTTTTTATAGAAACATATTTTCTTTTTTTTCCCTTTTTTTTTTTCTTTCTTTTTTTTTTTTTTTATATATAACCAATCTGCACATGCACCCCCACACTTGTTCAAGGACTCATCAAATAACAAAGTCAATGCTCTCTTATTCCCTAAGGTTGGGTTAGAACATGGTTTTTCATTTAAGGCACGTAATGAGTTAGAAACAAAGAATGGTCAAATAAGCTCAAAGGGGTTAAGCAAAGGAAAATATGCAAGGTTGGCTATTTGGCTAAACTGGCTAAGAAAGAGGGCCTCAATCATGTTCATGCATGCAAGTGAAACGTAGCCTCAAAAAGAATCAAAGCAAGTTCTAGAGTGATCATTATCATGAGTGAAATCACACAAGAAAGAAGAGAATGGCATAAATGTTGAATCCATCCATTAGGCTCAAGATCTCACAAGATATAGTTCTATCATTCTCAGTCCACCAATTCAACGTCCATAACCAAACATATGATTTTCAAGAAAGAAGACAATTTACTCAATCATGCAAATTTTCCTGAATTTCAATTGCTACTTCCACACAAACTAGTTATCTACCCCAACTAAAATGCGTCTCAAGAGTAAAACTTACTCCCTACTCTGCCATCCTTAACTGGTTTAGAAAATTACTGACAAACATATAAACATATTAATACATGCACACACCTTAAAACACTTTTTTTTTTGATTTTTTTTGAAAAAAATTTTTTTTTTGTTTTTTTTTTTTTTTTGTTTTTTTTTTTGTTTTTTGTTTTTTTTTTTTTACACAACCATCCTTCCCCCCAACCAGATCATAACATTGTCCCTAATGTTAAAATATAGATGAGTAAAGGATAGAATTACCTGTTGGAGAAAGCGGACACAAATTTAAACAGAAACAAAGTACAATAAAATCAAACCGATTAAAGAGAAAGTGTCAGATCTGGCTTGCTTTTCTTGTTACTTCCTTTGCTGCTCCCTATTGACCAATCTATCTGAGCCAATACCTTATCAGGTACATACTCAAAAGCTTCCAATTTATCCATGAGCTCATCAATAGTGGAGGCGAGAGATAAGAAGTTGTCTTCTTAGAAGGAGTGATAGTGATAAATTTTTCCATGACTTTGTTAAGAAAAAATAACAAAAGGTCAAAGAAATTATTAACATTCAACGGACCAATGGGTTTATGGTGGATGTTCGATTCGACCCAAGAGACAATTTGAAAAATTTCTTCCAAAGTACCAAAACCACTGGTAAGACAAGAAATGCATCAATTGTCACCATTATTTTCATGCGTCCATGCATGGATGTTACCGAATTTCTTCTCCAACTGTCTTGCCGGTGATGTTACTTTTCACTAAAGGTTTAGGAATAACACCTAAAACTCGATTGCCTCCTATAAGAGCAAACAAGTGAAACAACCCCCATTAACCCACGACAACCTCCCCATATACAAGATGAATATTCCTTGCAGCAAGTGATCGACCAAGAGCGCTAGCTGCGTTTACAAACTCTAATCCCTTCCCATAACTCGACCCACAAAAAACACAGACATTTTTTAGGTTACGAATAGCAGGCCCCATTCTATACCCTTCTTCTCTTTGAGTGTTTCTGAGTTGAAGATGAAGGAGAAAATGGAGTGTTTAAATAAGAAAAAGAATAGAAAGAGAAATAATTGCACCTAGAAGGTAGGTAAATTTGTTGTCGAGAAAAGGTTGAATTTAAGAAACATAAAATTTTTTTTTTTTGTTTTTTTTTTTAACTTTTTTTTTTTTTCAAGAAAATCATCGGGGTAAAGAAGTCTAGAAACCCCGAAGGATCCCATCCAAAAGATCGTCATGTCAAAACCAAAATTCAACAAAATCATACAAAGATAAAAATGATTACATACCTTTATGTACAGGTTTCATGGCAGATCTTTATCTTGCGCGTCATGAGTGCAAGTAATACAAAGACGGCTCACCAATCTGGGCATTCTCTCCCTCCCGCTTGTGGGATATTTTGATTGAGCTACGACGCCACTAATTAAAGTGCGTAAATCGACACTACCACCAACGACCACGGCCCAGTGAGAGGTCGTGAAGAGCCCATGACATTAAATCACGAGGATTCGGCTCGGAGGCATTGTCACGCGAGAATGCAAACACGGACGCTTCTTTCTCGTCCATCAACAAGCGAGCCTTTGGTTAAAACAGGGAATGCTTGCGCGGCTCTCTGCAGAGCATGGCACACGAACCTTATTTACCGACCGGCGTGCGAAGGTCCACCCGAGTCAATGACGGTCCGCCACTCCACCGGCGGGGGCTCCTAATCTAATTAAAGACCAAGTACAACCGAAGTTTCGCCCTTTTTTAGTTTTTTTTTTTTTTTTTTTTTTTTTTCTTTTTTTTGAAAGATAATATATACATGTTGTTGTGATTGTGGCTCACATCTTCCTCTCGGTTTCACGTCCGTAAACGGCTTAAACGCCTTCTATGAGTCGAGGATAAGCTTCCCATCCAATTTTCTTATAAATTGGCAAACGGGTCTTTTTGAGTCGATTCCCAAGATGCGTAACGCTCTTGCTCATCCTTGAAGAGATTCCACAAACTAAGAAGTTCACACATTTGCACAACTCCGCAAGAATGCGTCTCAAGTCAATAAGATATTATCTAATGACTCCTTACTCGATCCATTCTTAATGAAGAATATTTTATCTTCTCTATTTACGAAACCATCCCCAAAGAGTGACATCGCGTGTTGCAATTCCATCGTGCACACTTGTAACAAACTTTCATTCTTTTTGCTCTTCTCCTTTTTGAAAATGAACTTTTACCGAGACCAGGCATGTATGGGACAAATGAATCGAAGATTCACCGCCTAAACGAACCTTTGCTTCGATTATCCAGCGTATATCTTCTGGGATGCCCTTATACATTAACAATCTCAGTCTTTCACACCTAGCTTCATAGACTTTTTTCAGAGCATTTAGAGGAAGAGAAGGAAAATATTTTCTTAGATTTGAGAGAATGACCTCCATTTTGAAAGGAGAAGAAATCAGTTATTATGGGAAACTGAAAAACAAACCGACTTGAGAGTCACAGAGTACCGTTATCCGCCATTTAACCGGCAACACAGAGAACTCAACAACTTGATGTTCCAGAAATGGTTGAGTCTTGATCCATTAACTTTAAGCGTATTACCATTCTTAGGATTCTCAATGTCTATGGCCCTATAAGATACACGTGTTTGACAACAAAAGAACCGCGCCTCCTATATCTCAATTTTCTAAGGAGTAGGTGCGGATGAGAGTCTTAAAGCAAAACTTTATTGACCAATTTCCGCAACTTTTACAAAAGGTGTAACAGACCTTGAATAAAGAAGGCCAATAAAATCCATACTGCAAGATTCTCGCAGTTGTTGTCTCCACATGCTTCCGATAAGATTTAATGGCACTACCTACCTCATTGTCGGGTACACAACTGTCTTTTTTTTTTCTTCTTGTTTTTATTCATAATGCGGATGGAGAAGGTTCATCACCTCCATTTCTGCATTCTCTGGAAGTTCTTGAAATTATTTGAGGCGGTGTCTTCTTTCCTTAGTCGCGCAATAGTTGCCGAACACGGTAACATCATACAAGGAATGTCATGCATAAAATGAGATGAATGAAATGAAAACATTTTCTTTTCAAATGCATGGAATGAAATGCATGATTTATTTTTTTTTATATATATTTTTTAGAATGCTAAAGATGCCATGCATGAAAAATTTTTTTATGAAAATGCCTGATTTATTTTTTATTATTTTTTAAATGCTAAGGATGGCATGAAAATGCATGATTTTTTATTTTTATTTTTATTTTTTAAGAATGAATGCTAGGAATGCATGATTTTCTTTATGCAATGTCATGAAAATGTAAGTTTTTTTTTTTTTTAAGATTATAAAAATGCAAGATGATTTTTTTATTATTATTATTTTTTTTAAGAATGTAAGAAAATGTATTTTTAAGTTTTTGTTTTTTTCAAGAATGGATGGCATGAGGAAAGAAGAAATACGCTCCCTTTGTGTCCTAATGAGGTTGCCTTAAACTTGGGACTCTCCATCCTAAAGATCTAAGAGTCCTTCTGATTCGTGAGAACTTTCATTGGGTGGCTCTTCTGTTCTAAAGGTCTCTAGAGCCAAGTCCTATTTCAGAATGTTGACCACGAAATAGTGGGTAAACCAACTAGGTGTGGGACATTCATGAAAAAGGCGCACTCTAGATGAGGTTTTCGCGATAACCAAACAGGAAGTACATCCAAAATGGCTACCACTACGCAACCTCTACTTAACTTAAGCTTCACTCAGACCCGGGTATAAGGCCCCACTCGATTGTGTGTGCTTTATGTGTAGGTACAGTGGGTGCTGGGAGCGTACAAACCTTTACAATCCTAATAGACTACCCACCTCCTGCAAAACAAAGCAAATACAGAACAAATTCCAAAAATTTTCTACCCTAAGGTTCAGATAGTACAACAATTAACACCAAAAATCATATATATAAAAATCATCAAATAATAATAAAAAGGGGTAAAATAAACACCTAAAGATCACCAAAAATCTTGCATAACTAACTTTTACAGGCTTGACTCTCAAGCATCCCCAGTGGAGTCGCCATCTGTCGCAACCGTAAAATTAATCGCGGCGAAATAGCAACTTAAATTAAATTATTTTAATTTTAAGAGTCGCCACCAATTTTATTTGAATTTGGAAAAATTGGAAAATCTTTTATTTGGAAATGGTCTTTGGAACCAGATTGGATTCGGGAGTCAGTTATGCTTAGGGAAGGGTGGAAACTTAATCCCACTACACCCCTAAGCACCCGTCCTAAGACGGTACCTTAGATTAATTGTGCAAATTATTAACAATCCTTGAAAATATTTATTTTACCCCTTTTGCAAACATTGTAACTAAAAAAGCGAAACCACAAAATTGTGAAAATTTAGATTTGGCTTGACAGAAATGAAATTCTGCTCCTACGTATCCCCTGGTGCAATGGGGAACTCAAAGTTACGTAGTTCTCTAGAAAATGAGTATGGGTTGGTTGATTTTATTTGAATTAATTTTTGAAATTTGAATTAACAAGCCGTCGCGGCTCAGTTATTCAAATTAAGGATTAAATAGATGAAGCTCGCGTCACGCTAGAGACGTCACCCATTGATTATCAAATTTGTTACGAAATTTTTATTTAAGATTTGTAAATCATCAAGCTGTCGCAACTCAGATATTTACAAAATATAAGGGTTAGCAAGCTGTCGCAACTCAGGTAACCCATTTTTATTCCTTTTTAAAAAAAACTTTTAATTATTTCTCTATTTATTTTTTTTTTTTTTTTTACTTCTTTACCCTTCTCCCTTCTTATCAAAATGCATCATTATAGACAGCAGTCCATGTGATTCAACCTCACACACCCAAAAGACAATCACAATTCAGTTTAAAGAGATAAAAATTGGAGAATTTGACAACAATAACAGCACGCACCAGGGGACGTTTGGGGAGGGGTTTGGACCCTGAGATTCGACGGTCGGGAGGCTGACTTCTGATGTTCGACGGTCGAATTGCCTCTGACGGTCGAGAACTGGTTCCTGTGGTCCGACGGTCGAGAGCTGGCCTCTGAGGTTCGACGGTCGGGAATTGCCTCTGACAGTCGAGAACTGGTTCCTGTGGTCCGACGGTCGAGAGCTGGCCTCTGAGGTTCGACGGTCGGTGGAAAAATGGATTTATTTGGGTTTGGAAGGTGAAGGTCGATGAGGGGAGTGTAGCTGGTGTGTTTCGACGGTCGAGTGAAGGGATGGATTCGACAGAATTTGGATGGGTTGTCAGTGAGGAGTTCGACGGTCGGTGAAGGGCGACCTAGCTGAGGTTCGACGGTCAAATTGGAGAATGTAGGTGTTTTTGCTTTTGGGGTCCGACGGTCGAATGTGATGGAGTTTAGTTGATGGTGTGAAGGTTTGGATGGCTCGTCGGTGAGAGGGTAGTAGCTGGTGTGGTTCGACGGTCGGTTGAAAGGCTGATGGATTCGACGGTCGAGTGAGGGGATGGAGTTTGGTTGATGGTGATGGAGGTTTGGATGGCTCGTCGGTGAGAGGAGTGGAGCTGGGGTTTTGAGTTCGACGGTTGTGAGGGGTAAGGTTTAGAGGTTTGGGAGATAGGTGATGTCACGTAATGGATGGTTGGAGGATGGTGGTGGGGATTCGACAGTCGGTGAAAGTCGCAATGGTATGGTTCGACGGTCGAATGAGGAGAGGATTCAGGAGTTCGACGGTCGGTTGGTTGAAGGGAAGGATCGACCTCACGGGGTTTCGACGGTCGAAGAGGGTGTCGGTTAAGTGTGGTAAGCGGTGTTGGTGAAGTTTGGAGGATCCGGGATTCGACGGTCGGTTGGAAGGGCGATGAGCCACGTGCAAGTCCGACGGTCGGTTGAAGAGGGATTCGACGGTCGGGCCGGGAAATTTGTTGGATGTGGATATTGAAGGTGAGTTCTCTCGGTGGTTCGACGGTCGAATAGGATGAGCTTGGGGGTCCGACGGTTGATGAGAGAAGATTTGGGGTTTTGAGTTCGACGGTCGGTTTAGGGATATGGTATTCGACGGTCGGATGTGATGGAAGTAGGTGATGTGGTGAGAGATGGAAGAGGTTCGACGGTCGAGAGGAGGAAGGATGTGGTTTAAAGGATTATGACCGAGCGGTCGGTTGTGATGTGGTCTTCGGTTCGGGCAAAGACAAGTGATTCGGGTTTTTAGGTGGCTATAGTGGAAAATGGTTGATGAAGAGGGAGGTTGATGGTTTTATTTGGTTGGAGAAGATGAAAATGGAGTTTAGGTGGTTGTGGGTGATGGGAGGTTTCTTTGCATGGTGGTCACGTTGGATGGTGAGAGCTTGGTGAAGGGTGGTTCTTTGTTACATGGTGAAGGTTGGACGTAGAAATGGAGGTGATGTGGTGGCTGGTTTGGATGGTTACAGGAGCTTACGGTGAAGAGAGGATGAGTGGGGTGATGGAAGGTGAGAATCAGATGAAGGATGATGGGGGTTGAAAGTTGAATATCCGCTCCTGATGGAGAGATCCCCCCCTTCCAGGTCTTGAAGTTCGTCCTCTCTTATTAGTTGCTAGCCGCCAGGTGATAATGGAGTGGAGTGGTTATGCATAATGGAGTGAGTGATAACAAACCGACAATGGAGTGGGTGATCATGCTGGGGACTCAGTGAATTAGTGAGGAGTAGTTAGAAAATAATAAAAAAGAAAAGTGAGTGTTCTTTGTGTGTGATTTTTTTGTTTTGTTTATTGTTTATTTTATTTATTTTATTATTTTTTTCTTTTATTTTTAATTTATACTTTTTTTTTTTTTAGCCTGGTCAAAATTGGGTGTTCACATTGATGACAAAGAAAAGATGACTTTTATTACACCTTGGGAACCTTTTGTTACACAATAATGTCCTTTGGATTGAAGAATCTTTGGGGCTACCTATCAACGTGCTATGGTTGCATTATTTCATGACATGATGCATAAAGAAATTGAGGTTTATGTAGATGATATGGTAGCCAAATCCAAAGAAAAGGAAAGTCATGTAGCGAGCCTTTACGGAAATTATTTGAAAGACTCGGGAAGTATAAGTTGAGGCTCAATCCTAATAAATACGTTTTCGGAGCATCCCTTTGGAAAATTACTCGGATTCATCGTTAGCGAGAGAAGGGATCAAGGTGGATCCGGATAAGGCAAAGGCAATACAAGAGATGCCTCCTCCTAAGACATGAGAGCGAGAAGTGAGAAGTTTTCTTGGGAGACTTAATTACATCGCTAGGTTCATTGCTAACCGACCAAAGACTGTGAGCCTATATTCAAGTTGTTGAAGAAGCATCACCAGGAAAATGGGATGAAGAATGTCAAGAAGCTTTTGATAAGATAAAGGCTTATTTGATGAACCTCCGTGTTGGTACCCCTACACCGGTCGTCCTTTGATATTATACTTAATCTGCATCTTGTCAACCTCAATGGGGGCAATCTTTGGGCAAAGACGATGAATCGGGAAAAAAGGAGCAAAGCGATTTATTACCCGAGTAAGAAGTTTAATGATCGTGAAGCCCGTTACACGGCTATTGAGAAGACTTATTGTGCTCTAGTATGGACCTCAAAACGATTACGGCAAGACATGCTCTATTACACCACTTGGCTTATCTCCGAATGGACCCTCGAAGTACATATTTGAAAGCCCTCATGTCTCATTAAGGGTTTCAAAATGGCAAGTGATATTATCGAGTTTGATATCAAGTACATGACTCGAAATCCGTCAAAGGGAGTGCAATTGCGGATCATTTGGTGAAAATCCTCTTGAGGGTGGACAACTAATGACATCCGAGTTCCCGATGGAGAAATTTTGATGGCGAAGGAGAGGAAGGAAAAAGGAGTCTCGCATGGAAGATGTATTTTGATGGAGTAGTCAACATGTATGGCAAAGTGGCATAGGAGCTGTTGTTGTCTCGCCGGATGGAAAACAAGTATCCGATTGCTATTAAGTTGGATTTTGAGTGCACTAATAATGTTGCGGAATACGAGGCCTGTGCTTGTGGTTTACAAGTAGCAATTGACTGGGGATCAAGCAATTAAAAGTATTCGGAGATTCGGCACTTATCATTTATCAAGTGAATGGTGAATGGCAAACTAAAGACCCAAAGTTGGTACCCTATCAAAAGTATTTGACCAAGTTGACTGAGAAGTTTGAAGAGGTGACCTTTTCCCATATGGCTCGAGACATGAATCAGTTCGCAGATGCTTTGGCCACTTTGGCCGTAATGACTAAGTTGGATATCCACAATAATGTCCAGCCCATCCAAGTAAAAGTACATAGTGAGCCCGCGTATTGTGCCAATGTGGAGGGTGAGCCAGACGGTAAACCTTGGTATCATGATATCAAGCAGTATATCCAACATAGAGAATACCCAACTGGGGCAAGTGAAGTGAATAAGAAGACTATTCGCCGGTTGGCTATGGCCTTTTTCTTGAATGGAGAAGTTCTATACAAGAGAAGCCATGATGGCACCTTACTCAGATGTGTGGATGCTCGGGAAGCTCGATTAATCATGACTGAAGTCCATGAAGGAATTTGTGGGACTCATGCTAATGGTCATATGATGGCACGGAAAATTTTAAGGAGCGGTTATTATTGGTCCACCATGGAAGCGGACTGCATAGAATATGTTCGAAAGTGCCATAAATGCCAGATATATGCAGATCGAGTCAATGCACCTCCATTCCCCTTGCACAATATGGTATCTCCATGGCCTTTCTCGATGTGGGGAATAGATGTCATTGGGCCGATTAACCCCAAAGCTTCCAACGGTCATCGTTTTATTTTAGTAGCAATCGACTATTTCACCAAGTGGGTAGAAGCTTGCTCGTATACCAATATTACTCAAAAGGTATTTTTGAAATTCCTCAAGAGGGATATTGTCTGCAGATACGGAATCCCAGAGAGGATAATTACAGATAATGCTGCTAATCTCAATGGTGCGAGATTAAGAAATTCTCGTGAAAATTTCAAGATCAAGCATCATAATTCAGCCTCTTACAGGCCTCGATGAATGGTGCAGTTGAAGCTGCAAATAAGAATGTCAAGAAAATTGTGGCTAAGATGGTTGTTAACTACAAGGACTGGCACGAAATGTTACCCTATGCTTTGCACGCGTATCGTACCAATATACGATCAAGCACTGGGACAACGCCTTTCTCCTTGGTATATGGGATGGAAGCTGTCTCTCCCATAGAAATTGAAATTCCTTCTCTAAGAGTATTGATGGAAGCAGAGTTGGAAGAATTTGAATGGGTGAAGACTCGATATGAGCAATTGAATATGATAGAAGAGAAGAGACTGGCAGCTATTTGTCATGGACAGTTGTATCAAAGCAGAATGGCCAGAGCCTTTAATAAAAAAGTCCGTCCTAGAGAATTCTGTTCAGGAGATTTAGTATTGAAGAAGATTCTCCCTAATCAAGAGGATGCTAGAGGAAAATGGGCTCCGAGTTATGAGGGTCCTTACATCGTTAAGCAAGCATTTTCTGGAGGGGCTTTAATTTTGCAGAATATGGATGGAGAAGAATTGCCAAGGCCAGTAAATACTGATGTTGTCAAGAGATTCTATGCCTAAAAAAAAAAAAAAAAAAGAAGAAAAAAAAGAAGAGGAAGCTCGTTAGGTTGAAAACCCGAAAGGCGGCCTAAGCAAAAGTTAGAGTAAAAAAAAAGAGAAAGAAAAAAAAAAGAGGTCCGTTAGGTCGAAAACCCGAAAAGGGCGGCTTAAGCAAAAGTTAGGACAAATAAATAGGCAAAATCTCAAAGGAAGGAGCTCTGAAACTCCAAACCGGGGTAATTTTTATTCTGCGTTCAATTGGCCATACTGGGGGAAAATGTCTGAAAGATTAAAGGAAAGATGTGTTGAAAAAATTAGCAACAGAGACAATATTTGGATTATCAAATGGTTGCAGGGAATCAATTGAATGAGGAACAAGGAACCAAAACTGGGGCAAATTTTCTTTCCCTTGCAATTTTCTTTTGTTTCTATGTTTTCGTCTTAAGCATGTGTCTTACCAGATATTCATCATATTACCAAAGTAATGAAAAGAAGTTTGTTCATTTAACGAATTTCTATCCATACATGAATGCATGTTTAACTCATTAAGTTAAGTCTCAAATAACATAAATTTAAGGTCAACAGCTTGATTCTGACATTTCTACAGCAATCCTTCAATGATTGAGCTAGATTGAAAGATCTCAGTAGCTCAAAGTATAGTTTGCAATGTGACATTTGGTTGAAGTGATTTGTTGCCAAGAAAGAAAGGAAGAGTTGAAAAAAAAAGGTCTAATGAAGAAAAGCCGGTGAACAAGGATTTGATTGGTCAAAGCTTTCCAAAGTCGCCGCTGGTTCGAATGATTAAAAGAAAGAAAGAAAAAGGAAGGAAAGAAAGAGAGAACAAATATAAAAGAAAAAGAAAGAAAAAGAGAGAAAAGAAAAAGAGATTTTAAGGCATTGTCTAACTATCATGAATGTTTCCATTTCAGCGCATCAGCTCCATGCATTTGCATTTTAAGTTTTTGAGTGCATCAGCTTCTTGCATTTGCATTTTACTTTTGAGCGATCGGCTCTGTCTTTTACTTTTTGAGCGATCGCTCCTGTTTTTACTTTTGAGCGCATCGGCTCTGTCTTTTTTACTTTTTTTGTGCGATCGGCTCCTGTTTTTAACTGTCTTTTACTTTTTGAGCGATCGGCTCTGTCTTTTAATTCTCGCCTTTAATTTTTTGAGCGCATCGGCTCCCTGTCTTTTAATTCTCGCTTTTTACTTTTGAGCGCATCGGCTCTGTTTTTTACTTTTTGAGTGCATCGGCTCCTGTCTTTTAATTCCTTGTCTTTTACTCTTGAGCGCATCGACTTCTGTTTTTTAATTTTGTCTTTTACTTTTGAACGCATCGGTTCCTCGTCTTTTACTTTTTAGCGCATCGGCTCCTGTCTTTTAATTCCTGTCCTTTACTTTTGAGCGCATCGGCTCCCTGTCTTTCAATTTCTGTCTTTTACTTTTTTAGCGCATCGGCTCCCTGTCTTTTAATTCTTGAGCGCATCGGCTCCCTGTCGTTTAATTCCTGAGCGCATCGGGTCCTGTCTTTTACTTTTTGAGCACATCGGCTCCCTGTCTTTAATTCCTGTCTCTGATTCTTGAGCGCATCGGCCTTTGTCTTTTAAGTTTCTTTCATTGAGCGCATCGCTCTTTGCATTGTTTTGTTTTCGCTCCCGAACAAAATTCGAGTTCATGTCTTTACTCGTTCCTCACCGTGATAAAATGAAAAACTACGGTCATTCTTTTTATCTAGTAAGAAACAAGTAAAGAGAGGCAACTGTGAACACCCAATTTTGTCCGAGGCGTTTTGTGAATAAATAAAAAAAAAAGAAAAAAAATCTTTCAACTCATTAACCCGTAACCCATAAACTAACCCATTAGCCCATTAACCCACAACCCATCGTTATCCTAATCCTTAAACACTTATCCTAACCATCCCAAACAAACCTATCCTAAACTAGCCATAACTCATCCTACCACAAACTTATCCTAAACCAACCTTGCGTTATCATCAAACCCATCCTATCTCGAACTCATCCTAAACAAACTTATCCTAAACCTCCCATCACTTATCCTAAACAAACTCCTAATCACATTCTAACTCAAACACCTCAGCTTAATCCTCTCCTATAAAACACCTAACCCATGCATCAGAACAGACAGAACCTATACTGAGATCACTCACTTTTCAGCCTAAAACGTACCTCTGCTTGTTTCTTTCACCCTCTACTTGCACCACCAGAACAGCATCTCCATTAAACCATTCACCATCACATCAGCCCCTGAAACCACCACCCCCAGCTTCCATCAACCCATCATCCTCCTCACCACTCCAACCGAGACCCTCACCAAAACCACCAGAGCCGCACCACCAAAGCCATTCCGGTTTGCCACCTGACCGCCCGGTATCGTGAAGAGCTCAGCTTTGTCGTCGTACCCGTCAGCCTCTACCCCGTCCTCGCACGGCACAACCCGTCTGCCGCAGTTCTGACCCAAACCCATAGCCGCGCGCCATCGTCTTCACCAAATCGTCCAACCGCACCATAGCCGCGGGTCTTCATCCGTGACCACCATTCTCAGATCCGTGGAGTCCCAAAATCGGCACCCATTAAACCGGAAAACCGAACGAGAATCACGGTCGACCTTTGTGCTGCATCGAACCACACCGTTCCGATCTGAGCTCCCGTACTGCGCCGATTCGTGCCGCTCGCTGCTGCTCCTCTGTTTTGTTCTTCGGCGAACAGCGACGAACAGTCACTGGCACCGCACGACATTCGCCGTCCTCCACGCCAAGGCAGATCCGACTGCACTCAGCAGCCATCGTTGACCTCCTCACCGCCGGTAGTCGGATGCATCGTTGACCCCCTGTTTGGGTCACCACAAGGCGTCAAAGGAGGAGAAGAAAGAGGCTAGAATAGCCCCTCCCTTTTGCCTCTGTTTCGTAAGCTGCTTCCCATACTTTTTTTTCTGTTTTTTTGGATTTCAAATTGTGCTTTTGGGAGGTGGGCTTCTGATTGTTGGGCCAAACGTTAAAAAAAAAAAGGGGGAGGAAAAGATAAATTTAAAACATAAGAGTAATTAATAATAATAATAATAATAATAATAATAATAATAATAATAATATGGAGTTACTTGAGTTGCGACGAACTTCTTGCTAACCTTATATTTTTGTAAACATCCGAGTTGCGACAACATTGATGATTTACATTATTATTATTATTATTATTATTATTATTATTATTATTATTATTATTATTATTATTATTATTATTATTATTATTATTATTATTATCATGTTTTTTTCAATTTTTTTAAGTTAAATCGCTAATTGATAATTTTAAATAAAAGTTTTGTAACAAACTTGATAATCAATGGTGACGTCTCAAGTATGACGCGAAGCTTCACCTATTTAATCATTAATTTGAATAAGCGGCGTGACGAACATTGTTAATTCAAATTATCACTAATTGATAAATTTAAATAATTTTTTTGTAATAAATTTGATAATCAATGGGTGACGTCTACATAGCGACGCTAGCTTCACCTATTTAATCATTAATTTGAATAATCGAAGTCATGACGGTTTGTTGATTCAAATTTTTTAAAGTTTTTTTTAAATTAAAATCAACCAACCCACAATTATTTTCTAAAGAACTACGTGACTTTGAATTTCTCATTGCACCTGAGAATACGTAGGAGCGGGACTCATATTCCGTCAAGCAAAAAAAAATTAAATTTTCATAATTTATTTGTTTATTTCATATTTTTACAAAAGTGGTAAAACAAATATTTTCAAGGATTATTAAGAATTTGCATAATTAATTTAAAGATGCAGTCTTAGGACGGTGTGTTAGAAAAGTCTTTGTGGGATTAAGTTTTCACCATTCCTACACATAACCGACTTAGAATCCAATCTGGTTTCAAAGACTATTTTTCTTGGGTTTTCTAATTTTTCCTAAAAAAAATAAATAAAATTGGTGGTGACTCCTAATTAAATTATTTTTAATTTAAGTTGCTATCCCACCGCAATTTATTCAGTCGGGACATGTATGATGGGGTTTAAACTAGTGTGAGAAGATAGGGTGGGGTCACAGAAGATTTCCCTATAACTATAGGACTGCACCAAGGGTCAACTTTAAATCCATATCTTTTTATCTTGGTCTTGGATGTGCTTCTTTGCGCGCATATCCAAAATGGTGATGTACAATCATGCTTTTTGCAGATGATATAGTCTTAGTTGGAGAGTCAAGAGAGGAAACAAATGGGAAACTAGAGCTATGGAGATGAGCTTTGGAAGAACATGGTTTTCGTCTAAGCAGGAGTAAGACGGAGTATATGGAATGTAAGTTCAGTAAGAAACGTGTTAATGCTAACTTAGCAGTAAAATTTGGATATCATAATATACCACAAGTCACATAGTTTACATTATTAGAAATTTGGATTTTAGAGACTGAAAAATCAGTCTCTAAAATAATTAGAGACTGATTTAAATCAGTCTCTAAAAGCTTTGTCGCTAAATATTAGAGATCAATTTTAAAAAGACCGATTATTTCAATCTCTAAATCAATTGCTAATTTTTGGTCAAATATTGGTCAATCATATTTAAAAAAAAGTGCATTAGAGACCAATTTAGAAACTGATTTTTTAGAGAATAATTTTTCAGTCTCTAAATCAGTCTCTAAAAGCATGAATATATTATATATTTTATAAAATCGGTCTCTAAAGCAATCTCTAAACTAGAGACTGATTTATCGATCTCTAAATCAGTTTCTAAATCAATCTATAAAACTTTGAATATATTATATATTTTATAAAATCAGTCACTAAATTAGTCTCTAATTATCAATCTCTAATTCGGTCTCTAATTTGTGATATGAATTTGTAATTATTTTTAAATTTAAAATCCAAATTTTTAAAACACCTAATAAACAACAATCAACAATCTCATATATAACCAAACACACAAATAAAAAATAACGTAAACTAAACTAATTCAGTCTTTAAAATATATCATTTAAACTTCAAGACATTCTATAATAAACTAAACTAAGCATTGTCTACAATATCTCATTACTACAACATTTCAAATGTAAGAAAATTGAATACAATACAAACTAAACTGTAATCATAAAAACTCGTCCTAGTCCTCGTCCTAGTCCTCTTCTGCTCCATCAGTCGCGGGAAATGTTTGAGAAGACTGAAAGTTCATCGACTGCATCAGCTCTCGTACCAGCCAGTTTGTCTCCTCAATCTGTCTCATATTATCTGTCACTTGAGCCAGAAGCTCATTTGTCTCATTTCTTAATTCTTCAAGTTCATCTCTTTGCACCCAGTCAGATGATGAAGAACTTGAGCCAAGATATTGTGGTCTTCCAGCCACTATGGTTGACTCAATTTCAAGACCATATATTTTACCTTTTTTCACTCCAGCCACATTATGCCACACATCCAACTCATCTGGGGGAAGACTTCCCTGCTATGGGATCATTTCTTGCATTTCGTTTATAAATTTGGTCTGTCAATACCAATATGATACTAATTAATGCAAAAAGTTAAAGCAACACATAAGTCTAACATAATATAAACCACCACATAAAGTATAAGAATAAATGTGGTTTTAATCACATGTTAAAAGCTGTAAGCTTGTTTAATTTCAATTTGAGATGATAGCACAGTTAAAATATTCCTCTTTGAAAATAGAAGCATGTAATCCATCTTGCCACCACTCAATGTTCTCAATTCGACTCTCCATTTGTGTGAATACCATCTAGAGGCTCCCTAGGATTGGGAGCTTTGATGCCAAATTGATAGGTTTAGGTATTAACAATGGAAAATAGTAGAAATGACAAGGAGTAAGCTCAAATTAAAAGAATAGAAACTTGAAAATGCAAAAAACAATATGGAAAAAAGATAGGAAATTTAGAGAAGCAAGCTATTATCTTTACCTAAATGGCCTTAGCCACCCGTACATTGCCCAGATGGTCCAATGCCCCCTTCAAACCCCTCTCTACCCTTCGTATTCGAGCTTCCTTGCATGATTGTAGCACCTTTATCACTAATCCCCATCTGCCATGTGTCTATTTTGTTAGATCCCTCTCCTTCCTCCTTAACAGAATCCCCATTTCCCTTTCTCCTTCTAATCCTCCCTTTCTTCCTTCTATGGTATACATGGATTAGAGGCCTATCTATTGGAGGCCCATCAGCATGCCCCCTCCACCTATGCTAAGTTTCCCATGAGGTGAAGAACCACCTCTGAGATTGCTATTACCGGTGTATGATCTACTTTGCTGAGATGGATTTGTTAGATAGTTAAAGTTGCGACCACTTCCACCATTGAAAGTTTGTCTTTTATTTTGGAACTAGTACTGCTAATTCTGAGCCAAATTGGCTTCCATAGACAGTCTATCATTCTATCTTTTATGTGTCTCCAACCATTCTTCTTGAGCCATTAATAAGACTTCAATTTCACCAATTATGTTTGAAGTTGGCAAATAGTATAAGAAAAGGGGTTGAATTGTGCTCTTCAGTCTTTAAAAGTTTATGTAACCATAAATACTATTCCTAAACCTTTCTCAAGTATTATAACTTAGAGATCCACAATAAACCATGAAAGTAACAGGCTTGTAGTTAGAAAGAACTGATAATGATCAAAACCCATAAAATTACCTTAAATTTTTAAATCCATCAATAAAAAGCAATTATAACAAAACGTGATAAATAAAATGCATATTCTAATCCAAAATCAGCTAAAAGAAGAATAAGAGAAAAAAATAGAAAAAAGAAAAGAAAAGAAATACTAAATAATTCTAATTTGTTTACAAATTAAGTTTACAAAGCAATTACTAAATAAAGCAATTCCATTAAGTTTACAAAGCAGTGAAATTGACAGCCTGTGGAGTACTAAATAATTTTAATTTGTAGAGCCTGCTTGTGTCATTTCTTGGAAAAACATTACTGCATTAGAAAGAGTTCATTGCCAAATAACACAAAATTATTTTGAGACTAGAAACTTCAGAAACTAAAAACAACATTTCAGGGTTGTTAAGCACACACACACACACACACACACACACAATGCTCTCAATCTTCTGATTCAGTGATACTAGTCTTAAACACGTAATGAGAAACTTATAGTAAATTGAATCAGGCTGATAAAGTAGTTTAGTTCTTTCAAAATTGATGAATCTCACCTTCACCACAACACAAGTGTTAGGGAAAATGAAAACATTAAATAACCACAAAAATGGAGAAATATGGGTAACAACATAGAAGAAGTCACATACAAGGTGAGCCGCATATGCAACAAGCCAGTCTGGCAGGCCTCCAAGCAAATAACTGCCTAAATCAGCTCTACTCAAGTTATTATAGTATTCTTCAGACACACAGTTTAATTCACAAGCTTCTAGCATTAAATAGTGACGATCAAGAATTCCATGCCACTCCTTCAATACCTGAGAGGAGGGACAACATATTCCAGTCAACAGATAAAGCAACCAAACGATTTAAATTACAATAGAAACTCTATTATTCCACTTGTTACAGCAACCCAAGCCAGGTTTCATGTAGATGATAAAACTAGCAACATGGCAAGCATGTTCAATAATTCCACTGAAGACTTTAACATAGTTATATGTTTCTCCTTGTATCTTTCTTAGCATCTAAAAGTTGAAAATTTCCCAAATCCAAACCTTTTGGAAAGCCCCTTCACCAGTTAAATTCAGTAGCTCCCCCAGCATACTTGGCTTCCACACAAACAAACCGATGCTTCATATTCCTCCTTGCTCTAAAGTGAGATGAACAGGTATTCATTAGACAAAGATATACAGCAGATACATTTATCACTTGTAATAGAAAAGTTCAACAGGCAACAGGACAAACCTATGTAACAGAATTGTAATCAAAAGTGATCTTCTCACCATGTTGAATTTTACGAACACTATAAATACCAATTTGATAATGACCATCAACAGCAGTCACTCTAAAGAAATAGCAAAAAAGACAATGGATAATTACCAGATTTGACATTGCAATTAAAAAATGTAACAAAAGGACTGCACCCCAGCATTATAATCCTCAGCTAACCAATAAATAACCTAGAGCCAACATAGGAAGCATGGACAAAATTGAGATAAAATATAAAAATGCGTCAATTAAATCACAAACTCATTGTCTAAATCTACAAGGATTTAAATGCACTATCTCATTAACGATGTAATGTGTACAACAAAAACAATCATTGTGGTTGGTAAATGGATGTGCATAATCTTTCATGCATATGTGACTCCTCCAAAATGCAAGCTATGTGCTGAAATTGCAAACATTATTTTACATGCAAGAGAAGAAGTACCAAGAGCATAAAAAATCAGCAAACAGATTACCAACAATCACATAACATAAATGACAAAACTTACTTGGCTTCACAATTAGGTCTGCAAGAATGACATATTCGACTGGCATAGTTAGCCTTGTGCATGGCATCAACAACAACTAAGTCATACCCATCAACATCACCCTGTCATGAAAATTGCAAGATTAGATAAGTACAGAATGGAAGATTGACGAACCATATCAAGTTAAACATCATAAAATTGTTATTCTTAAGTGACGAGCACCTTTGGCCTCTCAAGGTAGATGTTATAGAATTCTGGTGCTTGATCTTTACTATTTTTCTACAAAGATCGAATCCCATCTTGTTTCTCGAACCACTTCCACACAGCATAAACCTATGAAAACAATTTCAATATATTAGAAATAACAATGCCTTGCCATCACAAAATCATACATACAGGCATATGATGCTACGAACTAGATTTCTTAACAAGATAGCCTCATGTATAAAAGACACACAGAACCATAACAACACATCAATTCACATGAATGAACACCTATATGAAAATGCATTGTCCATGAAACATTCTATGCAAAACATTAGTTGGCATAGCCAGAAATAATCCAAATTCCAGAGAAAAACTAGAAAAGCCTAGAATCTAATAGATCACATTTTGTTGCATATGTAAAACACAAAATTGTCAAGATTTGTAGAGAATATATCATAACTAGTTTAATCATGTTAATGAAAACATAACGAATCATGTGCGCACACAATTTTATGTTCTCTCTAGTAGATGGATTATTGCTTAGATATTTGAATCGGAGTTAAACATCAAATCAAAGTCATGAAAATAACCAAGAACCTACCCACACACACCATGCGATCAAATGGTAGAAAGGAACTAAAACTCCAGATTAATTTTATATTAAAAAAATCCAATCTCACTATTACAGAAAACTAGTAGGAGTGCTTGAGTGTAGAAAGGAAAAGTTTTATTTTTTTGGTTAAAATGGTGAGCGAGCGAGAGAGAGAGAGAGAGAGAGAGAGAGAGAATACCTGAAGGGAGGGGATTAGGATAGAGGGAGAGTTGAAAGGTGGAGCAAATCCGAGGTGGAGCAGATCTGGGGATAGCGGCTATTCGCGGCGTCACTGGATTGGTTCGCGACGCCTCCTGGTTCGAGCGGTTGTTCGTGGCGTCTCCACCATTCGCGGCGTCTCCCGGTTCGAGCATATCCGGCTGGAGTAGCTCCGGTTGGAGCAGACCGTGGAGCAAACCACAGAACGGTAGAATAGGGGAGGTGGGAATGAGGTGGAGCAGACCATAGATTCGGTGAGAGAGAGAATAAGAGAAAATGAGTTGTGGGGAATATTTAGCGAAGGCTGACTTAGGGGGGAAGCCTTTTTTAGAGACTGAATTTTCAATCACTAACCATTTATTTTTTTTATAAATATTTTTTACTTAGAGATTGAAATATAGGTCTCTAATTCTTTTTTTTATTTTTTTATTTTTTTAGATCGAATTTGCGGTCTCTACAAATTTTTTTTTGTAAATTTTTTTTATTTAGAGACTGATATTTTGGTCTCTAAAAATAAGACATTATTATTTTTTATAATATAATTTTAGTCTCTAATTTAGTTTCTAAAAAATTTAGTGACCGATTTTATTTCAGTAGTAAATTTTATTTTATTTTTTTAATTAGTCTCTATTTCGGTCTTTATAGAGATCGAAATAAATCGGTCTCTAAAATCTAAATTTTTAGTAGTGTTAAGTATTTGGATCTATCATACAAAATGACAGAGAGATGGAGGGAGATGTAAACCATAGGATTCAAGTTGGATGGATGAAATGAAGGAGTGCTTCAGGAGTTATTTGTGACAGAAAAGTGTCTCTCAAGCTTAAGGATAAATGTTACAGCATAGCTATAAGGCCCTTGATATTGTATGGTACTGAATGTTGGGCGGTAAAAAGCTAACAAGAGCATAAGATCAGTGTGGCAGAAATGAGAATGTTGCACTGGATGTGTATTCATACAAGATAAGATAGGATTGTGAATGAATGCATTAGAAAGAAAGTAAGGGTAGCACATATTGTGGAAAAGATGAGAGAATCTCACCTTAGGTAGTTTGGACATGTAAGGAGAAGACCTATAGAAGCCAATGTAAGAAGAGTAGATCATGTAGAGAATAGCCCAATAGCTAGAGATAGTGGAAGACCAAGAAAGATTATAAGTGAAACGATTAAAAAAGATTTAGATTTGAATGCCATTTTTTAGGACTTGATTTATGATAAGGCATAATGGCGTCATTTGATCCATATAGCCGACTCCACCTAATGAAAAAAGACTTGTTGTTGTTGTTGTATAAAATATCAATATTTTCCAATAAATATACATAAAATTCATAATAAACATAATTGGGACATTAAACCTTAATTATATTATATTATATATATTATATAAATAATTAAAACGTTAATTACACATACACACACATTTGTTTTGGTTCGACTACAGTTGAAGTATTGAATTGTGAATCAGTCTTTTTACCAATTCAATAATCAGTCTGATTTTCAAAACCTTGGTAGTTTTCACTTATCTATGTTTGTGTGGGGAAGGCAAAGGTCCTCCTCACCGTGCAATCTTCCATAGGTATTTGTCATGTGTTGTTTCTGGATGACAAATGACAATGATATATACTGAACAATATTGTACATGCCAACGAAAGTTGGCTCACCTGGTCAACCTTCTGCTCATGACAATTGCATGACTTGAGTTTGAATCATGGGATCCCTAATAGAAACAATATAGATTGAATAGGAGCCACTCATGGAAAAGAAGGAATGGTTGTGATTATTGGTTTGTGTCATTTCAGAAAATAGGTTTGGCCTAAGTAAAGTCTAGCTAGACTTGTTTCCCTGCCTATCAACGAATAAGTCCTATACAGATAAATTAATTGCATTGTGTTGGAAATAGGGTTATTCAAATCTAATCCAAATCGAAAACCAAACCAAAAACTGAACCAGAAAAGTGAAATCCAATCAAAATTGAATAAATTTAGTGTCTTTTGGCTTTATTTTTTGAAATTCGATTGGATTGGATTGACATTCAGTTTTGATTTTCAAAACCGATCCAATCCAATCAAAATCGATTAATATTATTTAATATATATTTGTTTGTTATTGAAATTATTTTTTTACTTATAATAACTTGAATTTTTTACTCACTTCTCTCACTTTATGTAATCAATTATTATTTTAAACATGTGAAATGATTTATTTTTATTTTTATTTTTTATTTTTTATAATATGATAAATTGCTTTTAACGTAAAATTTAAAGCTTCCAATTTTTTTGTTAAAAAATCTATTAAACCGATCTAATCCAAACTGATTTTAAATTTTCAAAATGAAATCAGTCCAATATAATTCAAATCGATATAAATAACATTATTTGATTCAATTGACTTTGTGACTCAAAACCAATTTAAATCCAACAATAAACACTCCTAAATGGGAAGAAAGAATGTGGGTACCAACTCATTAAATGAAGAAAAGGAAAGTGAAATAATTTTCAACTGCGTGTATTGTTTGTCATTTAGTGAAATATATTGATATGTGTGCCACCAAAATGTGGCTACCTGTTTTCATGCCTATCAGTTAATAAGTCCTGTAGATTAATTGCATTTTGTTAGAAATAGGTTTGTTCAAATTCAATCTAAATTGAAAATTAAATTGAAAATTGAACCAAAAAAGTGAAATCTAATCAAAATTGAATAAATTTAGTGTCTTTTAGTTTGATATTTTGAAAATTGATTAGATTAAATCGATTTTTAATTTCGATTTTTAAATCCAATTCAATCCAATCAAAATCGATTAATATTATTTAATATATATTTATTTGCTATTGAAATTATATTTTTACTTATAGTAAGTCTAATTTTTCACTCATTTCTATTACTTTATGTAATGAAATATTATTTTAAACATATGCAATGAGTTATTTTTTTTTTTTAATATGATAAATTGCTTTTAACTTAAAATTTAAGGCTTAAATTTTATTTTGTAAAAAATCAATTAAACTAATCTAATTCAAATTGATTTTCAATTTTCAAAATAAAATCAATTCAACATAATTTAAATTGATATAAACAACATTATTTGAATCAATTGATTTTGTGACTCAAAACCAATTTAAATCTAATAGTAAACACTCCTAAATGAGAAGAAAGAATATGGGGACCAACCCATTAAATGAATAAAAGGAAATTGAAATAATTTTCAACTGTCTGTATAGTTTGTCATTTAGTAAAATATATTAATATGTATGTCACCAGAAAGTGGGTACCTATTTCCATGCCTATCAACGAATAAGTCTTCCACAGATAGATTAATTGCATTGTATCAACAATAAGAGAGTGTTGAAATCTAATCTAAATTGAAAATTAAATTAAAAACTGAATAAAAAAAGTGAAATCAAATTAAAATTGAATAAATTTAATATCTTTTAATTTTATTTTTTAAAATCGGTTGAATTGAATCGATTTTCAATTTCAATTTTTAAAACTAATTTAACCAAATCAAAATCAATTAATATTATTTAATATATGTTTATTTGTTATTGAAATTATATTTTTATTTATAGTAACTCTAATTTCTCACTCACTTCTCTCATTTTATGTAATTAAATATTATTTTAAACATATAAAATAAGAGTTTTTTTATTTTTATTTCTTTTTTAAATGATAAATTACTTTTAACTTAAAATTTAAGACTTAAAATGTTTTATGATAAAAAATAGATTAAACCGATCAGTCCAAATCAATTTTCAATTTTTAAAATAAAATCAATTTAATACAATCCAAATATATATAACAACATTTGAATCGATTAACTTGTAAAAACTAATCAAAATCCAACAATAAACACATCCAAATGTGAAGAAAGAACGTGGGTACCAGCCCATTAAATAACGTGAAGGAAAGTGAAATAATTTTCAACTGCCTGTATTGTTTGTCATTTAATAGAATATATTAATATGTCTGCCACGAGGATATGTAGAAACGAAAAACGTGAAACCGCGTGTGCGACGTGTGTTCTCGAATTATTTGAGGCTGAAATTATAAATTTTTTTATTGTTTGCCCCAAATCAAAATATATACTTTGTTTTTTTACTTAAGTCATAATATATACTGTGAGATACTTAAATTACTTTCTTTCTCAAAATTAGTTTGAAAAAACTTTAAAACGCTGATTTGATAAACATTATTTGAATATATTATTGTCTCTAACCACAAACATTTCTTAATGTCTATAAAACGAAAGTTTACTTATAGACATGTACTAATAAAGTAAATTAAGGACATATTATGTGAACATAAATCCTCGATTTTCTTATGATAAGTCGAGGATCATCAAAATCCATGATACAGTACAAGAGTACAAGGTATATATATAAAACTAGGCTTTTATAGAATGAGAAAATAATATATCTAGAATGGATTTTTAATAAAGAACAAATATGAAACTATTTGCTTAAAATAATTTAGAATATTAGTGGTCGAAGATTATCTATAAATAAATTTCTGGGTGGCTAAAAAATATAATTCATTTGTTATATTATGCACACGTTAAAGAAAAATTACATATTTCAATAAAACTCTTGAAAGACGACATATAAAATATTTTCATACCAAATCAAGTAAAAAACGAAAACAACAATAAATAGAACATTTCAAGTATAGAACAACAAGAATAAACTCTTTTTCAAAAGCACCAATATAAGATTTTTTCTGCTATTCTCTACCTCAGCTTCGTCCCTTCCTCTATTTCTCTTCTGTACCGTCTGTTTTCTCTTTCGGTTAAATTGTAAAAGTGAGACAACATATCACGTTTCTAATTTCACCATCTTCATTATGCCAAGTAATGTATATAGCATTATAAGTGGAGGTAAATCTAAACACGATAGTTTATTTATAATCATCTAGTAAGTATAGTGGGTGTGGGCCCCTCTCTCTATATGCCTATATATTAATGAATGTTAAATTTGTAGGTGTTGAGAGTGTTTTAAATTTGAAGTGTATTGTGTGTATTTTGTCCAAGATTTAAGTCCTATATTGTCTAGAATAAATTCTGAAAGAGTGTTTATATATGGCTGAGTTCCATGTAGGAGTATAATTGAGTCGAGTTATTCGTGAATTATTTGAATTTGACTCGTTAAATACTCGATCAAGTCAATTTGTTTTATTAAACAAACAAGTTTAACTTTGAATTTATGTTCAATTATATAATTGAGTCAAGTTAAAGCCATTAAAAGCTTGTGAATAATTCGTATGTGTATGTATATATTTTCAATTTTAAAAAAATTTGGAATTTTATTTATCACTTTCTACAACTTATCTTCAATTTTCAAAGAGTCTTTCACTCTTTTCATATTTTTACTTCATTTTTAACATAAAGATGTCTATTAAATACTATATTGATAAACTTAAAATATACTCTAAGGAGATATTTGATAAAGGAAAAGAAAAAAACAAGCTATCAATGACCCAAACAAACCGAGCTCAAGATTCATATTTTTAAACAAGTCAAAGTTTAAGTTTTAAGTACTCGATTTAACTTGACTCGCTTGCACTCCTAGTTTCATGGTTTAATACCTCATGTTAATGGGCTAGGATTACGTACTTAGACTTAACCTTAATACACACGCACACTCATTCCTCTCACTATATATATATTTCTTTGTTTTTCATAGTAATTTATATTTTTGAGATAGTATCTCATTTTGACAAAGTGATTAAATGTTTGACTCATGCCACCCAAAGCTCTTGCTATGTCACATTTCAAAACAAAAAAGTTTCTTTTATTGGGCTATCTTAAGCAAAAAAATCATTTTGTAGGCTTTAAGCAAATTGTACCATCCTGTAGCCTTTATCTTTACCAAACAACTTAAGCAATTAATTTAAGTTAAAGGTGGAATGTGAAAGAATGAAATACATATGTGTGAAAAATCTCAGAAAGTTAATCAAATATTTAAAGTTGTTACACTTTACCAACATGTGTTAACTTGAATGGAAGGAAATTAGGTTCTTTAAGCATATAGTCATGTGTTCGATCTTAAAATTTATGTATATGAAAATAATATTATGAAGAGAAATTTACCTTAAGTACTTGACCGTATTCCAAGAAATTTATCTCTCATCTATCGGGTGGGTTTATCTTGAGAAACCAAAAGTTGCTCCACTTCTGATACACATTTCACACATTTGGTCAAATTTAAATCCATCATAGTCTAGCTAGCCTTGAAATTATTATACTTCCATTTTTATTTCTTTACTTTTGTTCTTGTCTTTTGCTCATCTCCTATGAATAGATGGAAAGACATAAACTAGAGCAATGCCATTCAAAACAAAAGGAAGAAGGTATAAGTTAAAATAGAACTTATACTTTGCCTCTAGAAATATGAAAGACGAAAAAGCAACTTAAAGCATAAGCTTTTATTTACTCTTTACAAACTGCAAGGAAAGCATTTATCATCATCTTGCACATCTTACTCACTATAAGAAAGTGCAAGTTTTTTCATAGTTAATGCTTCATGCAGCAGAATAACTAACTTTCTTAAACTGAACGATGAATGGATCCTTCTCAGTCACAACCAAGAGCCTGTTTCCATCATCGTCAACATTTATCCCAATATCTCCGCAGGTATTGCTAGAAAGAGTACAGAAGACAAACTTATAGTCCAAGAGATATTTCTCGATTTTAAACCAACCTTGCACTGTATTTTGGTAGCCAGAAAGTTTCACAGCCCATCCTTCTGGTTGACCCTTGACTACAGTCCACTTTGATGGAGTGGGGGAACACAAGGGTGCAGTAGTGAATGATAAATCTAAAATAAGACCTTCGTAGATGTAAGCAATTAGGTATGGGGATGAAATTCTTATTGGCAGCCCTTTAGAGAGCTCAGAGGGAGATTGCACAACAGTAAGTGGGCAAGTTTCATTTCCGGTTTTGGCTCGTTCTATTCCACCTCCTCTTCCTCTTAAAACTGGTAAGATATAGTATGTACCACCATTGCGAATTACATCGCCATCTGTGTCCACCACAAAATCAACTGTGGCTGAAGGTAGGTGTGCGGTGAAGGCAAAAAGAAGGAAGAGGGCAAACAAGGTAGTAGCCTTCATTTCTTGGGCTGGCTATGAAAGGCTTTCAGTTATTCAGTGGTGTAAATAAGCAAAGCTAGAAGGATCTATTTATAGATGTGAATGTGATGACCCAAGAGGTTTGTGAATTCAATGATGCACAGAGGACAAATAAAGTTATACATTACAACTTTTCAATCAAGTGAAAGTTATGAATATGATTAAAACAGAGTTGATAAAATTGAATAACAATA
Organism: Ormosia semicastrata; assembly: GCA_029884595.1. Lineage (NCBI taxonomy): Eukaryota > Viridiplantae > Streptophyta > Magnoliopsida > Fabales > Fabaceae > Ormosia > Ormosia semicastrata. The sequence continues at coordinate 5,562,763 of JAQQTO010000044.1, forward strand.
CTAATCACACACATATACATGCAACGCTCTTTCTAGACATATATCAAACACATGTATTAGACATGAAATCATATTTAAAATTATAACCAAACACTATGAAGTTAATATGTTTATTATAGTATTGTTATTAGGGAAAAGTATACAGACCCAAACTGAATTATATCATGTTTTGAAATAACTACCGTAAACTTTTGAATATGATTGAGGGTGCTATCTAATATAGGAGGGTGTATGGTGCACCACTTAATCTAAGTGATTGATTTAATCATAAAAAATATCAATGGTTTAGATTAAGTAGGTTTCCTTTTTTTTATATTTTTTTTAGTTTTATGTTTTTTTAAGGATTTCCAGCCATCCCACCTGATGTCGATCGCCACCACCCATAGCCCGCTGTCCTCTTTTGTCGCCTACCAACCACCAATAGTTGCAACCACTTTTTTTTTTCAGGTTATATTGTTTGTTTTTTTAAGTTACACAATTGTATAAATAATATCAATTAAAATAATATCGATTAAAATCAGTATAGTCTTTTATTTTTTTAATAAACAACTGTGCATACTCAAAATTTTACAGATTTTAACTAATAATATTTACATATACTATAAGGTTTTCAGTATGTATATTTGTTTATGAAAAAATATAAGGATTGATATAGTTTTAACTAGTATTATTTTAATAGGTATTATTTACACAGTTGTATAATTTAAAAAAATGAACAATATAACCGAAAAAATGGTGGTGGTTGTTTGGTGGCGACGACAAAAGCATAGGTGGTGGTGGTAGTAGATAGTAGCGGCATTGCGATGGCCTAGTTGATGGCTAGCTAGTGGCCTGGCGATGACGACCATAATGGTGGCTTAAAAAAAATATAAAACAAAAAAAAGTAACCTGTAAAAAAAATACTTATTATTACAAGTAAAATAAAATGTATATTATACATCCAAACATGACAGGGCATTGGTTGAGAAGCCCTTATATATAAACATTTTGAAACATGCAAATGGACCATTCTGTTCACTAACTACACAGAAACTGTTTATCACAAACTATTTATCACATGACTTGCACTTCATCATTAATTTGTATTCTCTATTCACCAAAAAAATCAATTTGTATTCTCTCATTTGTCCACATCTTTATACATGCATTATAAATAATTTTCATTTTAATTTAATTTTCATTGTGGACAAAAATTAAATAATCACAACAAGAATTTTACAAATTTATTACCAAATTTATCTACGAATATTTTTTGTAACTAATCTGTAGCTAATTAACTATAGATTAGCTACAAAATAAATTTTCTTTTAGTTAAAGATTAGCTATGAAATAAAATTTCCTTTAGTTACGGATAAGCATAGGAATAAAATTTCCTTTAGCTATGAATTAGTTATAGAATAAATTTTCTAGTTAAATTTTGAATACATAAAGGAAAAAATTATATCAAGCAAATAATTACAACTATTTTTTATAGCTAATCCGTAGCTAATTAGTTACGGATTAGATATGAAATAAGTTTTTCTAGCTAAATTTTGAATGCATAAAAGAAAAAAAATTATCAAACAAATAACTACAAAATAATTACAATTTAGCTATAAAATTTAACTAAAAAATTTTATTTCGTAACTAATCCGTAACTAACAAAATATTTCCGTAACTAAATTTCTATTCCATAAAAATTTTTTTTTACCAAATCACCCACCTTTGATCCTTTACTTGCGTGCATGCCCAGCCCCTCCCTCCCACTTATGTCTCCCGTCAGTCGATTTGCGCCGCTCATCCCAGATCTCCAGCATCGCCTCATCCCTTCCCTCTCAGCACTCCGTCGCCGCTCGCACCACCACTTAGCACTCTGTCGTCTCATCCCTTCTGGCTACAGTAAAGGTATGTGCCCAGCTCTAGTCGCACTGAAACCCATATTGTTTTTGGTAACAGTATGCAACTTGACCTTTTCTTTGTTTGTTCATCGTACATATTTCTTAGTCTGGTAATGCAATATATTCTACCTATAGGATTGTATGTGTACTATCAAAATGTATATTTGTACTGGAGAGTGATGTTTTGTTCTTATATAGTTTAGTAGAAGGTTTCCTTGAGGGTTTAAGTGATTTTTGCTTATATGCTAGTAACACCAGGTTTAACACTACCCCAGTATCCTATTATTGCATGCCACACATATATGTACCTGTAAACTCAAAGGGGGAAAATTACCAAAGACCATGAGTATGTGTGAACTGAATATGTGAACTGAGTATCTTGACACTTCAAATAAACAAAAGATATAAAAATGGAAATAGCATACTTTATGGCATGCTCTTCTTTGATTTCTTTGGTAATATGACAAAGTCCTAGAGCTGGGTCCTCTATCCTCTGACATTCTTTGCCATCTTTCTAGAACTTGTGATTCTCTTTGATATGTGTTAAGCGATTTGCACAGCTTTAGAGAAGAAAGCAAGTAAATGAATTACATTTATTCAATGTTGTAAGTATATGAAGCTATAATATGATAATGAAACTTAGAAAAGAAGTACCCACTTGGCGGCATTATCATCGTTCCATTCAGTACCATTAGGGTCCATGTCAACAGATTGCCATCCATCATCAATTATGAAAAACTTAGTAGGAATTCCACCTTTCTCAAAGCTGAAAAATGAAAAACATGACGGTCACAAATTACTGTCTATGTATTGCATAAATCTTATAACTTTGATCACTGTCCATGGAAAGAAATAACACCTTTGTAATCCTTGCTTCACACCCTCTAAAGTGACACTAGTATAGTAAGCATCCCATGTGCACCAGCCAAACCAGTTCAACATATTGATCTAGCATCTTAATAAAAGTGAAGAAAAAAAAATAGAGGTAATGAGCAATAAGATGCAGTACTCAAATATAAGATAGTAAATGAAATTTCCACTGTAGGGAAGGAGGAGATGTGTATCGTCTTTCTCTCATAATGAGAAAATGTCTACAAGTGTTTCTCAATAGTCCTGAACAAAAATGGAAATAAAATCAAAACAATGACTTGAGTGATTTACACATCTATAAGAAACACCGCACATCCAATAGTATAGTTAAGATAAAACAAATATATTACTGGGGCAATGAATCCTGTTCTAATTTAGATTATGTCAAAAGATTAAAACTTGAAACTGGATCCTGATAGTAACGAACAGAACTTGAAAACCAGTTTTTTTAATAATTAAAGAGTAACATGAAACCAATCCATAGGCTAGCCTTTAAGTATAAATGTTGATGGATGATATAAACTTCAAATTAGGCAAAACATTGAAACAAAAAAAAAATACTAAAAGAGTTGAAAAGGTAAAGCAGATAGTGTAATTAGCATATTATGGAAGGTGTCATAAAAAAAATAACAGATTATGGAAGGGGTATAACTCACTTGATAGCATTTGTTATGACATCATAAGGGTCTGATCCAGCCCCAATGAATACTAGATGAGTCCCATTAAATTCCTCCACAGCAGGACATCCTGCAATCAGACACATATTTCATCACTATGAAGAGTAGCAAAAATCATATATATATATATATATATATATATATATATATATATATATATATATATATACACTGGATATTAAGGTAATAATAAGATAAGTAGATGATGATTGATGAGGGTCAATTTGCACTTCTAGAAGGACTACTATTTAGGGAAGAAGAAGAATTGAGGATCTCCTGGCTCAGTTCCTTTATTTGATTTATCTCGTTGGGCAACTCAAATAATGTAGCTCAACTCTTCTTTTCTTTGTTTCTTTGCAGTACTATCTCAACTGATTTGGGTGGAGCACCCTTTAGGTAAGCATTTTCTACTTTTATTTTAGCCTTATCCACATCAAGTGTGTTCAAGCTGAATTAAACATGGCTGACATTTACTATTCTTGGAAAAGAATGTTATTTGGTTTTTGTTATATGTTGATAACAAAAACCATTGCCTTTTTTTAAAGGTCTCTCTGCCCCTCTAAATGAATTGTAGAAATGCGATTTTTACTTTCTCTGTTCTGTTGGGATGTAAATTATTTGAAGATGAATTTCATGGTGTAATGTAATGTATCTGTTGTAGGACTAGGTGGCCCAAGAAATGCAGTTTCAAGTTGATTACACAGTTGTCACTTCTTTCATTTAGAGGGTAAGGAAATCTTACAACATATTCTTAATTTCCTTTATCATTTATTTATTATTTCATAAACGTTCCAGTTAAGGGGATAAAAAAATCAATGATAAATGAGTGATGATGAAATTAGATTATCTCAGTTTCTGCCTTCAAAATCCTATATTTTAGGTTCATGCTCTCAAGTATCAAATTGTATTCTTAATCCATTTTCCTTTTATAATATTATGTGACATATTTCAAAACCTTTTGAGAAACAATGAGTTATATAGTCAGTGGTAGTCAAGAAAACAGTCAAGGCTTAGCTTTTATTTCCTACGTTTATTTGCTTTTACATGGTGAAATGCTGATGGTCAATCTTCTGTCCTATTCTTCCTCCACAGCCTTGGGATTTTGTACTTTTCTTCAATAATTGTAAGATGATTTTACTAACCAAATCCAAAGGATGACACATTTTGAAAGAAGTCTGTCTTTTTATTATCCTGAAGATATCATGAAAAGAAAAGAAAATGTAACATTTTACAGATTTTTGTGGTGACATCAGGTCAAATGGACTTTGGTATATATATCTAACAGAGGAGAATGTCCCACTACCACACAGCTAACTAAATGACTGAGAAAAGGGTTTTCTAGGTGTAACATGCATTTTTATTATTTAAGGCTTCATTGATGATCTTATAGCATTTTGATCTTTACAAATAGTATATAAATGTTTGAAATGATATATGATCAGGATGCTGTACCCGTAATACCTTTTTGTACTCTTGAAAATTATATTTGAGGGTGCTCTGTCTCTTGTTTCCTTACATTTGAGAGAGTAATTTTCTAACCAGAAAGATTGATGATGACGTGTTCTAGAATGTTTGAGTTTTCACCCTTGCATCCTTTTTTTTCTTATTAATGGAAGTTGTCAATATGTTCCACCATTTAATAATCATATTTGTTAAGTTGTTGATTGTTTTGATAAAGTTTTCTACATTTTTTCGTTTCAGGACTCTTATGACACCACGATGTTAAAGAAGTATGGACAAGACTTTTCAATGTATCCTATGGTTGATCAGGAGTTGTGGCTAAAGGTGACATGTCCCAACAAGAAGGGACGAGTCCATCACATGAGTCACAACTTAGATATTAGCATTTATGAATCTAGCTCTGCTTCATCCTCACAGGTTGTTGGTTCATCCAACACTGTTCTGACACAAGCCATTAAGGAAGTTATTAATGAAGCGATGACTTCCTTTGTCTAGACGCAGTTAGTGTCTATGTTGAAGCCCATCCTATATAGGATTGTTGGCTCCTAAGCAGGAAGTGGTGTGCTGCAGGCACCATCACAAGGCGACGCAGTTGGGGAAGATCATGAAGTTGATGATGATGAGGGTAACTTGAATTGATTAGTTGTGCTTATTGATAATGGGGCTATTCCCTCGCTATTCCGTCGCAAATAAAGTTTGCGAGGGAATAGCGACGGCCTAGCGAGGGATAAATTAGTCACTTTTTTTCATTGCTAATTAGCGAGGGAAATAATTCCCTCTCTATTCCATCTCTAAAAAATTTATTTCCCTCGCTAATCCATCTCTAATCCGTCGCTAATATGCCCCCATCATTCCCTCACAAAATAGCGAGGAAAAATCCCTCGCTATTTCATCGCTGTATGAAAAGTATTATGTCAACTAATTTCCCTCGCTATTCCCTCCCTAAATTTTTCCTTGCTAATCCCTCTCTAACTACCTGTGTGATTCCCTCGCTATTTCATCACTATTCTCTCGCTAACTATTACCTCGCTATTCCCTCGCTATTACGTCGCTATTCTCTCGCTAATTACCCATATGATTTCGCTATTCTGTCGCTAATCCCTCGGTATTCATGTTTTTTTAATAACCTATATATATTATTTACTTTCCCAAAACCTGCATATCAAACTGCAGCAAACAAAAATCCAACAACAACAACAACAAACAATCAAATAATTGTAAACTGCTACAACAAAAAACTTGTACAAATAATCCAATAATATAGTTGAAAGTTATTATATAAATAATCAATCCAATATAGTTGAAAGTTATTATACAAATATAGACAAGAAGAATAAAAAATAGAAATCAATCTAAGTCGTCTTCGTCTTCATCTTCGTATTCCTCTCGACCCTACCCATCTAAACCTTGCGATGGTGGTTGTGGAGTAACATTTATTGATCCGATCGTAGATAGGAACGATTGGAGGGGCGCTGATATAGGGATAAGTTGACTCTAGACAAACGAAGCCATCGCTGCTGCCACTGTTGTATTTATAGCTTCAGATATGTCCTGTGTCAACGGTGTAGAGCAGGAAGGACCCGCAACTGAGGAGGATGAAGCGTGCATGGTGTTATTACCAATGTGCAAGCTGTTACCTATGCCATGCACACGTCCCTTTTTGTTGAGACCCGCCGCATCCAACCAGACCTCCAGGTCAACCATAGGGTGAGAGAAAGAGTTTTCTCCATATTTTTCTATTATCACGGTGTCATATGACTCCTAAAAATAACAAAACAAGAAAAATATTAAAAAAAATATAAATAACCTAAAATATATATAACTTTTGAATTTTAAAGACACCTACAATAAAATTCCTCGACCGCTCAGAAACATAGTTTTTGTCTTTATTCTTATGAACTTTTGCATAGAGATCTCTATAAGACACCGGATGCTTTAACTCCGCCTCCTGTAATCCCATATGGAAGAATATTATATAATAAATACATATCAAAAGTAAGGCAATCCCTCTAAAATACTATGTCATACTCAAGTTAGGCAAATAACTCAAGTAATTATAATATGTTAATACATAGATTAATAAAATAAAATAAAACTCAAAAAATTCCAGATTAATAAACAAATTACCATCAAAACTTTAAATGAGGAAGTTATATTACCATCTTGCTCTTGTGTTGACCAAAACTTATCGACCTGCTTGTATGCTTCAAGGCATCAAGCATGGCTGCCCTGTTCCTTCAGGCAGCTGCAGACCTCGTCATCCATTTATCTGTCAGACAAATGTCGACTAGGCTATCCCACACTTCCGTCCTCATTCCTCTGGGCCCATGGCCCTTAACATCAGCCAAGTTGTTTGAATTTGCCTTCTCAAGGGTCTTATCTCATGCTTTGTTCAAATGGTCTGGATAATGGTCCAAGATAGTCTGTTCTCAGACACTTCTCGCCATGCCGCAATCAGCATCAGATGTGAACCGATGTTTAACCTACACAAATGATATGTATGTATATTTATTTTTCAATAAACGTATAATATATAATTCTATAAACACAATTACTTACCATGAAGTCGTTAAATAGTATTTCCTTCATCTCAGCTGGATAACCTCGCCACGTACTAGCCAGAACATGCATCCTTGTCATGACATTGTACATCCTTGTCCTCCTCTTGTAAGTATAAGAAGATAATGTTGGTAATCTAAAAGTAAATATATGTAATAAAAGGTGTTAATCACTATTACTTACGGTTCAGGGATAGGCACCACATATATAAGTTCCCTGCTATCTGTTTCTACATTGGATTCTCCACATAAAGGCACCATATTCAGGCCGCTAGTGGGTGGGTCAACAAGGGGTGGCATAGAAAAGGCTGGGTCAGTAAGGGGTGGGACAGAAGCTGATGCGCCTCCAATGGTCAATGGACTAGACGCTGGTAGGCCTGCACTGGTCGATGGGTCAGTTGCTGAAGTTGCACCTAACATAATTATAAATAAACAAAAAAAATACATATATATTACATTTATATAAACAACGAGTTAACAATAATTAAAAAGATTATCCTACAAGTATACCTGGAGAGGGCTGAGAATGCTGTAGTGGTGAAGAATCATGGCTAGATGAAACATTATGGCCTCTCCCACGACCGCGTCCAGCACCTCTACCTTGAATGGTCATGATGAATATCTGCATAAGAAAACATAATGAAACATGATGAGTAAAGAAACTATATGTCAATAAAAATCTCAAAATATAATAATGATATTTCAATGTAAATACCATTAACGAAATTTATTGAACAAGATTCAATTTTAACTACTTGAGTCTGAAGCAAAAGATTCCTCATCTTTATCTGAGAATTCATTAATTTCATTATTTTCGTTATCATCAATGAACTCATCATCAACCAGAACGTCCATTGGATAATGTATATCACGTATGTTCACTTCTTTCCATTTGGGCATGTGCATCAAATAAGGAGACTGCTTCATCATCTATGACAATATTGTGTGTTCCAAGAGATCCATCATCTTGGTAATAATCAGTGGCAGTTAGGTCATTAAATTCATCACCTTCGTCATTCAATGTCTCAGCTATGAAGAGTTTTGCTTTGACCTTGCAAGCTGCCCACCATTCACCATTAGCTCTATTCTCGCTTTGTGGGTATCTTGTATAGTACACTTGTTATGCTTGTTCGACTAAGACGAATGGCTCATTTGAGTGAAGTTTTGATTTATGCTTGATGTCAACCAACCCATATCTCTCATCAACATTGACACTATTTATCGGGTCAAACCAATGACATTGTAAAAGAAATACTCTGTTCTGATTTCCTACATATGACAATTCCAATATATCTTCAACGATGCCATAATAGTCGAAGTCTTTCTCACCATATATACTACCTCTGACACATATGCCACTATTCATGGTAGCTTTATTTTGTCTGTACACCTTAGTATGGAATCTATACCCATTAACTATTAAGCCGAAGTCACGGACTTGGATGGACCATAACTTATCTCTCATATCATTTGATCCTCAATTTGGCCTATATTAACCTGTATCATTACATAGATGGTAGATAGTTGTAACATCTAGCATAATGAACATTGAATTTAATATGATAGATGTGATTATGGATAAAAGGACTCACTAGATGTTTTAGCTACCTACTGAAGTCCTTATCTTGAGCTTCCAATATTTGATCATCAGTGATATTGGGATCTGTTTCCCTTAATGAATCCTCGAATTATCTAATCAATACAATAAGTAATATTTAGCATATTAATAACAAATTCATTAGATAGAGAGTAAACTTACTGGAGATAAGGTTCTACTTCTCCACAATTTACAAGCACATATGTCTTAGCAATCTGAAGTTCCACATCCGTCAAGAATCTATTTCGACGTCTCCCGATAGGATGACATGGATGTTTAAAAATAGACAACCATTCATTAATTGTATCTTCCCCACCGTCGTCATTCTGAGGAACTTGAGTGCGTCTGATCTGTAGGTGGGGATCAAAATACATGGAAGCAAAATTGAAAATTTCTTCTAAAATATACGCTTCACAAATTGATCCTTCAACTTTCGCCTTATTTCGGACCTTTCTTTTCAAGTACAGCATACACCTCTCAAAGGGTTATATCCACCTGTAATGCATTAGTCTTCCAACCTTAGCTTCATAAGGGAGATGCACGACTAGATGTTCTATCACGTCAAAGAATGCTGGAGGTAAAATCTTCTCTGACTTGCAAATTGTTTCAATGATAGAAAGCTCTGCGTTCTCCATGGTGGAAGCACGAATTTCAGTTGCACAAACTTCTTTAAAGAACAAGCTTAGTTCTGTTAAAGGTCCCCATATAAGTTTTGGCAAGATATCACGAAATGCCAGAGGAATTAACCTTTGCATAAAAACATGACAATCGTGACTTTTTATTCCATATATCTTTCGGCCGTCTACATTGATGTAACGTGCGATATTCGACGCATACCCATCAGGAAATTTCAACTGTTTTATCCACTCACACACCATCCTTCTTTGATTGGCATCCAAGACATACGTCACCTTTGATTTTTTACACTTGCCATTATCAACTATTAGCTCCAAGGTAGGACGTTTGTATATTATCTTCAAATCTTCTCTTGCATTTCCATTGTCTTTTGTCTTGCCCTTTATGTCCATAACAGTGTTGAAGATATTGTCAAACACGTTCTTCTCGACATGCATAACATCTAAATTATGTCATATTAGATTAGTGGACTAATAAGGCAATTCCCAGAATATGCTCTTCTTCACCTAATTATGATGTATACCAAAGCCATCTTATTTTTGTTTACTTGAAGTTAAGCCGAAAATAACTTCCTTAAGTTAAGTCACTCTATTCAAGACATCTATCCCACTCAGCCGTTGCGGTGGATTAGATTTTTCCACTGTTGATCTCTTAAAAGAGTTTCGATCATGGCGAAATGGATGATCAAAAGGCAAAAATTGAAAAAAATAATCAAACCAATAATGTTTCCTACCGTGCTTCAACATAAATGACTTATTGTGATTCATACAAAGCAGATAAGAAAGTTTTCCATGAGTGCTCCACCCAGACAGCATTCCATAGGCTGGAAAGTCACTTATTATCCACAACAAAGTCGTTTTCATATCAAAATTTTACTTTTTCCAGGCATCATAAGTTTGCACCCCATCGTCCCACAATATATTCAGATCGTCAATTAGGGGTCTAAGATAGACATCCAAACTTTTACCTGGTGACTTTGGTCCAGGAATCACAAGAGTAAGGAATATGTATTCCTTCCTCATGCACATACTTGGAGGTAGATTATACGGTGTGACAAAAATAGGCCAACATGAATATGGTGTGGCTAAACCACTGAATGGATTAAAACCATCTGTACACAGGCTAAGCCTAACATTTCGAATGTCTAGCACAAATGTTGAATGGGTAGCGTCAAATCGCTTCCAAGCTTCAGCATCAACTGGATGCCTGATCACTGATTCATCTTGACGCACTTCATCCGCATGCCAACTCATATACTGTACAGTGTTTTTAGACATAAATAGACGTTGGAGTCTTGGCATAATGGAAAAATATCACAACACTGAGTGCGACACATCATTCTCATTTGATGAACATCCCGCCTTCGGTTTGAATCGTGGGTGTCCACATACTAAGCAAACTGAGTAGAGTCTCTTATCACTGTATTCTTTGTAATACAACATGTACTGATTAAGACACGCATCTATCTTCTCATATCCTAATCCCAACTCATAAACCATTCTCTTCGATTTGTAGAAGTTTTCAAGTAACATTTCAGGCTCTGGAAGCATACTCTTAATTATGACAATCATTCTATCATAACAACTCTCACTCATGTTAAACTCTGACTTCAAGTTCAAAAGTTGAGTTACAACTGACAATTTCATGTGCTTATGGCAACCATCCCACAAAGGTTTGTCAGCGTCTCTTAGCAAGTCATAAAACTTCGCAGCTGACAGATTTGGATCCTCTTCTAAATCTTGAGCTTCTGGATTTAATCTATCACCTGCGGCATCCATAACCATATCCACGTATGGATTCCTAGGCTCTACTTCATCATCATTGACAATGGATGTTGAGCTGCTATCCCCCCATCTGTCCCCACCATGAATGGTCCAATTTACATAACCATCCACAAATTTGTACTTATACAGATGTTGTTCTACCCTAAATACCTCCCTCCAAGCACGATTCTTACATCTAGCACATGGACAAATGATGCGATTTAATGCACCAGTAACTGTCGGGTCTCCTTGAGCAACCCTAATGAAATCATCAACTTCATCCTTGAATTCTTCACTTACATAGCAGTACGATCATTTCTTCATAACATCCAACTTCGATCAGGTCTCATGATTGCTGAAATTGATTTAGCATATTAATACAAATCCTTATATCTCAATCTCCTTCTTAACATGGTATGGTCCTATCCCATTCGATAAGAAACATTTTCAATACTTGGTTAATAGTTATTCCTTAAATCTCATATTTTATACTTGGCAAAATTTTGACAGCATTTTCCATTGGTCTCCAAGTGCATGACTTGAACGCAGTGAGATCTACCGCATTTAAGTATACACCCAGAGAACAAAAAGAAATGTGGCAGACCAAAATTTCAACAAGTATAAGATATAAGATTTAAAGAATAACTATTAAGCAAGTGAAGAAAAAATTTCTTACCAAACTGTCCCACTTGGACAATTCAAGATTCAATACAATGAGCAGTACCAACAATAGGTATGCATGCTCATTAATATTGAATCTTAAACGAGAAACTAAGGTTATGCTTAACTTTTTACTCGAATAAGAAAATAAAACTTTAAGCATATGTTAAAGCACAATCAAAAGTTAAATCAAACCAATATTCTTAACACATAATTCGTTAGAAATTTATAACTTTTATTTTCAACATCCAAGATTTGATGTCATATTTAGATAGTCCTAAATGTACTGCGAGAGGAGAGAAAAATATTACTTAAAGTGTTCTGAAACGTGATTATTCTGATTTGTGAATTTCAGTTGCCTGAGGAAGAAATGAAGAAAAATGTTCTGAAAGTGGTGAAGCAGTGTGTAATAACTTGAGGGTGTGGAAGCTGATTATATTAGAAATGATATTCTCCTTGACTTTTTCAAGAACGTCTGGGTTAGGAGGATGGCTTTGGATCGAAGCAATTATAAGCAACTTGTGGAGACTATTGTAGAGATAGAAAACAAAGTTGGCATTATCGATATTGTAAGGAGAATTGTTGAGGATCTTAAAGATGAGAGTGAACCTAACAGGCGAATGGTTATGGAAACTATTGAGAAGGTGGTCACTAACTTGGGAGCATATGATATAGATGCCCAATTGGAAGATCTTATGATTGATGGTATTCTTTATGCCTTCCAAGAGCAAACCAGCGATGATGCTAATGTGATGTTTAACGAGTTTCTATCCATTATTATGACATAAATCAAATCAGCTATATAATTCGTACCTTCATTTATGCTATATAAATTTTTTAAAATTGGACTAATTTTGACAGCATCTATTTTACATATTCAGTCTACAAAATGATTGCTATACACTCATACTAGTAGTACTTATGCTTAATAAAATAGTATGAGACATATTCAGTCAATTGTTTCAGAGTTATAATAATTAATGGAAAATACTATTAGAGGGCCCCTCCCCCACATTGAGACAGATAATTTAAGAATATATAATACATTGAAAAGATCTCTCACCCCCACTCAAATTCATTATGAACCCCACCACACCCTTATTTCTACCCATTTATTTTGTGGCTATTATTATCTTTCACCTAGTGATAATGACCAGTCACCCTAAAGATCTCTCACATGATTCAATCATCTCTTATTATGTAATGACCACCACACCCTCATTATGGAGAAAATTTGTACTAGCTACTAATATTGTCTTTTGAATCTGATTAAGTAAAAAATTTGACCAATAAATCCCCCTCAATGGAGCACAGATTATACTCAGATTATACAGGTTATTGAATGACTAAATTAAACCAAAAAGGATAGCAAACATTTTCAGCCAGAGTAAAATATATAAAAATGGAGAACATTAATAAAAAAGCAGACTACTAAGGGGTTTTTAATCAAACTCAGAAAATTTCATCAAAGAATTAGATTTTTTTAGGCCAATGTACACAAAGTCATTCAGAAACAAAAGTTGGTATTAAATGATAATTCTATCTTAGTTCAACAAAAGTGTATCAACAGTAAAAAGTGTTCATAGAAAACACCTTTTAAATGCACTCTTCCTCACCAAAACCATATAATATGTATATTTGCTATTTCTAACATACTTGTTAGGGAAAGTGGCTGTTCAAAAGGGTTTGTGATCGATGCTATGATGAGGTGCAGAGTGGGCATGATCAGAGGAATGTGCTACGTGAGTGTGTGATGCTCTAAGAAAACTAGATAAATACATTAAACCATAAGCAATGCAATGAAATGTGCAAATTATTAACTAGCAGAAATTAAGGCAAAAGGCTCAAGTGGACCTGCAAAGAAGAAAGCTGGGTTTGTATATGATTTGGCACTAGACAAATTAGAGAAGGTTTGGTTTGTATTTTATTTTTTATTTTTAATTAATATATTTTTCAGTTTTGGAGCAATTAGAGTTTTCAAAAGGTGTGGTAGCTCAGCAGAAAATCCTCCTTTGCACTATCAAGTATCAACCAGGAACAAAATGGAAACAATGCCAAGACACAGAGCAGTAGTTAAAGGGTAAAGAAAAGTGAAAAATTGACAATAGCCAACACTAACAAAAACTAATGCACAATACATGCCAAACATCCACTATGACTACTGATGCACACTTTTTAATTGTCGCATTTGCAAACCCAAGTGCAGGTTGTCTCAAGTAATAAATTTCTCGGTGAGTCCGAGGTCGATCCACAGGAAATTGTTGAAGATTAAGGTGAAGTAAATATTTTGTTACTACGATTAAAATTATTTACTTAGGTAAAAAGATTCACTCTTGGTAAATAAAGTAAAGGTAAGATTAATTCTTTTTACAACTCAATTAGAATCCTCGCAACATGGAGGTTCCAATCGAAAAATACAACATTAAAAGTCCATTTAAAATAATATACGTAATTATATTATGTTTCCTAAAAATATTACCACCACTTATAAATAGGTTAAAGCATTCATTGTGCCAATATTTTGTCTACAACAAATCAAGAACTCCTCTTTACAAAGATGATTTCTAAATTATAAGAAACAAATTATAATACGTATAATGGTTACTAGAAAATATAAATCATTTAAGCACAGGAGAAAAATAAATCTAACCTTATTTTATTACCAAGAGCTTCACCATTTCACCTAAGTAAAATGAAACTTAGTAACTCATAGATAAGAAGAAAGAAAGAGAGAAGAAGAAGAAGAAGAACATGACTTTAATTTAGAACAAAGGAAAATTATTACAAGAAAACCTAGTAACAAAATGACATCATTTTGGTAACTAACACCTAACACCCTCAATGATCTGCTAAGACCCACTTTTATAGAGGATTACAAATACAAAATGACAAGGAGGCTGAGTCATTAGTGAGTGGATGAGTGGAAAATGAGTGGAAAATGCCAAATGACTTTTGGTGAGTGGAAAATTATGGAGATTCCTTGTCTCCAAAATCATTTAGCTCTGAAGTCATTGAATGCGTCAGAATGAGCAAATGTGATCTTCATCAAAGTTGTAGGGTTTGATCTTGGCTTCAAAATGGACACCAGAATAACCTCATTTGGCCACCTATAGTCCAAGATATGGGCTAATTACTACAGAGTGTTCAAGCCCAATTCCAGCACCTCTATTCTGACTTTCAAGCCCAATATCACCTACTAGACCTCCGATTCTTGAAAAGTGTTCAACATGAAAGTTGTAGATATAGGTCTCAAGTATTCAGAATCAAAATTTCAGCCCGTTTGACAACCTCTAGCCCGAAATATGGAATGAACAGTGAACATAGGTCAAGCTGTCAGGAATAGCACTCTAGTTCTTGCTTCAACCCCAATTTGAGTTATCTACTCATGTGATTGGGCCTTTGAGGTATTCTCGAAAGTTGTAGAAATTTCTCTTATCTTTCAAATTCCACTATAATCACCTCCAAAGACCACCTACAGCCCAAGATATGGCCAAATACAGAAACAGTGTAAGATATGAATCATGCTAAAAAATTTAATTAAGTCCAATTTGAGTCCAAACTTACAAAACATAATAAAACTCAATCAATTAAGTACATAGAGAGTGCAAATGACTAAAAATGAAGGCTTATTAATGTATCAAATATGTTATCATCAAATTCTCTCACACTTAGTTTTTTACACTCTTGGGCAAAATACACAAGACCAAAACTAAAAAAAAATGAAACAGACTCAAAAGCTAAATACTCTAAAAGATTCAATTTCTAATAATATTTAAAAATGAAGAGCAATCAATCATTCAAGTAATCAAAACCTTCATGAGGTAATATATCTTCACATCTCAAATCAACAAGTAAGGATATTTCAATTGAAAAGCATGAGTCAAGAATGATAGATTTTCACAAGATTCACTCTCAATCCCTCAAGTGTTTAAAAGGTAGGTATTTCACTCAATTCAACCCATGAAAATTGCACTACCATAAGCTTGCTTATATTTTACTTCTCCACTACTCAGAACACATGCACACACAAATTATGAGGACTTTATTCAAGGTTGTGATTGGGTCAAGGTAAAGGAGGAGGTAATATGGATATAACAAGTTAAATACCAGAGAATAAAAGAGCATGAGAGCTGAGTTCAATTAACAAGCATGAAAGTTCATCCCAACTCCACATAATACAAATTCCCCTTACATATTTTTTTCCTTTCCTTTATTGCCTTGTTGACCCTCTTTTTCTTTTTACATTTTTTTTTACAAAAGAATATCATATATACATTTTTTTAACCATTCTGCATACACACCCCCACACTTGTTCAAAAACTCATCGAATGACAAAGCTAATGTTCTCTTATTCCCTAAGGTCAAGTAAGAACATGATTTTTCATTTAAGGCGCATAATGAGTTTGAAATAAAGAATGGTCAAATAAGCTCAAAGGGGTTAAGCAAAGGGAAATAGGCCATTTCCAATGCTTTACGTTAGCAGGAATCAGAGAATTTCCAAGAAGTCATAAGAGTACTTGATATCATATTGAGACAATATGCTGCTAAACAAGGCTGGCTATTTGATTAAAGTAACTATTTCAAGAAAAATGCCTCAATCATATTTATGTATGCATATGAAAATGTAGTCTCAAAAAGAATCAAAGCAAGTTCTAGAGTAACAATTCCATGAGTGAAATTCACACAAGAAAGAAGATAATGGTACAAATGTTCAATCCATTCATCAATAGGCTCAAAATCTCACAAGGCATAATTCTATCATTCTCAGTCCACCAATTCAACATCCATAACCAAGCATGTGAATTTTAAGGAAGAAGACAATTTACTCAATCATGTAAATTTTTCTGAATTTGAATTGCTACTTCCACACAAACTAGTTACTACCCCAATTACTCCTTACTCTGCCACCAATTTTTGATGCGTCTCAAGAGTAAATAATTTACTCCTTACTCTGCCACCAATTTTTTTTTTGAAGATATACAAGATAATATATACATGTTATTGTGATTGTGGCTCACATCTTCCTCTGGTTTCACGTCCAGAAACGGCTTAAACGCCTTCTATGAGTCGAGGATAAGCTTCCCATCTAATTTTCTTATAAATTGGTAAACAAGGTCTTTTTGAGTTAGATTCCCAAGACTATAACACTCTTGCTCGTCCCTGAAGAGATTCCACAAACTAAGAAGTTCAGGCTACATAACTCCACAAGAATGCGTCTCAAGAGTCAATAAGATATTATCTAATGACTCCTTACTCAGTCCATTCTTAATGAAGAATATTTTATCTTCTCTGTTTATAGAAACCATCCCCAAAGAGTGACATCGCGTGTTGTAATTCCATCGTGCACACTTATAACAAACTTTCATTCTTTTTGCTCTTCTCTTTTTTGAAAATGAACTTTTGCCGATACCAGTCATGTATAGGACAAATGAATCTGAAGATTCACTAGCTAAACGAACCTTTGCTTTGATTATTTAGCGTATATTTTCTGGGATGCCCTTATACATTAACAGTCTCAGTCTTTCACACCTAACTTCATAGACTTTTGTTAGAGCATTTAGAGGGAGAGAAGGAAAATATTTTCTTAGATTTGAGAGAATGACATCTATCTTAAAAGGAGAAGAAATCAGTTATTATGGGAAACTGAAAAACAAACCGACTTGAGAGTCATGGAGTACCGTTATCCGCCATTTAACCGAGAACACAAAGAACTGCAAAAAGAAAGAAACAACATTAAAATAAATTCTACTCATAACAAGGATTAGAAAGAGAAATGGATTCTACCTCAACAACTTGATGTTCCAGAAATGGTTTGAGTCTTTGTCCATTGACTTTAAATACAATACCATTCTTAGGATTCTCAATGTCTATGGCCCCATAAGAATACACATGTTTGACAATATAAGGACCAATCCACCTAGATCTCAATTTTTCAGGGAATAGGTGAAGACGAGAATTATAAAGCAGAACTTTTTGACCAATTTCAAAAGTTTTTCTCAAAATTGATTTGTCATGAAAAGTTTTTGTTCTAGCTTTATAAATCTTTGAGTTTTCATATGCATCATTTCTTAATTCCTCAAGTTCATTCAATTACAATTTGCGTAACTTGGAAGCATCATTAAGACTTAAGTTGAAAGCTTTAATGGCCTAAAATGCTTTATGCTCCAATTCTACAGGCAAATGACAAGATTTTCCATAAACCAACCGATAGGAAGACATGCCTAAAGATGTTTTAAAAGTAGTACGGTAAGCCCAAAGTGCATCGTTTAGTCTTAAAGACCAATCTTTACGATTTGGGTTAACTATTTTTTTCAAAATTTGTTTAATCTCCCTATTTGCTAATTCAACTTGTCCACTTGTCTGAGGATAATAAGGGGTTGCAATTTTGTGGGTAATGCAATATTTCTTCATTAAGGATTCAAATGGTTTATTACAAAAATGTGTTCCCCCATCACTGATGATAGCTCGAGGAATTCCAAATTAACTCAAAACATTTTCTTTTAAAAATTTTAGAATAATTTTATGATCATTGTGCCGACATGGAACCGCCTCAATCCATTTTGAGACATAATCAACTGCAACCAAAATGTACACAAATCCAAAAAATGATGGAAATGGACCCATGAAATCAATTCCCCAATAATCAAAAATTTCAATGACAAGGATAGGGTTCAAAGGCATCATATTTCTTTTAGAAATGGACCCCAATTTTTGACAACTTTCACAACTTTTGCAAAAAGTATAACTGTCCTTGAATAAAGTGGGCCAACAAAATCCACACTGCAAGATTTTCGCAGCTATTTTCTTTGAAGAAAAATGATCTCCACATGCTTCTGAATGACAAAATTTAATGACACTACTTACCTCATTGTCGGGTACACATATCCGAAGATTTGATTAGGATAATATTTGAACAAATATGGGTCATCCCAAAAGAAATTTTTCACCTCAATCAAAAACTTTTTTCTGTCTTGGTGTGTCCAATGAGGCAGCATCTTACCTGTTACAAGAAAATTGACAATGTTAGCAAACCAAGGCATGGAATTGATAGAAAATAAAAATTCATCGGGAAAAGAATCATTGATAGGTGTGCTATCAAAAGATGAGCCTGTTGTCAACCTTGACAAATGATCTGCAACAATATTTTTGGCTTATTTCTTGTCTTTTATTGTGATGTTGAATTCTTGAAGCAACAAGATCCACTGTATTAACCTAGGTTTGGCATCCTGTTTAGACATTAAATATCTAACAGCAGCATGATCAGTGAAAACAACAATGAACGAACCAATTAAATAAGCTCAAAATTTGTCCAATGCAAAAATTACAGCAAGTAGTTCTTTTTCAGTAGTGGTGTAATTCATTTGTACACTATTCAAAGTTCGACTTGCGTAATAAATTACATGAGGCTTACCTTCCTTTCTTTGGCCTAAAAATATGTTAACAATAACAAAATCACTAGCATCACACATCAACTCAAAAGGCAAAGACCAGTCAGGAGATTGCATGATAGGAGCAGAAGTCAAAAGACCGATTAATTTTTTAAAAGATTTCTAACAATCTTGAGTCCAATCAAATGGTGTATCTTTTGTTAGAAGATTACATAAAGGTCTAGATATGACACTAAAGTCATTTACAAATCTTCTATAAAATCTTGCATGTCTTAAAAAGGAACGAACTTCTCTGACTATTTTTGGAAAAGGCAAATGAGTAATTAATTCAACTTTGGCCTTATCAACTTCAATTCCTTTAGAAGATATCACATGACCTAACATTATTCCTGAGGTAACCATGTAATGACATTTTTCCTAATTTAACACAAATCTTTTTTCTTCGCATCTTTTAAGAACTTTTTCCAAATTATCAAGACAATTTTCAAAAGAATTTTCAAAAACTGTCAGATCATTCATGAAAACCTCTAGATAATGCTCAATCATGTCACTGAAAATACTTAGCATGCATCTTTGAAAAGTTACCGGAGCATTACAAAGACCAAAAGGCATTCTTCTATATGCAAAAGTGCCAAAGGGACAAGTAAAAGTGGTCTTTTCTTAATCCTCCAATGCAATTGGTATTTGATTATACCCTGAATAACCATCAAGAAAGCAATAGTATGGATGTCCTGCTACTCTATCCAGAATCTGATCAAGAAATGGCAATGGAAAATGGTCTTTCCTAGTGGCTGCATTCAATTTTCTGAAATCAATACACATATGCCAACTAGATGAGACTCGGGTAGGTATTAATTCTCATTTTTCATTTTCAACCACTGTTATTCCAGATTTTTTAGGCACAACTTGTGTAGGCTTACCCACTGGCTATCAGAGATAGGATAGATAATTCCAACATCAAGTAATTTAAGAACTTCAGCTCTAACTACCTCTTTCATGTGTGGATTTAATCTTCTTTGAGGTTGTTGAGATGTTTTAGCATTATCCTCTAAATGTATTCTATGTGTACAAATTAATGGATTAATGCCTTTTATATCCTTTAATGTCCATCCAATTGCACTTTTATGCCTTTTAAGTATTTCTATCAACCTACCTTCTTGTTCTTTGGTCAGGGATAAGGAAATTACCACCGGAGAGCTTTGTTCTTCTCCCAAAAATATGTACTTCAACCCATCAGGTAATGGCTTTAGTTCCAATGTGGGTACTTCTTCATGGGTATCATCATTCATGAGTTTTATCTCTTTGAATTTCTACTTCAATCCCATATATTCCATTACCTGTGAACAATCAAGTAAAGAACATACTTCAGAAATATCATCATCTAATTGTATACCTGAATCAAAGGAATTAATTAAATAAATTTCTAATGGGTCAGAAGAACTCCTGATTTGAAGATGATCATCTATAATGGCCTCAATCCCTTCAATCTCTTCCTTTTCATCATAAACTTCATGTGGTTGCTTGCACATGTTGAAAACATTAAGCTCCAGTGTCATATTTTCAAAAGTTAACTTCACCACTCCATTTCTATAATTTATCAAAGCATTAGATGTTGCTAAAAATAGGCGACCCAAAATAACAGGAACTGACTTAGAACTATCAACCATAGGTTCAGTTTCCAGGACAATAAAATCCACAGGATATATGAATTTATTAACTTGTACCAACACATCTTCTACTATTCCTTTTGAAATTTTAATTGATTTATCAGCAAGTAGAAGAGTTACAGAAGTTAGTTTTAACTCACCAAGGTTGAGTTGCTGATAAACTGAATATGGAAGCAAATTAACATTAGCACCAAAATCAAGTAAAGCTCGTTCAATTTTATGTTCACCAATAATGCATGAAACTGTAGGACAACCAGGGTCTTTATATTTCAACTCATTATTATTTTGAATAATGGAGCTTACCTGTTCAGTCAAAAAGGCATTCTTTTTCACATTATGTTTCTTTTTAACAATGCATAAGTCTTTCAAAAATTTGGCATAACAAGGAATCTGTTTGATAGCATCTAACAGAGGAATATTGACCTTCACTTGTTTAAAAATTTCAAAAATGTCACTATTATGATTCACTTTACTTGAGTTGTTTAATGCTTGAGGAAATGGGGGTGAAAGAGAGGGTTTGGTCTCCTTTTGACTAGGTGGCTTATTAACCCCTTCCTCATCTTTGGGAATCAACTCATCATCTTTCTCAAAAAGTTCAGGAATTTGTTTTTCAATAACCTTTCCACTCCTAAGAGTTATCACTGAGTTGACTTGATCTATTTTTTAACTTTCTGAACTACCCTCATTTAGACTAAACTGACCCTTGGGATTTGGTTGAGGTTGAGAGGGAAATTTTCCTTTCTCGTGAATGGCAAGTGCAGAAGAAAGTTTAGCAAGAGTGTCTTTTATGTCAATCATGGCTTGAGTGTTTTGGTTATTGATGGCCTCTTGTTTTTCCATGAATGCATGCAATATTCCTTCAAGGTTTTTCCTATATAGTAGGACATAGGGTGCATATCCTTGAGGATTTTGAGAATCTTGTTGTGCCTGAGGAGGTGGTAGTTGCATAAATTGTGGCTGGTTGCTATTCCTCCAACTGAAATTCGGGTGATTTCTCCATCCCAGATTGTATGTATCTGAAAAAGAAGAAGTGAATGGCTTTTTAAAATTGTTCATTACATTTACTTGCTTATGCACAACTTCTTTAAAAATAGGAAGTTTTGGACATTCATTTGTTGAGTGTCCTAATTCATCACAAATGCCATAAATTTCTTCATTTTGCACAGATTTGATTTCTTTTACTTTCTCAGATTCCATGGCTTCAACCTTTCTAGCCAGACTAGCAAACCTTGCATTTAGATCTTCTTCTTGACTAAGATGATATTTTCCTTTACTAGCATTTACAAGGTTAAATCTAATTGAATTTTCAGAAGGATTAGTACCATGCCAAGATTGAGAATTTTCATTCAAATGGTCTAAATAGTCTAAAGCTTCTTCAAGTTCTTTATCAAGAAATTCACCATTGCATATTGTTTCCACAAATTGTTTGGTTTCGGGTGTTAACCCTTCATAAAAGAGGCTTATAGTGCGCCATTTTTTAAAACCAAGATGTGGGCAAGAATTCAACAAATCTTTAAAACGTTCCCAACTTTGAAAATATGCCTCATTTGAATTTTGGAAAAAAATTTGGATTTGTCTTTTCAAAGCATTGGTTTTGTGTGTTGGAAAAATTTTCTTCAAAAAGTCACATTGCATTTCTTGCCATGTACCAATTGATCTTGGTTTCAAAGTGTTGAGCCAAGTTTTTGCTTTATCTTTCAAAGAAAAAGGAAACAATTTAAGCTTAACAACCTCTTCAGTGCAAGTTTGATCATGAAAAGCGGTACATACTTCCTCAAATTCTTTTAGATGTAAATATGAGCTTTCAGATTCTAAACCATGAAAATTAGGAAGTAACGAAATCATACCTGACTTGAATCTAAAATTGTTGGCATTGAGTGGAAAGATAAAACATGATGGGCTATAATTTCCAGATGGTTGTAAATACTCACGCATGGTTCACAACGGTTGATTTTCATGTTCATCATGCACATTTTCGTTTTCAGCCATTGTGCTTAATGTGTGTGATTGTGATTCAAATAAATCAATATGTAAAGTACCTGGATTAACTCTAACCAAACTACCAGAATTTAAATCACGATACTAATTAAGTATAAACAAGTACCTTACAGTATAAAATAAAATCTATAAGCTAGCAGTATAAACCATCCATTAAATATTAACAAAGATGTGGTATAAACCAACCACCAATTATATATTAACACTTAGTAAATAAATATTAACAAAGGTGTGGTATAAACCAACCACCAAATAAGTTAATAAGAATAAAAATTAAAAAGTTAGTATACAAATAAATTAAAATGTTAGAATCGAGAAAAAGTAAAAAGTTAGATAAGCGATAAAGTAAAAAGTTAGATAGTTAGTAAGAGAGTGAGTAAGTTAGTAAACAAAAAATAAATGATTAAAAATAAATAACAAAAAAATGAGAAGATAAATACGAGAAAATAAAGTACAGAAAGTAAATTTAAAATATGAAAACTAGAGAATCGGCAAGCCGATTTTTTGCTCCAGCGAGAGAGGAGAGAAGAAGAAAGATTATTTCATTAATGATTAAAGATTATAGAGAAATTAGGGAGAGTTTCCCCCATAAGTTAGTATGCACAGAAATTAAAAAGGGAGAGGTTCCCCCACTAGTTAGTATGTTAGTATATATACAAAATTTTTACACCAAAAATTCAGTCTTCAAATCAAGTCCCCGGCAACAGCGCCAATAACTTGATGCACACTTTTTAATTGTCGCATTTGCAAACCCAAGTGCAGGTTGTTTCAAGTAATAAATTTCTCGGTGAGTCCGAGGTCGATCCACAGGGAATTGTTGAAGATTAAGGTGAAGTAAATATTTTGTTACTACGATTAAAATTATTTACTTGGATAAAAAGATTCACTCTTGGTAAATAAAGTAAAGGTAAGATTAATTCCTTTTATAACTCAATTAGAATCCTCGCAACATGGAGGTTCCAATCGGAAAATATAACTTTAAAAGTCTATTTAAAATAATATACGTAAATTATATTATGTTTCCTAAAAATATTACCACCACTTATAAATGGGTTAAAACATTCATTGTGCTAATATTTTGTCTACAACAAATCAAGAACTCCTCTTTACAAAGATGGTTTCTAAATTATAAGAAACAAATTATAATACGTATAATGGTTACTAGAAAATATAAATCATTTAAGCATAAGAGAAGAATAAATCTAACCTTATTTTATTACCAAGAGCTTCACAATAAAACTTAGTTACTCATAGATAAGAAGAAAGAAAGAGAGAAGAAGAAGAAGAAGAAGAACATGACTTTAATTTAGAACAAAGGAAAATTACTACAAGAAAATTGAGTAACAAAATGGCATCATTTTAGTAACTAACACTTAACACCCTCAATGATCTGCTAAGGCCCCCTTTTATAGAGGATTAGAAATACAAAATGACAAGGGGGCTGAGTCATTAGTGAGTGGATGAGTGGAAAATGAGTGGAAAATGCCAAATGACTTTTGGTGAGTGAAAAATTATGGAGATTCCTTATCTCCAAAATAATTTAGCTTTAAAGTCATTGAATGCGTCAGAATGAGCAAATATGATCTTCATCAAAGTTGTAGGGCTTGATCGTGGCTTCAAAATGGACACCAGAATCACCTCATTTGGCCACCTATAGCCCAAGATATGGGCTAATTACTGCAGAGTGTTCAAGCCCTGTTCCAGCACCTCTATTCTGAATTTCAATCCCAATATCACCTACTAGACCTCCGATTCTGGAAAAGTGTTCAACATGAAAGTTGTAGATATAGGTCTCAAGTATTCATCATCAAATTTTCATTGCATTTGACAACATCTAGCCCAAAATATGGAATGAAAAGTACACATAGGTCAAGCTGTCAGGAACAGTACTCTAGTTCTTGCTTCAACTCCAATTTGAGTTATCTACTCGTGTGATTGAGCCTTTGAGGTATTCTTGAAAGTTGTAGAACTTTCTCTTATCTTTCAAATTCCACTAGAATCACCTCCAAAAACCACCTACAGCCCAAGATATGGCCCAAATACAGAAACAGTGTAAGATATGAATTATGCTAAAAAATTTAATTAAGTCCAATTTGAGTCCAAACTTACAAAATATAATAAAACTCAATCAATTAAGTACATAGAGAGTGTAATTGACTAAAAATGAAGGCTTATTAATGTATTAAATATGTGATCATCAACTACAATGGTGACCACAGTGTTAGCTTTCCCAGAAGGAAATAGCACAGG
This sequence comes from Ormosia semicastrata, assembly GCA_029884595.1. Taxonomy (NCBI): domain Eukaryota; kingdom Viridiplantae; phylum Streptophyta; class Magnoliopsida; order Fabales; family Fabaceae; genus Ormosia; species Ormosia semicastrata. The sequence continues at coordinate 5,588,165 of JAQQTO010000044.1, forward strand.
GTAGTAAACCATGTAAAATCAAAATTCAAAATCCATGTAACTAAAAATGTCAAGCATAGTTGAAACCACATCAAAATCCAGAGAGTTTGAACTGAAACAAAGGACCAACATTGGTCGTATCCACCAATTTTAAGTTTGAAATATTAAAAGAGACAAGACTTTGAATAGCTACGTTTCCTAAATAAACAAAACGATTGATTTTACGAGCCAGACAACAGAATCAAATGAAACGCATTCTTAAAACTTATTAATTCAAAGGTATACAAGCCAAAACATGATTTTCATATGTACAACTTGATCAAGCTTTCGTTGTGTATCCTCTTGGATTATTGCGTTAAATAATCATTAAATTTGCTTTAAACAGCACCATAAGGCTCAGTAAATTTCATTTAAAAAAAACTAAATATAAAATTATAAACAAAACTTAAAAGTGATATGATAATGGTGATAATCTTTGCATAAAACACAAAAATAGACATGGGCAAGAGAGAAACAGAGATATGAAATTCCAATAATCAAGGAAAACAAAAAAAAAACACAATCCTTGAAATAACCTGAGTCTCACATCATACCTCGGTTTGACAATCAAATTCGTACACTTCATTTTTGTCTGATATATGATTATGCTACTCCTCTTTGCATACAAGTTATGATCTTTTCAATTGCAACATGTTCTGCCTCTTATTCCCCAACAATTCTCTGCAATGAAACAGAGGAACAAGATTAAAAACCAAATTCCCACCCAAAAAAAAAAACATAAAAGGATGAAGATGAGGATGACCCAGAAGAAGATGATGAAGATTAAGAAGGAACAGAAAAAAAATGATGCACATAGATTTTCAGCGTACTCTATCAGTAGAAGAGGGTGGGTTCCACATTACTCAGAAATCTCCTCCTTCTTCTTCTTTCCCCTTTCTTTTTTTTTTTTGGTATTTTGGCTTTTATATTTCTATTGAGTTCTGCAGAATCCTCACACTGTTCCTATGGTGATCATTCGCTATTTACATTACATATAAAGGAGAAGTGTGCACATACACACAGGTCAAAGGGTGAGGGGTAAGGTCCATGGTGCTAGCCAGGAGAATGGTACAATTTTGTTGAAGGGTACAGTTTTATGGATCAATGGCATACCAAAAATAGAAAGGGACGAAGAAGGAGGCAAAATGATGCAAGGGAAGTGCAGGAGTGGAGAGGTAAAGAGTGAGGAGTGAAGTGAGTTTATTGATTGCTTGCTGTGAGGCAACGGACTGGAGAAAGAAGAAAACTTGAATGGAAGAAAGAAATAATGAAAGAAGGCTTACCTGGTGGTCGCACCACGTTGCTGTAGAAGGAGGGGAAGTCACTTGCGTCGCGTGGCTACCGTGCTCAGCTCCGGGGAAGGACTTGGGTGGTGGAGGGGAAGGTCGTACGGCTGTGGGTGGAAAGGATATTTGATTTGAGGAAGGAGATTTGATTTCTATCTAACCTAAACCTAAAGGAGACGTTTTGGCTCTTTTCTGAGTGGGCGCAGTTTCTAATTTTAGCGAAGGAAATTATTCCCTCGCAATTTTCTCTCTAAATTTAGCGAGGGAATTTTATACCTCGCAATTCCCTCTCTGATTTTAGCGAGGGAACCTATACCTCGCAAATCTCTCGCTGATTTTAGCGAGGGTAACTTCTTCCCTCTCAATTTTTTCGCTAATTTTTGCGAGGGAAATAATCCCTCTCACATCCCTCGCTAATTTTGGAGAGGGAAATACTTTACTTGCTATTGCTTCGCTATTTACTCGTTGTATCCCCCTTTGGATTTTGTTTTGAAATTTAGCGAGGGAAAGTGTTTTCCTCGCTAATCTCTCACAATTTTCTAGCTAATTAGAGAGGGAATTGCGAGGGAAAATTTCCCTCGCAAATTTCCGTCGCTAATTCATCAATTTCTTGTAGTGTTTGAACCATTTGTATTAACTTAGACTTATGGATTAGCTATGCTTTCTTTGTAGAATGTTTTGAACTTACTTATACAATTATGATATTTTGTTGTTATGTACAACTTATTTGTTGGGTTTTTCTGTTTAGATTGAAATATTTATACAAGTATAATTATAAAATATACTAATTATTATTATAAAATTAATTTTGGTTAGCTTTAGAATAACTATGAAATTGTTAGGGATTTAGCAACACAATAGCTAAGAAATAGCTATGGATTTAGCAATACAATTGCTAGGGAATAGTTACGGAATTAACAACATAATAGTTAGAAAATAACTTCAAAATTGTTACGGATTTAGCAACATAATAGTTATGGATTTGTTACAAACTCGCTACAAATTGTTAAAAATTAGCTACAGAATAGCTACAAATAATTCGTAATTAATTAGTTACAGAAATTAAGGAAGTTCTGAACGAAAATTAGTTACATATTAACTTCAGATTAGTTAAGAAAATTTAAAAATTAGCTACAGATTAACTAGCAATTTTTTAATAGCTAATTAGCTACGAAAATTTGACTATGGACCAATCCGTAATTATTTCGTAGCTAAATTGATTAGCTAGAGATTAGTTACGGATTAGTTCGTAACTAATCCATAAATTTCTTGTAGTGAATTAATGAATTAAATTAAAAGGTAAATATTTTTTATTTCTTTAAAAATAAATTATGTGGACAAATGAGAGAATACCACGTTTACAAATGAACATGTTTAAAGACTTTTAATCCAGATTTGAAAGTTAATGGTGACTACTTCAAATTGAAATAAAATTCAGGAAGTGTTAGTATATATATTTTTTCGATCCTTAAGTCTTCACCTCTTGTGTTTTATCGCTTTATGTTAATATACATACATTCTTAACTTTCAAGAAACTAAAATGTGAATCAATAAAATGAAATACACATATCTCTAACACTAAAAGTAGAACACTAACTAAACTATTATATGAGGGAAACATTTTTTGAAAAAAGGAGGTCAAATTTAGAGATGTTTATGAAATATTATTCTTAGGCTTTTTGTAATCACTACACATATACATGCAACTGACTGTAGATGTGGCTGATTTGTTTGTTTTGGTATATTGATATCGCAGGATCTAATTTTGAGTACAATAAAGAATTTTTGCAAAGGAATACGAAAAAAAATAAAAATAAAATATACAAAGAACCGTAAAATCATTTCGCAGTAATGTGTGTTTGTGGGTGCGGAAGCTTAGACTCATAAGAGTGGAGACCTTGTTCTAAAACCATAATAAAGTTTGGAAATGGAAGAGACTTCGGCGGAGTAGTGCAGTGATAGAAGAGTTACTCTTTAAGTGTATTAAACTTTAGACGAAGATCTTCTAAGCTGTAGATATATTTCACTGAAATTGTAGACTAATAACTATTTAATAAAACAAGGAGCATATACGAACTTGTTAACTCTTTTTGTTGTTGTATATTTAGAGTGTCTCATAATCTTGAAACTCAGACTTTTATTTTCCAATATTATCTCTGCTAGAAGAAAGGCCGCTGAGGAAGGTATATAAATCATCATTTCTTGACGATTTCATCCTAATATATTACGAAAAATATTAAATATTGGTTTAAATAGATGTCATAGCTAATAGTCTACATTATAACTACTTACAATTTAAATATAAAGGAAGCAAGATTATACACACTTGTTGATATAGTTCATTAAAGATGACATTGTGCTTAGCCAAAATGCCTAAAACTTTATTTTCTCCACTTAGACAACAACTCAAACAAATTGAGAGGACATAAACAAAACTTGAAAGGTGATTATTTGTAGAATGATAGTGAAGTTCAGCAAAAACACACATTAGTTCGGTATTTGAATATTATCATCACTAATGTAAATATAAACAATTGCAATGTTAAAGAGACTCTGCAACATTTTTCTTTCCAAATTAATGGCCACTCGAGTAATATTGTCATGCGCTCAACAAAAAAACGTAATATTGTTACGTGAAAATGTTATTGCTAATAGAATCCAATTACCCAACTGCCAAGTGATTCAAAGTCCATATCTAATGCTTCCAAAAAAGAAAAAACCACACAATGGCATATGTTTAAAATCCATTCAAATAATATCATTATGTGAAAATGTTATTTCTTACAAATTTTTAAGTGAGTACAATCTATCACGTTATTTTTTAAATATTCAAATTATTATTTGATACATACAAAAACATTATTAAATATTAGTATAATTTTATAATGATTCATATCATATTATACATATCAAATAATAATTTAAATAACTATAATAAATTGTATCTACTTAAAAATTACTCTATTTTCCAATTCAACCGCCCAAGGTACTTGAACGTCCATTCTAACATTTGCAAAACTTAATGACCATATTGTTGCTTCTTCAAAATTAATTGCACATGGAATCCAACCATCTAAGATGATTAAAAGATGATACGATCTTTCTATATACTCCCTCCCCGTCTCAGCTGCTGGCTTCAAAGGAGAAAACGTGTGCAAGGAGGAATTGGGAATGGGCTTGGGTACGGTACTCAAAGGATCTGTGGTTGAAGGTGAAAAACAAACTGTGGAAAGAAAGATGGTGGGTGAAGGGAATGTGTTTGCAGAGGGGAAGATCTGCTTTCTTTTCTTTTTCATCTTTTTTCGTTTTTCTTTTTCTTTTTTCGGTTTTTTTTTCTTTTCTTTAATTAATTTTTCTTTTTTTTATTTGATATTTGCATTTGGGTTTTGGGTCAATTAAATTATGGGTTTTGAAATTGGGTCAAGGTTCAAATAGATATGGACCTGATATTGAGTTAACATTGTTCCTTATTATAGTATAGAATTTTTATTTTATTTTTTCAATATTTTTATTTTTAATTTTTAATTATTAATTTTTTGTATTCTCTTTATTTTTTGTTTTTCTTTGACTTTTACTTATTATTATTAAATTTATTATTGTTAAACAAGCAAGGAAAAAATAAAAATAAAAATTGACTGCACAAAACTAAGTATTCACATTTACATATAATTTTTATAATAGACATTATAACGATAATTAACTCATTTTTAATAAACAAAGCATAAATTTAATTTTTTTGTCAATATCTCATATGATTGTGGAATAATATAACAGTATCCCATATAATTGAAAAACATTATAACATAATCTCATATAATTAAGAAAATAATGTGAAAATATATCATAAATTGATTTTATTGGATTACATTTTTCTTATCAACAATTTTTTAAGGTACAAAGAGAGAATGAAGCACAAGTATTTTTATATTTATTATTTCTTGATTTTTATTGCACTATTATATTATATTATTATATTGCAAATTTTTTTCCTTTTTAAATATATTGACATTGTTAATTGATTTCATCATATGATATTATTATACTAAACCATTATACTCTTTTCTTGATTGATTTTTTAATCAATTATATTTTTTCTTTTTCTTTTTACTTAATTTCTTGCATCAACACGTGTTGCATTCCTCTTTTAAATTTCTCAAATAATAACAATTATTTTATCCAAAACTAACTCAATGTCAAATCAATAGAAAGTTTTAGCGATAAAATTAATGGGACTTTAATTCTAATATATTCTAAATTGACTTTACTAAATTATATTTTTTCTCTAATATTTTTTTATATTAAAAATAAGGGTTAAAGCCCATTTTTAAAAACATTTTACTTAGTTTAACATCTCGATATAATCAGGAAGAGAATGCAACAAAATATTTGAAACTGATTTTAATAAATTATTATATTTTTCTTATGTTCTTAATTTCTTAATTGTCATGATTCATTTGGGATCATCCTATTTAATTTTAATTTTAAATTAATTTTTATTATTTATTCTAAATAAACTTGATTTCTTGATTTCATTCTTTTATATAATTGTTAATTGTTAATTAATTTTAATCAATTAAGTTTTAATCAATCAAAATATTTCTTCATTAATGGGAATATTTATTCTCTGATTTTAATATTTATATTTCTTTAATCAATTAGAATCAATATTCATGAATGGGAACATTTATTCCTTAGTTATATTATTATATTATTATTTATATTTATTTTCAAACAATTATTTTCTATTTTTTTATGATGAGAAAAACATTTATTCATATCTTTAAATTTGGCTACCTTTTCTCCGAAGGAGTTGGCTTGCCTCACGATCAACAACCACAAAAGTGGTCATTTTAATTATGCTTGAAATTAATAGGATATAAAATATGTTAATATGTGGGTGATTTAGGCATATTAAGCATTCAAATGAAAGAATTTACATTATATCAGTTTAGCAAATCTTTTCACACTTATACAAATAAAATATGACTACATCAACCTTCTTTAGAGCATATTAGACAACTGAGCTAGTACTATACATGATCAATAAGTAATCGCTTGTTATAGCCAAACAAACACAAATACCTTCCTCTACATGATTTAATTAAGGAATAATAAACAAATATTTGTTTAATAAAAATGAAACACATTTGATTTTGTAAATGAGCTAAATCAATGAGATATATAATCTTTAATATTATTATTTTATAAATTGTCTTCATTTTAGAATCCTCGATAGAGTAATTTATTTTGATAATCATCCAACACAAAAACAAACACATAATAACATAAAATATTGATCAAATAATAACATATTTGCTCCTAAAATCATGTGTTGTGTCATTATCAAGATTCATGAGCAATTTACTTCCATATCGACTACCCTACATATAAAGAGATGTCAATATAGACATGAGTTTCAATGAATCATTTCTTATAGCCAATATCATATCATATATTAGAATGATAAGCATACCTTCTCATCTTGGACAATAATTTCAATGCTATTGATGCAATTCAAATCTTGATCATCTAATCAAGCTTACTTAACACAATATGTTCGGTGTAGCTTACCATCGATGTCTGTCTTTGTGTGTTTTTGTGATTTTACTTTGAACAATTTATAGCTCAAAGAAATGAGCATTCTAATCTTAATTGAATATTAAATTGATTTTCTAATTAATTAATTAATTATCAAGAAAAAATGCAACAATATATCAATCTTTCCTAAATTAATTTCATTCATTAAATTTAAATTGTTGACAATATAAAATATCAATATTTTCTAATAAATATACATAAAATTCATAATAAACATAATTGGGACATTTAAACCTATTTTATTTTATTATATATATATATATATATATATATATATATATTATAAACAATTAAAACGTTAATTACACACACACACATTTGTTCTGGTTTGACCACAGTTGAAGTATTAAACTGTGAATCAGTCCTTTTATCGATTCAATGATTGGTCTAATTTTCAAAACCTTGGTAGTTATCACTCATCGATGTTTGTGTGGGGAAGGCAAAGGCCCTCCTCATCGTGCAATCTTCTATACGTATTTGCCATGTGTAGTTTCTGAATGACAAATGACAATGGTATATATATTGAACAATATTGTACATGCCAACGAAAGTTGACTCACCTGGTCAACCTTATACTCATGACAACTGTATGATTTGAGTTTGAATTATGGGATGAATGGGAGCCACTGATGGAAAAGAAGGAATGGTTGTGATTGTTGGTTTGTGTCATTTCAGAAAATAGGTTTGGCCTAAGTAAAGTCTAGCCAGACCTGTTTCCCTGCCTATCGCAACGAATAAGTTCCATACAAATAAATTAATTGCATTGTGTTGGCAATAGGGTTATTCAAATCCAATCCAAATTGAAAATCAAACCAAAAATTGAATTAGAAAAATGGAATCCAATCAAAACTGAATAAATTTAGTGTCTTTTGGTTTTATTTTTTGAAAATCGATTAGATTGGATTGACATTCAGTTTTGATTTTCAAAACCGAACCAATTCAATCAAAATCGATTAATATTATTTAATATATATTTGTTTGTTATTGAAATTATATTTTTACTTATAATAATTCTAATGTTTTAGTCACTTCTCTCACGTTATGTAATCAATTATTATTTTAAACATGTGAAATGAGTTATTTCTATATTTTCTTTTTTTAATATGATAAATTGCTTTTAACTTAAAATTTAAGGCTTAAAATTTTTTTTTGGTAAAAAATTGATTAAACCGATCCAATTCAAACTAGTTTTCAATTTTCAAAATGAAATCAATCCAATACAATCCAAATCGATATAAATAACATTATTTGATTCAATTAACTTTGTGATTCAAAACCAAGATAAATCCAACAATAAACACTCCTAAATAGGAAGAAATAATGTGGGTACCAACCCATTAAATGAAGAAAAGGAAAGTGAAATAATTTTCAACTACCTGCATTGTTTGTCATTTAGTGAAATATATTGATATGTGTGCTAGCAGAATGTGTGGGTACCTGTTTCCATGCCTATCAATTAATAAGTCCAATACAAATATATAGATTAGTTGCATTTTGTTAGAAATAGAGGTGTTCAAATTCAATCCAAATTAAAAATTAAACTGAAAAAGTGAAATCTAATCAAAATTGAATAAATTTAGTGTCTTTTAGTTTGATTTTTTGAAAAATCGATTGGATTGAATCAATTTTTAGTTTTGATTTTCAAAATCGATCCAATCCAATCAAAATTGATTAATTATTATTTAATATATATTTGTTTGTTATTAAAATGATATTTTTACTTAGTAAGTCTAATTTTTCACTTACTTCTCTCACTTTATGTAATCAAATATTATTTTAAACATATGAAATGAGTTATTTCAATTTTTTATTTTTATTTTAATATGATAAATTGCTTTTAACTTAAAATTTAAGGCTTAAAATTTTTTTTGGTAAAATTTCGATTAAACCGATCCAATTCAAATCAATTTTTGATTTTCAAAAATAAAATCAGTCTAACACAATCCAAACTAATATAAATAACATTATTTGAATCAATTAACTTTGTGACTCAAAACTAATCTAAATCCAATGGTAAACACTCCTAAATGGGAAGAAAGAATGTGGGGACCAACCTATTAAATGAAGAAAAGAAAATTTAAATAATTTTCAGCTGTCTATATAGTTTGTCATTTAGTGAAATATATTGACATGTGTGTCACCAGAATGTCGGTACCTGTTTCCATGCCTATCAACGAATAAGTCCTGTACAGATAGATTAATTGCTTTGTGTTAAGAATAAGAGTGTTCAAATCTAATCTAAATTGAAAACTAAACCGAAAACTAAATTTAAAAAGTGAAATCTAATCAAAATTGAATACATTTAGTGTCTTTTAGTTTGACTTTTTGAAAATCAATTGGATTGGATTGACTTTCAGTTTTGATTTTCAAAACTGATCCAATATAACACTACAAGAAAATCAACATTTAGCTACAGACAAATCTATTGCTAATGGGGAAAAATCAGTTGCTAACTTAAATTTAGTGACGGATTGCGTTGTCGCTAAAGTCTTTGCTAAATTGTTCCATGCTATACTTTAGCGATGGAAATGAGTTCGTCGCTAAATTTAGCAAAGGATTATTCCCTTGCAAATCTGTCACTAAATGTGTGCCATGTCAGCATACAAGATTGATCCCCAGTTACATTTAGTAAGAGATTTTTCCATTGCTATCCGTCGCTAAATTTATGCCACGCCATCACCTTAAACAACATCAGTTTAAATTTAGCAATGGACTAATCTGTCACTAATTTTTTTAGTGGGACTTCTAACACTTATTTATTACTTCTTGTAGAACTGTTTAATTTCTCATAAATTAAATACAATAAAAATATTACTAAACATAAAATAGTATCCATAATTTACTGCACAGCATCAAATATATATTAACATAACCTAAAGTATCATTCCAAGCAAATAGTTTGAAATTATCTACATTATATCAAAAGATACTGCCAACATAGCACAAAATGCTATACATAGACCTACACAAGTTTTGTGTCTTCCTCAGTACAAGTTAAGTTTAAAATTATCTATGTAGAAGTTAATATTCATGAGGTGGATGAACTAAGACCATTTGGTGATGCTTGTGTAAGATTCTCTCTCTGAAAAGTACTTGAAAGTAGCCTAACAACAATTTGCACCTCCTGTTATACCACCTCTTGAACCACTGCTCTCACAACCCCCCAACCTTTTCTCAATCTCACGTTGGATAACTTTTTAAAACTCAGGTGTGTTAGAATAATGATGTGTGGAAGCATTAAAAGTACAAGCTCTAAAATTTAGTAGGTAAACCATAGATGATTGAGATCATAAGCCATAAATTCTGCCCTTCTTTGGCCCACTAACAACTTCAACACAAAGTGACAACTTTTCTTAATGATCAAAGCCAGGTTCTCCTGTTATATGATATTCACTTCTCTCAAATGTGTCACTTTCTATTGTGTCATCTTCCACCTCATCATTGTTTTCATTAGACATGTCACCAACATGCTCTTGGAGTTTTCTTTTTTTAAGTACTTTATAATTTTCCTGAAAATATGATATAAGAGTCGGTTCATGCATAAAAAATAAGTTGTTCATAATTAGACCATAGGCAGTTGTCAGAAAACATGTAAATTATACTTCCTGCAAATTCTGAATCCTTACTATTTGCATGTTTGTTATTTATGAGATGTGTATGCAAAATATGTAATGAGAGTACCATGCAAAAGAGCAATATGTCATACCTCCTGCATAATTACTCCTTCTTTTGGGTCTTTCTATAGCAAACTCAGCTTTAAAGTTCTCCACTCATCTTGTTAAAGGATCATAAAAGAAAGAACATACCTAGCTTCAAATAACCAAAAGAACATTCACGGCATGTATTCCTTCTTAAATCATAGCAAAAAAAATTGTCTAAGACTTTAAATAATTTGACATTTTTTAATATCAAATTATTTTCCTTAAAAACAAATAGACCAAAGTAATTCTTACTAGGAAAACTAAGTTAGCATATATAGGGTTTCCACCAGTCATATAAACCTTTTCAAACATTTTTTCAATGACAAAGACAAGCCTAGAGGGACACCACATAAGTAGCCTGGGCCTTTCCTTAGGAAATAGCCTACAATGCCACTGGTTCTCCCATATGAAGATTGAACCGTTATAAACCCAAGAGCCAGTGAGACATTGTGAATGGCATAAGAATACAAATCTAACTACTATGTCACATAGCTCAATGGTGAACTTTTTCGTGCTCGATCAATCAACAATGACAATTACTAGAGCTTCCGCTAAAGTTGGACTTCATTTCACATTGACTTCAAAAAGGGTGCAATCTCTATCCCAAAGAACCACCCAGCATAATGTGGATATGTACATTCTAATTTCATGCAATATATACACACAATTCAATTCCTTTTCCTTAATTTGATTGTAAATTAGTATTAACCCTTCAGTTTTTATAATTGACAACAAAAAGTGAGGAGGGGGTTTCAAATGGAGAATGAAACTTTGTGAAAGAGACTTTCTATCTTTTTTCCTGCTTTTTTGTTTTGTATTTTTATATTTGCAAATGTTACATACATATGCCATATCGACCAAAAAGACTTCATGCATAAAAATGGGCAATCATAGTATCCTTGTTGTTCTTAAAGAAGACTTTGGTAACCTTCAGACCGTATGATCATAGATTATCAATGAGACAGAAATATTATCAATGATTATCAGCAAGAAACTAATGCTCCTAATACATAGTCAAATCATTTCACACTCAAACTAAAATCATAAGTATTATTTTATTATTATTAAATTGTCAATAACAAACACTAAGCTACCGATAAAGTAAAAACATCACATCGAGTTAACCAAAAGCGGTTCGAGATTGGGTCCTCAATATTATAAGATATTATTCTATTTATAACCTTTCTCCTTTCCTTTTGGCTCAAAATAAAACATAGTCCAGCACAAGAATAAAAGGAACATGATGGCCAGCAAAAGCCCAAGTTATTAAAATTAACACCACTAGTGTTGTGTGTGAAGTTGCGAACCACCATGAAGCAAGCTCTATGACTATGCCTTTTGTAACATTCTCTCCAACCCAATAGATTTAATTAGGATTATAGAAGCTCAATAATATCAGTGTAGGATACTAGTTAATTCTGGTAACTAGCTAACATAGTTTGAGCATGACTTTATGACATTGAATGTGAGAAATAGTTATTTTGTGAAAATGACAGAGAAAATAGAAATAAATGAGGAAGATTTATTTCTAAGTTATGAACAATTAAAATGGATATCTGAGAGCTTCTTAATTCATTCCATAGGTTTAATTTAACCCAGGAAAGAATAATGAAGCTTAGAGAATGATAGTTTAGTATAAGAAAAGTGGTGGAATATTAATATAGAAAATAGAAGGAAATCCTAGAATTTTCTGTGATACCTATGAAGGTTAGAAAATTCGTTTATGAAATATTAAAGTATTCCTAGCATATAAAAGGTTATCAGTTGGAATATTTTATTTGAAAAGGCTTCCTCACGTATTGCACTATTCTATTCTGATTCACTTTCACCTAATGTTTTGACTTTGGTTCAATTTCTCTCTTTTCTCACATTTCCTTTTCATTCTCCACTTTCTCACTTTTCACTCACATTCACTTTCTATTCTCTCATCTCACGGCCAACATAGAAGAAGAAAGGAAGCAAGAAAAACAAGAAAGGAGCAAGGGAGGAAGAGGAGGAAGCAACCAAGAAAATAGAAAAAGAAAAGAAAAGAGGAAGGTGAAAATTTGAGGTAAGGGTTTTCCTCACTTGTTCATCTTTTCTTTCTATTTGAAAATGATGGATTCATGATTTTGTTGGGGTTTGAAATGATAAATAAAGATGACATCCTTGTATTTTTGTTGATGAGTTCAAGCCTCCAAACTTTGATTTTGATTCATGCTAAACTTTGGGATTTGAAAATGGGTCTCCTTTGCAAGTGCTTGAGTATGATGAAGTTGATGTTTTGTTGATGGTTTATGGTATGCCTTTGGTTGGATTTGGTATAGAGAAACAGAGAATCTATTTCTGCGTTTCTAGTATCCAACGCCTAAGCGGCCAGGAATTAGGCGCTTAACTCAGAAACCTGACATTTTAGGATGTGAGGCGCTCAGTTTGGAGCGCCTAAGCGCTGGTGCCTGGGAAAAACAAAGTAATGTCTTTGTCGTTATATTCACTGCTTAAGCACTAGCGGTAAGAAAGAATAGGTAGCTCTCTGCCATCCAGCGCCTAAGCGCTGGAAAAGTGGGCACCTAGGTGCCTAGAGCAGAATTTTCCAAGGTTGTTTTTTTTTATGTAAAATGGAGTCTTCTACTTGTTCCATTTGCTTATGCATTCTTTTTAAAGAGTATTAAGATACTAGTAGAGATATTTCCTAATTAGATTGATTACCTTGGATTATGAAACTTAAATGATGAAATGATATGATGAATGATTCTCTTGTATGCTTGATATGATATTGGTGCATGATACTATGAGATGAGATGATATGATGAAATATTTTATTGTATGCAAGATGAGATTGACGGTTGATTTTTATGAGTAACCATTATCAAGGATATCCTTAGTCCTAGGGTAAGACTTGGAAATGGTGGTTGAGGAAGGATTTTCCTTTACAACCTGAGTTATTGAGGTTGAGGACGGATAATTCCCTCCCTCTTTACCTGAGCTCTCCCTAGATGAAATGTAGTTGAGGACGGATAATTCCCTCTCTACTTAAGGTATTCCTGGATTAGAGATAGTGTGAGGAAGTATGATACCCTCCCTATCAAAGTAGTTGACAGCAAATAATTCCCTCACTACTCACAACTCTAGAATGAGGACGGATAATTCCCTCGTAAGTTGTGGATTGATGTGGGTTACTCGGAGTAGCTCTGGGTGGTAAATAGATCGTCATAAATAGGTTGAAGTACACCAACATGAAAGCAAACTACTACCAAGTAAATGATATTATGAGGACGGATAATTCCCTCCATACCACTTTGATGAGAAGATGATTGATGATTGATGATTTATTGATGATTGATGATGTTGATTGATAGATGACTATTATAAGATAGCTTATTGTATAAATCTATCATGAACGAATTTCTTAATTGATGTTGAGAATGTGATGAAACTTGTTGTTTCAAATGATTTTTTTATAAATGACATAAAATGAACCTCCGTTTCGAGAAGGGAAAGGACTTGATTTGGCTTTAGCCACCTTTCTACTGATTATAATACTTTGAAATGGTTTTTCTCCTAAATAGATGAAATGATTATGATGATACAATTTTAAAATGATTACTGAGAATTGTAAGATTCTCACCCCATTTCTTTCATTTCCATAATGATTCCAAGAAATCTTGGTGCAGACTATAAAGGAGATGAAGGACCTGATCTTTAGATCTTTTGATTTTTTTGATTTGACTAATATATATGGTTGTACACTATTTTGTGCTGTAGAGGCATATGATGTATTTTGATTCATTTTGTTGTACCTTGATGTATCACTTGTATATATACAATTCATCAGATATGTATTATGCATTTCCACTTCAGGCTCATATTTTGTATATTAAATATATGTTTCTTCAAAAAAAATTGATATTGATCAAAGTGACGTACTCTAATATGATTGCTAATGCATGATTTTAGATATATCATTAGTAGTAGTATTAGGACGTTACATTTTGGTATCAGAGCAGATCATCCTAATTGAGCCCGGGTATGGACTAGCTATGCTTTTAGCATGAATGTTGTGCAATTTCTTATCTTGATATTGTGATGTATGGATAGAATTGCATGAAAACCTTGTGTATATATGTTATAGTTACTGTTGCACTGTTACATAAGTATTGAGCCTGATCAACTCAATATGGATGCTCTGTGTACAGGGACTATGGCATCATCCTGGCAAACACGAGGAGATAGAGCGTCAGCCAGTGATAGCACGACAGATATGATGGAGATATTTAGAAAGATGACTACTATTATGAGGGAACAGAGAAAGATGGCTGCAGCCATGAGGGAGCAAACAACGGTCACTAATAGAGTGCTGGAGAGAACAGGTAACAACCTATATCCACAATAAGAGGAGGGAGTATCGGTCGTGAGGAATTAGGGATTTTATGACCTTTCCAAGTTTAGGAAGACCAATCCCCCATCGTTCCAAGGAAAGTATGATCCAGCTAAGGTGAAGGGATGATTGAGGGAGTTGGAGAAAATCTTTGCTGCGATGGGATGTACGCACAACCAAAAGGTGTTATTTGCTTCCTTCATGTTGCAAGGGGAAGCTGAATATTTGTGGAATGACACGAAAAGGATTAAGGAGGCAGCTGGGATAGAGATGACTTGGGAGGTATTCAAGAAGGCTTTCTTGGATAAGTATTTTCTAAGGAACCTGCAAGAAGCAAAAGAATTAGAGTTCTTGCAATTGGAGCGAGGAAATATAACAGTTAGACAATATGTGGCAAGATTTGAGGAGCTATCAAAGTTTTCTTCTTACTTCTGACATAATCCAGATAAAAGCTAGAAGTGTGTAAATTTTGAGTTTGCGTTGAGAGACGAGGTGAGAAAGATTGTGAGGCTACTTGAGATCAGAGATTTCTATACTCTGGTGAATAAATATAGAATAATGGAGATGGATAGCTCGAGGCCAGCACCGCTAGATCCACAATAGGAGCAAAAGCCTCAAGGCTTTTAGAAGAGAGAAGACAGATGAGGACTCTAAGAAGAAGTTCTCCAAGTTTAAGAACCACAAGGGAAAGGAAAACAGCTCCAGATAGAAGACAAAGGATCACAATGTTTGAAGTGCGAGGGGTACCACAAAGACAGAGCTTTTTGGATTTATCAGATGGAGTGCTTCAACTACGGCTAGAAGGGACATTATGCTAGGAACTGTCCTTAGAGGCAAGAAGCAACAGCTCCCAGACCCTTAACCTAAGGAAGAGTGTTCACTTTGAGTGGTAAGGAAGCAGCCCAATCTCCTGATCTGATACAGGGTAAGTGCATTGTTAAAAATACACTTTTAACTGTATTGTACGATTCTGGAGCTTCTCACTCTTTCATTTCTTATGACTGTGTGAGGATGTTGAATTTTCCTGTTTCTGACCTCCCCTATGACTTGAAAGTTTTTGTTCCCATAGGAAAACCTGTAACCACCTCCAAAATATGTCTAAACTGTGAGGTAACTATTGAAAATAGATTCTTCTTAGTAAATCTTATATGTTTACCCATTGTTAACTTAGACATTTTTTTGGGCATGGATTGGTTGTCAGTAAACCATGTTGTTCTGAACTGTTTAGATAAAACTTTAGTGCTTATGTCTGACTTTCCTTCTACAAACTTTCTTTTTGAGTCAATATACCTAAATGCTAGCCAAGTTATCAACCATCTAGTAGAAGGAGCTCAAGGCTATGTTCTCCTATTTTCGTTGAATTCTAAAAAAGAACAAAGTTTGAAAAGTATACCTGTGGTGAGTGAGTACCCAGAGGTTTTTCTAGATAAAGTGAGTGAACTGCCACTTGAGAGAGAGATTGAGTTTGCTATAGACTTAGTGCTAGAGACAGGGCTTATCTCCATAGAACCTTATAGGATGTCCACTATAGAACTCTCTAAGCTGAAGAAACAGATAGAAGAGCTGTTGGATAAAAAGTTTATTCGACCTAATGTCTCATCTTGGGGACTCTATGTGCTCTTAGTGAAGAAGAAAGATGGCAACATAAGATTATGTGTGGATTATAGGCAACTGAATAAGGTCACTATTAATAACAAATACCCACTACCTAAGATAGATGATTTGATGGACCAGCTAAGAGGAACTGCAGTGTTTTCAAAGATTGACTTAGGCTCAGGGTATCATCAAATCAGAGTTAGAGAGGAGGATATTCCTAAGACTGCCTTTAAGACCAGATATGGGCAGTATGAGTATCTTGTAATGTCTTTTGGTCTAACAAATGCACCTGTCATTTTTATGGATTATATGAACATGATTTTTAGGTCATACCTTGATAAGTTTGTGGTTGTCTTTATAGATGATTATCTTATTTATTCAAAGACAATTGAGGAGCATGAGGAACATCTTAGGGTAGTTCTAGAAATCCTAAAAGAAAAGAAATTGTTTGCTAAGTTGTCAAAATGTGAGTTTTAGATGAAGGAGATGTAGTTTTTGGGACACGTAATATCTAAAGAAAGGATATCCATGGATCCCAGTAAGAAAGAGGCAGTGTTGCAATGGGAGAAACCTACAACCATAACGGAAGTTAAGAGTTTCTTGGGATTAGTTGAGTATTATAGAAGATTCATAAATGGGTTTTCTCAGATATCTTTGCCTTTAACTAGGTTAACTAGGAAGGACAACACTTTTAAGTGGACCCAGAAATGTGAAAATAGCTTCTAAGAGTTAAAAGAAAAGTTGACCACCACACATGTGCTAGTGATTCCAGACCCACAAGAAAACTTTGAGGTTTATTGTGATACTTTGAAAAATGAGTTAGGTTGTGTGTTGATGCAAAATGGATGAGTAGTTGCTTATGCTTCTAAGCAACTAAGACCCCATGAGGAAACCTACCCAACCCATGACCTAGAACTAGCCGCCGTTTTGTTTGCTTTAAAGATATGGAGGCATTATTTGTATGGGGTCAAGTTTGAGGGTTTTAGTGATCACAAGAGTTTGAAATATCTGTTTGATGAAAACGAGTTGAACATGAGGCAAAGGAGGTGGATGAAGTTTCTAAAGATTATGACTTTGACTTAAAGTATCATCCGGGTAAGACCGATGTTGTGGTTGATGCGCTTAGCAGAAAGCTTTTGCATGCGTCCTGAATGATGGTACAAGATATGGAACTCCTTGAGAGTTTCAGAAATTTGAGCCTAGAAACAATTGTGTTACCATATGGTCTTTGTTTGGAAAGATTAGAGATCCAGAATGATTTGAGGGCTCAAATTAGAGAAGCTCAAGAGGAAGATGAAGCTTTAAAGCTGATTGATGACCAGAGTTACGAAAGAAAAAGGATTTCAAGAGGGCTCATGATGGGACACTTATGTTTAGAGATAGACTCTGTGTTCCAAGAGAAAATAAAATTAAAGAGAAGATTTTAGAGGAAGCTCATAAGA
This sequence comes from Ormosia semicastrata, assembly GCA_029884595.1. Lineage (NCBI taxonomy): Eukaryota > Viridiplantae > Streptophyta > Magnoliopsida > Fabales > Fabaceae > Ormosia > Ormosia semicastrata. Next base: position 5,606,163 of record JAQQTO010000044.1, read on the forward strand.
GTAAATACATCATCCATCCCAGAGCCACAAAAATGTATCAAGACCTCAAAAAGATGTTCTGGTGGCTAAACATGAAAGGAGATACAGCAGAATATGTGTCCAAATGCCTAGTTTGTCAAAAAGTGAAGATAGAACACCAAAGACCATCAAGACTTCTCCAATCCTTGGAAATTCTCGAGTGAAAATGGAAAAATATATCAATGGATTTTGTGATAGGATTGCCAAGGACTTAGTCAGGTCATGATACCATTTGAGTTATAGTGGACAGATTGACAAAATCTACACACTTTTTAGCCATAAAGGCTAATTGGCCATTAGATAGACTAGCCCAGCTATATCTCTAAGAGATAGTTAGATTGTATGGAATCCCCTCTAGTATAATATCAGATAAAGACTCTAGATTCACCTCTAGATTTTGGGGAGCATTGCAGAAAGCCTTTAGGACAAAGTTGAGGTTTAGCACAGATTACCATCTGCAAACAGATGGTCAAACTGAGATAACCATCTACACTTTAGAAGATATGTTAAGGGCTTGTGTGCTAGATTAACAAGGAATGGGATAGGTTCTTACCCTTGATAGAGTTTGCCTATAACAACAATTATCATACCAGCATAGGAATCACACCCTATGAAGCTTTGTATGGCAGAAAATGTATATCACCCTTATATTGGTATATGAAGTAGGGAACAAACTACCCTAGGGCCAAACTTGGTACAACAGACCACAGAACAAATTAAGATGATTAAGGATATGATGTTAACAACCTAAAGTAGGCAGAAAAGTTATGCGGATGAGAGGAGAAAACCTTTGGAATTCAATAAATGAGAACATATGTTCCTCAGAGTCACTCCTACTACGGGAGTTGGTAGGGCTATCAAAACTAGAAAGTTAATTCCTCAATTTCTTAGTCCCTTTTAGATCTTGAAAAGAGTTAGACTTGTTACTTACCAAATAGCCTTGCCCCCAGTTTGTCAAACCTCCATGATGTTTTCCAACTTCAAAAGTATAATTTGTATCCTTCACACATTCTGAAAAATGAATCAATACAGTTAAATGATGATTTAACTTATGTGGTTAAATTTGTAAGGATCAAAGATAGGGCTATGGAAGAACTCAGAGGGAAACAAATTCCTTTGGTAAAGGTGTTATGGGAGGGAGGTGACTAAGAGAAGGTCACATGGGAGCTTGAATCCCACATGATGAGAGACTATCTAGAACTTTTTGAATGAGGTAAGCAAATTGTGAGGACAAAATTTATACAAATAGAGGAGAATTGTAACATTCTCTCCAACCTAATTAATTTAATCAGGGTTATAGAAGTTCAGTAACACCGATATAGGACACTAGTTAATTCTGGTAACTAGCTGGCATAGTTTGAGCATGAATCTATGACACTAAATGTGAGAAATGGTTTTTTTGTGAAAATGACAAAGAAAATGGAAATAAATAAGGAAGATTTATTTCTAAGTTATGAACAATTAAAATGGATATCTAAGAGCATCTTAATTCATTCCATAGGTTTAATTTAACTTAAGAAAGAGTAATGAAGCTTAGAGAATGATAGTGTAGTGTAAGAAAAGTGGTGGAATATTAATATAGAAAATAGAATGAAATCCTAGAATTTTCTGTGATACCTGTGAAGGTTAGAAAATTCGTTTATGAAAAATTAAAGTATTCCTAGCAGATAAAAAGTTATTAGTTAAAATGCTTTATTTGAAAAGGCTTCCCCATGTATTGCACTGTTCTATTTTGATTCACTTTCACCTAATGTTTTGACTTTGGTTATATTTCTCTCTTTTCTCATGTTTCCTTCTCATTCTCCATTTTCTCACATTCACTCTCTATTCTCTCATCTCACGGCCAGCAGAGGAGAAGAAAGGAAACAAGAAAAACAAGAAAGGAGCAAGGGAGGAAGCAGCTAAGAAAAGAGAAAAGGAAAGAGGAAAGAGGAAAGTGGAAAATTGAGGTAGGGGTTTTCCTCACTTGTTCATCTTTTCTTTCTATTTGAAAATGATGGATTCATGATTTTGTTGGGGTTTGAAATGATAAATAAAGATGATGTTCTTGTATTTTTGTTAATGAGTTCAAGCTTCCAAACTTTGATTTTGATTCATGTTAAACTTTGAGATTTGAAAATAGGTATGAAACCCATATTTGATTTGCTCCTTTGCAAGTGTTTTGGATGCCTGAGTATGATGAAGTTGATGTTTTGTTGATGGTTTATGGTACACCTTTGGTTGGATGTGGTTTAGAGAAATAGAGAATCTGTTTCTGTGTTTCTATTATCCAACGCCTAAGCGGCCAAGAATTGGGCGCTTACTTGATGTTTCATGATGCACATTGGGCACCTATGCACCCAGTTTGGAGAGCCTAAGTGTTGGCGCCTAGGAAAAATAGAGCAACGTGTTTGTCATTGGGTGCTTAAGCACCCAATATTCACCGCTTAAGTGCTAGCGGCCAGAACAAATAGGCAGCTCTATATCATCCAGCGCCTAGGCACTGGAAAAATGGGCGCCAGATTAGAATTTTCCAAGGTTGTTTTTTGTGTGTGTATAAAATGGAGTCTTTTACTTGTTTCATTTGCTTATGCATGCTTTTTAAAGTGCATTAAGGTACTAGTAAAGGTATTTTGTAATTGGATCGATTAACTTGGATTATGAAACTCAAATGATGAAATGATATAATGAATGATTCTCTTGCATGCTCGATATGATATTGATGCATGATACTATGAGATGATATGATATGATAAAATATTTTGTAGCATGCAAGATGAGATTGATGATTGATTTTTATGAGTAACTCATTATCTAGGATATCTTTGGTCCTAGGGTGAGACTTGGAAATGGTTGAGGAAGGATTTTCCTTTACCACCTGAGTTATTGAGGTTGACGACAAATAATTCCCTCCCTCTTTACCTGAGCTCTCCCTAGATGAAATGTAGTTGAGGATGGATAATTCTCTCTTTACTTGAGGTATTCCTAGATTAGAGATAATGTGAGGAAGGATGATACCCTCCACATCAAAGTAGTTGAGGACAAATAATTCCCTCACTATTCATAACTCTAGAATGATGACAGATAATTCCCTCATAAGTTATGGATTGATGTGTGTTACTCGGAGTAACTCTGTGTGGTAAATAGATCGTCATAAATAAGTTAAAGTGCACTAACCAGAAAGCAGGCTAATACCAAGTGAACGATATTGTGAGAACGAATAATTCCTTCCATATCATTTTGATGAGAAGATGATTGATGATTTATTGATGATTGATGTTGATGATTGATAGATGATTATTATGAAATAGCTTATTGTATAAGTCTATCATGAATGGATTTCTTGATTGATGTTGAGAATGCAATAAAACTTATTGGTTTCTTGATTTCAAATGATTTTTTATAAATGACATAAAATGAACCTCTGTTTTGGGAAGGGAAAATACTTGATTTGGTTTTAACCACCTTTCCACTGGTTATAATATAATGCTTTGAAATGGTTTTCCCCCGAAATAGCTAAAATGATTATGATGATATGATTTTAAAATGATTATTGAGAATTGTAAGATTTTTACCTCATTTCTTTGATTTCCATAATGATTCTAAGAAATCTTGGTGCAGAGTATAAAGGAGATGAAAGACCTGATCCTTAGATCTTTTGATTCTTTTGATTTGATTAATGTATATAGTTGTACACCATTTTTGTGTTGTCGAGGCATATAATGTATTTTGATTCATTTTGTTGTACCTTGATGTATCACTTGTATATATACAATTTATCATATATGTATTATGTACTTCCGTTTCAAGCTCATATTTTATATATTAAATATATGTTTCTTCAGAAAAAATATGATATTGATCTAAGTGACGTACTCTAATATGATTGTTAATGCATGATTCCAGATATGTCATTAGTAGTAGTATTAGGACATTACACCTTTCTCCCATTATCCTTTCCTTTTTACATCAATTACAAGACAACTCCAAATTCTAGTCCTCAAACAAAGCTAAAATCACCACGTATGTTCCCAATCTTGTTTAAAAGTGTCATGGGGCTTAATGGCTTATTAATTTCTTATAACGGCAACCAGAAAGCTATCACTTCTAAACTACTCTCTTTTTCTATAGCAAAAAATTACCCTCTTTCACTGAGTGAGCAGGGTTATTCAGCAAACAAATTTTGCAATTGGACTAAGACTTTAACAAGCAAAACCCATGCATCAAATTCACATATTTATCACGCAATGATCAAAGACCAAACAAGTCTAGCATGTTACTTTCTAGCATATTGAAACAACACTAGATTACTGAAGCAAAATTTGTAAGGTACATAAGGTACAACAACATATTGTACCAATATGATGGAATTTTTATAGACTAGTCATATGTTCTAACAACAACAAATTTCTAGCATGTTCAAACAACATCAGACTCAACAAACAAGTCAGCATAGGGATCATCACTCATCCATATGACTACCAATATAATGGAATTTTTATAAGGTACATAAGGTAGATACCTTGAACAAGGACACCCTTATCTTTCCATTAGATACAAAATTTTCTTGACTTAATGCAAATGACAAAATCTCATCTATGTCTCTTATAAAGTCATGTGTCGACCCTTTTCAATTTGGCGTTAGTCTATTATACATCCAATATCGATCAACCTTAATGATTTCTATATTATGAATGAAAAAAAAATGCATTAGAAAATAAGTATTGACTACATCTTAGAATGCTAAACTCTGAGTTTATACAAAGTAGTATCGACCATATGTATAAAAAGTGCATATAGGGAGTCATGTATAGGGATGCACAACCCGATCCGGTGATCCGCGAACTCGATCAACCTGACTTGACCCGATATAAAATATCTGGGTTGGTTCGAGTAATCAGGTCAATTCGGGTTGAACCCAAGCAACTCATCCTTTCATTGGTTTGGATGACGGGTTTAGAAAACCAACCCGATAAACTAACCTGATAACCCGAGGGACGACATCATTTTGGCTAAATGTTTTCTTCATTTCTTCACTTCTCCTTACCCACCCGAGCCCTCATTTTCGTTCCTTTCTCAGTTTCTCACTTTCTCTCCTAAATTCAAACCCTAAGCGCACCTCTCTGCTCATTGCTACAACTCAATCTTAGGCTCTCAACCCTCTCTCACTAAAATTCTCCCCTCCTCTCGGCACAACCACCACCGGCGATGACAAGTTCGTGACCAGACCACTGTTATTGCTCTCATTTCATGTTCACATAGCCACGACGGACGTTAGAGGTTAGCTATTACGGTTTCTCATTTTCCTTTCACATTCTTCTTATTCGTCCTTCTCAATTCCTGCTTCTTTTTCCCTTCATGTGTGCCTCTTAATTTTTTTTATTTCTTTCTTCGTTCTCACTTGTTCGGTTGTTCCCATTCTCCTATTTCTTTCTTAAATGAGGGGATAGTTTGCTAATTTCTGCCTCTGGTTCTAAAATTTTTGATTTTGTTAAACAAGAGTTTTATTGTTTGGAGCTAATTTTGAGTTTTATTGTCTGGAGCTAATTTTAAAATTAAAGAGTTGACATGGTGTTCTTATGTTTGAGATTGGGAGAATGATGCTTGTTGTTCTAGATTATGTCTTCTTTGTGGTAGGCTTTGCAGAAACTATGCTAAGTTTACTTCTAGGATCAATGTGGGTGCTGCTATGTCATGAATTGTCTTGAATCTTGATAGTTAACAATAACTTACAACTATGTCTATTTACAAGTGATGGTTTCTCTATCTTTGATCTTAGCTGTGCAACTTAAATATCATAATAATTGTTGTGTCTGAGTTTCATAATCATCAATGGTATTTTGAAATTATCTCCTACATTTTTAGATTCAAGTGGGAGTGGCTCAAAGGAAACTTATGAGAGATTTCTTTAGTACGGTGTGGGCGACTAGAGAAGGGATCATATACTCAGTTGGTAGGTTAGTATCCTGTTCAACTTTATCCTATGACATACCTTGATAGCTAGTGAAACTGTTGAATTTTCATTTTGTTATCATTATAATCTACTGAATAATAAGGGGTGGATGGCTGTGTTTTCATTTTGCTAAACTCTATTTTAAAGTGCATTATTATGTGTTGGCAGTGCTATTGTTATTTTTCCATTTCTAGATGTTTTATGTTGGTAATTTCTGTTTTTTTTTTCTACCCATGATTGTTTTGTTTTATGTTGGTGATTAACCCATGTTGAGTTCTATAATTTGGCTTATTTTGATATGATTACTTGGTAATCTTAAATTCTGCTTCAGAAATCCCTAAAGTAAACATAATTGTAACAACTGAATTTCCTGGACATGTATAGCACTTGTTAAACTAGGGCAATTATATAGAAACGGGTAGCCATCATCATGATTTCTGATGTTGAGCTTGTGAGTTGACTGCAATACGTATCACTTGGCAGTCGCGGTTAAAACAGATCATCTTGAATTGAACAACTCAACTACTCGACTCGAACCGACCCAATTACAATTAGGTTGGTTCGATTCGGGTTATCTGGAAGAATTTCTCCAAAACTGACCCAACTAAATTCGATTTCGAGTAATTGGTTTGAATTTTTTTTTTCTCCTGAACCCGAACCAACTCAACCCGTGTGCAACCCTGTATCTTAATTCTGCAATATGTTATCTGTATATGGATTGTCCACCTAAACATCTAGTTAGATGTATAATTATACTTAATACATAGCATGCACACAGAAAAATAAATTGAAGTTACCGTTTCAAAAACTCAAAATAACCATTAATTTGAAACACAACAGCAAAAGAAAAGAGAGAGAGATCATGTAAGTCTACATGGAGAATTAAATTCAAATATAGATGAACTGTGGAAAAGAAACCTTTTCACTTTGACTAGGCGATGCAGCTTTCCGCAAAATGCGAATGAAGTTCAACTTGCCATAAATTTACAATGTCAATATTATTTTCATTGACAAATAAAAAAAAACAACCCCGATAATCTTAAACATGACAAGCACGTTTTGAGATTTATCGCTAACACTGTGAAATTTTTCACCAAATAGCATCAAATCACGCTCTCGTTTTTTTTTTTTAGTATCGTCGTCAATTAATTAAAAACACTACGTCGTTAAATTAACTTATTTCACAAGCATAGAAATCGTGGTAAAATCTTGTGTCATTAACCAACTTTTATATGTAATTAACATTTTTTTGTTTTCTTCATTAACTAACTTTTTCACAGTATAGAAATAAAGTTGGTTAATGAAGAAAAAAAAAATTAATTAATGTTTATTAACGATACAAATTTTATCACATTTTATCTATGCAAAAAAAGTTAACTAAAAACAAAAAAGTGATTAACGACATAGTAAGTTTGATTAATGGACGACGATACAAAAACAGAAATTTGATTTTTATATTCATGGGTGGAATATGAATAAAAATCGAAAGTGTTAAAAAAGCTACAACTATCATGACGTGCAGTAGGATGAACATTTTCCAAAAAAAAAACTTGACACTTTCAAGCATTTCTAATTTCTAATTTACAATATTCAAGAACATATTGTTGCATATTTTACAATTTCAACACAAAAAAGTTGCGGCAATATCTAAAAAATAAATAAAGATTTCAATCAAACTAGGATTCCATGATATCAATAAAGATGAGACAAGGAAAATCAATGAAGGTTAGACAACATGAACCATTAATCCTGCTGCAGTATTTGCATATAGCAATGTCTTATTCACTCTAATGATAGTTTTTTCTCATACTTGCATTGCATTTAACAACAACCATATGCTCTTCTACTTCCGCACAAGTAAATCCAATTTCATTCTCACCTCTTACCAGCAGAACCCCGTGCCCCTTTCCCCCACCAACCCCACGCCCCCTCTGTAGCGGTGGTGAATCAGGAGCAAAATAACCAAAATAAACATGCTATTGAGTTGAGATTATCTGTCTTCAGCCACCAATAACATATCTGAAGAAAAAAAATAATTTGTTGTTCTTATCTTTATTTGTAAATAGATATATTCAATACAACAAAGATCGTTCAAAGTGCACTTAACGTTAATGGCACAAGAAATCTTTTTGTAATAATATCACCGTAACTAATTTTCATTATTCTCTAATTTCAAGAAATTTGCATCTTCTCAATTTTTTTTCAAGTGATTAATTATGAAAAAAAAATTATTAGTATAAAATTTCTTTCATAATTTTTTATCTTTCTGTTTTCTATAGAGAGAAAAAAAAATTTGAAAGCATCCAAACCCAACTCGAAGTTGCATCAAGGCTTCCACAAGCTCATCCAACTCCTTGGAGGATCTCCCACCCTTGCTCATAACCTTAATAACTTCCTCTCTCATCACCTTCGCTCTTCTTTTTTTGTGAACTATCCCCAATTATCGACCCTGCTATGACCCAACCCAACTCATTCGGGTCTGGCACAGAACCCGCTCCCTCGCACACCCTCACGGTCACCCCCATGTCCTCCACCAACAGCTTCGCGTTCACGAACTGATCTGCCTCCATGGGCCATCCCAAGATCGCCACCCCTGCCACCACCGCTTCTAACACCGAGTTCCATGTACCCACAGTGACTCAGAAACCCGCCCACGACCCGGTGACTCAGATTTTCCATCTGGGGCGCCTAATCCCTCACCACAATTCCCCGACCCGAAACCCGATTCTCAAACCCATCCAGCACCAACCCGTACCCTTCCTCAACCTGTTCCGTCGTCGAAGCCCCCTTCACCACCCAAACGAATCCAAAGACTGTGAGATTGTGTGATTTGGTGGCTGGATTTGCTATGAGAACGTGATAGAGATATTGTGAGAGAGAGAGAGAGAGAGAGAGAAACCTAATGAGGATGAGCTTCAATCCTAGACGATGAGCCCTTGTGAGCTGTGGCGACGAGGGTGAACAGGAGCAAGGGTCGGTGGGGGGATTTGGTGAGTGAGAGATAGGAGCTGGGTGAGTGAGAGTGAGTTTGGTATATGAGGATACGGTTTGGGAGATTTAAAATATTTTTAATTTATAATATTTTTTAACCTCTAAAAAATTTATAAAAAAAACAACAAAAAAAAATGCAGGCATGAAATAGCACAAAAAATTTTAGTTTACCAAAAGAGTTTGCGATAGATTAACGAGGGTGATGCCCTCCCAAAATTTAACTAGGGACCAATTTGTTGCCAAAAGAAGAAAATTTCTACAACCTTGGCGGCTAATTTTTTTTTTTTCAAATTCCATTGCTAAATCATGATATTAGTTTGGGATATGATATCCGACTTTAAATCATAATTTTTTGTTGTGTAATCAAAATCGATTAATATTATCTAATATATATTTATTTGTTATTGAAATTATATTTTTATTTATAATAATTCTAATTTCTCATTTATTTTTCTCTCACTTTATATAATCGAATATTATTTTAAACATATAAAATGACTTGTTTTTTTATTTCTTTTTTTAATATGATAAATTGCTTTTAACTTAAAATTTAAGGCTTAATTTTTTTTTGATAAAATATTAATTAAACTGATTCAATTCAAATTGATTTTTGTTTTTCAAAATAAAATCAATCTAACACAATTTAAACTGATTATAAATAACATTATTTGATTCAATTGACTTTATGACTCAAAATCAATCTAAATCCAACAATAAACATTCTTAAATGGAAAGAAAGAATGTGGGTACCAACCCATTAAATGAAGAAAATAAAAGTGAAATAATTTTCAATTGCCAATATTGTTTGTCATTTAGTGAAATAAATTGATATGTGTGTCATTAGAATGTGAGTACTTATTTTCATGTCTATCAATTAATAAGTCCCATACAAATAGGTTAATTGCATTTTGTTAGAAATAGGGGTATTCAAATTTAAGTCAAATTGAAAATTGAACAAAAAATTGAATCGACAAAGTGAAATCTAATCTAAATTGTATAAATTTAGTGTCTTTTAGTTTGATTTTGTGAAAATCGATTGGATCGAATCGATTTTCAATTTTTATTTCTAAAATCAATCAATCAAATCAAATCAAAATCGATCAATATTATGTAATATATATTTGTTTGTTATTAACATTATATTTTTACTTATATAAACTCTATTTTTTATTCATTTCTTTCATTTTATGTAATTAAATATTATTTTAAATATATAAAATGAGTTATTTTTATTTTTATTTTATTTTTTAATATGATAAATTATTTTTAACTTAAAATTTAAGGCTTAAAAATTTTTTTTTGGTAAAAAAATGATTAAACCAATTAATCCAAATCGATTTTCAATTTTTAAAATAAAATCAATCTAATACAATGTAAATCAATATATATAACAACATTTGAATTAATTAATTTGTAAAAGAAAAATTCTCTATCCTTCTAAATAATCTTTTTAATAATTTTTTTATTTATTAAATAAAAAAATATTAAATATTTTTTATATTTTAAGATATTAAATGTATTTATTTTTTTATTTATTATTTTTTATTAAATATTAAGAGAATTATTTAAAAAATATTTTAAAAAAATAAAGTAAAACTCCATGTAAAAACCAATCAAAATCCAACAATCAACCCACCTCAAATGAGAAGAAAGAACGTGGGTACCAGCCCATTAAATAAAGGACAGGAAAGTGAAATAATTTTCAACTACCTGTACTGTTTGTCATTCATTTAATATTATTATGTCTGCCACGAAAAGATGAAGAAACGAAAAACGTGAAACCGCTTGTGCGACCTGTGTTCTAGAATTATTTGAGGCTGAAATTATAAATTTTTTTATTGTTTGCCCCAAATCAATATATATATATATATATAATTTAAGTTTATTTTTTTTATATTTATTATATTTATTTTTTAATTAAGTTATGATATGTTTATAATTTTTTTAAAAAAATAAGAGAGAAAATATTAATAAATATAAATTATACACATATCATAACTTAATTAATAAAATAAATATAATAAATATAAAAAATTGATCTAAGTTTTATCTTTTTTCTACTTAAGTCAAAATATATACTGTGAGATACTTAAATTACTTTCTTTCTCAAAATTAGTTTGAAAAAACTTCAAAACGCTGTTTTGATAAACATTATATGAATATATTATTGTCTCTAACCACAAACATTTCTTAATGTCTATAAAACGAAAGTTTACTTATAGACATGTACTCATAAAGTAAATTAAGGACATATTATGTGAACATAAATCCTCGATTTTCTTATGATAAGTTGAAGATCATCAAAATCCATGATACAGTACAAGGTATATATATAGTACATGTACAACTATGCTTTTATAGAATGAGAAAATAATATATCTAGAATGGATTTTTAATAAAGAACAAATATGAAACTATTTGCTTAAAATAATTTAGAATATTAGTGGTCGAAGAAGATCTATAGATAAATTTCTGGGTGGCTAAAAAATATAATTCATTTGTTATATTATGCACACGTTAAAGAAAAATTACATATTTCAATAAAACTCTTGAAAGACGACATATAAAATATTTTCATACCAAATCAAGCAAAAAATGAAAACAACAATAAATAGAACATTTCAAGTATAGAACAACAAGAATAAACTCTTTTTCAAAAGCACCAATATAAGATTTTTTTCTGCTATTCTCTACTTCAGCTTCGTCCCTTCCTCTATTTCTCTTCTGTACCGTCTGTTTTCTCTTTCGGTTAAATTGTAAAAGTGAGACAACATATCACGTTTCTAATTTCACCATCCTCATTATGCCAAGTAATGCATATAGCATTATAGCATTATAAGTGGAGGTCAATCTAAACACAATAGTTTATTTATAATCATTTAGTGACTATATAGTTGGTGTGGCCCCTCTCTCTATATGTATATATATTAATGAATGTTAAATTTGTAAGTTTTGACAGTGTTTCAAATTTAAAGTATCTTGTGTGTGTTTTGTCTAATACTTAAGTTCTATATTGTCTAGAATAGATTCTAAAAGAGTGTTTATATATGGCTGTATTCTATGTAAGAGTATAAATGAGTTGAGTTATTTGCGAATTATTTGAACTTAACTTGTTAAACGTTCAATCAAATTAATTTGTTTTATTAAACAAACAAATTCAACCTTGAATTTATATTCAATTGTATAATTGAGTCAAACTAAAGTCATTAAAAGCTTGTGCATAATTCATGTGTGCATGTATATATTTTCAATTTAAAAAAATTAAAATTTTATTTCTCACTTTCTACCACTAATCTTCAATTTTCAAAGAGTCTTTCACTCTTTTCATATTTTTACTTCATTTTTAACATAAAGATGTATATTAAATACTATATTAATAAACTTAAAATATACTTTAAGATATTTGATAAAGGCAAAGAAATAAACAATCTATAAATGACCTAAACAAACCGACCTCAAGATTCATATTTTTAAACAAGTCAAAGTTCAAGTTTCAAGTATTCGATTTGACTTAACGTTTACATTCTTAATTTCATGGTTTAATACCTTATGCTACTGTACTAGGATTACATACTTAGACTTAACCTTAATACACACGCACACTCATTCCTCTCACTATATATATATATATTTCTTGGCTTTTCATAATAATTTATGTTTTTGAGATAGTATCTCATTTTGAAAAAGTGATTAAATGTTTGATTCATGCCACTCAAAGCTCTTGCTTTGTCACATTTCAAAACAAAAAAGCTTCTTTTATTGGCCCGTCTTAAGGAAAAACCATTTTGTAGGCTTTAGCCCTACACTAAAAGCAAATTGTACCATCCCATAGCCTTGATCATCCTTACCAAACAACTTAAGCAATTAATTTAACAACACTTATATTCTTACATTAAATAATACATACACTTATTTTTACACTTCATCTAATACTATTTATTATACATATTTTTTTTATCACTTTTTATCACTCAATCACATCCCTTAAAAATGATATAAACAGTACTTACATCTCTTTTAAAGGGTATAAGATGATTATTTTCCTTAATTTAAATAATGTGAAAGAATGAAATACATATTTGTCAGAAATCTCAGAAAGTTAATCAAATATTAAAAGTTCTTACACTTTACCAACACGCGAATGAATTGAAGGAAATCGAGTTCTTTAAGTATGTAATTTTGTGTTCAATTTTAAAATTTATGTGTATGAAAATAATATTATTAAGAGAAATTCGCCTTAAGTGCTTGACCAACTTCTAAGACATTCTCATCTACCGAATGAATTTACTATGACAAATCAAAAGTTGCTCTACTTTTGATACACATTTCACACATTGGTCAAATTTAAATCCATCGTAGTCTAGTTAGCCTTGAAATTATTATACTTCCATTTTTATTTCTTTACTTTTGTTCTCTTGTCTTTGGCTCATCTCCTATGAATAGATGGAAGGATATAAACTAGAGCAATGCCATTCAAAACAACAGGAAGAAGGTATAAGTTAAAATAGAACTTGTACTTTGCCTCCAGAAATATGAAAGACGAAAAAGCAACTTAAAGCATATATAAGCTTTTATTTACTCATTACAAACTGCAAGGAAAGCATTTATTATCATCTTGCACATCTTACTCACTATGAGAAAGTGCAAGTTTTTTCATAGTTACTGCTTCATGCAGCAGAATAACTAACTTTCTGAAACTGAACGATGAATGGATCCTTCTCAGTCACAACCAAGCGCCTGTTTCCATCATCGTCAATATATATCCCAATATCTCCGCAGGTACCGCTAGAAAGAGCACAGAAGACAAGCTTATAGTCAAAGAGATTTTTCTCGATGTGAAACCAACCTTGCACTGTATTGTTGTAGCCAGAAAGTTTCACAGCCCATCCTTCTGGTAGACCCTTGACTATAGTCCACTTTGATGGAGTGGGGGCACACACGGGTACTGCAGTGAATGATAAATCTAAAATAAGACCTTCGTAGATGTAAGCAATTCGGTATGGGGATGAAATTCTTATTGGTAGCCCTTTAGAGAGCTCAGAGCGAGATTGCACAACAGTAAGTGGGCAAGTTTCATTTCCAGTTTTGGCTAGTTCTATTCCACCTCCTTTTCCTCTTATAACTGGTAAAATATAGTATGAACCACCATTGCGAATTAGTTCGCCATCTGTGTCCACCACAAAATCAGCTGTGGCTGAAGGTAGGTGTGCGGTAAAGGCAGAAAGAAGGAAGAGGGCAAACAAGGTAGTAGCCTTCATTTCTTGAGCAGGCTATGAAAGGCTTTCTGTTATTCAGTGGTGTAAATAAGCAAAGCTAGAAAGATCTACTTATAGATGTGAATGTGATGACCCCAGAGGTTTGTGAATTCAATGATGCACAGAGGACAAATAAAAGTTATATATTGTCGTCACCTTATGAGGATCACCTGTCATCTTCTTTGTCTCTCTATTTAAATTTTGATAAGTGTTCTAAACTTAATTACATATTTTTTTCTTATTTAATTTATTTTATACTTGTTAAAATTTAAATGGAGATACAAGAAATGAGACAAAAAATGGAGACAGATGATCTCCATCCGTCGTCACTGAGATTGCGACGGGAACAACGAAAAATAAATAAAACTGAGAGTCATCATTAATTTATTTTTTTATTAAAAAATTGAAAAATCTAATAAATAGTCTACGTTAAAAAATTTAGATTTGAGAGTCTAATTATTCATAAAAAAGAGTAGAGACTTAGTCCCACAACATCCTTAATACATCCGTCCTAAGATAGTTGTCTAAAGACAATTGTGCAACTATTTAAAAATTTTAAATTTTTATTTTATCCTTTTCAATAAAAATAAGATAAAGGAAAAAAAGATGAAGTAAAATAAAAGCTACTAAATTAAGTGAAATTAATTTTTGACTTGACTTACACGCTTACGTATCCCTCAGATGCAATGAGAAATTTAAAGTCACATAATTCTTAAAAAAAACAATTGTAAGTTGATTTTTATTTTGAAAAGATTTTTATTTTTAAAATTCATTTAACTTTTATTTTATTAATTTAAAAAAACACGAATTATCAAACTATCACAACTTAGACGATTTAAAAAAAAAATACAAAATTAACAAACTATCACAACTCAACTAATTTACTTTATTTTTCTTAACAAAGTTCAAATAATTTTTTTATTTTATTTTATATATATATTTTTTTCATTTTTATCATTTTTTAATTTTTTTTTATATATATATATTTATATATATATATATATATATATTACTTTCCTGTAAACACTAACTATACAAACAAGCAAACAAAAAAGTTTCAGCCTAGTAAAAGAAACTTAGCCTCTAACCCATTAGCTTAAGCCCACTTTCCCAAAATTAACCTAAAAAAAAAAGAAAAAAAAAGAGAAAAGAAGCTGCGGAAGGGAATATAATACACTACTAATAAAAAAAGAAAAGATGATATTCAGCAAAAGCATACCTACCATTTTTATTACTTGTTAACTTATTCAATCCTGGTTACTTTCTTTTAGCTATTTATTTCGATTCAATTCAAAATGATTTGATTTCTTTCATTTCCACACTTTCAAACTTGATAAGAATGCAAACTTATGCATATAGGGACCACTGGCCACGCAATTGTCCATATCTCCAGATTTCTTTACCACATAAAAACATGTTAGGCACACATGTAAAGCACTTGTACAAGCCTAATTGCAGCAGGTTGTCCAATTAGAAATTATTAACTTGTAATAAAACAAAACAAGAAGCAAACAAACTAGTACACCACAATCAACCGCAGACCAACATGGATAACCACATTTAAAAAACCCTGTCATGGAACACGCAAGATTTTGTCCTCCGCCCAAACTCTATCATTAAGTAGAATGAAGAATCACAAGGAAAAGAAAAATGAAACATGATGCTAGCACTAATAATTCCAGTCAACTAACATCAAATCTAAGCATTCTCAAGAAAGTATTTATGCTTCCAATCATTGACACAATAGAGATTTATTATCAAGGGGAAATAATTCAGACCAGAGATACCATGGAAACAAATGAAAAGAAAATAAACAGGGAACCACAATTCTGATATCAACTTTACTTTCTCACTTCTATGAACAATCAACAATAAACAAGTATGCAAATTCCCAAATACAACAAGCAATAGTACACAAAATGAAATCTCCCTTAAGCATCCTTATTAACTCAAGTCAGAGTTGTGCCAATAACACAGAGGATACCCCTTAGGAAAGAAAACAAGGATTCTACATATGAAACATGATAGGTTTTAAATAAATCCTTACCAACATGACAAAAAAAGTGACAGAACAGCAATGATACTAAATCCTACTTGTTTACATGCAAAATTAAACCCATTTTTTTATGTCATTAAATGAAAGGAAAAATAGCATCCTCACGCCAGCAAACATTTTAGGCGTACCAGCTAAAAAAAATAGATTTCGACTCCAGAAGTACAATTCAAAAAATTCATAATTCCATTAGCACTAAACAGGATGCGAACCCGTGAAGAGGACACTAAGCTATTGTAGAAATTCTGCACGTAACCTATGATGATATTTTTTGAAATTGTAAAAACAAAAATACTAAGAATCTTAAGCAATATTAATACTTGAGGAACAAAACCACATAACTTTGAGGGTCAAGGAATCACATGGTCAGAAACAAACTCAGAATACAAGTAACAAGAAAACCCCAACTCCATCCATTATCTTTTTTTTTTTTTTTTTGCAGCAAAGGCAGAAAAGACTGTCAATAAAGCTCTTATCATTTTCTAGCATACACCAACAAGATCTATATTCATCATTAGTTAACCAACAAGTTGGCATAATGCATGTGCAATTTTCATGAAAGAAAAAAAAACTGGAAATTGGAAGGTACAAGGTGAGAAACTTAATCACTAATAGGTCCAAGCTACATAGCACAAACAAAATAAAGTATGAACTCTATCATCCAATCACAAGAACCAAAAGTCAAAATGCCAGACACTCACACATTCGTAGTTGTTCATACTAATAACAAACTTAAGCATTTTATCATATAGCGTAATTGCTCTCCGTACTTCAAATAGATAATTTTCCCGTTTCAGCAAGATTCTCAATCTTTTCTCCAGCCACAATTAGGTCAGAAAATCCTTTTAGGCATCTAACATTCTCTTTGAGTGTATTGCTTGAAAGTTTCACTATTCTTCTTTTGCATTGCCCCTAGTTGTTCTTGTGTAGGCACAGTGTCGATGTTAAATCGATATTGCCCCAAGAATAGATTTGTCAAATCATCCCAACAAGAAATCTTTGAATGGTCAAGTTGCATGTACCATTCCAAAGCCGGCCTAGTCAGGCTTTTATGAAAGAAATTGATTAGGAATTTTTGATTTCATGACCAAATGGTCATTTTAGTGATGTAAGTCTTCAAATGAAACTTGGGATTGGTGCTTCCATCGTACTTTGAGAAATCTGGAATTTTGAAGTCCTTAGGGATATTAACTTCGACCTCCGGGCACAGTTCATCGATTCTCATTGAGCCATACAGATTGGGGCCTTGAATGACTTTAATTTGCTCTTGCATCTTTCCAATCAATTCATCTCTTAATTTTTCTTTTTCTAAGTTGCTGTTTAGGAATATCTTCACTGGCTGCTCATGAGTGGCTTTTGCATTGTTATTCTCCCCTTCAGGATTTTTGTTCATGGAATCATCCCCTTCGTTTGCGTTATTGTTTGCATTTGCATTCATTTCAGTGCCGACAGAGGCTCTATTTGTGGTTCTAAGGGTCTCAATTAACTGTCTTAGTAAATCTTCGACCATTGATTGTCCTTCTGCCATTGCATTAATTCTTCCCCTTATTTCATCCATCTCTTGATCCAAATTTCTTTCCGAGTTTGACATCTCTTGCAGCTTAGTTTGTGACCTTGTTTCGTAGGTCCGGGTTTGTGCGATCTGCGTTTTCCAAGGACGAGCAATGGTTCAAAACTTTTTACTTGAAAATTATAAAATTATTTTTTTTTAAAAGAGCGGTAATTGTGTTCGTTATTTGTTAGAGGACTATTAATGGTTTCATGCCAAACAGATTTGAAGTGAGTACCTTTGATCTTTATTTGTCGTGACCATTACTCAGAACGTCCCATTCAAAAGTATTAAGTCTCAAGTGAAATATGGGATCAGAAAATGAGTGTCGAAACAAGCGCACTTCATTCATTTAACTGAAAAGATATCACAATACATTGCTTCTTAAATGAATACATCATGACCTAACCGAAAAAGACTATTTCCTATCTGAATAGGCTTTAGCCAGTTGTTTCATCTGCCTTATAAGGTTTTTACAATATTCAATGAAGTCACTGATTTCTACTGATGTTTCAAAAGGATTGACCATCTGATCGGCTTTCTTCAAATGATATGGAGTATCCGCAATTGCTAAGTTAGCTAAACATGCCAATTTTGCAAAGTAGCTTATCCAAAAACGAACTTCCCCCTTCCATCCATCGATGTCCCTTTTTTGTTGTTCCACCTGATCCATCAATTTTTTTCATATTTTCTTGTTCTTGTTGCAATGCCACCTCGTATTTTGTAACTGTCTCTTTCATGTTGAGCTTCTTGTTTTTAATCATATATTTATATCACTTAGATGCCACTTCCATCTGCCACTTCATTTCTTCTACCAGCCGCATTGCATCACTCTGGGTTACTTTGACATTCTTGAGCTGCTCCCTAACTTGTTAGTTTTCAGCCATGGCCTTGTCTCTTTCTTGCCTTTGGAGCCCTAATTCCTTGTTTGCTGCCCCCAGACAGTGTTTGGTTTTCAGCATGTAATCATGTTCTGCCTTCATCTTTTTGTTAGCCCCTTCGAGAGTATGATCCTTTTCGGCATTTTCCCGCTTTAAGGCTGCACATGCCTGGCGGATGTTTCTCAACTCAGCTTCCATTTTCTCCTTTTCCTCTTCCATTTTTATGAACCTTGCTTTCATTTCTTTCATCTCTTCATTCTCAATCACGATCGGGGCTGAAGATTCACCAACCATAGGAATTGTCAGGGTCTTGAATGGTAACTTAATTTCCCGAACCCTATCTTTAACCCATTGGCTATAATTTTCCTTGGCTGCATAGCTTTCTAACCCCCAGTTCTTTTCCCTTTCGAATGACTTTGTCCCAAGCATTTCAAATCTTTTGAAGTGATTCAGAGTTTTCCATGTCTGTATAATAAAGAACAAAAGGGGTTATTTGGACTTTCTCAAGTGGTCCCATCATAGGATAATCAAGTTATCGTTGTGCTAAGGCTGGATTGTAGATAATACATCCTCGTGTACCCATGAGGGGTACGTTTGGAAACCTTCCACACTGGTAGATGATAGTTTCTACATCTTTCCATCGAGGATACCATCTTATATGATTTTCTTCCAATTTCGCCAAATGGTCTGCCCATTCACGGCTACTCTTGGTCTTCAACTGGTACATGTTGAAGTCAGCGATAGGGCACTCTGCTTTGTATGATCTATTGAAAACATGAGCTGTGAGCCAAACATACAGCACCGGTAAGCAGCAGGGGATTCTTTTGCTATTCCTTTCGTGGCAAAAGTTTAGGGTAGAGTAAACATCTGTGAGAATGGCTGGGATAGGGTTGTCGGTGTTGAACTTACAAGCAAGGAACACATCAATTGCTGCATAATCCACATAGTCATCAATATTAGGGAACAAGAGCTGTAAATGGTGAGGGCTAGCACATCTATGAAAACATCCTAATCTCCATTTTTGGCTAAGTGACGCATGTGTCCTTCGAGGTACTCTCTTGAAAATCCTTTGGTTCCATTCCTATTTTGTTGTGCACCTTGCAGGTCTCTCATGGGCACTTTCAAAATGTTTGCCACAGTTTTGATGGATGCGTAATGTTCTACATAGCAATGTTGCTTTCTTCCTTCCAATGTCAAACTTAGGATCTGTTCGAATTCTTCGAGAGTGGGAGCTAGCTGGAAATCTTGAAAAGTGAAACATCTAAGAGGTGGGTCATAATATTAGGCCACTGCAGTAATCGCTTCCACTTGCACATTCACCTCTAACATGTCCAAAATCTCCCCATACTTTGCTATGAGCGTCAAACGTTGGGTCCTCTTCAGCATTCGTCCCATACTTACTAGGCTCCCAGTGTTGACTTTCTTGGCTTTGAGTCACAAAGTCTTTTTCAAGGTCGTATCCTTGTCATTTAATCACATATTTCTTTCCATCAAAGATACTCATAGTCAAACCTTGATTGAGTTTGAACGGTTCTCTAACAAATTTTCTTGAAGAAAGACACAGAGATTAGAGTATAGTAAAGAAACATGGTGCAAGGATGCAAATTTTTTTTTTTAAAGAATGCATGCAATGATGGATAAATAGTTGGTCCTTTAATAATGACTTGCCCCTCTTTTTTTAAAAAAAAAACCTTTTTTTAAGTAAAAAAGAAAAACTTTTCCTTGAGAGAGGTGGATTGTGGCTTATCACGTTAATGGACCATACTACTTATGACATACACGTACAATAGAGATTACGACATGGATAAATTTAAAGATGACGAAAATGTACGCTCCTCTTGTGCCCTAAATGATTGCCTTAAATTGAAGGAGTTCTATCCTAAAGATCTATGAGTCTTTCTGATTCGTGAGAACTTTCATTAGGTGACTCTACTACTCTAAAGGCCTCTAGAGCTAAGTCCCATTTCAAAATGTTGACAACATACAGTGGATAAACCACTAAATGCGGACCATCATGAAAAAAGCACACTCTAGATGAGGTTTTTGCAATAACCAAACAGGATGTACATCCAAAATGGCTACCACTACGCATCTTATTCCTAACTTAGGATTCACTCAGACCCGGGTATAGGACCCCACTCGAATGTGTGTGCTAAACGTTTAGGTGCAGTGTGTATAGGGAGCATACAAACCTTCATAATTCTAAAGACTACTTGTATCCTGCAAAACAAAACAAACGCAAAATAACAATTCCCAAAAATCCTCTATCCTAAGGTTTGCATAAAAAAACGTAGTTTAAAAAAAATCAATGAACAAATTAAACAAAACAAAAACAAAAATGATAAAACAAACATATAAATGTTACTAAAAAAAATTGCACAACCAACTTACAAAGGCTTGACTCTCAAGGTCCCTAGTGGATTCGCCAACAGTTGTGACCGAGATTCCGGCAGGAAAGGCGAAAAATAAATAAAATTAAGAGTCGCCACCAATTTATTTTTTTATTAAAAAAAATTTGAAAACCTAAAAAATGGTCTTTGTTCAAAAATTCAGATTCGAGAGTCCAATTATACATAGAGAAATGTGGAGACTTAACCCCACAATACCTTTAATACATCCATTCTAAGACGATTACCAAAAGATAATTGTGCATCTATTTGAAAACTTTAAATTTTTATTTTACCCCTTTTAATAAAAATAAGATAAAGTAAAAAAAGATGAAATAAAATAAGAGCTACTAAATTAAGTGAAATTAATTTTCGGCTTGATTTGCAAGCTTATGTATCCCTTGGACGCAATGAGAAATTCAAAATCACATAGTTCTTTTAAAAAAAAAAAACAATTGTGGGTTGAATTTTTTTTAAAAAGATTTTAATTTTAAAAATTCAATTAACTTTTATTTTATTATTTAAAAAAATAAATTATCAAACTGTCACAACTTAGACGATTTTAAAAGAAAATACAAAATTAACACTGTCACAACTCAACTAATCTCATTTTATTTTTTTTAACAAGGTTCAAATATTTTTTTTAATTTATATATATATATACTTTCCTGAAAACACTAACAATACAATCAAACAAAAAAAAAAGTTTCAGCCTAGTAAAAGAAACTTGGCCTTTAACCCATTAGCTTAACCTCACTTCCCCAACATTAGCCTAAAAAAAAAATAGAAAAGAAAAGAAGGTGCGAAAGGGAACATAATAAACTACTAATAAAAAAAGAAAAGATGACATTCACCAAAAGCATCTCACGTGAATTACTACCACGGTACCTACCATTTTTATTACTTGTTAACTTATTCAATCCTGGTTATTTCCTTTTAGCTATTTATTTCGTTTCAATTCAAAATGATTTGATTCTCTTCATTTCCAAAGTTTGAAACTAGATAAGAATGCAAACTTATGCATAGGGACCACTAGCCACGCGATTGTCCATATCTCCAGATTTCTTTACCACAGAAACATGTTAGGCACACATGTAAAGCACCTGTACAGGCCAAATTGCAGCAGGTTGTCCAATTAGAAATTATTAACTTGTAATCAAACACAACAAGAAGCAAACAAACTAATACACCACAATCAAACACAGACCAACATGGATAGCCACATTAAAAAAACCCTGTCATGGAACACGCAAGATTTTGTCTCAGCCCAAACTCTATCCTTAAGTAGAATGAAGAATCACAAGGAAAAGAAAAATGAAACATGATGCCAGCACTAATAATTCCAGCCAACTATCATCAAATCTAAGCATTCTCAAGAAAGTATTTATGCTTCCAATCATTGACACAATAGAGATTTATTATCAAGGGGAAATAATTCAGACCAGAGACACCATGGAAACAAATGAAAAGAAAATAAACAAGGAACCACAATTCTGATATCAGCTTTACTTTCTCACTTCTATGAACAATCAGCAATAAACAAGTATGCAAATTCCCAAATACAACAAGCAATAGTAAACAAAATGAAATCTCCCTTAAGCATCCTTATTAACTCAAGTCAGAGTTGTACCAATAACACAGAGGATACCCCTTAGGAAAGAAAACAAGGATTCTACATATGAAACTGGATAGGTTTTAAATAAATCCTTATCAACATGACAAAAAAAATGACAGAACAGCAATGATACTAAATCCTACTTGTTTACATGCAAAATTAAACCCATTTTTTTAAGTCATTAAATGAAAGGAAAAATAGCATCCTCACGCCAGCAAACATTTTAGGCGTACCAGCTAAAAAAATACAGATTTCAACTTCAGAAGTACAATTCAGAAAATTCATAATTCCATTAGTACTAAACAGGATGCGAACCCGTGAAGAGGACACTAAGCTATTGTAGAAATTCTGCACGTAACCTATGATGATTTTTTTCAAAATTGTAAAAACAAAAATACTAAGAATCTTAAGCAATATTAATACTTGACGAACAAAACCACATAACTTTGAGGGTCAAGGAATCACATGGTCAGAAACAAACTCAGAATATACAAGTAACAAGAAAACCCCAACTCCATCCATTATCTTTTTTTTTTTTTTTTTGCAGCAAAGGCAGAAAAGACTGTCAATAAAGCTCTTATCATTTTCTAGCATACACCAACAAGATCTATATTCATCATTAGTTAACCAACAAGTTGGCATAATGCATGTGCAATTTTCATGAAAGAAAAAAAAAACTGGAAATTGGAAGATACAAGGTGAGAAACTTAATCACTAATAGGTCCAGACTACATAGCACAAACAAAATAAAGTATGAACTCTATCATCCAATCACAAGAACCAAAAGTCAGAATGCCAGACACTCACACATTCGTAGTTGTTCATACTAATAACAAACTTAAGCATTTTATCATATAGCTTAATTGCAATCAGAGCAAATACTAACTGAAGACATCAATTAACGTGCTAAAAGGCAAACTCAATCAAACTAACAAAGTGTAGAAAGGAAGAAAAACTCATGATCCATCATAACAAAACTTCGTTTCTCATCAATTAATCAAACCTCTCAGTAGAAAAACAACAAAGAAGAAAAATAATAAAATAAAAAAAATGAGGGATTACCGAACACAGCTCTCCAAATGGCTATGTACAATTGTTCCCAATCTTTCAGTTCCAAATATTTCCCCAAATTACAGAGCAGAACAAAAAAACAAACCTCTTCTTGTGTATTACCAGATTTCTCTCAATTTTTCTCTCCGAAAATACACAGGAAAATTCCTTCTTTTCTGATTTGCATCTCCCCTCTTTCCTCTCTGATTTTCGTCCTTTATAGAGGCCTAGATGAGGGGAAATGGAGGTTCCTTTGGTTGCTGAGTCCGAGTCTTCTCAAATCTTCAAAAATTGCATCCTCGCGCCTTGAGTTCTGTCAGCACAGGAGTGACGGTTGCTTGTGGTTGGATTGTGGAGCTTGGAGGTTCGCGGGTTAAAGCGAATCCACGGAGGGGAAGAACCGGTTGGCTGTTGCCCTTGCCCTTGGAGTTGCTGAATGCTGCTGCTATGATTTGCAAAGGCTAGAGACAAGGGGGAGGGGGAGGGGGAGGGGGGATGCGGCTGCTTGGGTTTGGAGTGGAGGAAGCAACAACGAATGTGCGTGAAAGTGTTGGGTCATGGGTGGAGGATTGGGTCTATTTAGGCCCATAACTTAATCCCTGAAAAGATTTGGACCTGTGCTGTATCTATGAGGATTGGGTCATTTTTCTCACTTCTTTTTTTTATTTTATTTTATAACTCTACACTTTAGTCTTGATTTATTATTATTTTTCTATATATATATATATATATTCTTTTTTAAAATCAGACATAAATGAGTTAAAACATGATTAAAAAATTTGGTCAAAAATGTGAATAATTATTTATTATTATTATTTTTTAATTTACAATTTCTTTTAGATATAGACAAAAACTGAGTGTTCACATATATTACAACTTTTGAATCAAGTGAAAGTTATGAATATGATTAAAACAGAGTTGATAAAATTGAATAATAATACTAATCACACACATATACATGCAACGCTCTTTCCAGACAAATATCAAACACATGTATTCGACATGAAATCATATTTAAAATTATAACCGAACACTATGAAGTTAATATTTTTGTTATAGATTATAGTATTGTTATTAGGGAAGACCCAAACTAAATTATATCATGTTTTGATATAACTACCGTAAACTTTTGAATACGGTTGAGAAGCCCTAATATATAAACATTTTGAAACATGCAAATGGACCATTATGTTCGCTAACTACACAGAAACTGTTTATCACAAACTATTTATCACAAGACTTGCACTTCATCATTAATTTGTATTCTCTATTCACCAAAAAAATCAATTTGTATTTTCTCATTTGTCCACATCTTTATACATATATTATAAATAATTGTCATTTTAATTTAATTTTCATTGTGGACAAAAACTGAATAATCACAACAAGAATTTTACAAATGTTACCAAATTTAGCTATGAATTTTTTTTATAGTTAATTCTTAGCCAATTAGTTACGCAATAAATTTTTCTTTAGCTACGAAATAAATTTTCCTAGCTAAATTTCGAATATATGAAGGAAAAAAATTTATCAAACAAATAGTTATAGAATAGCTATAATTTAGCTACAAAATTTAGTTAAAAAAATTTATTTCGTAACTAATCTATAATTAATTAGCTACATATTAACTACAAATTAAATATTTTTGTAACTAAATTTCGATTACATAAAAAAAATAATTTTGCCAAATCACCCCTCTTTAATCCCTTACCTGCGTGCGCACCCAGCCCCTCCCTCCCACTTATGTCTACCGTCAGACGATCTGCGCTAAGGGTGATCATGGGTCGAGTTGGGTCGGGTTTGGGGGTAAAAAAAATCCAAACCAACTAAATGAGGTCGGGTCGGGTCGAGTTGGGTCGGGTCGGGTTGTGATTTTTTTTTCAAGTAACCCGAACCGAACCAACCCGATTAGAATCGGGTTCGCGGGTTGGATAATCGGGTTCGCAGGTTGGGTAATTGGGTTCGCGGGTTGGGTAATCGGGTTGGTCGGGTTATGCACCTTAAGTGGTTGGGTTAGGCAAAACGACGTCGTTTTAATCAGGTCATCGGGTCATCGGGTCGGCTCTTTGAACCCGTCACCCGAACCAATTAATAGACGGGTTAGTCGGTTTTTACCCGAACGGAATTACTCAAACTAACCCGAACCAATTAAGTCGGGTCGGGTCGGGTTGCTCGGGTCGTCGGGTCGGATTGGGTATTTGTGCACCCCTAATCTGCGCCGCTCATCCTAGATCTTCGATGTCGCCTCATCCATTCCCACTCAGCACTCCGTGGCTGCTTGCACCACCACTTAGCACTCCGTCGCCTTATCCCTTCTAGCTGCAGTAAATGTATATGCCCAGCTCCAGTCGCACTGAAACCCATATTGTTTTTGGTAATAGTATGCAACTTGACCTTTTCTTTGTTTGTTCATCGTACATATTTCTTTGTCTGGTCATGCAATATATTCTACCTATAGGATTGTATGATTTTTTTTTTGTTTTTTATTTTTTGACATGAACTCCCAATGAATGTATATTTGTACTAGAGTATGTGCTATTAATGTTCCATTGTTCTTGAGTTTGTATAGTTTAGTAGAAGGTTTCCTTGAGGGTGGAAAAGGGAGAGTGATTTTTGCTTATATGCCAGTAACACCATGTTTATGTGAATGCTTATGTCTTAAAGCATATCAAATGAGTTTTTGATGATAACAAAGTCAAGATGAAGATCAAGATCAAAAGAGAAGATCAAGATCAAAAGAGAAGACCAAGATCAAAAAAGGTATATTAGATATAGGTCCTAGACTATCAATGTGAAATGCTCTCTAAGTGTTTCAAAGATCTTCAAATGATTTTTCAAGAGCCTTTGAAATTAACTTGTTATTGAAAGCTCATATTTTAAGAAAATGTTGTTTTTAATCTTGGATTGTGTAAAACACATGTCAATATTATTCAATCTAAGTTTCTCAAAGATAAAAATGGCTTACATCTCAAATTGGACTTGAAAAATGTGTTCAAAGGCCAAGGTAATCGATTACAAGATGTTTGTAATCGATTACAATGAGCCCAGAAAGGCAAGAACACTTTTAAGAAGCCTTGTAATTGATTACATAGAAACGGTAATCGATTACAAGTAAGTCAGAGACCTTGTAATCAATTACACCAAGTTGGTAATCGATTACAATGAGCTCAGAAAGGCAAGAACAAGTTCAAGAAGCCTTGTAATCGATTACATAGAAATGGTAATCAATTACAATTAAGTCAGAGGCCTTGTAATCGATTACAATAAGCTGGTAATCAATTACTAAGTGCCCAGAAAGCCAAGAACACGTTGGAACAGCCATGTAATCGATTACGTGAATTGTGTAATCGATTACCACAAATCTGTCAGTGCCCAACGGCTATTTTATCAGCATTTAATGCTGCCCATTAAAGCTCCCAACGGTTCCTTTCTTCCAATAACTTATAAATACTTGTCTTAGGGCTTCATTAATGGCTAACCTTCAATTTAGAACATCAATCTAACATTTAAATACGAGAATCAAATTCTGGAAACGTTCTTGCTCTGTTTTTTGTGAAAATCTTGAGATATCTTTTGAGAGCATATTAGAGCTTCAATTTGTATTAATTTACTCTTGTGAGAGTTTCATTCTATCAATCTGAATTGCTTTGTAAAGAGGGTGAGGCATCCCTCCTAAAGTGTAAAGGGTAAGGCATCCCTTAGTTGAAGAGGCTCAAGCTCAAAGGGTGAGGTATCCCAAAGTGTTGAGTGCTCAAGTTTGTAAAGGTTGTCAAGTACCTATTGAAGCTTGAAGATATAATGGAAAATCTCAAGTGTTTGCTTGAGGACTGGACGTAGATCACAAGTGGATTGGTGATTGAACCAAGATAAACTATTGTGTTTGTTTCTCTAAACCCTTCTCTTTACATCTGTGCACTATTTCATTGAATTGCTTGAATGTTGTCTCCTTTGGCTATTATATTTATAAGTGAAAGTGTTTATCTCATTTATCCAATCGCCTTTATCCATTTAATAGCTTCAACGAAAATTGATTATTAAACGTTTTGTGAAAGATTTGTGAACTTGTTTTACATACTCAATTCACCCCCCTCTTGAGTATTGAGGCCACTTGGTAACAAGTGGTATTAGAGTTATACTCTTGTATAAAGAGCTTAGCAGCTTTAAGATAAGTGATGACTTCAAATGGTTTTTCAAATGAAAGTTTTTCTATAAACAGGCCTCTTTATTTCAATGGGGATGATTATGTCTATTGAAAAGAAAGGATGAAATTTTTTATTGAAGCTATTGACTTAGATGTGTGGGACGCCGTTGAAAATGGTACTTTTGTTCCCACATATACTAAAGATGGTGTAAAATTTAATATACCTAGAAATGAATGGACCAATGAGGACAAAAAAAAGGTTCAATACAATTTGAGAGCCAAGAATATCATCACCACATCCTTGGGGTATGATGAATTCTTTAGGGTGTCAAATTACAAAATCGTTAAAGAAATGTAGGATACTTTACAAGTAACTCATGAAGATACAAGTGAGGTAAAGTGATCTAGAATAAACACTCTTACTCATGAATATGAATTATTTAGAATGAACTAAGGTGAAAGTATTCAAGAGATGCAAAAGAGATTCACACATATTGTTAATCATCTTATCTCATTGGGAAAGATATTTCCTAATAAGATCTTATTAACAAAGTCTTGAGATGCTTGAGCAGGAATTGGCAACCGAAAGTAACAACTATTGTGGAATCAAGAGATTTATCAACAATGTCATTAGCCACCTTATTTGGGAAGCTTTAAGCACATGAGTTGGAGTTAAATAGGCTCAATCAAAATGAAGAGCATGATAAAAAGAAAAAAGAAATTGCACTCAAAGTCACATTTTCTACAATTGAAGATGATGATGAAGATAGTGAAGAGGATGCATAAAATATTGAGCTAAGTGAGGAGAATCTTAGTCTCCTTGTGAGGAAGTTTGAAAGATTCTTAAAGAAGAAAGGATTCCAAAGAAGATCACATTTTCCTCAAAAGAAAGCTTATCACAAAGGAGAAGGATCCTCTACTCCTCCAAACTTTATGAATGTGGAAAACCGGGACACATGAAAATTGAGTGTCCTATGTATCTTAAGAAGATGAAAAAGTTTGAGAAAAGGTCTTCTAAAGAAAAGAAAGGAAGGAGAGCATATATAGCATGGGAGGACAATGACATAAGCTCTTCCGATAGTTCAGAGAATAAAGAAGTCCATCTTTGTCTCATGGCTCAAGGAGAAGAAAGTGAAGAAAGCGACACCGAGGTAACATCTTGTAACTTAGAATCTCCACCCTCGTATGATGAATTACAAGATGCTTTTCAAGAATTGTATGATGAATCTATGAGACTCACAAAAATGGTTTTTATCTTCTAACAAGACAATCTCCTTATTGGTAAACAAAGTTTTTATTTTAAACAATGAGATTAATGAGCTTAAGATTGAAAATGAAACCTTAGGACTTATTGATGCTAACTCATTGTGCATGACTTGCTCCTCACATGATAACACATTCATATCCTTACATTACTCATCATGTAAAGCATTTGAGAAAGAAACTGAAGATTTAAACAACATTCTTGCAAAATTTACATTTGGAAGAGACAACTTGAATGTGTTGTTAGGGAAACAAAAATGTGTTTTTCAAAAAGTCGGTTTGGGATATAATCCAAATAACAATCAAAAGTCTTATAAGAATTTCTTTGTTTCCTCAAATACTTCAAGTAGCCCCTTTGTCAAATGTTTTCATTGCGGTAAGAAAGGATATAGTGCATCTACTTACAATATTAGAAAGAACATAAACACCAAGGTTGGAATCAAAAGAGTTTGGGTTCCTAAGGCACCATGCCTAACTCTAACACACAAGGACCCAAGATAATTTGAGTACCAAAGGTTAAAATTTGAATGTGTGTTATAGGTATGTTTCAAGATCAAAAGCTCAAGTTGGTATCTTGATAGTGGTTGCTCCAAGCACATGCTCCAAGCACATGACCGGTGATGGCTCCAAGTTCTTCTTTCTTGCCCCCGAGAAGCATGGTCATGTTACATATGATAATAACAACAAAGGGAAGATCCTTGGAATTGGTAAATTTAGTAAGATCCCTTCCTTATCCATTGATAATATTTTGTTTGTTGAAGGACTCAAACATAATTTGCTTAGTATTAGTCAATTGTGTGATAAGAGTAATAGAGTTATATTTGATTCTACTTGTTGCATAATTGAGGGAAAGGATGATAAGCAAGTTAAGTTTGTTGGTCACAGGGTCAATAATATATATATGATTAGTCTTGATGACATTTTCTCAAATGCAAAATATTTTATGAGTAAAGAAAATGGTTAATGGTTATGGTATAGGAGAATTGCTCACATTCACATGGATCATTTAAATAAATTAGTTTCAAAAGAACTAATAATCGGACTTCCAAAGCTTAAATTTGAAAAAGATAAACTTTGTGATGCAGGTCAAAAGGGAAAGTAAGTAAGGGCTTCTTTTAAAGCTAAAAATATTGTTTCAACTTCTAGACCTTTACAACTTTTGCACATGGATCTTTTTGGTTCCTCTAGAACTATGAGCTTTGGTGGGAATTACTATGCTTTAGTGATTGTGGATGATTTTTCTAGATTTACATGGACATTGTTTCTATCTCATAAAAATGATGCTTTTCAATCATTTAAAAAGCTTGCCAAAGTTATCCAAAATGAAAAATATTTTTGCATTGCATCTATAAGAAGTGATCATGGTAGAGAATTTGAAAACCATGAATTTGAAACTTTTTATGATGAACATGTCATTGAGCATAATTTTTCTGCCCCTAGAACACCATAATAAAATAGTGTTGTAGAAAGGAAAAATTAATCTTTAGAGGAATGACAAGAACTATGCTCAATGAGGCCAACCTTCCTAAGTACTTTTGGGCGGATGCGGTTAACACCACTTGTTATGTTATGAATAGAGCCCTAATAAGGCTAATTTTAAAGAAAACCCCATATGAATTGTATAAGGGAAGGAAGCTAAATGTGTCACATTTTCATGTCTTTGGTTGTAAATGCTTTGTTTTGAATAATGAAAAGGATAACTTGGGGAAGTTTGATGCAAAGTTTGATGAGAATATTTCTTGGCTATTCTATATATAGTAAGGCTTTTAGAGTTTATAACAAATGAACTATGACAATTGAAGAATCCATACATGTTATTTTTTATGAAACTAATCCAAATAGTTTGAGAAAGGACTTGGTTGATGATGTTGCAGAATTATTAGAAAGAACCCACTTGGAAAATGAAGAGAAGGAAACTAAGAAGCAAGAAGAAAAACTCTTTGACTCCTTAAGAGAAGAGGACTCACAAGTCATGGACCTTCCCAAGGAATGGAGGACATCAAGACATCACCCTCTCGACAAGGTGATAGGTGATGTATCAAAAAGGGTAATCACTCGAAACTCTTTTAGAAATACATGTAATCATATGACTTTTATTTCTCAAGTTGAACCTAAAGACATAAATGAGGTCATTAATGATGAACATTTGATCTTGGCCATGCAAGATGAACTAAACCAATTTGAGAGAAATCAAGTTTGAGAATTAGTTCCACGGCCCAATGATCATCCCATAATTAGCACCAAATAGGTCATTAGGAATAAACTTGACGAAACAAGCTTAATTACAAGAAATAAAGTTAGGTTAGTTGCAAAAGGCTATAATCAAGAAGAAGGAATATATTATGAAGAAACATATGCTCCCGTAGCTAGATTAGAAGCCATAAGATTGCTACTTGCATATGCATGCATCATGGATTTCAAACTTTATCAAATGGATGTTAAAAGTGCCTTTTTAAATGGTTTCATACAAGAAGAGGTGTATGTAGAACAACCTCCTGGTTTTAAAAGTTTTGAAATGCCTAACCTTGTTTTTAAACTGAAAAAGACTTAGTATAGTTTAAAACAAGCTCCTAGAACTTGATATGAAAGGTTGAGTAAATTCCTTTTAGAAAAAGACTTTTCTAGAGGCAAAGTTGATACTACCATTTTCATAAAGCATAAAATGCATGACATTTTTCTAGTTCAAATCTATGTTGATGACATTATATTTGGAGCTACTAACAACTCTCTTTGTAAAGAATTTTCAAATATTATGCAAAGTGAGTTTGAGATATCCATGATGGGTTAGCTCAATTTCTTCCTTAGTCTCCAAATTAAGCAAACAAGAGATGAGACTTTCATAAGTCAACCCAAGTATTGTAAGGAGTTGCTCAAGAAATTTGGAATGGACAATGCCAAGCATATGGCTACCCCAATGGACACCTCTTGCTATTTAGACAAGGATGAATGAGGTAAATCTGTAGAAATTACAAAGTATAGAGGTATGATTGGCTCACTCCTTTATCTTACAGCAAGTAGGCCTGATATAATGTTTAGTGTATGCATGTATGCTAGATATCAAGCTAATCCCAAAGAATCACATATTTGTGTTGTAAAACGAATTATGAAATATCTAATAGACACATCACAAATTGGTTTGTGGTACCCTAAGGGTGCCTTATGTAGTCTTATTGGATATTCCGATTCTGATATTGCTGGATGTAAAATGGATAGGAAGAGCACTAGTGGGACATGCCACTTGCTTGGAAGCTCACTAATTTCTTGGCATAGTAAGAAACAAAATAGCGTGGCATTGTCTACAGTTAAAGCTGAATATGTTGCAGCTGGAAGTTGTTATGCTCAAATCCTTTGGATGAAGTAATAACTCTTGGACTATGGTCTTGAGCTTGATCACATCCCCATAAGATGTGATAATATTAGTGCAATTAATTTGCCAAAAATCCCACTTTGCATTCTAGGACTAAACACATTGAAATAAGACATCATTTCATAAGAAATCATGTTCAAAAAGGTGATTGCATGCTTGAATTTGTAGAAACTACTAAGCAACTAGCTGCCATTTTCACTAAGCCCTTGGCAAAAGAAGCCTTTTTCTATATAAGAAATGAACTTGATATATTAGATCAATCATGCATAAATTGATTATTTGTTGCATAAACCTAAAATTGCTGCATAACATGTTAATTTGCTGTATAATAATGATGTTTTGATGCATAATTTCTTGCTTATTAAACATTTTTGAATCCAATACTAACTTGAGCGTCGGAGGTTCCCCCTAAGTTGTTTTGCAGGTACTCAATCATGAATGACCCTTCCAAATTGCCCCAAATTCACCAATCCATCAAAAGGGTTCTAATCCTTGGTAAAAGTAATGATTTTTGCAAAAACATATGTTTTAAATCAAGAGCTGTTCAGTTTTTATGCTTGCATATTGTTTGGAATTGATTTGGGATGTTTTGGAACTAGTTTGAAAGATTGGAAGTTGATCCTTTACTGTTTGAAGTGCAAAAACTGAGTTTAGTAACATTGTAATCGATTACAAGCCCTTTGTAATCGATTACAACGTTTCTGTAAAGCTTGTAATCGATTATACACTAAATGTAATCGATTACAACATTCCCAGAACTCAGGTAATCGATTACACTAATCATGTAATCCATTACAAGGCTCTCAGAGAGCATATAATCGATTACACACTCAATGTAATCGATTGCACAGTATTTTTTAAAAGGTCCCAAATGCGCGAAAGCCTTATTTCTCAGAAACCTCTCTCCACGCACCCATTCTCACCAAACACTCAATTTCTCTCCTATATCTCAACTAATTGTCCCCATTTCACTCCCATTCCACTCGAAAATCCCTTCTCCATCAAAACCCCCTATTAATTTCCACCAAAATCACCCAAGAACATCTCCCCATCACCTCTCACGATCTCTCTCTCTCTGTCTCTCTCTCAACCCTAAACCTCCACTCTATCTCTACCTCACCTTTTTGCATCCCAATCCACCACCAAAATGGCAGAATCCTCTTAACGTGCGAAACGTCCAAGAACAAAGGTCACCACTGGAGCATCCTCAAGGGCTCATTCACGCAACATCTCAGGGCTGGACATCGCTCACAATTTCTCCACTATCAAGAAGGCCGAGTTGTTCAGGAAAATCTTCTAGTTGCGAAAAATAATTTCTCCCAGGTATCTTCCTCAGACCTTTTGTGAAAATGAACCTCTGGAGAGCTTTAGAACAATTGAAAATTAGGTTTGCTTGGGTTCCTTGGCATTCAGAAAGCTATTTATCCAAACTTGGTTAGAATGTTTTATGCTAATCTGAGATATGAGGATGAATGCTTAATATCTGAGGTGAAGAAGTAACAAATCAGGGTCACTAAACATGATTGGTATAGGTTGACTAAACTTTCTCCTGATGGTACTAATTTTTATGGAAACGCTAATGTTTTGGGGAGATGAATATAAGCATAAAGCTGCTCTATTTTTCCTGATAAGGTCTGGATATGATATCCCCAGAGATCCCAAAAAGAGGGTAATGGCCACTGGTTTAACTATGGAGAACAAGGTGCTGCATTATCTTCTGGTCAGAGGATTAGTTCCAAGGGGAGGAAATTACTCCCAAGTTCTGAGAGATGATGTTATGACATTATGGGCAATAACCCATGGTAAGCTAATCAATTGGGGCTATTATAAAATTCAACATATGTTAGATGTTAAGAAGAAGAAAAACTCTTACCTTCCATTTGCTATGCTAGTGACAGCAATCTTGGAACATTGTCACATTTCCTTGACTGAGGAGTCAATGGACACAAGCTCCAAAGGGCCACAATCTATTGGCTTGCATACATTGAAAAAGCTTCAGCTGTATAAGGTAGATTGAAGATGGTACTACCTCACCCATGGGAGTTATGGACATATGCCTCACGAGGTTGAGGATGAGGATGAGGATGTGGCTGAGGCTCAACCACAGCCTGCTCCAGCTCCAGCCACATTGGACCTTCTGCTCCAAGAAATGCGAAACTTGGCAACTACAGTGGACACCCGGATGGATCCCTTGACCAGAAGGTGGATCACCTTGAATTGAGGATGGATTACTCCGATCAGGAGTTTGCTTCTATTCGCTCCTTCTTGGAAGGACCAGATTATGCACCACCGAGAGCTGTTGCTGCACCTACCACCTCCTCTGCCCCTTCTGCTCCTCTATCTTTTGCTGATCCCTTTGTCACTCCAGCTGGAGTTCTTGATGATGATGAGGAGCTTCTTGGTTCCGAGGACGATCTTGAACCTGGTGATAATGATATTGACCTTGGAGACGTCATCGCGGATGAGGATAATGACAGCGACAGCAAGGCTACACAATGACTTAGAACTTAGTCAAATGTCCTTTTGTTTTGTTTGCCTAAAATCAGTAGTTTCTCACTTTGATTACTGTACATGACTGATTTACATTTGTCTTTGGACCATTATGGGTTTTGATTTTGCTAATGATATAATATATCTCTTTATGACTTTTAATGATCTTATTATTTCTGTTGGCTGCTATGTTTGATTGTTTTTGGGCTAATCATGAGATTATGCAAAAATGCTGCCGAAATTTCATTTAAAATGCTTATGTCTTTTTGATAATGCCAACGGAGGAGAGATTAGTGAAAAATGAAATCTGATTAATGTTACATGTGTATAGGGGAGCTTTAAACTTTTACATGAAAAAACTTATCCTATATCATGCATAAATTACGAGGGAGAGTTGCGCCTAAATCTCTAACATATACAAATGCAAAAACTCTTTCTTTTTCCTATGATTAGTTTGTCATCATCAAAAAGGAGGAGAATGTGAATGCTTATGTCTTAAAGCATATCAAATG